>JALPQD010000373.1:160000-1477500 GCA_023101885.1 Typhlomys cinereus | reverse complement strand
GATGAGTGGACAGACAGATAGTGAGGGGAGGAAATGAAGGAGGAGAGGGGAGACAAGAGAAAGTGAAGTAGACCAAGATACAGAGGCCATGATGGACAGACAGGCCACAGTGGGCAAGAAGAAACATGGCATTGGGGTCTCAGAGAGAATAAGGCAGCATGGACCACACACCACAGAGTCTCGGCCTCAAGAGACCAGGGTGCCTCACATACTAGGGCACCTGCCTGTCGCCACATGGTGCATGATGCCTGAGGATGACTCCTGAGCATGTCCTCTTGCACATGTGCACACACACATACACACACACACACATACACACACGCACGCACACACACACACAGTAGGGGGGCTTGCCTAATTCAGAAACCGTCAAGAGGAATCTGTCCAAAAAGAAAAGCAGGCTAAGTTCCCTCTAAGGAGCCCGGTAGGCCAGTGCCTGGGAGGACAGAGCCTGGGAGGGAGGACAACACGGGAGGAGGGAGACTGGGAGGGAGGACAACAGTTGGGAGGAGGGAGACTGGGAGGGAGGACAACAGTTGGGAGGAGGGAGACTGGAAGGGAGGACAACAGTTGGGAGGAGGGAGACTGGGAGGGAGGACAACAGTTGGGAGGAGGGAGACTGGAAGGGAGGACAGTGCCCGGGAGGACGGCTGCCTGACTCTTCCCATCCAAGAAGCCGCTGAAGGACGAGACAGTACAGCTACTCTGTCCTGTTTTTCTCTTGCCTCCGTGAACCTGACAAGACCAGATGTGTGACCGCAGCACTGAGGTCATCTCCACCACCTGGCCACTGGGTAGATTGTTCAGCATCTTTACCAGGCACAAGCACTGAGGTAAATAAATGACCACGCAGTCTTCAATGTGGCCATGACTCAGCACGTTCCCCTCTGTCGTCCTAGTAGTGGGGACAAGCACTCCGAGATGCAAATGACCGACCCCGCTGGCTGCAGATGGACCATTGTCTAGCCAGCTCCTTTTCTCAATGCCACCATGACCTTCCCGGGGGTGTGAGGCCCACAAAGGCCTTGGATCACGTACCCGCTACTCTTCTTTGCTGCTGTGAGATATCACTCAAACCTAAGCAACTTAGGGGAGAAAGGGAGATGTATTCAGCTCATGGTCCAGAGGGGAGACACACTCCTTCATGATAGGACAGGCCTGGCTGGAGCCGGCCTGAGTCACTGCAGACATGGTGGAGGCCAAGAGCTGACACACTCCCCCAAGCAGGGCGGGGCTAACCAAGGCCCACCCCCGTGATCACCTTCCTCCAGCAAGGCTCCACCTCCTAAAGGTGCCAGGACCTTCCCAAACAACTAAAGACTCACACACATGAGCCTGTGGGGGACGGCGCACAGGTCACACATGACAGGTAGCTTCCCAGGGCCGAGGGACACACTTCCCCCCACTCCATGGCTTGACATGACAGGTGTGTAATATTTCACAGTTTCAGGAGCCCAAATTCTGAAATCGGGGTATCGATAAGCCCACACCCCCTCAGAAGGTGTTAGGAGAGGAAGGCTTGCTCCTCACGGTGACTGGTGGCTCCTGCTGCCCCCGCCTGGTGGGAGCTCCTTCTGCCGTCTGACTCATCTGCGCAAGTCTTTGTCCTCTCTGCCTGGAACCTTCGTTTTCTCTGAGGAACTGCGGTTGGTGGGTTTAGGCTTCACCATTAAGCCCCAGGTGGGACCATGTTGAGAGTTCTTTCGCTTTTCATTTTCTCTTCTTTCGCACGAGATTACATAAAATCTGTGGGGTCTCACCCTTTACTACTCAATCCTATCCCCCTCCTGTCCCACTTCACGCTTCTCCTTTCCAGCCCATCTTCTCCTACTTTCACACATCTTTTTTGCACGTGTGGCCCACAGGGTTCCATCTGGGATGTCTATCAGCAGGGGCCCGAGCCACTTGCTGGGGGCATGGATGACTTATCAGTGGGCAAGTCATTCAGTAAAGAGGCATTCCTACTCCAAAAGCCTTCAGTAGCCTCTCAGGAAGGCATAGTGTCTCTGAGCCCTCCCCTCCCCCATGGTGAAACATTGAGAGGCCAACTATTGGACATTTCCTGTGGAGGTGGACATGACTGCACTGCATTCTTGGGTGCAGCAGCCCTATCCTGACCAGGGACATTGTCTGGCAGTCCCCCCACCCCAGGCTCTTACACTCCTACTGCCCCCTCTTCCTTGACGCTCTTTGAGCCTTGGGATGGGGTGATTTTGAGGTCCTGTTTAGGACCCAGCTGTCCACTGAACTTCGCCATCTCAAGATCTTTAATCATGACTAAACAGAGAATCCATTTCCAAAGGTACTCTGGAAAAGTACCACAGGTACTTCCCCATGTTCACAGGTACTTCCACAGAAGTTGGAAAGTGAGTGTATCTCTTTGGAAGTCATTATTATAGTTAGACAAAGGTTTGAGCTCTGGGCACATTTGTAGAGAATTAGTAGTAGAGGTAAGTCCAGAGCAAACCTGCGGAGACTGTCTAGTGGATGGGGAAAACCCTGCCCATGGTGGGTGGGACTAGTCCTCCACGCAGGTGAATAAAATGAAGGCAGCTGTTTGCAAGAGGGGGGGTTCTACTGTACACTTGGCCAGACATGCTGAACTGGAAAGTTAAGCTATTATGTGGAAATAATTTGGCCAGTTCCCTCGGCCCTGGTGTTGGTGTGAGC
The DNA here is from genome assembly GCA_023101885.1 of Typhlomys cinereus. Classification (NCBI taxonomy): domain Eukaryota; kingdom Metazoa; phylum Chordata; class Mammalia; order Rodentia; family Platacanthomyidae; genus Typhlomys; species Typhlomys cinereus. Next base: position 1,474,830 of record JALPQD010000373.1, on the reverse strand, counting down.
TCTCCTGTCAATCTGGATACACAACTGTAACCAGGGATCATAAGAGAAAATAAACCCCTTGTTCCCTTAAGCTGTTTTTTATCAGCAATGTGCAGGTAAGCTGTGACAGTCACTATTACAGCTTGTTTTCCAAGAGGACGTAAGGGGAAACATAAAAACTTCAAGCAGTTGTCTTTAGCCACAAAAACCACACCAGCGAAGCCTTGGGGCTCACTCTCGAGCCGACACTCCTCAACTAGAAGGCTGAAGGGGTGCTGGGAGCGTCGTAGCCTAAGGGTGCCGTGCGGCATCGCCCACTGGCTAAGAAGAGAAACCCCACACCCGCGCCTCAATCTTGACCTTCCCAGCCCACAGCGCGGGAAGCGTCTGCGGGGGAAGCCACCCCTTCTGGGGCATCTCGTCATGGGGGCTGCGTAGAGCGGTGGCAAGATGTCACTCTAGGTTACAGACAAGCCGGGATCCCTGGCCTGAAGGACCCCCGACTAAAGGACCCCGACTGAAGGACCCCTGGCCGGAAGGACCCCCGGCCAGCCCCTACAGCAGCTGCCTGTAGAATGGATCCAACCAGTTTCTCTCCTGATCACGCCCACACACACACACCTGCTCCTCCCTCCCCAGGATGGAACTGAGTTCGCTTGCTCGTCAGGCACATCGGAATCATCTGCTTGCAAACAGATCCACCAGAACCCTGGAGGCATCAGCAGGAGGAAGGAGTGACTGCGCCCACCATCAGGAAGAAGGGGCGACGGGGCGACAGGAGCTGCTGCTTACAGAACATTCCCAAGAAACATTTCAATTCCGATGCCTGCCTGCATTTTTAATAAGAACGTGGGTCAGCTTGGAGCTCGAATTCTGCCCGCGCTGCTGCGTGCACTGGGGTTAAGGACAGACAAGATCATGCCTGACCTGGGATCCTGGGCCTCCTGGGAAGCGTATGGACTGGGTATGGGGTGTATTCCCCAAAGACTGAACCTTATTACTTAAAAACGGGGCCGAATCGATCCATATTCTGGGCGTTTTGTCCAAAAACCTGAGGCCTCTGCTGTCTCTCATTTTAAGGAACTCGCTCATGTCTCCACAGTAAGATTAGACACAAGTCATAAAAAAAAACCCTGGGGTATGGACACCGACCCACTCTAGCTCACGGGCTAGACTGGTTCCCGGACTCTGTACTGTAAGTCACACTGAGGGTGTGGGTTCGAGTTATACCTTGGCTCAATCATCCTGGGCTTTTCCCTGAGCTTCGTGTGCAAAGGCCTGTGAGTTTTCCAGCCCTTCTGGAGTGGGAGTGGGGGGGGGGGATGAGACCGGCATCAGAGAGAACCCCAAGGCACCAGGCAGATCCACATATCCGTGACCACCAAGAGTTGAGTAAAAACATCATCTCCAGAGCACAGTCCGGAGGGGCAGATCCGCGCCAGGGCATCCATCCATCAACCGCCTGGGCATCTCAGAAGCCCCTCAAGCTGCTTCTGGGGGGTCCACAGATCGCACCCTTCCATGCCCATTCCTCCACCCACCTCTCCCTCCCAGCCTGGTCCTTCTGGCATCTGCCCTACCATCTTCTGCCCCTCCTTCTCCCCCACCAGGCATCTAGCCACAGCCTGCGCCTCACAACACAGAGGAGAAATCTCAGCTCTTTGCTTGTTACCTCCTGGGAATTATCTGTCCAGACCCTGCAACATGCAAGACGCTGAATGAACATTCACTGAGTGGCTGGATGAGCTCAAGCTGACAGGAAGCAGTAGCAGGTCCTGCCGTGACCTGGCCTCCCTCCCCAGCCAGAAGTCTGCTGAAACTAGGCAGACCATCACCCGGACTTCCCTTCACGTTCCTTACCTGTGGCTCAGAGCCCTGGCTACAGGCTCGGGGGAAGGAAGGCCAGAAAGGGTAAGAACATGGGACCGCTGGGACACTGGCAGGGTGAAGAAGGTGGACAGTTACTGACAAGATGGGGAGCAAAGAGAGAAGGGAGGAGCCCACCAGGAGACAAGACCGTTGGCAACATCCCACAATGAGGTCACACAATGACATCATCACACAGGGCCAGCTGGGGCAGGCCCGAGCTGCCAGCCACTTTGTGTCACGTTCAGTGTCTTCAATGAGCAAGAAATATGTGCTAAACTCATGCTGCAGCGCAGCGACAGCCGTCACCCGCCACCGTCACCAGCTCTTCACAGCTTCCCAGTGTCCAGAGCCTGATGGCAGGTTAGCTCACATGATCCCTGGCTAATTTTAGACACATGCACACATGTGCACACACACACGCACTCATATGCACATACACGTGCACACACGCACACACATGCACATACACATGTGCACACATGCACACATGCACACACACGCATGCACATACACTTGCACCTACACTTGCACACACATGTGAATACACATGCACGCACACACACATGCATGCACATCCACACACGTGCACACACGCACACATGCACACACATGCACACATGCATGCACATACACTTGCACACTTGCACATACGTGCACATGCACACACGCATGTACACACACAGTACGCACATATAGTCACACACATGGACACACACATGCACATGCATGCACACCTTATTTTTAAAGACCTGAATATCAAGGGTTGCTACCCCTCACCTTGCACTTTTGAATTTTCAGTCTTCCAAACCTAGTGTCTGCAGCTTGGCTGGGATATAGTGGGCTTCTCCCTCTCCTCCCTCTCTTATTCCCCCCTTCTCTCTCTCTCTCTCTCTCTCTCTCTCTCTCTCTCTCTCTCTCTCTCTCTCTCTCTCTCTCCCCTCCACTCTCCCTCCTCTCGCCCCTCCCGGCACTAACTCCATGAAGACTGCAGGGCTCCACGTCTGGTCCCTCCTGTACAGCTGACACAGTCATGGTGGATCCTCTCCCGGCACAGCCCCAAGAAGCTCACTACAGAGAGAGCCTGGACTCTTCTTCCTCAGCTGTGGGCTTCAGTCCTCTCATGGGGTGACCAAGGCTGGGGGGGATCAGAAAGCTGCCAGTGCCGGATTTTGTTTTGAGGTGCAATGACGAAGCGTGAGTTCAGAAGCATGCACCCATGAGGGGCACGTCCCTGAGCGCTCTTCCTGAGAGATATCCAGGGGTCTCACCCCAGTCTTGGTTCTGCACACAGGACCCTCGGGGAGCACAGAGCCCAGCATGTGCAACAATGATTCTTCCCTGTTGCTGTGAGACACTCAAACCCAACCTACGGGAGAAAGGGAGGCTTACTCAGTGATAGTCCAGTCCTCTCTGGAAGGAGGCCCGGGTGATGGGCAGAACCGAAGGAGGCTTAAGTCATGTCCAGTGAGACATCTGCAAGCGGCAAAACTGCCAACCGCAAGAACAGACTAACCCACCAAGGATGGTAGGGCCGACCACCTCAAGACCCACCTCCTAGGTCTGCATCTTCCTGCATGGACACACCTCCTAAGGGCACCAGACCTTCCCAAACTAAAGATGCAAACACGTGAGCCTGTGAGGGACAGGTACATTTCAAACCATGACACTCTACCCCTAGACCCCACAGCTCATTCCCATCTCGTTATTCAAACCATACTCAACCCACAGATCACATCAGTAGTCCCACACAGTTCAAAAGTCCAAAGTTCAAAGCCCCTGTCAAATCAAAAGACAAGTTACATACTTCCAACATCCAAAGGCACAGAATAAACATTCCCATCCCAAAGGGGAGGGATGGGGAATATCCAGGAAAGATGGATCCATCGCAAGACCAAAAACCAGCAGACAGACTCCAAATCCAGCAAATAAGCCTCCTCCTGAGATTATTTCTGTTCCAAAGGGCTTCAGTTCTACCCCTCCAATGTAGCTGTCCAAAAAAAAAAAAAATCATTCCCTTGGGCTGGCTCCTCCCGTGATGCATAGCATTCATTAACAGATATCTCACATTGGCTCTGGCATCTCTAACATCTTCGCTTTTCAATGGCAAACCAGGCTTTAACTCCATAGCACAAAATGCCCTCCTCGAACACAGACTTTCCAATTCTATCACACACTGTTTGGATTCTGCCATTCTCTGAAATCTTAGAGGAGGGAACCCACACCCTCCTCCATCTTGCAAGTTTGATGCCTCTAAAACCAGGACCACATGGACAACTTTGCCAAGTTCTGCTACAACCTCCAGGTGGAGATTGGCCCCCTTGAATCACAGCTGATTCAGCTTCCTGTGCTGACTCTGAGCAGTTGCATTAGTCAAGCAGAACATTCCCGGGAACTCTGACTTTTGGCTCTTCCCTTCCAAAAGAATTTGCATTCTTATGGGTGGGAGCCTTCCCTGAGGAATCTGACCTAGGGTAGGACCTCTTCTATTATCCAACTGAAGAACAGGCCTTGATTCACTAACTATCATAGTTAGGCACAAGTATCAACTTGACAGTTGAAGGTTTGAGCTCTGAGCACATTTGTAGAGAATTAGTGGTTGAGTTAAGCCCAGAGCAAATCTGCAGGAGATTGTCAAGTGGGGAAGTTTCACCCACCATGGGCTGGGCAGGCCCAGCCCATGGAGGGTGAAACAAGGCTCTGGACAGATATATGAAATACAGAGAGCTGGTTGAGGAAGTTGGCATCCTTGTGTGCACTTGGCCAAACATGCTGGTCTGGCAAGTAAGGATCGTCTCTCTCTGAGCCATTATATAGAGATTGTGTGGCTAGTTCCCTCGGCCCTGGTGTTAATGTGAGCTCTCCCATCAAGCTGGACTGAGAACTGTAACTGAACTATCATAAGAGAATAAACCCCTTGTTCCCTTAAGCCATTTGATGGTAATTTTTATTAGCAACATGCAGGTGATCTTTAACACTACTGGAGATGATCTCTTTTACAATAGCTGCCATTTTGCTGTCTGTGTCTCTTTAAACTTCATGTTTTTCTTCATGTCTTTCTGCCTATTCCTTGCTCTTTTTCCTCTTAACCCTGAACAAAAGTGCTATAAAGTAGCCATGCCATACTCTCAAGATTACATTTCCTAGAAACTTCCGCCACCAAACACTTAAATTCAGTTTCGAGCAAGCTTTTGGGATAAGGACAAAACTTTGCTAAACTCTTAGTCAAAGCATCATTCCATTTGCCCCTAGTCCAGTTCCAAACACAGTCTCTGCTCCCCTCTCAGACCATCACACACTGGGCTTCCACCATCCATGTCTCTCACAGCATCAGTCACTTCCACGCTTTCCCAGAACCACGTCCCAAAATCTTCCATATTTCTCCCAATAAACATTTCCAAAGGCACACTGGCAATATCACAGAAATGGTCATCCTGCTGGTACCGACTTCTCTCAGCTTCACAAACACTTTTTGATACCGGACCCTCTTAGTCTCACAAGCAACACCCCACTCTCGGTACCAATTTCTGCACCAATTACTCTTTCTGCTGCCGTGAGACAACACTAAAATTCTGGTAACTTAGATGGACAAAGGGAGATTTGTTCAGCTTATGGTTTAGAGAGGAGATATAGTCCATTATGGTGGGAAAGGCCTGGCTGGGGGCAGAAGTTGGAGGCTGCCTAAGTCACATCCATCATGGAGGCCGAGAGCTGCAAACTGCCAACTCAGGAGCAGACTCACTCACTGAAGTGGGCGGGGCTGACCTACCTCAAGGCCCACCCCTGTGATTGCCTTCCTCCAGCAACGTTTCATGAGCGTGCTGAGTTTGAGAAATCTTGAGTTGCTGGTTTGAATTTCACAAACATGAATTCATGAACTGAGTCTCAGGATGTGATTAGGCCAGAATTCCAACACCTGTCATCCCAGCACTGGTGAGGTGGAGATGGAAGGATCCCACGGGCTTTCTGGCAGCTAGCCAATCAGTGAACCCCAGGTTAAGTAAGTGAAAGGTCCTGTCTCACATTACAAGGTGGACAACAGTTGAAGAAACCCAAAGTCAGCTTCTGGCTCTACTCACATGCATACATAGAAACATGTCCCCAAACACATATGCACAAAGACACACATGCACATAACACACATATACACACATATAAACAACATGCACATCACATACACAACACACATGCACTACATATATACATAGGCATGCACATACACATATTGCACACACACATATATAAACTATATACACATGTACACCACACATGCAAGCACATACATATACCCATACCACACATGAATATACACCCCACACACATCACACATGTGCATATGCATATATGCCACACACATGCACATACACACGCACACTCATAAAGTTGTACACACACATGCAACAGACTAAAAGGTAATACACAATCCTCATCTTGTTCTAAACAAGCTGCCTTAAAAAACTCTCAGAAATATATGTGTGGGGACGCATTTTCTGGCAGTAGGTGGGAAGAGTCTATCTTTTCTGTGTGATGAAAGTCTATGTTTAGCAGCCCTTCCACACTTAGAGGAAATGTTTTGAAAAATGAAATTATTTGCCTGATTCAATTTCCTCATGGCCTGTGTAGAAGAAACAGAAACAGGGTTCACTGTGTGGAGAAGCAGTGATATTCCCCTGACTGCGGTGCATACATGACCCGAGGCATTTGTTAAGCTCATGGGTTCAAGGCTGGAGAGATGACTCAAGGGTTAAGACTCTGACTCACAAGCAGAAGGTCCTGAGTTTGGATTCCAGGTTCCTAGTAAAAATGCCAGGCAGAAGTGGTACACAGCCAGCACCTGGTGGGTGAAGCCTGGGAAATCCCAGAGGGAAGCAAGGAGGTAGAAGCAATCAAGAATGATTTCTGAAGTCACCCTTGGGCCTCCACAATGCCCTCTGCACACGCGTGCACACACACACACACACTTTAAAAATTGAAGGCAAAAAAGCTAATGGGTTCATTAAAGACTAGTTACAACAGGAGAATTGTAGCATCAGCTGAGGGAGCCACCGGAACACATCCATTGGAAGAGCTGCGATGGGATGTGGACCAAAGCAGACCTGCTAATCTGATGAATCCCTGTCACACCTGTCCATCTTGTGCACCTGCCCAGGAAATGTCCCACCACCATGGGCTGGGTCTCCTCTCATGAATTACTTGATCTTTCAGGGATTTGCCTTCTTGTCCTCACATATATAAACTATATACACATGTACACCACACATGCAAGCACATACATATACCCATACCACACATGAATATACACCCCACACACATCACACATATGCACGCCACACACATGCACATACACACGCACACTCATAAAGTTGTACACACACACGCAACAGACTAAAAGGTAATACACAATGCTCATCTTGTTCTAAACAAGCTGCCTGTCACACCTGTCCATCTTGGCCCTACTCACATGCATTCATAGAAACATGCCCCCATACATGAAAGGCTCAGCTCCCAATTGTCAAGTAAACATCTGCAAATAACTGACTCAGGAAGGAAATGGGGTGTGGGCTTGGTGTCAGTCGGCACACACCCCAGATCTGCCTGGGGCTTGGTGTCTGTCTGCACACATCCCCTGTGAGTCTGTGTCTCTGAGCTGTCGCCACTCATAAGGACAAGGCTGAGATAATGGGGTGTCTGTGGAGCACATGTGGCCACGCCGCGATCAACCCCCAAGCTGAGGACACGACCCAAGAATGCACAGGTCAGCCACTGCTGCCTCTACCGGATGCTCCGTCCCAGGAAGATCAGGTCCCACTATGAGCAGCTGACTAGAGAGTAGGCAAGAGAGATGCCCCTGCTCTCGGGAGCCTCTAACCCCTAAGCCTGCTTCCAGGAGAATATTCTCATTCGTTTGCCAGAAAGACCGCACCATGGCACCCTGAAAATGCTTGCTCGAGCAGACGGGCGACAAAAACCCGTCATGAGAAGAGTGGTATTGCTCAAGGGCAGCGAGACTCTGCACATGAGCATGCAGCCCACAGGGGGGGCTCAGGCTCGGGAGACAGGTGCCCCGGTGACCTGGCAGGAAATGTTAGAGAACAATCTGGTATGGCACAAAAATGGGAACAGGGTGAGGGGCAGCAAGAGGGCTCCATCCAGAGACCCTTCGTGACCCCCTGATGCCCTGAATGGTAGCTGCCTCCCCCACCAGCTGGCCCATCTGGGTCATGGCATGAGGAAGCAGGGGGGCTGCCAACTCAAGGTCCTGGCAGCCCCTCACAGTTCCCAAAGTAAGTGGGGGAATGTGGTTCAACACGGGGCTCCCCCAGAACTCATTAAGACAAGAACAGAACAGGAAAGTAAAGATGTCTCAGCAAACAGCGGTGGCCAGCGGTGGCCAGTAGCCAGAGGCTATTCCTGGGTGACAGTGGCCGGGCTCCAACATCACCCTGGAGACACGCTGCTGGGCACATCTGAAGGAAGTTTCTAAACTGGGTTCATTGAGGAGGGCAGACCCACCCTAATGTGTGCAGTACCATCCCACGGGCTGGGGTCCAGGGCTGAACACAAGGAGACAGTGAGCTGAGCACCAGCATCCATCTCTCTCTGCTTCCTGCCTGTGGACGCCACGTGACCAGCAGCCTCAGACTCCTGACTCCATGGCCCCCCGCCATGATGGACGGCACCCTCCAATTGCGCCACGGTGAACCCTTCCTGCCTCAAGTCGTTCTTTCCAGATATTTTCCCACGGCAAAGAGGAAAGCAACTACTCACTGAATAATGCATTACTCTTGAGTGGAGACAGATAGTTCTACAGAGAAAACGTAATAAAAATCGGACCATGTGAATACATATCCATGCACTTCACAGTAATCATTTTAATATTTTATTACTTAGATAGGCTAATAAATGTCTCAGCAACTAAGTCGGGGAGCCTCAGGGTGTTATTCATTCCTGGGTCAGAACTCTGTCCGACAGAGCTCTCTCTCTGTGCGGTGGGAAGTTCTGGGTCGGCACTTGGTGACGGACCAGCAGAGACAGGGTACCCAGCACATCAAGTGTGGCCAACACAGCCCAGAGTAACTGACCCTTGAAGTGGTCCCAGGTGGCCACGGCAGCCATGACAGGGGCCAAGGAGCTGGGGTGAGGGACGGGTGGTCCAGTCCACACAGTACTTGCCCCACACACAGAGGAGTTCCATTCCCACCTTGGGTCTCTGTGACCTGCCAGTCTAGCAGAACCAACAGGCTGTTGGTAAAGTCAGGAGACCCTGTAAAGTCGGGGAGACCCATCTAAAATCAAGATGGTACTGGAGAGAGGGCTCAGGCGTTGAGACTCTGCAAGCAGACAATCCTGAGTTTGAATCCCAAGTCCCACATAAAAACACCAGGCAGAAAGGGCTGTGGCCTGCACTTCTAGTGAATGGAACATGGGAAAACCCAGAGCAAAACAAAAAAGCAAGGTAGAAGCAATCCAGGATGATTCCTGAAGTCACCCTGGGTAAATAAATAAATACAAATTTTTAAAAATTCAAGGCAGATGGTGTCTGAGGAACAACAGTGAAGTTGATGTTAAAAATTGCCATTTGATTTGCTAATCTAAGTTTATTTTTTAAAAAAATAGAATTGCTTAGGGCCAGGGACATGTCTCAGCAATTGAAGTGGTTGCCACACAGGCAAGAGAACAAGGTTCAGTCCTGAAACTCACAGAAATGCCAAGTGGGCGTGGTGGCCTAGGAAGGAAGAGTCTGGGGGTCGTCCAAGCAAGGTGGTTAGTCAGATTGGCTCTTTCAGCGAGCTCTGGGTTTGATGACGTGAAAGGGCAATTGAGGCTGGTGCCCAGTATCAAGCTCAGGCCTCAAAACATCCACACACACACGCTGGGCGCACATGCATGCATGCATACACACGTGCCCCGCACACACGTCACGCATGTGCACACATGTCCCACACATGTTATACATGTGCCCCACACAGGTGTCACACATGTGTCCTGCACACATACATGTGAAAATGGAACAGGAAAGTAAGTCACAACTCCAACCACTGGTTCCTCTGTGGCATAAAATTCTTGTCCTAACCACAGCAAGGGTTTTGCTTTTCAACTCCAGCATGTGGTGTGGATTACCATTTTGTGAATAATAGAGATTTCACGTTCTATTCTGTCGTTTCCTCCTCAATTTAAGTTAACAGGGAACTTGGTGCTTTGACATCATAACCAGCATGTGGCAGGTCACCAAACGTGCTGTCCACCGGCCATCCCTGTGTCACCGCACCCTCTCTCTGGATAACCTGGACTTAACCTCGGTACACAGACCATCGGTTCTAACACGTGGCTCTGGTCTCATTGCGGTGCGGCAATCTGGGCTTTTCTTCCTGTTGTTTAACTTCTTCTATGAGCCTGTGTCGTAAACAAAATGAGGCTCAGGAAGTGGGAAACACAGAGTCCCCCCCCCTGGGGGGAGGGGTGCGGCCAGATGCTGAGGCTGGGAGCCTGTTGTCACTGGGTTGAGGGAGCAAAGCCTCTGGTGGGTGGGGAGCTGGACAGGGGGCCTGTGGGCTCAAGACACTCTGGGGGGGAGGGGGAAGAAGGGCGGGAACAAGCTGGTCTCCAGCGCCACCTGGTGGCACTCTGGGGACTGCCACCTATGACTCCCCAGAAGAGAAAAAGCCAATTAAGGAAAAAAAGTCAACTTGACCATTGGTGAAATTAAAGTCATTTTGAAATGGCTTGCTCGGCTCTGTGGTAAGCCCAGGGATGCTGCCTCCCAGCTCCTGGAGGGGCGACAGGCAGTCAACACTCCCCAAGATGAGGGAGAGGGAAGACGTTGAGGTAATTTTGCAAGTTGCATGTGCTTCAACTAGTCAGAGGCCTCAGTGTCGTGTTACCAGATATTTCCAATCTAGCACCTTGGACATGGTGAGCCCCACACATGAGCTTCCTGACTGGGAGACAGATCCCTCGAAGAGGACACTTCTTACGGAGGGCTGGGCAGACTCCTTGAAAAGGACACCTCTTAGAGGTAGGGTTTGAAGTTAGCTATGTGCGCGTTTGTGCGTGCATGCATGGGTATATGTGTCTGTGTGTGTGTATGCATGTGTGCATGTATGCATGTGTGTACATACGTGTATGCATGTATGCATATAGTCAAGTGTATGTCTGTATGTGTGCACATGCATGTATGAGTGTGTGCATGTGTATATGTGTGCATGCTGGTGTTGCAAGCATCCTTGTGTGCATGTATGCGTGTGTATGTGTATGTATGTGTGCATGCAGGTGTGTGTGAGTATGTATGTGCATGCGTGTGTGTGTGTGTGTGTGTGTGTATACCATTCCCTCTTCACCTTTTTGTTTTGAGACAAGTATTCTTGCTGAGCCAGACCGGCAGCTGGGGAGTCACAGGGATCCTGCCGTCTCTGTCTCCCCAGACCTGGGTTACAGACCTACACCTCCACACCCAGCTTTCTATGTGGGCTCTGAGGATCTGAACTCAGGTCCTCATACCAAGAGATCTTCCAGCCTTGGGCTTGCCTCGAGCACCTACGTCTCCACACGTAGCCAACCTGCTCCTGTACCTATAGGCTGCCAGGAGAATCTGAGCCGATAATATTCTGCCAAGCTCGCAATCTTGCCAGAGCCCCTCCCCAAAGACAGATCTATCCTGATCTTACATGTGAAGGAGCCAGGCTTGAGATGGGCAAGCGACTACCTCATCCAGGTGGGGCGCATATGGATAGGGGGGTCTCTACAGAGGTCAGTAGGGAGTCCACCTGGGGAGGGTAAAGTTTGGACTGGTGCAGTTAGCCAGAGGGGACCACAAGCCACCAAGTGCTGGCAACCTGTGAGCAACAGATCAGGCAATGGATTCTCAGATCCTTCTGGAAAGCCCTTGCCAGCTGGATCATAAGGACCTGAATTCTCAGTTGTCGGGTAAGGTTGCTGCACTCTGAGTGACTGGCACTGGTGAGGACCATTTGTAAACATCAGGAAACTGAAGAAGTAAATGTGCAAGGAGTCAACACTGCCCCCCCCCGCACACACCCCCTAGGCTCCATCTACCTCTACCCTCCCTCAATTCTGTTCTCCGGGTGCCTGGCCTCATTTACTCTCCTCAGCCCCTGCTTGAAGAAGTGCGTCCCTTCCTCTTTCTGAGCTGCTCTCCCCCCACCACATACTGTGGCCACCTGTTCTCTCTACCCCTTGCTGTGGCTGGCTGTCCCTCCCATCCAGTTCATCCCTCCCAAACGGCTCTGTCCTCCCATCCAGCTCCGTCCTCCCATCCAGCTCCGTCCTCCCATCCAGCTCCTACAGCAGATGCTGGATCCTCAGGGAGACGCCTTCCAGGTCCCTGTGCCGCACTCCCCACCCAACCCCAATCTCCTCACCCGCACACATCTCCTGGATGCGCTTGGCATCTGAAATGAGGGACTGTCAGTGTCTGTGGACTGTGGGTCGGTGCACCCCCCATACACCCCCAGAATGTGAGCAGAGGCTGAGACCCTGCCCGTCTTCACTCCCCTGTCCACTAGAACAGTGCTTGGCACGGTGGCCACGCAAATGCCGGCCGCTGGAAATAAAGGCGCGTCTGTGCCCAGGCGGCTGGAAGCCGCAGCCGGCGTGACTAAGAAGGGATCCGATTATCTCCCGGCAGCCTGCACTCAGCCCGGCCTGCCAGTTGCCTAGAAACTCGCCAAGTGTGTTCGTTTTCTGATTCCAACCTTTTGGAAAGATAATGTGTTTTTTATCTGCATGTGCAGAATTGGCTTTTTGGTTTTAAGAACTGAGTTGAATGGTGGTCTGCAGTCCGGAACACAGGGCCTACCCACAGGAACAAAATCTCTATGCTCAAAGCTCAGGAATGGGATTGAAACCCCCAAAAAGGAGTAGTGCGGAAGGAAAGGGGGAAACTGTGCTTTCAGAGAAGAAAAGAGAGAGGTCCATACAGTCATTAGTGTTTCCCAACCGCAGTGGCAGAAGCGAAGGCTCCAAGCCACCTGGGAAGGTGGCAGGGTCTCTAAGGAGGTGAGCGCGGTGTGGAAGGAGGCATCGGCACCAACACCACAGCCGCCAGGGCTGAGAGGAGCCGTCTGAGCTAGGAACAGCTGTGCGACACTTCTAGGGGGAGCAGGACGCTCGAAGCTTCAGACATCCAGCAACACCAGCTCCTAAATTCCCACCATGTGTTGAGAAGTAGTGAATCCCATACAGTGCAAGACTCAGAAACTGTCACACAGTGATTTGCTGGTGGGGGTGGGAAGGTGGATGGGTAGATGGCTAGATAAGTGGGTGGGTGGATGGATGGATGGATGGATGGAGGTGGATTGGATGAAGGATGGATGGAATGGATGGATGTAGAATGATGGATGGCTGACGGATGGATGGATGGATGGGAATGGATGGGTGGATGATGGATGATGGATAGATGATGGATGGTATGGATGATGGATGGATGGATGGACTGGATGGATGGATGGATGGACTGGATGGTGGGTGGATGGATGGATGATGATGGATGGAAGGGTGGATGGATGGCATGATGGATGGATGATGGATGGAGATGGATGGAAGATGGATGGATGGATGGATGATGGCTGGATGGATGAGGGTGGATGGATTAATGGATAGATGGATAATGGCTGGATGGATGATGGATGGATGGATGGATGGATGGATGGATGGATGGATGGGTGGATGGATGGATGATGGATGGATGGATGGGTGGATGGATGATGGATGGATGCTGGATGGATGGATGATGGATGGATGATGGCTGGCTGGATGGAAGGATGGCTGATGGATGGGCTGATTGGGTGGATGGATGGATGGCTGGCTCCTGGAAGCTGGATGATGGCTGGATGGGTGGCTGGGTGGCTGCTGGCTGTGGCTGGATGGCATCTGGCTGGCTCGCTGCTGGCTGCTGGGTGCTGATGCCTGGGTGGCTGGTCATGTCCGGCTGGCTGGATGGCTGGCTCGGCTGCTGGCTGCTGGCTCGCTGGCAGGCTGGCCCGCTACCCCATCTGTGGCTGGCTAGCTTGGCTGTGTTATGGTTTCTGGGGTCTTAGGTGTCCAGGTTCTTGCATTTGGGACGTCCCAAGACCCCCCGCATGTGTAGCGAGGATTAAGGCAGAGTTTTTTAGAGGACAGAAAGTATGGAACTCACAGATGTAAATCCACAAGGGACAAGAGAGCTGCCAAGAACTTACATGAGGGGCAAGGGAGCCAAATCAATAAGTAATCAAATTTGTAGGTTGATGGGTGAATGTATAAGAAGGTGGGTGGGTGGATGGATGGATGATAGAAGGATGGATGGATGGATAGATGGATGGATGGATGGATGGATGGATGGATGGATGGAAGGATGGATGGATGGATGAATGGATGGATGGGTGGATGGATAGCTAGATATACAGATGGATAGATGATGGATGAATGAATAATGAATATGTAGACAGTAGACAAGTGGATGAAGAGATGGAGGAAAGAATAGACATATGGATGACAAGTCAATAAATAATCAAATTTGTAGATTAATGGGTAAATGTATAAGAAAGTGGATGGATGGATGATGGAAGGATGAATGGATGTGAAGATGGATGGGAGAACAGATGGGATGAATGGCTACATGGATAGATAAATCAAGGGATGACTAATGATCAAATCTGCAGATAATTTAACGGATGTGAGTGGGTGGATGGGTGGTGGACAGATGGTCATGTGGATGGATGAATTGATCAACAGACTGATGAGTGGATCAGTGAATGGGTGGAAAGTTAGGTGGGCGGAAGGAAGGAAAATGGGAGGAAATCAACACAGTCGCCGCCTGCAGACCCACCTTCCCGGCCTGCCACATGGGTTCCACCTGGACCCAGCCCTGCAGCCTCTTCTGAGCTCACACGGGCACATACCCAGGGTTTTAAGAAGCTGCGGCTGACGCAGATTCAGAAGACATCCACAGCTCCAGCAGTGCAGGTGACACGTACCCACTCATGAGTGCGAGGAGCTGGGGACGAAGGCATCAGTAAGGATGCCCAGCTGCTGCACACAGGGTGGGCTCACTGCTCCAACTGACGCCCACCAGAGAGCGACAGCTGCGGCAGGAAGGACTCGTTCCTTGCCTTCTTCTCCCCCATCCCCCACCCGTCACCCCCGCTGTTCCTCGAGGGAGACCTGACCCACGAGTGACATCCCAATAAGCTGAATCTTCCCTTAGCACATCGCCACGGGACAAAGATCACACAGGGGAATGAGCCCCACAGCTGAAAACGGGGGACCTCCCAAGCCTCAGACGACAGGACGGGGGTCGTGTTCTCAGGAGTTTGTGTCTCACTCTGAGATGCTGCTGGTTGGCGCCCCGGCCAAGGGCCACACCACCCTCCTGCAAATAGGCATTCTGGCATTAACGCAAACCCACGGGTGATTCACCGCAAGGAATCAAGGTTGTGTTCCTGTAATACTTCGCTTATGGGAGCAGGCAATGGACTGCACTTGGTAGGCCAGGCCGACCCTGACCTCCTCACCTGCTCCCACCTTCCGGGAGCTGCACACGGGTCACAGGTTCTCTAGGGACTGGTGCTGGCCTTAAAAGAGAGTCCCGCCCCTTCCCAGGCGTCAGAACCTGCAGTGAAGCTATTGTTCCCCCTCACACATCCCAACCCTCACTGAATACTCTAGAAAACTGATCTGCCAATCTCAGTCTGCCTGGACTGAACTGTAGATTGGGGTGAAAGGTCTCTGAGGAAGGGGACCCAGGAAAGCCGCCACGCTTCTCCACCCATCTCTGTTCCTTTAACCAGCGCTTTCCTGCCAAGCGGTGGCTGCCGTGGAGCCAATATGGATCCCGCTGATGGGTGAACCTCAAACCCTAGACAGTTCCAGAGTTGTGCCTCATTCCTTCAGCGACTGGGCACTGGCTGCTCTAGACCATTGGACTGGGCACAGATCCACCACGCACGGGCCCCAGAGATGTGGGCAGCTGAACAGCTCTGGGACCCCATCCAGCCTCAGCTGGTCAGTCCTCAGCAAGGTTCTCCAAGTTTGCCAATTCCAGGCCACCTGGAAACTCTCAAGGCAGCACCGATGGGCAAGGGGCTGGCACCTGGCATGACGGCCTTTGTCCCCAGCCACATGGTCAGCACCTCCAAGGACTTCCCTGACCACAGCCTTGAACTCAGTGCCCAAGGTTTCCTGTGAGCCACTCAGCAGCCCACTTGAGGAGGATTCGCACGGGAGACCAGGCATTGCCAGGAGCCAGCAGACAGAGACGCGCGCTAAGGATGCTTCCCTCATCTAAGCCACACGCTGTGACATGCACGGGAAAGAACGTGTTTCTATGAGGAGCAAAGTTGCCAAAGGACATTTCTCCCCAAAGCCCCGTCTCTCACCATGGCAAGAGGGACGATGCCCACGAAGCTGGTCTGGGTGATGAAGATCTCAGCGACAAAGAGCTGGCTCATCGAGTCTTCCGCCGGGTACTCTACCTGCCAGGTGATCTGCTGGGCCCCAGCCAGGCCGCTGCTGTTGTCCACCCCAAAGTCCACCTGCAGGATTTCGTAGAAGGAGCCGTTGGCCCTGGAAAGAAGCACAGGCAGAGCTGAGCGCATAGCCTGGGCTGGGGGCCGAGGGGCTCAGCCTGGGGCGCTGAGGAGCTGAGCCTGGGGGGCCAAGGGGCTGAGTGAGGAGCCTGGGGAGCTGCAGGAAGCTGAGGCTTCAGCCACGCATGGCACTCCTCTGCCAGGAAGGAGAGAG
The DNA here is from genome assembly GCA_023101885.1 of Typhlomys cinereus. NCBI lineage: Eukaryota > Metazoa > Chordata > Mammalia > Rodentia > Platacanthomyidae > Typhlomys > Typhlomys cinereus. The sequence goes on along the minus strand of JALPQD010000373.1, from coordinate 1,458,246 downwards.
GTGACCAGCCAAGTAGGTGGAGTCACACTCATGGGCGCACACTCAAAATGGGCACCTCACCACCCCCCACCATGGAAGGGATGATCCTCACTGCGGGAGGAGTTCAGACACATTCCCTTGCAGGGCATGCTGACTACACACACACACACACACACACACACACACACACACACACACACACACGCATACACACAAGCACGTACACACACACACGCACACACATGCCACCATCCGTGTGTGTGTGCATGTATGCATGTGTGCTGAAAAGTCAGGCAGACAGTATCCTCTGGCCGAGGCACATATGTGTGTGTACATATGCATGTGTGTGTACACATGTTGGAAGGTCAGGCAGGCAGTACCCTCTGGCTGAGGCACACAGGTGTGTATGCACATATGCATGTGTATGTTCATATGTGCATGAGTGCATGTGTATGTGTGTGAGTGCACATGTATCAGAAGATCAGGCAGGCAGTGCCCTCTGGCGCATGTGTGTGTGTGTGTGTGTGCACGTGTGTGCAGCGCCCTCCGGTGAGGCACACACCTCCTAATGCTAAAAGACTGGCTGCCTGGGGCTGCGGTAAAGACAAACCTCCTGCTTAGATCCCTGAGGCTCCTGACGAGGCTACAATGCAGTGTGACTGCAGCTCAAATGTGCCCATGAGGAAAGAGATGGAGATCACCAAGCCACAGCTGGTCCTCAAGGGCCACATCTGTCCACCTGCCAGTCTGACCCCCACATTGACAGTGGTGACTGCTTAGTAGGAAGGGGAGGGGAGGAAGGTGTGAGAGGAGAAAAAGGAGCAGAGACAGAGAGAAAATCCTATCATTTACACGGACTTTTTCTCCCCAGCAAACTTCTAGATGGTTCTACACTCTCAAGCTGAGATGGCAGTATTTTCCCTAGGTGGGATTTTAGTCTATAGGAAATGCCCAGTAGTGGTCTCTGTTTTCAATGGAAGTCACACCCAGGAGCTGATGCTCAGCTGCATAGGAAGTTAAAGTCTCAGTGTGCACTGAAAGAGAGAGAAAGAGAGAGAGAGAGGGAGGAGGAGGAGGAGGAAGAGGAGGAGAAGGAAGGAAGGAAGGAAGGAAGGAAGGAAGGAAGGAAGGAAGGAAGGAAGGAAGGAAGGAAAAAGGGGCATCACCACTGATTTTACAGAAGTAGAATTTTATATACACACACACACACACACACACACATATATATATGGCATCTGGGGAAAGGGCTGTCTGAATAAGGGGCCTCCATGAGGACCTGAGTTCAGATCCTCCGGAATCTATCTTTTTAAAAAGTTAGGCAGGCGTGTTGCTGCCTATTATTCCTGCCCTCAGGTGACCAAGACAGGTGACTCCTCCCCTCAAGTTGGCCTAGCTGGGTGGTGAACTCTGGGTTCCCACGAGAGGCCTCACTAATCAGAGTGGAGAAAATGCTCAACATCATTACTAGGACTCTGTATGTACCTATACATATGTGCACATGCACACACATATGTCGACACATTTGTGAACATGCACATACAGAATCTTCTAATTAAAATTGGTAAATGTGGGAAGGTTAAGCAATGAATCACTGTGAACTGCCTAGATAAAGTTTAAAAACAAAAATGTCCTATAAAGACGAGATCTTCCAGAACCCATTCAAGAAAAAAAAAATGTGGGGGGGCTGGAGAGGTGGCTCAGGGGTTAAGCCTCCGCCTTGCAGGCGGAAGGTCCTGAGTTCGGATCCCAGATCCCATGTATAGACGCCAGGCGGAAGCGGGGGCGGCCTGCGCTTCTGGTCCTGGTAGGGCGGAGCCTGTGAATCCCGGGGCAGAAGGAGGTGGAGGCGTCCATGGTGGTTTGCAAATTCGTCCATGGTTCTACACATACACAGACACACACAGATACGCGCACATGCACATACACACGCATATGCACACAGTTGAATAAATAATAATAAAAAAAATTTTTTAAAATGTGGGGGGGGATGGAAAAAGCTAGAATGTAAAATGAGTTAGTTGTGCAAAACTTGTTGCAAAAGAATCTGAGAATGCAGTTTTTCATTTATGAGCGCACATGGAACACCAAGCTCGTGAACTCTCCCTCCCACCGCACCCCCCCTTACATTCTGAAGCCGCGTCACGCTGACAGAAGAGACCCACACAGAGGGCAGGAAAGAAGAAAGCTACGCAGCGACCTGTATCACCAGCAGCCCAAAGACCACCGCGGCAAATCCACAAACGCAATCACCCACCACGAGTGCCTGCAACTTATTCCACGAATGCAAAACTGACTTAGCATGTGAAAAGGAATCTGATACAGTGCAGGGGAAAATGTGAAATCTTTCCCATGCGCATGGGGGTGCACTGGGTGTGCATGTGTGTGTGTATGTTTTCATGTGGGTGGTTGCACATGCGTGTGTAGGTGTGCACTTGAGTGTGTGCGCCTGTGGAGACCCAAGGGTGGGAATTATCCTCCATCACTCTTCCCCTGTATTGCTGTGAACTTGGGTCTGGACAACCAGCCTGCTCCGGAGGTTCCCAGGCTCTGCTTTCTAGTGCTGGAGTTACATGTCTGTCACCATGCCCACCTGGCACTTTTGATCGCATCTAGGGATCTGGACTCCGGGTGTTTATTTTAAGGCAAAGGCTTTAACCACTGGGCATCTCCTGGCCCCTACACACTAGCTTTGACCAAGGTAGAAGATAGATACATTGGCACCCAGCTCCCTTCCACGCTAACCCGACAGCTGAACGGGAGAAACGCCCCTGAACAGTGCCCATGGGGGACCCCCACTGCGTGTCCCACAGCGGGGAAGATCGAAGGCTGGGAGCCTGAGGAAGACTCTCCTCTCAAGCCTGCTCACATTCTGCTGAATTTCCAACAGTTGAATTAGGTAAGAAAGGAAATAAAAAGGATCCAGAGGAGGAAACGCAGATTTTCATTTGACGGTCATGTGATGCTCACATGAAAATAAAAGTCTAAGGGCTGGAGAGGTGGCTCAGGGGTTAAGCCTCCGCCTTGCAGGCGGAAGGTCCTGAGTTCGGATCCCAGATCCCACGTATAGACGCCAGGCGGAAGCGGGGACGGCCTGCGCTTCTGGTCCTGGTAGGGCGGAGCCTGTGAATCCCGGGGCAGAAGGAGGTGGAGGCGGCCATGGTGGTTCGCGAATTCGTCCGTGGTTCTACACATACACAGACACACACAGATGCGCACACGCACATACACACGCATATGCACACAGTTGAATAAATAATAATAAAAAAAAATTAAAAAAAAAAAAAAGAAAAGAAAAGTCTAAGAGAGGCAGGCACATTTGCAAGAAAAGAAACTGGCAAATGTGTTCAGCCAAGACAGAGGATTCAGGATTGATATGACAAAATCAGTTGCACATTCCTGTATGCTAGCAACCAATGAGCACAAAATGACATTAACAAAGCAATTCCACCGGTGATATCAGGAAAACCAAAACAGCTGGAATGATGGATTCAGTGTGGAGCAGCCCCCCAGGGCTGGGAGCAGCTGAAATCTCAAGAGCTCTAAGAAGAAGGGCTTGCAGGGGGTGCACGCGAGGGGCTGAGGCAGGAGGATTGCCATGGGTTTGAAGCCAGCCTGGGCTATGTAGTGAGCATCAGGCTACCTTGGGATACAGAGTGAGACCCTGTGAGAAGCAAAGAAACAAAGAGAGGAAGGGACGGAAGAAGAGAGGAAAGGAGGGAGGAAGGGAGGGAGGGAGGGAGGGAAAGAAACAATACTTTAAAACAGAAAGTCTCCATCTTCAATTCTGTCTCTCTGTGTGTGTTTCTGTCTCTCTCCATATCTTCTGTTTGTCTTTAAATCTCAACAACATTTTTCTGGTATGAACAGCCCCTCAACCTGCCCACCCTGGGTATGTCTCTGTCCGCTTCCCCCGCCCTCCCTCCCCCTTCCCCCGCCCCAGCTCCCTCCGCTGCGGACTCATTTGTGCCCCACCAACATTTTCCCAGAGCCGAAGACAATAAATCCCGGTAATGAGCGAGGGCTCCGGGCACCTCGGCTCCGTCAGCTGCCAAAGCCCGGCCGGCGCCTCACACTAACGAGTCACCGTGCTCCGCTGATTTGATTTTATCAGCGTCACCATGACAAGCTCGCGGGCGGGGAGAACGACTGCCACAATAATTTTCTTTCCTGCACTGCTGTCTCTGACGGCACCCCAAACCTTCCTGCCCGAGCCCCCTTCTGCCACCTTCTAACACAACTTTCCAGCGTCCTCTCTCTCTCTTCTCTGTCTCTCTCTCTCTCTGTCTCTCTCTCTCACTCTCTCTCTCCCAGTTCTGTCGGACAAGTGACCAAGGGTTTCCCACTAGAATCTTCTAGATCTCTCAGCCGGCTGTGGACAGACAGGAAGAAGAACGTCACGTGCTCAGGACGCGTGGTAGACTGAGCGTGGATCCCTTCGATCTTCCAAGAGGACAGATAAACACCCACCCGGGCTTTTCCTGGGGCGGGGCTGGGAACCCACTGCCGTCTCCACCATCCTGAGGGTCTGAGGAAATGCACACTCCCAAGGCGGGATTGGCCAGGCCAGCATGAGGATCTGAGATTGGTCCCCGGGACCCACACTTAAAAATAAATGAATAAAGAGGGCTGGAGAGATGGCTTAGGGGTTAAGCCTCTGCCTTGCAAGCAGAGGGTCCTGAGTTCGGATCCCAGATCCCACGTACAAACACCGAGCGGAAGCAGGGGCGGCCTGAGCTTCTGGTCCTGGTGGGCGGAGCCTGTGAATCCCGAGGCAGAAGGAGGTGGAGGCGTCCATGGTGGTTCGCGAGTTCGTCCGTGGTTCTACATATACACAGACACACACACACACAGACACACACGCGCACGCACATGTGCACAGTTGAATAAATAATAATAAATAAAAAAAAGCCAGCTTGTGACCCCAGGCAATGGATCATGCATGGGCCAGCCAACCTCCGTCCAATCAGTGAGCCAGGCCAGACAACTTCCGTCCAATCAGTGAACTCCGCGCCAGCCAATTTCACCTATCAGTGAGCACGGCGCCCATGAGAGACCCCCCTTCTCAAAATACAAAGTGGAGGCTACTGACGAAAGCCACCCAGGTCTGTCCTTGGGCTCCACATCATACACATGGGTGCACACACAGATGCAAACACACGCATCCCCACATGCATACTCATGTAGGTACATACATATGTACCAACACCTGCATGTGCCCATAGGCACACGTTTGTGCAAACACACACACACCAAAAAGTATTTCAAAGGCATAAGAGGAGCACAGTGGTTGCCCACCTTCTCCCACGGCTCTCTGGACCCCCCAGTTGGACTGCCTTCAGTGGCCTGTCTCCTGATTGGCCCCCCAGACGTAATCCACGCAGGTTGGTAGGAGATGCAGCAGGCCCCGCCCTATCTCTATGTGAACCTGGCCCCTCCCCCCACTGACAATGGAACGGATGCCAAGATGGGCCACATGGTCACATGGTCCCTTCTGCCAGGAGAATCAGTGAGATGATGACCTTCCCCTATCCCCCACATGCCAGAAAGGAAGTGAAGAGCCCCAAGGTGGAGCGTCCAGGACCTGGGGTGCTTCTAACTCCAGATCCTCTGGCCACAGTTACGGAGGGATCACGTGTTCCCAGCCCAGCAGCAGGTGAGACACAGGCTACTGTAAAGTGCACAACAAACGCTGGCTGCTTCTGGAAGAGCCGACCCTACGAGGATGCCCTGCCCTGTGGTGTGTGCAGGGATCATTCTGTGGCTGTGTGGCAGTGAGTGTCAAGTGCCAACTTGACAACTGAAGGCTGAGCCTCTGGGCACATGTGTGAAGAAGTTAGTAAATGCAAACCCTGAGCAAGCCTGCAGGAGATTGTCTAATTGACAGGAAGCTCCACCCCACAGTGGGCGGAGCCATTCCCCGGGCGGATGGATAAGCTAGCCCGAGCTGGGTCCGCATTTTGGAAGACTGGCCAGCACGAGAGCATGTCCCTCTCTCGGCTTTAACTGGATGTGGTGTGGCCGATTCCCGGGGCTCCTGACATGGGGGTGAGCTCTCCTGCCTTGCTGATAATGTCACTGAGAATCGTGAGCTGGTATGAAGCCCCGTGGTCTCCTGTTTGGGGCACATGCAGGGAGCAAAGGAGTGGGGCCAACCTGCGTTTCCTCCGGCTCCTGAGTGGGGCATGGGGGGTGAGTTGCCTCTCTAGTGAGAAGTGAGTCACACCCGGGCACCCTGGGTTCCTGGGGCAGAGGCGGGCAGGATGGCCCTGGGATGCCCCTTCAGCCACCAGGACACACTGGTCTCTACGGTCACCTTCCGTGACCCGTGACCCCCAGCCCTGGCATTCTCCCGGCTAAGAGGGAGCGACAGGCTGCACGTAGAGGGTGGGGTCAGGCTGTCCATGGTGGGAATCGTTAACAGTCACAGGGCCGGGACTGGCTCGCAGCTGACCTGCAAAGGGCCCGGGGCAGAGAAGCCCAAGATGGGCAAAATGCTGCTCTGCATCTACAGGGAGACACTGGTGCGCTTGCCCGAGACACCAGACAAAAATCAAGCCGGATCCCAAGGAGGGGGCAATGCTTCCAGGACGGGGCTTGGTGGCTGAGGGGAAAGGTTTGGAGGGGGGAAGATGGGGAGAATAAGATGACTAATGACACGTAAGAAGAGGGCTTTGTGTGCTCACCTAAAAACTTCATTAAAAGAGAGATTGAGATACAGCTCATTAGTAGAACACTTGGCTGGCAAAGGGGGGAGGGCTGGGTTTGATTCCCAGTCATTAGGAGGGGAAAAGGGAAGGGAGAGAGAGGGAGAGAGAGAAACACACACAAAGAAAAACAGAGAAAGACACAGAGATAGACGAGAGAGAGAAAAACAGAGAAAGACCCCAGCAGAATTTCTAAGCTCATCCTTGAAATGTAGCAAAGACAAGAGATGCAGATACATGTCCCCAGTGACACTGGGGGTGGGGCAAGATGGGACAGGGAAGAGGGAGTCACAGTCCTGCCAACCTTCCATTTGCCTAGAGACTTTTCAATATGTCCACTGGGCAGAAAGTCGATGGGAAACTATGTGGACCCTTCTGGCCCCAAAGCCTGTGAATTCCCCTGTGTTGGGGGAAGAGGGTTTGTAGGAAACAGAAATTCTATTGCGGATCAATCAGACCTGGCGACACCACCCCATCTTCCCCCTGGCTGAAGCAGGCTGAGATCTTCAGACCCTTCCTTGGGGCTCCCCCGGATGGTAACTTGTAGCTTCTCCCCAGCTGGAAAGCTCTCACAGTTCTTCCCACCAGAGTGGGCCCACTCCTGCCCTGCCACACCCCAAGACAGGGCGGTCCAAGATTAGCGAGTACCAGACATGAAGTCATAGGAGAAGACACCCTGCAAAGATGGGGTGCACATACCCAGCTTCACTCTGCAAAGATGGGGTGCACGTACCCACTACACCTGCAAAGATGGTGTCAACTCAGCCCATGGCTTTTATTTTTATAACTAAATGGGCCTTTTGATGTATTTCTTTTCTTTTAGGGCTTTGCACATTTATTTGTGTCACAATCGCCCCTAATTACCCAGTCCCAACCCCTCCTTTTTCTCATTACAAGCTTTCTTTGTCCCACTGTCCCTCCAGCTCGCGGGTCCTGTGTGTGGTTCACCAAGGCCTGTCTGGATTTCTGCTAATGAGGTGTCTGGGTGCTTGCTGGGGCCAGGACAATACACCAATGGGCGTGTTCCTGGGGAGAGGGTTCCCCTTCGCCACCATCCTGTCTGGACCCTCGCCAGTCTCTGAGGGAGGCCCGCGGCCCTGGAGATCTCTCTGTCACGATGGGCAGTGGACAGAAGGTCTGGAGGAAACACACCCAGATACTCAGCCCCTCCCCTTCCCACCTTCAGGCTCTAGTGGTCTTACTGCCCCTCCTCTGAGATGTCCTTGAGCCCCAGGTTAGGGGTGACTTAGAGGTCCTGCTTAGGCCATGCAGCCCACAGTCACGTGGTCTCTGCAATTTGGGCAGCTGTGATTCTCTGCATCAAACTGAAGTTTCTAGATTGTGCTGAGCACTCCCCACGGTGTTACTGTGGTCATTCTCTCCCATTTCCCCCCAACAGTTCCTGCCCCGAGTCCCTCCTCCCCCTTGGAAGTCCCTCTTCTCGCTGACAGTCTCCCTCCTCCCAACAAGCTGTCCTCCCACCCCATGTTCCCTTCTCCTGCACCCCACCAACAGGGTTTGCCTGTTCTTGTGTGTGTCTGGGTCCCAGATACCACTGATGCTTGGGGGGCCACTGCACTGCTTGGGGTCTGCCACGGCTCTGACCATCAGCGATCACTTTGTGTGGGGGGAAGCAGGGTAGGGCCATCTGAGGTTTTTCTGGGGGAGGGGGAAAAGGGACGGGTGGGCGCCCCGAGCAGGTGCGGGCACCGTGAACTCGCCCAATGCTCAACCCACATTCACCACATTTCCACAGATGGACCCACAGGCATGTGTCCCCAAGGAAGAAAATGAACCCAGACAATGATGAGACAATAATAACGCGGGTCAGTGTGGGTCGCAGCCCTGGAGGATGGAGCCGCCAATCACCCATCAACAGAGAGCAGCAGGTGCCGGCCGCCTGTGGCTGAGCTAGGTGCACTAATGAGGTGCTCTGTGGCCGCACAGCTCACTGACCCCCAACACTATGCCCCTACATACCTCCCAATGGAGGGAGGGTGCTACTCGGAACCGATTCCCCAGCAAAGAAAAAACCCCACTTGAGTCTGAGGCTCCGGGTCAGTGTATACACAGCTGGTCACTCTGAAAACCCACTTGAGCTTCTTTTCTTCTGTGTGTGCATGTGTGTGTGTGTGTGTGTGTGTGTGTGTGTGTGTGTGTTGTATGTGGGTTAGCACACATGTATAGCTGTATGTACCCACGGTGCTAGCCAGCTTGCTCCGGGGTTACCCAGCCTCCACCTTCCAAAGTCAGAATTACATGCTAAAGCCATTTTGACACGGGATCTGGGGATCTGAACTCAGGTCCTTTGGCTGAGAGGCAAAGGCTGTCACCCCTGAGTCTCTCTCCCCAGCCCCTTCTCCCACTCAGTCCTAAGTGATAATTTGTCCCCTCTGTGATGGAAGCTGGCGGGTCACCCCACGGAGAGGTGCTGGGACTCTCCAAGCTGTTTGATGTCCTGGGACCCAAACACTTGGGTCCGGCTCACTCAGGAGTACGCAAGAGGAAGCAGACCATGGCTGCAGATGGGGGGCCTGGAATCCCATCAGAGACTTGCCAGCGAGGCCCAGCCTGTGGCTGATTCTTTCAGCCATGCAAGAGATGTGCTCAAGAATCCTCTAGGTACCAGGCTGTGTTCCAGCACTGAGGTAGGGGCGTCTTCTGAAGCTCATATTGGGGAGAGATGGAGAAAATACACATGTGAGAAATGAGTGACCCACACACACACCCCGCTTCAGCTCCTCAGCTCCCCAGGACTCTGACAGGCAGTGACCCTCCTTGACACTTCTGGTGGGTCATTCCCGAGTGATCCCCCACTGAGTCTCATCTGTAAACGCCAGCTATGCTGCAGGATGATGTCTGAGAACAAACCTGTGGTTTCGCCCTGGCTGCACTCAGAGGGGAGACCGCACTGCCCTGGTCATACCCAGAACTAAACGTGCCAGAACACAGAGAAGCCCTTGGCTTTGGTGAAACAAGATGGTTTGAGCTGAACCCCGGCTTCTGAATAATCCTCATCTAAGGGCTCAAGGGTCGGGGGCTGCTCACAAACATGGTGACCTGGGTTCCTCTCCCAGAAGCCCACGTGGTAGAAGGAGGTTCTGAAAAGTTGCCCTCTGGCCTCCAACTGGGTGCCATGGCATGTGTGTGGTCATCTTTTGTGCCTTTTTATCTCTCTCATTCTCTCTCTCTCTTGCTCCATCACAGTAAATAATATATACATATTAAAATCTCCATCCAACTGGAGCAAAATGCAGTGTTAAGTTCTAACCCAGCCTTTGTGCTTGGGACCTGGAAAAGAACCAGACAACTGGCAGAGGGTTGGGTGCCTAGGGTCACAATGACTAACCTTGAGTTTGTCTCCAGCTCTCAACATCATAACTCTCTCCTACTCTCGAGTCTCTGCACACCCAAGAGGTGTGTGTCACTGTGCTTCTGAGGGTGTGCGGGGACCAGGGTCTAGTCTGCCCAACACATTTCTTCATCCCCAGCCACAGGGCGTGGAGGGGAAAGAAACCCCACATGGCAGGAAGATTTCAAAACTTTCTTTGCACCCAGCAGGGTGAAAGATGAGATCTACATGGTTCCAGATCCAGGAGCGATGAGCAGAGACCCTGTACCTCCTTCCCTGCCCAGTGAACCCTACTTCAGTATGCGTACCCCGAATGGCTACATTCAAACACCTGAAACCTCACGTCTCCCAACATGCTCTATAAGCTCAGAGGAACCATGACGCAGGGGCTCCAAGCCTGAAGCTGGACGGACAACTCCGCCTAGTGCAGAACCCACAAAGCCCAGGTCGGCCACCTTCGGACGGGCCGTCCTATCACAAGGTCACACAAAACCCGTCTCTGTGGATCAAGGACAGCCTGCCAGCCTTCTGCTAGGCCCTGGGGTGGCTCCGCCCACTGCTGGTGGCATTCCTGGGTGGGGACTGCCTGTGGGACCTCTACCCCAAGGCCCAGAACACTGTGGGATTCCAGACACCTGGGCAGCAGTGGGAGAAGTCAAAAGTCAGGCAGAGCCATTGTGCTGGAGACCTGAGACCCCTCTGGGCTGGGGATGCAGAATAACCCCCCCAATAATGCACTTGTCAGCTTCAGCCTGTCATCCTGGGCTCTGTGCGCATGGGCCCTTCTTTGAGCAATGCTCTAAGCAGCCGGACCCCCATCTGCATCGGGGCACACACATATTCCTCTCTGAACCAAATATGTTCTGGCTACAAAGAATAGAAACACCGATCTGATCTAAAGTGATTTGGGGCACATGCGTAGGAAGCAAAGATGTGCTCTCAGAAAACCTTTTAGGGAGAATCCCCCATTTGCCATTGTATGCATATGCATAAATGGGCATGCATATGATTAAGACCTGATGCATTGTGGGAAGGGACATGCCCAGGAGGAATGAATAGATAACCTCATCCATGGATCAAAACAGACACCCTGCCCAGGCCACGCCTCCTAGTTACTACCCCCTAGTTACTAAGCCCCTCCTTTTCTCAGAGCCCCAGACAATAATGGGAGTCCCTGAGTCTCTTCCCTCACAAGCCCCCTCCCCCCTGCAGCACGTCCTGACTTCACTTTCGCTTTGCTTTGAAGAAAGTTTCCTCCCAACTTTCACAAGTCATTCTTGATAAACGTCTCAATCTGAAAACAATCGGCCCCAACCCTAGCCCCCGAGTTTCAGAATCCTCAGTGCATGGACAAGTGATTGGTGACGGTCACACCAAAGGGCCTGGGGCAGCATGGCCTGCGGATGCCCAGATCTCATAGGTGTCTATGAACTGTGGCTTCAGGGAACCTCTGGCCAGTGACCCCCTCACCCAGCTCAGTGTGCATGATGCTCACTCACACACTTGGACATGGGTCTTCGTGTTAAGAGGGCATCGTGGGGCTGGGGAGATGGCACAGGGTTAAAGCCTTGGCCTCCCAAGGACAAAGACCTGAGTTCAGATCCCTAGATCCCACGGAGAAATGCCGGGTGGATATGGGGACGATCTGCAACTCTAGCCCTGGAAGGCGGAGCCTGGGAAACCACTGGAGCAAAGCAGTGAGGAGGGAGAGCCATCCACGATGATTCCTGATGCCACCCTTAGGCCTCCACAGTCACGCTCTGGCCTCTGAGATTGTCACTGGTGACAGGGAACTTGATCTCACACATCAGTTTCCCCAGAGGTAGGCGAGGGTAACCAGGTCTATATTCCCTCCTTCCCGCGAGTGATTAAAAGGATGGCAGGTGTAATGTATCCATGGCAGCGCCCGGTGCCTGGCGCGAAGACCACATGCTATGATTAATGCTGTGACCGCTAGTCCACAGGAGCCATCCCACATCCCTTGTGTGGCTAGCTTCTGGCTAGCTCCCTCCCTCCCCATCAAAACAGATTAGTTGCAACGCGTGTGGCTGGATGGGCCTTGGCTCCATCATCCACTGGCACATGTTCTTCAGTATGTAACAGAGAAGCCATACGACTCCGAGGCCTCCCGTGTCATGGCACGCCTGCGTGCACGACCCACGCCTGTGTCCACGACCCACGTCTACATCCACGATCCACACCTGTGTTCATGACCCACACCACTTAGATCTGCTTTGCCTTCCTTTGTTCTAGAAGGAGCCGAGGACGGTTCCTCGCAGCTCTGCCCAGCTGCAGCTTCCTGTGTAGGCGAGGCAGCATCGAGGTGATGCTGGCATCACCGATCTAGGCATCTAAAGGCTTGACTCCTGCTTTCTTTTTTTCTGGTGCCACTGGGAACTGAACCCCGGGACCTTGAACCTCAGCTACAGTCCTCAACGTGCCAGCTTCTATCATGAACATACTCAGGACACGGACTTGTGCAGCTAGGAGTAGCAAAGCTTTGGACGAGTCACCTGGCACTTCTTAGCCTCAATTTTCTGGACAAAGGTGCCAACCACCTGGCTCCACCCTGTGGACCTGCAAACTCTCTGAATTTAACCATCAGTGAGACCTGAGACTACGTAGCAAGAACATGCATGCAGGTGAAACACTACATCAAGAGGGAAGGAGAGAAAGAAAGAGAAAGAAGAAAGGATGGAAGGGGAAGAGAGCAGAGAAAAGAGGGAAAGAGAGAAGGGAGAAGACAGGAAAAGAAAGAGGAAAGGGAGGAGAAGGGAAAAGAGGAGGAAAAAGGAGAGGAGGTAGAAAGGGGGGAGGGGAGTGGAATGGATGGTACAAATGTAATTGACTTCACTGACCAATGTCTTCAATTCCTGCAATCAGCGGCCTTGGTAGCACCAAGACCCTGTAACCAGAGTGGCGTCTGCCCACGGCGACTTTGTGTCTCCTGGGCTAACCTTGTGAGTTCAGTGTCTGGGGAAAGATTCCAAGACCAAGTGGCTGCAAACTGTACCAAGCCATCCAAATGTCCCCAGCGGAGGCTGCACAGACTGGGCCGAGTCAACAAAAGCAAAGCTGGGCCCTGGCTGCAGCCGGGGCTGGCAAACGGCCGCTGTCTTAGATCATGGTATCCGGGTGACCTGCTGCCGGCACAAACTGACAAGCCATCTTTAGAACCAACTTCCTGGGCTCCACCTGCCTGGGCTGCCTGCTTGGCCAAATGCCAGCCTGGCACCCAGGCCTCCGCCTTGGGCCCCTAACCTTGCACTCCTTGGCAGAGGGATCTGAGCGCGCCTCTATCCAGGCAGGAAAATCTCAACCACGACCCACCCTCAACTATCCTTTCCCGCGCTGGCAGAGGGCTCAGGGAGGCCTAACAACCCACAGTGACAACCAACCCAGGAGAGCAGAGAGCAACCCATGGGTGACAAGGACAAAGATGCGGGGTCACGCTCAACTGAAGATCAGAGGAAGACAGGACGTTGGCTTCGGGATCAGGGATAGAGGGAAAGACTCCCAGACACTTAGGATAGGATGTTTCTCTCAGGCCCCCTAGGGCAGGCAGGAGCCTTGTCAGACAGACCAGAGGATGCGGGTGGACTGACACATCGCACAGGTCTTCCAAAACTGCCAGTGAGTGCTCCAGGGTTTCCATGGCAACGGGGATGGCATAGCAACAGGCCCTGGATTCTGCGCGACTCTGGCAGAGGACAGAAGCAGCCGGGGTGCTCATTAGACACTTGGACTCCTGAGAGGCCGCTTGGATGTCGCTTGGGAGGCTGTGGCCAAGGCTCATTAGGCTGCGTGAAGCCGCGGAGCTCGAGGGCTGCTTGTTACAGCTGCAGATATTACTTACCCTAGCTGCTACAAAGAGCGGGAACAAGTGTCGCGCGAAGGCTTTGGTGTTACTGGTGAATGCTTCAGCCCAAGTCCATGCTGGACTCACCGACCTGGAATGCAGACCCCCCCAAACACACACATGCATACTCCACTCCCCCTTCTCAAAGTTATCTTCATCCTCCCAAGCTAAGGATAAAAGAGCCATCTGGCCTTTCCTGGGGGAATGCAGATCCCTGTTGTGGAATCTGCAAGACTGGCAGGTGCTGGGGGGGAGGCTGGGCGGGTCTGCGGAGTTAGGGTGCAGTCAGCCTTCGGCAGCCACGGGAAGCAGTGTGTGAGGCTCTCGGCTTTGGGATGAAGGTGAACACACACACAGCCCACCACTGAGACCTCCTGACACGTCTTCTGGCCAGGACCTCCATGGCGAAGTGTTCTGTCACATGGGCAAGGTGCTGTAGGTGCAGAGGCATGAGTGACATGTGGACAAATGGCACTGCCCTGTAGTGGTCATTTTGTGACTCTGGTGCACCGGGCCATCCCGCTCTGCCTGGAACTGAGTGGGAGGGACTTTATCTTTTCCTTCCTAGTAATCTAAAGCCTCATGCAGGCTACGTGAACCCTGCCACAGAGCGGCTCCCATAGGACCTAGAATCCCAGTAGGACCTGGAATTCCATAGGACTTGCATCCCAGGCAGCTGAGGAGCCAGAAGGTGCTTTAACTGTATGACGAGCAAATTCTAGGGCTGAAATTTCATCAGGAAAGCAAAGACCTTGAGGCCCAGCTAGACCACAACTGGTTCTGAGGGGCAAGGGTAAGTGGACCAGAGGCCCAGAGTGGCTGCTGGGACCCCGTGAGCTGCCTAAGCCAGGATGCCAACAACAGCTGGGAGGCTGCCCTGCTGGTGAAGATGCACGCCAGACTGCTCTCCCAAGAAAGTGGAAGTGAGGAGAGGAAGCCTTTGGCATCTCTCTTTCCGAGCACTCGAGGACACCGTCTTAGCCCACGTCCTGCACCAGCTCTGGAGACACAGAGCTGGAACCCCCTTGGCAGGCTGAGGTAGAAGTTATAAATTCCAGGCCAGCCTGGGTGGGCTACACAGTGAGTTCAAGGCTAGCTCAGGCCACTTAGTGAGACTCTAGTTCAAGATCAAATAGGGGGTTGGCAAGATGGCTCAGGGGTTAAGTCTTTGCCTTGAAAGCAGGATCTGAGTTCAAATCCCCGGATCCCACATAAAAACACCAGGCAGAAATGGAGGTGGCCTGCACTGCTGGCCTTGGAGGACAGAGCCTGGGAGACCCCAGAGCAAAGCAATAAGAAGGTAGAGCAACGAGGGTGATTCCCAATGTCACCCTGGGGCCTCCAGAAGCACACACGGTGCCCTCACCTACACATGCACGAAATAAGAAGATAAAATGTGAAAAGCGGGCCAAGGATGTAGTTTAGTTGGTCAAGTGCTGCTTGCTTGTGTGAGGTCCTGGGTTTGAGCATCAGCACTGAAAAAGTCCTGCATGGCAGCGAAACTGCCCATCGGGTAAAGCGCCTGCCGTGTAGGCACCAGGACCTGTCCCTGAACCCACATAAGACGGCCAGGCATGGCAGTGTGCGCTGCAACCCCAACACTGAGGAGTGGAGGCTGAGGGACCCCAGGTCCTGCTGGCCAGCCAGCCTAGCCTACTGGGGTAGCCACAGGTGAGAAACCCTGTCTTGGAAACCAAGGTGGACGGCTGTGGAGGAACAACACGGAGGCTGACCACTGAGCTCCATGGATGTGAGTACACACACGTGCAGGCACACACCACATGTGTGCATTCAAACATGCACATGTGCGAGCATGCACATGCAGGCACACAGCACACAAACACATGTGTACAAGGATGCACACTGTCACAGTTAAGCACAAGTGTCAACTTGGCAGTTGAGGGTTTGAGCTCTGGCCACATTTGTGGAAAATTAGTGGTTGAGTTAAGCCCAGAGCAAACCTGCAGGAAACTGTCTAGCTAATGGGGAAGGCCTCGTGGGTGGGTGGGACTAGGCCCTGGAATAAAATATAGAGAGCTGGGTGAGAGTTGGCATCCTTGTGTACACTTGGCCAGACATGTTGGTCTGGCAAGTAAGGATTGTCCCTCTCTCAGCCACTATGTAGAGATAATGTGGCCACTTCCCTCGGCCCTGGTGTTGGTGCGCGCTCTCCTCTCAAGCTGGACAAGAACTGTAACCGGACAATTACAGGAGAATAAATCCTTTGCTCCCTCGAGCAGTTTGATGGTGATTTTATCAGCAACCATGCAGGTGAACTGCAACACACACAAATATGCACCTACACACTCAAACACGCACATGTGCGATCACATGCACACAGCCATATGCATTCAGAAACATGAATAAACCCGACCACACACATGCATGCACACACACGCTCAGGAGCCCACACATACATACACACATACACACGCAAGCATGCACACACACATGGTCACACATACACACAATCTGTACACATACAAGCACAATGCACATGCCAACGCTGCAGCGCTGCATTCCACTGCCCACCCCACCTCAGAGAGCTGTGTCAACAGCAGGTGGGCGCTGAGAAACTCAAGCAGCATTTGTTGAAAGTTTTGCAAGCCGTGGACGCACCATTTTCAAACACAAGCTGCAAAACCCACGCGCTCAGCAGCAACAGAGGCCAGAAGGCTCTGGGAATCTGGGTGACGTGCAAAGAACAACCTCGGCACATGCGTGGGTCCTCGGCCACGCTGCCGGGTCTACGCGCAAAAGCCAGTCAATGTCAACTGAGGTTGAAATGATACAAGAGCCCAACTCAACATGTAATTTTGCCTCTGAGTGGGAAAAGAAAAAGAAATTTGGTTCTTGGGAGTAGAGGGGGGAGCACAGAGAAACCAAAAGTATCTTCTTGAGAAAGGAACTTCAAGTGAATGAAGAGTTAACCGCACCTACCCAGAGGATTCTCCAGAACCTTCTTTTCAGAAGGAATAGGGCGGGTTATCTGAGACAGAAGTAGGGTGCAGGATAAATCAGAATAATTCTACCCTGGGCTGTCTTCGAGGTTCAGTTTTCCAGCCATAAATTTTTTAAATTATGGTAAGATCCATTTTGAGTTTGAACCTTTCCATGATCCATTCAGACAGCTTTCAGCAAAAGTGAGATATGGAACGCTCTAGAAGGGGGATGTATATATATTTAGGTTTGATTCAAACCCCAGTGAGGAGTGAAGTGCTCAGTTGATGGGGGCGTAAATTATCATTTTCAGGGGGCTGGTGAGAACCCTGTTCTAATAGGGCAGATATTAAATCAGTCATGGTGACACTTCACTGGGCCTGATTAGAAACACCCAGGCATCTTCTACTGGCGTGAGTCTGGCGCTCCATGCATGGTGGGCGGAGTCCAGCAATGACCACACACCCAGCTGTCCCACCCCTGTCCTTATTCAGTCTTTGAGCCTCAGAGGTGAAAATATCCTACAAAGCTGCATCCATGGATAACCCGTTAAAGAAACCATCATTGCCATCTGCAAAAGTCAAGCCTGGAGGCTGCTTGCGCATTCCACAAAGGCCAAACGTGGAGATGGGATTCAGTGGTCCAGCACCTGCCTAGAATCCCCCAGTGAGGGCTGGGGGCATGGTTCAGAGGTCAAGTGCCTATCTAGCATATGTGAGTACCTGGAATCCCTCCGCAGTCTCACACACATACACACACACACTGTATATATACACACACATAGACTCATACACTCACATACACACACATATATATACGTATATACACACATACATACATGTACATAGAGTGTTTGCTAATCAAACCACCTCCCCAGCCTGTCAGAGGTGTTTTGAACTCAGACCACAGCAGGCTGAGGGCCGCATGGAAGGGATGGATTTTGTTACATAACCAGCCAAGCTCCAGGTGCATGCTCTGGTTTTCAACCTCCCACTTTTACTCCTGCCCAAGTGAATCCTTCCAGAATCATCATGTATTGGAAACAACTTGCCCTTCCACATGTAGGACACATACACTTACATACACATGCACACACGAGTCACACACACGCACATACATGCACACACACATGTGCACATACACACACACACATACACACCTTCCCCTTGCCTCCAGTCCCTTCGGTGGCCTCCTCTGGCACTCACAGTCCCACTTTGATGCCATCCCTGATTAGACACCATGACTCCGGGGACCCTCTCGGGCTTGTTGGCTTGGGCCGATGGTTAACTGTCCGCCATCTTCCTCCCAGGAATGTTTCATTAATAGAAAGCTTGGGAGTTGGGCATGGAAAAAGCACAGAGATCAAAACCAGCCTTCCTGCGAGGGGAAGAACGTTAAAGAGCTGAAAAAAACTCTCAAAATGAAAGTCACCAACTGGCTTCCCGCTTCTTCAATGGCAGAAGGAAAAAGGTGGCAAAGAATGAGCTTGCATGGAAATCTCCAGTGCCTTCCTGTGGATGGGCAGCTCCAGTTTCTGCAAAGCTGATTGGAGCTTTTAGTCCCCTACAGCTCATTGGTCTGTTCACATTGGGGCTCAGCCCAGTCGCGCATGTGGCCGACTACGTGGTTTCTTTTAAGCTATTATCTGCAATGGAGAGCTGTCTCCACATCCTTTCCTGATATTGGTGGGAGATGTTGGTGACTTTATCTCTGTGGAGGATTAGAACCAGTTCCTCCAGATTATCAGGGTGTGTTTCTTCAGGTAATCCCAGCGGTAAAGGATGACTTCAAAGACCTTCCCAGCCTGGCCCTGTTCCGAAACTGAGATGGACTCCGGTCCCAAAGATTTCTGGTGGACTGTGCTTGTCATAAGAGCTTCGCCCCCTCCCCCAGCCCTGAGCACTGGGAAAGGCAAGAGGCTGAGTGTCATCACTGATTAAGGATGACATGGAAGGAGCATTTAGCTTAACAGAAAAAATGAAGAGGTGTCTTCAGCTGTAGGAAGTGAGTATTGGGGGGTGAGGAGGCTGGGGGGGCTGGAGAGATACCTGAGCAGTTAAAGCATTTGTCTAGCAAGAACAAAGAGATCAGATACCCAGATTTCCACACGGGAGGGTTGGGGGTGCATTCTATGTCAAGCAGATATGGTGGCTGGTTTATAATTCTACCCCCTGCATGCGGAGCCTGGGAAACTCCGGAGCAAAGCAATGAGGAGGTAGAGCAATACAGGGTGATTCCCGATATCACACTTGGACCCTTGGACACATTCAAGTTTCTTCTTGTACACATGCCCACACACATACACACATGTGCTCCCCAAAAATAATAGAAGTGTCTTCTTGAGCACCTTCATCTGTCCCTCGGGGTTCACAGGATGTTCTACAGCAGAGATCACAAGCCACCGCCTAGGGTCCAACGCACCTGTGTTTGTCACTGCACCATTCTTTGCGAGTTTATTTCTTTGGCCCCAGCTGGTCTTGAATTCACTGTGCAGCTGAGGACCACCTTGAACTCCTCCAACTCCTCTGACCTCCACCTCCCAGTGCTGGGGTGGCAGGCGTGTGCCCCCACACTCTGTCTGTATAGCTTGATCACCAGGCCTTAGCACATGGTAGGTAAGCGGTCTGCTGGCTGAGCTAGAATGAGCCTCATCCCAGCCCGTGCCCAGCTGAGCCTAGTACCAGCCCACTGACCACTCATAAACACAGCCTCCTTCACACACCATAGTGTCTTCAGACAATGGTTTGCGACATTCAACACCTGGATCCCTGCTCTGCTCCGCATGGTGTCTCTCCAGTACCTATTGCCCAGGGAGGAGTTCCAGAAAGTTCCAAAGCAAGATTGTGAAAACTACATACGCAACATCTACTTACTTTTCACGGGTCAGAAGCCATCCAACCAGGGGAATGAAATGAACACACACTTTCAGACCCACGCACACCCGTGGTATCTTCTTTGCTCTGTGTGTGTGTCTATGTTGAGGGGGGGGGTCTTGAAAAAAGTTGCAATGGAAAAAGAGCCACATCTCCAAGATGATTGACAGGTTAGAATTTCAGTGGCTTGTGAGGGGTGAAATGCTACATGTTCAGCGTCTAATTATAATTTATCTTGGGTGACTTTTAACCCCCTCAATAGCCATTCCTGCCCCCGCCCCTGGGTCTGACCTCACCGCCTCACCTCTCAGTGACAGCAGTCTCTGGTTTCCACTCCCCCAAAGGCCAAGAACGTCCTTGAATAACATCTCAGGCCCAGAACAGAAAGCGCTGTTTTGCTGTGACCCACCTACCTCATGCTTTCACCGATGTGTTTAAAAAGTGTCTTGTCTCATGGTTTTCTTTGTTCTGCGATTATAAAACCTCAAAAACCTGTTACCTCATGGAATTTGGGGTAACCTGAATCTGAGTTCCTGGGCCATGGTCACTTTATGTTTGGCGCTAGAATAAGCTGCCTCTTCGTCCTCTGAGAATTGTGAGGCTCCAACATGCGTGTGAGTGTGAGTGTTATGTTCAGGTACACGTGTGTTAAGTGTGTGTGCACACACGTGAAGGCCAGAGGTGAACCTCCAGCCTCAATTCAGGCACTGTTCACCATGTTTTTTGAGACAAGGTCACTTATTAGCCTGGAAATTTTCGGGTGGGCCAGAGAGTCCCAGGAGTACACCTGTAGCCACTTCCCCAGTACTGGGGTAACAGGCATGCCTGCCATCCCTGGCTGTCTCTGTGGGTGCCCTGAGAACTCAAACTGTGCCACCTCAGATGTTAACCCTCCTTCTGGCCCTGCACCCTCTGTTTCTGAGAATTCCACAATGCTTGGAAATAACCTACCCCCGAAGACTCAGCGTGGACGCGATCTGCTCCCACGGCCTGCTCAGGAGATTGAGAAAGTAAAGAAAGAAACACACACACCCAAGGCTTGCTTTCTTTAGTCAGTTTGTTTTTCTTATGCAAACCTGTCCCAACAAAGCAAATCTCTCCAGGCCCCTTCAGCAGATCCGGCCTTCCTGCAATTCCCTGCAACCCCCTTGGCCTTTACTCACGGAGCCCAAGATGTGGTTCCCACAAAGGTCCCCAGTGCCAGCTCCCCCTGCCAACCGCTCTGAACCAAGCGGTGCTCCCGAGGTGGCGCTCACACCCGGGTGTTTACGGTTTCCACCCTCCCTCCCCATTCTCTCCTTCTGGGCTCCATCTCCTCCCCTCTCCATCCCTCTCCCTCAGTTTCCTCCAAGGGCATTGTCCTCTGGGTACAGTAGCCTCCCCCAGCTCCTGACCCCCCACCTCCCAATTAGGAATCACTCCACAGTCCCCCAGGATCATCAATAGTTGGCTGTCGCCTCTCTATTAAACTCCAAGTGCTTATTTCTTGTTTTAATACATAAGGTACCTTCTGTTCAGATCGCTCGGGGGCGTTGGATGGTGAGGTGGGTTTTCAGTGTCTAATGAATTCCATTCAGCAGAGACTTGTTTCAAGCGCCCCATTTAAAGGTCTCTTACATTAGTTTCACGGGGAGGGGGGGTCGGATCAGTACACAGCATTTAAGATCTCACTTCTCAACCAGAGCTATTTCACCATTTCAATCGGGATTCACAACAAGCTTCCAGCCGGGCAGCCTGTGCCCTGTTAAAGAGGAAGGAAAGCAGCCAAGGAAGCCAGAGGCCCTGGAGGCAGAACTGTGGATAGCCAGCCTCACAAGCTCACCCCAAGTCTCAGGCCGATCAATGAGCAGAATTCTGGCTGGTAGAAACCTTTTCTCTTTCAAGCATTAAGCAAAGTATCTGCTTGTCTCTCCAAAGGCACTAGAATGGCTTTAACATTTTATTTGTTTTATATGTGCATGCGGATGAGCACGTGTGTATCACAGCATGCATGTTGGTTCTGTCTTCTCATCATGGGGGTTCTGGGGCTTAAACTCAGGTCTGCAGGCTTTGCCAGGACCATCTGTGGAATGCTGACTAGCACACACACACGTGTGCACACATGCACATCTGGTTCAGATAGCTGCCCTCTCATTGCTTTTGTGTGTAATCGTGGTCACAGATAGATTCACAGTGGGGCACCCCACCTGTGCCAACACTGGGCTGCACACTCTGAGTTCGATGCGCCCATCGTTTGATTCTACGTGTCAGGGTTGATGATACACCGACTGCCACACTTGAGCGCTTTGAGCTTGTCACCATGATAGTGCAGCCACCTGCTTCTGGAAAGAGTGACTTGGCGCTCCTAAGGACCCGGGGCAACATGGGTGGTTCGGAGCCAGGAACAGCCAGGCTTGAAAGCCCCCTTCAAATCCCGGGGGCCATGTGCAGGAGGAGAAACAAAAGCAAATTTAGCCAGGACAAGAGGCACTTCTGTCGGGCCTGGCCTCGGGCCTAGGTTGGAGGCTGGGACAAGCTGTCCAAACAGGAATTAACAAGCAGGGACGCTCCAAGGGCACCCGTGACAGGCCGTGGCACTGTGACAGGAGCCCCCAGCATATACCAGCCCGGATCCCTGTGTTATCAGGGCTTTGGTGATAGCCACCTGCCCCACGGTATAGCGTTTAACAAGCTCTTACAGACTTGGCATCACAAAACTCACAGCCTCTCTCCCACCACATCTGGGGTGTACACCCTACAAGAGGGCTTGGTCCTGTGCCTGCTACAGATAATGCGCCTGCCCTGCCAGTCTCTCCAGTCTTGGGAACACGTCTACAGCCTTTCTGTCTTCAAAGACACCCGCGCTTCTGAAGAACAGTGAACACACACACACACATGCATACATACATGCACATGCTCACACACGCAGACATGACACACCTCCCTTTTCAAAGCAGCTTGTCTCCTCTCCTCTGGGTACCTCTACTCAGCCATGTTCTGCTGGAATCTCACATGACTCTGTTCCACGTCAACCTGTGGATGGACGCAGATGGTGCATGGGAACTGCACCTCTAAGATGAAGGCAGAAAGAACAGAAGTTCAAGGCCTACGCTTGGCAGCCCAGTAAGTATAAGGCCATGTCTCAAAAAAATAAATAAATGAATATGGAGAGAAAGAACAAAGGAAAAGAACAACAGCACCGACCCTTGTCTCAGGTCCCACACAAAAATAAACAAATGAATTGCACACCACACACTAGAGCTAAAACCAGTAGACACACAAATAACAACACACACGCACATACACAAACACACACCTAAGTATAATTATTAGTACTCTGTTGCAATCAGCTGATAAAATCACTATCACTGGCTTAAGGGAATAAGGGGTTTATTCTCTTACGATAGTTCAGTTACAGTTCTCAGTACAGCTTGACAGGAGAGCTCACACCAACACCAGGGCTGAGGGAACTGGCCACACCATCTCTACTGTAACGTCTGAGACAGGGACGATCCTTATTTGCCAGACCAGCATGTCTGGCCAAGTATACATAAGGATGCCAACTCTCTCAACCAGCTCTCTGTGTTTTATTCCAGAGCCTAATCCCACCCACCATGGGCTGGGCTTCCCCATCAGCCAGACAATCTCCTACAGGTTTGCTCTGGGCTTAACTCAATCACTAATTCTCTAAATTATGCCCAGAGCTCAAACCCTCCAGCATCAAGTTGACACCTGTGACCCAAAGGTTGTGACCACAAAATAAATACAAACTGATTCACCAAACTTCATAAGATTTGAAATAGGAAGAAGGGTCAGAGGCCACATAAAAGTTACTCTTAGATATGACGGCCCACTGTAACTTCAACTCAGGAAGGAGCCTGGGAAACACAGAGCAAGTTTTGTAGCTGGGCTAGTCCAAATGGCTGCTCTGACTTTAACTGGAGACCCATGCTTTTGACAATAAGGTGGAAGAGCGATTCTCACTATCACCATTGGGCCTCCACAAACACAGATACTCAAGTGTATACACCAAATACACATACACCTGCACATGCAAAAGACACATATATTCATGTATAACATACCCAAAAATGTCTAAAAGAAAGAGAGAGATTTAAAACTTAGGCTCTGAATGACATTGATAAGAAAGAGAAAGAAAGAGAGAGAGAGAGAAAGAGAGAAAGAGAGAGAAAGAGATAGAAAGAAAGAGAGAAAAGAGAGAGAGGAAGGAAGGAAGGAAGGAAGGAAGGAAGGAAGGAAGGAAGGAAGGAAGGAAGGAAGGAAGGAAGGAAGGAAGAAGAAACCACTTCCCAGTGGAACATGTTGCAAATCCCCATGTCTAATAAAATGGCAGCTCTGGAATGTGGAAACTACTTCCACAATGTTTTTAAGATTTTTTTAAAATAGTTTCACTGACATAACTGAGGACCAACAAACTATATTTCAAGTGCATATTTGATACATTTTGATGTGTTAAAACACTAGAAAATAACCTGACTTCTTTAAATGGGTGAAGGTTTGATCAGCCATTTCTCCTTTCCAATAAAACACGTGTGAGTGTCAGCTGAACACATACAAGGAGCTTGGTGTGGCTCTTATGGAAAAGCAAGTATCATCCCAAAACGACAAGCGTGGCTGAATGGAGACTCACATGTCAAATGTCATCAGGGCCACGGGACTTCTCCCCCCATGTTCATATAGGAAGCCATGGAGAACAATTCAGAAGCTTCTTATAAGATTAAGCATCAGCTCGCCAGGAGACACAGGAATTCTACTGCTGAATAAACAACTCAAACAAAATGCAAACAGAATCTACACATTATTTGTATGCAGATGTCCAGGGCAGCTCTCTTCACACCAGCTTGTAACTGGCAAACAGCCTGGCCTTCATTACCAGACACATTGTATCCTCATCTCTGACCTTTTTGCCACCTGTAGGCCTGACATTGAATCCTCATCCCTGATGAGATACTTGTATCCTTATCCCTAACCTCATATATATAATCTATGGGCTTGATACATTGTATCACTGACCCTGATGGTATACATTGTGTCTTTCCCTCTGAAGAGATACATTGTATCCTCAACCCTGATGAGATACATTGAATCCTCATCCCTGACCTCATATATAATCTATGGGTCAGATACATGGTATCCTTACTCCTGAAAAGATACATTGTATCACTGACCCTGATGGGATACATTGTGTTTTCCCCCTAAAGGGATAATTGTATCGTTGGCCCTGATGAGATACATTGTATCCTCTCCCCTGATGAGATACAATGTATTCTCACAAACAGAGCAGAGTGGGTGAGAAGTCTGGCATCATGAATCTCAAAGCATCAAGGAACAAGAGGTGCCTCACACATCTCCGCACACACATTAAAGTCCAGAAGGGGCCCGTCCAGTGGGTAAAGAAAAAAGAGTGAGCTGCAATTGCTTGGGAGCGGTGTGGGAAAAGCATCCTGTATCACACAGGCACCTGCTCCAAATGGTACAGCTCATGAGTCAGTGAATATATCTGTCAAAACTCATCAAGATGCACGATTAGAATAGATGCATCTTGTAGTGTCAAAATTACACTTTGAACATCTTTGTTTTTCCAAAGAGCAATCACAGAAGAAGAAAGATTACCTCCAGATAACAAGTCAAGTGACACTGACGTCTACTTCAACAGAAATGAAAAAAAACTGGGAGACAACATGACGATATTCTCAAGGTGCTAAGGGAAAATAACTCAATTTTGGGCTTCCAGTCACCCAGAGAGGAGAAAGCATAAATAAGGGCATCTCCGAGCAAACGGAAATCGATGGAAATTACCTACAGCAAACATGATTACATAGGATGCTGAAGAAGCAGTTCTGGAGAAGAGGGACTTTAGTTGGAGAACGGTGTGGGGCACTGTATCTACTCACTGCACGGCAGGGGGTGCTACTCTCGTTGCTGCTGAGAACAACACTCAGACTCATGCAACTTAAGGGAAGAAAAGGGAGATTTATTTGGCTTATAGTTCCAGGGGGAGATATATCCATTATGGAGGGGGGGTTGGAGGAGGCTCAGGTCTCCACAGACATTCTGATGAGCAACCAGCAGACTGTAGGAACTGACTGCTACCAACCTCCAGGCCCACCCCCTGTGACATGCCTTCCTCCAGCAAGGCTCCATCTCCTAAGGGTGCCGCAACCTTCCCAAGCATCAACACCAGCTAAGGATACAGACATGTGAGTCTGTGTGCAACAACTCACATTCAATCCATGGCAGGCCATAACATTAGTAACATCTTGGGGTCACTTACAGAGAAATAGTATTAACCTAACAACAGGAAGGGCACTCACCTGTGATAAAATATCACAAGGGACTTTCAGGACATATGGCAAAACTGCCAATTAATATTACATAAATTTTAAAAAGACATCAAATTCTCTAAAGTAGACATTAAAACAGAAATTAGAATGAATGACTTTGAAACTAATTAAGAATTCTTTGCTTCTAGCCTTTTTGTTAATGAATGCAAAAGATAGCACAAAATAGACACAGGACAGGAACTATCAAAGTAAAACAAATATGCTAGTGATCTCACCAAAAGTAAATGGGCCAGAGATGCCAATTAACAGGCCAAGATTGACAGGCTGGCAAAAAAAAATCAAAATAAAATGACAAAAGATACTAGCAAGATCTCTGATATATAGCTTTAAATTGAATGTTTCAAAAATATAGATGTATCATGTAAATAGAAAGCCAAAGAAATTGGATCATTTAAAAATTGGATCACATTTTTTTTAAAAGTCCTTCCTAAGCCATAAAGTGCAAGCAGATAAAGAAAAGATGCTTTACAGAAACATGACCACGGAGGATTCACAGAGCATGGGACAGTGGGTCAGCAGTGGGAGCTGCAAGATCAAATTCCACACCCAGTCCTTTTTTTGCTGGTGACCAGCTACAGGATGTCATCACTTGGTGGCATATGCATGCCTATGAAAAACTGTCTAGCTAAGGCCCTGAGCAAGGCTGTGGGAAATTACCTAATTGCTGTGGGAAGACCTTGCCCATAGTGGTTGGGACTTTTCCCTGAGCACACGGATCGGATGGAGAAAGAACTGGCAGAATAACAACCTTGCAAGCATGCCCTTCTCTTGGCTCTTTGTGCAGATAAGGCGTGGCCAGGCCCCCCTCCCCCCGCAGCTGAGGTCGGGGTGAGATCTGTGGGTCTGATGAGCTGTAAGCGAGTCTCACAAGCTGGAGGAAACTCCATGTTCAGAGTTGTTGGTCATGTGTTTATCACAGCAATGAAGCTAAGACACACATGCACACAAAAACACACATACACATATGCATACACATACACACACATATACATGCATATATACAAGTACAAAAATGCATACATATATACATACATGTATGTACTTACATATACGCAAGTACATGTATAGATGCACACATATGTACACACAGGTACATACATGCATTTGTAAATACATATGCATACACATGTATACATGCATTTGTAAATACATATGCATACACATGTATACACACACATTTACACACAGGTACATACATGCATTTGTAAACACACATGCATATATAGATACATGTGTACACATGTATACAAATGAATACATATGTACATATACTCATGCATATACACAAGGATATGAACATCCATACACACATATGCACATACACCCATGCATACCTATACACATACATGTGTTTATGCACGTGCATATATGTACACATGTACATACATGAATACATACATGCAAACACACCATATATGTACACAAGTATATGTACACACATGCATTCGTGCATATACACACATTCCTGCATATACAATATACATATCCGTGTACACACACATGTACACACACACACTTCAAAGGCTTGTGATCATATTTGCAAAAGCCCATGATAAAATGAGAGCCAGGAGATGGCCAAGGACTTACAGCCCCAGCCTCCCAAGAAAAGCACCTAGATCCCACATCTCATGTAAAAATGGCTGGTGGAAATAGCGGTGATCTGCATTCCTGGTTTTGGAAGGCGGAGCTTGGGAAACCCCAGAGCAAAGCAAAAAGGAGGTAGGGCCATGCACGATGATCCCGATGTCACCCTTGGGTCTTGCACCAGTCACTCTTTCCACTGCTGTGAGACAGTATCATTTGCAAACAACTTTAGGGCAGAAAATGGAAATTTATTCAGCTTCTGGTTCAAAGAGGAAATAAAGTCCACCATTAAGAAAAGGCATGGGTGGTTGGTAGAAGCTGGAGAGAGCCTATGTCATGTCCATCATGAAGGCAGAGAGAAAGAAAAAAAAGTAAGAACTGATTTCTCATGGGAGCAGGGCGGGGCTAATCAACCTCAAGGCCTGCCCTATGACATGTCTTCCTCCAGCAAGGCTCCACCTCCCAAAGGTGCCACAAGCTTTCCAGACATCAACTACAGATTCAAACGCATGCGCCTCTAACATTAAGACCATGACAGGCCTCCACAGGGACTTACAGTCCAGTGCCCTCTGGTACACACATGCATGTGCACACACACACTCACACACACACGCAAATAACATGACAACCCCCATTCCCCAAGAAACAGGCCAGTGTAAACGGAGAGTCAGCAGCAGCCCTGGAGGGACAGGGAATCCTAAGTATTCAGTACTTCATCCTTTCATACAGTAGCTTTTTAAATGACACAGCAAACACACTAAAGTGTTCCACAGGGGCTATGAATTGCAGGTTTAAAATTCGGGGTGTTCTTCTGATAACCAGGAATGGCCGATAGGCTCACACTGCAAGTCTGTGGCATGCAGGCAAGGGGGGGTCCACAGAAAGAAGAGAAGGGAGTGATGGGAGGTCTGTGAAGGGTGCCCCCCTCGATCTGCAGCACCTGAGACAGACACGATGCTTCCCAGCCTCTCCAGGGCACCTGACCAAATCCCACAGGGAAAATCCACTGTCACCAGGCAGCTTTCCCCCCACTCCCACTAGCTCCATCTTGGGGGCTAGACTGAGTCCGGTGCTCCTGCTTGACCACTAGCAAGTCCCCAGGGTGAGCAGATTTCTCAAGAAACAGAGAAACATTCCCTGGCAGTATCAAGATGGGCTGTTTAGCTGTAACCCGCATCTGCTGACAATAAAAGAATAAATGTAACCACTGTGACTATAAATCCACTTCAGTTGTAAATGTATAATTACAATGTTCTGTTTCAATTTAAGATACATTCACTTCCTACCTTAAGAACCTTTAGCAAGAAATGGATCAAAAGCCAATCCAGTCAGAAGATGAAGAAAGCCAAAGAGCAGAGGCACCTACACAACGTGGAGCATGTGAAGGTGAAGCAGAAAGAGGAAGAGGAAAAGCTGAAGCGGCAAAAGGATCTCAGGAAGAAGCTCTTCCGGATTCAGGGTCAGAAAGAAAAAAGGAATCAGAAGTCCAGTCTGAAAGGAGCTGTTAGCAGTTGAAATGTACCTTTGAAAAGGAAGGATCATTCATCTTGCAGAGATGGATGACTTCAGGCCTCGTAGTGCTTGTGACAAGCCCGCAAGAAAGCCCAAGAGGAACTTGTAGATGTCCCCCAGACTGTGCCTTGGAGAGGAACTAGGAAGCCACTGCTGGTGGGATACATTCATCTCAGCAATATAGCAATTAAAAGCAATGTAACTATGGTTATGTGAATTATCTCACTCTGTCTGTTCTATGAAAGTATCATTAAAATATTTTCCTGTTAAAAAAAAAAAGCCAATCCTGACACCAGGCTTGTACCCGATCTTCTAGCCCCCCTCCTGCCAAAGCCGGAATTTATGGGCACTTCCCTCACCAGAGACCCCAAGATTGCCTCTGAAGAGTCCTGGGAAGAACAGACAATCAAGGAAAGGTGCCACTGCACCCCATCCTGTGAGGGTCCAGGGACTCAAAAGCAGCCCCCGACCCTAGCAACCACAGCTGCTGCAGCTGCCAAAGGGTCTTTAGAAATTTTTGCCCCAGGGAACCCAAGTTCTAGACTGCCCTACAGAAAAGAATTCCAGAAAAATCAAAGTGAAACACAGCAAGGGTTTATTAAGAAAATGTTTTTATTCTTTCTTTGTATGTGTGTGTGTGTATGTAAGAGGGCACTGTGTGTGTCTGTGGAGACCCAAAGGTGACTTCAGGAATCATCCGGGATTGCTCTATCTCCTTACTACTTTGCTCTCGGGTTTCCCAGATTCTGCCTTCTAGGGCTGGGCATGCTGCCATTTCCACCCTGCATTTTTACCTGGGATCCATAATCTGAACTCAGATCCTTCTGTTTATGAAGCAAAGACTCAATCCCTGAGCCATCTCCCCAGCCCCAAGAAAATGTTTTGACATATAATTAAGTGTAAGCACACGCGTGTGCGTACATGTGTGTGTGTGTGTGTGAAAGAAAGAGTGAGAGAGAGAGAGAAAAAGAGGTCCATAAAGAAGCAAAGTGGTTCAGAGAAAATGCCTCACCTGACTGAGGAGGGTAGAGCCCCTACTAAAGACAGACCTATTGAACTTGTGTGATTGGGACAAAAAATAAAATGTGGGAGGAAAAAAAATATTCTGTTCATTAAAAAAAAGATAAAAAGATGGACCCTCCTCTTAAAGACTTTCTTATTCTTCCTTTTATAGTTTCCTAAGGATCTATTCTGTCCCCAGGCACTAACACTTTACACATTCTGTCCTTCCCTGTCAGATCCCAGGTGGTTTTGGAATTAAACCAGAGGGAGTCTGGGCCAGGGTTGCCCTGACTTCTGCAGTACTCACATTCCCAGGAACATTCCAGAACAAAAACCCAAACCATCTCTGATTCATGTGATCCCTCGAGGCTGCCTGAGGTTTGCCCAACCCCGCCAGGGCCTATCAAGTCCTTCCTACCCTCCCTGCCCCTCTTCCTCAGTGAACCCCGGCCCTGTCAACAGCAACTCTTCCTTCATTTATTGCAGCCTGGAAGAGAACAGAGGTGGAAAGAGTCCGGGAAGAAAATCGAATGAGCCTCTTGAAGGATGAAATTCCACTTGCCCAGCGACCTAGTTTCCGTGGTTAAGAAAATAAGACTTGGAGATGTGTCTTCTAGAAACCCTGCGTTGGGGTTGACGGCTCGAAGACCATGCAGAGCCCCAAAGGAAAGAAGCGCTCACAGAAGGATGCTTCCTGGCAGAGATGGGTCTGCTTTGTAAACTGGTGTTCATCCTGGTCTCACTGGGAGTCCTCAAGGACAGAAATTCCCATTCCCAGCACAGACCCCAAGTCCTGCCTCTGACAGGAGCTGAGCATTCTGCACAGTCCACAGCAGCCCGCCGTCACGGGCTGGCTGCCCCTTCTTGCTGCACACAGTGGGTCCCTTCCTGGTCACTGGCTCTACCATGGCCCAAGGGGGGCAGCAGGAGATGAGGACTCCCCACAGTTGAGGGATGATGGGACTCCATGGTAAGTGCTCCCCCACAGGGAAGGGGGGCGAGAGGTGGGGGAGACCTTCCCCAACTCTGAGCCTGGGAAGCAAGTTGGCTTCATTTGCATTTAGACTCAAATTTGGCTGAAATCTACAAGGGTCCCAAGGTTATTTCCCAGGCAGCTCTTGTTTTTGTGTTTACCACAAAACTCCTAGGTTCGTTCTAACCAGGTCATTTCTAACCAGGTTTTACATTGTTTCTTCCTGTGAGGGAACCTTTGTTTGCCTGTCAAGCACAGCAGGGCTTTCCCCATTGGAAGAAAAGCGCCTTCCCACTGGCCAGGAAGGATCACGACTCCTGCCTGCCCCGTGCATGCAGACTCCAGGCCAACAATACTAACTCCAGGTTGTCAGCCAAGGTTATTTATTGTGACCTCCTCCTGTTGGAAACTCCCACTCAACTATCTAATATGGTTGAGAAAAATCCACACCACACACACACACACACACACACACACACACACACACACACATACACGCTGACATCAGAAAGCTCTCATCGCTGATTTTTCAAACCTGATTGGTTTTCAACCTGGGGGAAGGCAGGAGAGAGGGGAGAGAGAGAGAATACACATCCATGTGTGAAGGACACACCTATGCCCAGGTCGGTCTTCACTTTACTTCCTGTAGGAAATGGGGTCCCTGCTTATTCAAGCTTCAGTTCTGTTGCTGAAGGACCACAGACCCAAAACAACTGGGGGAAGCAAGGGGTTTATGCCAGCTTGCAATTCTCAGTGGTGCGCTCATCTGTACGGCCAGGGGGTTCACAGCAACAGTGGGGCCCTGGGAACCCGCCACACCTTCCCATGCAAGAACTGAGGTAGGGGCTTGTTTTCTCTCCTGCCAGCATGCCCAAGTACCAAAGTGCGGAGCTGGCTCTCTCCATTTCATCCACCTGCCTAGAGAACCATCCTACCCACAGTTGGCTGGCCTTGGCACATGGGTTAGATACTCTCCTGCAGGCCTGCTCAGGGCTTGCGTCACAGCTACTTCTCCACAGATGTACCCAAAGACTCAGCCTGTGGTGATCAATTTGGCATCTGCACTTAACTGACACTGAGCTCACTGGCCACCAGGTTCCGGGGTGTGGGACAGCCGTGTGACACCCCACATGAGCTCCATCCGCTCAAGGGTGCCCCAATCAGGGATGGGAACACAGGATGTTCTGAGGTACGTCCAGACATCCACTTGCTTGTCAGCAGACTCACTGCGCACACTTGTATTTCACATCTGTGTGACATCACATCACAACTCAACGAACCTAGGAAAGAAGCAACTGCATGTGCCGATCCCAGAATGGCTTCCGAGGGGCACGCGCGGCTCGTCATGCCACAAGCCTGCTTTCTGCCCTGCTCCGGCCTAGAGCCATGGAATACTACCCACCAAGGAACAGAGTGAAAGAAGTTCTCAAGAGGAGAGGCCGGTCACAAGCTCTTACAGAACAATCTTTTTCTCTTTTAATTTTTTAAAAATCTCTTCCACAGAAACTGCAGAATTGATTTCAAATGAAACCAGAAAGGATGGCACCCCTGAGAAACGGTGACGTTCCTTCTGATTAAAACACCATCACTTGGCCAGTCAAATGCTCCCAGCGCATCGGATTCCTCCAAGCACACCGCGGGGACCGTCTAGCAATGCCAGTGTCTGAGGTTCAGAACCACAGACCCCTCTGGGCCATGTCCACCCAGGGCAAGGGCTGCGGCAATGGGCAAGGCCAATCCTGACCCTAGTGGCCACCAGAATTCACAGCCCTCCACGCCTCCCCCTACCCTCACAGTCACAATCCCCTACAGTCCCCTATGGTCCCTCCCCCAAGTCTCCAAGCCTTCGGCAAGGGGTGGGAGATTGTTGCTGATCCAAAACCTTGGCTCTATGGCTGCCTGCAGATCAAGTGGGCACAAGACCTAAACTACACCAAGCCAATCACAACTGGCCCGGGACACACTGCACCTCGCTGGGAAGAGCTGAGTCCCCTTGGGGGACTGAGTCCTCTTAGAGACACTGGGGGCTGTGGCTACCTCCTGTCCCAGGGACAAGCCAAGCGGGAGAGAGCATGTGCCACAGAGAGACGCCCAGCACGTGAGCCCCACTCCTGAAACCTCCACCTGAACTCTGCGAGCAAGTCCAACGGGTCACCCTGAGAGCCTCCCAGGAAGCAGCGACCTTTGCTTCTGTGACATCACACATCACTGTGACAAAATGCCTGACATGAGCAACTTAGTGGAAAAAGTGTGTAACCAACTCAGGGGACAGTCATAGGGAAAGTCACAGCGCCAGGAGCCCGAGGGGGGCGATCACATCACATCCACAGCAAGAGCCCCAGCAGTCAATCAGCAGGGCATGCCTGTGGCAGTGCTCAGGTAATTAGCACCACCTGTAGACAGCCCTTTAGTTAGCTCCACCAGTATACAGCCCCAGGCCACTGCCCAGGGAAGGGCCCCGCCCACATTAAATATGCAATCAAGACAATTCCCACAGGCACGCCCAGTAAGCCTAGGATCCCTCCGGGTGCACTCAGCAGCCCCATCATCGGTACCCCTCACCTGGGAGTCCAGGATGAAAGCGCTGAGTCTCTCGGCCAGGAAGCCGCACGCGGCTGTCCAACCAGTGCTCACCTGCTCTGTGTGTCTGGGCTGCGGCCCACGCAGGACAGGGCAGCTGTGGTCTGGGCGCCCACTTGCTCAATCTCCTCCTGGACAGCCCACTGCTCGTCCTTGCTGACCCTCACGGCTGTGATCTTCACGCCCGCTGCAGCCTTGACGCTGTGAGGTGGAAGAGAGAAAGAGACAAAGAGGCAGGCATGAGAGGCCACGCTGGCCACGGGAACACGGCCCCATCCCAGGGACCAGGAAGCCTGGCTGGGCGCACCCCTGCTCCGAGCAGGAGTGAGGCTCACTCCCTCATACCCAGTGCTTGGGAAGCTGAAGGAGGAGGTTTGCGGCAAGTTCAAGGCCAGCCTGAGCTACACAGCGGGTCCCAAGTTGACCTGGGCTACAACACAAGACCCTCTGTCTGAACAATAAATAAGGGGGCCGCGAGAGGGTTCAGAGGGCCAGGTGCCTGCTTGCAGGCCTGGAGACCTGAGTTCCATCCCCAGAAGCCCACGTGGTGGAAGAAGAGAACTGATTTCTGAACGTTCTCACCTCCAGTGCACCATGACGTGCATGTGTGTGATTCTCTCTCTCTCTCTTTCTCTCTCTGTCATTCTCTCTCTCTTCTGTCCATGCACCATACCATACATGCATGCGCACGCACGCATGCACACACACACACACACACACACACACACACACACACACACACACACACACACACACGCACCTACCTTTTCTCTGTCACATAAACAAATACTTAAGACAAACACAGCTCCGGAATCCACATGCCCCATGGCCACCCGTGGTCCCATGGGTCCTTGCTCTGACCACGACCCTCGCCAGCCTCCTTCCCAGACAGTCATGGATCAGGGCTCAGCATCAGATTCTACAGCTAGAGGAGCTGACTCCAGCTCCACCCACAGGCAGGGGGAGGCTGCCAATCACGGATCAGGTCCCCTCTCTGAACCCCACTGCCCTCCTCTCCTACCCTGCCCCACAGACAGACCGCTTCTTTTTTCTTTTTTCGTGTGTGTGTGTGTGTATGTGTATGTGTGTGTGTGTGTGTGTGTGTGTGTGTGTGTGTGTGTACCAGAGAGCACTTGAGCACATGTCCCTGTAGAGGTCCAAGGGTGACTTTGGGAATCACCCTGGATTCTCCACCTTCTTTGCTGTGCCCTGGGGTTTCCCAGACTCTGCCTTCCCAGGCTAGGATTACAGCATCATTTCCGCCTGGCATTTTTATGTGGGCTCTGGGATCTGAACTCAGGTCCTATGGTTTGTGAGGTAAAGGTTTAACCCCTGAGCCCTCTCTCTAGCCCCAGATCACTTCTTGAATGAACCATGGTGAATTTCAGACCAACCTGAGCCAAAGAAATAAATTCTACCAAGAATAGTTCAATCGTAAATGCACCGGGCCCATGGCCGTCCATTGTGGTTTGTGGTGTTTGGTGCCAGTCACCCCGTAAGCTAGGATTCAGCTGGTTGAATCCAGGGCGAGAGGGGGGGTTGATCTCACCTTCTGCTGAGGAAGGGTTAACAAAGGAAGCTTCCCAAAAGGAAATGTGAGCTATACCAGAAGAAGTGCATGGTGGGTATTAAACACACATCTAAAGCCAGATCTCTGGCACGCTCCCTGTTCTTAAGCACAAAGTCATAAAATCTGAAAGTTCAGTCTGAGGCCCGAATCCCCTCTATTTTCCGGTTATATTTGTTCAAGTCATTTAAACCCAGAAAAAAGCCAGGTCTTTAATATTCACCAAGTTTATTTTAGAAAAGTCTTCAAGCTACTTGCATTCTTAGAGCTTGGCATTTTAAATGGCAGCTTCTAAAACATGGAAAAGACTCATAATCTCCCTCCCGTGAGTCGGGGAGGGGAGGGGGGACTTGGGGAGCCACCAAGAAACAGGACCACAGTGGGAGTGTCCGTTGGGTGACAAGCTTGCAGAAAGGGGGAATGCCTGAGGGAATAAACCCATCAAAGGACAGGCCTCAGGATAGAGGGTAAGCTTAGTCTGTAAAGTGTTTGCAAGGAGCTGGGTTTGATCCTCAGGACAGTAGCTACAGATACAAGCTTGGCAGAGCCTTTGGGCACATCTGTGAAGAATTAACAGTTAAGACAAATCCTGAGCCAGCCTGTGGGAGGAAGGGTTGCCTAATTGAAGTGGCAAGACCCCCAGTGGCGACTTGGACAGACTCACGGATTGGCAGGAGAAGTTCGGCCCCTCCCAGCAGCCCCTGTGGATGTGGCGCAGCGGGTCCCCACGGCCCGCCCTTGAGGTTGGGGTGAGTGCTCCTGCTGACGGATGCACCTGAGAGTCCCGAGCGGGAACCAGACCCTTGTCCTTCGAGTCGCTTTGTTTGTGAATTTACATCAGCGACAGAAGAGAGATTGGTCGCCCACACAGGACGCGTCAGCCCTGCTCGAATCACAGCACCAGGGACAGACGGGTCTGGAGGTCTGGGCTCGGCCTACAGCATAAGGACGAGCAGGAGGCTGTGGCTGGGTGGTCCACAGGCATGAAGAGCTGAGTGCAGATCCCGCCAGCATGCATCCATTCCCCCTGCCCCCCGCTTCAGTTTCCCCTAGTGCCCTACACCCCAGCACCTACTCGCTCTGCCTCCCCTGCGTTCCCACGGGACATCAGCCCATGGGAGCCACTACAGGTGTGTTTTATCTCCCGGCTTCTATGAGTTGCTAAGAGGTGGATCGAGCAAGCAGGGAGAGTCGCGAATGCAGCAGGATACAGGGCACACCCCAGCTTCCTCCAACTGGACCCCATCTCCCAAAGCTTCCAGAACTTTTCAAAAAAAGGCCACCAGCTAAGGACTGAACATTCAAGAAACAGTTGATCCACAGTTGCCCAGCCCACACCTGCTGTCCTCACAGCTAGCCACAGTCCCCACCACTCCCTATCACCTTCCCATGCCCACTTGAGGGCCGCTTGCCTCTGATCAGGGTGTGGCCACTGAGGTATCCATCTGAGTTGAGTCATGACGAATGAGAGGCTCTCCGTATGTAGGTCTCTCATGTCAGCTCACCATGTCCCCAGCCTGGTCCCCAGAGACCAGCGGCTCTCAGTGAGCGTAAATGAGCAGTGTTGGGAGATTTCCCAAGAAATCTGAGGGTCCCAAAGGACTAAGAAGAGTTGTCTGGTTAAAGATGATAGAGGGAAGTGCTAGAGAGATGGCTCAGGGGTTAAACCTTTGCCTCACAAGCAGGAGGTCCTGAGTTCAGATCCCGGATTCCATGTAAAAATGTCAGACAGAAATGGCAGCGGCCAGCACTTCAGGTCCTGGAAGGCGGAGCCTGGGAAACCCAGAGCAAAACAAGAAGGAGATAGAGCCATCCAGGATGATTCCTGAAGTCACCCTTGGACCTCCACAGGGACACACAGTGCTCTCTACACACACACACATACACACACAAACACACACACACACACACACAACACCCCTCTATACATCTGGAAAGAAACTCCAGCTGGTGAGATACTCCATGGGTCCAGCACCTGCTCACAAACCTGGTGACTTGAGTTCAATCCCCAGAAGCCCAACGGTGGAAAGACAGAACTTCTGGAAGTTTCCCTCTGGCATGCATACATTCTCTCTCTCTCATAAATAAGCAAGTAATAAATAAATAGAATATTATAAAAGGGCTCCGTTGGATCTAGCTCCATCAAGTGCCTGTCCCGGATGCTCCAGCAGGAGCCCCAACTACACAGTGTGTGCTGTGGGTGTGTCCCTTCCGTGGGCAGGTCCATTCTGTGGGCGTGTCCCATGGGACCTCTGAGTTCTCAGGATCAGTGAAGCAGCAGCTCTGGATGCAGCAGGTCAACCTCAGAAGTCAGCGCCTGCCGCACCTCAGCTCTCTGTCTGCTCCTCAGGGATGTGGCCTCGTCCTCCACTCAAGTGTCACTTCTACCGTGGCATAGTCCACAGCATGAGTCCTCCCTCCCATCCCAGGTGAACACAGGCAGATGTGGAAGAGGCTCCGCTCACACTGACAGCCATGACGTGGGACTCCAGGTTCATCACGCGATGGAGTCAATATTCATGTGCGACTCTGACAGGTCATATGCCTGACACACGCACACGCACACGCAGGCCTGCACGTGCAGCGGCCAGCAGCTGGCAGGGGGCAGGAAGGGCCGGACCTTCTCAGAGCTCAATGAAGGATCTGTGTGGTGTCTCCTGGGACCACAGGATGCATAGACAATGAAGTGAAAGGTCTTTCGCTCTGGAAAGAAAAGGCTTGGTGACGTGTGGGTTGGAAGGGTGTCTGGACCCTCCTTTTCACTTGTGGCCTCTCAGCCTGGTGTCCCCCTCTGTCCGGAGCAGTCCTGCTGCGGGCGGCACACACGACTGTCCCAGACTGCCCCATGCCCTCACTGATGTCAAAGCCACCTGTCCAGTGGGTTGCCACCCCCACGCCATTCTGGGAATGTCAGGCTTCGTGCCTCTCCCTCCTCGATCGCTCAGGTCATCAGCAGGCACGGCAACCCCACAAGGAGAGTTCAGGGCTCACCATCCATCCAGCGTCCAGGGACAGCCGGGCATGTGACTAAGCAGTGCCACATGGTGTCCAGTGGGGGGCAGGGTGGCCACTGCTGTCCACCACCCTCAAATGCTGATGTCCAAAGAATCACCCTTGGCGCCACCTGCCATGGGGACCCAAGGAGAAGACACCACACAAGGGGCAAGCGGTGCCCAGGCTGCCCTGCCCTGGCCCCATGGGCTGCCCACGCCCTCTGCCATCTGCACATCTGGTTACCAGTAGATCACTCGCCCACTTGGCATGGCCTATCTGGGGCTTGCCAAAGAAGGCAGCCTGGTTCCTGTAAACAGAAGGGGTGCCCAGAAGAGACACAATAAAGACGGAACAATGGTGACTTCCAGGCAGATGCTGTGGCAGCCACGGGTGTCCAGCCCAGCCGGCTCACCACTCCAGAAGCGACAGGCTAGAGACTCACAGGTGGGTATGAGGAGGCCATGCAGAGACCACCCCAGGAAGACAACGCACTCTGGGGGTCGCTCAATTTCCCCTCCCTGCGGTGGCGCCCAAGTGTGAAGATGTCTTAGTTTTGCACACCGTTACTGAGATGATTTGAGGAGCAGGAATGCCTTCCTGCCTGCGACCCTATCAGCCGGACCAGGAGGGTGGCCTGGGCATCAGAAGCCCAGGGCACTGGCCACACCTCGTCCACAGGATGAGCTGAGGGGGGCACACACCCTTAGTGGCCCTGTTGAAGCCACCCATTTCTCTCTCCGTCTTATCCACTAGCCCAAGAAAGTGGGCTGGGTCTTCCCACATCAATCATGCAATCAGACCATCTCCTCTAGATTTATCTTAACTACTAATTCCTGATGGGTGTGCCTACAAGCTCAGCTCTGAAGTGTCATGCTGTCACGCCACAGAGGGCAAGCAGACTTAAGTACTCTGGAAGATGAGCTACAGGCTGGTGCCCTCCCCCCCACCAAGCACTGTGGTCTCATGGGACACAGAGGTGACACCATCGTGTGCAAGTTTCACCCAAGCAGGTCTTCCACAGTCTCAGGACGCCAATCCCATTGCTATGGAAACGCACAGCTTCCGTGGCCAGTGGAGCTTTCTGCCTGGCATCCTGGCATAATGTGGGCGCCTTCAAGACAGCAGCCAGGGTCACCCAGCAAGCTGCCTGCCAGTTGCTAAGTAACATGGCTGGGTCCCTTATATATCATTTGGGACCAAGAGCAGGGAAGGGCCGCCCCTTCTGGTGACTGACTGTGATTATGTCAGAAGCTACTGTCCTTTGAATATAAAGGCAGCACCTGGGGGCTGGAGAGGTGGCTCAGGGGTTAAGCCTCTGCCTTACAGGCGGAAGGTCCTGAGTTCAGATCCTAGACCCCATGTATAGACACCGGGCGGAAGCAGGGGTGTTTCTGGTCCTGGTAGGGTGGAGCCTGTGAATTCCGGGGCAGAGTAAACAAGGAGGAGGTGGAGATGGAGGCAGTCCATGGTGGTTCCTGAATTCGTCCGTGCTTCTACACATATACATACACACACGTGCACACACGCATACATGCACAATTGAATAAATAATAAATAATAAAATTTAAAAAAGAAGTAGCTTTAAAAAAGTTTTTGTTTTTTTTTTTCTAAAAAGGCAGCACCTGCAGAGCCGCTAGGGAGGGGCCAACACCTTGAACAGAGAGCCAAAAAGCATGTGGACGCTCCATCCCCTGGAAGATTCAACCTCCTGCCCCCTAGGCCTGTGCTGTGTGTGCATGTGCATGTATGTGTGTATGCATGTGTGTGCACGCATCTGTGCATGTGTGTGACTACATGCTTGTGTATATGTGCATGTATGTGCATGTGTGTGCATGTGTGAATGTGTGCTTTGCATGTGTGCATGTGAGTGCATGTATGCATGTGCATGATTGTGGCGGCCAGAGGACATCCCCAGGTGCCATCCACAGGGCATCTCGCTGACCTGGACCCACCACACAGACCGGGCTGGCTACAGTCCAGGGATCCACCTGTCTCCAGCTCCCCAGCACTCAACACACTGACCATCACCCGACCCTCAGGGCTTCCTGAGCCCCAACAGGCTGCCCCCACTCAGGGACCCAGAAACCACCACATCAGTGGACCCCAACTGCAAGGAGGTCACCCTGACTCAAAGAGACCAGCACAGATCCGGCTCCTTTCTGCACTAGGATCAAGCTAGGCGTGAGAGGAAAGTCTCCACAATCGAAATGGAAAACATGTGCCTGAATGTTCGGCGGAAGATGACTGAGCACACAGCTCATGTGTGCTTCCTTTCAGTGGTGTTTCTATTTGTTTATCATGTGCACTGTATGCACTGTGCATGTGCACTGAGGCACGGGGAGGTCAGAGGACAATTTACATCTTCCACGTGTGCCCCACGGATTAAACTTGGGCCGGCAGACTTAGCTTCAAGCATCTTTTCCACTGAGCCATGTCACCAACCCATAAGTGGATTTTTCCAGAGGTCTCTATGCAGCGTGTGATCGCTATGACAGAATCGGCTCCAAATCGAGGCTGAATGATAGGAAATGGATCCATGTTTCACTTTCTCTGCAAATCTCCTAAATGTGCCTCCCAAGCAACTCCCACCAGTCAGGTGCAAAGGTCAAAATGGACCACATCCCTGGTCAGCACTGGCCCTGAGCAGTCCCCTGAGATCATGTGCTGTGCCAGTCATGGGCTGGACACTGTGCTGAAGGAAACCATCAAACACATGTGGCCACCCACTTATGTCTGGAGACCCAGGGTGCACGAGGGCCCCCAGGGCTGTGTTTAAACATGTGTGGACCACCTGCACTGTGCAGGACAGACTCTGGGCAGGGCGAGGGCAGCTTTCTCCCTGATTTGAGAGAAGGAGAGGGGTCTGTAGTGAGCTCATTAAATGCCAGGGGTTGCCTCTCTGTGAAGGTTCCAACCCACAGATCCAAGCCACTAAATCAGAAATAGAAAAAAAAAATCCACAGAAGTGTTGCCAGCTCCATCTTCCCTCTTCCCTTGCTGGCCTGTTGCTTTAGAGACTGTATTTAATCCAGAGACGCCGGAGAGTCAGGGAGCATTCTTGGTCTACCTGTGCAATCAGCCAATCAAAACCCAGGATAGATTCCAGGAAGAGTGTGAAGCAGGAAGCAGAGGGGCAGGGCACTGCTGGGCTGGGGGGCCGCAGGAAGAAGACTCGGGGGAGCAAGAGGGGGCAACTCCCAATGTGCTGTCCACACCGCTGGACCACATGCTCCAGAGGCCACCACAGTGGAATAACCCTGGTAAGCACACGCCCGGCACCCACCGGGCTTCGGGACTTTGAATCTGTTTTTCAGGTTGTCATGGTTACACACAGGCGTCAACTTCACAGTTGAGGGTTTGAGCTCTGGGCACATTTGTAGAGAATTAGTGGTTGAGTTAAGCCCAGAGCAAACCTGTAAGAGATTGTCTAACTGATGGGGAAAGCCCAGCCCATGGTGGGTGGGATTAGGCCCTGGAATAAATCACAGAGAGCTGGTTGAGAGAGTTGGCATCCTTGTGTACACTTGGCCAGACATGCTGGTCTGGCAAGTAAGGATCGCCCCTCTCTCAGCCATTATGTAGAGATGGTGTGGGCTCTCCTGTCAAGCTGAGAACTGTAACTGGACAATCAAAGAGAATAAGCCCCTTGTTCCCTCAAGCTATCTGTCAAAATTTTCAGGAACATGCAGAACACCTACAACATGGGTCATTTTTATTTCCTTGGTTATGGGCCCTTCCCACTCTGCCTGTATCTAGATAAGTAGATCATATATCAATTGATATATATCATATGTACTTGAGACTATAACATGTTAATATTTTATATCTATATGTATATATCTAGAGAGATGGCTAGATAGATTAGATAGATTATGTGATGGTTAGGCACAGGTGTCAACTTGACTGTTGAGGGTTTGAGCTCTGGGCACAGTTGTAGAGAGTTGATGGTTGAGTTAAGCCCAGAGCAAATCTGAAGGAGATTGTCTAGCTGCTGCGGAAGACCCAGCCCATGGTGGGTGGGATTAGGCCCTGGATAAATCACAGAGAGCTGTTTGAGAGAGTTGGCATCTTTCTGTATACTTGTCAGACATACTGGTCTGACAAGTAAGGATTATCCATCTCTCAGCCATTATGGTGGCCAGTTCCCTCAGCCCTGGTGTTAGTATGTGCTCTCCTGTCAAGCTGGACTATGAACTGTAACCAGACTGTCATAAGAAAGTAAACTCCTTGTTCCCTTAAGCTGTGTTATGGTCATTTATCAGCAACCATGCAGGCTGACTGAAACAGATTAGATAGATAGATAGGTGATAGATAGATAGATAGATAGATAGATAGATAGATAGATAGATGATAGA
Source organism: Typhlomys cinereus (assembly GCA_023101885.1). NCBI lineage: Eukaryota > Metazoa > Chordata > Mammalia > Rodentia > Platacanthomyidae > Typhlomys > Typhlomys cinereus. Next base: position 1,415,628 of record JALPQD010000373.1, on the reverse strand, counting down.
TAGAAGACCCAGGCTCACAGCAATAGGGTGGAAGAGGATGATTGATATCACCCTTTGACCTCCACAGGCACACACACTCAAATGCATTCATGTTCATACACCCACCCACATGTGCCCACCCACATGCAAACATACACTTGCACACACACATGTGCATGCATGCACACGCCCTGTACACACATACTATTGGAGCCTCCAGGATGGACAGCCCAACGTTGAGTGAATCAGCCAGGCAGAAAAACACAAACCCTACATGCTCCCATTTAGCATGGAAACAGGAGGAGTCCAACTGTGGAAAGCAGACAGGCAAAGACCGGAGTGTAGCCCCAGGCACTCTGCAGTGAGCACACTATGGCTGGTGACAGTCACACAATGCAGGAAGTTCCATGACTGTCCAGCACATGGCGCTGAATGTCTGTGGTCACACCCATTCCCCTGATCTGACCAGAGCTCATTGTCCACTCTCAGCTCTGGCCTCACTGGGTCCCCAGAACTGGGGTGGCTGTGGCTGCCCAGCTCTGTCTGTGAGAGGCTGTGGGAGAGAAGGACACCAGCTCCAGAGCCGAGACCACCACGGTACACATGGAGCACCCCTCGCTATGTGACCCTGAGCCAGTGGCTAACCTCTGAGGCTCAGGAAAATGAAGATGGTGGTCACAACTGCCCTGTGAGTTCTCTGGGGGCAGCGTGGAGCACCAGGCCATGTTCAAGGAGCTGGGCTGTGCCTGCCCTTCCCCCAGCCCCACACGCTGTTCCCAAGACCCCCAAGACTTCTGACCACGTGGTCATCTCTGTCCTCTGACCCTGACCTACACTGCTCTGTCTACACAAGGAAGACAGAAGGTTAGCCTTGTGTGCAGTGGCCACAAGGATGGCCGGAGGCCATCTGGAGTGTGGGGGTTGGCATGGGCATTGGCACAAGAGTGCAGAAGTGTTGGGATCAGCTGGTACTGCCTCCCCTAGCAAAGCTAGAACCAAAGTGCTGAAGTCAATTGGTAATGTCTGCTCTGGTGGAGAGTGCGTTAGGAGTGATTGGTAACGTCTGCCCTAGTGGAGAGAGTGCTGGGAGTGATTGGTAATATCTGCCCTGGTGGAGAGAGTATTGGGATTGACTGGTAATGTCTGCCCTAGCAGAGAGTGTGCTGGGAGTGACTGGTAATGTCTGCCCTGGCAGAGAGAGTGCTGGGAGTGATTTGTAATGTCTGCTCTGGAGGAGAGCATGCTGGGAGTAACTGGTATGTCCTGCCCTGGAGGAGAGCATGCTGGGAGTGGCTGGTAATGTCCGCCCTGGAGGAGAGCATGCTGGGAGTGGCTGGTAATGTCCGCCCTGGAGGAGAGCATGCTGGGAGTGGCTGGTAATGTCCGCCCTGGAGGAGAGCATGCTGGGAGTGGCTGGTAATGTCCGCCCTGGAGGAGAGCATGCTGGGAGTAACTGGTAATGTCCGCCCTGGAGGAGAGCATGCTTGGAGTGATTGGTAATGTCTGCCCTGCTGGTGTTTCTGATTGGAATCCACTAGTTGTGTCTGCAGCTGGCATCGGGTCTCTGCTGTCAGCCGCTGGCAGTGCCACTGGCCCCTGTGGCATCTATCCTGTCTCCACCCCTGCTCACAGATGGCTCTTCCCAGCTGCGCTTGGCACCAGATCCAGCCAAGGAGGGAGTGACACCCACCCCCTGGGGGTGGCTGGGCCCGGGGCTGGCAGCCGCTTACCGAAGTGTGAACTGCTCGGCTGCGGAGCCACTGGTCAGCGAGACCAGGAAGGTGGCCGTGTCGCCCTCGTGGATGAGGTTGAGGGGGACGGAGAGGGCCACGTTGTGGTCCAGGCGCACCAGGGACCAGCGCAGGTCGTCCTGCGTGGGGTAGACCACCACGCTGCCGATCCTCTCACGGGCGGGCACGGGCTGCTGCGGCTCGTCCTGGCCCGAGTGGATGTTGTTCTCCCACTTGCCCTCCTCCTCCAGCGGGCACCGGCCTGCCTGGTCAGCGGGGTACAGGGCGAAGAACAGCTCCATGGCCATGCCACCCAGCAGGGCCGGGATCTCCTCCCGGGGCTCCAGGTCCAAACCCGAGCTGAACCACTCGGGCAAGAGCTCCAGCTCCGCCACGCACAGCCCCGGGACCCCTTGCAGGCGGCAGCTGGCCGCCACCTCCCTGGCCTCGGGGAAAGCGAACATCTTGACGCAGGGCAGGTCGTCCCCGGGGTCGCTGTCCCAGGCCATACCGCTGACGTAGAACAGCGTCTGCACCTTGGGCCTGTTGGAGAAGATGGAGCTGTCCAGGATGTGGGCTCTGAGCCGCCAACGGAAGGCGAACCTCTCGGGGCTTCCAAACGGGGTGGGTGTCAGCAGCATCTCAGGGGGCACCGGCTTCTCCACGGAGAAGGGGCCGTAGCTGGCGTTGATGGCCGGGGGGCTCCGGGCACGGTGGATGAACAGTGCCTCGGCCCGCGCCTGCAGGCTGGCATTGCGCATGAGGTCCTGGTTGGCCCCCTTGAGGAAGAAGGCACCCTCCGCGTCGGAAATGCGCAGGCTGGCAGGGAGGTAGGCGGGCAGCGACGAGAACCGCTGCAGGCCGTCAGCCACACCACGGGCCTCCATCCCTGCACGAGAGAACACAGCAAAGTCAAGGCTTGGGGGATGCAGAACTTGTCAGCGCCTCACACTCTCCTCCCGCCCACCCAGCAAAGCACCCACAGACCGCCTCCTTGCTCTCCAGTCTCCTTAAGAAAAAAGTTTGGGGGCGAGTTGCTTAACCTCTCTGGGCCTTGGACATTCTCAGACAGTGAACTATAAGAATAGACCTCCCTCCCCCAAAGAGGCTGCTGTAAACCACTTGGAGCTTAAAAACAGGAAGGGGGGCTGGGGCTGGAGGTGACAGCATGCATGAGAGGGGCTTGCTGCAGAAGACTGTCATCCCCAGAACCCATGTAGAAATGAACACAGCAGCTGCAGCATCCACAGTCCCCACACGGCGGCAGGACATGGGAGGCGTGGCCCCGGCATCTCCAGGAGCTCACTGGCAGCCAGCCCGGTCATGGCGGCCAAGAGAGCCAGCCAGCCTCAGACGAGGCGAAGTGTGAGACCCCCACATCCAAAGGCTGTGCTCGGGCCCTCACACTCACATCACGCTAAGCACATGCCTGCGCCTTCACACATGCACATACAGTCACACATCTGAGTGCTCCATCAACACTCCCACGCCAACTATCATCTGACTGTTGTGCACCAAAGTCCAGCAGGAGACCCCAGGGCGAGGCCAGCCAGAGCATAGTTCTAGGTGTCTGGATGTGATCAGCTCCCATATGGACCACCTCCCCCCATGAACATTCAAATGACCCTCAAGCTCTGAGTGTGTCCCCCAAATGCCCACACGTTAGGGCCCAGGTCCCTGGTGTGATGGTGGCACTGAGAGGCGCCTGGGGGCTGTGTGGTCACTTCCTGGGGAGACGTCATGCAACTACTGTAATCCAGAATGTTTGACAGCAGAGTAAAGCAAGATCACGCCAAGGTCTGACTTAACAAGGCAATGAGTATACGGGGGTCACTGACAGGAGCAGGGATGGGGGTCACTGACTGACAGGAGCAGGGACAACTCAAAGGCAACTGGGTCACCAGAAAGCCCCCCAGCCTGGCTTCCCCCCTCCCACCGCACAGATGGACTCCCCTCAATTAGCTTTCCTCTGCCTGCAGACCCTAGGGCCCTCCCCTGGCCTCATGGCCCCCAGGGCACATGTGGGGCACGAGCCATCAGGGCACAGTCAGTGCCAGGGGTTGTAGGCGCTCAGAGCAAGGCAGAGCTGCAGTTGAGGGTCCCATGCATGGGGGGGAGCAGGAGGTACCTGAGGTTCTCAGACAAACCCGAGCCCGCTGATACCCGGAGGAAAGCGCCACACAACGCTCGGTCGTGGTGCAATGCATGCTGCGGAGTGCTTCCCACCTTGCCACTTCCGTGTGTGCTGGGGGCCCTTCCCCTTGCCCTGGTGCATCCCCCAGACATGCTGCTCTATGCCGGGGGTGAAAGGGACAGGAGACCCCGCCGGGAGTCCAGCAAGGCTGGGCAGCTCCGAGGAGTCCCTTGGATGGGGTAGGGAGGATGAAGGACCAGCCTGAGGGGTGAAAGACCAAAAGGGGGGGGGGACCAGCCTGCGCAAAGTGGCTCCTGGTACTAGAAGCCTGGCACCTCCCACCAAGTGAGCTGTGGCCATCACCACTGAGCTGAAGACAGGGTGGGGGACGAGAGGGGATCTATAACCCCGAGTCCCACAGACTTGGACATCACTCTGTGGTCCCATTACCAGCCTTGCTGGGGAATATTAATGACTGGGGTCGGGGGGTCTGTGGCCCAACAAAGGTCTGAAGCACTTCTGTTCCCAAGCCAGGAAGATGTCGGCACAGAACAGTCTCTCCCCAGGCAGTGGCTGCACAGAACTTTAACAGCAGAACAGATTCTTCTCAGTCAGTAGGGGCGCAGCCTTGACCACCTGCCTGTGGCTCACCGCACCTGCGATCCCAGACATCCCTTAGTATGCACACAAGCACATGCAGCACACACACATGTATACATCCATGTGTGCACGCACACATGTACATATACTCATGCATTCGTGTGTGTGCACATATGCACACATGCACATGTATGCATATGCAGCACAGTGCACATACGCACATGCACATATACACACATGTGCACATACATGCGCACATATGCACACACATGAACATGCTTAAACTTACATACTCAAGGTTCATACATGCACACACACATGCAAATACACACAAGCGCAGGCTCCATGGCCCCAGGGCAGGATCAAGGAGGCCTCTGAACACACTCTGAGGCAATAGAATGTGCTAGAAGACCCTTCCGGGCTCTCCAGAGCTTTCCTTCTTGTACTCAGCCCCTGGACGCCGGACCATGCAGACAGACAGACAGATGGGCAAACAGACGACAGGGGCACAGCCGCCTATCCTCCATCTTCCCAGCTGACTTTCAAATGTTTGTATCAAGTTGCCCATACCAGCACCCGAGCAGACCCCGGGCTGGCAGGGGCGCCATGGAGGCCTGCCAGCCACAGACATGTTGTCTGTGCACACAGTTGTCACGTTCCCTAGTGCGAGCATGTGTTCCTTACTCAAGGTGAGAGAAATATTGACGTTTGCTCTGAAAGAAGATAAGGAAACTTAAGAATGGCGGACGAATGGCGCATTTCTAAGCAACTCCTCTGAGCCGCACTCACACGGCTGTGGCCAGAGAACTGGAAGGTGTGGCAGACAAGATGGTCCAACAAATCAGACTGGGGGGACTCTGAGACTAAAGTGCTTGCCACACAAGCTGGGGACTGGAGTTTAGATCCCAGTGGGCAAGAGGTCTGCCTATAATTCCCACCTTGGAAGGCAGATACCCAGAATCGTCAGAGCAAGCTAGCCAGCCAGACTAGCTCTATCAGCAGACTCTGGGCTTGATTAGAGACCCTGTCTCAACAAAAGAAAAAAGAAAAAGATGGAAGAGCAATCAAAGAGCATTCCTAATGTGACCCTCTGGCCGCTACATATATGCATGCACACATGTACACCCACACATGTAAATACACACCATACACACACATGAATGCACACTTCTGTACACATACATACATACACATACATACATACCACAAATATGCATGCATACATACACAGAACACATACACACTACATGTCACACATACATGTGCATGCATGTATACACATCACACATGTGCACGCACACCACACGCATGCATGCACGCTCCTGCACACATGCATGTGCAGCACACACATGCATGCACATACCCGTATACATGCATACACATGTATATGCATATGCCCACACACATACATATACACCATACATACATATGCCCACACATGCACATATACACGTGCATACACACATGCATGCACATGTGCACACCCACCACACAAATATGCATGCACACTACTACACATGTGCATACACGCATGCACATACCTGCAAACATCATACACACCATACACACATGCATGTACACACCTGCACATATGCATACACACCTGCATGTGTACATGCATACACACCTGCATGTGTACATGCATACACACCTGCATGTGTACATACATACATGTATGCACATGGCTGCACACGTGCATACATACCACACACTTTTAACTTGGGGACTGAGCATACAGAGAAAGGAGCACCCCATCTCTCCATCTTCAGGGCAGGTTCTCTGATCTCCCCATCTGAGGCTGATCCTGTGGGGACCCCAGGAGGGAATCCACGCAAGGCTGAAGATGAAACCCACCCAGGAACTCACTTTCCCCTGGTTGCTGTGACAAGAAGACAAGCCCCCAAAGGCGGGGTCCCTTTCCCCTGCAGCATGATGTTCTGGATGCAGCCTTGAGGCAGGGAGGCCCCAGGAAACCGACACCACCCCCAGGATCCCTGGCCCTAAGCCACTCTGACCTCCCACACACACACCCCAAGCTCCTGTGCAGCAACACCTCCACCTGGTGGCTGCGGCTGTCCACACTGCAAGCCAAGTCAGGCGTCCAGAAGTGAGAGGCTTCTCCATGAAGCCTTAGGGTGTGGCGCAGCCGTCTAGATGAGCAGCCTTTGGAAGAAAACAAAGTCCCAACCCACTGAATTTGAGGAGAAAGACAGTTAGTGTTCCCAATACCGGGGGTCAGGAGACAGGAAGTCACAACATGGCACCTCATCCTGCCTGGAGGACGCAGACACCCCACCCTTTGGAGGACAGGAGTCATGGACCTCTGGGTGCAGGGTTATAAGGATGGGGGACAGAGGCCTGGAGCAAACCAGACCTGAAGCCCACCCTTCCCTCTGCCCACACAGCTCACCCTGAGTATAGAAGGTGCGACTGGCAGACACAGTCCCAGGGAGAAATCCTAGCTGTACACAGGACCCTGGAGGCAGATGTGTTCACTCTGGGGGGGTCTCTGTCTAGACCCTGATGCAAACTGTCCCTGTACCCCTTTTCCTGGGTCACCCAAGTCTGAGGAACCTCGAGTTAACACAAAGAAAGAGGAACACAGCCCATGTGGAGTGTCATCAGTGACCAGGCTGGGGTCCCCAATCATTCCAGGGGAGGATTTACCAAAGACCCTGGAGAGAACCCTTCAGCCATATTCAGAGCCCTCAAGACTGACCCCCAGACAGCACCAGGGATGGGTGACGTTATCATGCAGTTACAGGACAACAGACTGTGGCTGGGCTGCTCTGAGCTCGCACCGACTCAACTGAAAGCAGGTCACTGAGGAGAAAGGGTGGCCTGGCCAGCGGCAGCCACCGAGCCCCAGACCTTTCCTGGAGGAAAGGCGACACCCCCAAAGCAGAGAGCAAGTCACGCACCAAGTCCTGCTTGGTGATACCCCTGGTCATAAAGGGGTACATAGGTGACCCCACTCAGGCCACGGACTCAGGGTTGGCCGGGGAGATGCTTGGTCAGCACAGTGCTTCTTCCACAAGCAGGAGGATCTGAGTTTGAATCTGAGCCCACATATAAAAAGCAAATAAATGTTAAAAAGCTGGGGGTCGTGACATACTTGTGCACCATTGCTGGACAGGCCAACACAGGAGGACCCCCACAGCTTGCTGGCCACTGGCCCAGCTAAACAGTGACCCCCCAGACCCATGAGAGACCCCATCTCAAAACAAGCTGGACAGCTCCTAAAGAACACTACCTGAAGTCATCCTCTGCTTACACACACATGTGCACACATGTACACATATGCCAGTATACACATGCACACACATGTGCATGCCAAATGTGTGTGCACACATACATATGGGCACAGGAATTCACACATGCAAACGTGTGCATGTACAATCATGTGCACACATAATGAGCATGCATGCACACACGTATGCACATGCCTGCACACACATACGTGTGTATGCACACACAATGAACATGCGTACAAACACATGTACACACACCAGCACACACATACATGTGTGCAGACAATGAGCATGCATACACATAGACATACATACACCAGCACACACATGTGCACGTGATGAGCATGCATGCACATACAGATACACACACCAGCACACACATGTGGCACCATTGATTCTGGGAGGCCCTAGCTCCGGCTCCCAGGAGGTCTGGTTACAGACAAGCCCGGACAAGTACAGTCATGGCACGGACATGTTCCAATAGAAGAACTATACAGGCAGAGGGATGAACCACCAATAGGAAGAAGGGATGAACCACCAATGGGAAGGAGAGATGAACTGCCACAGACCAGAGTCGCGACCTCGAGACCAGGGCTCCCCCGGACCGGGTGGACGGAGCACAGAACACACGCAACTCTCTTTTGGCCGAGTGAATTCTGAACCTCCTTTATTGAAACTTTCATGACAGCTTTTATACAGAAAATTTTGGGGCAAAGAATGTTGCACCTACAGTAGACATATAATTTTCTAGTCAGCAAAAATCACCTTCAAGGTGGACATTTTTTCAAGAACCTAACCCATTGCTTGAGGGTAAAAACACTTAACAGAAACATTCTCTCAGTATTTCCAAACTTATCTAATCTATAATGCTTCACGGATAGCCATGGGGCTGAGCCTACATAGTTGACATATTTAAACAGAGACTGCTTTTTTAAAATACACAGAGGCAGAATGATCTCCTTTTGAATTCAGAAAGGAACATATTTTACAATTAACTATAGGAGTCCCCAACACCCCATAAGTCCCAGTGTGAGCTTTTGCTGTTGTCCTCTCCAGGTTGATCCTCTCCAGTCAGGCAGGTTGATATAGGCGCCAGGCATGGCAGCAGGTTCTAACTTGGGAAGTTGTATGCAGCTCATGCAGTCTCTACTATCCAAGCTTTTATTTTTAGAGGATTAAGGTAGAGTTTATTAGAGGAGAGAAAGGCTGGAACTCATGGACTCCAGATGTGAAGTGCCATGAGGGGCTAGGACGCCGAAGAACTCATGGCGCCTAAGCATGGAATCCATGAGGAGCAAGGAACAAGAAACAGACTCATGGCACTGGAGTACCGTGAAGGGCTAGGGCGTCCTCTACCTATCCAAGCTTGAACCATGTCTCTAGGGGGGCCTTGACTTGGATACTCAAGGCCCATAAGCTATAGCTGGTTCTGTCGATGGAGCACTGAGGTATGCACTGAAGAAAACACTTAAGCAATATAATTATTAAAAGAATAATTCCTCCTATAATAGCATTCTTCTATTCCTTTAATAGTAAGGTTTCTTATGTCTTCCTTTGAGGAATTCCAGAAGTGTACTGCCATCAGTTAGATGACCCATCTGTGAACCATGCATTCTCCAAAGCTGGGGTCCAATCTGTCAGGCCCCATATGCCTGCCATGGGTGTCTCTTTCAGGGCAGAGGCGATCATTGGTGGGAGTGCACTCGAATGATCCATCTCTGTGATTTCTCATAAGAGTGCTGTTTGGGATAGGAAAGACACAGCCCCCTTTGCTTCTGACATGGATTCTCCCAGTTTGGATTGCAAATACCATCTCCAGGGGCAGTCTTGGCATCTAGACTTTCTGGCGTGATGGTCTCTTCCTTGGCCTTCAGCCAGGGTAAGAGGGTATCACAGTTTCTTTTAAGGTTCTAGTGGACTGATAGCATAGTCTTATACTTCTGGAATTTCTAAGTTAGTACACAGGTGGGAATTTTACCCACCTATGTTTTAAGACTCTAGAAGTTATTCTCTAATTTCCTTAAAATCAGTGCACACACTCTGGCTAATAAGTCTACTTATTGTAAGTGACTAGACATGAAATCTCTATTTAGAATTTGACTAAAAGTTAAAAGGCAGGCTTCTTCTCTAGAACAGAGAGCAGGAAGCTAGTTCCAAAAAACCTAACAGCAGGTAAAAGGCACTCCTAATTCCCAGAAGAATTCCTCCTGCCAGAGATATAACTTAAATTACCTGAGGAATACTTAGCACCTGTCCATGGGCGGTATTGTGACATTCCAAGAAATTCCTAGCACCTGTCCATGGGCGGTATTGTGAACTTCCCAGGGAACAGGCTTTAGGCCTGAACTGGAAAGAAACACCAAGGTCTGACAATTCCCATATTTTTCCTTATTTCTCTTAAATAAAGCCATGTCCTTATCCCAAAAGATGTTTCTTTGAATCCATCTTTTCCAAACAGAGACATATTCTACCAGATTGGTCAGATAAGGACACGGCAATGAACCACCAATGGGAAGGAGGGATAAACAACCAACAGGAAGCAGCCATCTAACCTGCCTCTGTAATGGGCACCTAGTAAACAGCTAAATGATTGGTGGTTGCGCTCCCCCTCCCCTTGAGCGGAGAGGTCGCCACACCTGATTGGACCCTGACTCTGAATAAAACTCAGTCTGCAGCAAACTCATCCTCTGCCTGCTGCTTCTCGCCTGACTCCTCTGGGTGGTGACACCCCCCCACACCCGCTTGCCCCCTCGCCTCGAGCCCTGAGGCCCTTGCCGTTTCCCCTGCTTTCCCAGGCTGGCCCAGTGGGGCACACATACATGTGTGCACACACAATGAGCATACATACACATACACACACCAGCACACACATACACGTGTGCGCACACACACAAAGGGAGGGCTCGCTGTTTGCTCAGAGCTCCCAAGAACACAGTGACTGAACCCTTGGGGAAAGCAGCACAGCACAGCACCCACGGATTATTCCAGCACCAGAGACAGCAGCCACCCCCAGGAACTGATCCTCAGGTGCCACCGGACCGCTAGAACAGCTCCCTGGGAGGGTCTTGCAGTGCCAGGAAACAGAGAGATGGCCCCTTGGCCACACGCAGGAAGGGTGAGCCCCCGACTCCTGACCAGAACAGAGGCGACAGAAGAGGATGCTGCTTTCGTTCTTACGTTTTCACTTTTACTTTATTTTTAATTTTTTTATTTTTTAACTAGTTTACAAAGTAATAAGTGTCCATATGGAGTTTCTCTCTCTCTCTCTTTTTACATTTTCTTATCACGTTGTATTTCAAGCTGCACAATAAAGGCTAAGTGGCTTTGGTACGTATTCTAGAATGTGCCCTTTTAAGAAGAAAGTATCGGAGCACCAGCAAGTGGATTCTTTGGAGAGATACAAACTGTCAAAAGTGAAAATTTGCAAAGAATATTAAATTTACACATGCATATAAAAGAACTACGTGTGGGCTGGAGAGATGACTTGGGTTAAGACTGCCTCGCAAGCAGAAGGTCCTGAGTTCTGATCCCAAGTCCTGTGTAAAAATGCCCAGCAGAAGTGACAGCGGCCCGCAGAACCAAACCCTAGAGACTCAGAATGCAAATGAGTGATCACAGCTCTAAATGTACGAAGGCACTTGCCACCCACGTCCCCCGAGTGCCCAAGTACATGACGGGCCCCTGAAGGCGCCCCCGGGCAACTCAGAAACTGATTCCTGGTTTGTTTAAATCTGTGAATAAGCCTAGGAACGGACCCAGCTCCTTACAGAGCAGGCCTGACTCCCTCACCCCAGCTGGCAGCCCCTACGGGGTCCCCAGCTGGACTAGGCAGCGTGAGGCGTCCTGTTGATGAAAGCTGACTCTGTGGAGATGTCGCCCAGCAAATCTGATTAAAGTCATCCCTCCCCGAACCCGGATTATTACAGCCGCCCTCGTGGTGGAATAAAAATTAATTTTCTCCGCTATAATAAGGACGATAAGAATGAATCACTTGGGACCAAATAAAGATTACAATTAGCGCCAACAGAATAAATCCAAATTGAATGCGGGCCAGCCGGGATCTGCACACTTCTTTCTCCATCACCTGTGAGGAGGAGGCTGCGGATCAGCCTCCCGCACTACCCGGCTGCCCCAAGACCTGTCCTTCCTCCTCACTTCTCCCCCTCCTCTCCTTCCTCCTTCCCTTCCCCTCCTCCTCTTCTTCCTCTTACTGCTCTTTCTCCTCCCCTTCCCCTTCCGCATGCTTGCGGCTGAGTGCGATGCCACACGTTTGTACTCCAACACCAGGGGGCGGAGTCAGAAGCTCCCTGGCTTACCAGCCAAACAGGAAGCTCCAAGGTTAGTGACCTCATCTCAAAAAAAAGTGGACAGTATCTGAGGAACAACAGCTGAGGTTGTTTCCACACATATGCACAACTTGCACGTGCACCCACACATATGCATGTGCGCACACACATGAACAGGCATCTGCCCGCACATGCACACACACACAAACAGGTACACACGTGGACATGTGCCCACATACACATGTGCACACATATGCAAACAGAGACATGCATCCACATGTATATGCACTCACATATGCACACATACATATGTGCGCACACATGGGCATGCATGTATACATGCAAATTTGCACGTGTGAACACGTGCGTGTGCACACACATGAACAGACACCCACACAATGCGCATGTTCACACAAACAAACAGGCACACACACATGCACATGTGCACACACCCATGAACAGGCACTCACACAGAGATGCACATGTGCACACACACACACATGCACATGTACGTGCACATGCATGAACAGGCATCCACACACATATGTACATGTTCATATACACATATAAACAAGCGCCTACACAAATGCATATGTGCACATACATAGGACCATGAACAAATATACACACAGCAACAGCCTCTGACCTCAACATCCATATGCACATGATCACACACCCCACACTTGCGTATGCGCACATGCCTTTGCACACACATTACATTCACACCATGCACATGCACATTCATGCACTCAAAGAGTGAAATACTGGGGAGAGCTCTTTCTTCCCTTGGGGTCCTATGAAACCACCTCTGCCTGGTAGGAACACACAGAAGGGAGAGAATCCTCAGCAAGACAAGGAGCCATGTGGGGGTCCCTTGGATCAGGCGGTGCCTAAAGCTGCCTCCCGCTGCTTTGTGCCTTGGTGATCCTGGGGTGGTTGGACCGGGAGAACCCCCAGGCTCATAGCATGGTACTAGATGGCAGCACCTCAGCCCCAAGCCACGCAGCAACCCAGCACTTTGCCCACATGATGGACCAAAACTTCAAGCAGCATAAACCCCCTGATACAGTTAGTGACCCATGGTCACGGTGACCCTAGGGTAATGAGACAGCCCACGGAGTCTCGTCTGTTCCAGCTGATGTCTTGCTGACTTGAGTGTTCCCAGGACATGGTGTCCTACAGCCCATTGGCCCCCTGTAGAGCGCTGGCGAATGGGGCCACCAGCAGGACAGTGCCAACAGTGGCTAAGAAAGGATGCACATGGGTGTGGCCAACCCACAAACATGCACGCGTCTGTCACTGCTGGAGGACCAACTCAGCTCCTTGGGGACGGGACTCTGCTCTGGGTGCAAGAGAGTTCCTGGGGCCTGGGTGTGATAGCTCCCACCAGATACTAGCCCCCAGCCCCCTGGGTCAAGGTGCCGACCGAGCCCCTGAGCACAAAGGAGCCATTTCTCGCCTGATTTCAAGTCTGATCTCTGGAAGAATTCGCCGGCACCCTGCGTAGTCATTCGCTGGAAGAAAGCCCGTCTCACCCCGACTCCTAACCTTGAGGAGTGACAGCAGCCCCGGGCGACCTCACTCGTTTGGACGGGAAGAAAAGATCTTTGTGCCAGGCTCCAGCCTCGTGCCCTGTTCCCAGCCTCGAAGGTGGCCGCTGCCCATCTGCAACAGAAGCTTCTGTGTGCAGGAGGTGCCTACTCAGTGCACAGCAAGATGCCCTCGGGGAAGCCCCCACACCTCCTGCTTCAGGGTATCGCCTTTCCCCAGTTCCTAGTGCCCCTGGGCAGAGGCACCCTCAGCTCCCAAACAGACATGAGACAAGATGGTCCCCAGGAAAGCGAGACCTCACACAAGCCAGAAGCCCCCTGGGAAGTGAAGCTGGTAGGAGGGGGACGAGAGCCAGGAGCCAGCAGATCGCCCCAACTCTCTCCTGCCTGGGAGGCGAGGAGAAGGGATCAGGGTCTAAGGCTGGGTCTGCTGTTTCTGCATGGGCTATAGGAACTGGTCCACCCAGACAAGTTGGGAGACAGAGAAGAGAGACACAAAACAGAACTGCCCGTCCTGGGGGGACCACAGTCCCAACCTCAGGAGCTCATGGGAAGCCCAGCATGGGCGCACCATAGACCTCCACAAAGAGAATCACAGCAGAGGGTAGCTTTCAAGATACCCCAGACCCATGGCAGGACGAAAACCTTGGTTAAAACATGCACACATGAAATACACATGAACACACATGAACACATATGAAGATACATGTACATGCAAGCCAAATATGTGGACCTGCCTATTGCATATACATGTACACAGTTTCGTGTGCTGCATACACATGTGTAGGTGTACACATATATGCACACATGGGGTCACACATAAACGTATGAACATACCTATACATGCATGCATGCATGTACACCCATGAACACATGTACACATGTGAACCTACCTGCACACACATGCATATGCAAGCATGTCTACACATGTACACACATGAACCTACCTGCACACACATACACATGTACACACATACACACATGTACGTGCACGTGTGCACATCTCTATGCATGTATATGCATGTGGATACACATTTGTACACACATTCACATGCTTACCTGCATACACACACATACCCATCTACTGTGACTACCTGCACAAGATTGTGCCTCTCACAAGCAGTCATGGAAGGGGAGGGGCTCACAAGGACCACCCCTCCCTTCCGGTCTGTAGCCACTGCGAGGTGCCTGTGATCCTGCCAGTAGCCCAGCTTTTCAGCAACTCTAGCAAAGCCATTAGAAAAAAATGACATACAAGTAGAAGGGAGACAAACAACCCAGCAACCCATCACCTTCAACGAACAACCCAGTGACTCATCACCCTCGATGAACAACCCAGCGACCCATCACCTTCAACAAACAACCCAGTGACCCATCACTTTTGACAAACAACCCAGCAACCCATCACCCTCAACGAACAACCCAGTGACCCATCACCCTTGACACACAACCCAGTGACCCATCATCCTTGACACACAACCCAGCGACCAATCACTCTTGACAAACAACCCAGCAACTTATTATCCTGTCCTGACACAGAGATTCCAAACACTTGGAAATCGGGGTGACTGAGCCTCACCATCTCCACCCCATCCAATAGCCTTCTGAGGCGGGCATTGATGTGTTCCTGCCTTATAGGTAAAGAAACTGAGGCATGGATTCTAGACATGACACGTGGCCAAGCTAGGATTCAGACCTGGAAGAACATATTCCATGCTCCGTGCAGCACTGGAGAGGTGGGGCATGAGATAGGCAGCATCCGGAACCACATCCTAAGGATGGCACCCTGGGAACAACACCCAGGGGAAGGCAAAGATGGGCGTTCTTTGGTGGCTGCACCTCATAACCTAACACCTCCATGCTGCCCAGGAGCTGGAGCGCCCACCTGTGAGAGACAAAACCACCTGGCTCCTGACACCCAAGAACATCTGGAGGGCAGGATGGGGTGGCTGAGCCCCACCCAGGGCAGGAAGTACCCTAGATGAAGGCAGATTGTCCCTGCCAGGAAACAGAGGACATTCAATGGTGACAACTGACTCACACAGAGGCAGAATCCACCCAGTGTGTGGGGTTCAAAAACCAGCCTGGGGAGGGACCTCTGGCTCATCTGGAAAGCCTCCAGCTGTGAGGAGCAGACCCAGATGGGCACAGGCCGCCCGACGTGGCACCGCCACTCACACCAACAACTGCCTCACTGGAGCCCCAGGTCAAGGGTCCAGGAGCCTCTGGCATGGGAGCCCCCATACCTTCCACAACAGTGCAGACACCTGCCACGTGGCCATCGGGCACAGGACGTGTGGCTGGACGCGTGGATCAAAGGCACTGCGGGTGGGCGGCTCTGTCCATGTGCAGGCCCGTCAGCACGCCGGCCCCTGCCACAGCCCCTGTGCAGGTGGGCTTCACGCATGTCCACCATGTCCAGGGAAAGGACTCGGCCTCCTGGTCCCTGGGGTCTGGGCAGCCCTGAGATTCCAGCAGAAGAATCTCCGTGTGTTCAGAGGGGCACCTCCAGTCCCTTGGGGCTCTGGGTTCCCTTGTGCTGGCCACAGAATCCCTACGGTGTGAGTGAGGAGTCTGCGCAGCCTCAGGAAGACCCCCAGGAGTCCCCCATGGCAGCTCGAGCCACCAGATTCTCAAGTGCACCCAGGATAGTCCCCAATGGCTTCCGGGGGAGGGAGGGGAGCGGAGATGCCACCGCCAAACACTGCCCTCAGCACGTGAGTAAAAGTAACGGGGGGTCTGAGCCTCAGCAGCTGTGTGTACACAGGTGTGTGTACATGTGTGCACATGTCTGTGTGCGTGTGTAAATGTGTGTGTGCATATGTTTGCATGTGGATCGGCATACATGTGTGCAGACATGTATACCAGAGAGCACTTGAGTGTGTATCTGTGGGGACCTAGGGGTGACTTCGGGAATCATCCTGGATTGCTCTGGGACCATGGCCATTCCCCCCACCCAGCATTTTTATGTGGGAGCTCAAGTCCATTTGCTTGCGAGGCAGAGGCTTTAGTCCGTGCCATCCAACTCAGGTCCAGGCTCCAGGAAGATCTAGCCTGGAACCCCGCCCAGCACGAGGCCCACATAGAAACCCCTGGAAGACTCTGACGTGGGCTGGACGTGGTCAGCATGGGACAGCCTTGTCAGCAACCCAGGAGGGCATGAGAAAGGAAAGGGGGTGTCTGTGTGTCTCTCAAGTCCAACCCCAGGGGACCTTCCGAGACCAGAGGCTGTGACCGAGCTGCTCCATGCAGGCACGTGGCAGCGCTCAGCCAGCAGTGGCCGAATGAGTGACAACGTGGGACACAAAAGAACCCACAGGCAGAATGGGGATGGGGGGGCAGAGCTGAAGGGCCCAGCGACGTGCTCAGAAACAGCCAAGCTAACAAAAGCTGCCAGCAGCCGGCTGCTGCCTGCGAACAAAAGCCACCCGGGCCGCACAGAAGGGCACAGAACATTCCTTCTGCTTCCAGAAGTTTCCGCAGCTGAGAGAATGATTCCACGTAGTGTCCCCCATCACCCCAGAACCCAGTCACCCAATACCCACAGTCACACTAACACTCACAGTCACCCCAGAACTCACAGTCACCCCAACATCCAGTCACCCCAGCACCATGTCACTTTAAGCGCACAGTCACCCCAACACCCACAGTTGCCCCAACACTATCTTCCCAGAACCTAGTCACCCCAATGCCCACTGTCACCCCAGAACTCAGTCACCCCAACACCCACTGTCACCCCAATACAGTCATCCCAATGCCCACAGTCACCCCAATGCCCACAATCATGCTAACATCCAGTCACCCTAGCACCTATAGTCACCCCAACATCTAGTCACCCCAATGCCCGCTGCCACCCCCACCACCCCCAGAATCAGAGCAGGTGGATTGCAAGTCTGAGACCAGCCTGGATCACAAAATCTAGCCTCACACACACACACACACACACACACACAAATTATAAAACCAAACCCCCCAAGCCTCCGCCACTGGGAAACTGCACAGCCCCTAAGCAGGATCGTTATGTGGGACCCTCTGTGAGCTCAGAACCCTCACTAAATACACAGAGGACTGTGGAATACTACACGGCAGGTAAAAGAACAAGTCTGCATGCGCCAAGGCGGCGGGCTGCGAGCTGCGCGCTGTTGGCTGCAGAACCATAAAACCGGGGAACAGAGGTGCGGAGCTGGCCCAAGCTGGCTGGTGATCCCCGACTGCAAAAGGGGGTGGGGGGAACAGGTGGGGCCCTCAGGTCACTGACAACACAGAAGGCTCATGGGACATTCCAGCTGCTCCGCAGTGACTCAACCTCCAATGCCGGCCACAAGGGGGCGCTGTTGCCACCACGACCCACACCCCACTGCTCAGTGCCATCATCTCATTTAACCCTGGAGAACACAGACATGGGGCTCCCTGCGCCCTCCGGGACCTGGTTTAGCAGCTCCACACCTCACTTCCCCGCAGTAACCAGGGTCCAGGCCCCTGGAGGGACCATGTGCAGGGTCACTATCTACGGGCCAGACATCTGCAAGTGTCCACTTGACCGCAGAGGGCTGAGCCTTGGGGCACACCTATGAAGAATTGTTAGCTACCAAATGAGCCAGCACCTATGGCCAGACTCTGGAGCCACTGGGTCCTCGAGTGACAAGGCCGTGGGGGCATCTAACAGGGGTCACCCCAGAGATGGTCAGTTGAAATTGTCCAGCAGCAAGGCTGTCTGCCTGACGGGCTCCCCTGAGTCAGAAGAGAAGTCTGAGGCTCAGAGGGGGTCCCAGGACTTAGCTAAGATCTTGGTTCCCCAAGTGCTGGGCCCACAGACCAGCGCCCCACACTTGGCTTCTGCAGCTGCCGAGCCCCCTCCTCCAGCACTGCAACCCAACCTTGAAGCTGCTATCCCCAGGGCTGGAAGGGTCTGGTCCCCATAGGAGCTCTCTCAGCCCTCTGCACCCAAGGCGCGCGCAGGGGGTCCTCTATGGGGAAGTGGGGCGTCCTGGCCAACGCAGCTGTTGCCATGGAAATCATTCCATTAGTTCCGCACAGGCTGAGGCCCCGCCTCTTCGCTTGGTTTTTCTTTCTGCTTTTAACAGGCACCGGCTCCCTCCCACGGCAGAGCTCCGCCTTCCAGAACTTTCCTCCTGTGGGCTTGGGGAGGAGGAAGGAAGCAGACGCCCCTCCTGATCCTCCCTGGCTCCTCGCCCCTCTGCCCGGCAGGTCACGCTCCACACTGGGTCGGGTTCACTTCCAGGCTACCTGGGGGCACACCAGCGCCACGTGACCCTCCGGACCAATGAGATAAGGAGTTGGCCCAGCCCAGGCACTCCCCGCCCCAGACAGACCAGGGGAAGAAGACCTCAGCCCTGGAGGGGCGGAAGGGCTCGTCCAGGAGGGAGTCCTGGCGATGACATCATGTGCTGGGTGGGCTGCGCTCGCTGCGACGCCCACAGAGGAGGGCGGAAGGACTTTCAAGCCTCAGGATCGTGCGGTGTCAGATGCCAACCAGGGAGAACGAGGGGGTTCAGGAAGCTGCTGGGTTGCTGGACTCCGCCCCTTGCATGCTGGGCAGAGAAGGGACGTCAGCTGACCTCTGTGCACCAGATCGCTCCTCCGTAAAGTGGGGGCGAGGTGACACCTGCAGGGGACCGTGGGGATCACTTGGGGGTCAGGCATCCCAGTTATGGGGTGCCGAGGCATGTAGCCTGGGCTATAAGGTGGGCTCAGGGCCAGCCTGGGATACTGACTTGGACCCCGTGTCAAAGGTAAGAAGCCTCTCCAGTGCCGGGTGATAGGCAGGAGGAGACATGCCCCCCCCCCGAATTTCTCTACATTGGCCTGGCACTGCGGAACCCTGGGAGGCTCTGGCAAATGACACAGGCTGGGGGCCTCTCAGATCACAGCCCTTGGGGGTGGCAGCCCAAGGTCAAAGTGCAAGCGGGAAGAGGGCACCCCCCATCCTCTCCTCCCGTCCTTGCTGGCCCCCTTTGGGCTCTCCTTGGCCAGCACGCATATCACTGGGCGTGGGCTGCTCGCAGGCGCTCCCACCCCTCCCCTCGCCTGCCACAGGAGCCTTGGGCCCTCAAAGGACATTTGTCAACTTTCACCGGCGTCGGCCTCGCAGATTTTTATGCAAAGGCCACAAAATAACGGAGCTGCGAATAATCCCTGAAGTCAGAGAGCCGGGACGCAATTAACCTCTGCTCCACTCCTACTCACACGTCAAAACCCACTTCACAGTGACCTTTCCTCCGGGAAACCTCCCTGGCTCCTGCAGAGGTGTCGCCTTAGCAACCGACCAGCCCTGCCCATTAGGTATCTCCTTACTAACCGATCAGCCCCGCCCACCATGCGTCGCCTTAGCAACCGACTAGCCCCGCCCACCAGGCATCGCCTTAGCAACCTAAGCTGCTGGGCGTTCCTCTCTCTGCTTGGTCGTCACAGGGGCGTCCCAGACCCCGCGCCGGTGTGAGCCACGGGGCAGGGGAGGGCGCACTTGGGGAACCGCCGTCCTGGTCGGGGGATAGAAGGGTCACACGGGAAGTTCGGGCTTGAGAAAAGGGACTGTGACCCCATGAAAGAGACACAGCAAGAGAGGCCCAGCCATAACAGCCGGCCGACCCGGCCGTGCGCTGTGCCCACCGGGACCCGGTCCCTGCTTCCTCTTTCCCGCCAGGCTCAGAGACGCCTGGCGGGCAGGACAATCCCAACTGTGGCCAGCTGTATACGTGGCAAGCCCCAGCATAAATTGGAGGTTGGCGCCACCTGTATTCCCTTAAAAATAAATGCTGGGGATTGGTACCAACTGTATACCTCCAAGCAATACTGCAGATTGGCACCAGCTGTGTGCGTGCAAACCCCGTGGTCCCAGTGAAGGGGGGGCAAGCGACTGCTTCAGGCAGCGCTGGACCTAAACGAGCCCGACACCAGTTGCCACCCACCCAGCCGACCAGCAGGCAGGCAGTCATATCCCCCACCCCACCCGCATCTCTCTAGCGGAGCCATAGGACTCCACAGACACTTAGCCAGGCTAAGAGATGATCATGCAGAAGTCCCATGCAGCAAAGGCGGGTGGGTGCAGCTGCCTGGCTGCTGCAGTGGAGTAATATACAGCCATAGAAAGGGATGGATCACGGATGCACACAGCTACATGGGCCAGTGGCTATGCAAGGAGCCGGACTCAGAGGGCAGAGGTCACTGAGAAGACATATCAAAGACGCCATCTGCACACACAGCAGGAGCAGGACGGGGATCGTAGGGACTCATGTTGCCTTAATCCCACTGCATGTGGCTGTCACACAATCCCTGACGCTACAGCTCAGGGGAGAAAGAAGTTTCCTTCCAGCTCACAGGTCCCGGGTCATCATGGTGGGGACGTCACAGCAGCAGGAGCCCAAGGGAGCCGGTCACGTCACATCTACAGCAGGAGCACAGAGGACGAATCAGTGCCGGCATGCTTGCCAGTGCTCAGCTAATTAGCACCACTATATACAGTCCTGAGCCTGGGAGACGGTCCCCCCACAGTGGGCCTGTCTCCCCACTTCAGCAATGCAATCAGACAGCCCCCCACAGACACCCAGGGGCCAGCCTCAGCTGGGTGTCACAGTGTGACATGTGTGCTGTCCCCCACAGGCTCACGTGTTTGGGAGGTCGTGGCACCTTTAGGAGGTGGAGCCTTGCTGGAGGAAGGCAGTCATGGGGTGGGCCTTGAGGTGGGTCAGCCCCGCCCTGCTTGGGGAAGTGAGTCTGCTCTTGAGCTTGTAACAACAGCTCTGGGCCTCCACGATGTCTGCGGTGACTCAGGCCGCCTCCCACTTCCACCAGCCGGGCCTGTCCCTCCGTGAAGGACCATGTCTTCCCTATAGACCTGGAAGCTGAGCACATCTCCCTTTCTCCCCTAAATTGCTTGAGTTTCAGCGGTATCTCACAGCAAAAAAACTAACAGGCACACTAGGGACCCCCTCTCAGGCCTGCCTCACCTCCAAAATGCCCCCAAAGTTAGGGGACAGAACATGGAGGGCTTAAACCTAGAGAAAGATCCACGGTGGCCCGCAAACCGCTTCTATTTCTTCTCAAAGTAAAATGTGGATAATCTTCAGGGGGCTGAGTTCCTGAAACATCATCTATAAAGACTGTCCTGCGTCTTTAGCCAAGTTAATAAAAACTCACATCTCTATGGATATCCAGGCCCCAAACCAACCCATGAAGACTTTCTAGAACATTCCATGGCAGACAACGTCCTCCAGCTGGTCATGCGCCCCCTGCTGACCCCCTACATCTGGCTGCATTTGCGCTGAGATAGATGTTCAAATGCAAACGGATGACCCACATTCTGCTCAGAACATTCTGGAAAGGAACACACCACCAGGAGTGTTGGGAGAGCCATGACCGGGATGCAGAGCCATGACCCGGGATTAGACCTCAACATGGTCGAGGACTTTTCCCCTCCTCTGGGTCATCTGCCCATGCGGGGATTGGCTCCTCCCTCCGCCCGCAGCACGCCCGTCCCCATGGAGACCGGAGTGACTCAGCAATCATAAATAAAAATAATCCACCGCACACGCCCGCCACATGCCGCTGGCAGACCAGTGCCAACTCTTTTTTTTTCCTTCGAGAGCTCATGGGTGCTGGGTGGTACATCTCCCAGCTAGTGGGTGCTGCCCTGCAGCTACTTAGAGATGGGATGGCATCCAGGAGCACCCCACTTCCTACTGCCCCTGGCTAACTGCTGGATTGCAGAGAGAGCTGTTGGGAGGAGGGACATGTATGTATGTGTGTGTGTGTGCGCCTGTGTGTGCCTACATGTGCCTGAGTGTACAGTGTGTGTGCATGCCTGTGTGTGCAAATGTGTACACGTGTGTGTGCACCTGTGTGTCTGTGTGCACCTGTGTGTACCTATGTCTGTGTGTGCCTGTGTGCACACACACACCTCTGTGTGTGTCTGTGCATGTGTGTGCATGTGTGTATGTGTGCATGTGTGTGAACCTGTGCACTCCTTGGGCTCAAACCCAAGGCCTGGTGCATGCCAGGCAGACGCCCTGAACCCCTAAGCTCCACCTCAGGCCTCTTTTTAATTTTGTTTGGCTGGGGTAAATCTGGAACTTCAGATCGTCCTCCCTGCCCCCCTCCCCCGCCCAGCAAGGTCAACAGCCTGAGCCACCTACAGTTCACTGTGTGCTGTGGCAGGGGCTGCTGTGGTGTGTATTAAACATGCTTCAGAGCGTCCACGTGGACCCCCGTCCACGCACAAACCCCTCTGGCTCAGCACTTGAGGCCTTCCCAACCAGCCCCCGCTGGCTTCCGTGGGGTGCAGTGACATGGGCTTCCAGGAGCAGAAGTTCCGTAGACCCCTTCTTCCTTCTGCACCCTGCTTCAACCCAGCAACACAGCCAAATTGCTGCTACTGAGCGCCTGACGTTTCGTTGGGGGAGGGGGGCCTCGTCCACAGGAGTCAGGGGAGTCCGCAGCTTCTGGCAAGCTGTGGAAATGACTGGAACTCGGGCTGTGGGCTGTTGGAATCGACGTGCTGGCAACGAGCAGGGAGTCTCAACGCAACTTTCTATTTGTGACAGTCGGTCTGCTCTTAAAATACATGGATTTCAGTAAAAGCAGCCTCTCTCTCTCTCTCTCTCTCCTTCTCTCTCTCTCTCTCTCTCTCTCTCTCTCTCTCTCCTGGGATTAACCAAAGGCTCGCTCACCCTAGCAGACACTCTACCACTGAGTTGAATCCCCAGGCTGCTCTTGACTTTTATATTTTGACACTGAGTCTCACCCTGGCCCTAGAGCTCACCCTGTAGCCCAGGATGACCCAGAATTTCATCCTCCTGCCTCAGCTGCCTAAGCAGCTAGGACAGTAGGCCGGGCTCCATCTTTAACTATATATTAAACTTTTTATATATAGCAAGGAAATATGCTAGATGCAGCCAAAAACTAAGTAAGACTTGAAAACTCTTGAAGCTGATGCACAGAGAGCTGACGGTGGGGGTCCCAGCTGCCCCCTCTGACCACCCTTGCTTGTGCAGTTCCCAGATGTTGAGACTGTAACCGGCAGAGCCAGCACTGATGTAAAAGCAGGTCAGTGGCGTGTGTCCGTCACCCCAACGCAGATGCCAGAGTCCAGGATGAGCCAAAGACGGTCTCAAGCAATAAGGCCGAGAGCCCGTGAGGAAGGCCAGGGTCAGCAGCTGACCGTCACATGGCTGCCCTGCTCTGTGTCCTCCAGATGCAAAATAAAGGACCCCACCAAGGTCTGCTCCGGGTGGGGGTAGGGGGGATCAGCAGCCGATATGTGGGTCATAGATGTCAGATGGCTCAGGGTACAGGGCTTGGCCCCCAGCACCAGGACTTGAATTCAAATCTCCAGCGCGGCATCCATGACCCCAGCACTGTGGGGGTGGGCAGACAAATCCCTGGGGCTCACTGGCCAGCCACCTTAACAACAGAAGAGTTCCAAGTCTTAGCGACACAGCTGTCTCCATAAGATGGAGAGTAACAGAAGAAGACCCCTGCAGCCCACCCCTGGCCTCTGCGCACATACACCCACCTGTATCCTGTGTGCACTTGTACACACGCACCCACGTGCACATGCGCACATGAACATGCACATAACATGCACACATGGAAGTGCCTCAGAGCTCGGCAGGTGGACAGAGGAGGGGGGGCTTTCAAGTGTGATATTGCTGTGGGTTCTAGATGCTTCCTTGCCAGCCAGACGAGCCCGCTGTCCCTCACCCAGACCCTGGTTGCCTGCAGTCCTCACGCCTGCAGATCTACAGACCCGCAAAGCGCCTATCCTCCTGCAGCAGGGAAATGTCTGGGTGACAGCGAACCCCAGCGTGCTGGCTGGAGGAGGTGCAGTTCATCACAGTGTTTGGGAGACAGAGCACCGTCCCCAACTTCTGGAGACGCAAGCACAGAGCTAACCACCAGGCTGCAGAGCCACGTGCTGCTCTTTAGAATCCTCAAGAAAAATGTCTCGGAAAACAGACTCTACCGGGAGTCACACAGGCTGCCTGACGGCCACGCACAGCCCCCACCTGCCCACCCACTTTCTGCACCATGAAATCATAATTCTTCCTGGCTCCGGGGGAAGGACGGGAATGTGGCACAGAAGCCCTGGAAGTAACTAGAACCCAGCAGGCCGGGCATCCGCGGCTGCCCCAGGCAGCGGCCAGATGCGCCTTACTTGCCAGACTGCAAGTCTGCAGGACGGGGCCAAGTCTGCCAAAGTAGGGAACCAGCTCCCCCATCTTATCCACCTGCTTTGCAAACCTTCCAGAAACGGCTGATGTATTTAAAGCTGCACCCGATACTATGCTTTATTTTGTTCTGTCTCCATTTCTGCCTTCCGACAGAAAGCATTGCGCATCACGCCCACGGCGCCACGCCTCACTTAGCAACCTCGGATGAGGGGATCGCAGCTCCACTCGGGGTACAGCCCTTATCAGGCACTGATAGTGGACATCAGTTAGCTGTGGAATGCGCCTGTGGGGATCTTTGTGGGGCCCCTCCTAGTGGGCACTCGGGTTGCTTCTAGGCTCTGCAGCAGATGCACAGTGAGCGACCATGCTGCCCAGGGTCAAGTCTCAGACGCGACATCCTGGGCCAGAGTGGGTCTATCTGTAGTGGTCACGGCTCGAATATGAAAAGCTCCCAGGATCCCTGGAAGGTTTGTAGGTGGACAGGTCAATCCTGGTGGCTTGCGTGGTGTAGAGAGGGTCTGGAAAGAAGGTGGGCTGCAGGAAGAAGGTCACTGAGGATAAGTGACTCCTGTGTGACCCCTGACCCCTTCCAGGCCGGCCATGAAGAGTGAACCGCTCCCTCCCCATGCGCCTGCCACCATAGATACATGGGGCTACATGTGGCCAAGCGACTGGGGACAGAAACCCCCAGAACGGGGACCCACAGGGGCTTCTAGAAGTCGTCCACATCGGGGATCTTGGTTACAGCAATAAAAAGATAAACAGTGCATGGCAACTTGGCGTCCCGCAGGGAAGGGGGGACCAAGCTGCCCGAAGAGAAGGTGGGCCTCGGGATGCAAAACTGCCCCCCAGCTTCTCTGTATTCCCGGGGCTCCTGTCCCAGCTCCCCCACATTCCCAGGGCTCCCAGCTCCCCCAAATCAGAGCTCAGGGTTTTGAGAGTGCAAGCAGATCCTGTGTTGGGAAGACTGAGGTTAGGCGGGGACCCCGCTGTCCCCACAGTACAACCTGCACGCCCCATCACCCCCAGGGTCACAGGAAGCAAGCGGCGGGCTGCTGGGAGGACGAAAAGAGTGAAGCTTCGCCCGCTGTGATCTGCTCCATCCATCCATTAAGGATGAAACCGAGCTGTGTGCGCTCCGCAGGGGCCTCAGCTGCTTATTGCATTTGCGAGCCCGGCTCTTTGAGGGGCCCCAGACTGCCCGCCAGAGCCCGCCCTGAATCTGAGCTGGGTTCAGGGTTAGAAAGTCAAATGCCTGCGGGAACCAGACAGCGGCTGCGAGGGGGACCAGAGAAGCCGATGCTTGTCGCCAGGTGAGATACACAGACCACACACGCCCAAAGGTGGGCTCTTCCACTCTTTGAACACACAGCATCCTCACCACACGTGTGTACGTGTGTGTACATATGCACGTGTGTGTGCATGCACATATATGTTTATGCACATCTGTGCAGGCGAGCATGTATTTGTGTACGTCTGTGGGGTGCACACGTGTGTGCAGGGTGCATGTACACATGTAGGAGTCAACCTCAGCCGCTGACCATCTTGTGTCTAGAGACAGAGCCCCTTGCTGTCCGGCCAGTCCATGAACTCCAGGGACCCGCCTGTCTCTGCCTTGTTCCGGCACAAGTGGCCACCACGCCCGACTCTTTACCATGACTTCTGGGGATGCAACTTGGGTCCTCAAGCATGTGCAGCAAGCACTGTTAACAGAGTCTGGGGAGCAGAATATGCTTGTGCACCGAGTGGAAGGTCCCACCCCAGTCATGCACAATTCTGTTCCAACCTCCATCCGCAAAGTGCGGGCAGCAACCGGGAGCTTCTCCCACTCAACACAAACCCAGCACGGAGGAACCAGGGGACAATCGGCCCCCATTCTGCCAACGAGCCCACACTGTGACAGCCCCAAAGATGCCCGTTGGCCTGGCTGTGTCTGGCAAGCATGGTCTTATGTCTGTGCTTGGGTCGTGGTTGACCAGACACAAAGCCCACACCTCAGTGTCCACAAACTGCTCTCTGCCCTTCCCGGCTCCAGAGCCCTTCCACGCATCCCACATTCTAATCTCAGCCCCGCGCAGTCACCCCTCCCAGAAACCCACTGACTGACAGCTGGGGCAGCGATGTTGTGCTCTGCCCATGGGAGGGAGGCACGGTGGTAGTGGCAGACTCTGGCAACCTGTTCTGGGAGGCAGATATCCCACCAACACATCAGGATTCTGGGCATCAGAGATGGGTGGAGGGCCCCAAGGTCAACCCCCCCATGAGTGTCTGGGCGCTTCTGTCAGCCGCATACTGAATAAGACCAAGCAAGACCGACACCTTCCTCAGGCACTCACCAGCCCGCTGACCCCAGCACAGACAAGCCCCACTCAGGAGACGCCCCTCCCACCTGGCTCTGCCCCTGGCTCAGCTTGCAGAGCAAAGACAATTCCGTTCAAACCAACGTCCACACCTGCACCCCGAAAAACTTCAAGCGGTTGGGAGATGGGTGACATTCTTGAGGTTTTTCTTCCAATCAGTTTTGGGGCAAGTGTCACAGCTACAGGACAGAAACCAGGGATAGTGTCCATCGGCAGCCTGAGGCAGGAAGGCAAGACCCAGCAGACTTTCCCAGGCACTACTGTGCACTGCTGTACACTAGGAAAATCCCAAGATGCACCTGCTGTGTACTGCTGCATGCAAGGAAGATTCCAAGATGCACCTACTGCACGCTGCCGCATATGAGGAAGGATTCCAAGATGCACCTACTGCACGCTGCTGCATACAAGGAAGATTCCAAGATGCACCTACTGCGCACTGCTGCATACGAGGAAGGATTCCAAGATGCACCTACTGCGCGCTGCCACATGAGGAAGGATTCCAAGATGCACCTACTGTGCGCTGCCGCATACAAGGAAGGATTCCAAGATGCACCTACTGCGCGCTGCCACATATGAGGAAGGACTCCAAGATGCACCTACTGTGCACCACCGCATACAGGGAAGGATTCCAAGGTGCACCTACTGCGCGCTGCTGCATACGAGGAAGGAGGATTCCAAGATGCTTGAGGCCCTGTGCCCTGAGAAGACGAAACACCCAGAAGAGAGTGGTGACTTCGGGAAGTGTGGTGGGCACGGAAAGGGAGGTGGGCCCTGCCCAGGAAACAGAAGTGTCTCTGCTGATTGGTCCACGCCTGTCATGTTCAGCAGACCTCCTGTGGTCCAGGTCACCCCCCCTCCGGAGCTCCTCCGTACCTTCCAGTACAAAATTTGGGGTAAAGACTATACCACACTGCCTTTCACCGCCCACCCTAAGCCCCACCCCATGGGCCCCATGGTTTGCTCTCTCATCAGTAGGCATGTCTTCCAGTCATGGCCCAGCCGCCTGCACCTCGGTCCCGCCATCCCTCTCCCCACCAAGGGCAGGCTCTCTGGATGGGCTTATGACCATGAGGTTGAGGTCATCCTGGGTTACATGAGGAAGAACACAAGAAGGGAAAAGGAAGAGTGAGGAGGAAGAGGAGGAAGAAGAGGAGGAGGAAGAGAAGAAAGAGGAGGAGAAAGAAGAGGGGAGGGGAAGAGGAGGCAGGAGGAAAAGGAGGGGGAGGAAGAGGCTGCCCTTGGTGTATTCCTTCCCATAGAACCAAGTTGAGATCTGGTTGCAGGAGCTGACAGAACCCAGCGACCCCAGACCATGACTGCTATGCCGCTGGACGCTGCCAGAGCCTGCTGGATACTGTCAGATCCCGCTGGACGCCAACCAGAGGCACTTGGTAAAGCATAGGCGGGACCTTTGGGCTCTGTCCTGAGTGTCCACTGCAGAAGCAGAGCAGCCGGGTGACCTTCCCGATTGTTCGCAGCATCAAGTAGCTTCATCAAGACTCCTGAGCAGGCGCTGCGAGAACCTCAGGCAGAACCTGTTCTTCCAGATGTTGTTTTCCTCCAGACGCATCCCCCTGCTCAAGAACACACTATCCATGGGGTCTGGGAGACCCTCTGCTCACAGACCTGGGACCTGAGTTCCATCCCCAGAAGCCCACGTGGTGGAGGGAGAGAGCAGACCTCCAAAAGCTGCCTTCTGACCTCCACCTGCGTGCATGGCATACGTTCTCTCTCTCTCTCTCTCTCTCTCTCTCTCTCTCTCTCTCTCTCTCTCTCTCTCTCTCTCTCTCTCTCTCTCCTCCCCATCACTTCCTTTCCCTCAGATAAATTTAAAAAAAGAACATACCGTCTCTCACCTACATTCAGACCAAAGAGCAAAACAATAAGGGGAAAGGAAGGGAGCGGGGAGACCCCTATCCCAAGTTCCCTTTCCCTGAACCCAGTGGGTACCAGGGAAGGACGGGTCTGAGAACTGTCATTGAACAAGGAAACGTGTTTCACGGCACGAGGCAGAATCTGACGGAACAACTATTAGGAGCAACAAGAAAGCGGCATCCGCATGAGATGCACGTTGGCATGATTCCACTCCATGAGCAGCCGGCTCCTGAGGGGAACCTGCGAGGGATCAGAGAGAGCAGACACCTGAAACCCACAGAGCAGCCACACAAACACACATGTGCACACACATGCACATATACTCACACATCCACAATACTTTCACACATGCACACATAAACCCACACATACACATGCACACACATACACATGCATGCGTACATGCACATGCATACATGTGCACACACTCATGCATGAACTCATGTACACATACACATGTACACTTACATAGGCACACACATGTACACATATACACCAACATAGACCTGCTTCTTCACGCTACCCTCCAACCTCCCCTCCCATCCCCACCTGGCTCTGAGCTCAGAACCACAGCTACACAGATGATGAGCCTCACAGAACTCTGTGGGCCCCCATATTTTCTGCATCTCCCATGCAGAGGAGGAAACCCCCTCATCAGCCGCCCATCACAGTTCCCAGTATTTAAAAGGCAGGAGGCTTGTGGGCACAGCGCCCACCTTGCCCATAAGCAGCAAGAGTCCCTCTCTGATCCCGCATTTCTGACCAGGGCACCTCAGCAGAAGCCCTGCCCCCCCCAAAAGGGTTGGGCGAACTCACCCAGCTCCCTTCTCTGAGGCAGCCACCTCCAGACCCTTAAGCAATGGACTTGGTTTTGCAACTTCTTCTGCGCTTGCTGTGTCTTTCTAGCACCTTTTCTCCCCTGGGGCACACAGCCCAGAGCGAACAAAGAGAAGAACAGTTTCATAAAAGTCAGAGACATTTCCAGATGCCTGTCAGACTCAAGTTCAAGCAGAGATTACTGCGGTTTCGCTGGTGACCTTGGGCACATAGCTCATCTTTCTGGCGTTTAACACGGGATAATAATAGTTCATGTTGGTGCATAAGAATGGAAGATGGGGGCTGGGGAGATGGCTCAGGGGTTAAGACTCTGCCTCGAAAGCAGAAGGTCCTGAGTTCAGATTCCAAGTCCCACATAAAAATACCAGGCAGAAATGGTGGTGGCCTGCACTTTTGGTCTTGGTGGGCAGAACCTGGGAAATCTCAGGGTGAAGCAAGAAGAAGGTAGAAGCAATCCAGGATGATTCCCAAAGTCATCCTTGGTCTTCCACAGGAACACACAGTGCCCTCTGATACACACACACACACACACGAAATATATAAAAGTTTAAAAAAAATTAAAAAAGAATGGAGAATGGGCTGGAAAGATAGCTCAGGGGATAAGACTCTGACTCGCAAGCAGAGGTCCTGAGTCAGATCCCAGGTCCCACATAAAAATGCCAGGAGGAAACAGCGGCTGCTTGTTAATCCAGCCCTGGTGGATGGAGCCCGGAAAATCCCATAGCAAAGCAAGACGGAGATAGAAGGAATCTAGGGTGATTCCTGAAGTCACCCTTGGTCCTCCAGAGGGACACACAGTGCCCTTCACACACACACACACACACACAAAATAAATAGTTTAAGAAAAAAGAATGGAGGCTGGAGAGATGTGCTAGGGAGCTTGGTACCGTGCCAGGGAAACAAGCGTAGGTGAGTTCGAATCCTGCCAGCCCCATCTGCCCGAGTCACATACCCGGAGGACCCAGCTCTCAAAACAAGATGGAAACAGTGAGCCAGGCAGAGTCACGCATGCCTAAATCCCACCCAGAAGTTTCAAGCCAGCTGGGGCACGCAGTAAGATCCTCTCCATGGGGAAAATGGCGGCTGGGGAGACAGCTCAGGGGTTACAGCCTTTGTTTTGCAAGCAAAAGTACCTGAGTTCAGATTCCCAGAACCCACATGAAAATGCCAGGCAGACTTGGCGGGGCCCTGTCACTTCAGCCCTGGAAGGAGGAGCCTGGGAATCCCTGGAGCAAGCTGGCCAGCCAGACATTAAATGCAGTTACTCTGGGTTTAACGAGACATCCAAGCTCACAGTAACTGGAAGACCGATCAAGAACGATTCCTGATGTCCCTTAGGCCTGCACAGGCACACACGTTCAAATGCACTCTCTCTCTCTTTCTCTCTCTCTCTCTCTCTCTCTCTCTCTCTCACACACACACACACACACACACACACACACACACACACACACACACACGTGTGTGCGCATGCGCGCACAATCTACATCTACAAGCAGAGGGAATGGTGGGGGAGGGGTAGCTGGTGAAGTGGGTAAAGGGTTTACTATAAGGACCTGAGTTCAAATCCCTATAGCACACATAAAAGACAGGGTGGCAGGTGTTTGTAATCCAATCATGGAGGGGTAGAGGGAACAGCAAGACTCGCAGAGCTCATTGGCCAGCGGGTCTGATCAGTGAGCACAGGTTCAACAAGAAACTCTGTCTCAAAAGGTAAGGTGGACAGGGAGAGAAGAAGGCCCCTGAGACTGACCTCTAACCCCCCCCATGATGCTCCTGAGTGTGGTGCCTTCACATACCACACACATGCATGCACACACACATGCATGTGTGCACACTTGTGCACACACAGGCACATGCCAAAGAGCATAAAAGAGAGGAAACTGGGGGGAGTGCTTCTTTCTGGGCAGAGGCGGCCTCTGGTCATCATGACTGTGGGGGGCCTCTGGACACGCCCCTCAGCTCCTGCTTCCATCCTCCCTCCATGAGATGCAGGACAAGCCGACTGCCACTCTTCCTCAGTGTGGACCCCTTTGAACACCAAGACTGTCCTTATTTTTACAACTGGGGGGGGTATGCACAGGACAAGATCAGACATCATGAGCCAAGAAACTGTGACTTGGAAGCTTCAGAGGACGTCCAGGCTGGAGGGGGACACGAGACCAGTGGACAACCGGTGGATCTGGTGCCAGAGATAAACACGACTCCACAGTCAAGCATTTCAAAGCTTTTTGTCTGAATGCGCTACTCGTGGGCTGGGGAGCCCGCTCTCTACTCGTGGGCTGGGGAACCTGCTCTGGGGCCAAGGAGACCATCGGCACCCGTAGGGACCCTCAGGCCAGCCGTCTTGGCGAGGGAAAATATGACTCCAAGACCCCACGCCCCAACCCCCTCCCACCACACGCACACCCAGGAAACCAGGCAGCTGGGTGGACAGGCCCGTCCCCCTAAGTGCGGGGGACGGACGGCCTTGTAATTTACTAGCCGTCCTTGGGGTCCCTGCTCAGATCCACAGCCGTGGGCACCTCGGAACACTCTCCAATGCATCTGTGATATAAACTCTATCAAACGCTGTATAAATCCAGATCGCGGTAATAAAGCCGGCGTCGTAAAAGTCGCAGCGCCACACGGTGATTGATGACCCGGTCACCTCCGGAAAACATCCGGATAACTCAAGTCCGCTTGCCGGGGGCTCGTCCTCCGCCCCAGCCCTTCGATATGCAAATGAGGCTACACATGCAAATGAGGCCCCATTAGATCTGCTTTACAGGCCTGTGCTTCTCGGCCGCGAGATGTCCCCTCCCCACCCCCCCCACCTCCCCACCCCCGTGGGTCTATCCCAACCAGCTTCTGGTGGTCCCACAGAAGGAAGATCGGCGAGTGGAGGGTCCTGGCCACACCCTCCACGCCTGGCCACACCTTCAGGTTCACTTCCGGGAGCCCCGGGCATGTCTCATGCCTGCATAGGAACCGCCTGTGAGTCCAGAGTCAGAGGAAGGTGCCCGGGCACCTCCGGGTGCTGCTGGGGTGCAGCACCAGAAAACCAGCTCAAACTGGCCTCAGTGACACAGGGGGAAGGAGGGCTGGGGGAGGGGCGCCACAGTTCCCAGACTTGGTCTGAGCAGAAAGAAGGGAGAAGCTGTGTTCTCCTTGGCCGGAGTGTGTGTGCTGGATTCTGATTGGACACAGGAAGACTATGCACTGAGTAACCATGGAGATATTGTGTTCTGATTGGTCAACAGACTCTGCTTTGCTTGCTTATGAGCATGCTATGTTCTAATTGGCTACGAGATCCTAGGTTATGATTGGCCAACAAGGAGAGTTTGCTCTCAATAGCCAGGGAGATGCTAGGCTCTGATTGGTCAGTAGGGAGACTGTGATCTGAGTGACTGTGAGAATGCTATGTTCTGATTGGTCACCAGAGAGACTGTGATCTGATTGGTCAGCAAAGAGTTTGTTCAGAATAACAAGGGAGATGCTAGGCTCTGATTGGTCAGCAAAGAGAGACTGCACTACTGAAGTTGTTGTCTGATGGTGTGAGGAGTTGGGGGACAGCACTCAGCAGGAGTGGCCCTCGGGGCTCAACCCTGCCCTTCCTGTATTTGCTCTTTCTGTTTCCTGTCTGCCACACGCTCCCATGGCCTGGGTCCTTTGGTCAAGAGTAGCTACAGAATTCTCCAGGAGAGCTGTCTGGAACTAGCTGCAGACAGGACAGAGAATATTTAGCCGGAAGAAGAAAGGTGAAGTGTCTCTGGCAAGTAAAATTTAGACATCAGAATGGCCCCCACATCTCAAAGGCAGGGCTGGGGGACACTGAGTCTGACACAGGTAGTGAGCGCAACACCTCTGGGAGCAATCAAGCAGTTCCTCTCACTTACCAGCTCCTCCAAATGTCCATCTCATGCCTGCAGAGTAATGATCTCAAACCAGCGGCCAGTGCCGCCCACTCCTGCTCCCCGACCCTTGCCAGCTGCTGGATCCTCCCCAGGAAACATGATTCAGACTTTTTTTTTTATTTATTCAACTGTGTGCATATGCGTGTGTATGTGCGTGTGTGTGTGTGTGTGTCTGTGTATGTGTAGAACCACGGACAAATTCGCGAACCACCATAGACGCCTCCACCTCCTTCTGCCCCGGGATTCACAGGCTCCGCCCTACCAGGACCAGAAGCGCAGGCCGCCCCCGCTTCCACCTGGCGTCTATACGTGGGATCTGGGATCCGAACTCAGGACCTTCCGCCTGCAAGGCGGAGGCTTAACCCCTGAGCCACCTCTCCAGCCCCATGATTCAGACTTTAGAGCCCCACATGGTGTCACGTGGACTAGAGGGAGCTGCGTGGCCGCCTACAGAGAGCTGATGCCCAGGGAGACTCCCACTAAAGAATACCAGAGCTTTCGGGTGCAGAGAAGAGCCGCGGGGGGGGGGGGGGACCCTCCGAGGGACCCTGGCTTCCTCTTCAATCTGCCCAGTGTGTGCGAAGACACTGAACTATCCCTGAGTCACCCATGGTGTGCATCACCCCAAGCAAGAATCTCTTAACAAGGGCTCTGCATGGCACCACGCATCGACCTCGGCCAGGACCCAAACGCCTCCCAGCAGCCTTGAAGCAGCTCTGGTGCCAGTGGCCACAAAGTGCCCAGGGCATGAAGGTGTGAGAGGGCAGCCCTGGGCTCTGACCGTAACATGGGCTGACCACCTAACAAGACTGTCAGCTCATGACCCAAGGTGGCAGAACCCATGCTCCAGATACCCGTCAACATGCCAAGCCCCTCATTTCCTGGGATAGGTGCCCAGGACAGGCACCCAGGAGCACACGAACATCTCACCACAGGCTGGGGCTGCCACATGGCAGAGGGCCTGCCTAGCGGGTCTGAGGTGCCATCCCAGAGCCCCTCCCTACATGGCTCCCACAGGACACCAAGGACTCTGCCTTGGTGGACTAGAAACTCTCATTGTTGGGGGACAGGAAAGCAGGGGGGATCAGAACACTCAGTCACACACATGAACACAGACAACACCAGGGCCAGGGTGGGGGGCATGAGCCAGAATGGAAAGGACACCTAGCAGCCCCCCACAAGGCTAAGCAGCCCTCTACCTTCCCCAGAGCTCCATACACAGCTTCTCTCCCACAGGCCCCCTACATCTCCCCTACATACAGGTCCCCCTCTTTGGCATCCCCCCATCTGGCATCCCCCCACCGCACCCACTACCCCTCCATGATGACAGGTGGGTTCCCTGTACCCCACTGTCTGTCTTGTGGAAGCACCTTCCCCTGCCGCCCATCATCTCGGGCAGCAAGTCCAACAGGGAAGTGCACCCGTCATTCCATCGAGACCTGCACCCAAACCTTGGGGCCCGGGCAATGCGCCCCACGTAATCTCAGCTCTCCTGGACTCAATGGACTCAGACACAGGCGCGTCACACGCAGCTCACGGGACACCGGGACTAGAACGCCTGGGCAGACACTAGATGTGACTTGGCAAGGTGACAAGAGAGAATCGACTCTAAAGGTTATCATGTGCCTGCACATGCTGAGGACACACGCACCATGCATCACACACATGCACATATCACACACATACCATGCATCACACATGCACCATGCATCACACGTGCACATATGCACATGCACATATACACACATGCACATATCACACACACCACATACCAGAAACTATGCATAACACATACCACACATCACACACATGCATTGCGCACACATACACGTGCACACATAGCACGCATCATAATAACACACACAAACACACACACACACACACACCCTTCCATGCTCAGTTGTCCTCGTCCCTGACACCGTCCCCCTGTGAAGGAAAGTCTTTGGAGATGGAGGGGCCCCACCTTCCACCACCCACTCACAGCTCTCCCCAGGACCCCCAAGCACCACCACAGACACAGGGACCCCTTCTCCCAGGACTTCCTTGTGCCCATCCTCCAGCTCTTCTTGGAGACTCTGGACCCCCTGTCAACGGGGCCACCACCATTTGACAAGGATGCAATCAATCCCCCTCAGCCCCCCACTCCCAGCTGATCTCAGCCCCCTTCGCCATGCTTCAGGCTTCCAGACTTTTCTGAAGCAAACCTCTCCCTGACTCAAGTTGGGCAGCGGCATCTCGTCAGAACCAACCCCAACCCCTGGGGCATCCATGGGGCAGAGGGGTCATGAGAAGGAACAGGGAGAGGAAACCATATTCTACCACTGAGTGCAGTCAGCTCCCAGGGGTCTCCACAAATCCCCCAGAGTGCCAGCTTGGCAGCCGGACCCTTCAGAGAGAGGGACAGAGCCCCCAAAGGCATGAGGTTTGAAAAGCAAATAGAAGCAGCTGTTCTGGGCTGGGCCCAGGTCACTGGGGACAGTCGGAGCTGGGGTGGAGGTGCAAGGGGGTCCTGGGGATGTTAGCCAGAGTCTAGATCGGGATCCAGAGCAGGAGCCCTGTGGGCACGCAAAGAGATGAGAGAAGCCGAGGAGGAGGCCGCTCTCTCCCCCTCAACCCCAGTGACGGACTGTGGGCGGGGCTCCGTGGGAAGATGGGGGGCCGTTCCCTTCCCTTCCCTTCCCCGCCTTGGGGTCCCCAGGCAGCCTGCTGTCTCCTTCCAAGCACACCCGGATCTGTGTCTCCCCATGCACAAAACAAACTCAACGGCCACAAAAAGGTCATGGGAAAGGGAGGGAGTCTCCTGACACCCCAATACCAAGAGCTGGGCTTCTCAAGGGGGGCTGCTGCACTGCAAAGAGCACAGTAAGTGGAGGGGTCTGCCAGGGGCAGCAGGTGTGGAGGGGGCTGTACTGGGTCCCACACGCCCACCAGGAATGGAGGAGCTCACTGTAGGCTGAACCAACCCCCCACAGCATCACTGAGTGGCAGGAGACCACCACCTGTGTGGCTGCGCCTCTGAGCTGCCTGGACTGGAGGTGGGAAGCCGGGGAGCTGGGAGGAAGAGGAGGGAGCTGGGAGAAGGAAGAGGCTGGGAGGAGGGGGCTGGGAGAAGGAGGAGGGAGCTGGGAGGAGGGGGAGGTGGGAGGAGGAGAAGGCTGGGAGGAAGAGGAAGGAGCTGGGAGCAGGGAGAGGCTGGGAGGAGGGGGCTGGGAGAATCTTGGCCTCTGACTAGGTCAGCAGCGGTAGAGGGCAGAGAGTCACAGACAGCCGTGGGCACACAGGCTGGCACTGCCAGGCTGGCTTTGGCAGAACACCATGTGCAAGGCAGCAACCCGCATTCCTTGCCACCTGCCCGGGTTGAACCCCCACTGACCTCTAGCAGCCTAGGTAAGAGCCTACCCCCCACCTCCACCCCAGTGCCCACCTGGCCACCCTCACCCGGGAGCCTCCTGCGGCCCATCGCTGAGAACCAATCTCCGCGGGGGTAGCTGAGGGGCGTCTGTGCACCCTCTTGGCCACAGGCCCCTGGCAGCAGGTGATGTGTCGGAACCAGCCTGTGAGATTGTGCTTCCCTCTAAGCACCCGCGGCTTATCCCCTGCCCCTCGCCATGGCAGCCCAAATGAGGAGGAGGGTAAGGAAGAGGAGGGAGAGGGAAAGGAGGAGGGGAGAAGGGAGGAGAGGGAGGAGAGGGAGGGGAAGAAGTAAGGGAAGGGAGGAAGGAGGAGGAAGGGGGAGGGAAGGAAGAGGGGGAGGGGAGGAGGAGAAAGAGAATGAGGGGGAGGAGGAGGAGGAGAAGGGGGAGGAGGAGGAGGAGGTCCCCCACTCCGGGCAGAGCCATCTGAGCTGTCTGGAGCTTCAGGAGACATGGAACCTTCTCACGCACAGCAGGGGGGTTGGCACAACCCTTGGGGACCTCGGAAATCCCTTGGTTGTGGTTTCCAAGTCCCCTCTAACAGTGGCACGCACCAGCCACGGCACTACCCTGCAAACGTAGCTTCCTGGACAGATGTCAGAATCTGGGGGTGATGTGGCTGCCACACACACAGGGAGGGGGACTAAGTGCTGGTGTTGCCAGTGAGGTCCAATGATGCCGAGGGTCCTCCGAGGTCCCCCTCACCTCACTGAGAACCCCATGAGCAGATGTCCCAGTCAGGTCTGTGGGCAGTGGAGACCCCGACCTCCTCAGGGCTCCAGTGCTAGGCAAACACCCAGGAAGACATGGGGTGGAGGTCCTGGGGTGATGGGAGAAGCATGACCCAATCCTGTGATCAGGACCAGCGGCGTGGAGAGGGCGGAGTCGAGAGCCCAGGGGACCACGCGGAAAAGTGGCCAGCATCACCCCAAACACAGCCAGCCTGACCCCAGACACAGCCTCACCCCAACACAGCCCAACCCCGCAATACAGACAAGCCATGTGCCAGTCACAACATGGAAAAACGAGCATGTGCCTGGTGGTCGCTCGCAGAGTGGGGATGGAGAGGACAGACAAAGAGGTGACAGATTGCAGAGATAGATGACAGATGATAGATAGATAATCCATAGACGACAGATGGAAGAGAGACAGACAGATAAATAGATAGTTAGATCATCTGATGGATGATATATAGATAGATGATAAATGATAGATGATAGAAAACTAGAGAGATGATAGATCTGACAGGTGATAGACAGATAGATTGATTGACTGATAGATAGATGATAGATGATAGACAGATCTGACAAGCAATAGACAGATGATGAATAGATAGGTGATAGACAGGTAGATACCGTGGGTAACAGACAGTAGGTAGATAACAGACGAGACCCACGCAATCAGTAGATCACAGAGGATGAATTTTTCGGTGCTGCCCACCGGGGCACGATCAGTTGTGCCAGGCCCCACGGGGTAAGGTCGTGTAAGGGGTGTGCCTGGTGAGCAAATGTCCACACCCCCTTTGCTGGGAGAGCCCGGGGTTGTTTGAAACTTACATTCTGGCTTTTTCCACAGCTGGGCGTAACCATTGTCTGTATCTGTACCAAGGAGATGGGGCTAAGAGCACCGGGCAGGACTTCCATGCGGAAGGACGTCACGAGGCTGCCGAAAGGTGGAGGTGATGTCCGGAGCACTGGGAGCCATTTTTGGGCCAAGAGGCAACCATGGAGAAAGTTGCAGACTAGGTGCAACCAAAGCCGTGGGATCACCCCAAGATGAGAAGATGACTCCTCTCTCAAGCCGAGTTACACTGCTCTCCACTGTGAACACCACAGCCTAGGAGCCCCCCAAAGACCAAGGGGTGGCTTTCCACCTGACACCCCAAACAGCAGGAATCACAGTGCCTTCCCCACAGTGATTGCCTGGACCAAAGGCAGAGCCAGTCAGACACATAGCACAGGACAACCGGACCCTCGCAGCCCCCCAGAAAGATCACACTGCAGCTCAGGAGGAAACATATTGACTCCCCCAACATCTGCAGACTGCTGTCAGAGTCAGTGACCCAGGGGAATACTTACGAGTGAGTGACCGTACACACGGGAGGGGGCTCTCACAGCATCTGAGTCTCAAAGGCCCCCACTCAGACCACCATAGCACGTCTCACTTTAAACATCAAACAAACATTAAAAACCAGACCTGCCATGAACCAGCAGATTGGAAAAGTGGACAGAACAGGCCAGCGCTGCCAAATATTTCAATTAACTCATTGCCCAGAGGAGCCGAGAGGGCGCCCAGCGCTACTGGGAAGTGCGGCCACCTCGTGTCCTGCCCAGGTGGGGTTCAGTCTGTAGTCCTGCCCCAAGCTTTCTCTGATGCTTATGATTCTCCCGGCCTTGACCCGAGGGACAGAGGCAGCAGCTGCACTTCCGGCCGTGCTGTTGGTCCCCAGGGAATGAACAGCCCCCCAAAATCACATCTCTACAATGTCAGGATGCAACATTCTGAGGTGCTGCGGGGGAGCTGCCCACACACCAAGTCACCCCATCCCTGGAGAATCTGAGGCAGGAGAGTGGGAAGCTGTGGGGGGCCTGGGCTGCAGGACAGAAGACCCCCCCCATCTCATAAACAGCAAAACAGGCCACAGGCTCCGGACCAGGCTAAAGCTGCTGGCCGAGTTCTCTGTGTGCGCAGCAGTGTGCGCCGGGCTGCAGTGCCGGGATCCCAGCAGCCTGACTCTCCTGCCGGCTGAGCCATAGCTCCACTCTGTGTTTGGGTCCCATGTGGAACGTGCCGCTTTGTCCCTGGGCGGACTCCACACATGGTTGACCCCACCACCACTCGAGTGGACAGCCGGGGTCAGGGCAGCAGGCTTGAGACCAAGCTAGGAGCCTTATCCCAAGTCTTAGAGGCGGGGTGGGGGGCAAGGGGGGTCATGTCCCCAGGTGGCACAAATGCCCCACAGAAGAGACAGAGTCCTGCGGAGATGCAGCCCTGACAGACCTGCTCTGCCAGGAGTGGCCCTCAGTCAGCCGGAAGCAGGTCTCAATCTCACAGACAATCACACCCTTCATCGTGGCCAGCAGGGTGGTCCAGGTAGGACAGAGCAGGGGTTCTGGTGTGGGCAGGGTCAGGCACCTGGATCCAGCCATGCCTGAAGCTGCCCATGCGTTTCCTGTCTCTAGGGATCAACAAGTTGACCTTGAGGTCCCAGGGGCTAATCAGACTCAAGCACTGACACACGCCTGCATTGGGTGTGCGTCTCCAGGAACACAACCAGAATCTCAGCTCGGGGAAATTACAGTCTCACAAGCATCAGGAATAAACAGAAAAGACTCAAGGGGTCAGGAAAGAGATCCACTGGATGGGGGGCACTTGCCCGTGAAACCATCAGCCAGCTGCCCCCGGATACTACCCCACGAGGGGTCTTCTGCATTTGGTGCCTGGTGCTGAGCCCGTGGGGGAAAAAATAGCTTGCGCACACACGTGCTACTATTTTTAAAATGTTACATAAAAGCGACTGTAATTACCAACCCCACACGTGCAACGGCAGAGCTGACGGACAGGTCCCATCCTGCTCTCTCTCTTCCACGAGAGACGCCAAGTCCGCCACTGTCCTGGGTCTAGAGCTGGGTGAGTCGTGTGTGTGGAGGGGCCTCGCTATGGAACACGAGAGCGTAGCAGACACGCAGGGTTGACCCGGCCCGGCCACTGAACATGAGCTTTGTTTCTATGAGGGCACTGGGCAAGGGCTCGGGCACTCATGGGGCCCCACGCAGCACCCCATCACAATGCTCAACTCTGCCTCACACCCAAGCTGCTGGAGACAATATGTCAGCAAAGGGCAGGGCCAGGTTCCAATACAACTTTATTCCCAGCCACAAACGGAGGCCCAGAGCACTCAC
Source organism: Typhlomys cinereus (assembly GCA_023101885.1). Lineage (NCBI taxonomy): Eukaryota > Metazoa > Chordata > Mammalia > Rodentia > Platacanthomyidae > Typhlomys > Typhlomys cinereus. The sequence goes on along the minus strand of JALPQD010000373.1, from coordinate 1,374,626 downwards.
AGGCCCACGTGTGCTACGCCTGGTGCAAACAGCAAGGTCAGGCAACATGTCAGGCGCCGAGGCCGGCAGAAGGTTGGAATGGACAGTGTCACAGTGAGCTCCACAGTGTCATGGACACAATCTGATGGACACACAGCCTTTCCCCTGTGGCCGTATGGTCCGGCAACAGCCATCAACACCACGGGAAGCGTCTCTTCCATGGGTGGGCGGGACTGTGGGCGGCTCCAGCCAGCAGTGCTTTCTCGAGGGACATCAGCGACCAAGTCAGGGTTGCTGGAGCGACCTAGGACAGTTCTGACCGTCGCCCTTTGTCCAGCGCTTTGTGTGCCGGCCCCTATGGGGAGCTGCCTCGTGAGCCTCATAGACAGAATCTTTCTCGCTGGACCACAGCCTCCATCTTAGCTGTGTGCGTGCATGTGTATGTAGGTTTTGTTTTGTTTTAAAACAGAGTTCCATGTGGTCCATAAACTCCCGAACCTCCTGCCTCAACCTCCCCTGTGCTGGAACGACAGGTGTGCACCAGCACACCACGCACCACCATGCCACGTGCTACCACGCCTGACTTAGCAATGTGAAACAGCCTCACGCCCAACCTCCTGGCTCTGCAAAGAATCTGAAGTAGAGCATGGGTCCTCCCCAAGCTCATCCCACTCACAGTGCTCCCCAAGCTCATCCCGCTCACGGTGCTCCCCAAGCTCATCCCGCTCACAGTGCTCCCCAAGCTCATCCGCTCACGGTGCTCCCCAAGCTCATCCGCTCACGGTGCTCCCCAAGCTCATCCCGCTCACGGTGCTCCCCAAGCTCATCTCGCTCACGGTGCTCCCCAAGCTCATCCGCTCACGGTGCTCCCCAAGCTCATCCACTCACGGTGCTCCCCAAGCTCATCCCGCTCACGGAGCTCCCCAAGCTCATCTCACTCACGGTGCTCCCTAAGCTCAACCTGCTCATGGTGCTCCCTGCTCACACATGCTCTCCAACACATGTGCTCCCCGTGCTTATACTGTCATGCTGCAAACATGGACACTCAGCCAGTCTCAACACAGGAGCCCCTCCCCCCACCTCAGTGCACAGTTGCCCCCCTGCAGAAGCCAGGGAAACCCACTGCCGAGCAAGCCCTGACGATCAGTCCCATCCCCCACCCCTCCCTTGCCTGCTGCAGAAGCAGCTCCTGTGAGTCACGGTCACACCTGCCCCAGCCCCCACACCAGGGTCCCACCCTGTCCCCTCCTCAGGAAGTTCAGGGCCTTGGCACCTGTGAGTGCCTCCTGCTGACCGGTGCCCCACCCTGTGTCCCATCCATGCTCCATCCTATGCTCCACCCACCCCGTGCTCCCTGCCGGGCCTCCTCCCTCCCTCGCCTCTGCTATGGCTTCTCCAGCGCCCCATCTGCTGGAGCACCATGTCCCCCACCATGGTGTAGTCAGTTACTTATGGCTAAATCCCTGCCACCTTCCTGCTGTCCCAGGATCAGGAGACCTATCGCCATGCTCATCCAGCAAGGTGCATTTAAAACTGCGTGAGGATTGGGGGGGGGAGAGCCGGAAGAAGCGGCCTCCGAGTCACAGGTCACAGCCCGCTTTACACAGGTGGGAACAGAGGCTGAGCAAGGCACAGAGCTGGCTGGCACTGCCACGTCTCTCTTTCCTTCTTTGTCCACCAGCTCAGGTGTCCACAGCGGCCAGCAGAGTGAGCCCCCCAACAAGTCAATCAAGGCTGACACCCAAGACCCCAGGCTCGGAGGCCCCAAAGAAGCCAACACTCTGTCATCCTCAGTAACAAATCATCCATTCTCCTGAAACTATTTTGGGGATGAAATACGGGGATGGGAAGGGGATCCATCAGCTAAGGGACCCCGAGGGGGCTGGGTGGGAGCATCCTGACTGTGGGCCAGGCAGCCGGCAGAGAGAAGGGGCTGGAAGTCCTCTGTCTTTCCCTGGGGCAGGGAAGGTGCTTGGAAAGTGGCGGGGACACGTGCTCTGGTGACCCCAGGCTTCTCCCTACAGCAGCCGCTGACCTGCCTCTTGCACAGGCGTCGCTGGTACAACAGTCACACAGAGACATTTCCACACAAGGACGCCCCGCGTCTGGGCCTGGGCACCCCTCCTCTCCACTGCCTGGTCCCCCTGGGCACCCCACCCAGACAGTCCAGCTTCATGCCCTAAATGCACACGTGACTCGCACCCTGTGTAACATGTAGTCCCCCCCCCACACACACACACACGACCTTGAGTCCTGTATAAACAGGTAGCCCATGTGCACACGTGACCTTGTGTCCTGTGTAACATGCAGCCCACGTGTGCCTGTGATGCACATCCCCCCCCATCATGTGGCCCCTAGGACGGAAGCTGGCAGTCATGGGCCTGAGATGGACGGATATCAGTGGCTGATCTGTCCCACCAAGAAGCTAACAAGAAAGATCCACGTCCCCACGTCCCCGCGTCCCCACAGGCTCCAGCAGCCTCATCCCAAACACCGAGTCGTCCCCGGGGGGGGGGGGCTTCACTCCAAAAACTGAAACTCCCCCAAAGAGACTTCTCCTATAGACCCAGCTCTCCCTTTGGCCCTTGGCACCGCCCAGCCTCAAAACCACTGAGTCGCCCCAAAGTCAGAGCTCACGGCCAGTAACCATGAGGGCTCTGGGGCGGCAACACCCACGCACATAAGTGGCGGCCACGAGCCGCATCACCTCTCCTGCCCCAGGCCCCTCCTCTACACAGTGTGCAGAAACCCCTGCGGTGGGTTTCTGGAGATGAACCAAGCCTCATGCTGGGGGCTAAGAACACCCATGAGAGGGACAGACCATCACTACAGATTCTAGTCCACGCGCAAGAGAAGAACCAGCTGCCAGCAGCTGGGCCTGTTGGTAAAGTGCCGCCAACAAGCTTGAGGCCCTCAATCCCATCCACCGCACCCACAGAAAAAGCGGGGTGTAGGCTGGAGAGATGGCTCAGGGGTTAAGACTCTGCCTCACAAGCAGAACGTCCTGAGTTCAGATCCCAGGTCCCACGTAAAAGCATCAGGCAGAAAGAATATTGGCCTGCACTTCCGGCTCTGCTGAGTGGAGCCTGGGAAACTCCAGCAGGAAGCAAGGAGGTAGAAACAATCCAGGATGATTCCCAAAGTCACATAGACAGACAGACAGACAGAAAGATAGATAAATATTAATACAACAAAAATAAATAAAAAATAAAGTCTGGTGGAAATGACGGTAGCCTGAACTTCCAGCCCAGGAGAGTGGAGCCCGGGAAAGTAATGAGGAGGTGGAACCACCAGGGATGATTCCCAAAGTCTCCACAAGCACACACAGACACACATGCAAACAATGATAGCAATAATAATAATAATAATAATGCAGAGAGCTGGTGAGAAAGTCACCCAAAGTCATCCTGCAGCCTCTACATGGCACATGCATATATGTGTACATCTACATGCACACATGTGCATGTTCACATGATGTACTTTGTCCAGCATGTTGCCAATAAATTCTTGACCAAACCGTTTAGGGGAACAAGGCGTATTGTCCTGGCTTACGATGCTCCATTACGAGTCCTACAGGTCCAGCCTGGCAGGAGCGCACACCCCGACACAGGAGCCCGGGGAAACCGCCCACACTGTAGCTACAGGGATGCTGAGAGGGGGCAAACCTCACCCGCCAGAAGGCAAGGCTAACCCGGTGTGCCAAGTCGCTGAGCCAGCTCTCCGCATGGTCTCCACCTGACCTGGGAACAGCCCCACCCACTGTGGGCTGTGTCCCACCTAGCCGATCTCCTGCAGGTTTGCTCAGGACCTTTAACTCCTAACTGCTCAGAGCTCAGCCTTCAAGAGTCAATGTATATCTAGCTAGCACATGGGCTTGTACACACACACACATGCACACACGCACCCATGCACATGCAGAAGAGGAAGCACCAAGGAGAGAGGCACGGGCCTGCTAACTTCTTGCTCTTTACTTTTAGCTTTCTGACACAGGGTCCTTTCTGACACAGGGCCTCTAAGTCTCAGTCCTCCTGCCTCTGCTTCCTGGGCTGACCGGCATGTTCCGCCACCATCCGGCAAAGACTGCAGGGGAGACTCACCTCCATGTGGTCGCTGCCACTGGCCTGACCCTGGCAGAGCAGTGAGGGATGGGCCACCCCGCAAGGGAGTTTGGCAACTGCCTGGGGAGAGACTACAGCTGACCGGGAGCCGGTCCTCGTCATTCTGCACATGACTGAAGATGTCCAGGGTGCAACGTCACGTGTGCAAGACACATACCAGCCACGTGTGTAAGATGTACCAGCACCCGGGCCAGACCCCGGGTGCCTAGTTTCACTGTAAACCCTCCCCTGTGGGTCTCCCTGAGAGCGTCCACCAGAAGTCGGACCACTAGGCCTCCTGTTCTCAAGACCCCTGAGCCTGCCTCACTAGCAGCCCCCCCCCAGGACCCCTGCTTCCAGGCATCACCAGGCATCACCAGGACCACCTGTCCATCTTTCCAGTTGACATGTGTACGACTTGTGCAGCGCCCAGGAGCAGTCAGTTTGTAAGGGATGGTGCACAGAACCCCGGACGACTGAACCCGGGCACGGCTGCTACCCCAGGATGGGAAGCCACACTGGCGAGTGGGTAGCGCCCCCTTCTGACCGCAGCCCACCCTGAGCAAGCCTCCCTGCTTGGCTCCCACCCCTGAGGCTTAGCACCTTTCTGCTCTCTCTCTAAGCCCCTTTACCCATACGGGCCTGACCTCCCCCAGGAAAGGACCCCTCCCCTCCCCCTCCAAGTGAGATCCAGGAAAGAGGGGAGGATCTGCACAGAACTGCCCCCCAGGCCAACCCGAAGGGCTTCACCAGCTGAATCCACCCTCCCACCCAGACAGACTTGGTCGGGCAAGTGAGGGGTTTCTTCTAGACCGTGGGAACCTCCGCTGGAAGTGGCTCGGAGCACCCGAACAGCAGAAGCCCCTCCCCCAGACCCCCCCCTCCCCCGGGTCTGTATCCGGCTGGGGAGGAGGGATGATTTACTCTGGGAAGCTCCGGGACAGAGGCCATTAAATCACCGGGGCGGAGACGCCATTTGCATACTCCCCACCCCAGGCTCCCAGGAAGGTGGGGCTCAGATTGCCACACCTGGACATGGGAAGATAACCAACTGCTGCCCAGCCGACCAGACTAAGAGACCTGCAAACAACACACTCTCCACATCTGCGAGTTCACCCTGGCTCTCTATGGGGGTTCAGGGGTACACTCTGCCAACCCCATTCCGCACACAGACCCTGGGGTCACCAAGAAAGGCGAGCCCCTCTTCCTCAGGAAGGCTTAAGGGGAGGGGACAGAGTAGGGGGCGGGGTGGGGGCTGAAACTGTAGCTGATGCACAAAGCCGGGGCCTGCGGCAAGGTGGTTGGAACAAGGGGCCTCCAGTCTCCAAGCTTGGGGGGGGCTCGTGCCAACTCCAACTCAGCACAGTTCCATACGCTGCAACCCGCGCGGCTGTAAAAAGTCCACCCACCTCGCTCTTTCCTGGGGTAGCTGCCCACGCAGAAAGGGGGCCCAGCCCAGCGCATGTGTGCACCTCCTCACTGCTGAACCCCCTCCCTCTGTCTTCCACCCCCCCTCCCCGGACACACAGCCAACGCCTCCCAGAGAGCAGAGACCAGTGGCTTAGGATCTTCTCCAGAGCTTGGCCCCAATGGCTGGGGGGAAGCGCTAAATATAGATTTAGCAAGCTGGTGCCCATGGGGTGAACTGGGAAAAAACATGGGTCTGCCCTGGGGTACTGTGCTGGGGAGCCTAGGGGGTGACCCGTCCTCTCTCCCACTCCCAGACCAAGCTGTCCAGACCCGTGAGGGGCAACCGGCTGAAGAGACAAATCCTCAGGCAGGCAGCTTCCTCTCAGCCCCTCCAAAAGCCCCGGAGGTGCTTCAGGTGCAGGGTGACAGGACCCCCAAGGGAAAACCAAACCGAATCAGAAAAATGGAGCGCTCCTGCAAATAAGTCCCAGGGCTTCAGAGACCACCACCCTGTACAGAAGGGGGGGTGCCTAGAGCCAAGGAAGAGGCACCTACCCTCCTGACCAATCTGGCCGGCTATTCTCTCTCTCTCTCTCTCTCTCTCTCTCTCTCTCTCTCTCTCTCTCTCTCTCTCTCTCTCCTCTCTCTCTTACCCTTTCTAAGTGGGAGGCTTTAGTAAACATTTGGGGTCACTTGAGGGCATCAGGAGGAAGCGGGGTGTTTACTTTTTGCATGCAAAGCGGTCCCCGGCAGGTGGGCCTGGCGGTTGGCTCCGGAGTACACCGGCCCCAGCATCTCAGCTGCAAAGTTCAGTGCCATTTCTCCCATGCCACCCAGGCCTGGGTGAGGTTTAAGAACCCGGAAGGGGCAGTTTTCAGGCAAAGGTTTTGCCTGTTCCCAAACCCAAACCCACCCGGTTCCTAAAGATTTTGGAAACCAGAGTCCTCGCTCGCACACGCTCGGGGTTTGGGGGCCTCCTCCCTGCCTTCACCGCTGTCTCCTCCGCCTGGGGTGGGGGAAGGGGCGGCCCTGTCATTTTGGAATGAGCTTCCTCTACAACCAGCTCGTGGGCACACCAAGGTGGCGAAGAGCTCGCTCGCTCCACCAGAGGCAGCAAACAGAAAAGACTTATTTTGTCTGGCCCGCTCAGGGTTCCCACGTTCGCCTGACCGGACCGGGACCAGCAGGCAGCCCCATTCCCTGATCTTGGGGCCAGGACTCTGGCCGTTACCACCTTTCGGGCGGCCCTGCACGCTCCGGGCTACCCGACCACTGCTTCCCTCTCCTGCCAGCCTTGAGGGGTCAGGACGCTGAGCCGACCCAGGCTGACGGCCAGCCGCACCTAGCTGGGGAAGGCCACTTGGAAAGGAGGTGGCTGGGGAGGGGCGCTAAGAAAAAGGGGGTGCAAAGGGGCGCGGGGAAGGACTGCAGCCAAACGGGCCGAGTCCACCTCAGGACCCCGCAGGTGTCCGGAAAACGCACGCAGCCGCCGTGGGTCCCCGCGAACACAGCCGCCCCCGCAGACACCAGTCCCGGGGACCCCAGTGTCCCAGCAGGGTGGGGAGGAGGGTGGCTGGGGGCGCGCCCCCGCCGGCCTCCAGAGGCCCAGCGCACCCTGCTTGGAACCCCAGAGGCCCCGAAAGGATGCGCAGGGAAGCTGGGGGAATGGCGAGGAGGACGACAGGCTCCCAGAGGGGCTGCGCTGGGGGCTCGCGGCTCGCAGGGTCTCCCCGGACCTGTCCAAGTTCAGGAGCTGGGAGCCGCCGAGGACTTGGGGAGGCGACGGGCAACTTTGCGCGCGGCGGCGGGGTCGGGGAGAGGACGCGGCCGCGTTACCTGGGCACCGGAGCGCGGTCAGCACCAGCAGCAGCCGGAGCGGCGGCGCCCGGCCCGGGGGCGGCATGGTCCCGGCGCGCGGCTCCCGGAGCAGCCCCGGCGGCTACGCGCGGGCGCCGGGCATGGCTCGCTCCTCCCCAGACGCAGACGCCGGGGCCGGCGACTCCTCCTCGGCTGCGCCTCCCTCGGCGCTCGGGCGGCTCGGCCGGCGGCTGGCGAGTGGGGGGCCGCGGGGCTCAGCGCGCGCGCTCGCCCGCCGCCCCGCACTTGGCCCGACTTGAGCGGCCCCCTCCGGCGCCGGCGCCGCGGCTCCTGCGCCCCAGCGCCCGTCCCATCCTTATCCGTCGCGCCGCCGCCGCCTGTGCCAGCGCCAGCTGCCGGCCGCCCCTCGAGCCAGCGAGAGAGTGAGCGAGCAAGCGAGCGCCGGAGGAGGGAGGAGGAGGGAAGAGAGGAGGGAGAGGAGGAGGGAGGGGAGGAGAGAGGAGAGGGGGAGGATGGGGAAGGGAAAAGGAGGAGGGATGGAAGAGGGAGGAAGAGGAGGAGAGATGGGGGAGGGAAGAGGGAGGGGCCGATGGGCGGGGGAGGGGCCGTTCCCGGGCCCGCGACACCCGGCAGCCGCCCAACCGGTAGGCGGCGGGACGAGTCAGTCCTCGGCGTCCCCGGGGGAGGGCGCGGGACCACGGAGGCCTGGGAGACCCGCGTGGGTGGTCAGAGCGGGGATGGGTGCGCGAGGCCGGGACGAAGAGGGGTCCCCCGGGTAGAAGCCCGGGCGTGTCGGGGCGCAGCGATGGACGTTCCCAAGGGCGAGGGCAGAGGGGGCTCCGGAGGGCTCGCGCCCGGGGGGGATAGCGGTGCGTGCGGCGGTGGCCGCGAAGGCCAGATTGGGCCCAGGCGAGGTCCCGTGATCAAGCTGGCCTGGCGCGGGGGCCTGGGCGTGGGCTGGGCGCGGCCAGGGCTCCGCACACATCCCGGGGTATCCAGGAAGTCTGCAGGGCGCGGGCCCGGTGCCCCCATACCCGGACCGAAAACGCGTCTTCGCCTCGCCCCGCCCGGAGTTCTCGCCCAAGACCCGGCAGAGCCCCCAGCGTCCCGCTAGCCACGGAGGCGCGATGACCGGGCCAAGGGCCACGGTCCTGGCAGCCCGACTTCGCCCATGCAGTGAGCCCGGCCCCGCGCAGTGTGGGACGGGAGTCGCAGGTCACGAAAGCCGCAGGCCTTTCTAGACGCACCGCGCGCAACCTAGGCCGGGACGCCGCGTGGAATGAATCACGCGAGATGCCGGTGGGGGGATCCCCGGACACCTTAGAAACCCGAGGGGGACGGGTCCGCCCAACCCCCGCTACAGCTTCCCAGTGCGTTCGGCTTTGCTGAGAAAAAGTGGGTCAGACTTGGACCTGGTCAGTAGTGTGGCGCGGGGCCGCCGGTCCAGGCAGCCTGGGCCGAGAACCAGACGCTGCGCCCGCTGGTTTGGACAACGCACCCGGCCTCAGTTTCCCCACCTGAGCAATCGGATCAGTTTGAAGGGGTCACCGCCCTGGTTATCACTGAGGCTATCCGGGCATCGAAGTCCTCAAGGATCGGCATCATGACACCCCCTCCCGCCCCCCGCAGCAGCAGCTGGCAAGGGGCTGCCAGGTTACACCTGCTTCATTAGTGCATTAGAACAGACAGGCTCATTAGCACAGGTCGCTCTGGGCCCTCAAAGATAAGAAGCTGCGGACAGGTGGAGCGCCTCGACCCAGGTTAATTACCAGCCCGAAGAGGATTCTTCCATGCTGCGCTAATGAGGAACCCACACACACCTCGCTCTGGCTAAGCCCCCTTTGGCCTTTAGCGAATGGTCAGTGGGATACACATGTCCCACCCCTTAAGCCTAGCGGTCCCATGCACCCCAGTGGACAGCCACAGGATCTGAGTCGCCTTGAACAGGTTCAAAGAGCAGTCATTTCCTAGAGGGGGCGATGGGGCCATTCTGTGACTGGGGGGGGAGCGTCGAAGGGCAGGCGTGAATCAGGCCATCGAGACCCAGGTCTCCAAATGGTCTCAATCATCACGGGGGCAACAGTTACATCCTCTCATACCTGCTCCTACTGGGGGGCGGGCACCCCATCAATTAACACAGAGCTACCCCACCTCTCCAGGGTGGAGCTGAGCGGTGTCATACCCTCCCCAACGGAATTACACTGGTGATGTCTGAACCCCACACAGACTGATCTGTTTTTGAAAATGGTTCTCAGAGAGAGAACACTGTGTGACTTTGGACTGTCTCCCAGCCCTCTCTGAGTTTGGGGGAAGTAGGATGAGGCCTGAGCCCTACTGTAATCAGAGAGCCCCCGCATATTAACCAGGACGCTGGGCTGTTTACTGGTTATTCCTGAAGGTTGGGGGAGGGGGCAGGATCTGAAGATCTTCTGGGAGGCTGGCAGTGTGGCCCACAGATCCCCACCTCGGCAGCATGTCCCGCTCATCCCTACGGGACCCAGAGGGACCAGCGCCTCCGCCGCGGTCCTAGCAGGTGGCCGCCCTTCCCGCCAGCCCCGGCCGGGTTCCCTGCAACTCGGCCCACGCGCTCCCCCGGCCGCGGCGAAGAGCAACATTGCCATCTCGTGGGCAGACCGGGTATTGCAGTCCCAGGGAGCTAGCGAGGACCAGAAGAGACCCCCTAACCCCAAGCGGGTACCCTCAGAGGCGACCCCCTTCCCCAATTGTCTCTGCCTTCCCAAGGCTGGGCGCCCTCGCCAGCACGGACGGCAAAGCCCGGTCACGTGGGCCTGCTCCGCCCCGGAAAGGTGGAGGCGGAGAGACTCAAAATAGAAATCCTACTCACTCAAATCAAGAACGCAAGAAGGAATGGGCATTTCCAGAGGTTGGGTGTTCCTCAAGTGGGCTGCGGTGGAGACTTCCAAGAGGCCCCTTTCCTGGCTGGGACCCCCGCCTCCCCAGAGCAGGGGTTACAGGTGTGCACCCCCACACCTGGTTCATGTAGTGCTGGAGGTTGAAACCAGGGCAGGTGAAGGAGGGAGGAAAGCAGAGAGGGATGGATGGATGGAAGAAAGGAAGGAGGGAATGGAGTGATGGTTGGATGAGAGATGGATAGAGGAAAGGAGGGAGGGAGGGAAGGATGGAATGGAAGGAGGGAGGGATGGAGAGCTGGATGGATGGAGGAGGGAAGGAGAGATGGTGTATGGATGGATAAAAAGAGAAATGGATGGACGGGGGAAGAGAGGGAAGGAGGAAGGGAGAGGGGTAAATGAGTGAGTGATTGAAACAAGACAGACTGTGGGTTCAGAGCCAAGCCCAGGGAGGTGGCAGACATCCCATGAGCGGTGAAAACCACAAGAAGGTTGGAGTTCCTACTGTGACAGGCTTCCAGCATTGGCCCCCAGGATGTGTGGCCAGGTAAGGAGGGAGCCTGGGAGGAAAGGAGCAGGAGGCACCTTACAGCCCCTTGCCTGGCCTCGTGAAGACAGATCCCTGGGTGCCCAGCAAGGGACAGGAAGCCTGTAAAGAGCTGGTCACAAGTCCTGGCTGGGGTGGCTTGGAATGGGTTTGAGACATGCAAGAAAGAGGAGGCGGGGCCTTGTGGGTGGGGTCTTGGGGGGTGAGGCCTGTGGTGGCGGCCTGCAGTGGGGGAGGACAAGCAAGTCCATCCTGCTCTTTGGCTCCAGGTGTAAAATGCAGAACGGAACTCCCCCACCTCTTAGGACTGGGACGCATCAACACGTTCTCCCCAGAGAAAGATGGGGCCACCCCTTAGCTACTGTGCTGTCCCTACCCTGGGTGACTGTGATTTGAAGCAGTGTGCTTGTGTGCGTCTGTATGTGCGTGCATGGCGCGCGTGTGCATGTGTCTGTGTGTATACGTAACAGCACATGTGGGGATGCCAGAGGACAACCTGAGGAATCGGCTCTTCCCAGGCTGGTTTTGGGGCAGGTGCCCTTTGGGCATCCGTTCCTTCGCAGCCTGGAAACGCCAGGTGGACAGTCACATCTACTGACCACAGGACAAATGACTCAGAGCACAGAAGTATCGAGGCTGCAGGAAGCTCTTTCTGCTTGGCAGACCGAAGAGCCGCGCAGGCCAGAAGAATGGGGGCCCATTTCCCCAAGACTGAGGGCTGGGGTCACGCTGGGGTCACCTGCTGTGTTCCCAGCTGGTGTGTAAGAGAGTGAGGTGGAGGAGGACAGAAGAATCCACTAAGAGCGGAAGTGTGACCGGGAGGAGGGAGAAGAGAAGGGAGGAGGGAAAACAGGAGGCAGGAGGACGGAGGGCAGCCGGTGGGAGGGGTATGGCCAGCTGCTCTGAGGTCACTCCGTGGACTGGACACCCTGAGCCACTGATCACAGGAGCATCTCAGGGATTCCTCATCATTGTCCCTTCTTGCAGTGAGGAGACAGTGCCAGGAGCCACTAGGATCCTGCAGCGGGCAGCCCCCCCCCTCCTCCCCTGGCACCGCCCCGTGCCTTAGTCCAGGCTCTGGTGAAACCTGCCCCTGCCGTGCGCAAGGAGCCACATCTGCCCGCCTGCTGTAAGTCTGTCCCACCCGCCAAGTGTGTCCCCTCTGGCCACTAAGAAGCTTCCAGAAGGAGTCAGGGTGATTCATGCCAGGCCAGGCTTGGCGCTTACTGGTTCCCAGGGTGTGTGGCGCCCACAGCTCTGAGTCCTGGAGCAAGGGGGGAGCTCTAGAGGTGTTCACTAGGGGGACAGCGCCCCACGCTCCTCCCTGAGGACCCAAACTGCAGGGTGGCTTGTCCCACGTCACGCCAAGCTGGCCAAGGGCCAAAGCCACCGTGCTAACAGCCTTGAAAGCGTGAGCACCTGTGTGGGAAGGGACACGTGACTCACGCAGGCCCGAGCTCAGTGTCCTGAGGCCACGGAAGGGCAGCAAAGCAAAAGCAGCAGCCTGTACAGAGGGGGTGACCCAAGCATACCAGGGGTGTCTGGCCATGAACAAGGCACTGATGAGTAACGCGCCGGCTCCGAGCACGTACTTTCCCCTCCACCGTGGCTGCCGATTTCGGAATGAATTGACAGACTGATGGCAGCTGGCGCCCAGCGTCTGAGTAGACGTTTGGTCAGCAGCTGGCAAAGTGACCCCCAGGCAGCCCAGATGTGAGCTCAGCACACAGACACCCCGAGGAAGCTCTACAGCAACCCAGCTGCTTGCTGCCCACCCCGCCCAGAAACCAGCGCACCAGACGCTGCTGCCAATCATGTCTCAGCCACCAGCAGCGGCCACTGCTCAGGGGGGGGGGGAAGCACTGCTCAGGCAACCAGGGAGCACTACTCAGGCCAGAGTGGGGGGCACACCCCGGGGTGCCACACGTGGACTCTGGTGGTCAGTCGCTTCTGCTTTTCAGCCTAGGCCACACAAGGAGGAAAGCGTGGGCGCTTGGGTGGAGTGGCCTCCAGGGCAAGAAGGGGGCTGGACAGTCCCTGCTGAGTGGAGGGCTTGTCGTGAACTGCAGTGGAGGTGTGTCGGGAGAGTCAGGCTGCAGACACACAGGAGTGTGAAGAGAGGCGCATGGGTCGCTGGTGGCTGGCAAGCTGCAGAACCACTGAGCCTTGGGGACCAGCCAAGGGCCGAGGGCCCGACAGGAGCTGCTGCTGGTTCGAGCCCAGCACTGGCAGCTCAGCGGGCTGGATGGCTACCCATGCTACCAGGGATTGGGCGACAGACTCCGCCTCTCCTGTTTAGTTCCTGCAAACCCCAGGCCCTAGAAGTGGTCACTTGGTTGGTGGCTGCGCCTCCTATGGGACCATCGCCAGGCCCGGGAGGGGAGAAGCTACTGTCCAGGCCTGGAGCTGAACGGGGACCTCACCCTTACCCATCCTTCCCTCCTCCCCCCTCCAATCTCTTCTCCCCCCATCCAAACCACCAGAGGCAAGTCTAGCCTGCAACCTGAGTCCTGGGAGGAACAACCCTGCGAGAAGCAGGAGCCGTGCCTCAGCAAGTATTCCAGAACCTTCTAGTACCTGTTCCCAGGCTTGGAGGAAGGGTAGATGCTCGGGTGGTCTCATAGGCCCAGAGCCAGCAGCCTTGAACATCTGGCCAGCTGCAGGCAGCAGACTGTGCCCTGCGTCACGGGATGCCCGTTCGTGGCCAGGCACTGGCCCATCCCCGAAACGAAGACTTCCAGAGACTTCCAGCCTATCTAGCGGAACAGGAAACCGAGGCCCACAAGGCGCAGGATCTAAACATAAGTTGACCCCAGGGGAGAGCGCACGCAGGTGACACCAAATGTAGCGGCTCAGGGTCACAGGCTCACATAGCACACCGGGCTGTGGCGACTGTGGCCTGGGAACACGAGGGGCCTCCCCCAGTCTCGCTAGCCCACCCATGTCTTCCTTAGCCATTGGCTCAGCCCCAGCACGACCCAGGCACCCGAGGAGACGCAGGGACCAGGAAGGAAGCAAAGTAAAAGGGGTTGGAGGGCAAGGCTGAGCCCCCAGCAGGAGATGGGCCACAGCCTCAGAGACTTGCAGATGAACCAGCAAGCAAATTACAGTGAGTCTCACACTGAACCAAACAAGAGGTCTGGGAGAAGGGAGCAGGAGGTGCAAAGGTCCTGGGGCTGCATCGGTCCTGAACAGGCCCCTGCCGAGACCCCCAGCCAAAGTGCTTGTCATCTTCCCACCCCGGAAACCCACTGACACCCCCCCACCCACCGTGTCCAGCCTCTATCTCATTCACTTCGAGACCCCATCTCACATATGCTGGGACCGAGCCTCCAGCATGGATGGGGAGGGAGCGGAAAGACTGTCCCCTGTGACCGACCATTTCTTGGCCTAGACGGGCACCTGGCTGGGGGGAGAAAGTCAGTCAACAACCCTGGGGGGGGGGTGATTGGAAAATTCCCAGCAGCCGTCTCTGGCAGGAGACGGGATAATTCATGGGAAAATTAAAACCTTTGGCGAAGGCGCGGTGCGCATTTGCATGAGACGCTCTGACTTTGATGCAACCGCCTCCGCCGCTAGACGTCAGCTACCGGAAGCGGCTCAGCCAGTCAGGCACTGCAGTCACCTGTCACCAGGGTCGCAACCAGGTCGCAACTCTGCCTCCCCCTCCCCTGGCTTCCCCACGCACCCTGACTCAGAGAGCAGTGCCCCAACCTCCTTCTCCCCCACAGCCGTCCTCTCCCACAGCATCCACCCATGGCATCCCAGACCCCCGTGACCCCATTGCCTACCAGATGAAGCCGAAGAGGTCCCCGGATAATCTGAGAAGTATGGGGGGCTCCCGTGCTCACCCTTTCTTCTAGCTGGGACATTTGGGGGTCTCCCTCTGCATGCCCCTGGGGGATTCTCTACTTGGAGGCTGGCCTCAGGCCTCCACTGCATTAACTGCCAGGAAGACCCCGCCCTTTGTGGGCAGAGCCGTTCCCCAGGCACAGGAAGACTGGGTCCCACTGTGGCTCTTGCAGTGGATGTGTGTGGCCAGTTCCTGCTCCGGCTGCTGGGCCGGTCACCTGGACCCCTGAGCCAGTCGGCCTCTCCTGCCTCCTTCTCGTGGCCAGCGTCAGGCGTTTTGTGACAACAAAGAAGTGGCCGCTTCAGCCGGAGCCACAGCAGCGATTTTGTGCCCATGAGAAGTCCAAGAGGCACCCAGATATTTGGCCTGGCCTTGGGGGAGGGGGCAGGGGGGCTTCCCATCACCCAAAGTTAACTGCTTGTAAGGTTCTTGATTTATGAGAAAAATCCTCAGTGACTGAGCAGGGCCACGCGCCTGTCAGTCACAAGGGCACTGCCCACGGGACGGGAATGGACGACTCCACCTGAGGGAATTAAACTTTCTTTTTTCCAAAGTGGCTGGACATCCCCGACTTCCCCTCCCTGGGGTCTTAGCACCCCTGGGAGGCTGTGTGAGCTCACTTTGAGACGCCTCTAGCGGTTCAGAGAGGTCGCGTGAGCCAACGCATATCACACAGTGTGTGACTCAAACCTGAACCCAGGGCTTCCAGATCCTGGCCGGACACGTGGACACAAGCGCCCGCAATGATCACAATCCAAGGCCAGGAAACTCAGAGGCTCCTTAAAACAAACCGTCACCTGCCCGTGTCTGCGTGGGGTGGTGAGGAGACCCATGGGATCAGGACCCGACGCCCCAGCCTCAAGCGCTGAGCTCGGGGAGCTCAGGGGAACAGCCGGCCACAAAAAAGCCTTAAGGAGCTCAGAGTTCACTTGTTCACAGGATTCATCCAACTCTTCCCCGGGGCATGGCCACGTGGGGGACAGCTTGCAGGCTGCAGGCCGCCCCCCCATACTGCGGAAGCGTGAGGATTTCTCCCGCCTCACAGCGTCCCGTCCTCCTCCTCCTCCTCCTTCTCGCAGCTCTCCTGGCTTCCTTCCATCCTTGTCCATGAAGGCCACCAAGTTCCCAATCGGCCCTCCTGTGCCCTGGCTGTGACCCGCGGACCCCTCGGCTGGATGATGGATGCCGGTGGGTTTAGTCTGCAGCACGTCCCTGTCACAAAACACCTGAGGCTGGTGACAGGTTGAGAGGGAAGGTTGCTTCCGCTCAGAGTCCTGGAGGCCGTGAGGCTCAGTCTCATGGGAAGGAGGAGGAGGGTAGAGACCGAAGGGGAGGGCAGCAGGGGATCACCCCAGTCCTGAGTGGTCAGGGGTCATTTCAACAGTCTGGCTCCACCCCCAGGGCCTGGCTCCACCCCCAGCGCATGACTTCCCCACTGATTGACCCAGGCTGGCAGAGGGCAAAGCAGCTCTGGCCACGCCCAGGGCTCCCTCGCTCCCCCCCAGGATCACTCAGGAAGCTGTGGCCCGGACACTCAGTGTGTGCACGGTTGACAAGGGGGCAAGGCGGGATGGGGCTCCCCATGACACCTGTCACCCGTGGACACCTGTTCCCCCACACACACACACCACCCTAGTGAACTATCCAGCTCACCAGGCTGGGCTCAGGCAAGTCACGCACCTGCGTGTTCTGGCTGCCCACTCGACGCCCTCCAGGTGACCCAGGACAACACTGCAGCTGTGGCCAGTGTCCAGGAGAAGCCTCTGCTGAGCACACAGCCTTGGGCCCACCCAGGAAGAACCTGTGACCTGAACCCCCTCCTTCATGGGACTGGACACATAGTCTAACCCATTTCCTAGATATGACCAGTGAGTCCTGCAGGGTGTGTGACGAGCTGGGTGAAGGTTGGCTCTAAAGCCCAGCCACCTGCCACCCTGCTCCTAGGGAAAGGGTACAGACCCTCTGGGGCCAGCTATCTACAAAGAGCTGGCCCGGCCCATGTGTGGTCATGTGACCCAAGCCTAGCCAATCAGATCCACTGGGCGTGTTCATCGTGACTGGCAGTGAGTTACAGGTGTGCCCCTGACAGAGAACAGAGACCTTAGGCACCCCTACGAAGAGCTTTGTTTAAGCACAAGGGTTTTATTGGGAACTAGGCAGATGCCTCAGTCCTTGGTGAAGAACACGGACCCTCACACAAGCCTATAGGGCGGAGCTGATGGGCGTGGGGAGATGCAGCCCACGGGGGGGGGGGTTGAGACCATGCCCTGGGCAGGTGGCGAGGATGGAGCTGGTTGGCACCGGGCAGACTGGCCAGCTAGAGAGTCTTCCCCTCTTCCCTGGGGATGGGGTGTGGTCGGTTCCCTGGACTCTGGGTGTCAGTCCTGCGTGCTGCCGCGTAGCCAGGGAACTGTCAGCTGGAATAAACGCCTGGCTCTTTGGATCCTGGGGCCGTACCCTCTCTAGCAGCCGCAGGGATGCCCTGCCAAGGCTGTGGGCAGCACTTTGCCCGGCGCCCTGTGTGGCTCCATCTCAGAGGAGATTAAAACATGGCTGGCCCAAAAATCCCACCCCATGGGCCCCCAAGGGCCCCCCAACATTGCAGCCATGTAATCAAGCAGCCAGACAGAGGTGCTGACCCTGGATTCTCTTTGCAAGTCCGACCATCCTGACTGAAGGGTCACGTCCATGTCACGGGGCTTCACAAGACGCTCCGGGAACCTGAGAACAGTTAGACCCCCTCAGCAACCTTGGCTCAGTGGGGAGGTACAAGTTGGGATGGCTAAGCCCTGACTTCCCTCCCCAGGTTTCCAGAAGATAAATGAGCAAGATGCAAAGCTAGGAAAAAGATACATTCTTGGGGGAAACGTGACAGTTTCTGGGTCCTCGAGGGTCTCGGAGGGAGCAGAGTGCACTGTGCTCCAAGTGCACACTGGCCCTGAGGCCCAGTGTCCCCTGCGGGGGGATCGCTGTACTTAAAAACTCATAGCACAGAGGCAGAAATGGGGGTGACCTCCACATCAGACCCTGGTGGGCAGAGTCTGGGAAATCCTAGAGCAAAACAAGAAGGAGGTAGAAGCAATCTAGGATGATTCCCAAGTCACCCTTGATCCATGGGGACACACAGTGCCCTCTCTCTCTCACACACACACACACAGATACACACATGCGCACACACACGCACAAATTCATGGCATCCGACAGTCTCCAAGTGCCCTGGAAATTGCCCAAGGACGTCCATCGCTTGTGCTGGGTGGGGGGTTTTCTTTTC
This sequence comes from Typhlomys cinereus, assembly GCA_023101885.1. Taxonomy (NCBI): domain Eukaryota; kingdom Metazoa; phylum Chordata; class Mammalia; order Rodentia; family Platacanthomyidae; genus Typhlomys; species Typhlomys cinereus. The sequence goes on along the minus strand of JALPQD010000373.1, from coordinate 1,356,781 downwards.
TAGATCATCTAGGCACTCAGGAACTACTCCTCAAAAGATTGCAACAGCACAGACCCCACCGGATTCTTCTGACACCGAAGGCTCAGCAGCTGCAGGGAGGCCGAGGCCCGGCTGTGGGTCAGACGCCCCGTGTGCCCAGGGACTCCGGGTGGCCAGCTGTGCCCGTGTAGAGCACCCCACATGCTGTTCTGAGTGTCCCCCAAGCCCCACATGTTGAACACGGCATGGTGACCAGCGAGGCGCTTATGGGAGGTGGTGGGATCCGTAAAAGGCCCAGCCCCGTCCTCCTCCTCTGGGCAGTCCTCCATCTAGTCCTGGTTGGGAGCTGGTGCTCTCCACAGAGACCTTGCTGCTCCCCAGTGACTGCCAATCAATAGGAGGATGCACCGCATACCATGGCCCCGGCTCCTTTCTGCCCATCCCTACCCAGTGACCACAGCCCCTGCCATGTGGGCCGTGGACACCAGACCCAAGCTGGCTGGTGAACTCCATTTGAGTCTGCGGGAGAAAAGACAGTGAACTCAGGTTCACTCAGTGAGGGGTGTGCACTGTCACAGCCCAGCAACCGTAGCCCCAGATGTTTTCAGATACCACCCGGCAAGGCTGGACCATCAGTCTGGGCACAGTCAGTAGTGTGGACAGGCAGCAGAGTAGGCTGCCGTCAAAAATGTGGGTTTTTTTTTTTTTTTTTTTTTATTCATTTAGTGTGTGTGTGTGTGTGTGTGAGAGAGAGAGAGAGAGAGAGAGAGCATATGTGTCCCTGTGGAAGACCAAGAGTGACTTTGGGAATCATCTTGGATTGCTTCCACTTCCTTATCGCCTCCCTCGAGTATTTCCCAGGCTCCGCCCACCAGGACCGGAAGTGCAGGCCGCCACCATTTCCACTCAGGACCTTCTGCTTGCGAGGCAGTCTTTTTTTTTTATTATTATTTTTATTCAATTGTGCATGTGTTCGTGTGTGTGTGTGTGTGTGTGTCTGTGTGTGTGTGTGTGTATGTGTGTAAAACCACGGGCGAATTCCGGAACCACCATGGACCGCCTCCACCTCCTCCTTGTTTTACTCTGTCCTGGGATTCACAGGCTCCGCCCTACCAGGACCAGAAGCGCAGGCCGCCCCCGCTTCCACCCCGCGTCTATACATGGGATCTGGGATCTGAACTCGGGACCTTCCACCTGCAAGGCAAGAGGCTTAATCCATGAGCCACCTCTCCAGCCCGCGAGGCTTAACCCCCAAGCCATGTCTCCAGCCCCGCACATGTGTTTGAAGCATGTTCTGAACAGGCCTTGTTTGCTTGCAGTAGTCTCCAAGATTGAGGGGAAGGCAGAGCTGGCACCAAAGCCATTTGTTAGCACTTGGGGAAGAGACGGCCTCCTGTGGGGCCAGGCCGGTTTCCCACCTCCTGGGACAGCGTCCTCCATGATCTTCCACGGATTCGATGTTTCCACACACGGGTGCGTGCTCACACTCAGGCACACGGGCCCTTGGACACACACACATGTGTGCATGTGAGCGTGCCTGTGAGCCTGTACTGAAGGTCATTGTGTAAGAGGGCATGCCTAGGAATCCATGGCTGTGGGGTACACGTGTGCTCCTGTAGGGTACAGTGAGCACCTGTAGGCGAGACACCTGGTGTATATGCCTAGGCGCATGCTTTCACACATGTCACTAGTATGCACGCACATACGCCTCATGCAGAGACAACACACATGCAGGACACGTACAGGTATACTTGGAGGCGCACATGCTTATACACACACACACAAGCACAGGTATGGGTGTGCGTAGCACACACATTTATTGCATCAAATTCTTCATAGCACGTTGCCCTTACGGATTTAAAATCCAGAGGAACCCAAAAGGTTCCTTTGTGCTCAGTTAAAAAAAAAATACAAAAACCGTCACCGCCGGACAAGCAGCTGGGACCAAAGGACCGCGACCCGCTTAAAGTGACTGAACGATCGCGCAAAGACTGGCCCAAGAAGTGGGAGGAAGGTGCAGCCCAGCAGCTGCTCCTGAGAGGTTCACATGCCCCCAGGGACCCAGGCGCCCAGCACCCACCAGCGTGACCCAGGGTGACCCCCAGTACCCAAGCACCCACACACCAGACCCTCGGTTATGGTTCAGTATCTGAACCGTTGAAAAGCCACGAAGAGGGCAAGCGCTGGCCGGCCCTGGCCTCCGCAGCTGGACGCGCCGTCCTACCGCCCAGACGCCTGGCGTGAGATCCACGATTCTCCAGGCCGTGGCCCACAGTGCGTGCGCCTGGTCCAGGGATAAGCTAAGGATGTGCCACGCAGGTCCCTGTCATCAGGGGAGAACAGGGCGGGGCACAGCCCCAAGGGGATCCAGGCCAGCCGGGAGGGACATGGGGACCCGCACCTTCATCAAGTGACACAAACGGCAGGCCACATGGCTCCTCAGGTGCACCGTGGCCAGACCATGGCCAGCCCCGTGTGGGGGCCACACGTGACCCCACTAGAGAAGGGCCACAAGCCCCTCCGTGTCCTGCTGGTCCCTGAACACCAGGCATGTGGTCGGAGCCCACAGAGTACGGTGCTCGCCTGCTTTGGAAGTTCATGGCGCACATGCGCAGCAGCCAACTCAGAAGTCCTGCAGCTCGGGGATGTCCCGGTACAGGTCCAGGGTGTCGGGGTTGGAGAAGGCGCCCCGCTGCTCCACGGTCCTCCCGGCCAGCACCTGCTTCACGGCTACCTCCACCTTCTTGCCGTTGAGTGTGTACTGCAGGGAGGGACGGGAGGGAGGGGTGTTCAGTCTCAGACTCACTGTCCCCAGCGGGCACCCTGCCTGCTTGTGCTGGAGGACCCATTGGGCAAGGCCGGCAGAGGCCGTGCCAACATGGCGGCTGCCCATGCATCCCACACCCACATCAGATGCAGTGAGGGCTCCCAGCACGGTGCACAGGGCCTGAATCCAGCTGCCCTGGACAGGGCATGCCAGGTACCAGTCTATCCCTGCCATGAGCAACAACGCATGTCCTGGCAAACCACTCACCCTGCCAGGACTGAACCCCAACTCCCGTCATGACTATGACCCCCACAGCACAGAGGCAGGAGAGTTCAGGGTGAGTCCAAGCCACACACAGAGCCTGTCCCCACAGACCATCCAATGGCAATGTCCGTCAGTGAGCTTCGAGCCCCCTCCCTCTCCCGCCCACGCTACTTCCACATGGGAAAGGGGCCGTGGCACCCATCCCGCAGCCCAGAGCAAGACAGACAGTCGCCAGACACTCTGGAAGCCTGGCGTCCCCACTGCTTTGATCTTAGCCTTTCGCTATCATATTTGATATGTTATCAAGACAAGCCAACATCCCCAAGGGGCCTGGCTCCCTAGGGACTATGCCACAGCCTCACGGATCCCACCTCAGCGCACGTGCCCACCTCCTCCTCAGCCACAGATACCGCCTCACTGAGTGCATACGCCTACGCCACATCCCACATTTATCTCAACCCGCCCAGCATGCAAAGCTTCCTGACCCCAGTGTACCCCGTCCACCTGCGGGATGGCAGCTTAAAGAGTCACAGCCCAAGGTCAGGATGTCCCCTGCTTCCCTGGTATGGGATCAGGAGTCATCAGCTGACCTCAACCGCTGGCCTCTGGGGCCTTAGGGTCACTCAGCAGCGGCCACAGGACTGGAGCCTCTGGTCTTCCCACACTCACAGACCGTTGGCGGGGCTGGTATCTGACCCCCTGCCTCATGCCTTCCCACCACGACCTTCCCTTGCTCATCTCCTCGGGAGAGTTGGGCAGGGGCTTCCAGGGGCCTCCCAGCTGGACGGGCCACACATCCCGCTGTGACCAGGACAGACACTGCCTGGCTGCGGGCCAGGCCTCCCTGTAGCCGCACCAGCCCCAGGCCCAAGGGCTTCATGAGAGCAAAGGGACCATTAGACTCTGGGGCCACATCCTGGACCACACCTGTCTCCAGCTTTAAACCAGACAAGAAGGCTTGGCCCCGCACCACAGGGATTGGACCAGGGCTGCTGACCCTTCCTCACTACCCATTCACCCATTCATGCCCTCATTCATTCCCTCATTCATTTGCTCCCTCATTCATTCATCCATCCATTCACTCAATCATTCACTCATTCACTGAATCATTCATTCACTCATTCATCCATCCATTCACTTATTCACTCATTACTCACTCATTAATTCACTCACTCATCCATTTACTCATTCATTCATGCACTCTCTCGGTCATCCATTCATTCACTTATTCACCCACTTTTTTCACTCATTCATGCATTTATTCATTTATTCACTCCTCTCACATTCATTTGTTCATTTGCTCATTCATCCACTCATTCATTTGTTCACTCATTCATCCATCCACTCATTCATTCGTTCACTCACTCATATTCATTCATCTGCTCATTCATTTGTTCATTCATAAATCATTTGCTCACTCATTCATTCATAAATCATTCATTCATCCACTCACTCGGTCATTCACTCATTCATAAATCATTCATTCACTCATTCATTCACTCACTCATTCACTCACACATATTGCTTGTTTGCTCACAGGCAGAGTAGCTAACTATCCATGGTCCATCCTTCGTACAAGGCTAGGGCTTCCCGGCTGGCCCCCACTGCCCTGAAGTGGGTCAATGGCCGAGAGGGCAGCTGGGGCAGCCGTAGCATCCCCCTGTGGCAGCGCAGGGCAAGGACCCCCAAGAGCTGCCTACGCAGGTAGAGAAATTCCCAGCAGCCCCAGCAGCTCCCTGCAGAGTTCCCGCAGGCTCAGGTGGAGGGGGCAAGGCTGCCACCCTCCACGAACACCAAAGAAACTGCCGGAAACGCCACCCAGGGGAGAGGACGGTGCAGACAACACGGCGCCGTGAAGAAGCTGGAGACGCCGCTGGCCCGAGCCTGTGTCTTGTTCCACCACGGAAGGGATAGGGGAGACGTACCGGGATGCCCTGGGTCTCCAGGATGCGGCTGGGCACGTGGCGAGCCGACAGGCCGAGGCGGATGGCGTCGCGGATGCGGGTCACCAGGCCGGGCTGGAAGGTGTGGCCGGAAGCCATCTTGAGGAAGAGGATGACCCGCTCCTCCCCATCCTTGTTGTACTGGGGGACGCACAGGCTGTCCTCCACCTCCTCGAAGGCTTCCACTGCAAAGACAGCACGGCCTCAACAGAGACCCCGGCAGGGAGGGGACCCGGCTCCCCGCCTGGCGGAAGGAAGCCCCTCAGCTTGGGATCTGAGGCCTGGGGCAGCTCTGAAGGCCCCCAGATGACTCTCCTAGACAATCCTGACACCCACAGGTGTGCCCCTGCTGTCCTGGATGGTGCTGTGTGACCCTCGGCACCCACACACCCTCACTCAGAAAGCAGAGTTGGGCTGAGCCTATGCACTAAGTGAGCTGTAGGATGGAACCGGTCGGCACGGCTGTGACTAAGCAGCCTCCAGTTGTGTTGTGATGCTGCACAGACACCCCAAGCTGCAGGCTGAGGCTGCTCGCCTGAGCGACATCAGAGCAGAAGGCACCTACCGATGTTGTAGATCTCCGAGCTGCCAAACCGCACGCCATTGGGGTTCAGTGTGCCATCGCTGCAGACAGAAGCATGCGCAGAGTGAGGAAAGTGAGTCACGGAGCCCAGAGCCAGTGCCCCATCAGCACCCCAGTCTCCCTGGCAATTGCTGTGGTGAGTGAGCCCCCTCACCTAGCCCACCTGCCGAAGTCCCAGGACATCCACCTAGATACCCCCCATGCCTCCAGCGGGGGGAGGGGGGACAGCACCCTCAGCCTCACCTCCGGCCCAGCATGACAATGCCCCCGGTCTTGGGGTTGATTCTGCAGTAGTCACCGTGCGCCCAGACACCTGTGAGGAAGCAGAACGGCTGGTCACCTCCAGGGGACGGGTCAGGACGGGGCCTGGACAGGCAGTGTGGGGCTGGGCAGAGGCCAGGGAGGCTGTGTCCGCTGTTTCTGCACCAGGAAGGCCCTCTGCAGGCCACATATCAGCCCAGACAAATACCCAGGGGCAGCAACGAGGCCAGAGTTCCCAGAGAGTTAGACCAGCTTCACTACCGGCACCGCAGCGGTCAGCGGGGGCTTTTAGGGCCAGATTCTCTGTGTGGAGGGCAGACAAGCTTTGATGGACATCACTGGGGACAGCGGGCATCAGCTTTGAGACCCAGCAGTGTGGCGGGCTGCGTGCACCACAGCGCATTGGGCAAAATAACCTCAACCACGTGGACGGAGCCGAGTGGCCAGTAAGCACGGGTTATGAGCGCAGGGGCCGTCCAGGTCACTGTCCCGAGCTGTCTTCACGTGGTCACATAGTACCACATGCGCAGCTGGGTCCCAGGCAGCCCCCTAGGGACATCTCAGACCCTCCTTGGCTCTAAAGAGGTGACAGACCCTGAGCCCAGAGCAGACCCTCGGCCCTTCCAGGCGCCTGGCAGCCTGTGTGCATCCAGGGGGACAGGTGGCAAAAGTGCTGCAGAGCAGGCGAGGGGCTGAGCCCAGCTACCAGGGCTCCTTTGGTTTGGACTGTGGGAGAAGGCTGGCCTTGAACTTCTGGCCTCCTGTCTTGACCTGCAGTACTCGAGATGACTGGGATGACTGGTGTGCGCCTGGTTCTAACCCAGCGCTCAAACCCAGCTCGCTTCACACATGCCAGGCCAGCACGCTGGCAGCCAGGGCAGACGTTCCCAGAAGAACCCGAAGTCCTGCTAGAGGCCAGCGCGGGGGTGTCAGGAGCCACATGCCCCTGTGGAAAAGCCGTGAGTGTCTAGGCAACACAGGTGTGGGGCCGGTGCGGCACCCACCTGGAAACCTGGAGAAGTATGCCTTCCGGTACTTGCTGCCATCCTTGTCGTTCCAGAAGTGCGTGGGCTGGCAGGGGAGGGGCTTGGTACACACCAGCTCTCCGCTCTCTCCCCAGACGGCCTTCCCTGCGTGGGGGGCATGGGGTGAGCTCAGCGTGTGCAGGGTGCTCCAGGGAGCTTCCCCTCCCTGGAGCTCGGGCTGTGACAAGCACCATGCACCGACGACATGCCTGTGTGCACGCGAGCGGCCCTCCTCCATGCGTGGGGCCCTCCTATCCTCAGGTGACCCCATGAGCGGCCTGCTCGATTGCTCTGCATCCAGCTGGCAAGGCCTGAGGCTCCATGCCCAGCCACCCACCTGCCCACCCACATCCCTTCCCCGCTGCAGCCTGACATCTGCTGCGGGCAGGGAGCCTATGGGGGCCAAGTCAGGAGTGGACCGGGGGGGCTGTTCTACTCTCTGAAGATGGGAAGCCACCAACCAGCATAGGGCTCATCATAGCCCCTCATACTTACTCCCCCTCCCCCCATGGCCCCCTCCCACCTGCTCTCCCTCCTCCCCATGACTCCTTCAACCTGTACCCCCTCCTCCCTATAGCCCCTCCCACCTGCTCCCCCTTCTCCCCACGACTCCTCCCACCAAGACAGGTCCCGAGCAGTCACCTTCCTCGTCCCAGGCCTCTACGGCCATGGCGAGGTTGCGGGCCTGGATCTCACCCTTGTACACCGGGATGGACACGTTCTGACCCATGAAGCAGGAGATGATGTCAGTACCACCTGCGAGCGACCCGGAGGACAGGTGACTTGGGGTGAGAGCGGATATCCACTGAGCATCCTCGTCAGCAAGCAGCAGCAGAGGCCCCCACATGCACGCCCCACCCACAGGAGGGGGACAGCAGGAGAGGGTGGGGAGCGTGCAGCTGCTTGCCCATGGTCCCGTTCCCCACCGTACCCGAGATGGAGCCCAGCAGCACGCTGCTCTTGATGCATCTGTACACGTACTCGTAGCTCTGCGCCTTCAGCGGGGAGCCCGTGGACAGGATCGTGTGCAGCGTGTGCAGGTTGTGCGTCTCCGCTAGAACGAGCAGCGCCCGACGGTGAAACCCAGCTACGCTCACGAGCGCAGGGCATGGCCATCACGGCAGGGGGAGGAGAAGGGGGAGTTCGGGGACCAGGTCTGAGGCCCCCTCCACTCACCTGGCTTCATCTCCTTCTCCTCCAGAACCGACAGCCACTTGGCCCCTGTCCCCAGAATGGTGATGCTGCGGTGCAGGCGGGAAAGAAAGCAGAGGACTCTAAAGCCTGGGGCCCCCAAATCCTCCCGCTATCAGCAGCAGGCACACCCAGGACACAGCCTTTGCCCTCCTGACCCCAGCTCCAGCCCCAGTCTAGGGGTGTGTGAACACATTTGCTTTGCACACCTGCACGCACGCATGTGCCCGTTCACCATCGCACGCACGTGCATAACACATGCATGCTCAGGTACATGCATGCAAGATACCTTCTTCCTCTCCCTCTTCCCCCCACCCCAAACCTCCCTAGAAGTGGCTCTCAGCCTCCAGCTCCCAGAAAGGAAAAGTCAGCACAGGCCCCAGACGTCCATGTGTGTCCCCCCCACATGCACCAATGGAAACATGTGGCACAGGACGTGGGAGATGGATGACCTACCCGATCCTGTCCACCAGATCCCACAGCACATTGGGCGTTGGCACCAGCGGAGAGCCATCATACAGGACCAAGGACGCGCCCGTGGCCAGGGCAGACACCATCCAGTTCCACATCATCCAGCCGACCTGCAGCCAGTGGTGCCCGGGGTAAAGGAGACGCAAAGGCTACATGCAACCCAGCACTTGAGCAGGTGACTGCGTGTTCAAGGCCAGCTTGGGCTATACAGTGAGCCAGCCTCACGGTGCATGCTGGCCATGCCCTGCTGCTGACCACGCCCCCACCTCTGACCACACCCCCAGCTACTCTGGGAGAATCTGGGCAGCTTAGGAGCCATCTAGGGAAAGTTCCAGCAGGAATCTTGACCCTGGAGGACAAAGGGCCTAGGCTCCCTGCCTGGGAAGGTCAAACACAAGTATGGAGACCCTGGCCATCATCCTGCACCCCAGAGTCAGCATGTGAGGGACTCCTCCAAAAGTCAGGGACGGCAGTGCACAGTTGCAACCCTGGCTCTCGGGAGGCTGAGGCAGGAGGGTCACAAGTTTGAGCCTGGCCTGGACAACTTAGCAGGAAAATGAAGGCTTGGGGGTGGGGCTCAGCACAGGGCCAGGTGGTGACTTGGGCAGGCCTGGGGGTGTGGCTCACAGGCACCTGCCCAGCTAGCAGGAGGAACTGAGTTTCATCCCCAGCACATAAGTCAGAAGAGCCATCCAAGAAACGCAGCTAAATCATTCTGGAAACTCCATGCCTGACAGAAACCTGCCAACCCCTTGGCGCCAACCTCCCAGTCAGAGCAAGACCCGTTGCTGTGGCCAGAGGCGAGTACCCGGAAAGGAGGCAGGGCAGTGGAGGGGGCGGCACCTCACCGTGGTGTAGTACAGCAGGATGTCACTCTGCGTGGTGTTGCCGTGCAGCACATGTTCCTTCAGGTGCTGGATGAGGGTCCCCTGCGGGAGGAGGTGGGGCCTGTGAGACCACGCCCTTCCTGTGTGGCCTGCCCGGCAGCTGCTGCCCACACCCTTGGGTTAAGTTGCTTCAGCCAGGATAAGTTGCAAGGCCAACACACACCGTAGCAACAACAGTGTCTAGCAACAACGCCACCTAGCAACAGACTACCTGGCAACAGCACTACCTAGCAACAATACTACCCAGCAACAACACCATCTAGCAACAATGCTACCTAGCAGCAGTACCGCCTAGCAACAACACTGCCTAGCAACAGCAGCTGCCTAGCAACAATACCACCTAGCAACATCAGGGCCCCAGGTCAGGTGCGTCCTATCAGCGGGCTCCCTCTGGCGGAGAATATGAAGAGAGCTCTGAACAGGAAGATGGCTGACAGAGCTCGGGCCTCTGTGGAGATGGGGGGCCTGCTTCTGATCACACACCAACCTGGCAGCCGCCCACCCAGCCCCACAGCACCGGCCCTGAGTGAGTTAAAGCAAAAGAGGAGCTGGGCCAGTAAGCTGGAAGCACGACCTCTGACCCCACACACCAGACAACTCGCCAATGGACGCTCAGCCGGGTGGCAGGAGGATCCCCAAGTCGGAGGGGGATGGAAGGAGGACCCTCACATGGGAGTCTGGCCTGAGCCACACAGCGAGACCTTGTCTCAAGATGACAACCAGAACCCAGAAGCAGCTTAGTCGGCGTTCTGGAGACCGCTGAGGACACAGTAAATACACCGCCTCCAGATCTGCGACATCTAAACGTACCGGGCTCCCAGCGACACTGTACTCCGTCCTGTTGCTGTCTCAAGCACTCTGCAGGAACCCAAGATTAGCGGCAGCGACATGCTTCTACTTTTCTGAACTTGTCTCTTTCACGCGCCTGCACCCAGCCCCGTCCACGGGGTTTCCGAGAAGGTCCAATGTGTGGGCCCTGGACCCCGGATGCTCCCTGAAGAACGGACAACAGCAGCCTGGCTCTCAACACCCTGACTTGGCCTGATCAGACAAATTGGCTCCCCCCAAGCCAGGTGCCAGGTGCCCCCTGCAACATCCTGTCTGTGGCTGCTTCACCCCTGCACGTGAGAGGCTCTGGCCAGCACCATACCCCTTGGCACTCCAACTTAGATGATGGCACACCCCTTGTGTCCTGTGTGCTGACACCCTCCTTCCCCCGGCTCTTCCAAGAAGCTGGGGTCACCCTAAGCTCACCATCCGCCAAGGATCTGGCTGCAGGAGGAGAGTCGCCCGGCTAGCCAGCCTATGCCGACCTGTTGCGACGCCCCAGGAACCCTACGGCGCCCCAGACGCCCATCTCCCGGGGCCCAGTCACAGGTCTCCCGAAGTATCTTAGGGAAGAGGGCTGCCCGCAGGCGGGAAGACCTAGACCTACCCCGGCCGAGTGCACCATGCACTTGGGCGCACCGGTGGTGCCCGAGGAGAACATGATGAACAAGGGGTGGCTGAACGGTAACTGCTCGAACTCCAGCTGGGGGGCCTGCTCGCCCGCCCCGCTCCCGCTCGCCAGGAAATCCTCCAGGAACACGCTGTGGGCGGAACGGGGAAACATCGTGAACGTTCGAGAACCCACGCTGGGTCTGTGGACACCCCTGCTGGACTTGACCCCAGATTCCCAGCTGCATCCTCAGTAAAGGCCTGATGGGCTGGGCTGAGGGTCAGTGGGTGAGACCCTGGGCTCCATCCGTGTAGACAGAGAGCAAGAGAGAGAGAGATGGCTCAGCAGGTAAAGACGTTTCCACCAAGCCTGACAGCTCAAGTTCAATCCCCAGAAGCCACAGACAGATATGCATGCGTGTGCACTGCATGAGCGCAGATGTGCATGTATGCACGCCACGTACGACCATACCTGTGCATGTGTGTGTGCACTGCATGAGTATACCTGTGCATGTATGTGCACTGCATAAGCATGTAGCCAACAGAACCGTTACGGCCGGTCCAGGGAGTCCAGCCCCGTGTCCCCAGCAAAGGGACAGAGGCAGGGACAGATGACTGCTCGAAAGACTCACTATGGAGCCTCTCGTGCCCACCAGGAAGGTTTCAGTGACTCCCCCTTCCCCCATGCTGGGACAGGTCAGGCTGTGGAGCCCGCGCAGCGGTGCCCAGGGTCACTCAGCGGGGGCTCCTTACCTGTTTGGGATCTTGGAAATGTCTATCTTCTCCCTGGGCATGACGTAGGGAACCAGGACCACCTTCTGCAGGTCCGGCAGCCCTGAAGGGGGAAGGGCGAGGCCTGAGTGGTCACAGTGCAGACTGGGGAGGGGGCACCTCTCACAACCGCAGAACAGCCAAGGGGTGTAGCTCATGGGACCTCTGGGGAGGCCCCTCTCTCTGCACGTGCACCCCACGCACACACGCACACGCACACACACACATGTGCGCACGGACGCATGGGAGATGTCCATTTCTACATGCATACCCCCATACACACACACTCAGCCACCTACATGTACCCCATGTTCACCCCCCACTGCCTGTGTATGCCCCATGCACACACACACATTCAGCTGCCTGCACGCGCCCCTTTCTCCCATCGCTCTCTCTCTACCTGTCACTCCATGCACATATGCAAACATGCTCAACTGTCTGCATACACACGCTCCCTGCCTGTATACCCCCGTACACGCACACACCTCTCTGCCTGCATGCGCCCGTTCTCTCACTCTCTCTGCCTGCCCGAGCCCCGCCCCGCGCACCCTGCACTACTCGCCGCAGCTTCTCCAGGTGGCTGTGCTCCTTGCCGTTGTACACCACGGACTCCACCGAGAAGATGAGCTTCGGCTGGATCTGCGAGAAGCGGTCCAGGACGCCCTGTGGGAGGGAGGGAGGGGTCAGCGGTCACTGTGCAGCGCTCAGGGGTGGAGGCAGAAGCCCTGTGACACACTCAGTGTCTATCAGTGGCCAGTCTTGTCCTTTGTGCCCGGCGCTGCGGCCAGTGCAGACAGTTCATGGGGACAATGACAGCTAGGTCCAGCCCTCCACACCACAGGTTGGCTCCCCAGGCGTGTTTGGGCTGGAGAGATGCTCAGGGGCCGAGCCTCTGCCTTGCAAGCAGAAGGTCCTAAGTTTGGATCCCGGATCCCACATAAAAACACCAGACAGAAACAGCAGGCTGGAAGGTGGAGCCTGGGAAGCTCCAGACCAAAGCAAAGAGGGGGTAGAAACAATCCGGGGAGACTCCCAAAGTCACCCTTGGGCCTCCACAGGGACACACAGTGCCCTCTGATACACACACACGCAGCCAATAAAAAGCTACCGCTTAGATACCAGCACTCTTCTCATCAGTAAAGTCATTATTTGCAAATGTTAAACTAATTTTACTTATTGTTCTTTAATATTGTATTTATTTCAGACAGACAGAGGAGGACGAGGAGGTACATATACACCTTATGGGCTTCTGGGAATCCAACTGAGGTCTCCAGGCGTGCAAGCAGGTACCTTGTCACAGTAGCCCTCTTGCTGGCCTCATGTAACCTAGTCCACGGCCACGCTGTCCGTGGGGTTACTTGCTCCTCCATTCCCTGCGAGCTTCTTGCCCCCCGCTTGCTTGGGCCAGCACCCAAGGTTCTCAATGAACACTAAGGAGAAACTCCATCCACCGGCCAGATGCCAACGGATCTTCCTCTAGATATACAGATCCGGCCCCATCACCTCGGCGCTGCATTGCCTTTGACCCACATCTCCAACTCTACCCCTAGATGCTGACGCCCTGCACCAGCACCCCCACATGCCAAGGGTGCCCCAACCCTCCAGGACTCCTGCCTGAGTCACAGCCCCCCTTCCCAGGACCTGCTGTGGGGACAGCAGAAACCATGTGGGGGCATGGACCCTAATGCCTACTCTATACCCAAGCCTCTAAGAAGACGGAGTCCTCAGCTTAGCCAGGAAGAAAGGTCGTAGTGAGTATCGACCTCCGTTCCGCAGCTCAGGCCCCTCTGAGACATGCTGAGTCATGAGAGGCCACCGCCGGCTGTGAAGACGGGACATTACTGTCTCTGCCTCCCTGGGGACAAACAACCCAGGGAATTTGTGCAAAGCCTCAGAAAAGCCAGTGGCACAGCTGGGGGCCCAGAGCTCCCACCTGCCAGTCCCCAGCTTCCACCTGCTGGGGCGCCCGGCCGCTGGGCACCTCTGCTGAGAAATGCTCAGAACAGGAGGGCAAATGACCATAGGTTGAGAGCCAAGCCGCCAAAACCATCACCAACAGGAAGGCAGCTGATGGCCAGACCCCAAGAAAGCTGCCAGTCAGTCACAGATTGTGGGGGCTGGGACAGTGAGGGGTGCTGCCAGCCGGCCCAGGGGAGGAAGGGCAGGTCTGCTACACCTGGGCAGGTCTCCCCCAGGTGGCCGGCAGGCTGGAGGGCATCCCAGTGTGCAGGAGAATGCAGAAAGACCCGGCCAGCCAGCGGTCGCCCACATCCCAGAGACAGTGACCGAGCTCAGAAGGCAAGGACAGCAAGCATGTCGGGTGCAGGGCCGGGCAAAAAGGGCACCCCCACCTCCAGCTGCCATCTGATGCACAAGGCCAGCAGGTGGCAGCCGGAGCCGCTGCAAACCGCTTTCACAATGTAGTGCAATGGACGCGGGACTGATCTGAATCCAGCGCTTAGCAACCAATCAGGCACTGAAGCCTGTGGGCCCACGCTGAGTCACATGGGCAGCCACCCCGAGCGAGGATCGCGGCGGTGCTATTTACACGCTCAACTGTGCACGGCCGCCTGCAGAGGATACAAGCGGCCCCCTGGGCCCCTGGATGTGCCGGCTCAAAGGGGGGGACTTTGGAAACACCACCGCAAACGACGAAACAGAAAACCCCCAAAACGCTGGGAAATGCAGGGCAGGTGCTCTACAAGGCAGGAGCCGCCCCCCATGTGCACTGACCTCAGAGCACATGCATGAGACTCCAGCCTCCCACCCCCGCCTCTGCACACAGCAGGCAGGGGGCCCTGAGGGACTGTGCAGTGCAAGGAAGGGGCAGGCCAGATGAAAGAGGCCCAGGGCCAAGAGACAAGTCAGGACTGTCCCCATGGCAACAGATGAGATGTCTCTACCCCTCAGGATCCCTGGACACTAGCGGGTGAGTCCCCTTCTGTGAAGTGTTTGTTAAGAAACTGAACCAGGGGGCTGGAGAGGTGGCTCAGGGGTTAAGCCTCTGCCTTGCAGGAGGAAGGTCCTGAGTTCAGATCCTAGACCCCACATATAAACGCCAGAGGGAAGCAGAGGCAGCCTGTGTTTCTGGTCCTGGTAGGGCGGAGCCTGTGAATCCCCGGGCAGAGTAAACAAGGAGGAGGTGGAGGCAGTCCACAGTGGTTCCCAAATTTACCTGTGGTTCCACACATACACACACACATGAATAAATAAATAAATAAAATAATAAAAAAAAGCTGAACCAGGGCTGGAGAGATGGCTCAGGGGTTAAGACTGCCTCACAAACAGAAGGTCCTGAATTCGGATCCCAGGTCCCATGTTAAAAAAAAAAAATAAAAAGAAGCTGTTGCAGTCCGCCTGCATAGTTGCTGATAAATGACCATCACACAGCTTAAGGGAACAAGGAGTTTACTTTCTTACGATAGTCCGGTTACAGTTCATAGTCCAGCTTGACGGGAGAGCACGCACCAACACCAGGCCCGAGGGAACTGGCCACCATAACAGTTGAGAGATGGACAATCCTTACTTGCCAGACCAGCATGTCTGGCCAAGTGAACAGAAGGATGCCCACTCTCTCAACCAGCTCTCTGTGATTTATCCAGAGCCTAATCCCACCCACCATGGGCTGGGTCTTCCCCAATAGCTAGACAATCTCCTTCAGGTTTGCTCTAGGCTTAACTCAGCAATCAACTCTCTACAACTGTGCCCAAAGCTCAAACCCTCAAGAGTCAAGTTGACACCTGTGCCTAACTATGACAGAAGCCACGCGGAAATGGTGGCAATCTGCGCATCCTGCCCTAGTTGGATGGGCAGGGTCTCCTGGGAAATCCCAGAGCGAAGCAAAGAGATGGTAGAAGCAATCTAGGGAGATTCCGGAGGTCACTTTTGGTCCTCCACAGAGACACACAGTGCGCTCTCTCTCTCTCTCTCTCTCTCTCACACACGCAAATAAAGAAAAGATTAAAAAAATAAAAGAGGCTATATATCAGGGATGAGGCTCAGCTAGGTTAGCACAATGCCTGCCCAGCACTTTGGAGGAAAGGGACAGAGGAGCCCTGCTGTGTGTGTGTGTGTGTGTGTGTGTGTGTGTGTGTGTGTGTGAGAGAGAGAGAGAGAGAGAGAGAGAGAGAGAGCGCCAGCAGCTAAGGTTCCTGCCGCTCAGGAGGAGCACTCACTGACCCCGTGGAAGTCGAGGTTCCTGCCCTCCCCAACTCCCTCTCCCACCCCAGACCAGGGGAGAGGTGAGCGTGGGGCCACACATGGGGTCTCAGTCCTAGGCTAAGGGGACGTGGAAATGCGTCACGGAACTCCAGGGGCGATGAGGGCAATGGGCTGCCAGGAGGGGAAGCTCGGCTCCTCCTCCACAGACGGATCACGCTGTGAGGACCACACCCCAAAAGTTTTTGCCAAGACAGCAGACCACGGGTGGACACTGGAGATGGACGTTCATGTCCACATTAGCTTCTCCAGAAGTCAGCAGGAAGGAGAACACACCCCATCCCTGGCGCCTATGCAGCCCCCACAGCCCCCCACAGAGCCTGGTGCACAAAGTCACTGAGCGTCCATCTCACGGAGCCTCACTGACACACAGACCCTCTGGACACGGCAATGCCAGAACAGCAGCTGGTAGCGCACCACAGGGAGTCTACGCAGGAGCCACTGCACAGAAGGCCAAAGGGCCTCCCCACCTGGGCCGCTCTGGCCACTGGTCACATCTTGGGCTCCATGGTCCCCTGGAGTGTGGGGTGCTTCATCCAAAGGGGTGCCCCACATGAAAGAGACTGACCCCGCTCAGCAACTTTGGTGCGACTCTCACCTGAGACAGTCATGCTGGCCAAAAATGTGGGGGACCCCAGTGCAGAAGCCCTCTCTCTGCATCTGCTGCCACGGGCTCTGTTGAGGGCCTTCCTCACCCCGCCCCGCCCCCAGATGGGGACCCTCCTATCACCCTCGGGTGGGCCCCAACTCACATTCACCCCGAAGTCTGGGGACTGTGGAGCTCCAGATGGCCCCGATGCTCGCAGCGGCCAGCATGGCCTCCACCGCATGCTCGCTGTTGGGGAGATAACCTGCGGGGGAGGGGGCGGTCAGGTCGTCCCAGCGATAGGTTTCTAGAAGGTTCTCCCAGAGCCCGGGCCAAAGGGGAGAAGGCAGAGACCCAACACCCTCCCTACCCCCCACCCCCTCCTCGCCCCCTCCTCCTCCCTCTCCCGCCCCTCCTCTGCTCCGCCCCCTCCTCCGCTCCGCCCCCTCATCCGCTCCGCCCCTTCCTTCTGCCCCGCCCCCTCCTCTGCTCCCGACCCCTCCTTGCCCGCCCCCTCATCCGGCTCCGCCCTCCTCACCCTTCCCGCCCCCTTCCTCGCTCCGCCCCCTCATCCGCTCGCCCCTCCTCCCCCTCCCGCCCCCTCCTCATCTCAGCCCTTCCTCACCTCCGCCCCCTCCTCTGGCTCCGCCCCCTCATCGCTCCGCCCCCTCATACGCTCCGCCCCTTCATCCGCTCCGCCCCCTCCTCCACCCTCCGCCCCTCCTCTGCACCGCCCCCTCATCCGCTCCGCCCCGCCATCCGCTCCGCCCCCTCCTCACCCTCCCGCCCCTTCCTCTGCTCCACCCCCTCCTCTGCTCCGCCCCAGCCCTCGGCTCCACCCTTGCTTCCTGCGCTGCCCCTTCCTTGCTTGTCACCTGGTGGCTGATTGCTCTGGGTTCCACTCTGAGGCTTGCCGTGGCCCAGGCTGCTTGGGTCTCCCAATCCCCCTGCCTCAGCCTTCCGAGTGCCAGGACAGGTCCCAACCGCCACACCCACCATGCCCACCAGCCCGCCCCCTCTCTCCAGCTCCCTGCGTGCAGCCAGAGGCCCCAGGGTCACATTCCCATCAGCTCCACCTTCCTTCCTCAAAGTCCTCCCTCCCTGGCCCTTCCTCCCCCCTCTCCATCCTCCCTGACCCTCCTCCTTCCCTATCCTCCCTGGACCCTTCTCCGGCTGGTCTCCACCCCCAGAACACTCACCCACCACGCGGTCTCCCTTCGCCACGCCCATTTTCCGCATGGCGGCGGCAAACAGAGCCACCTGCTGCCGAAGCTCCCGGAAGGTCACCTTCCGGATCTCCTCCTTGCTTTCCCCTGGGACAGAACAGAGCCCTGAACACCAGCCCGGGAGGGGGGCCGCGGGGAGGAAGGGGTCATGGGGAAAAGGGGGGCACAGGGAAGAGGAGGGGCCACGGGGAGAAGGAGGGGTCACAGGGAGGAGGAGGGACTATGGGGAGACAGAGGGGCCACAGGGGAGGAGGGTCATGGGGAGACGGAGGGGCCACGGGGCAAAGGAACCATCAGTGCTTCCAGGCCATGTGTGGGCGCCTCTAACTTCCACTTGGTTATCTGAGTTTGAAGGGGAGGCCCGACCCCTGGAGTGAATGGCAAACTTCAGCAAGGCATCCCTTTCCACTGCTGAGTAGTACTCCACCTTTGCTTTGGCTTTTTTTTTAACTGATTAGACAGTGAAAAAATATTAACAAGCAAATGAAATGTCCAGCCTTCCTCGCTGTCAAGTCCACCAGAGCATGGAGACGCGGGTTTCTACCTGACACCGAGCAACAATGGAAAAGAGCAGGGGGCTAGGCAGCTAGGAGCCCCTCCCAACGTCACCGGCCCAAGAGACCAATGGATCATGGTGGAAGGAGTGACCATGAAGACACGGCAGGCGAGGTCAGGCCTGCGCCCAGCTCCTCAGAGGCTGGGACAGCAGACGTGCAAGTTCTGGCCAGACACCATCCAGATGCATCGCTAGAGATGCAGTGCAACACTGATAACCTGCCCAGCGCATGCAAGGTCCTGGGTCATCCTCACCACCACACATGCATGCATACCACACACGTGCACACACAAACATGCATGTACACACGCATGTGCGCGCACACACACAAGATCCAGTAGCCCCCAGGCAGCTCACTGTGGGCAGCCAGCAGACACACCCTGGGAGTGACCCCCCCCATCTGGGTGAACAGGGCCCCACTTCACTGTGACGTCAGCCAGGTGACCACGTCAGAGGCATGACCCATAGAGACGAAGCGAATCATCCCGAGCAAGGCAGTGGGCTGTGACCCTACACCGATACCAGCTGAGACCTCGGTGTGGGGAGGCTGGGGGGGGTTGGGGAAGACATAGTCCTGTGCCCATGCTCGTGTGTGCCTGTGCATGTGTGCCTGTGCATGTGTGCATGCACATGTATGTGGTTGCTCATATGTGCTCCTGTGTGCAAGTGTCATGTTTGTGTGGGCCCACCAGTGTGCAGATAGTCATATGTGTGCACACACTTGCATGCACATGCTGGTGTGTATGTGCATATACATACACACCTGAGTGAACATGCACATGTTCATACACATGTGCAGCCAGAGGCTGATGGTGGGTGTCTTCCCACCTTACTTTATAGACACATGCACCAGCCATGACCCACACATGCCAGCCATGACCCGCACATGCTAGCAGCAACACCTGTGCCAGCCGACATATTTCCTGAGGTGGGTCCTGTACCCGAGCCATTTGGCAGGTGCGGAACTGCAGCCAGAGAGGCTGTGCGACTCCCAACGTCACACGGCAACTGCTGTGGGGCTTGAACTTCTGAGTAAGCCCAAACGCCTGAAGTCTGGGGGCGCCACAGAGACAAGGACCCTGGCACTGTCACACCTGGCAGACGTGCTACGGAAACTGGAGGCTCTGAAGCAGAGAGGTTTTTGAAAAGATCAGGTGCAGCACCGGCACATCGGCGGCTCTTGCCATAGAAGGGTCAGCACTGGCCAAACAAGCAGCTTCAGTCACAGAGGCTGAAGGCCCAGGATCCCTCCGCCCTTCTGTGTGGGGCAGACACATAGCAGGAAGGAGGGTGCAGCCACCCAAAAACCCTATCTGCAATGCCCGACCCTCAAATGAGAATCTGAGCTGTCCTCCAGCTTCCAACACACACATATGAACACACATGCATGGACACACAAACACATATACATGTTGGGCATGCATGTGCATACATGTGCATGCATGAACACACATGTACAATGCACCGGCCAAGCACGCACACGTGCACACATACATGCATGCACATGTATACACATGTACACACATGCAAGGCAGACCTGCACACATATGCACACACATGTACAATGTGCACAGGCCGAGCATACACATGTACACATGCATGCATGTGCACACATAAGTCAGGTGCACATACACAACAAGAAAATCAACCGTTATCGTCTGCACCACTCTCTCTCCTTCCCAGCAGATAGAACGTCCTCACTCGGGCCACCTGCCCCCCACTTCTAGTAGCCCACAAACTCTAGGTCCCCAGAGGCCAGCGACTCACGGGCCACATAAAGGGCGACTCTGTCGTTGTCCTTGTGCCGCAGGAGGTTCTGCGCGTAGTTGAGCCGGCTGCCTCGGAACCACTCGGGCACATCTGCGATGCCTTTGGACGTGTCCACGACCTGCAGGGGGACAGTGGGGGACACGTGCTCTCAGAGGGCCGGTGAGGCCCTGCCCAAAGCCTCACTGGCCCTGGCCCAAGACAGTGAGAAAGCAAAGGCCCCTCAGCCTGAGAAGGCCACCCAATGACATCATGTGATGACGTCTTCTGATGTCACCCAGTGATGCTCAGCTCCTGAGCACGTGACTCAGCAGCATCACGGGGAACAAGAACGGAACACGCCCAGGCCAGACGTGGGGTACAGGTCGGTCACCCCCGCAAGCCGGCGGTGGGGCTAGCATGGGCTAACACCAGATTGCCTCGCAGAACAGCAAACAGGAGAGGAAGTACTGGGGACTGGAACGTGACTCCGCAGCACACCTGAAGCCATGGAATCATCCAGAAAAAGAATACAGCCAACAGTCCAAACCCTGAGCCCCACACAGGAGACAGCAGAGGCCCGGCCAGCTCCCCACCTGCTGCTGGATCTCCGCGTCCTTCCCACAGCCAGCGTGCCGGCCTCTGGGGGGTTTGCTCCAAATCCTGAGGTCACAGGACTGTGTCCCCGACCTACAGCTGGCAGAGTTGAGCGCCCTCCTCAGGCCAGGCCAGACCAACAGGTGCAGGCTGGGAACGGCTTGCCCCCCACCCCCCCGCTTGGGAGTAGCGGGACCCCTACCTGTAGGTGTCCCTACACAGCACAAGGAGGCAAGGCAGAGAAGTGACCACAGGGCACAGAAGTGACTGTGGGCAGCTAGCCCTCAACAGGACATGGAAATCACCCCCACCCAAGGCTCTGAAGAAGGGGCGGGGCCTTAAGGCTGCAGGGGCCTGAGCACCAGGAGGGCATGGTCAGACAGCATCCAGGGGCCACTACAGCCAAGGAACTCACGAGACCTGTACAGAGTTTGGCCTGTCAACATCTCATCACGGAAAGGGGGACAATCTCAAGAGACCCCTGTGCCTCCCTGAGAAACTGCAGAGGGCTAAGGCTGGGGGGGCTGCTTTCCTCAGTGGTATCGCACTGATAGATAAGCCAGTCCTCAGGCAACTGTGATGATGATGTGAGCTAGTGGGCCACACACACAGAAAGATCTGAAAGTGGGCAGGAGATTGGCAGGGAAGATGATTTGCAGTGGGAGAAGGGGGTGGGATTGGATAAATAGGGGTGAAACAACACAAGTTCATTGTACTCATGAGCAAAACTGTCAACGAATAAAAAATATTACACAATAAAGAAAAAAAGGAGACAGCGCACCTCAGGGAGGCTGAGGCGGCTGTGGGGGAGTAGAGTCCCTAGACATAGCCCATACCAGCCCCAAACTCCTCTCGCAATCTTCTGAGTGCTGGTTTGTCTGTTTGCTTGCTTTGAATGTTTTAATTAAAAAGGGGAAGGAAGAGAGAGGGGAAGGGAAGTTATTATGCACAGGGCTAAGCCCGCAGGTCGTGAGTTCAAGACCAGCCTGGACCTTGAGAGTGGAGGGGAGTGCGAGAAGAGACAGATTCTGGTCCCAGATGCTGCAGGCTCCAGGCTGGTCCCGGGGTCCCAGTGGGATCCATGCTGACTTGGTGACACTCTCAGGGACCCTGACCGCCCAGCCCCAGGAGCCCGGGGAGCCCCACTCACCTCGCTGTACATTCGGGAGTGCACCAACCCGCTGAACTTCCAGAACTCGGCCCAGAAGTCTGAGTAGGACTGGACGGACCAGTGATACAAGTCATCGTAGTTCTCTAAAACCAAGGGAGAACAGCACCGGCTCGGTCAAACCTCGGAAAGGCTGGGGCGCCCCAGCCATGAAAGGGGTCCCAGGAGCTTTGGCCACAGCTGTGCTGCCCAAGGGGAGCTGGGTCCCCATGGGGTAACCCCCCTCCGAGCGCCTACAGGGCACAGAGAAGTGATTGGAAATTTTTCTTGAGGGCCAACAAGATGGCTCAGCGGGTCAGGAGGCCTGAGTTCGACCCCTGGAAGCCCACCGGGTGGAAGGAGAGACCTGACTTCTGAAAGTTGTCCTCTGACATCCCCCCATGCACCATGGCACGCGCGCGCATCTGCACGTTCTCTCCCTCTCTCCCTCTCTCTCTCCCTCTATCTCTCCCTCTCTCTCTATCTCACACACATAAAATTTTTTTCTTTTGAGCTGGGGTCTCATTCTACAGCCCAGGCTGACCTTGAACTCTTGATCCTCCTGCCCCAGCCCCCCATGCCCGAGTGCTGTAGTTAGAGGCAGACACCTCGACACCCACTAAATATCTGTGTGCATGTGTATGCGTCTCTGTGTACATGTGTGTCTATGTACATGTGTGCATGTCTCTGTATGCATGTGTGTCTGTGTGTATGTGTCTGTGCACATGTGCACATGTGTGTATGTGTGCATGTGTCTGTATAAGCATGTATCTGTATGTGCATGTGTCTCTGTAAGTGTATGTGTGCATGTGTATACACGTCTGTGTTTATGCACGTGTGTGTGTACATGCATGTGTCTATCTATATGTGTGCATGTGTGTGCATGCACTTGTCTATATGTGTCTATGTGGTGTTTATATGTGTGTATGTGTGTCTATGTGTCTATGTGTTTGTACATGTGTCTCTGTGTGTGCCTGTTTGTGTGTCTATACGTGTCCTGTATGTGCATATGTGTACACAGACATGTGTACACATATATGTGCCTATCTCTGTGTGCGTGTGTACTGTGTACATGTGTATGCATGTGTTTGTCTATATGTGTACATGTGTCTGCACATGGGTGTGCATGTGTCTGTCTATAGGTATGTGTGTGCACGTGTGTCTGTCTATATGTGTGCATGTGTATGCATGTGCACGTGTGTGTGCATGTATGTGTGCATGTGCGTGCGCACGTGTGTGAATATGTCTGTGTGTGTGTGTGGGTATGTATGTCTGCATATGTCTATCTATGTGTGTGTGTGCATATGTGTGCATGTGTCTGGGAAGGGCACACACATGTGGAAGCTTGGCTGTCGCACCTTGCTTTGTGAGACAGGGTCTCTCACTAACCAGCTGGAGACAAAGTGGCCAGTGAGCCCCAGGACCGCCCATCCTGGGGTCTCCAGCGAACGCCCCCGCGCCCGGCTTTCTTCACCCAGGTTCTGGGGCTCGAAACCAGGGTCTCAAGTTGTGCAGGAAGCGTTTCACCAGCTGAGCCATCTCCCCAGCTCCCCTGCTTCGAATCTCAATCCTGTGCCCAAGAGCAGGGATACTGAACAGATGCACGTGGTCCAGCTGGCTTGCTGGGCCAGGCAGGCCTCAATCACTGTCCCCACGGGCACTGGGCAACAGACTTGGACCACCAGGCCCGGCTGCATGCACGTCCCTGATGGGGCTGGGATGCGAGTCCCCCTCCTTCCCGGCTCACAGCAGTGGGGGGTGGGGTTGCAGCCAAGGCTGACACTCGCCAGCAAAGCCTGTGGGAGGAGAGCGCGAGGGGTCTGCTCCTCAGACACCTACCGCTTCCCGCGGCACAGCACCCATCCAGGGCCTGGCACCAGCCTCGGCCCTGCCAAGGAACTGCAGCTCCTGCCTGCTAGCTCGAGCGTGCCCACCACCTGTCTCCAGATAGGCTTCGCACACGCCTCCAGACATCACAAGTGACCTTCCTGCTGGGGGGGGTGTGATGCCAGCACCTGATGCCTTTGGGGACCTTCACTCCACAGAGCATTTGACTGACCATCCTTGGTCCTCATGATGATCCCAGGATCACTCAGTCAAGAATATCAAGATTTGAATTCAGAGCCCAGTGAGTCTTGGTTATCATAGCAACCTCTTAAAGGAGCGATATCACCAACCACGCTTTACAGACCACCGTGGTCTACATAGGACATCATCAGAGAACCGGACAATTGCAGAGGTCCTGGGCGTGTTAACACCTCACCACCTCACAGGGCAAGCTCAACCTGGCCTTTAATTCAAATACGAGACCCTATATGCAGAGGGGAGGGACGGCAACCCTGGACCAAGACCCAAGCGCCTGCCACAGCTGGCAGCAGGGTGGAGACCACCGAGACCAAGCCGTCTGTCACGGGAGCAAGAAGATGTGGTCGCTGTCTTCACATGAGCCAGCAAGAAGGGACTGAAGCCCCAAGCAAGAGTCACCTGCCAGTAGATAGACTGGGGACATGGCCCAGGGCTCGTCACAGCGAGGTCCAGGGTCAATTTGACCACCAAGGGTTTCAAGCTCTGGGCACATTCATGACTGAGTCAGGCCCTGAGCAAGCCTGCAGGAGATTGTCTAGTTGACTGGGAAGGTCCAGCCCATGGTGGGTGGGGCTCGTCCCAAAGCGGGTAGGTAAGAGGAGGCAGCTGTGACAAGTTGGCATCTGTCCCTATACTTGGCAGACATGCTGGTCAGGCAAGTGGAGATGCCGCTTTGAACAGCCCTGCGGATGCACTGAGATCGGTTCTCTCAGTATCTGGTGGGGGGAGGGATCTCCTGCCATGCTGGACGAGGGCCTGTGCCCAAGACTTGTGCCCATGTTCCCTTAAGCCATGTGGCCGTGACTTTGTTGGCAAAGTGCAGGCTAACCACAACAGGAGTAAAGCCTCTGCCTCACAAGCAGAAGGACCTGAGTTCGGATCCCAGACCCCCACTTACAAATGCTGAGTGGAACTGGCAGCAGCCTGTCATTCCAGCCTTGGGAGGTGGAGCCTGGGAAACCCCAGAGTGAGGCAACAGGGAGGTAGAACAATCCAGAGTGATTCCTGAAGTCACCCTTGGGCCACCAGGGGCACACATTCAAGTGCCCTCTGGCACACACACATGCATACACACAAAGATTCAGTCTAGTGCCCTTGGGGAGCAGCTCCCACAGGGTGGCATCAGATCTAAAAGCAACACCCAGGCATGTGGAAAAGGAGACGTTGGGGGTGGGGGGGACGGACCCTAGAAGTTAAGAGAGGAATGAGCACAGCAAAGCCCACCAGCTGCTGAGCCTCAAGGCGCACACGGGCCCTGGGCTTTCCTCGGGACCCTCCTCCCAACTCTATTTTACTATTTATTTGTGAGACAGGGTCTCACTCTGTAGCCCAGGCTAGCCTTGAACTCAGGCAATCCTCCTGCCTCAGCTTCTGAGTGTTGAGACTGGGCTCGGCACTCCACCCTGGGGCGCCAGGTCACAGGTCGCTTCTGCGAGGGGGGGCTCGGCTCTTGGGGGACTCAAGTGTAGGGTTCCTGCATGAGAGCTGGTGGAGGAAGCAGGAGGTGGGGGGCAGAGGGAGAGGGTGTAACCCCACTCTCCCGGATGGAGATGCCCCATCCAGCATCCACTCACTGGGCAAACCCGTCTCCAAGGGAGGGAGGAGAGGGGAGAGGGATGGCACCTCGCTCTACAAGGATCTGGGCACCCCGATGACAAAGCACAGGGGGTCCCCGGTCAGAAAGGGACCTGGGGAGCTCCCAGATTTACTCTGGCCCAACAACAGGAGTGCAAGGAGGGAGATGGGAGGCCTTGAGGACTGGGAAGGAGGGAGACATGGGGGAGGCCGGGCCCTGGACACCTGGGAGTGAGACCTAGGGTCCACCTGCCACCTCCTGAATGCCTAGAGACAGAAGTGCAACAGAGACACCGGGGTCCCCGCAGCTGAGGCAAGAAGGGGTACAGAGGGGGGAGCAGGAGGTGACAGGACCAGCCAGGCCCGATATGGATCTGGCCAAGTTATGTGGAAAGAGCCCCGCCCTCGCCCAGGCTGGGTCAGGGTGGGATCTGGAATGACGCTCCTGATTAGGGTCAGTCTGGGGCTCGGGAGTTTAACGTGAAGGGAAGGGACCCCACCCTGGTTCCAAATTTTCCCAATCGTGTCATGGTCTTAAGACCCTGAGCACTGAATCCCAGCAAAGGCCGCCTGCGAGGAGCCTGACCCACGAACCCCACACTGGAGAAGCGTGGCTGGTCAGCCCGCGAGGCAGCCCACGTCACGCGGTGCTCCAGAGTGGGAAAGCCCAGCGGGAGATCCACGCATCCCTGGGGGTGCCGCCGCCATCGGGTGCCCCTCGCTGGGAGAGGGTGGATCCCACCTGCGGGGAGGTGTCAAGACGGTGTGGATCCGGGAAAGCCAAGGGTGCAGCTTCACACATGCCGACGCAAACTCACCGTCAGGATGGTCGCCACCCGCGGGACAAGGGTCCCCGAGCCAGCGGGGCAATGGGTGGGGGGACCCCCCAACTCCAACATGGGGAGACCGGCCATTCATCAGGGGCCCATTCCAACCGGGAAGGGGAGGAAGGGGGGCCGCCTTCCAGAAGAGGAGCGACCTCCGCAGACGGAGACTCCGCATTCGGAAAGGCCCCGGGGCGCGCCCCGCACTCACCCAGCTCCAGGCCGCAGGAGGCGCGCACGGCCGCCCGGAAGCGGTCCATCTGCGTGTCCTTCTTGCTGTCGGGCTCCCACATCACCTGGCACTCCATGATCTCCTCGCGCTCGGCCCGCGCCGGCTGGGACATGGCTGCGGCGACGGCTGCGGGGCGCCGAGGAACGGGGACCGCGGGGGGCCGGGGATCGCGGGGAGCGCACTCGAGCAGAGCGCGGCACGGCGCGAGCGAACCGCGGCGCGAGACTGGGCCAGCGGCGCGGCTGCTGGCGGGACACCCGGCCTGGCCACACCCCCAGCGCCGACCACGCCCCACAGCCTCGGAAAACCGCGCCTCCTGGAGGAAGCCCCGCCCTTCTCGCTGTAACCCTCCGCCGAGCGGCGCCGGAGAAAAAGGAGTGCTTGCCGCGCGCCGCCCAAGGGAAGCTCTGTGCAGGAGCGCTGATCCTCACGGCGGCTGAGCGTGCGGGAGCGCGCATGCACGCATTCGTTTATGCAGTCATTCATGCGTACATGCATTCATGTATGCAAGCACACACATGCATTCATTCGTTGACTCATGCATGCATCCACACCTGCATCCATTCGTTGACTCATCCCTGCATGCATGCACGCACACATGCATTCATTCATTCCTTGGTTCATTCATGTGTGCACGCATGCATACATTCATTAACTCATGCATGCATGCAGCCATTGACTCATTCGGTGTGCATGCACACATGCATATATGCAGTCATTCACGCATTCGGCATCGATTTGGCCCTTCTGATGCATGGTTGTGGGGTGCAGGAAGAAGACTCGTGGAGACAGGTGTGCGGAGCAGGGAAGACATCTGAGCAATACACAATGCGTGTTCACACAACTCTCACACCGCCTGCCACCACGCAGAGGTGGCCAGGAGCAGCCACGTGCAAGTCTCCCGGGCACGTGGAGGCTGCCGTGGCATAAGGACAGACCCTGGGGACATGCCGCCTGGGATACCAATGCTCAGCTCCAAAGATTAAGCATTAAGCTCAGGGTAGGAGGGGGGCTAGGAGATGACTCAGCGGATCAAAGCACTTGCCGCACCAGCCTGATGACCTGAGTTCAAATTCCTGGAAACAGCTCCACGAGTGACTTCTGACCTACACATGGTCAGAATGGCATGCATGGGTGCATGTACACACATGTGCACATGTGTGTGTGTGCATGTGTGTATGTGTCTCTCCCTCTCTCAAATGCATAAATAAATTTGTTTGAAACCCTAAGAGAATCCAAGTTGGAAGCTGAGCGTCACGGAGCAGACCCCTAATCCCAGCACTGGGAAAGCTGAGGCAGAGGGATGACCCAAAGTTCAGAGTCAGCCTGAGCTACGATGCAGTGAGCTCCAGGATAGCCTTGGCTACAGAGTGAGACCCTATCTCGAAGAAAGAGAGAGACAGAGAGAGAGAGAGAGAACAGAGTTCAGAATAGACAAGAGCAGATTCCAGCATAACACAGGAGCCGAAGGTGGGGTGGGGTTGATGTGGCCCAAGGGGGCCAAGGCTCAGCAAGTTGGCTCTCCAAGCCACCCATTCCAGCTGGCCCCAAGTTCACCAGGCCAAAGAGCTGTGGGAGGGTTCTCCCCCTCCACCCACCACACCTGCAAGGTGTGAAGGCTTCACCGCCCCAACGCCCCAGGGGCTGTGGAAACCCCATCTGGCAGCTGCGGAGGAGACACTGTGAACGACTGGGCAAAGCTTGCCTGTGGGCCAAGCCACACTGCCAGACGCCAAGGCAGGGACGGCCGTGCCCCTGGGGTGCTGAGCTGAAGACTCCGTGTTGCAGAAAGGCCCAAAGCAAAGCAAACCCCAGCGGAAAGCCACTGTAGCAGCAGGCCAGTGGTGGGCGCTTGTCAACCTCCCCCCTCATCCTTCCCCAGGAGGAGGAGGCAGGAGAATCAAGAATTTCAGGGTCAACTTCAGCTACATAGAAAACTGAAGGCAAGCCTGGGCTACAAGAGAGCCTATGTAAGAAAAGAAAGGAAGGAGGGAGGGGGGAGTAAGGAGGAGGGGGAGGGAGGAGAAAAGAACAAGGCAGAGAGAAGAGCAGAAGGAAGGATTGAAGTGGTGAACGTGCAAATCAGATGCATGTGTCCACTTGGCAACTGAAGGCTGAGTCTTTGGGCACATGTGTGAAGAATTGGTACTTAAGGTAAGCCGTGAGCAGGTCTGCAGGAAATTATCTAACTGATGAGAGAAGCCCCAGCCCACGGTGGATGGGACCATTCCCTGGCAGGTAGAGAAGATGGGGGGACCTGATTCAGTACTTGGGCAGACCCACAGATTGGCAAGTGATGGGGGTCAGAAATTCCTACTGGTGTGGCGTGGCTGCTGGCATTGGTGTGGGCGCCCCTGCCAGCTGACGAAGTGCACCCGAGAACTGTACACAAGAATAAAGCCTTTGTTGCCTTCAGTCCTGCAGTTGTGAGTCTGCAGCAGGAGCACGATCCAAGCTGGCACCTCCCCCCCATCCGAGTTACACTCAGTCTTCAGACTCTCTAGCCTCGGCGTCGCCTGATCGAGCCTCGGCTGAAGAAACGAAATGTCCGAGCCCCGCACACCTGCGATCCCACTCTGCGTAGCGACCTGATTGAAATTCAAGATTTACCGGTATCTACATTTCTTCCTCTTCCCTCCTGGTTGCCACTATGGAAGCAGCATCTTTAAGGAAGGCTGGATCTGCCCCAAGGATGAGGATGTGGCCCCATGGGAGAGTGCTGGCCTCCCCTCACCAAAGCCCTGAGTTCACACCAACCCCCCTGCACCGCATGAACCAAGTATGGCGGCGAGCGCCGCAACCTCAGCATTTGGAAGGATCAAGAGAACAGATGACCTTGCTATTTATCAAAGTGGAGGCCAACCTGGGCTACATGGCATACCGTCTGGGAAAGAAAAGGGGAGAGAGAAAAAGGAAGAGGAGGAGAAGGAGGAAGAGGAGGAAGGGAGGGAGGGAGGGAAGGAGAAAGAAAGAAAATAAAGGAAGAAGAAAGGAAGGAAGGAAGGAAGGAAGAAGAGAGGAAAGAAGAAAGAAGAAAGAAAAGAAAGAAAGAAGAAAGGAAAGGACGGAAGAAAGAAGAAAGGAAAGAGGAAGAAGGAAAGAAAGAAAGAAAGAAAGAAAGAAAGAAAGAAAGAAAGAAAGAAAGAAGAAAGAAAGAAAAGAAAGTGCTGAGGCAAAGAGTAGAGCAATGGGAACCACTGTGGACTCACACACAAGAGACCTTTGTGGTTCCTCCTTTCTCCACCTCCCATGGGGATGCCAAGGCAGAGAACCCCTTGAACCCCGGAGCCCAAGGGCAGGGAACCCAGAGGAATGAAATCCTTTCTGGAAACTTCCCTAGCCTGTGCTTTACCATGTAGGGAAAATACAAATAAAACAAGCTAGAGGGCCATGCTGCACTGCGGGGTGACATCTACCCCATGAACCCTTCCCCCACGAATCTCCTGTGCAGTGGGGGGACAGAGGCCAGGCGAGAGCTCCCTGCTCCCCCAGCCGGTGGCACGGAGCAGCCCGACACCACCCACAACCAGGCGAGAGACCATCCGATGGGCCTGGCTCACCCTTGTTCCCGTGCTGGGTGAGTCAGAGGTCTTCCCACTAGTCCTCCACTGACCCCAAGATGCTAAGCCCGCCCACCAGGCCACCTGGTGGCCATGTCTGCTCTTGCTTGTTTGGGGGCGGGAAGAGGTGAGCAGATGGGGTGACCGACACCCTCTGCTTCACTTGGCTTTTTTTGCCTCTTATGTAAGTTTAAAGTTCTCTCTGCATTCGCCAGTTTCGACAGGGAAGGTTCTGGAAGACAAAGCCTCCAGTGTCCTGGGCTGGCAGAAAATTGAGATAAGACACAAGGAAGTGTGTTCACACATGCAAGAGCCCTGTAAAGACAAGGGTGTGTGTGTGTGTGTGTGTGTGTGTGTGTGTGTGTGTGTGTGTGTATGTGTGTGTGTGTGCATGCTTGCATTCATGTATGCATAAGTAAGCATGCATGTGTGTATGTTTGTGTGTGTGTAGGTAAGCATGCATGTGTGTGTATATGTTCGTGTGTGTAGGTAAGAATGCATGTGTGTGTGTGTTCGTGCGTGTGTAGGCAAGCACGCATGTGTTTATGTTCGTGCATGTGTAGGTAAGCATGCATGTGTATGTGTATGTTTGTGTGTAGGTAAGCATGTATGTGTGTATGTATGTTCGTGCATGTGTAGGTAAGCATTCGTGTGTGTGTGTTCTTGTATGCATAGCTAATCATGCATGTGTGTGTATAGGTAAGCATGTTTGTGTGTCTGTAGGTAGGCATGCATGTGTGTGTGCGCGCGCATAGGTATGCATGTGTGTGTAGGTAAGCATGCATGTATGTGTGTGTGTGTGTGCATGCCTGTGTGCCAGGAAATACATACAGAGGTTGGAGAATAACTTCTCAGGAAGGACCCCCACCTTCTGCCAGCCCGAGGCGGGGTGTCTGGTTTTTCATAGGTGACTTCAGGTGGCTTCTCCTGTCTCAGCCAGCGTTTTTCTTTCTTTTCCTGTGGATTCTGGGATAGAACTCAGGTCTGCAGGCCGTTCCGCAAGCACTGAGCCATATCCCCCCTCCTCCCTCCTGTGGCCACCCAGCTCCTTGTGCAGATGCCGGGGGTCCTGGGGAAGCCTCCCCCTCTCACGGCTCTCCATTATCTATGGCTACTCCTCTACCCAACACATGCTCCATAGCCTGAAATCCAGTCCTTCTTTGATTCCAACTCAAATCCCAACTGTTGGGCTGGGCTCCTCAGGAGTTTCCAACGCCTGGTACAGGCTGGGAAGACAAGGAGCAGCTTGCGTGCATTGCACAGGAAAACCAGGCACAGACAAAATTCACATGGGTCGCTTCACAGAACATTGGCTCTCGTGCATGTGTGTACGGCGTGCATGTGTGGGTATGTGTGCAGGTGGGCATTCATCTGCAGGTGCGAGGTCAAAGGGCAACTCTACGTGCCTTCCTCCATCATAATCCACTTGGACATTCTGCCCAGACGGGCTGACCAAGCACGTTACCCCTGAGCCAAGCCCCCCCTCCATCCTCAAGGCTTTCTTTGGGAATCTTTCTCTGTTCAAGAATCATCCTGGATTGCTTCTACCTCCTTCTTGCTTTGCTCTGGGATTTCCCAGGCTCCGCCCCCCAGAGCCTGAAGCTGCTGCCATTTCCGCTTGGTGTTTTTTTACATGAGACCTGGGATCTGAACTCAGGACCTTCTGTTTGTGAGGCAGAGTGTTAACCCCTAAGCTGTCTCTCCAGCACCTCCATCTTTGTTCTTGAAAATGGTTTCTCATGGAAAACCTGGGGTTCACTGATCCTGAACAGGCTGGCCAGTGGGCCTCAGGGAGCCCCTGATTCTGACACCCCAACCCTACTGGCCCGGTTTCTGATGTGTGCTAGGATCAGAACTGAAGTCCCATGCCTAAGTTCTCACCATGGACTAAGCCAGCTCCCTAACAACCCCCCCATTTTTGGTACTGGGATGAACCTGGAGTCTGGCACCTGCTAGATAAACTCATAAGCTTTATGCACAGCCTTTTCTTATTTGAAACAAAGGTCCCAAGTGGCCCAAGCTCACTTATGCAGCACAAGTTAACCTTGAACTGGGAGCCTCCCACCTCAGCCCCGGAAGTAGCCAGGATAACAGCACCTCACTACCACACCCAGCTCCTTCCTCCCCTATATGGACAGCCTTTTGGTTTGGCTTATTCTATTATAAATACTTTATTTATTTGAAAAAGAGAGATGGGGCTGGCGAGATGGCTCAGGGGTTAAGACTCTGCCTCTGCAAGCAGAAGGTCCTGAGTTCAGATCCCAGGTCCCACCTAAAAAAATGTCAAGTGGAAACAGCATGGACCTGAGCTTCTAGCACTGGAGGTCAGAACCTGGGCAACCAGAACCAACAAAAAAGAGGTAGAAACAATACAGGATGATTTCCAAAGACACTCTTGGTCATACACAGGGACATAGTATGCCCTCTGATACACACATATACACAGTAAATGAATTTTTTAAATTATATACATAAAAAAATAAAGACAAAGGGCATCAAGGACTTTAAGAAGTCACCTCTCTCCTTCTCCACGTGGGCTTCCCACTCTAGAACTGGGGTCTCCACATCTCCCATCAGGAGCCTTTTACCCGCCTGGTTTGGTTTGTTTGGAGATGGGAATCTCAGATAACCCAAGTTGGCCTCCAATTTGCAATGCAGTGGAGGCTGACCTTGAACTCCCGATCTTCCGTGCTGGGCTCACAAGTGAGGGGCCAGGTCATGCAGGGAAGTGTGGGGGAGGGGGTTAACAAGGGACAGAGACCCCACCTCCCGACCCAACGTTGGGCGCTGACTAAGCACCCAGGGGCTGGTTTGGAGCTGGGGGTGTTTTGCACATCGTTGGTTACTTTTCGGTTGTGATCGGTTGCAAGAAACTCTTGAGTCCCCGGCTATCGTTCTGGGGCGTACTCGGGCGATTCCCCACCAGAACCGTCCTTATGGCTTACCCTGGTCTACCCTCTGTGAGCGCCTGGCCTGCTGGGAAGGAGATCCGCCCCCGCGGGACCCTCCAGCGCTGTTTTCCCGGGCATTAGGGTGTTACGGGGACCTGGCCTTGGGGACTGACCCCTCCTTGGGCAAAGCCGGACTACCGGTCCCCAACAGCCTCAGCGATCTCCAGCGCCGGCGCCGCCCCGCCCGGCCGAGTCCCAGACCCGCGGCGGAGGGATCTGAGCACGCGTACCGCGCCACACGCGCCTCGCACGCTGATTGGCTGGCGGAGGCCTGGCCCCATATCGGCCCAGGCCGTGGCGGGCGGAGGGGCGGGCTTAGGCGCCAGCCAATCACGCGGCGTTCCGGCGCGTGGGCCGCGCCTCTCCGCCAATGCGAAGGGAGAACATGGAAAGGGCGCGCCCAATGGGAGTTGATCCCAGGGGCGGGGCCCTCTGGGCTATGCCGTCGCCATGGCAACCGAGCCGGAAGCGTCGCTGGTCCCAGGCCGTGGGTAACGCCCTGGTGCCGGCTAGGAGAGCCGAGCCTGGGGTAAATTAGTTTCCTCCTTTTGAGAGTCTCGGGTAGCCCAGGCTGGCCTGCAAGTCAAAATTGATTTAAATTAAGATGACGCCAAAATTAAAATATACACAGTGTATGTGCGCGTGGAAAACATTGGAATAAGATAGGAGAAGAGATTACGTTCAAGTTGGCTGACCTTGTGTTGGAGTGATCTTTCCAGGATATTTTTTTTTACTTTTTTTTATTATTATTAATTCAATTGTGCGCGTGTATGTGTGTGTGTGCGTGTATGCGTGTGTAGAACTACGGACGAATTCGGGAACCACCATGGACCGCCTCCTCCTTGTTTACTCTGCCCCGGGATTCACAGGCTCCGCCCTACCAGGATCAGAAACACAGGTCGCTCCCGCTTCCGCCTGGCGTCTATACGTGGGGTCTAGGATCCGAACTCAGGACCTTCCGCCTTCAAGGCGGAGGCTTAACCCCTGAGCCACCTCTCCAGCCCCTCCAGGATATATTTTTAAAATCAAAACTATTATTTCACAAATGTAAAGTAGAGCCCTTAACAAAAAGTTCCATAAGGAAATAAAATCCCCAAATACAACATTACAGAATATCTTATCAAATGCAAAGGCAGAACTAAATTTTGTGATTTTTTTGTTATATTTCTTTATTTCTTCCACTCCATCCAAAAACCCATCCAAATCCACAGTTCCTGGCTAAGCGGATCACACCACCATACACAGCTTCCAACACTTCCCTGGATATTTCTTGGGCCGAAATTAGAACCTTGGGAATCTTCCATAGCAAACGATGCTCATAAAAATCCACCTGGAGGGGCCAGTGAAATAGCTCAGTGGGAGCGGCGCCGGCTCACAGGTCCGGTGACCCGGGTTCAATTCCTGGGAGCCCACGTGGTGGTAGGAGAGCTGACTGCTATCTGTTCCTTCCTCTCCTGTCAATCTCCCGCATTAAATAAACAAGGAAATTCTGCCTTACAAGGCCATAGGATTGTTCCATCCAGCTTGCTGATTTCTTTCTTCTATGGCCCCAAACATCCTGGATGGGTTTGTAAAACTGGCTGGCTTTTTTCGTAGTTTGATACACTTTGCCCCTTGCAGCAAGCTCGCCCCCTGCTGGCCAGAAACTTCCTCTGCAGCCCAGTCTGGCCCCCAGTCCAAGATTTAACTCCCTCCGCCCCTGAGTGAACCTCTGGCTCCTTCTTGTTTGTTTGCTATGAGACTGGCTCTCCTGAGCCGGTCCCAAACTCCTGACCTTTCAGGCTCCATTTGCCAAGTTCTTTTATTTTATGTGTATTTGTGTGTGAGCGTGTGCATGTGTGTATCAGAGAGCACGTGTCCCTGTGGAGGACCAAAAGGTGACTTCAGGAATCATCCTGGATTGCTTCTACCTCCTTGCTTCGCTCTGGGATTTCCTGGGCTCCGCCCACCAGGGCCAGAAGTGCAGGCTGCCTCCCTTTCCGCATGGCATTTTTATGTGGGACCGAGAATCCAAACTCAGGACTTTCTGTTTGCAAGACAGTCTTAACCCCTGAGCCATCTCTCCAGCTCTTGTGTTTGCTTTTGTTTTTTTAGCATATTTATTTCTTTGGATTCCACTCCATCCAAAAGCCCGGGGCAGGGTTCAAAAAAATAGAGGCTTAAAAATATTCATTTGGGGCTAGAGATGTAATTCAGTTTTTAGGATGCAAACTGGCCCAGTGTGCATAGTCTGTCTCCAGCACTGTGGACCAGCATGGGAAAGAAAGAGAAGAAAGGAAAAAGGAAAAAGGAAAGGAAGGGGAGGAGAGGGGAGGAGAGGGGAGGGAAGGGAAAGGGAGGGGAGGAGAAGGAAAGGAGAAAAATAAAGAAGAGAAAGACAAAAAGAAAGGAAGGGAGGAAGGAAAGGGAGGAAAAAAGAAAAGAACAACAAAAAAAGAAAAAGTATAGCAAGAAAGGACAGAAGGAAGGAGAAAAAAGACAGCTTTTGTCCATTCAGGTTATTTATGCTGGATGTACTTGAGGGGAGTCTGGAATGCTTCCCATCCTCAGCTGACAGTCCCAGGTGGTGTGGTGGGGCGACGTCAAGCGACCAGCAGCCTGGCACTGTCCATCCTGACTTCCCTACCCTCGTCTTGTGGGGCAGGTGGCACACCACCTGAAGATGGGCCCAGCACGTGGAGAGAGGCAACATCCATATGCCTTTCATTAGCTATAATTACCCACGTGTGTGCATGTGTGTGTGCTTATGTACATGTGCTTGAGTGTGTACATGTGTATGCATGTGTGTGCATGGGTGTATATGTGTGTGGATGTGTGTGCACGTGCATGCATGTGTGCATGTGGGGGTTGTATATACGGTGTACGCGTCCAGTGAGGACAGAGGACATCAGATGTCCCACTTGGTCATTCTCAACCTTCTCCCCATGATACAAGAACCTTTACTAAACCCAGAGCTAGGATGGGACAGGCAAGTCTAGGGACCCTCCTGTCTCCACCCTCCCTGCAGCACTGAAGTTACAGGTCTGCCCACAGCAGTGCCTATGGGCGCTGGGGATTTGAACTCTGGTCCTCATTTCCATGCAGCAAGCACTGTTTCCCATTGAGCCCTAGCATTGTACTTTTTTTTGTTGTTATTTTGGGAAAATAAAATCAATTTATTGGGCTGAAGAGATGGTTCAGTAGTTAAGCCTCTGCCTCACAAGCAGAAGTTCTGAGCTCCGATTCCAGGTGCCATGTTAAAACCACCAGGCAGAAATGGTGGCAGCCTGCACTTCTGGCCCTGAAAGGCGGAGCCTGGGAAATCCCAAAACAAAGCCAAAAGGAAAAAGAGCCATCCAGGATGATTCCTGAAGTCACCCTTGTGCCTCCACCAGTACACACAGCGCCCTCTGATGCACACAGACACACATAATACACACACATACATAAAAAAAAAGTGTAAAATCAATTTAATGTCTCAATCTGAATGTAAATTTTGTTTATAAATTGTCTTATTTTGTTTTTAGTTATTGGTAATCTCCTAGTGTGTCTAATTATAAATTATACTTCATCACATGCATATGTGTGTTTATAGGAAAACTTGACCATAGGTACATGTATATAGTGTATA
The DNA here is from genome assembly GCA_023101885.1 of Typhlomys cinereus. NCBI lineage: Eukaryota > Metazoa > Chordata > Mammalia > Rodentia > Platacanthomyidae > Typhlomys > Typhlomys cinereus. Next base: position 1,320,289 of record JALPQD010000373.1, on the reverse strand, counting down.
CGTTCAGGAAAAATGATATATACAAAATGCTTAGCTCTAGTCAAAGCCTCAGTGAGCAGCTAAGATGGTTACACTGGTTATTTGAACAGCTGCCACACACAGACAGGTTGAATGCATTCTTAAACATTATTTATTTTGCGTGTGTGTGTGTGTGTGTGTGTGTGTGTGTGTGTGTGTGTGTGAATCAGAGGGCACTGTGTGTCCCTGTGAAGGGTGACCTCATGAATCATCCTGGATTGCTTCTACCTCCTTTTTGCTTCCCTTTGGGATTTCCCAGGCTTCGATGATCAGAGCCGGAAGTGCAGGCCACTGCCATGTCTGCCTGGCATGTTTACATGGGACCTAGGATCTGAACTCAGAACCTTTTGCTTGGGAGACAGTTGTAACCCCTGAGTCATCTCTCTGGCCCCAGGTTTAGTTCATTTTTAAAGGGGGGCAAGGACTCACGAAGAAAAAATTCTCAGAAGCCACGCTATGCTCCTGAGGGAGAAATGAGGAAGGACCACTGAGGTGTGAACAGGTCTCCCCAGGACAGCTGCTTGACCTTGGGCTGTGCTGTCCAAGGTCCCCAGGGAAGAAGTGCCACTCCCCAGGGGACCCCCCCAGGCCTGCAGCCCTGAACACCAGAGAGGTAAGGCTGTCGGGATGGAAGGTGTCTGTCAGGGTGTTACACATGCTGGGTCCCCACACTCGGTGGCATTTGTAACCCTGGACTTCTAGCAGCAGAGAGAGGTGGCGGGCAGCAGGGTGTGGTGACAGAGACAGACAGGAGAGCTCTCCGGGGCGCCCTGTTCTCTCTCACTTTCAGTGGTGGCGGCCCAGCTGCTTGGGAAGAGTCAGCAGGTCAGAAGCAGAGAGACAGCAGAGACTCAAGACTACAAGGGCCAGCAAGGTGGCTCAGTGGGTAAGGGAGGGGTTTTGCACGTAAACCAGCCAGCCTGAGCTCGATTCCCAGAAGCCCACATGGTGGAAGGAGAGAAGCGATTTCCAAAAGTTGTCTTTTGACTTCCACCAGTGTTCATATGTTTTTGTTTCTCTTCTCCCCATCTCAAATAAACAAAATACTTCTCCAAATTAAATCAGACTGGAGAAGTGGCCCAGGAGTTAACAATACTTTTGTCTCCTAAGCCAAAAGACCTGAGTTCAGATTCCCAGATCTCATGTGAAAACACTGGGCGGAAATAGCAGTTGCTTGCAATTCCAGTTCTGGAAGGTGGAGCCTGGGAAACTCCAGATCAAAGCAATAAGGAGGTAGAAGCAATCCAGGATGATTCTCTCTTGGGCCTCCACAGGTACACACACAGACACGCACACTCATATACACACATGTGCATACATGCAACACAAAAAAAATCACGATAAACACTTGTCCAGAGTGATGAAATATATTTAAGAATTTTGTACAACAAAGTTACAATAATCATTTATTAAGCTGTAATTTTTACATCTTAATTCAGTTCTGCAACAGTCTACAGGTATCTCTAACACCAAAGCTGGTGATTGTCAAATAAGAGGAATGTATATATTGCAAAAAAAGAACAAAATCTCAAGAAAGAAGCCAGATGCACTGTTGTCTACAAGGGACTCGGCTCCCAGGGCTCCGGGAACCACAGTGTGCCCACAAGCGCGCAGACACCTACTATGTTCACTACCAAGTGGCTTCATATCAAGTTTAACTAAATGCTAGATAAAATTTATAACCAAACACACAAAAGGTAAAGTCTGTGGGGCATATGCTTGTTAACAAGGGGCACCACACCTCAGAGACATGATTTCCAGTTGGGGCGGGGGGTGGGGGGTGGTAGCAGTTGTCTGGTGGGGTTCTAGTTACACACCGATCACTGTTGCAAGGGATGAGGGGGTCAGAGCTTCCCCACAAGTGTGGCTGTGTCTCTGACAGCACAGCAAAAGCTTCAAGTCTGCAGAAATGGGGGAGGGGGGAACCACAGGTTCCCATCAGACTGTGGAGTGCTACAAGGGGAGAGAAAATGGTTTGTGATGTGTGTCCCACGTACCAGGAAGTCACGGACAGGACACAGCGGGCCAGCGTGCTGAGGTCAGGCGGGACACGCCTGCCCCTCGCAAGGGAGGAACGAGGAAGTCTAGCGGCCCAGAGAGTTTTAAAAGCCTCCACCGTGGTGACAGGTCACTGGAGAAAGCTGGGGGGGGGGGGACAGCCGAGAGTGAAGCACATGCTCAGCTTCTGGGTTCCAGGACCTGACAGGGTCCTGAGAGGAACAGGGGACCCTCGGTGGCCAGCGGGTTCTCAGATCCCTTAGTCTATTCACATCCAGTCAGGGACGAGGTCAGGAGCCAAACACTGTAGCTGATGCCGTTTAGAATAGATGGAGACGCTCAACAGGTAAATCGCTTGCCACGCAAGCAGAAGACCCGAGTTCAGATCCCCAGGTCCCAAGTAAAGTGCTAGATGGATGTGGTGGTCTGCCCTCAAGTTCAGCCCTGCAAAACGGAGCCCAGGAATCCCCAGAACAAGCTGGCAGCCAGCTAATGGCAGCTCTGGGTTTAATTAGATACCCAGGCTCACAGCAGGAAGGTGGAAGTGTGATCCAGGATGATTCCCGTATGAACACAAATACATATGGGCATGTGTATCCGCACACACACATACACTCCATAAGTGTGAACACTTATAGACCACACATACACTCCTCCACAATGTCACAGGTGTTAGCACACACACATACACACATCGCACATGTGAACACATATATACCACACATATACCCCACAGATGTGAACATGTATATAACGCGCGCGCGCACACACACACAGAGGAAAACAAACACCATTGAGCCAGGCATGGAGGGCACCCACTGACCCGAAGCCCACCCAGCACATCCTCCCCGGCGGCCGGATCTGACACTCCTGGTCATAATGAGCTTCCAGTGCACGAATCACACAGGAATATTAACACTGATTAATTCGAAGGCGGCTCGAGCCGGCGTGCGGATGAGCAGACGGTCACTGTCCTCAGAGAGGTGTCCAGTCCTGAAGCTTCCAGAATATCAGGACATGGGGTAAGGTTCAAAATTACATCTTTACACACACGAGAGAAGAGTACGGAAGGAGATGTGGGACCCCGAGAGCTGCTGCCTTCCAGGGGCCGTGGAGAGAAAAGCTTCAACCCAGACTCACCCAATGAACAGCACTTGTGATTTGCAAAACCTGGCCTCCGACAGTCCTGCCCTAATCTGAGGCCTGGTCAGATTGTAATACATCGCAGGTTGGAGCGCCATCGGTCTAGCTCAGTGTTGGTCGAGCGTGCGTGAAGCCCTGGGTTCGAGACTCCCCACTGCCCTGTCCTCCCAGCACTTAGGAGGTAGTGGCTGAGGTTCAGCAGCTTCTGCACAAGTTCAAGGCCAGCCTGGGATCCATGAGATATTGTCTCCAAAAAAGTTTAAAAATTAAAATGAAGACATTTAAAGAAAAGAATAAAGGATGGCATTTTATACTTGTGTATGAATCTGGCTTCTGAGTCCATGCTTGGCCACACTGGGAACAGTGGGTGGGCTCCGTAGCAATTTCCGGGGGAATTCTGGGGGTCTCCATCCACCCTGACAGATGTATCCCCTCCACTGGCCAGTTCCTAGGAGGGTAGGGGCTGTCCCTGTCTCAGGCAGGATGTGGGAAAGAAGAGAAACGAAGTCTCACGAGGAAACACCCCCTGGCTTGACACTCGTGATACAAACCAGCTAATCTAGCTAACAGCCAAAGCAGCAATCTGCGCCTACGGGGGGGGGGGCGCTGCTCAGGAGACGGTGGCCACCCTCTGGCCAGTGCCTTCCACTCACCTCGGAAGGACAGAGACATTGGACCCCAGCCAGGGTGCCACTGATGGAATTTCCCCAAGCCAACCCTCAGGATAGGAGGGGCTTCCAGGAAGTGAACCCCAGAGGCCACAGGAAGAAATGAGGCTCTGGACATAGGTGCTGGGGGATCTGAACTCATATCCCAGATACTAGGATCCAAAATAAAGCTTTGCAGACACCAACTAAGAGCCAATGGACAGCTGTGGCTTTCTCCACACGTGGCATCTCCAGTATCCTGGGCGTGGCTCCTGGGCCCCACCCCACAGCCTTCAGAACCAAAGCCCATTGGGCAGGAGTGTTCTCCAAGCTGCTTGACTCCGCCCTGTCTGCCTTTACCCCCCTAGGTACTAGCCTCAGTCCCAGATAAAACCAGGATGCTTCAGACCTCCAACAAGAAGCCCCTAACACGTCATGGGAGCAATTCTAGTGAAAACCATTCCGATCTCCCCAAGGCTGTTTCCTCCCAAGAATGTTCTAAATGCCGCAACAGAACAGAAAACCTTACTGACCAAGATGGTTTCTTTTCCTTCCAAGGTCCCTGAATCAACTAAATGAAACAGACAGAGACCGCGGGGTACCATGTGCTGACAGAGGGTCCCAACTGGGAAACAGGAAAGAGACACTCGCTGGATTCTGGAATATCTTCAAAGCCCATCTTGGAAGCTCTCAGCACTGAAAACCCCAAAGTCAGAGGGTCGCTCTGGTGGGTTTGTCCCGGAAATGTTGAAGTGGAAATACACCAATGGACAGGACGGTGAGAGGTGGAGCTTTTATGAGTGGGGTGTCTTCATTTGGGGATCAGGGCTTGATAGGGGCAGGAGTGTGTGTGTCAGGGTTCTGTGTCCAGCGCCCCCCCAAACAGACACAGAACCCCAAGTATCCAGAAGAGGCTGAGCTCCGTGGCAAAGCCAGGCTGTCCACAACACTGGGTGACAAATGTTTTTCAGTCAAATCAGCTCCCAGTTTGGGAAGCAAAGGCCCACCGACCTCATGGGAAAATAAACATCCCCCACGGCCGCAGAGATGTGAAGTTTCTCCCTCTGAAATTTCGCCCAAAGTCAACTGATCCGCCTTGATTTAAAAACCTACAAAAGATGTATTGAAATGCTTGAAAAAAGAAAAAAAACAACTTTATGTTCTCTGCACAGGTCTCTGCATGTAGCTAGTGTATTCATAGCCTGTGTGTAAAAAATAGTATTTTTCCCACCAGCCACACTGTCCTGGAGTTCTAAGTAAGCGATCTCTTCTCCTCCTCCAACGGGTCCTAAGGTCGACGCGAGGTTGGGGGAGACCCTGACCAAGCGCCGCATTCTGGCTCAATTTATTGAGTGGTTCTGGGGTTGAGGGACGCTGCCGATTTCCTCTTTTTGTGTTTCTTGAGATCGCGAGTTGGCGCCCGGGGACCCGGCCGGGCGGCTAACCTTCACTTGTCCTTGGAGCGATCCAGGCTCTCAAGAACCCGGTTGAGGCGGATGTTGAGCAGCCTCACCTGGTTCTCCAAGTGCTCCAGCTTGTCCTCCACGCTGGGGGTGCCGGGACTCCCTGGGCCGCCGCGCCAGTACACGCCCATGGGCCCGGTCATGAAGTAGATGGCCACCACCAGGCACAGGGGGAGCACGGCGTGCTCTGGCTCACCCTCGTGTTTGTGCAGGATGTACACGCACGACATGGAGAACATCACCACCCGCACCAGCCAGAAGAAGCGGCCGAACACCACGTGCAGGATGCTGAAGGTGAAGCCTAAGCTGGCCGACAGGAACCAGTAGGCCAGGAGGACCACGGCCACCAGCATCAGGGCCCGCACTGGGCTGTTGGACACAGATGCCGGGCTGAAGTACTGCGCCAGGTTGGAGACTGTGGGCAGAGAGAAGGGGCAGGTTAGCGCCAGGCTCATGGGCAGAGCGGCTCGGCTCAGGGATGAGCCCCCCCACCCCCAACTTCTGCGGCAGCTCAAGGAAGTGAGGTCAGGTGCTGGAGACACGGGCTGTGCTCAGAAGACACAGGGGATCCTGCAGGGCTGCCTGGGGTGTCAGGAGACTAAAGCACCCTGTGTGCATGTGCTATGTGGGGGCATGTGTGCATGAATGTAAATGTGTGCTCATGTGGGTGTATGTTCGTGTGGGAGTGTGTGCATGTATATGCATGTATGCTCCTTGGGGGTATGTGTGTTCATGTGGGGGTGTCATAGTCAGGCATAGGTGTCAACTTGACAGTTGAGGGTTTGAGCTCTGGGCACACTTGTGGAGAATTAGTGGTTGAGGGAGGCCCAGAGCGAAACTGCAGGAGATGGTCTAGCTGATGGGGAAGGCCCAGTCCATAGTGGGGGGACTCAGCCCTGGAATAAAATACTGAGAGCTGGTTGAGAGTGTTAGCATCTTTTGTACACTTGGCCAAACATGCTGGTCTGGCAATTAAGGATCGTCCCTCTCTCAGCCATTACGTAGAGATGGTGTGGCCAGTTTCCTCGGCCCTGGTGTTGGTGCGTGCTCTCCAATCAAGCTGGACAGACAGTAACCAGGTTATCATAAGAAAATAAACCCTTTGTTCCCTTAAGCTGTTTGATGGTCATTTATCACCAACCACGCAGACGACGTGCAAAAGACAGTATGTGCAAGTGTGCTTATGTGGGGGTATTGCAAGTATGTGTGCATGCATGTATGTGAATGTGTGTAGGTATGTGCAAGTTGTGTGCATATATGTGGATGTGTGCTTGTGTGAGGGGCATATGTGTGTGCATGCATGGACATATGTGGGTATATGTATGCATATATGTACATTTGTGGGGGGGTATGTGCGTGTGTATTTGTAAGGGGTATGCATGCCCGTGTGTATGTGTGTTCTCATATGTGGACATGCATGCCTGTGTATGTGTGCATTCCTGTGTGTAGGTGCACTTGTGGGGGTTTGCACACATGTGTATGCGTTTGTGGGGAAAATGCATGCTCGTGTGTGTTCCTGCGCACCTGCATGTGCAATGCATGCAGAGGTCATAGGTCAAGCCCAGCCGAGGTTCACCTTGCACATTGAGCCTGGGTCTTCCCGAGGCCTGGAAGGTCACAATGCGGGCCAGCCGTTCCCCCATGCATCTCAGGGACCTGCCTGTCTCTGTGCCTCAGCTCTAATGCGGCAAAATCACCTAAATATTTTTAAAAGGTCCTGGGGGAAACCAACTGGTCTTAAATGAGGTCAGTCTGGGCTAGAGTCCCAGGCCGGCGCTATAGTGTTTGCCTCGAATGCAGGAAGCACTGGATTCGATTCTAGCACCTCACAGAACAGGCTTGGTGGCACACACCTGTCCCCCCAGCACTCCAGAAGTGGGGGCAGGAGGATTCAAAGCTCAAGCTCATGTTTGACTACACAGTAAACTTAGGCTACGTGAGACCCTAATTCCACAGAACAGTAAAACAAGATCAACCACTTGGATTTCTTCGCACTAGTGTGACTACTAGAAAACCTCGCTGTGGCTCACACTGTATTTCTATTGCACTGGGCCAACATGAAAATCCCCCATTTTAACCAGCGCCCTGAAGAGAAGATGTGATCAGAGGACCAGAATGGCGGCCTGCGCATCAGCTCCTGTGCCGGTTGAGCATGCGCTGAGACTCCCCTGAACCCCACACTCCAATCAAAAGAGGAAAAAATGCACAACAGGGGAGGACTCCCGCCGTGGCTAGAGTGCAACGGGAGCACGGAGAGCATGCGCCGGAGGATGTCTGCCCCCCATACCTGCAAGCCCTTGAAAGGTCCCTGCGGGTGGTTCCCCAAGGAGGGTGAGGGGGTGCCAGGGACTTGCACAACCCAAGCTGGCAACGGGCGCTAAGGCTTCCCTGGATTGCGGGGTGTTGCAGTGTTTGGGTGATGTGTTGGCTCAGCCCTGTCCCTGGGGGAACTGTGATCCCAGGGGGCTGACAAAGTGGTTTGAGGTCATCACAGGAGGCGCCCGCTGCCCCCGTCTCCACCTGACGGTGCCCTGGCTCGGCCTGAGGCCGGGCCAAGGTCGGTACTTGCAGCCTACTTCACCGAATGACCGCATGTGCCCAGCTCTGCAGCTCCCACTACGGGGCTCGGCTGCGAGCCAGGCCCCAGCTGGGGGTAGAGGGTAGCAGATATGGTGAGGTTGGAAGCCTCATGTCCTCCACCAAGGCGGGCAGGAGCACCCTTGGTGCCTTAATTGCTCCTGGGGACCTCCGGGGAAGGGGGGTGTCCACGGCTTTATGACTCCAGGTGCTGCCTCTGGCTTCAGGGTCATTAGCTACTTTCAGTATTCATGTGCGAGTTCAAATTCTCCTCTTTGTGTGTGTGTGTGTGTGTGTGTGTGTGTGTGTGTTCGGGTGCATGTACAAGAGTGTCTGTAGAGGTCCAAGAATGATACTGGAATATCCTGCATGGCTCCACCTCCTTATCGCTTTGCTCTGGGGTTTCCCAGGCTCCACCTTCCAGGTCCAGAAGTGCGAGCTGCTGCCATTTCCACCTGATGTTTTTATGTGGGACCTGAGATCCGAATGAGGTCCCCCTGCTTGTGAGGCTCTACCTGCGCCATCTCCCCAGTCCCCCTCCCCCAACTCTAACACGGCCCCATGAGGTGAAGGGTCCACTTCAGCTGAGTTTCTGGCTCAGTAAGGACTGACCATGTCTGCTGGCCCTTTGCCCAACCAGATTCCCTCATGCGTCCTGGGGGTCAAGGACGTGACCTCGTCTTCCTGGTGGACAGAATCCGGCCCCTCGCAGTTGACCTCAGGCTGTTTTATTAGTGTGGGGGGGGTGTGGGGGGGTGTGATGTGTGCGCATCCATGTGTGATATTTGTATGATTTGAGTACATGTGTGTGCACATGTGTGATGGGCACTTGTGCATGTGCGGTATGTGTCTGCTGTGCATTTGTGTGTGTGTTGTGTGCATACACATGTGATATATGTGCTCATCCATTGTGGTGTGTGATGTGTGTACACGTGTGTGATATGTGCACGTTGCATGTGTGATATGTGCATGATGTGTACATGTATGGGGGAGATGTGTGCTCGGGCACGAGGGATCCAGCCCAGTGTGGAGGCAGAAGGACCCATGAAGTCGATTCTCCCCTTCCACCTTCACGTGGGTCCTGGGGACCAAAGTCGGGCCTCCAGGCTTGGGCTGCCAGCACTGTTACCTGTGCAGCCAGCCCCACCCACTGTGGGGACCCCACATCGCCCTCTCTGAGCACCTATCCAGGGTCCTTCAAGTGCTGATGACTCGCTAGTCCTGAAGGTGGCGCTGCAGCCCCGAGAGCAGAGGTCATGGGAGATTCTGACCCCCCTGCTTGAGTTACAGTGAACATGCAGATGGCCAGGAGGGCTGCACACGGGGTCTGTGGGGAGCCCCAGCCCCCAGGATACTCTAAGTCGGGTGTGGTAGAGCATTCTGCATTAGAAGGTTGAGACAGGAGGACTGGAGTCTGAGGTCAGCCTGGGCTACCTAGGAAGACCACGACTAAAAACATCATAAACATAACAGGGTCCATCAAGATGGCTCAGCTGGTAAAGGTGACTGTTGGCAAACCTGGTGACCTGAGTTCAAGCCTCACAGCCCAGATGGCAGAAGGAGAAACTGGCTTCCGAAAGCTGTCCTCTGGCCTCCCCACACTCCCGCTACCTTCTGTGTCTCTCGAAAATAAATGAAATATTAAAATCCAAACATCTGCTGTTTTATGACCCCAACCCCATACCTACCGTCAAGTCCAAGGACATCCAAGATTTCAGTCCAAACTTTCCATATTGTCTCCACAAACATATCCACACCCAGCACGAACCTCTCAGTGAGTCTGGTCAAGAACTGCAGAAACCAGAGGAAACAGTAAGAAGCTTAGAAACGGCCACACACCTCTATCCTCCGGAGCAAACTGTGCACCCAGGGCTGACAGGAGAGATGTCTCAGGTCCTGAGTTCGGACCCCAGGTCCCACGTAAAAATGCCAGATGGAAATGGCAGTGGCCTGCACTTCCAACCCTGGTGGGTGGAGCCTGGGAAACTCCAGAGCAAAACAGAAAGGAAGTAGAAGCAATCCAGGATGATTCCCAAAGTCACCACAGGGACACACATGTCAAAAAAAAAAAAAAAAAATCACAAAAAAATCCCCCACCTATGCCATGGGCATGGTCTACAGCCAGGGAACAGACTGAGCAGGATGTGTTACGTCAAGGCCGGCAGGTCCAAAGTGGCTACAATGTGCTTGCCATTTCTCCTATAGTCCCTGTGTGGGCGCTTGCTCAGGGGTTCTGCTCCTGCTCCCTTGCCCCTTCAGCCCTTTTTCTTCAGTGGGAGTTAGTTTTTGCCTCACGGGGAGGAGGAAGCTCATTCATCAAGGGGATGAGTTTAAAGTGAGGCCAGGGGACAACGGGCCCAGGACCCCGATAGCTCAAAGGACTTGATAGCTCACAGGAGGCAGTAGGAAAAACACCGCCAGAAACACAAGGATACGAGGTGCTGCTTGACTCCCCCTTATTTTCTGCTGCATAAATGGTGTAATATTCTCCGAGTGTAAGACTTGAATCCAGGACTGAGGGTATGGCTCTGCTGGTGGAGAGGGTGCGCAGTGTGCTGGCCTCGTGGCAGCATCCCACTCTTGTTGCCAAATGTGTCAGGGTCACCTTCCTGCTGCTGCTGGGGCGCACAGGACTCAGGGGAACACTCACACCAACTTCCAGGAAGGGTCCCAGCCCACCATGTCCGGGTCTCCCCATATCAACCAGATCTTCTCGCACAGGCTTGCTCAGGCCTTGCCTTCACTACCAATTCGTCATGAATGTAGCCAAAGGCTCAGCTTTGGGGCTGGCTTGATAGCTCAGCGGGTCCCTGGACACCATCAGCAAGGTGAGCCCCCTTCTGTGAAGGGTTTGTTAAGAAGCTGCACCAGGGCTGAAGAGATGGCTCAGGGGTTAAAGCCTCTGTCTTGCAGGCAGAAGGTCCTGAATTCAGATCCTGACTCCCACTCCAGGTGGAAACAATGGTGGGCAGAGCCTAGGAAATCCCAGAGGGAAGCAAGGATGAGGTAGAAGCAAGCCAAGATGGTTCCCAAGGTCACCCTTGGGCCTCCACAGGTGGAGACACACACACACACACACACACACACACGCACGCACGCACGCACGCACGCACGCACACACACACACACGCATACACACACACACACACACACACACACACAAATAAAATTTTTCTGAAAAAACTAAAATCTAAACTTGGTGTGTGGGACATTCCCATCCTATCCATCCAGCATTGGATCCCCCTGGCAACCCAAGACCCATACGCGCACTCTCAATCAGCTGTGGGCCTCGCCTCAACAGCTCTTCCTCCACACCGCTAAGGAGCACATCTAGGGAGCACCGACAAGAGGGGGGCAGATTGAAAAAGGGAGTTTATTAGAGTAGAGGGCCTGGCGGCCAAGAAAGCTGTAGTTCAGCTTTAAGGTGGGAGAGCATTAGAACAGGAGAGAGCTGAGGGGGGTGGGGCAAGGAGAGCCACCATGATAGCATGGGGGGATCTGCTGAGCCCCCAGGAGAAAGAGAGGTGTTGGTCCCTTGTGGTTTTCAGACATTGCTAAGGAGTTGCTAGGGAAGGAGGCAGTGCAGACTGGGGAGGTCAGGGGGGAGGGAGAGAGGTGCGAAATGGGGCGTCTCCAGAATGCCCCAGCACCCCTCTTCTTCCTCCTTCCTTCTCAGGGCTCCTCACAATGCAGAGACAGCCCAGGGCAGCAGGGCAAAGCCAGATCCCTTCTGCTCATCCAGCCCGCAGCCCCACCAAGTCCACCCACCACCTCAGGGCCTCCTTCTCCTCCCCAGGCCTGGAGTGCTCCCCACCCCACTCCATGCTCCTCCCCCAAGGCTGGCTCTCCCTTTGGGCAGCCCAGGTCCTTCCTTTTAGTCCTACGGGGGGCACCTGCCCATCCCCACTGCACATCTGGCAGGGGTATATGCCACAGGGTCCACCTCTGCGGCTTGTCCCCAGACATGAACGATAGTAACAGAACCCAATAGAGTGTAGCGGGTCAAGAGCGCAAAGTCTTCCTACTATAGGAGGAACGGAGACACCAGCCTCCAGACACAAGGAGCACCGAGCTTCCCATCCTCGTCACTGTCCACACGGAAAAGCCTTCCTATCTGCAGTCACCTCACACACAAGGCAGTGCTGAGTACCAAGTACACACAGTTCAGTACCAAGTACTAAGTACACACACTGCAGCACCAAGCACTAAATACACACGAGGCAGTATTGAGTATTAAGTACATACAATGCAGTACTGAGTACTAAGCACATAGAGTGTAGTACTGAGTGCTAAGTATATACGATGCAGTACTAAGCTGTTTTGTTTTCTTCAGCAGTGCTGGCTTCCAACTCTGCCACCCAGCTGAGTTCTCCAGAAGGCTGGAGTCGCATTTGGGTGCCAGCATAACCAACTGGTATCTATAAGCATAATTTTATGGGGAGAGACAGAGCAAACACACGCATCCCATGGTTCCCCAGTGGAGGTCAGAGGACCACTTCAAGTTCTGTCCGCCCACCACATGGGCTTCTGGGGACGGCACCCTGGCGACTAGGCTGCCAAGCAAACCTGCTGACCATTCTCACTAGCCTTCACCCCTTTTTTTGAGGTGGGGTCCCGTGGAATCCAAGCTGCCTCCAGCTGGTCCAGCCAGCGGGGGTCACCGTACTTGGTCTATTCAGTGCCAGGGGTAGAACCCAGGTACCTACTGGGCTGGACAAGTCTTCTGCCAACTGAGCCACATTCTTGCCCCTTAACTTATTATGTGGCTGTGGTAAATCACTATGCTTTCTATGTACGGTCCCCCAATGCTGATGCCCACACCATGATCACCTAGATCTACCTAGATCACCCCAAAAGGAAAACCATTATCAGACTCGGCCATCAACTGCCCCCCCCGCCCTCTGCTCCATTGAGGGGCGCTCACTAATCATTCTATCTCTGCACACACACTTCAGCTTCATGGCACAGATACTTCTGGAAGGGAAGCAGATGCTACGTGGTCATTGAAGTCCCACGTGGCCATTAAAGTCCCATCCTCCTCCATGTGTAACCTAGGGCAGTACTCCACCCCTTTTAAATTTTTTTATTATTATTATTATCATTTATTCAACTGTGTGCATATGCGTGTGTATGTGCGCGCGCGTGTGTCTGTGTGTGTGTGTGTTTCTGTGTATGTGTAGAACCACGGACGAATTCGCGAACCACCATGGCCGCCTCCACCTCCTTCTGCCCCGGAATTCACAGGCTCCGCCCTACCAGGACCAGAAGCGCAGGCCGCCCCCGCTTCCGCCTGGCGTCTATACGTGGGATCTGGGATTCGAACCTAGGACCTTCCGCCTGCAAGGCGGAGGCTTAACTCCTGAGCCACCTCTCCAGCCCCTACCCCTTTTAACAATCATTTATCGTGTGTGTGTGTGTGTGTGTGTGTGTGTGTGTGTGTGTGTGTGTGTTGGATGGCACTGTGTGTCCCTATGGAGGACCAAGGATGACTCCAAGAATCATCCTGGATTGCTTCTACCTCTTTTTTGCTTGACTCTGGGATTTCCCAGGTTCCGCCTACCAAAGCCAAAAGTACAAGCCACAGCCATTTCCATCTGGTGTTTTTACATAGGAGCCGGAATCTGAACTCAGGCCTTTCTGCTTGCGAGGTAGAGTCTTAACCCCAGAGCCATCTCTCCAGTTGGCATAAATAAATATTTTTAAAAGTTAACAGGGTAACATCTCCCAAGCCCGACCAGCACAAGACTCACTTACAGAAAGCCGGACGCTGGACAGCCCGAGGCCTAAGCTTCACTCACTGGGAGCCAGGGGGAGGGGCCAGGACAGGGGCTCCATGGCTGTGTTGCCCCTCTGGGGGTCCCAGGCCCACCCCCCCCACCCACTCTGACCCCAAACATCAACTTCCTCTCGGTAAAAAAACCAACAGCACCTCTGCTCAAAGGGCCACTCTGAGAAGTAGCTGGGGGCTGGGGACTGGGGATATCATCTCACCGAGCTGCACAGGGCCCAGGGATCCCTCCACAAAGTGAAAACTCAAACGGAGCTTCCAAAACAGGCATGTGCAGCTTTGAAACAGGGGACAGACCCCCCCTCAAAAGCTGTCCCAGTTTGCCTGCATGGTGCTGATAAGACAAGATACAAGGGCTGGAGAAGTGGCTCAGGGGTTAAGCCTCTGCCTTGCAGGCAGAAGGTCCTGAGTTCGGATCCTAGACCCCAGACACCGGGCAGAAGCAGGGGCGGCCTGCGTTTCTAGTCCTGGTAGGGCGGAGCCTGTGAATCCCGGAGCAGAGTAAATGAGGAGGTGGAAGCGTCCATGGTGGTTCCCGAATTCGTCCGTGGTTCTACACACACACACATACATACATACATACACACACATACATACATACACATACACACACACACACACACACACACATACACGCACAATTGAATAAATAATAATGAAAACAAAACAAAACAAAAAAGACAAGATACAAGAGTTTATCGGCTCACAGGGGCTCTAATTTTTCTCTCTTACAATTATGGTTGTAGTTCTTGGTCCAGCTTGGCAGGAAAGCTCCCACCAACCAGGGCCCAGAGCACTGGCCACACTACTCCCGTACCTTATTCGCAGGACAAGCACGTCTGTCTGGGTCTGCCAAAGAATACCAACTCCCGAACCAGCTCCCACCAGCTTATCCACCTGCCCAGGGAAACGTCCCGCCCACCCCACACTGGGTCTTCCTTCATCAATCAGACGATTTCTTGCAAGCTTGCTCAGGACTTACCTCGGCTACCAATTCCTTACAAATGTGTCCAGACCCAAAGCCTTCAATTGACATCTGGAAACTCCAACCACACAGGCTCCGAATGCAGCTGTCTCCAGCTGTCGAACCAGCGGTAAAAACCCTGAATGTGAAGATTCATTCTGCACTTTGTGTCTGCTGCCCACGCTTTAAGAGTCTTACGTGAATGCTCAGAGAGGTTGTTTGTATTTACCATGGCCGGCGAAGGACCCCCCCCTTCATTTTATCCTGACGCAGATGGCCAGGGACCCAGTCGATTAGCTGCTGGGGTCTCAGCTCTGCTTCTCCTGCTTCCACCCTCGGGAAACCTTCAGAGAACTGAACACAGTCCCACACTGCATTTCCCCCATAAGGATGTCACTGGACTCTACAGAAAAACCATTCAGGTGGGCTAGAGAGATGGCTTAGGGGTTTCCCAAGCAGCAAGACTGGAGATCGGATCCTTAGGTCCCACATTAAAAAAAAAAAAAAAAAAAAAAAAGGCAGCAGCCTGCACTTCCTGCCTGGAAGGCAGAGACTTGGAAACCCTAGAGCAAAGGAAAGAGGAAGTAGAGCCATCCAGAATAATCCCCAAAGTCACCCTTGGGCTCCACGGATACATTCAAGAGTCCTCTGGCACACACGCACACAATCACACATCCAGGAAGGGGGAGCAGAAGTCTGTTTTTCCCAACAAATTAACCTTTCATCTCACTCAGTGAAATGGAGACCACTGAGGATGGAGACCACCAAGGGATGGGGAGATGGCTTAGAAGTTAGGGCGCGTGCCGCACAAGCAAAAGGACCAGAAGTCAGATCTCCAGATTGCACATAAAACATCAGTTGGGGGTCCTCAGAGCCAGCTGGCTGGCCAGACCAAGTGATCGGTCAGCTCTGGGTTTGATTACAACCCCTGCCACCAAAAGAGTAAGATGGGCCAGGGATAGAGAGTGGCCACATCAACCCAGGGCCTCCGCACACATGTGAATGAGCATGAGAAGGTGCACCAAACACGTGAACACACGCTACAGGCACACACCCCTCATGTATGCATTAAAACAAAAAATAAATGTTGTGAGGCCAACTGATTAGGGTTTTTTTCTTAATCAGGTTATTTGCCCTTCTATTCTCAAAAACCAATTTTTTTAATCTACTAAATCCCTCTAGCAAGTTACAGGGACACCCCAAGAGCTGACACTCCAAAGCACGATCACTGGGGCTCAGAGGAGGAAGCCAGGGGCCAGGCACATGCTGGCGAACCTGGTGACTTGAATTTGATCCCCGGAAACCCACATGGTAGAAGGAGAGAACTGACTTCTGAAAGGTGTCCTTTGTCGCTGCGTTCTATACACACACACACACACACACACACACACACACACACACACACACACACACTCACACACTCTCCCAGAAGACACTGGGGAACTGGCTATGTGTAAACATGAGGGCGCCCCCTTCCAGCCCCAGGGCTTAGTACACAAGGATTTCTGGGCAGCCAATCTAGCCAAATTAGCGGCTTCAGCCAATGAGGGACCCCGGCTCAAAAAGCAAGGTAGCCGGAAGATGGACCCGCTGGGCTGACCTCCCGCCATGCTGCAACCATACACGGCTTGCAAGAGGGGCCTGAGCTCCACTCTGAACTCAAAGTTCAAAGGGCTCTCTGAACCCCCAGCGCCGGGGAGCAGGAAGCGAACACGAGAAATAGCACGGGGGCCACGTGCAGCTGAACCCCCTCCAGTTCCCATTTCTAGGAGTTTTTCTCCGGGCACAGTGCACAGATCAGAGCGCCGAGCAAGGAAGATGAGGGGGGCTCCCAGCGCTCACCCCGTTTCCCCGGGATCCCAGGTGTCCAAGCGAGAGGCCGGACATGCAGAAGGCACTCGGGTTGCCAGAGCAACCCTTTGGTCCTCCCGTGAAGTAGAAATCAACTCCGACATCTTGAGCGCAGAGAAGGAGCAAGAAAGGCCCAAAGGGGCGCGGGGCGCGCAGCGGCGGTGTGGAGCGGACCCGGGTGCTCGGCTCCTGGCGCGCGCCTGGCTCACAGTGGGCGCCCATGGAGACGCGGAGAATGAATGGGCGAGCGCGGGCGTAACGCTGCCCGCCAGGCCCCGGGGCAAGGTCCAAGGGGACGCGCGGCGCGCAGGGAGACCAAGGAGCCCCCGCGGCCCTGGCCAGGCCCCTGCGCGGCCGCCGGGGGGGGTGTAGGGAGCCCTGATCGTCGTCAGGAGCCCCGATCGCCCCCCCAGCCCCAGGCCACCCGAGGCCGTGAACCGCCCAGGCCGGTCTCCCCCCAGCGCCGAGTGCGCGGCGACCCCCGCAAGGTGACGGCGGCCACGGGGCCCGGCACCCACCTTCTGAGCCGTGCGCACGTTGTCCTCGCCAAACAAGCTGCTGACGCTCTGCGAGAAGGTGTTGACCGAGCGGCGGTAGCTGTTCTTGTCCGCACCACCGCGGCCCCGCGCCCCCTGCACCCCTGGAGCCAGAAGCAGCAGCAGAAGCAGCAGCAGCGGCCCGGCCCCGGCCCGGGGCCTGCCCGAGGCCAACGCACCCATGCTCGATCAACGATCACAGGGCTCCGTGCCGGGGAACAGGGCCGCCGCGGGCTTCGGCCGCGATCGCGTTGGCGCGCTGGTCGCCCCTGCGCGCTTCTGCCGGCCGCCGCTGCCGCGCACCTGCCCCGCCCCGCGCACGGCCGCCCGCCCGGCCCACGCTGCCGCGCCCCGCCCCGCCCGCGACACCCCTCACTTCCCCACTACCACCCAAGCCCCCGGGTCTCTTCTCCCTTCCTCGGCCGGAGATACGTATGGGTTTCAACTGGGCCGTAAATGGTAACGGATGCGAAATTCGCCAGACCTCAACACATGGCCTGAAGCACTAGAAATACGTATGCCCCTCCCCTCCCCGGGGTTTCTTATCATGGTACCCAAAACATGGATCAAACTCGGGGCACTGGTTCATTCGCTCCTCTCCTGGACAGAGGACAATTCCCTGGGGCAAAATTAGTGAGTTTCCCCAGGGAAGCCCATCACATGAGGGTAGGGGTGGGGAGTGGGGGAGAACTGCAGGGGGATCGGCCTCTGTGCCCCAGATCAGCTAATGGGTCCAGGCCCCTATCAGTGGGTGTGGCCAGGAGGTAGTCTGCAGGACCCCCAGTTTAGAGGTGTCGGAGAGGACCGGGTGTTAGGATTTGAGCCCACTGGTCAGAACGTACCCGTGCCACCTAGAGGGACCCAAGGGCGCAGGGACTCTGATTCTGAGCTGCCCTGTAGGTAGTCTGCAGGAGCTGAAGGAATGAACGCAGGGCTTCTCCTAAGGGGCCAAGGATCCGGGTTCCTCAGCGTATGATGGTGTGGAAGGCTTGGAAACTGGGGGATTACCGATTTCAAAGCCACTACAACCAAATTCAAAGCAAGTAGCCCTGTTGGCCGCTGAGGAAGTGGAGAAGCCAGGTGTGTGGTGCAAGCAACTATGATCCCAAGAACCCGCCGCTGAGGCAGGAGGATGGCTTAGGTGGAGGCCAATCCACGCTACAGCACGTGTTCAAGGGCAGCCAAGTTTATATAGCAGTTCCTGTCTTTAAAAAGTAATATGAAGATCAGCCAAATTGTAGCCCAAGCCTGAAAGCCCCAGGTGCTTGGGGGATGGATCAAGGCTCCCCACATAAGGCCCCATGATGAGACCCTCTCTCAGAATTGAAAAGTTATTAGAGGGCTGCAGATGGAGCCTGTGTAGACAGAGCCCTTGCTTAGCCCACTTGAGACCCCAATGCTGCAAAAGTAAAGATATTATCTAAATAAAAGTCTAGGAACTAATGCTTCAAAGTATGAAGCTCTGGGCTCCTGAGCACTAGGACAGAGAAGTTTCTCGGAGCTTCCAACCCAGATCTTGGACACTCCCTGACTTGCTCCTGAGGGACTTTGAGCTACCCTCCCAATATGCCTTTTACTGCTGGGGGACCCTTATCTGTACAGCAAGAGGACCTTTGCCTGAGTGCCTGTCTTCCTCATCTCCCATAGCTCCTCAACCCCCCCAAAACCCTGTGGGAGTGTCCTTGAAGATTTCAGCCCATGCCCGTGTGTGAAATTAAGGCGGATTTTCCTACAGTGATCTGTCTATTCTCAGGTTTTCCTATAGACTCTATTATCAAATCATCAGGAAGTCTTTTTTTTTTAAACTTTGTTTGCTATGCTACCCAAGCTAGGCTCTATCTTGTTTTATTTATTTCCTATTTATTTATTTTGAAGCAGGTCTTACTTAAATCAGCTTTCACTCACTACTAAATGGGTCTGGGTTTGAACTCCTGATTTCCCATGGGAAATGCCAGGACTACAAGCATGTACCAGGTCCAAATTAATTCTTCTAACAGAAAAAACATGGTATAGACTGGAGAGATGGCTCAGGGGTTAAGATTCTCCCTCGCAAGCAGAAGGACTAAATGGTCCCTGGATCCCACATAAAAACACCAGGGAGAAATAGGGGTGGTCTGCACTTCCCACTGTGGAACTCAGAGCCTAGGAAATCCCAGAGCAAAACAAAAAAGAGATAGAAGCAATCTAGGATGATGCCCAAAATCACTCTTGGGCCTCCATAGAGACAAACACACACATATAAATAAAATAAAAATATTTTTAAAAAAGAAAAAGGAAAAGGCGTGACATGACATAACTACTCTATTTGCAGGGTGATCGCGGCGTTCAGAAATGCATTCTTTCCGCACGCAGCTCAGATGCCGACAACACAGCGTGCTTTAAACCATACAGCACGGGCCTTGTTCTTTTAGCTCTGTCTGTCCCTGCAGTGGAAAGAGCTGACACCTTTTTCCTGGGGAGGTAATACTCGTCCCTTGTAGGAATATGCGGAAATACGGATCAATAAAATGAAGGCAGGAAAAGACATCTGTGTTACAGGCATAGATCGATGTATCTACATAATTCTGTGTGTATGTATGACGCGCGCAGAGGCGCGCGCGCGCATGCGGCGTGCGTGTGTGTGTGTGTGTGTGTGTGTGTGTGTGTGTGCGCGCGCGCGCATCTGTGCTAGTCAAAGGGCAACTCTGTGAAGTTAGTTCTTTCCTTCTACACCCCCCCCATCAAACTCAGGTCATGAGGTTCGCCTGGTACCCACCCACCTTGACCGCTGGCTGAGCCATCTCGATAACCCCCAGGGCACATGTATAATTTTATTTTCTCTTTCACAATGTCGCACACATGATGTTCCCTCGGCTGTCCGCCCTCATACCCCAGTCTTCCCGCCGCGTTTCACTAGGGTCCCTGCGTGGCATGGCGTGAGTGGGCCAACTGGGGGTTAGTACTGAGCCGGGGCCACTTAACTTCCAGCGTCTACAGTGCCCCCCGCAACCATCAGCGGCCTGTGGAGCTCCGGAGGCTGAAGGCGAGACTGTATCGTTTACCCAAATCAATACGGAATTAATTACTATTAAATTGAGCGCATAACATAGATTTACCCAGCTGCAGCGTGGGGAAGAGCCGGGCCGAACAGGCGCGTTGATGCGCTAGCCCCGCCCCCTCCGTAGCGCTAGCCCCACCCACGAATCACCTGGTCCCGCCCCAGCCACTCTCGCGAGAACACGACCCGGAAGTCTCTCGGAGACCCGCGTGAGCCGAGCTCGCAGTGCGCGTCGCGGCGGTGCTGCGCGGGCCGAGGCGACATGGGGAAGCTGCGCCGGCGCTACAACGTCAAGGGCCGGCTGCAGACGGGCCCGCGGCCCGCGACGGGAGCCCCGGAGTCCCCCGCCGTGCGCCTGGAGCTCCAGGGTGAGTCGTCCCGACGGGGCTCGGGGGAGCGCTGCGGGCTGGCGGGCGAGGAACCCGCCCCGCACGACTGGGAAGGACCCCCATCCCGGGAGGACCCCATCCCGGAGGATCCCATCCCGCCTGATCCAGGAGGACCCCATCCCGCCCGCACGACTGGGGAGGACTCCCTTCCTCCCGCTGATCCGGGGAGTACCGTCGTTCAACCCGGGGAGGATCTGACCTCCGATCGGAAGCGAACCCCCTCTCATCCCGAGCTGGTGTTGGGGGGCGGTGACAGCCTAGCTTAGCAGTGCGTCCCACAAGTGAGGTTCGGGTCACTCCAGGGAAGGTCCGTTATAATCCTGTCAGCCTGGGGTCAGACGGCTGGCCACAGGTAGCAGAGCATCTATGGGGGCCAGGGACCCTATTCTGGGTTCAGGCAGTGGAGGCAGAAGAAAGCAGATGGTCGGAATACAGAATTTAGGACAGGCACGCGGGTCTCAACGGGATAGAGGAGGAGATGGGATGGGTGGGGTTACTAGGGCCTGGATATTA
This sequence comes from Typhlomys cinereus, assembly GCA_023101885.1. Classification (NCBI taxonomy): domain Eukaryota; kingdom Metazoa; phylum Chordata; class Mammalia; order Rodentia; family Platacanthomyidae; genus Typhlomys; species Typhlomys cinereus. The sequence continues at coordinate 1,299,365 of JALPQD010000373.1, read as the reverse complement.
ACGGGGACTAAGTAGAGATGCAAAGAAAAGGATATGTGGGCTTCGTGGGTTACCGGGAGGATTGGTGCTAAGGGAGTGTACTGACTCTGGAGTGAATTTGGGGTGTTGAAGCAGGAGGAAGAGCCCAAGTTCAAGGCCAATCTGAGACCTGGTCTGAACCAAGATTGAAAGAGAGTCCACCTGTTATTCAAGCCCTTGGAGGCTGCAGCAGAATTGGTGTGAATTCCAGGCCAGCGGAGCGAGACCCTGTCTCAGGCTTCAAGCAGAGGAGGGACAGGACGGGCTTATTGCTAATGAGGCATTTTGACTACTGGGTCTAGGAGATACTTGGAGGTCAAAGGCAGAGCTGAGTGATGGGGTAGGTTGTGGGAGGTGATGTTTAGACCGGGAAGTGATTGGGGGGAGTCCTCTGTATTCTGAAGCAAATGTTGGCTGATGGGGTTCTATACAGTGATTAGACCCTGCGTAGACCCTGGCCAGCTTGCTGGAAGTGGCAGGTGCGGGGTACATGGGGTGCAGGCCTGAGACAGTTGGGTTGAGCACTACGAGGGCTCAGTCACCTCTATCAGACTGCTTTGGGAGGAGAGTTAGGCTGAAGCAATTGCTTGGGTTCAGGGGTGTCTTCCAGGTTGCTGAAATGAAACGTTCCTAGATTGACCTTTTCTCTGTACTATTAAAAAGAATGGGACAGTGCCCGGTGTCATGAGCTGGCACACATGTGTGCCATGATGCACACAGTAGAGGTCAGAGGGCAGCTTTTAGAAGTCACTTCTCTCCTTCCACCATGTGGGTTTCTGGGGATCAAACTCAGGAGGCCACGTTTGTCCACAAGCACCGGCTAAGCCCTCTCGGCGTCCTCTGGTCCAAAGGGCTCCTGCTGTTCAAAAATCAGGACTGAATCACACGTGCCCCTGTGGGAAGGAGGGAGGGGCCCCGCACATTTGATTGGGGGCAGGGGTGCTGCTCACCGAGCAGAGCAGCTGTGTACGAACAAGTTTCCTCCAACAGAGTCACATGCCCCTGTGTTTCAGAGGAGCTTGGCTCTGGGCCGTCTTTTCTGGGTCTCGGGTAGCTTAGGCTGGCCTCAGCTTGCATGTAGCCAAGGCTGACCCTGGACTTCTGTCCCTCTCCCCTCCACTTTGCACATGATAGGATTTTAAGGCTCCCCAATTAAAACAGTGCTGGACTGGAACCCAGGGCTCTGTGCATCCAGGAAGATGGTGGCCAGGCCTTGGCTCCCGAACCCAGGGCCAAGCATCGATATCTTCTTTGCAGACCAGAATGTGTTGAAAGGCGTGGATGCCAGCAATGCCCTGGTGCTGCCCGGGAAGAGGAGGAAGAAGACCAAGGCACCGCCCCTGGCCAAGAAGGAGAAGAAGCCACTGACCAAGAAAGAGCGGAAGCTGCTGCAGAAAGTTCTAGAACAGAAGGAGAAGAAGAGCCAGGTGGGCTTCGCCACGGGTTGCCCAGCCCCCCAGAATGGCTGTCGAACTCCTGTGTGCATGTCGTGTCTAGAGGGCCGTGGGGCCGTGGGGCTGGGGGTGGGTGACGGCTCACGAAGTTTGAGTGAACAGGGTTTAGATCCCCCCCCCCGCGGCCTCGCCTCCTCCCAAGGAGGGCCTGGTCCCGGGTGGGTCTTGCTGCCCGCAGCTGATATCCCGTGCCTTTGCAGCGTGCCGAGTTGCTGCAGAAACTGAGCGAGGTCCAGGCGTCAGAAGATGAGATGCAACTGCTGTACACCACGTCCAGGCTGGGCACCGGGCACCGCATGTACCATGCCAAAGAGTGAGTTGCCGCCTGGGCAGGGGTCACTAGCTGCCTCTCGGGCAGAGGCCACAGGACCTGTGGGTCTCAGGTCAGTCTAGTCCACGTGCCCTCTGTCTGCCCTCGGGCCCTGCTGCAGAGACGTGCCACGAGGTTGCCTGCAGTTTGGGTGGGTGCTCTTCAGCCCTCTACAGGAGAGTTCACCCTAAAAGTCCACCTCCCACACCTGTTGGGCGGTGGGATCTGTGCCAGCCCCTCCCACACAGTCAGCCCCCAGTGGTGAGGACCAGCAGGGTGCAGGAGCACCCCCTTCCTGTGGCACCCATAACTAGCCAGAGACGCAGTGGGTACAGGTGGGGTTGTGGTCAGCTTCCCTGCGCAGGGGGCCCTTGCATGGACCTCAGTGAGCTGCAGGAATGGCATGGGGAAAGCCAGTGCAAAGGCCCTGAGGTTGGGCAGAACTCTCCCGTGCATCCCCAGACCTGGCTTCAGGTCTTTGCTGTCCAGCAGGAAGGCCAACAAGCCGGCGCCCCAGAGCCAGGAGAAGATCAACAGCCTCATGGGGGCCGGCAGGAAGCGCCGCCGGCCTTCACTGGAGGAGGCCTCGGAGTCGTCGGAGGATTCGGAGCCTGAGGAAGCCACAGGCACCCACCAGCCCAGGGTGGACACCGCATCCACCGCAGCACAGTCCCCACCTGCTCCTGCCCAGGCTGAGAGCCCTGCTCCGTCCAGCGCCCCTGTGCCACCCCAGACCCCAGCTGCCCCACTCCGGCCCCTGGCCAAGCCTGCCGTGTTTGTTCCTGTGAACCGCACCCCTGAAATGCAGGTTAGCCTCTCCTTGTGGAGGGGAACAGGGTACACCCAAGAGCCTGCAGGGGGCTGCCAATATGCAGGGGGCTGGTGTTGGGGCGGTCTGTCCCCAGAACCCTGGTGCCCCTCCCCCGAGCTGACGGCCCCACCCCCAGGAGGAGCGGCTCAAGCTGCCCGTGCTGGCAGAGGAACAGGCCATCATGGAGGCTGTGGCCGAGCACCCCGTCGTCATTGTATGCGGCGAGACCGGCAGCGGGAAGACCACCCAGGTGCCCCAGTTTCTCTACGAAGCAGGCTACAGCAGGTAGGGTTGGGGGCTCCTCCACAGAGTCGGGGCTCCAGGGGACTTGATGCTGGCTCTGCTGCTCGGGTGCTTTGTGACTTCAGGCAAGACACTCGGCCCTCTGGGCCCCCTTAGCTGTGAGATGGGGTGACCATAGTGGTCCTGTGGGCCCAGTGGGTGCGACCCGCTCAGGCCTGTTTGTGGACTGTGGAATGTTCTTATGTTGCCGTCTGGACCCTGAGGGTCAGGTCCCCAGGACGACACCCACTCAGTACCTCACGTGTGGTCACTCACCCTTGTGGTTGGTCGCAGGTGGCCGTGGCAGGCTGCAGCAGGAACGGTGTGGGGGAGGGGCCGGCTCTGCTTGGAGACCTCCACAGTGGCCACCTGGACAGATCTCGGCTCCAGTGGCCACATGCAGCCCCCACTGCAGGCTCGGGACCCCTAGTTTTGTGGGGTAGCCACGGTCAGCTCTGCCTGGTCACTCCAAGGAAACAGGAGAGGTCACAAGTATCCATACAGCTCAGTTCAGTGAGCCCCCCAGAGCTAAGACAGCCGCATATGTCATGATTCCCATGGTGCTGGGAGCTGTCAGGGTGGGGGCGCAGTCATGGTCCCGAGGAACCTGCACCCACATGTGCACAAACATTGCCCCTCAGACAGACGCCTCCCCCCCATAGCAAACCCCTATGCTATGCTAGACGGGTTGCGGGGAGAGTCCAGTGAGAACAGGTGCTGCTGCTGTGTGACCTCGGGGTAGCTTGACCCCTCTGAGCTCCCTCCCGAGGCACGGGGAGGGGTCAGCCTGAGGCTGCGTCTCTCTGAGGCGGCCTCACCCTGTCGGCGATTCTCCTGCCTCAGCCTCCGAAGTGAGAGCTGCAGCATCTCTGCCCAGCCTGAGCCCCCACCTCTGGGGTTCAGTGAGCAGCAGCTGCTTTCCACTGCCAAACCTCGTCCCTGCTGACATGTCCGAGTAGAGACTGTAGGGCCACCCACCCACCCCCGGGGGTCACCCTCTCACAGCCAGGGATCCTCCCCCTCATACACAGGGACAGCTGTGTACAGCCCCCGCCCCCCACACCTCTTGTCCTCATTGCTGCTGCTCCCCCTCCCCCTCCCTCTCTGGAAGCGGCTGGACATTCGCTCCGTTGGCAGAAAAGTTGCCCAGCAAGACCCAGTGCTGTGTTCTCACCTGTCCCCCCACCCGGGGACTGCATTTGGAGTGCACTCATCTGGCTGAAGAACCAGCCAGAGTCTACTGTCCCCTGGACTCCGCGGCTCACACACCACCCTGGACCTGTGTCCCAGTGCCGCCCAGCAACAGCTGCCCATGGCGTCCACTGGAGACCTCAATGCAGGTGGCTGGGGACCGACAGGTGCCCTGTAGCTGACCGGCACCATGGTCTTCCTCCCCAGCGAGGACCACATCATTGCCGTCACTGAGCCCCGCCGAGTGGCTGCTGTGGCCATGTCCCAGCGAGTGGCCAAGGAGATGAATCTGTCGCAGCGGTGAGACCCGATGTCAGGGCGGTGGGGTCCTGCAGCCTGGCCAGGAGCTGAGCCGGGGCGCCAGCTGGGCCACCTGTGTCTCTCGGCAGCAGGGACAGGGGCTCAAGCACCTCTGGGGGACGGGCGGGCTCAGCAGCAGGGAGGAGTAGGGGGGCTCTGAGCACCCCTGGGAGTATGAGGTGGGGACACTCAGCAGCAAGGACAGGCTCCCATAGGCACTTGGGAGCACAGCCGTAGCAGCCCTGGTGACAGCTGTGGTGGATATTCATCTAGACCCAGGGTCCCTATGCGCAGCTGTTGTCTGTGGGTCCTGGGCTTTGCCCGTGCAGGACACACACTGCCCTGCCCGCACCTTACCCACATTCTTCCTGTGGAGTTGTCACCCGAGCACAAGCGGCTCGTGGCCAGGTCTGCTCCCACACTGGTACCCTGGGCCCGCTCCGTTCCATCCCCCATCGCTGCCCACGGCTCCTCCGTCTGCCTGTCACCCAAGCAGCACTCTGTCCCCTGGGAGAGCCTGAGCCTCGCCTGTCCCCCACAGGGTGGTCTCCTACCAGATCCGCTACGAGGGCAACGTGACGGATGAGACCAGGATCAAGTTCATGACGGACGGCGTGCTGCTCAAGGAAATTCAGAAGGTTGGTACCTGTAGGCCGGGAGGACGGGGTCAGATGCCACCCGGGCTATGTGCTCATGTGTGACTTGGCAAGTTGCTTAACGTCACAGTGTTCCCCACTGGCAAGGGGCTTTGGGGGTTCTCCTGGCTCCTCTCATCCCTGCTGCTCACAGATGCCGACCCCTCCCCCTGCAGGACTTCCTGCTGCTGAAGTACCGCGTGGTGATCGTAGACGAGGCGCATGAGAGGAGTGTGTACACCGACATCCTGCTTGGCCTCCTGTCGCGCATCGTGGCTCTCCGGGCGAAGGTGCGTGGCCCGCACAGTGGGGTGGCCCCGCTGCCTTGTCAGGAGCTGGGGGCCTCAACCGCGGCTGGTCCTGGCCTGCTAGTTCTGGATCCAGCTCGGCCGCGTGATGGAGCCCATGGGGCTTTGCTTAGGGAGCGTGCAGCTGCCTGCCAACCCTGTGTCAGTGGACGTGAGAGGCTGGCTGTGGGATGGGAGCTGCCAGAGGGGCTCTGTAGTGACTCCCACCTCCCACACCATAGCCCCAGGGAGACAGCAGAGCGTGGATGGAGGCAGGAAAGACAGCCTCTAACTCCTGCTGTCTGGGGTGGCCAGGCGGAGAGTCTGAGCTGGAGATGGACGAGAAAACGGGGAGGGAGGACCTGATTGCAGCTGAGGAGAGGGTGGTCTGGGAGTGGAGGCCAGGCCCCCGCCGTGTGGACAGCGTGGAGAGCATCCCTAGCAGAGGCCCGAGGCAGGTGTAAAGGCCCTGGGGCAGGCATCTGCAGTGATTTCTGTCTTCGATGCTGAACTCCAGATGATGGATGCATTTAGTGGTTCTCAGTGCCTCCACATCGATTCTGCCACAGTATTTTTTTTTTTTTTTGGGGGGGGGAATTAAGGTAGAGTTTATTAGAAAAGAGAAAGGTTGGCACTCATGGACTCCAGACGTGGAGTGCCATGAGGAGCTAGGGCGCCTCCATGAGAAGGAGAAATAAAACAGAGCTCATGGCACTAGAGTGCCATGAGGGGCTAGGGAGCCCATGAGAACTCACAGTGCCTAGGCATGGAATTCATGAGGAGCAAGGAGCAAGAAACAGACTCATGGCACTGGAATACCATGAGGGGCTAGGGAGCCTCCAAGAGAAGTAGGCAGCTGGAAACGGACTCATGGCACTAGAGGGCCATGAGGGGCTAGATCGCCTCTGCCACAGTATTTTATCTTTACCATTCCAAAGAGAGACCTGGGCCCATAGCTGTTCCCACCCCACCCCACTGTGCCCACCATCTGCACGTGGCCCATGTAGCTGGTCCCAGCACACATTCCCTCCAGTGGCTTCTCGGGGCCAGGCCTGTGTCAGTGATGAAGAGCTTTTGTGACTGAGCACTGGTCACTAGACTGTGACCTGTCTTCGGTCACCCATGTATAGGTCCCCACAGCTGTGCTTAGTGTTTCTTAGGGTGTCCCAAGGCCCACAGTTGGTAGTCAGGTGGAATGGGGGTCATGTCCTGCATCCCTGCTTATCAGCCTGCCCCCTACAGAGGCATCTGCCCCTCAAGCTGCTCATCATGTCGGCCACGCTGCGCGTGGAGGACTTCACGCAGAACCAGCGGCTCTTCGCCACGCCCCCCCCAGTCATCACGGTAGGCCTGGGCAGGACGCTGGTCAGGGGGCCCCTACAGGTCAGCAGAGGGCAGTCCCGGCTGTAGCCCCCCATATCTTGTGGGTCTGTCTCAGGTAGAGTCCAGGCAGTTTCCTGTGACGGTCCATTTCAACAAGCGGACGCCTCTGGACGACTATAGCGGCGAGTGCTTCCGGAAGGTGTGCAAGGTGCATCGCATGCTGCCTGCAGGTGAGGGCTTTGCAGCGGCCCCCACCCCACCCTCCCAGAGGAGCCCCAGCTGAACCCCCCAGCAGAGAGCTCTGAGTGACTCCTGCTGGCCCTTCCCTGCCCAGGGCAGAGAGAGGTCACTGGCATCCCCTCCAGGTCGGGTGTGGGGGCCACCTCTGTCCTGGCTCTGCGGGGTTGTTGCCGGGGGTCCCGTCTCCTCAGCCATCCTGCACAGGCCTGGCGACCCTCCCTGAAGTTACGTCCGCAGAGCTGCTGATGGGGGTTTCTTTGCAGGGGGCATACTGGTGTTCCTCACTGGGCAGGCAGAAGTACACGCGCTCTGCCGCCGGCTCAGAAAAGCCTTCCCTACCCGCGGTCCCCGTCCCCTGCAAGGTAACCAGCCCCGGGGCTCCCTGTCCACTCCCCACACACAGCTGGCCTGGCTGCGCATCAGCCTCCGCCAGCCCCCTGGACAGCTGGTATCTTTGCCTTTGTCCTCAAAACACTCACGGCTGTCCACACCGCAGCCTTACCATGGGTCACCCTGCCGTGGGTCACCACTGTGGGTGCCCCGCCAACCCTGCCCACCTTTCCAGAGAAGGACGAAGACAAGGACTCGGCAGAAGCCATGAGGACGTTTAAGAAGTCGCGCTCCAGGGCCCGGAAGGCCCGGAAGGCCCAGGCCGCGGTACGCAGCTCTCCACAGCCTGGCTGCTGACTGCGTGTGCGCAGCAGTGCGTTGAGTGCCCTAGAATGAAAGCACGTGAAGAGTCCCACCCTCCAGTTGCGCCAGACTTGTCTAAGGTGCCAGTGGCCGTGTGGGGCTGCTCATGACCGCCTCGGACACCATGGTCCTGCTCCACCCCCAGTGCTACCCTGTTCCATCGGACACAGTGGCTCTGGGGGCTGATGGGAGGGGGTGTTGGATTACAGCACAGCCAAAGGAAGATTCCAGAAGGCCCTGAACAGGCCTAGAGAGGGTTTTACAGTCCACACGGAGGCCTGAGTTCTCAAGTGGGGGACTGCTGTCCACAGCTGGGACAAGATGGGGAGGGGCCCCCCAAGGCGTGTTTCCAGTGTCCATCTTAGGTGTGTGCACGTGAGGATGTACACGCTAGGGTGTATATGATTAAGTGGATGTGTGCTTGAGCACGTTAGGGTGTGCGTGATGAGGTGTGTGCTCAGGTATGCACAATTGTGTGTTCGGGGTGCATGTTTGGGTGAGCATGTTCAAGTGTGTGCTTGGATGTGTGTGTTGAAGTATGCACATTGGGGGGGTCTGCTCGGCGGAATTCAGGCAGCGTGCTGTTAGTGAGCGGGCTATGCACCCCACAGCCTTGTGGGGTGAGCCGTGTGATGGTACCTAAGTGTTCAGTGAGGAAATGGAAGCACAGGAGGATGCAGCTGGTGACCAGTCCTCTCAGCTGTGCATGGGGGGTTTGCGAGGATCTTTGTCTTGTGCATGGCTTGGGCTCTGCCCTGGTCACGCAGCGGGGTCAGCATGGCTGGGGTGGGCACCACCCAGGTCAGTAGATCCAGCCGGCACAGTCTGCTGCTGTCTTCCGTCCTAGGCTCTGCCGCAGATCCATCTGGACAGTTACTCAGTGCTGCCAGCAGGCGAGGAGGACAGGGAGGCGGAGATGGACGAGGAGGAGGAGGAGGAGGCTCTGGGCTCAGACCTGGATCTGGACCTGGGCGACAACTGTGCAGACGGAGGTGTGCACGTGCTTCCCCTGGAGTCCCGTTCCCCCGCTGCCGGGAGCCCTGAGTGCTGCCTGTGTGCAGCGGATCATTCTGGCCTGGCCCCTCCCCCTCAGCCCTTGCGGGCGGCCACAGGTCTCAGGCACCAGGGGGCTTTGCACGTGCATGCACCGAGGGTCCCTGCAGCACCTGTGGTGGTGCCCACGGCGGCTCCCTGGGCTGAGCGGCAGGGGGAGGCCTGCACCCCGGTGCTCCCGGCCAGCCCGGCAGTGTAGCGAGACTGCTTCAGGGACAGTAGCCTCACCTGTCTTCTGTCCAGACAAGGGCCGTGTCAGCCACGTGTGTCACAGACCCAGGACAGAGAGCCCTGGCAGCCTGTTGTTGCAGGTGGGGCCTCGCCAGGCTGTGGGGTGCCAGGTGGCCCACCCTGTGGTTCTGGCTTGCCCACAGGTGAGCAGCCAGATGCCAGCCTGCCCCTCCATGTGCTTCCGCTCTACTCTCTGCTGGCCCCCGAGAAGCAGGCGCAGGTGAGGTGGTGGGTGGGGCGGCGGCGGCTTGGGCACCCACTCCAGTTGAAGGGCACTTGTGAAGGGCACTGAGATGAAGCTGGTCAGGCCCCAGGGTCCTCCTTTCTGGCCAGCAGTCCAGATAGAGGGGTGAGTAGAGATCTCCCCTTTGTCTGACCCTGGAGTTGACAGTCCCTGCTGTGTCACCTCGCCCCTCCCTCCAGGTCTTCAAGCCTCCCCCAGAGGGGACGAGGCTGTGCGTGGTGGCCACCAATGTGGCCGAGACGTCCCTTACCATCCCTGGCATCAAGTATGTGGTGGACTGTGGGAAGGTCAAGAAGCGCTACTATGACCGCGTCACTGGTGTGTCCTCCTTCCGAGTAACCTGGGTGTCCCAGGCGTCTGCTGACCAGCGGGCGGGGCGTGCTGGCCGGACAGAGCCTGGTCACTGCTACAGGTGGGCCGCTGGGTCCTGAGGTGGGATCCCGAGGGGCGAGGAGGGGCTGTGTTCATCTGCAGGGCTTACGGTCTATGGGTGCCGCAGCCCTGAAGGTGTTATGTGGGTGCCCACCTCAGGCATCTCCTGCGGCTGGCAGCAGCCCACCCTGCTCTCTTAGTGGAGAGCTGGCTGTTGTTTTATGTGGAAGACTTAAGGACAGTGCAGTGGGCGCCCCAGGGCTAAGGGCAGGCCAGCTGGTGGGCAGTGTAGCAACCGTGGGCACCGTAAACAGCCTGCTCAGCTGGGCGTCCTCACCCCCTTCTCCCATTAGGTTGTACTCTTCCGCGGTTTTCGGGGACTTTGAACAGTTCCCTCCCCCAGAGATCACGCGCAGGCCCGTGGAAGATCTGATCCTGCAGATGAAAGCCCTCAGCATCGAGAAGGTCAGTCCCAGCTACCACCCGCTCTGCCCATCCTGGAGCAGGGCCTGCTGGGAGCCTCATGGATGGTAACTCAGGGACCTGTGTCAGGAGCTTGTTCCCTGCACAGGGTGCGAGTCCTCCTGAGGGTCCTGAGATGGGCCTCGAGTGGCACAGTCCTCCTATGGAAGGAAGGGCCCCGTCGCTCCTCCCAAGGAGGCTGTCTGGCCGTGTCCTTCCACCTAGTCACAGGGCACCTAGACGCCATGAAACAGATGAGGAAACTGAGGCAGGGAGGTGCCGCTGTGCTCAGGAACAGGATGCGCGGCATGGCTGGGGCGGGGCTGGGGCGGACCTCTCTCGCATGTTCTCACCATGGGCGTAGCGCACACCTGCATGCTCAGCTTGGGGCAGCCTGGGCAGCGGGAAGGAGGGATGTGTCTGTAGACTGTGCGCTGTCTCCCTGCGAGCAGAGCGCGCCAGGCCAGGCCAGGAGAGGAGCCCATCTTGTCCACTGTGGCCGCCTGCCTGCCAGGGAAGATCCCTCGGTGCTTTTCTGAGTGCCACATGCTCTGCAGTCTCCTGTGGGCATATAGATCTGTTGCCAAGGACAGTCCTGGCACACAGGTCTCAATGGATGGGTGACCCACAAAAACGTGGCCTTGCAGGTGCCCATGCCCAACTCGGTGCCAGCCGTGCATGCCATGGCCTCGCAGCTCTTGCCTTCCACATGCAGGTCATCAACTTCCCCTTCCCTACACCGCCCTCGGTGGAGGCCCTGGTGGCTGCAGAAGAGCTGCTGATCGCCCTGGGGGCCCTGCAGGCGCCCCAGAAGGAGGAAAGGTAGGCGGGCGGGCGGGTCTGCGGTGCTGGCCAGACCCCTGCTGTCCCGACGCTCATACATGACCATCTCCAGGATGAAGCAGCTGCAGGCATCCCGGCTGAGCTGCCCCATCACCGCCTTGGGCCGCACCATGGCCACCTTCCCTGTGGCACCCCGCTATGCCAAGATGCTGGCCCTGAGCCGGCAGCACGGCTGCCTGCCCTACACCATCGCCATCGTGGCCGCCATGACGGTGCGGGAGCTGTTTGAGGAGCTGGACAGGTGGGTAGGACCCCCAGAGCTCTCACCCCTGAGGCTCAGAGCTGTTGCCAGCTGACTCAAAGACATGCTGGGCAGGGGCTGGACTCGGGGGGGATGAAGGGCTGAGGGGGTAGGAGGGGCTGGCGGCGCTGGTGGTCCACCCTGGCTACAGCCAAGGGCCCAGCGAATCCCATAGAGACAGCAGGTCTGAGTGCCACCTGCCCCGTGAGGCCCTGGCGGTCCTCAGCGTTGTCAACACAGACAGGCCAGAGCCTAGAGGGAGGATTGAGCCACGTTTGGGTTGTCATGCTAAGTTGTGAAGTGACTTTTCCTCCACCTCCCGCCTTGGAGTGCTGGGGGCGCCCAGGATCTCACACCAGGCACTGTGCTGCCTGGGTCCTTCCAGGAGTTAGGGGGCTGGTGTCGTGGCCTTTGCTTCTTGGTTTGGGGTTTTTAAGGGAGGTCTCAGCCTGTAGCCCAGGCTGGCCTCAGGGTTACTCCTCCTCAGCCTCCGGCAAGCAGGGATTGCAGGTGGCACTGTGTGCCCGGCTTTGTTCTTACTCCAGGGCCGAGCTGGGCGGATGCCTACCCAGCGTGCATGAAGCATGCAAGCCAGGTGTGGGGCTCCCGTCTGTAATCCCAGCCCTTTAGAGACGAGTCATCTTCATACATAGTGTGAGGCCAGTCTGCACTACACAACACCCCCCCACACACACACAACTTCTCACAGCATTGTTGCTGGTCAGCAGAACAGAGCTTAGTCTCTCCTTGTGTCTATAGCGGGACACAGGCCTCTGCCCCAGCCCCTCCATGAGCCTGCTCCCCACAAGGCCCTGAGGGCAGGAGCAGGTGGGCCACTGGGTGCGTGTGTGTTTGCAGACCCGCCGCCAGCGAGCAGGAGCTGGTCCTGCTGAGGAGCCGAAGGGCCCGTGTGGCCCAGGTGAAGAGGGCCTGGGCTGGCCAGGGGGCCTCACTGAAGCTGGGCGACCTCATGGTGCTGCTGGGTCGGTGCCCGCCAGGGGGCTGGGAAGCGGGATGGCGGGGAGGACCAGTGGGGGAGGAGGAAGAGGGATGGGGCTAGGGAGGAAGGTCACCATGTCCTGGCATTGGGGTGGGACCAGCGAGCGAGGCCTCCTCTCCCCTTCCTCAGGTGCCGTGGGAGCCTGCGAGTACGCCGGCTGCTCACCCCAGTTCTGCCAGGCCAATGGGCTGCGTCACAAGGCCATGCTGGAGGTCCGGCGCCTGCGGGGCCAGCTGACCACTGCAGGTATGGCCAGGTGGCGGCAAGACAGCTGCTGGGCTGTGCGGGCCGGGGTGACGGTTCCACCTTGGGTCTTCTTTTTGCACCAAAAGGGACTCGAGACCCCTAGTGACCACCTGGTACCCTGTTGGCCACATCCCCCTGGGCAAGGCCACCCAGCAGCTTGTCCCTCGGGCCATCTGCTCCAGCCACACTCTTTCTTGCCCTCTGGTCTCTAGTGCCGCAGCCCTGCACACACAGGATTCACCCTGAACTAGGTGACTCCTGCCAGCAGCCTGAGCCCGAGGGGAACGCCCCCCACTTGTCACAGGCAAGGCCGTTCCCTTCTGGTGGCCAGTCCTTTCCAGCAGCTCTGGGCTAAGCCAGGATTTCTTCCAACCATTGGACCCCGCAGCCTGGTCCTCATTTCTGTGCACAGCCACCATGCTGAGCCCAAGCACCCAGGGGACCCAGCCCTCTCGAAGGGGACGAGTCTCTGCTGCCATCCTGACCCGGAACCGAAGCTAGGAGAAGAGCCTGAGCGCCGGGCTGGGCGACAGGCACTTCAGCCACACCCCTTCCTGTTGCCCCCTCAGTCAATGCCGTGTGTCCCGAGGCTCAGCTCTTCCTGGACCCCAAGATGCAGCCCCCCACCGAAAGCCAGGTGACCTACCTGCGGCAGATCATGGCAGCTGGCCTGGGTGACCACCTGGCGCGCAGGGTGCAGAGCGAGGAGCTGCTGGATGAGAAGTGGAGGAACGCCTACAAGGTGCGCTCGGCCACCACAGCCACATGTGGGCACCCCATCAGCCCTGCCCAGAAACACGTGGGCGCCCCCTCGGACAGCCCTGCCCAGGAGCACGTGGGCTCCTGCCCTGCTGTGGGGAGCCAGGGTTTCACCCAGCTGTACTTGTGTAACTTTCTTCCCCTGGGACACTTGGGCCTCTGGATTTGCCTGTTCCAGATGTTCCAGTGCTGGGGGCATAGTTCAGTGCTAAGCATGCCCGTCTTCATTGGGTGGACCCCCACACATAGTGACTGGCGGGCCGAGGCTGCCACCTCCCTCACAACGTATCCCCCCTGGGGATCCAGATGACATGGTTCACCCTTTTTTTTAAATTAGGCCAACTTGGGATTTGTGTGTGTGGTTGGGTTTTTCAGCTGTGTGCACATATGTGTGGAACTGTATACATGAGTGCATGTGACTGTGTGCTGGGGGGGCCTAAGGGTGACCTCAGGAATCATCCTCCGTCACTCTTCCACCATCCTGTTGTGACGCGAGGGTCTCCAGGCTCTGGCCTCCATGCAGGGCCCCACCCCTACAGGTAATTTTTATGTGGGCTCTGTGGTCTGAACCTTGTGCTCTGGCCTCCCGAGTGTCGGCTGCCGATCTGCTGTCCACTGAGGCCAGCGTGCCCTGCGGGGGGTCCCTCAAGAGCAGACGGTCGGATCCTGAGTTGAATTTGAAGGGCCAAGAGGCCTGGCTTCTCTTCACCCCTCACTGCCCACCCCCCACCCTCGTAGACACCTCTCCTGGACGACCCAGTCTTCATCCACCCTAGCTCCGTACTCTTTAGAGAGCTTCCGGACTTCGTGGTCTACCAGGAAATCGTAGAGACCACCAAGATGTACATGAAAGGTACCCAGCAGTACCAGGCCTTCTGCCCCGCGGCTCCTCCTGGAAGGGTCGGCAGATGCATTGACGCTGGCCTCTCCCACCCAGGGGTCTCTGCCGTGGAGATCCAGTGGATCCCCACCCTGCTGCCCTCCTACTGCCAGTTTGACGCGCCCCTGGAGGAGCCGGCCCCCACTTACTGTCCCGAGGAGGGCCGAGTGCTGTGCCATCGAGCCAGCGTGTTCTGTGAGTCGGGGCAGCTTCCTGGGTGGCCTGACCTGGGCACACTGGGCCATTCCCTGCCTGGCACGTCCATTTGTGCCACCACCCCCTCAGGGCAGAGCACAGGTCTCTGGGCTTGGGGGCTGCAGGGTGTCCTTGGTCACTGCTTCCCACTCCTCAGATCGTGTGGGCTGGCTGCTGCCTGCTGCCCAGGTGCCCTTTCCAGAAGGGATCAACTGCTACAAGCACTTCGCCCGGTTCCTGCTGGAGGGGCAGGTAGGTGGCAGCGGCTGCCCCGCATCCGTTTGCTCCGTGCCTTGGACCACCCCAGCCTCACCCGGCCTCCCCTTGTTCCTGGCCAGGTCTTCCGCCAGCTGGCCACCTACAAGAACTGCCTTCTGTCCAGCCCGGGCACCATGCTGAAGACCTGGGCCAGGTACCCCTTCCCGTGCCCACCGCGGGGGCAGGGGCTGGGGTCACACCTAGCCGTCCTGCCTGGCAGCCACACCCACCTCACCCCTGGGGAGGCCCTGCCACCCTCAGCCCCCTGCTCTCATCTGTTCTAAGGGGCAGGCTGGGTATGAGTGGGAAAGGCTGGTGAGCCCTAGGGTCCCTGTGTGAACCCGTCATTGTCCCCCGCCCCCTACTCCTGGCGTCCTGGTCCCAGCCAGCTGTCCCCAGCCCCCACCATCCCCCCACTGTCCCCCAGGCTGCAGCCTAGGACGGAGCATCTGCTGCGAGCCCTCGTGGCGGAGAAGGCCGACTGCCGGGACGCGCTGCTAGCCGCCTGGAAGAAAAACCCCTCCTGTGAGTGTGATGGGGTGGGGGGCCCCCGTCCCATGGGCAGAGCCCTGCCCGCAGACTGCCTCCTTAACCGGCCACCCCCTCTTTGCAGACCTGCTGGCCGAGTACTGCGAGTGGCTCCCTCAGGCCATGCATGCCGACATCGAGAAGGCCTGGCCCCCCACTCCTGACCGCTGACCACGTGCCACCGTGGAGAAGTCCTGGCAACTCCTGACCACACCCAGCGCCCTGCCTCCAGGATTCCAAGGCTCTGGAAGGCCTGGCGCACCTCCACCAATTCTGAGCCATATGGAGGCGAACCAACTGGAGGGCTTCGTGACCACCCACAGCGCGCAGGCACGTGGTTCCACGTCCACTTGTCCTGTCATGCGCTCTCATTGCCCTGAACCCTGTGCAGGGGCTGCTGCGGAGAGACCCCCAGGCCAGGACTCAGGAGGCCACGCGGCCGGGGCTTGGACAGCGCCTCGGAGCTCTCTGTCTACCACGCCCTGCACCTCTTCCCTGGGGGAACGAGACAGAAAGTGGGACCTGTGGATCCCAGGAGTTAGGCACAAGTTACCCCCTCCCCAGGGTCCTGCATGTGCACATGGCCACCAGGGTCCCGCTGGGCTTCATCCCACCCGAGGTGGAATGGTCAGAACCTTCCCAGCCTGTGCTGAGCCCCGGGAGACCAGGGGTTTGAGGCCTCACCTCACGGCAGCCGTGTCTCAATAAAAACACTTGAAAAAAAGCTTTTCTGCAGTGACCAGCGCTCTGTCTTCATCTCTTGTGCTCAGCAGCACTGGGCCCATCCACGTGCCGCAGCCCCCGTCCCAGAACGTGACTGTCCCACCAGACCTTGTGCCCGTTGCACTGAGCCCCTGCCCAAGACTGTTAGGCCCGTTCCCCAACCTCAAGGTGTCCCCAGCTTCACAAGCCTTGTGTGCCAGGGTCCCCTCAAGCAGCGCTGGTCACCACTTGGCTCCCTAGCTGAGACGTGCTCCCCTGGCGACACTACCCGATCAGTAACACTGCACGCATGCACATGCTACACATCAGGCAGACCCGGTCAGTAACTACATACGTGCACATGTGCATATGTACACAGCACTATGCAGACTCCTTCAAGTGAAGCAGCCTGTCTGGGAGATACGCGGTGAGGAGCCCCGTCTCCCTGGTTAGCAGCTGTGGGGTGAGGGGAAGCCTGGGGAACCCCTCAGTTCATGGGTTCCTGGACACACCCCGCTGACTGGACACTCTGGTTCTGATAAAACTAGATGCCAGAGCCCCATACATTTGTGTGCATGAATGGCTACTGAGTCCATCAAAGCCCACCCTTCAATCCCTGCTCCCCACATTGAGGCAGGAAGGTCAGGAGGTCGAGGCCAGCGTCAGCTATACTCTGCTCAGTGTATCTTAGCAGCCATTAGAAACAGGCTAAAGCCACACAGATTCCATGTCATAGTCAATGGTGGTCATCAAAGACAAATGACCAGTGCTGGCCCTGTGTGGACACGAAGGAACCCAATGTAGTGCAGCCAGTGTGGAGGCTCCCCACGGTATGATCATTGGTGAAGGCGCTTGCTGCCAAGTCTGACAGCCTGAGTTCAGTTCCTGGAGTCTGCATGGTGGAAAGATGGAACCACGTGCCATAGCCCATATGTGTCTCCCTCAATGCACCATAGACAAACATATCAGAACCAGCACAGATGGTATGTACACACGGGAGTAAGTGACGTCATTGCAGAAGGGATAGAGTTGGAAGAAGGCCACATGCAGCAGGTTATGCCCAGCACAGGATGGTGAGATGTGTGTGCTCTCCACTGTTCTAGACTGATATCCTCAGATGTAACAGATAACAGGAAAGCAAACTGGGGAATAAGGGAGCTAAGGGGGGGAGGGCAGCAGAAGGGGGGTACAGGCTCAATGGTCATACATTCTTGCACGGGAATGGCCTTAGGAAACTAATTTTTTTAATGTTATTTGTGTGTGTGTGTGTGTGTGTGTGTGTGTGTGTGTGTGTGTGTGTCAGAGGACCAAGGGTGACTTTAGGAATCCTCCTTTTTACTTTGCTCTGGGATTTCCCAGGACTGGAAGAACAGGCAGCCACCATATTTCCACCTGACATTTTTACATGGGAGCTAGATCTGAACTCAGGACCTTCTCTGCTTGTGAGGCAGAATCTTTTTTTTTTTTTAAATGGCTTTTTTTTTTTTCAACTGTGTGCATGTGCGTGTGTATGTGCGTGCGCGTGTGTGTGTCTGTGTATGTGTAGAACCACGGACGAATTCGTGAACCACCATGGACGCCTCCACCTCCTTCTGCCCCAGGATTCACAAGCTCCGCCCTACCAGGACCAGAAGCGCAGGCCGCCCCCACTTCCGCCTGGCGTCTATACGTGTAGCCACCTCTCCAGGTGAGGCAGAATCTTAACCCCTGAGCCAACTCTCCATCCCGAAGCTCAGTATTATCACAATAAATCTTATTTGAAATGTAGGCTGGCGAGATGGCTCCGCAGTGAAGGCGCCAGCTCAGGTCTTTCTACCTCCGTGGGGAGCACAGGGGTGCCACTTTCTAAACATGTAGCCCATGGAGAACCACACAGACAGCTGGTCATGGCATAAACTCCAACTTCCAGAAGTTTCGCTGAGTGGGTCTGTCTGGGGGCACAGCCAGCCTTGCTCGGCCACTGTCTGCAGAGGTGATGTTCACCCTCAAGCGGGCAGGAGGTGGAAAGCCAGAACTACAGGCCAAGGGATGGGAATCCGGCCCTGCTGCAGTCAGGGGCGGAAGTCTGAAATATCACAAATATAGAGAGAAATATGCTCCTTATATGGCCCAGGCTGTACTGCAATCAGTAACACAAGAGGCAGGAAAATGATTCCTGACAGCAACTCCCCACCTCCCTGACTCTCCCCAGTATGAAAAGAATGGACCCTGAAACTGAACCCACCCCCCAACAATCTCACCTCAAGGTCAGAGGGAGGGGCTGGCCAGGCTGAGGAGGAATTGTCTCCTGAGAGACTTCACGCAGCCCTGACACAGGAGAGACCTGGGCAGGTGACTAGTCCATAGCAATAGAATCCTGCCTTGACCAGAACCAAGGACTCTGGGCCCTAAATCTAGATCTGCACCCAAGACCCAGGAGAGACCCAGATGGGTTATCCTCTCCCTACTCGGCCATGCTGAACAAATTTCCTTTCTGCTTTTCACCTTGAATTTGAATTCTTGGTAGTGTCATGAGGGCGGATAGGTTGATTCAACACTGACCCAGGTAGGGTGGGATCGCGGAAGACGCCTCCTGAGGGCTGGGGTTGTGTGTGTAGTGCTGGGGAGGGAACCCCTGCTCTGTGCACAGCAGGCAAACACTGCCAACTGACCTAAGCCAGCACCCCCAGATGGCAGATACTCTTACATAGATGTTTCCAGGGCCTTTGGCCCAGCTCATTGTAGGGACACATGTGGCGCGCATAGTACAGGCAGGAATAATGGTCATATCACATGGTATGAGCCATGCCACGTTCGCTGGGTGTGCCACGTTGGAGGATAGGCGTTGGGGAGAACAAGATCTCAGAGGAGTAGATGCATGTAGTGAGGGAGCCCTGGAATTTGTCAGAACAGTCTCCTACTCTATCTCCCACACCATCAGAAGCTGCAGCCTCCCGGCCTCTCGAGGGTCATCCCGGCACGTCGTAGGTCCTCCCGACCCGGTCTCTAGAGGGAGCCTTATAAACCTGGATGGGCTGTTGTAGTGCCGAGCAAAAAACGGTGCCATCGGGTCGGAGCTCCTTCCGCAGAGGTTCCGGTCCCTGGTCATAAGCCCCGCCCATTCGAAGTCTTTGCAGCCCCCTGCACCCTCCACCGCCTCAACCCCCGCTGTTTCTGCAGAGCGACTTTTTCGGGGTCCCCCCCCAGCGGCACGGGGCTGCCGTCCGCTCCA
The DNA here is from genome assembly GCA_023101885.1 of Typhlomys cinereus. Taxonomy (NCBI): domain Eukaryota; kingdom Metazoa; phylum Chordata; class Mammalia; order Rodentia; family Platacanthomyidae; genus Typhlomys; species Typhlomys cinereus. Next base: position 1,280,596 of record JALPQD010000373.1, on the reverse strand, counting down.
CGTGGTCATTGTTCTGAAACCCGGAGATGACTTGCCGGGCTGAGCCAGGGTAAACAGCCGGCACTCGTTGCGTGCTCGTGGCCCTACTTCGGCGGCTCATGGGTCCCTAGCTGCGGCCACCCTTGGAGATTGGGGTGCTTTTCCGCGAGACTCAGAGGTTCAACTGTCAAACGCACTCCGCGGCTGGCTGCAAAAGTGGAGATGCCGGGGATCGAACCCGGGGCCTCATACATGCAAAGCATGCGCTCTACCACTGAGCTACATCCCCGGCCGTGAGCAGCGCTTGGCTCGTGGGCTGTCTGATGCGGCCCCGACGCGTTCCGCCCTGCGGCCGTGAGGCGTGGGGGGGCCGGGGGGGGGCACGCTACAGCCTTGGGGATCGGGGGACCGGGCACCCCGAGAGTGAAACAAGATACATGGGGGGCTCGGGGCGCCATGCAGACCCATAGCATCTGATCCCTCAACAGCTAAGTATGGTTCATCCTCGTTAGTATAGTGGTGAGTATCCCCGCCTGTCACGCGGGAGACCGGGGTTCGATTCCCCGACGGGGAGGCTGTACACTGGCATTTTTTCTGAACAAATGCAGGAACAACTGTCAATCATCCCTCCCTAGCTGCTGCACCTATTATTATTATTTCATAGTTATGTACTGTGAGCATAGTCACCCCACCCTGCCTGCCTTCTGACCCCTCCCCTTCTGCTGAACTCCTTTGCAGCCAGTCTGGACCCCCTCAGTTCCTCCCACCCCCTGAGGTTCTTTGTTCCTGCAGCATCTCTTCATGTTGATAAAACGGGGGTCTGTTCCTGTCTACTGTTCTGTTCCAGGTCCTTGTCCAGCTCGGCAGGAGAGCCCACCCCAACACCAGGTATCCAGGGAATGTCCCACCCACCCGGGCTGCGTCCCCTCCATCACATAGATGGTCTCCCACAGGCTTGCTCAGGGCTTACCTTACTAATTCTTTACGGACGTACCCAAAGGCTCAGCCCTGAATTGTCAAGTTGACACTCCGCATCTAACTGGTACATATCTTATGTATCAGGGTCGCAAGCCTGAGCATTGGTCGGGCATCAGTGTGACCCTTCATGTCCCGTATCCCTCTACCCTCAAGCCCACAGAGGGCTGGCCTCCCTCCCTCCCTCAAGGTCCCCTGTGCAGCCCAGACAAGCCTTGAGCCCAAGCAGCAATCCCCCTGCCTGGGCCTCTGAGTGCTCGGCATACGGTCAGCCATCTCCACCTCCAGCTGCTCTTTTTCATACAGATATTTCTTTGTTTTTAATTTTTCGTACAAGTATATATCATGTGCTGAGTACGGTCCCAGCCAAATTCAAAATTCTGTTATTTTTCAAACTAAAGATCACACATTGTTTAAAGACAGTCTCCACACACCTGGGCATGTGAATCTCACACACACACACACACACACACACACACACACACACACATATACACAGGAAACACACCAGGCAAAGCAGTCCATCCCCCCACTTCCACCCACCCCCAATGCCACGACTCACTCTCAAAAAGAGTGGGCTCTGACCTGGGTGGGCAGTGGTCAGGACCCAGATTCTGTGTGGCCTTGAAGGTCACCACATAAACAAAGCATGGCTTTTTTTTTTTTTTTTTTTTTTTTTTTTAAGAAAAAAAGGATTTTGAAACAGGACCTCATTGAACCCCAGAATGATTGTGAATTTGCTGTGTAGCCAAATCTGGTCCTGAAATTATGCTCACAACTGTGCTGGATGGATACAGACTCAACTTGGCGAATGAGGTCTGAGCTCTGGGCACATCTGGGAGGAATCGGTAGTTAAGGCCCTGAGTGAGGTTCACTTCCCTTCCTGTGCTGGGGTGAGTGCTCCCACACCTTCCCAGCTGGGCTAAGAATCCTAAGAAAAAATAAAACCCCCTTTTTTCCTAAGTCATTTGGTCGTGGATGGACCACATGCAGACATAATAAAGAAATAAAAATAAACCTTCAGGGAAAAAATGAACAAAAATAAGGAATACATTTACTCCTTGAAAAGTGGCCGAGACTTGGGGGGTTTGGGGATGTGCAAGTGGGGAGCAGTAGCTCCCCTCTATCTTGGTGCTCCGGGATGGTCCTCACGCCTGCTCAGCCCCATCCCAAATACTAGCACCTCTCGACTCCAGGCCAGGTGACTTCAGAAAGGGGCCCTGGGGGACCCTGGTTTGCTCCAGGCAGTGCAGGAACCTGCTGAGGGTAGGGAAAAGTGACTTACTTCTGGGGGACGTTGGGGCACCTTTGCTCTCAAGACCACCCCCGGGGTCTGTGCTTCCTTGTGCCCCATCTCGGGTTCCTTCCTCAAGTCCCCGGCCAGTCCCCCAGGGGGATGGGCTTCCTCCTCAGGGTGCTCCCTCCTGGCTCCTCCCCTGCAGGTCTGGCCCAGACACCCCAGCTCCCACGCTTGGGGTAGCTGCCTTTCAGCCCTGGCGGGTCCCCCCAGCAAATGCCAATCACTCTCCAGAGCCCTTTCCTCCCACAGGAAAATCCCCCTTCACCCCCTTCCACCAGGGCAGCCGGGAGCACCATCCGCCCCAAGGGATGGCCCTCATCCACCCGGTGACCCCATCCACTCGGGTGACCCTCATTCACTCCAGGGTATGACCCTCCATCTACCAGTGGTGACCCCCATTCATCCCAGGGGTGAACGTACCAAGAGGTGACCTCCATATAACTGGGAGTGACCCCAGACGAGAGTGGATCTACTCAGGTGTATGTTCCTTCACTCGGTCGACAAACAGTAACCACCTACTATATGTCATGCAAGCATTGGTCGGGGCACGGTGGGGCCATAGCTAAGGGACAGTGCGCAGGGGACCCGGGGACGGGTCACGCGGGGACGGGAGGTAGCAGCACGCAGGGGACCCTGGGGTGAGGGGAAGCACGCCGTAGACCTCGGGCCGCGGAACAGCAAGACTTGCGGAGAAGGCTCAGAGCCTAACGCACAAGGAGGAGCCACGCGGCACAAGCGAAACAGCGGCCGCCGAAATAGCTCAGTTGGGAGAGCGTTAGACTGAAGATCTAAAGGTCCCTGGTTCGATCCCGGGTTTCGGCAGTTCGTTTTTATTCTCTTCCTTCAGAATTCTACAAGCGTCCGTGAGGACTTTAGCTTTCTTTCTTTAGAAATTTCCCCCATACGCTCCCCAGACTCACCTTGGAAGCCAGTGGCTGGAAAGCTCCCTGCGACTCCGTTTTTACCCGAACCCCAGTGTTTCCCCGAAAGTACCTTTCAAGGATTCCCGACCCGGGCGGGGTTATTTATGACTGCTTGTGATGCTCGGGTTCGGGATCGTCCGCTGCTGCGCCCGAGTGATTCCAGAACCGCGAGCCACGCGGACAGCGGAGGACGGCGAACTGGACCCGAAGTTGGAGCCATTTTTGCAAGAGAGAGAACGCGGCGGAGCGCGGGCGGCCGGGTAGTTTTAAGGGAGCCGCGCGCGAGCAATGGCTCAGCGCCCGTCCTCGTTAGTATAGTGGTGAGTATCCCCGCCTGTCACGCGGGAGACCGGGGTTCGATTCCCCGACGGGGAGGTAGCAGCTTTTAGCTCCGCTGTGATTTTTATTGGTTTCCACGCCTCTGGCGTTCCGCGGATGGATGGCTGCGACTTGTCCTGCTCCTGCGGTGACCATGTTGCAGGAACATCTGGCGGGGCCGGTATGAGTTGGCGGTGCTTCTCCAGTGGCGTGTGTGGCAGCGTGGGCAACATGAGGCAGGGTGGGACAGGGTGGCAGCGCGAAGCAGTGCGGGGCAGCGTGGGCAGCCCACACTCTCTGGCTAGGCTCCCACCTTCATCTGGGTCTTGCCCCAGCCCCCAGGTCGCGCTGTGGACTTGGGGGTGTTTCCTCGCTTTCCGCATCCAGACATGGCTTCCTGAATGCTCTATCCTCTCATTCACAAATTTATTTTCTAATAGATTCATTTATTGAATCGATTGGGGAGAACAGACGGGGGACACCGCGCCGTGGCACGCAGGGGCCGCCAGGGGCCACCTCTGGGGAGTAGGTTCTGTCCTTCTACCCTAGGGGTTTCGGGGATCAACTTCAGGATGAACTAGGTCTGTGAGCAGGCGCCTCCCCCCTGAGTGGTGTCCCCAGAATCATCCATTCGCGTGTTCAGCTCTTCAGTTTATTGCTCGCGTTCATTCCACAGAGTGCCTACTGTGTACCAGGCTACTTCCAGGCTCAGGACAGCTGCATTTCGGAGCTGTGCACCAGTCCCGGAAGCTGGGAGCGTCTCTGGAGGGCGTGGCCGAGACTTCCGTGTAGAAGCCTGGGGCATTAACAGCCACCCGGCTCAAGAAAATTGGCTTTTTCCCTGGGGCTTGGGCCAGGCGGGATTTTTCTTTATAGCAATGAGGATCGGACTTATTTGGGAGATAAAAAGAGGATTTTCTTTTCTTATCCTTTCTTTTTTTGAGAGACACCGAGAGACTTCATAGGAGTAACTTTGGGGCACTGGAGCCTGCATCAGGGGATGTAGCTCAGTGGTAGAGCGCATGCTTTGCATGTATGAGGCCCCGGGTTCGATCCCCGGCATCTCCACCTCTTTTCTTGCCTGAGATGGGGACATTTTATTACTAGAACAGTGGCTGAGATGGACTGAGATCCCAGGAAACCTATGTGGGGGACCTACCCCCTCCAAATAAGGGGCTTTTCCTTGAATATGTGACATCACCCTTGGGCCACCCCTTCCTGCTGGGGGATCTACCCCCTCCAAATAGGGGCTTTTCCCTGAACACATGACATCACCCTTGGGCCACCCCTTCCTGCCGGGAGATTCCACTTCCTGTCTAAAATGGCTAAAAGCAAACAGGACAAAAAGCAACCATTGCAGGGCATTGAGGGCCTGGAGTTGGGGGACACCTGGGTCTTTGCCAGACTCTTGTTTGACTTGATAGTTTATCTTTTTGTTCCATCTCCCAGCATCAAGTTACCCTATGCAGGATCCCGGATCCTCCAGAATTCCAGGGGATCTGCCCCCCCCACCCCTGCAAGCCCTTTCTCCTGGTCCACAGCAGACGTGTTGGTGATGCCCCCCACCTCAAGACTCCTCTTCAGGTTCCTGACACCTATCCCCACCCTCAGAGCCCTGAAAATCAGGAGCAACCAGAGACACCTGTGTGACTCTGGGCCAGGCGGGGTAGTAGTCTCCAGATACATCCACTGGCCAGGGCTGCAGAGTCCGAAAATCCACCCAGTGACACAGGCTACTAGCTTGGTCAAAGCTCACAGACTCCCAGCTATAGGGACCCTTTCCTTCGGCTTCTTGAAAAATAGTCCAGCCTCATTTGGGGGGAATCCCCAGAATAGTACCAGGGCTTACTCACACAGGCAGGATGTTGTGTGTGCAGCCCCGAATTACATCTTCACACAGTTTTTATACATAGGGACAAAGGAGGTTGCAAGCCCCACCTAAGCAGGTTTTTACAGCATGCAGGCTTCTTTTCGGTGCTCCAGACTTCTTGCAGGCTGGCCAAATGGCATTCCAGAGCGCAATTTCGGAGAACAGTAGGGGAGTGGCCATTTTATTGCCTGCCAACAATCTCTCAGGCCTAAGAAATTTCATTTTAAGATTTTTCCTTTTATGCTTCCCCTCCACAGCCAACAAATTTCCTGAATTCATTTTTCTTCACAGCTCTATACTAGTCCATTGTGTGTGTGCCTGTGCCTATACCTGTGTGTGTGTGTGTGTGTGTGTGTGTGTGTGTGTGTGTGTGTGTGTATGGCATTTTCATTACCCACCCATCTGTTGAGGTAACAGCTGTCACAAAGGCAGAGGCATGAAGCTTTTATTTTTGAGACCAGGATGGGGAAGGCAGGAAATGACTCAGCAGCTGGGTGGGGCCAGCTGGGCGAAGGTGTTTTTATTCCAAACGTAAACAAGTAAACAGGTCTGAGGTTGTTTCCTCTGTGCACTGCGGAGGGGCACATGAATCACTGGCTTCTAGTTTAACCTCTCATCTCGGAACTCTGTGTTCTCCAAACCCAGGAAAACGAGCTAAAAGCACCCAGCATCATTGTGTGGATTGCTTGTGCCCAGAAAGGTGCTTCCTAGAAAAAAAAATACATTTTATCTCCAAATAACTTTTTGTTTTGTTTTGATTTGGTTAAATTTTACTTGAAGCCAGACAAGTGTAGTGGCTCAAGCCTGTCATCCCACCATGTAGGAGGATGAGGCAGGAGGATGGTAGTGATGCTGGGAAACTGTCTTTCAGCTATCCCATCTGGGTCTCCAAATGTTGCAGGGACAGGAAACAACCGTCCCAATGTTGTAGGGTTCTTGTGTTCTGGAATCTAAGAACACATGTAGAAGATTAAGGTGGAGTTTATTAGAGGAGAGAAAAGTTGGAACTCATGGACTGCAGAGGTGGAGTACCATGAGGGGCTAGGGCGCCAAAGATGGCTGCCAGGGCCAGGTATATTTATCCCCCTAGACAAGCCCGGCTCATCTCATCTCTGGGAGGATTGGAGTCAGTTCCTCAGCAGGGGTGTTCCTTCAGGGTGATTCCAGCAGTGGGGGATGACCTTCAGGAATTCCAAAGCCCTTCAAAGACCTTGAGAGACCCATCCCAACACAGCTGCTCTAATCCTGCCTTAGTTTTAACATGGAATGGGAAGCCATTTTGTTCCTCTGTTATTAGACAAGGGAGCACAACATTTTGGTGCTCAACTTCCTTCCCAGGCTTTTGTCAACCTCCGATTTAACTAGAACTGTTAAGATCAGGAAAATGACAGGTTTGGCAAAGTAACTATTGAAATTCCTTATTGTGGGAGTTGTTAGGCCCAAAGCCTGCTCTCTGGATGATACATTAGCATCTGAAATGGGCTGTCGCTAGGAGCTCCTTCCCTGGGAGGTAGAGTTTGCCTCTTGTCTGCAAGACAATGGCAGGCCTAACTCCTTCCCTTGGAGTACAGCTTACCTCCAGTCTGTTCTTGGATCGCTTTTGTTTCTCTTTTCTCTTAGAAACTGGCTGGGCTGTTCCTCCCCCAACAGTTCCTTCCTGCTTATCTGAGATATGCTTATGCACGGACCAAATGACTCTGTTTTGAGGCAAACGTTGCCCATTCCCTTCTAGCAACAAGGTGCCATGCCTGTTTTACTCTAGGGGACATCAAATAGATGTCACTCCTGCCTTTCATTTGTTAACTGGAATGTGTATGTTTTACATAATCCTGTAAAGAATTTGGTCCTGCTCTTCTTTGATGTTTTCCTGAATTTGGCCCTGCCCCTTGATTGTTTTCCTGTAAATACTCATGTATGCTACAATAAAGTAGGCTTGGATGATGGAGGACATCCTAGGCTCCCTCTGACCCAATGCCTGATCAATTCCTACCGCTCCCACTTCTGTTTCCTGCACATAAATCTGGGTTTACGGTGGTTCATGGGCCTGGACACCTTATATACTTAATGGTATGGCTTTTAGGTATTCCTTTGTCTTCATGCCCAAATTAGATTTAGACTTAATGGAATATTTTAGCGCTGTTTTGAAGTCATCCATGTAGTTCTGGTTTTAGAGACATCGAAGATGCTAAAAAAAAAATAAATAAAAAAGTCACTGGTGGGGCTGGAGAGGTGGCTCAGGGATTAAGCCTCCGCCTTGCAGGCGGAAGGTCCTGAGTTCGGATCCCAGATCCCACGTATAGACGCCAGGCGGAAGCGGGGGCGGCCTGCGCTTCTGGTCCTGGTAGGACGGAGCCTGTGAATCCCGGGGCAGAAGGAGGTGGAGGCGTCCATGGTGGTTCGCAAATTCGTCCGTGGTTCTACACACACACACACACACACACACACACACGCATGCACGCACGCACATGCACACAGTTGAATAAATAATAATAAAAAAAAATTTTTAAAAAAAAAGTCACTGGTTTCTGAGAGTGATGGAATCAGATAGCAAGTAGCAGAAAGCTTGCAGTTTAAAGGCCCAAGAAAAACAGTTTGTGTTGTAGAGTTAAAACCAGAGACCTATGTCGGCAGAAAGTTTGGTAAAGTTTTGCCCTTGTTCTAAAAGCTTGCCTGAAGTTAAGCTTAGTGCTTTATAGAGGAAAATGCAATGGCAAACTTAAGAGTTAAATCAAGAAGAAACAGAGAACAAAATGTCTGCTGTTATACAGACTAGCTCCATTGACAAATCAAAGCTGGCTCTTCATTTAAATCAGAGAAGTGGTCCTAAGATAATGCTCAGAGATCTGCAGAACTTTCCATGTGAGGAAACAATATCCCCTGCATGTGTCCTTTTACATTCCTTTGGTCACCCAAAGACCTGTGCCGCTTTGCTTTTAAGAATCCAAAAGGAAAAAAAGAAAGAAAGAAAGAAAGAAAGAATCCAGAAGGAAGAGGAAAACTAATTTAGATTGTTCTGCCTAAAAATTCAGACAGTTTACTTTTTTTTTTTTTTTTGTACAGGCCTTAGAATGCGACCTCAGAGATTTACAACTGCTAGAGGAGAAAGGTCTCCTCCAATATGTAAATTACTTACTTATAGCTCTTGGCTTTTACACCAGACAAAGGTAGTGACTATTTTAGGCAAAGAAACGGGTTTTCTTGCTTATACCCACAATAAGATTGCTGAGTTTGTTTGGTTTGTCCCATGCCCCTTCTGAATTAATGGTTTAATCTTTGTGTAGATCTTGTAGGCTTAATACATCTGTTTTGTCTGGACCTGTTTTGATGGATCTTAAAATAATACTCATCCATCAGAAATCTCTAGACCATCCCAGCATTTCATAGATGAGGATCATTGACTGCTCACACTTCCTTCACCCCAACTCAGAAAGAAGTAGCCAAAGCGGTCATTGACCCTCATATATTGAGCACTCTGGGTCCTCAGAAGGTTAAGGGGTACAGTAGGAAGGTCTAGAACAGTCCATGCTGGGACAGTCTCTAAGGTCTTTGAAGGTCTTTGAAATTCCCAAAGGCCATCCCCCACTGCTGCGATCACCCTGAAGGAACACCCCTGCTAAGGAACTGACTCCAGTCCTCCCAGAAATAAGACGGAAGAATATGGAAATGAGCTCTCTATATCAAACAAACATCTTGACCTCTACCCCCATCTGGGCCCAAGATCAGATGTGTTGGGCCCCAAGGTGAGCGCACCCTTTGCTTAGGAAGAGCCATTTCATCCTGGGCTCACCTAAATGGAGATCTTTGCTAACTCTTTAACCAGGTACATTAATTCCCACCTGTGATCCAACAAGATGATGGTGATCAGATCTCAATATAAACAAGTGAGACAAAGATTTGTAGGTCACATGCACAAGGGAGTCCAGGAACTTTATGAGATGCCAATTACTCAAAGATTCAAGTAATGACTGAACTCAAGGGGGGAATGAAGAGACCAAGCTAGGCTAACGACATGACAGGCCTAGACTCCAAGCTAGGCCTAAATTTCAGTTTCCCATAAACTAAATTAGTCTAAGGGAATCATAAAAGTCCCTGGATAAGAACTTTGCTCCCAGATCCTAACAGAATGCGATTTGGCCAGAGGGTCAGAAAGAAGCCTGCATGCCGATAAGACTTTAAAACGCTGTGTCAGCTAATCTGCTTTGGTGGGGCTCCCAACCGCCTTCGTCCCTTGTGTATAAAAACTGTGTGGAGATGTAATTAGGGGCTGCACGTAGAACACCCTGCCTGTGTGTGTAAGCCCTGGTACCAGTCTCTCTCTCTAATAAAGCCTATCAATTGTGCTCGTGGTCACCATTTTCTCTGTTCAAGAGTGGACCCCAGCACGCTGGATTGAATAAAATGCTCTTGCTTTTGCATATGTGTCTTGACTGGTCTTTAAGAGATATTGGACCCTAACAATATGGTGTGGCCAGTTCCCTCAGCCCCTGGTGGTGGTGTGGGGATTTCTCGCCAAACTGGACAAGGAGCTGTAACCAGGCAATCATAAGCCAAAATAGTAACTGCAACACTGTTCCCCCCTACTGCTCTCTAACTCTTCCCCCTACCACCTCCAAAGCCAAAAAAAGAAGAGTGGGTGGGAGCAAAAGAAGCCATAACTCATTGAATTCAGACGGAAAGCAGAGGGTTGGTGTCAGGGCTGGGGCGGGGCCTGTGAGAAGTTAGCAATGTCAGTTTCACTCTGGGCCGGATGGGTCCCACCTCATCTCAGCACTTGGGTGGCCTTCGGTTTGAGACCAGCCTGGGCAGCTGCCCAACATGCCACATGATCAACGGAACACCAAGGGGACAAGGAGACTGTGACTCCGGGGGTTGTGGGGCCTGGCCTGGCCCACAGAAGGTGGACATGCAGTCCCCAGCAAAGGGGTTCAGTGTTGGACAGTGGGGTGCTCCCAGCTCCGGAAAACCGGCGATTCCAGGGGACGTTTTACCCTGGTTTACAAGTCAAGCCAAACAAAGACAAACAAGCATAGCTTACAGTAGCACTCAAACGTCTCTAAATGTTGTGCCCATCGTCCCTCTCCCCCAAAGAATGGCCAGAAGTTTTATTGCAGGTACCTGGGCGTCCCATCTGAGCCTGGCGCAGCAGAGCTCCAGGAGGAGAGCACACCAGGGGCCGTTCCAAGGGTTTTTTTTTAAAGGAGAAAACCACAAATGAGGGATTTGTAAGAGGAATTTGCTTGTGGTCTATTCTGGTTGGACCCAAAGCTCAATCTTCGAGATAATTGGTGGTGGGACATTTCTAGGTTTGCTTAAGGGTGAGGTCGTGCTGAAACATAAGTTGTGTATCCTGTTTCTAACGGTCAATGGTGTTACAGGGCTAGAATGGCCACATCTCATTTGCCCCCTTTCCTGTCAGGTACAGTGTCACAAGACTAACAGTGGACATTCTAGGGCCAGTTGGGTTACCCCCTTCCTGTACATTTTCACAAATCTATCTGTATATTTTCTCAAGACCATCTGTGGGTGCACTGGTCAGTTGAGATATTCTTTTCTGTTGGGCACAATTTTGCAAGGTTGGGATGGGGTTAAGGTTATCTGGGTTATTTCTGGAAAGGAAATGGAGCTAGGCTGATTAATACTTGCTTTGACAAAGAAACTGGAGCTAAGCTGATTAATATTTTGCTTGGGTCTCTCACAAAGAGGGGGGATGGGGGGTGCGGGCTGCTCTGCTCTAGACCGCCTTTCCCAGTCACCCCCATAAAGATGAATTAGCATCCCGGCTTCTCTTTCCGCCCTGTGCTCGGTCGGCCTGCTGGTGGCCTTGGCCATTGCCCCAGGTCACCCAAGCCCAAGAGGACAAGCCGAGGGGGGGCGGTGCCAGGACCCGTGACTCAGTCACATGCTGGGCGTGACCTTGGGGCGAGACAGGCCAGCTGGGGACACAAAGGATTCTGGTTACGCAGCTGGCAGGCTCCGCCCATCAGCGCCCCCGTCCAATCCTGGCGCTGTTGCTGGCCTGGTCTCCCTGGGCTCTGGCGCTTCTCTCGGATGCTTGCAAAACCCGGATCCCGGAATAGGCGGAGCTGCAGATCCGGTTACTCACTGGGCTTCTGGCATATTCTAGCACATTCCAGCAGGTCGCATTCTGGGTCAGGAGTCTCTGGGTTGTAGGGTCGACACTCGATACCCAGGTCCCGAGGCCAAGTGGGCTTGGAAATTCGGGGAGTCCGTTTTATAAGCTAGACAGGCGGCTACCACAGCCCCCTTCAGTCCTCCACCCCACCCCCACCTCTGCGTGCTCTGGGGCATCTTGGGTTACAGGTGGCCTTCGGACCACTGGGGCTGTCACTGTAGCAGGTCCACCTGCATCTCTGGCCTCTGCCGGATGACCAAATGTCCCCAAGTATCCCCGGCTGTCCCAATCCCGAGGGAGGAGCAGTGGGCCGGGCTGGTGTCTCGTGAAGCGGGGTCACTGCTGCCTGCTCCCGAACCCTGGGGCACTGGACTCTCAGAAGCATTTTCCTCTGGATCCCAACGCCGTCTGCTCCTCTTCTTTTTCTTCTCCCTATTTTTCACTGGTTACATTAGTTATCCATAACCCTGGGTTTCATGGTGACATCAAAGCTGCACATAATATATTTGGGTCCCATTCACCCCATCACCCTCTTGCCCTGTTCCCCTCCCTCAATTTGACTCAGTCCACATTTAGGCCTTCCTCTTCCCCCTCCTCCTCCTCCTCCTCCTCCTCCTCCATGCCCTCCCCTGAAATCCAGGCTGTTTGCGAACCTTCTGGATTTGGAGAAAAGCTGATGTCACCAAGCCATGACTCACCCACTAAATTCGAGTCACGCAGCTCCGGCCAAGCCAGGTCACGTAGCTGGGCCTGGCTACTTGAGCCGGAGCTTCAGAGTCCAGTTCCTTCCAGACCTCCGCTGGCCACTGAGAAATAAACACCCTTCTCAGAGCCCCAAGTGGGAGGCACTGGGGCACCAAGCCTGGAGAAGGCGTTCCCTTGTTCCCTTTGAAGGCTCATGTTCCATACTCCCCAAGTTTATTCCCCTTACATGGTCACAGCAGAAATGCATAAATAAATAAATTGAGTAAATAAAAGGAAATCACAGCAGTTAGCTGGGGCCTACTCTAAGTGATGTGTCTAACCTTGAATTTCATAAGGCCACATGTGGGGGGAGGATATAATCCCAAGTTGATGTCAGTGAGTGAGTGCCAGGCAAGTCAGGGCAATAGATGGACTCCCTTTATCAGAAGCGCCCCAAGGTAGAACGAGTACTACGTAAATATTTGAAGAAGTAGATGGGAGAGGGGACTGGCAGGTGGGTCTGGCGCCCGCTCACAAACCTGGCGACCTGAGTTCCATCCACCAAAGCCCACAGGGTGGAAGGAGAGAAGCGACTTCTGAGAGCTATCCTCTGACTTCCACCCTTGGGTTTTCTCGCTCAATCTACCATTCAATTTACTACTCAATTTATCACTGACACAGATGGAAAATTATCCTACAGCTTGCTAGGTAAAGTGCATGACTGTTGGGGTGCAAGGGGAGGAGAAACCAGGTACACTGTGCTCCAGGTGTGATGTGTTAGGGGGAGCATAGAACATGCAGGGGGTTCACTGTAGAAATGAGGAGCCGTGTGTGAGTGTGTGTGTGTGTGTGTGTGTGTGTGTGTGTGTGTGTGTCCCTGTGAAGCCCCAAGGGTGACTTCGGGAATCATCGTGAATTGCTTTTGCCTCCTTCTTGCTTGGGATTGTCCAGGCACTGCCCACCAGAGTCAGAAGTGCAGGCCACTGTTGTTCCACATGGCGTTTTTACGGGGGACCTCGGATCCAAACTCAGGACTTTCTGCTTGCCAGGCAGAGTCTTAACCCTGGAGCCATGTTTTTGACCTGCATTTTAAACCCACATGCTGAAATCAGACTCATGATTTAACTAAAACCAGCCTCTTCTAAAGCATGCTTCACTTAACAGTTTGTTCTTTTTCCTTGAAAAACATTAAAGATCCAATTTAAGTTTTCCTCCACCCCAACACCACTCCCATTTAGAGCAACAGAACATTTATTTTTCTAGTTTTACAGCTCTATCCCCCCTCCCTCCCTTTCCCCCCTTCCCTTCACCAATGCACTCCCTCCCACCCTCCTACACAACAGAATATTTCTATGAGAATCCAGAAGCAATGAAGGCCACTAGGGAGATATTTGAGATAGAGATGAGAGAGAGAGAGAGAGAGAGAGAGAGGAGAGAGAGATGGGGAAGTACATGCATGCATGTTGTGTGTGGTGCAAGGAGAGGTCAGAGGACAACTTTTGGGAGTTGGTTCTCTTCTTTTCTTCCACCATGTGGGTCCCAGGAATTGAACCCGGGTCACCAGGTTTGTACACAGGCGCCTTTACCTGCTGAGACATCTCACCTGACCAACGGTGAGATCTTTGTAAATGTCCAAGAACTGCTTGTTTCAAAATGTCATGTTTGTGTATTTGTTGATACTTTAAAATAAGCTGATGCTGGGACCAGGCAAGGTGGCTGAGTGGGCAAGGGAACTGTCTACTGGCTAAACCTGGGGACTGGAGTTCAATCCTCAAGGACATCTTCACATGATGCAGCGAGAAAATGGGGATGTTCCTGTGACATCCACAAGCTCGCCATGGTGTACTCTTTCTCTCTCTCAAATAAATGAATAAATAAATATTTAAAATAAAACAGGCTGATGACACATTGAAATCACAATTCAGGCTTCAGGGGAAATCCCTCCTGCAAAGGGACCCTCCTTCCACCTTTTTTTTTTTTTTAAACCAAGATAGATTTTGTAAAATTTTATTTTGTACTGGACAATTTTTTTTTCTAGAAATATTTAGGGCTGGTGTTATTAAATCTCAAGTCTCACCTTCAAAAGGCTGAAAGACCAGATTTTGAATGTTTTCTCATGTTTGCTTGGCTGCCAACATGCTTACAACACAGACATCAAAACATAACACACATCTTGGCACCTTAACCTCTCAGGAAAGGATTTTGATTTACTCGCTGATCAAGAATATACAAGTACAATAAAAAACGGTCAGCATTCAATACCTTTGCTAAAGTAAATATGAACACTTTTTTTTTTTTTTTTAAAGCAAATGTAGATTTGTTAAGGAGAAATAAGCAAACTCCCCAGAGTCAAAGGACTTCTGAGGGAGTTTTCCTCCAGAACTGAAATTTTAGTATTTCCTTATTGACAACCAAGTGGAACCTTCTGGAAACCCGGGTCGCTGAGTCAATGCAGAGCAGTCCGCAAGGCCCAGGTCTGTCAGCCCGCGGTTCCAATCGACAGTTTTCCGGAATCCAGTGACCTCTCTATGTCTCTTTCCCCTATTGGGCCCCTCGGCGGGGTGCCCGCCTTTGTTTTGGGGGGTCGTGGTGACTTGGTCTCGGCTGAGATTTGCAAAGTCATCGGCCCTGGCGCGTGGCCACCTCGGGCGGGTGGGGCGCGACGACCCAGAAACCTACACAGCAGGGACCCCCCCAAAAAAACCCAAAGTGCCGCTTCTGCACGGGGTCCGCTGCGGGTTGCGGGGCGTCGGTCGGGAGCGCGGGGTCCGGAGCGGGGGTCCGGCGGGATGCGGGCCGCAGTCCGTTCCGGCCGCGGGCCGATCCAGGCCGGGTTTCCGCGCCGCCGCTCGCTCCCCCGTCTCCGCCCTGCCCTACTCGGGCGATGGGTCCGGGACGCGTCACACCCGCTAATCCCTCCGCGCGGCCTCGCGGCGCCGGCGCGGCCTTGCCGAGCACACGCAGCCCCGAGCGCTCCCGCGTCCAGCAGGCGAGGCCGGTGACACCGAAGTTGGGCGGTTCCGCTCGGCTGGAGAGATCCACGGACGCGAGCGTGAAGGAGAAATAGTTCCTCCTCAGCGGTGCGCGGAGGGATCTGGGGCCGGGGGGGTGGGGCGGAGCTTCCGGAGACTATATAAGGCGGCGCCGGGCGCGACCCGGCAGGTTCGTTCCGCTCTCGTGCTGCGTCGTCTGTTTTCTCTGAGGCCTGTTGTCGCCGTCGCCGGTGAGTTACGGGCGGCCCGAGCGGCTTGTGGGGGGAGGGGGACTTCGCGGGCCTCGGGCCGCGAGCGGGCTGGGGACGCGAAGTCCGGTGGCTGCGGCGCGTGAGGAGGCGGAGGGCGCCGTCCTGAGCGGGGCGCCGCAAGATGGCGGCCGCGGGGGGTCTCGGCGGGGAGGGGGCCGGCCCGTGAGCGACGGGGGCCGGTTACCCTAGAACCCCGAGAGAGGAGCCCGCGCGGAGCCGAGGCCGGCGCAGCCCAGACGGGCCGGGGCGGAGTCGGGGCGGCCGCGGTCCCGGGCGGGGCGGCTGGGGGCGCCGCGCAGGAGGCGGCGCCTGCGGTTGAGCGACAGGGCGTTTCGGTTGCTTCCGTTACCGCCGCCGACGTCACTGTCGGCTCACAGTACCAGGATGCTGACCGCCAAGGTTTGGCCCCTTTGCCGGACGCTGGGTTTGGGGCCCCGGGGACAGGCTGCTGGGGTGACAGGACCCGGAAGTCCGCAGGGGGCACAGGGTGAGTGGGTGGCACCGACTTGGGTTTGGCTTCCGCCGGTTCCTTGGTAAGTGAGGGACCCCAGGATTTGAGCTGCTTCAAGATTCTTAGTCGGGCTTTTCTTTTTTTTTTTCTTCCTTATAAAAGTCTTCACTGACCATCTTGGACGAGCGCCCTAGGCCAGCCTACACTGCAGGGCTATAGCATCTTCCCTCGTCCCTCAACTCCCATCCCCACCCCAACTGCCGGATTTCAACAGCCACCACTTAACCTGACCAGGTTATACCTGCCCACAAAAAGGTGTCATGTGACCCTGGCTGAGCTTCCAGCTCCTAGGAAAGTCAGGCTGATTTTTGAGTTACTGTCCCCACATTTGCCAAGAATTTCATTTTACTTGGACTTTAAAAATGATACTGAATGGTTTGGAGAGGTGGCTCAGGGGTTAAGCCTCCGCCTCGCAGGCAGAAGGTCCCAAGTTCTGATCCTAGATCCCACGCACGGCTTCGGCCTGCGTTTCTGGTCCTGGTAGGGCGGAGCCTGTGAATTCAGAGGCAGAGTAAAGGAGGAGGTGGAGGCGATCCATGGTGGTTTCCTAATTCGCCTGTGGTTCTACACACACATGCACAAATGAATAAATAAAAAAATTTAAAATGGTACTAAAGGTAGGAAAACCAGTCATGATGCTAAACTTCTGTCTGTTGTGCATTTTTTTCTAACAGACAATGCAGATCTTCGTGAAGACCCTCACTGGCAAGACCATCACCCTGGAGGTTGAGCCCAGCGACACTATCGAGAATGTCAAGGCCAAGATCCAGGACAAGGAGGGCATCCCCCCTGACCAGCAGAGGCTGATCTTTGCCGGCAAGCAGCTGGAAGATGGCCGCACCCTGTCCGACTACAACATCCAGAAAGAATCCACCCTGCACCTGGTCCTGCGCCTGAGGGGTGGCATGCAGATCTTCGTGAAGACCCTGACCGGCAAGACCATCACTCTGGAGGTTGAGCCCAGCGACACCATCGAGAATGTCAAGGCCAAGATCCAGGACAAGGAGGGCATCCCCCCTGACCAGCAGAGGCTGATCTTTGCTGGCAAGCAGCTGGAAGATGGCCGCACCCTGTCCGACTACAACATCCAGAAAGAATCCACCCTGCACTTGGTCCTGCGCCTGAGGGGTGGCATGCAGATCTTCGTGAAGACCCTCACTGGCAAGACCATCACCCTGGAGGTTGAGCCCAGCGACACTATCGAGAATGTCAAGGCCAAGATCCAGGACAAGGAGGGCATCCCCCCTGACCAGCAGAGGCTGATCTTTGCCGGCAAGCAGCTGGAAGATGGCCGCACCCTGTCCGACTACAACATCCAGAAAGAATCCACCCTGCACTTGGTTCTGCGCCTGAGGGGTGGCATGCAGATCTTCGTGAAGACCCTCACTGGCAAGACCATCACGCTGGAGGTTGAGCCCAGCGACACCATCGAGAATGTCAAGGCCAAGATCCAGGACAAGGAGGGCATCCCCCCTGACCAGCAGAGGCTGATCTTTGCCTGGCAAGCAGCTGGAAGATGGTCGCACCCTGTCTGACTACAACATCCAGAAAGAATCCACCCTGCACCTGGTCCTGCGCCTGAGGGGTGGCATGCAGATCTTCGTGAAGACCCTGACCGGCAAGACCATCACACTGGAGGTTGAGCCCAGCGACACTATCGAGAATGTCAAGGCCAAGATCCAGGACAAGGAGGGCATCCCCCCTGACCAGCAGAGGCTGATCTTTGCTGGCAAGCAGCTGGAAGATGGCCGCACCCTGTCCGACTACAACATCCAGAAAGAATCCACTCTGCACCTGGTCCTGCGCCTGAGGGGTGGCATGCAGATCTTCGTGAAGACCCTGACCGGCAAGACCATCACTCTGGAGGTTGAGCCCAGCGACACCATCGAGAATGTCAAGGCCAAGATCCAGGACAAGGAGGGCATCCCCCCTGACCAGCAGAGGCTGATCTTTGCTGGCAAGCAGCTGGAAGATGGTCGCACCCTGTCTGACTACAACATCCAGAAAGAATCCACCCTGCACTTGGTTCTGCGCCTGAGGGGTGGCATGCAGATCTTCGTGAAGACCCTGACCGGCAAGACCATCACTCTGGAGGTTGAGCCCAGTGACAACGTAAAGAGTGTCCAGCAGCAGCAGGGCTCCACCTTCCTTACAAGTTGTTCCTTGTCTTAAGGGGAGATTTTTCAGTCTCCCCATCTTCTAAGCTTTTGATGCATTTCATTGCATTTTCTCTTCAATAAAGTTCTTGCATTCCAAATTTGAGTGGGCTTTTTTTTTTTCTTAAATGCTAAGGGTTTTTGTAGAGTGGGGCTTGGAGATTATCAAAAGTCTTTTGTTTTCCTGTCTGCTAACCATGAAGAAGAAACTGCAACATGACCTTCCCTTGAATTGTATAGTGTGTGCTAGACCTATATGCTGAGAAGTTGGTGTTTTATGTATTCATATTGGTAATTGCATATGAAATATTCAAACTACTGGTTTTGAGTCAAAATTGGTGAGAATTAAGATGCTTTTATCCTAAGAACATAGTTTTGAAAAGGTGATGTGGCAGGTCTTTAAAGGCAAGTCTGCTTTACTACAGGTGCAGTTCTGTATCAAGCACTAAGCTACACAGTTAATTGACCAGGCATTAGGAATATGACAGTCATGTAGCAAACAGTTTATTTTTCCAAACTTGTAATGCTAGTCTTTGTACTTTAACAGCCAGGATGTGGGTCTGTTTTTTGGATAAATCCTCAGTGCTTGGTGGAGAAGCAGACTGTGGGACTGGGTTGGACCCAGGGGCTTGTAGTTTGCACCTTACAAGGCTCAGTTTCATTTCAGGCAGTGAAGATTATGAGGTCTGGAAAATGGGCCTGTGGTGTGTCATCTGCAGCCTCAACCTTGTTTTCAGGGGCCAGCATGGTTGCTCAGTGGTTAAGGCAGCTCACATGATAGTGAGTTGACTGAAAAGTTTTATCCTGTGGCACATGTGTGCCCTCTGTCCCCATTCTCAACAATTCAAAGCATTTATCAGCCAGGCTTGGTGCACATCAATAATCTCAGCTCTTGGGAGACCAAGGCAGGTGGACTGCAGACCAAACAGCAAGATTTAAAAAGCAAAAGCTGCATTTCAGAGATGGTCTTGACCAGAATTTTTTGGTAAGGCTGTGGATGTAATTAGGGAAGAGACAAGCTCTCTCCTTAAAGCACTTGAGAGCTGAACACGAGTACCAGCTGGAAGCAAGCTGGGGGTGTGAGCACAGGACATGGTGGATAATTGCATGTCCACATCTGTGTCACTTGTAGCTGCAGTGAGAACAGCATGTGCTGGAGGAGGGTGGGTGCAAGTGTGTGTCAGACACTTTGCCAGAGTAGGTTCTAGCCCGTGTGGATTCTGGGAATGCAACTCAGACTTGGCAGCAAGTGCCTTCGCTTAAGGATGGGACTGCCCACATAGCTGACAGCAAAGGAATAATAAGCATACCTCTCCTGCCACACACCCTTTGGGTGTCTTAATTTTTTAAGATGTGGAGTTTCACTATGAAGCAGAGTCTGCTGACTATCTTGTTCAAATCATCCTTCAGGGCTGGCGACACTTCATCTGGGAAAGGTGCTTGCATGAAAACCCGGAGACTGATTTCAATCCAGAAGCCCACGTAGTGGAAGGAGAGAATCCGCTCCCAGTTCTTGGGATAGATCTTCATGTGCATGAGACACAGGCCTGAGCAGTTGAGAGAAGTAAAATGAGGTTGGAAAAATTCATGCTTTACAGATGATCTTGAAGGGGCAGGGCTAGCTCACTGGCAGATCTTGAAGAGGGGGCACGGCTAGTTCACTGGTAGGTCTTGTGCTTGACATACAAACACCATCTCCCATACCAAAAAAGTTCTCCAGGTATATGTAGAATAAAAAAGGTATTAAAAAAGTGTACTTTTGAGATGGTGTCTGTTGCATGGTGTTTCTTCTAAGCAGACAGTTCCCATCCTTGTCTGAGCTCATCACCAGACCCTCATCTGAAAGTTTGGCCTCTCTCAGGCAGCCCCCCAAGTCCTTAGGACATAATTCCCATCTGCACCTCTAAGTATCCTGGTACATGCCCTCCGGGCCTTGAGCTGTGGGGGCGCCCTCAGGTGCGTAGGCTGGAGACATTCACTGAAGGATAGGTGAGTCCATCTGCGGCCACAGGGAAGCCATGGGGGTGAGAGGCCAGTGTGACTGCTTTGGGGTCACCCAAGCTGCAAGTAATCCCAAAGATCTCACTGTTCATCAGGTTGGACCTTTGCACACTGGTGACTTGGTCTGCTGTTGAGCCCCAGTCTGGGGTTTGAAGCCTTCAGGAAAGTGTCCAAAATCTGTTCTTGTAATCAGCACTCAGCAACTGGCAGGAAGAGCTGGGAATTGAATGTAAGGTGGTCATGGTGAGGCCGACAATATCTGACAGTCCTGGCCCCCTCCTGGAGCCATGGGATGATGTTAGGGTACAGTCTGCTGGAGGGAGAGTGTAACCTCTCCTGCAGGGTAAATAGAAGGCAGAGTTGCACTAGGACAGCAAGATAGATAAAGCTAAATCAAGAATTTGATTATGGGAGGGCATGGACTGCTGTACCCAGGAGGGTAGGGAAGAAGTGTTTCATTGAGCTTGTGAATTATCCGGTTTAGCTGGTCTAATAGCACATACTAGTCATCAGAATGGTAATGGCACATACAGAGGATGGCAATTAATTGGCTTACATTGGTCCAAGAAAATCTGGCTGTGGATTTATAACATTCCAGATCTCTCCACTTTACTGGAGACTGAAATTAAGTCAACCTTGCTGGGGCAGCAGTGTCGCTTCAGAACACACGTTCTGAATGTAGAGGCCACATAATCGACCACATGTGTCCCATGTAGCTAGGAAGACTCATTCCTAGTGTCTCATGTAGACGAGGCTGTAGCGGGTGGGGGAGCAATCTTCAGGGAAGAAAGCCAGCTAGTTGGCAGAACCTTTAATAGAGAAACACATGGATCATATTAAATTTCCTAACCATAATGATCTGGATCTGAGAATATATGTGTGTGTATGTGTATGTATATGTGTGTGTGTGTGTGTGTATTTTTTTTTTCTGTTTTCTGCATCGGACATAGCATTAGCATGCGACCTGTGAATTGGAGATAATATATGTAAGATTAAAGGAAGCAGTTGCAATGTCTGGCCCAGCAAAGTGAATGCAATGGTGCAGGACAGCATTACATTTATGGACAGCGTTCACCTTCAGGTCAGCAATCTGTAGTTAAAATCTATAGCATAAGATCTTAGCAGTATTTTATAATCCCATGATACAAGCAAGGAAACCTTTTAGGAATTAGGATTTTATGAGTCTTTTTTTAAAATATTTTTTAAATTTATTTACTCGGTGTGTATGTGTGTGTGTGTGTGTGTGTGTGTGTGTGTGTGTGTGTCAGAGGGCATTGTGTCCCTGTGGAGGACTAAGGGTGACTTTGGGAATGATCCTGGATTGCTTCTACCTCCTTTTTGCTTTGCTCTGGGATTTCCCAGGCTCTGCTCACCAGGACCAGAGGTGGAGGCCGCTGCCAGTTTCCACCTAGAGTTTTTACATGGGACTTGGGATCTGAACTCAGGACCTTCTGCTTGTGAGGCAGAGTCTTAACCCCTGAGCCATCTCTCCAGCCCGATTTTATGAGTCTTAATGTACAAAACAACATGCAAATTGTCATTATCTGTATTACTGGAATTAACGAGAAAATTTATAAAGACAATTGAAAACAGTCCTTAGCAGGTATGTTTCTGAGGCTCTACGCCTTTTTCTTTCTCTGTAACATCCAGCAGTTTATCACAGGCAGTTTTGATAGACTTAACATTTCCTTTAAGGATCCCACGTACCTCCTACAACACAACCTTCTAACCTTCCAAGTCGCAGACCACAAAAAAAGGCTTGGATATAAGGAATGTGAACCACTAAAGCGGTGATGCCCAAGCACAGCGAGGTCACCAAGAATGTGAAAATCTAGTGCGCCCCCTTGTGGCCAGCACTCTGGTGTGATCTAAGGAGTAATGAGATCAGAGTGAGATATAAAAAATGAGACAGGGGCTGGAGAGGTGGCTCAGGGGTTAAGCCTCCGCCTTGCAGGCAGAAGGTCCTGAGTTCGGGTCCCAGATCCCACGTATAGACGCCAGGCGGAAGTGGGGCAGCCTGCGCTTCTGGTCCTGGTAGGGCGGAGCCTGTGAATCCCGGGGCAGAAGGAGGTGGAGGCGTCCATGGTGGTTCCCGAATTCATCCGTGGTTCTACACACGCGCACACACATACATACGCACACACGCACAATTGAATAAATAATAAAACAAACATTTTTTTAAAAATGAGACAGGACAGGCAAGCATAAAAATGGGGGGTGTGAGAGAGAGACAGAGAGAAAGACTTGACAGCAGCCCCACAGGCGTCCCCAGAGCATGCCTGAAAAGCCAAGGCCAAAAAAGATGAAGACTCTGACCCCCCCAAAAGGCAGCCCCTCTTTGGGGTACAAGTCTAGTCCTTAGGACTAGAGAGAAGTGGCCAGCGTGCCTGGAAGTGACTCAGGACCACACAGGCCAAGGAGGGATGGGATCTGCCAGGATCCGGCTGGTCCCAGAAGAAGCCCAGCAAAGTGACCAGAAGGGAATGGGGAAGGATCGCCCTTGAGAGCAAGGGGGGAGGTAGAGTGAGAGTGAGGGGGGAGGGACCTTAACAAGTAGACTAACTGGAGGTGATGTAGAGGTCAGCAAAGGAGATGGTCAGATGTCCATGGGGGTTGGGCACAGCAGTCCGGCTGGGGTCTGCACCAAGCAAGGTCTGGGAGCCAGAAAAGAGGGGAGTGTTGATAAGAACCTTGGATTTGAATGTTAATTGGCAGGATTAAGTCTTTAAATCCCCATAAGCAAATTTACCATAAGCAAAACTTGGTAAAAGTTCTTTTAATTTTGCTTTGTCTCGTTTAGAAGGTGTTGATCTAAGTAGATCCCAAAACACTATGAAATGTCAAGTGAACAAGCCCCACGTGGTTACAGGAGAACCTTTAAACCTTCCTTTAGAACCCAGTAGCTTTTAAAAATTAGAAATATTCAGAAGTCACCTCACCTGAATTAAGCTGAGGAATGAGCACGTGTTACTATTTTGGGGACACATGGAAAATAAAAGTGACAAGCTAGCAGAAGGGCATAACCTTGAGCCCTGGCAGCAGGGCAGAAGTCTGTAGGTCTTCAGGACCCTGCCAAGAGCACAAGGACATCTTTATTCGCAGCCTCATTAAAATCAAAACCTAGCGAGATAATTTTTCATGAAAGAAAGCTTATAATTGATCAGGAACATTTGTGACCAACTTAAAATGCAAATTATATTAGAATATTTAAGTAGGCCTTTTTTGATGTTATTAAAATTATTTTTTCTAAGTATGCACACATGTATTTTATTAGCATGCAAAATGTAAATGTAAAATATTAGCATGCAATCGAAATGAAAAAAAGATTGAAGTGGTCACAAGTAGTGCTTGGAAACCCACAAACATGGTAGTCTGAGATGCGTGATAGGATTATCCGAAATCTGGGCCACTGACCAAGCAGGCAAACAAAGTGAATACCTTATTACTTCAAAACACACCAACAGAGGAGTCGGACAGATACATGACAGGATTACCTGAAATTAAGAAAACTGAACAAGCATGCAAAAGAAATGAATACCATTTGGCAGGTGTCATCTGCACACGAGGACTTATAATTCAGTGGCAATGGCTTTTAAATTAATTATTATTCATGACAGTGGAATGAGACTTTGAAAAACATTATCAAAACATGTAGGAAAACCTTATCATTGAAAACAGAATCTCCTATTAGTTAAGTCCAGTAAGTTATCAAACTCACAGATAAGACTCTTAGAAACACATGTCACAGATGATGGGACACATGATAAGACACAGGATTTAACTATGAAAAATATTATCAAGAGAAGATTAAACTTTTTAAAAAATATCAACTGGAGAAACTGGCTGAGTAGTTAAGACTCTGCCTTGCAAACAGAAGGATCTGAGTTCGGATCCTGGGTGCCGTATAAAAACCCACAAGCTTGGTGGGCAGAGCCTGGGAAATCCCAGAGTGAAGCAAAAAGGAAATAGAAGCAATCAAGGATGATTCCCAAAGTCATCCTGGGGTCTCGGACACACAAGCTGCCCTCTGATACACACAGACACACACAGGAACATGTACACAGTAAATATTTAAAAGAAACTTAATTATCAAAAGCAGATTAGCACTTCCTATAACAGTGGTGGTTAGAATTTGAGTGAGAATAATAGGCGACCAGGGAAGACATTGTCTGTGGAGGGAAGCCAGTTGGCCAGCACTTCCAACCTTGGAGCGGAGGGGAGACACCCTTATGATGCAGGGTGTGGTGGGTCTGACGGGTGTCATCTTTGAATGTCTTGGGGAGCACGTGTCACAAGCCAAACGCCTGAGGATCCGGATCCCAGAATGAGGCAGCATGGGGCGGGGCCATGGCACACTGGGGTGCATGTGCTCCAAAGGAGAGAGAGACCTGGGAGTTCCTTGTTCGAAACTCGGGGTCCAAAAAAGGTGTGCCCCCCCCCATCTGGGTCTCTGGCCCATCATTATAGAAGGTTGTATAAAGAAAGGGCTGGGGCTGGAGAAGTGGCTCAGGGGTTAAGCCTCTGCCTTGCAGGCGGAAGGTTCTGAGTTCGGATCCTAGACCCCACGTATAGACACGGAGTTCGGATCCTAGACCCCACGTATAGACACTGGGCCGAAGCAGGGGCGGCCTGCGCTTCTGGTCCTGGTAGGGCAGAGCCTGTGAATCCCCGGGCAGAGTAAACAAGGAGGAGGCGGTCCATGGTGGTTCCCGAATTCGTCCGTGGTTCTACACACGCATAACGCACATATACACATACACGCGCACAATTGAATTAAAAAAAAAAAAAAAGAAAGGGCTGATCCTCTGTGACAACTCAGGCCAGGAATAAAAAAGGTTTATTCGTTACCTGGTCATGTGATGGCCGCGGGCTAATTTTCTGGGAAGGGAGATGAAGTCTCTTAGAAAGTGGAACTTTATCCCTGGGAATGTGGGTGTGAAGAAGGGGAGGTACCTCCAGGGGCCGCTACTCTACCTTCTTCTCACCAAGAAAGTGTTTAAAAGTGGAAAGCAGCAGGGTGCCACTCTGGCACAGGCTAGCAGCACCTGGGTGGAGTTCAAGATCATCTCTGCCACTGGTCAGTGGGAGACCAAGCTGGGCTACATGAGACCCTGTCTCAAGAAAAGAAAGGGTCCCCCAGTTCCTGTTTGGATTTCCTTCTTTCTTTTTTTTTTTCAATTTTTTATTATTTATTATTTATTCAATTGTGCGTATATGCGTGTGTGTGCGTGTGTGTGTATGTAGGTGTGTGTATGTATGTGTGTGTGTGTGTAGAACCACGGACGAATTCGGGAACCACTATGGACGCCTCCACCTCCTCCTTGTTTACTCTGCCCCGAGATTCACAGGCTCTGCCCTACCAGGACCAGAAACGCAGGCTGCCCCCGCTTCTGCCCGACGTCTATACGTAGGGTCTAGGATCCGAACTCGGGATCTTCCACCTACAAGGCAGAGGCTTAACCCCTGAGCCACCTCTCCAGCCCCCACCCCCTTTTTTTTCAAAGTAAATGTCCTTACTTTTTTTTTTCTTACAATTCTTATTTGTGTTTTTTCTGCCAGGGCCCTGCTGGGGACCCTTTGTCAAGGCATCAGGAAGGAAAACTAAGCCACTGGGAAGACTGCCCCCCCAGGCCTCCAGCAGGCTGGCAGAGCAGCTCCGGGTATCAAGCTCAGCCCGCAGCAGGGCCTTGAGTGTCCAGACCAGGCAGACCCTCTTCCACTACAGTGAAATGCCCTCTGAGATCGGTCGCTCCTCTTGGCAGACTCTCCTCCTGAGCTCAAGCTTCCTGCGGTTCGTGGTAGACACTGAGGACTTGTTTGTCCTTGTGGTTTCCTGCAGAGAACAATGAGGGAACTAGACTTGAAAGTTTGGTCGTGTGTGTCACAGGGCAGCGTGTGTGCATATGGAGACCCTTACAAGGCAACTTGGGAATCATTCTGCATGGTTCTGCCTCCTCATTGTTTTGCTCTGGGTTTCCCAGGCTCTGCCTTCCATGGTGGGAAACACCACCCTTCTCCACATCCTCCAAACCCAGGCATTTTTACTTTGGATCTAGGATCTGAACTCAGGCCCTTGTGCTTGCGAGGCAGAGTCTTGGTCTCCCCAGCTCTGAAGCTTGATTGATTTTGTGGTTCCTTTTCCTTTTGTGGTTATGGAGCACTTTATTTATTTATTTAGGATGCACCTTTTTATAGAAGACAAAGATTACACATGTCTTCCTCAGAAGTGATGGAAGGACGCCCCCCTTACCCCTCCTGAATGTTGAGGTTACAGGCATATGCCACTGCTCCTGGTAGACTGAACCTTGAAATGTTTGAGGACCTCGGGGAAAGGGGGATGCAGCCTTGGGGACAGACTGTGGTAGAGGGGAGTCGCTGGGTCACCCCACCTGTGTGGGAGTCCCGGCCCAGCTTCCCTCCTGATATTTTTGGCTCTTCCCACGAGCCTGTGCTTATGGGCCCTGTCTCTGTCAGCCAGCTGGGGGCGGTGGTATCCTGGCCGGAGGGAGGATGTCTGAGGCATGTCCAATCACTGAGCTGAACGCTGTCAGTTCTTTTCTATCCAGGCCAAGGTGAGCAGTGAGGGCCCAAGGACTCAGTCTGACTTCAAAGCCGGCCAAGCTCTGGAGAGCTCAGGCCATACAGGGGTCTTTTCTATTTGTGAGCAGGTGGTGCCCACCTTGGAATTCCAACCCTCCTGCCTCAGCCTGTGATGCCAGGGTGATCTGTGTGTGTCACTAGACCCTGCGGGTTTTGACTTGTTTACCTTTTTAAGTCCATTTTTTAAATTTATTCAATTGTGTGTGTGTGTGTGTGTGTGTGTGTGTGTGTGTGCACTGCTTCTACCTCCTTTTTTTTTTATTTGCTCCGCCCTGGGGTTCACAGGCTCCGCCCACCAGGACCAGAAATGCAGGCTGCCCCTGCTTTTGCCCGGTGTTTGTACGTGGGATCTAGGATCCGAACTCGGGACCTTCTGCCTGCAAGGCAGAGGCTTAACCCCCGAGCTACCTCTCCAGTCCCCATTTATTTATTGTGTGTGTGTGAGAGGGTACTGTGTGTCCCTGTGGAGGACTAAGGGTAACTTCGGGAATTACCTGAATTGTTTCTACCGCCTTCTTGCTTCACTCTGGGCTTTTCACACTCCGCCCACCAAGGCCGGAAGTGCAGGCTGCTGCTGTTCCCACATGTGGGACCTGGGATCCGAATTCAGGACCTTCTGCTTGCAAGACAGAGTCTTAACCCCTAAGACATCTCTCCAGTCCAACTTTCTTGTCTTTTTGCATGTGTGGCCCCCAGGGCTTCACCTGGGATGCCTGCGCTGGGGGTGCCTGCTGGGAACCTAGGGGTAAATAACTTTGGGGTAATGGTTGAGTAAAGTAACTCATCGTCTGCGGGGTGTCATCACCCTACAGCCTCTCAGGGGAGCATGGTGTCTCTGAGTTCGTCCCTTATCCTTAGTGAAACACTGAGAAGCCAACTGTTGTGCATTTCCTGCAGAAGTGGACAGCGCTGCAGTGCGTTGGGTGCAGCAGCCCTGTCCTGACCCAGGACACTGTCTGGCAACCCCCCCACCAGGCTCTTACACTCCTACTGCCCCTCTTCCTTGATGCTCCCTGACCCTTGGGATGGGGTGATTTTGACGTGCTGTTTAGGGTCCAGCTGTCCATGGTCACTTCTTTGCCCTTAGGCCAGTTGCTGTGCGTTAAGCACCTTCCATTGCAAAGATGCAGCTGAAGTCACCATGCGGCCGGTGGGAGGGGCCAGAGTCAAACCTCAACTGGGCTCCGTGAGACCCTGTCTCAAAACACAATTTGGATTTTGTGCTGTTTAAAAGACATAGTTTCTTTCCAAGGTGCCCCTTCTGTAGAGAGTGCCCTAATTGGGGCTGGAGAGGTGGCTCAGCGGTTAAACCTCTGTCTTGCAGGTGGAAGGTCCCGAGTTCAGATCCTAGACCCCACATATAGGTGCCAGGCAGAAGCGGGGGATGGCCTACGTTTCTGGTCCTAGTAGGGTGGAGTAGTTCCCGAATTCGTCCGTGGTTCTACACACACACATACATACACACACATATGCACACATGCATATGCACAATTGAATAAATAATAAAAAAATTTAAAAAAAAGAGAGAGAGAGTGCCCTAATTATTCAAGGATAACACTGTGCACCCAGCCTGCCTCGTGGCCCAGGGCCGTTACATTTTGCCGGTTCACTTTTTTCGTGGCTGTGGACGGATGGAGCTCAGAGCTGTTGCGGAACAAGACGGTCTCCCCGTGAGCCTCACCCCAGCCTGTCAGTCACGTATGTCTGTCAATCATCTATGCTGCTGCCAATCATTCTGACATTCTCTCCTCAGCTGTATTAATTGCCCACTGCTCATGTTCACAGTCCCTCGTAGAGGGGACACGATGGCTGTGGGAAGCAGTTTGCTCATGTCTTGGAGAATGGAGGTGGGCGGCTGATGTTGCTCCGGCCTCTTCTCAGCTGCAGCCCAGGTGCCACCCATGCTCAGGTGGATTTTCCCTTCTCAGTGACTCCCTTCTGGGTACATACAGCTGCACCCCAGGATGTGGCTCTGACGAGGGGTGACAGGTGCACCACCATGCCAGTCATTGAGGTGCTGGCACTTGAACCAGGGCCTTAGACATGCTAGGCAAGCGCTTGTCCTGAACTGCATCTGCTCCCAAACCTCACTTGTTTTAAACAAAAAAGGGAATGGGGGGGGGGAGGAGATGTTTGCGTGCATGCACGGCAAAGGGTTAATGATCAAAGGGTTAACTTTCTTTAGAGAATAAAGGCAGATACAGGAAAGAAAGAACAGAACTCAGGACTCCAGGCATGAAGTGCCAGGAGAGGCGGGCGCCCTGGAGAATTCATGGGCTCCAGGCATGGACTCCAGAAGGGACAAGGAGCTAGAAATGAAGTCACGTGGAGTGCCAGGAGGAGCGGGCGCCCAAAGGGTTAACTTTTGCAAGTGACTGCTGGTCTCCAGGTTTGTGGGCCCCTGGGTTGCCCACCTGAGTGTGTGCCTCTGCGCTCACTGGCTGCTTCTGTCTCTGAAGAAAGTGGCTCCTCCCATGGCCAGTCTCAGCGTCCTCTTGGAGGGCAGTGCCTGAACGCCCCCCTTCCCCACTCGGGCCACGTCCTGCAGGTCTCGTGGAGCAGACACAGCAGCAGTGAGTTTGTGGTTACAACAGCCCTATCTGTCCAGAAGACGCTGTTTGACATCCCCCCACCCTCTTACTTGCCTACCGCCCCCTCTTCCACCATGTTCCTTGTCTTGGGGAGGGGGCTTTGGGTGAAGCACTCCAGGGTCACCTGTTCTCTGCACTGGCCAGCGGCGCTTCTGGATCAGCCACCACCTGTGGCAGAGTCTTTGTGGGTGGAGACTGAGGGGTCTTGGATCCATGGTCTCAGAGATGGGGTGCAGGGCACAGTTTCACAGCACGCTTAGCCCTGTTTGCCGTGACAGAAGCGAGTCTTGCAGGCCTCAGGCCCAATCAGAAGCCTCACCACGCTGTGGACACATCTCCCCAGGCCAGTTTCAGGACCTGCGCCCCGCCTCTATCTCTTCTCTCTGCCCCTTCCCATCTCTGTCTGTCTCCAGCTCTCTGGAATGTTCTACCTTCTCATGGCTCCCGTTGCTGCCTGCGAGTTCCCCCACCCCATCTCCTGGTCGCTGGCGTCTTGCAGTTTATTAGTGATGGAGAAATCAGGCAGGTGGAGGGGAGAGAAGGCGCTCCTTTGGGGACGTCTGCGAAGGTGCACAGGACCCTGTAAGCCGCACTGACCCAACTATGCCTGTGGCACTCAGGAAAGGCCATAGGTGGGGCTGGTTGGGAAGAGGAGGGGTTGGCTGGACACAAGAGAAGGCAGTGGTGGCAAATATGATGTGCATGTGTACAGACATGAAGATGGCATGTGGAAATAATATAGGCATGTTACATGGTAAGAAAGGAGCTGGAGAGATGGCTCAGAGGTTAAGCCTTTGTCTTGCAGGTGAAAGAACCTGAATCCAGATCCCACATCTCAGATCCCACGGAAGAAATGCCAGGAAGAAATGGCAGAGACCTGCACTTCCAGCTCTGGAAGGCAGAGCCTGGAAACTCGGAGCAAAGCGTGAAGAGAGAGAACATTCAGGATGATGCCCGGTGTCACTGCTGGGTTCCACGGGGACACACACTCAAGTGTTCTCTGGTGCGCAGACATACACACATACATGTATACACACCAGTACCTACACACATGCAAAAAAAAAAAAGTGCATAGATTTCATCCGTAATCTTCATGGTCAGAATTAAAAGCAAGTAAAAAAAAACCCTTCTGTTAGGCCTCATGTGGTACCGGCAGGGGGCAGCCATGGCTGGAAGGCTCTAGAACAGTTTAGAGATTAGAGACTCGTGCTCTGGACCTCGGTGGACATGGCTGGTGTTCTCAGCATTGGGTCTCCCTTCCTCAGCGAGCCACTGTGGGTGCTGAGTGCTGCTGCGTGTTGCTGCGTGTTGTGTGTTACTGCGCCTTGCTGCAGGTTGCTGCAGATTACTATGTGTCTCCTGTTGCTGAGGGTTGTTGCAGGTTATTGTGTGTTGCTGTGTGTTGTTGTGTGTTGCTGTGTGTTGCCGTGTGTTGTGAGTTGCCGTGTGTTGCTGTGGGTTGCTGTGTGTTGTGTGTTGCTGTGTGTTGTGTGTTGCTGTGGGTTGCTGTGTGTTGTGTGTTGCTGTGTGTTGTGTGTTGCTGTGGGTTGCTGTGTGTTGTGTGTTGCTGTGTGTTGTGGGTTGCTGTGTTGCTGTGTGTTGTGTGTTGCGGGTTGCTGTGTGTTGTGTGTTGCTGTGGGTTGCTATGTGTTGTGGGTTGCTGTGGGGCACTTTCAGGGGTCCCCGATGCTTCTAGCGGCTCCTGCAGAGGAGCTTCAGGTGCCCTGTGGCACCTCATGGTGTGCCCAGCACTGTGCGTGGCACCGATTCTTCTTGGTGGTTCTGTGAATTACTTTCCTGGGTGATGCCACACAACCATCTCCCCACCCCAGAGAGGAGCTTCAAGACAACCAAGGTGGCGACAAAACAAGTTTATCGGGGTCACTTCTAGGATAGGGTGAGGGCTGCGCACAGGGGCAGGGACAATTCAAGGGCAGCATCACCAGAAAGCCTCCCCCAGCCCGGGGGAGACTCAGGAGGCTGCACCCATGGGGCTCTCTGCCAGGTCTTGCTAGGCGGGTCTCCTGCAGGCTCCTGGCTGGCTCTGGGGTCTCTGACTGCTGCTCTGGGGTCTTGAAACTGAACTGCTTGGCTATTGAGCGGTATCTCCCCTTCAGATCCTCTAACTGCTGAGCGGCCCCCTTCTATCTGCTTGGCACCACCTGCAGCCTGTCATTCCCAGGATCTTACTGAGAGTAGCAGCTGTTTCTATGACGACGGCCACTCAGAGGCACAAGTACCACAAACATGGTGTCAGTGAGGGGGTGGCTTCCTGGACCCAAGGGAAGAGGGGGCAGCTGAGCCACGTGTTCCCCGGGGATCCCTTGACTGAGGGTGCTCTGCGACCAGCTTTCTCCAGCTCCTGCCTCCGTGGACCCAGAACTGGCTGGGGGTTGCCCAGTGGGCTGCTTGATTGACAGTCTCCCTCAAGGCAACCAAGCACCAGGCAGGCTGTCACAGCTGGGGAGTCAAATTCCCCTGGCCCTGCAGCTTCGTTCTGAGCAGGACCGAGCCTGACCTGTCCGACCACCTTGGGTAGTTCCGGCTCAGGGCAGCTTCCTGGGCTGCGAGTGGACCCGCCTCTGGCAGCCTGCTGGCTTCCTGTGTGATCCGGGCAGCAAGATCTTATTCTTTGTGGTGTTGGGGATCTCATGGACAGCCCATGTGTTAGGTGAGGTCTCCACCTCTGAGCTATACCCAGCCACAAGGAACGTTTCTTCTCCTTTAAAAAAAATTTTTTTTTAAATTTTGGCTGCGGGCCTGAGTGACATATCCGACCCCCCTTCTCTTTCTCTCATGCACGGGGAAGTCAGAGTGGGATGCCAGGTAGCTGCCTCGGTTGCTTTGCACCTTACTGTGTGTTTTTGGGCTGCATGTGTGGATGTGTGTTCACACATGTCGGTGCGTGTTCACATGTATGGGTGTACATTCACAGTTCACAGGTGTGGGTGCATTTCATATGTATGCACGTGGAGGTCCAGAGTAGACATAGTGTCTTCTTTGCTGGTTCTCTTTTGTCCTTTTTAAAAAATTATTTACTATTTATTTATTTATTTAATTGTGTGTGTATGTGTGCACGCGTGTGTCCCTGTGGAGGGCCAAGGGTGACTTTGGGAATCTCGTCCTGGATTGCTTCTACCTCCTTCTTGCTTCACTGGGATTTCCCAGGCTCCGCCCACCAGGGTTAGGCGTGCAGGCCATCACTGGTTCTGCCTGGCTTTTTTTTTTTTTTAATGTGCAACTTGGGATTTGAACTCAGGACCTTCTGCTTGGGAGGCAGAATCTTAACCCTCTCCAGCCCCTCTCTTATTGCTAAGGCAAAGTCTCTCAATTACCTGGACTGTCTCGTCAGCTTGCTTTGGGGACATTCTGCCTTTGAATCCAGTGTCCTGGCATTCCGGGCAGCTGCTGTGCTGGGGGTCCACTGCGTCCCTCCTGCTTGTGGGACAAGAGCCTTATCCATGAGCAGCTCCGATACCACTCGCCTCTGTGAGACAGGGTCTCTCACTGAACTATGGCTCTCCTATTGGCCAGCAACGACCTCCCTGTCTGCACCATGCTGGGTGTTCTGGGGACTGAACTGAAGTCCTCATGCATGTGCATGAGGGCCCGCCTCCCCTTTTGTTTGGGGGGGCCTAGGCTTGATGTGTGATGTGTGATGTGTGTGGACCTGCATGCTGCAGCTCCTGAGCGGAAGACAGAGGGTAGTTTTGTGGAAGTCAGTTCTCTCCTCATCTTTGCCTGGGCTCCAGGGTTCAAACTCAGCTTGTCAGATCCGCACAGCAAGCGCCTTCCCCCCTGAACCCTCTTGCTGGTCCCCAGACTTTTCCTCAAATACACCTTTGCCTGGGTTGCAGTGTGTCTCGAAGAGAATGTTTTTGAGATCTGCTCTCCCCTTGCTCCGAATGACCTTGATCTCTGGGCTCAAGGCATGCTCCCCCCAGCCCCCTGGACCTGCTCTTTGAAAAAGAAACTTCTGGAAGACAGGTTGAGAAGTTCTTTCCTAAGACACTGGGCTCTGTGGTTGTACTCTAGGGAGGTGGAGGCTGGAGGGGAAATTCCTTAGGGAGTCAGCCCAGCAGGGGGCAGCAGTGCCCACACCTAGGCCTCCTGGACTTTGCTCAGAATTCTGTATCTGGGAGCTGACAGCGGGCAGAGCGCAGCCTTCATACTTGCTCTTGCCAGCAGGCCCGGAAGCGGGGGTGGGGGGTGGGGGGAGAGCTGGCACTTTGCCCTTGGCGAGGTTCCTGCTGTTGACAGCCTGGCCGCCGCTTTCGGGGACGCTGCTCCTGTGTGTAGCCTCTTGGAAAGTGTATTCACTTGCGGAAGAGGCAGCCTGGGGTGGGCCTCTCTCTGCCCCTTGTCAGGAAACTGTTCTGTGTGACACTGAAATCATTACCGGGCCAGTGAGGCATAAGGGGCCTGTGACCTCACAAGAGTCCCCCCCCAAAGGCGAGAGGACTGACTTCTGAAAGGTGTCTTCTGACCCCCTACCTGTGTGCTCTGTGACATGTGCTGCGTTTGCAGTAGATAACTATGATATGATATGATATGATATGATATATGATATAATATAATATAATAAATTTCACTGTGGCCCTGATGGAAAGCCACGCTCCTGTCTGGTTGTCAGGGGCCGAGGACCCCCAGAGCCTTGCCCACTGTAACCTGCAGCTTCGCCCCACCCAAAGAGAGAGACTGGGGGCCACCCCACAACAAAGGGTCTCTCGCAGCAGGACTCTGCTCATGACCATGCTGACCTGGGATCCCCGGAGAATGCAGAGAGAGGGGACCCAGGATTCACAGGGTGTTGCATGGTGCGCATGCGCCTAGCACCACTAAGCTGAATGCCAGGGGAGGTTCTGGAAATTTCCATGTGTGGTGGTGAGGTATAGGACACTCAAAAGCCAGGCAGGGCCCAGCTGTCGTCTCGGGAAGGATCTAGTGGTCGAGTAGTGGTCAGCTGGCCTCTGAAGACCCAGGACTGGCCTCAGACAAGATGGAGGCCAGCTGTACACAACCTGGGCTCATTCCAAGGCACAGTGGAACCTCGGCCACCGGGGGGGGGGCCCGCAAGGAGCCCACCCCACTGAGGGCAGTGCTGGAAGAGCTTGGACAGTGGTCAGTCTTAGCAGGTCCCTATGTCCCTAGCCCTACATCCTTCCGGATCTTTCTTTCAAAGCTCGAATGACATCATACGGTGTGACACTTGGCCAGTTTCTCCTTTTCATTCATGTGTGTGTGGGGGGGAGGGTGTGGATGTATGTGTGGGTATTGTGTGTGTGTGCGTATTGTAAGTGTGTGTGTGTATTGTATGAGTGTGTGTGTGTATGGTGAGGATGTATGTATGTGTGTGTGATATGAATGTACGTGTGCGTTGGCATGCGGGTGGGTGATACCAGGAATCATTCTGGATCATTCTTCCCCTTCATGCTGTGAGCTGGGTCTCTCCTTAAACCCAGAGCACACACCATGAGGGCTAGTCTAGTGGTCAGCTTGCTCTGGGGGTTCCCAGGCTCCGCCTTCCGGAGTTGAGTGATAGGTGGGCCGTCCAGCATTTTCAGATGGGCTCTGGGGACTCAAACTCAGATGCTTTTGCTTATGAGGCGAGGGCTTTACTCATGAGCCTCCCCCATCCAGCCTCTTCTAATTTTTAATTCTACTTACCTGTGTGCACGTGCACGTGCATGGCATCATGCATGCGTGGAGGTAAGAAGTCAGTTCTGGGATCAAACTCAGGCCGTCAGCCTTGATGGCAGGCACCTAGCTGCCCTTCTGCTCTCTGTTGGTTCCATTTCTTGTGTGTGTGTGGAGGGTGTGTGCATATGTCTGTGCATGCTTACATGCATGAGTGCTTTACATGCATGTGTGCTTACATGCATGAGTGCTTACATGCATATATACACACACTTGCACAGGGGCCTGCAGAACCCCAGATTGCTATCAGGAATCATCCTCCATTGCTCTTGGACTTCACTCTTTGAGTCGGGGTCTCTAGTAAAATCCAGTGCTGGCTGGAAAGGCTGGTCTGCTTTTAGCCAGTTTACTCTGGGGATCCCCCGTCTCCTCCTCCCCTGGTGGGAATTACAGGCAGCCCACCATTCCCTCCTGGCATTTGACACGGGATCTGGGAACCTGGACAGTCCTAAGCTATTCATGGGAGAGAATCAAGCACCCTCAGATTTGGGATCTGCAGGCAAAGTTGGGGTGTTTCCTGCAACCAGCCCTTTGCTGACACCAAGGACTCAGGACAGAGCCACAGGCGGTCCTTTTTCATGGGTGTATAGTAGGCCAAAGCCCTTCTTGTGCCATTGCTGGGGTCTGGATGAACCCTGAATGTCATGTGGGTGTTGAGGTTGCCATAGCCCCTGGAGGGACTCACAGATCTCTTGAGGCACTGAGGGACCCCCGAGGAGTGCTCTGTGGAAAGTGAGTCTTCTAGCTCGCTCACTAGCTCACAGCCATGCCCCATGGCACCCAGGGGCAGCAAATTGCCCTCACCAGGTATGACCCCACTAAGGGGCACGCTTCTTTTCTCCACAGATGAGAAAGGGTTACTTTTCATGGACCTATCTTTTGAGAGCCCCATGGCAGCTGCCCCTTTGCCTTCACTAACGCTTGTTGCTTTCTGCTTTGATGTTGGAGGCCATGCCGATGGGCTAGGGTCACACACAGGTGTGGACCCAAGTATGGCTTGGGTTCCTGTGACCCTAGAGTCTGGGAGGGGGAGACAGCCCGGGGGCTTGCAGGCCACTCAGGAGTCAGTGATAGACCCTGGTCAAAAAGGCAGTGGAGAGATGGAGGAGATTGCCTGACCCTGACCTCTGGGGCTATGGGTCAAGCAAGGAATGGAAAAGGAACGAAAAACTACTGGACCCCTGACTGCCTGGGCTCTGGGGGGCCGGCTAGGAAGGGTCGCTTCAGACAGGGACCTGCTAGGGAGGCCTCATAGCTGTCTGAGAGACCCTCCCAGAATGCGAACATGCCTGTCCATCCAAGAACCTCCCACTGGGTTCTTTTTGAAATGGGGTCTCATGTAGCCCAGGCTGCCCTGAAATTCCCTGTTGCATCTGGGGACAGCCTCGGACTCCTGATCCTCCTGCCCCTGCCTCCCACATGCTGGGATCACAGGTGCGTAGCACCAGCAGGCTCCTCTCTTCTTTGAAAGTTTAAGGAATTTAAACTTGTGTGTGTGTGTGTGCACGTGCGCGTGCATGCGTGCATGAGGGCCCTGTGTGTCCCTGCAGGGGACCAAGGGTGCCATTGACTTTAATTTTTTTTGAAATTCCATTGTATGTGTGGCGGGTCCCTCTGGGGTCTGTATGTGTCCAGATTCTTGTGTTAGGGAAGACTGAATCCAGAACACTCACGGACTGTAGGCATAGACCCCATGAGGGGGAGAGAAAGTCAGGAAGCAACACATGGATTTCAAACTTGGCAGTGCCATGAGGGGTGGCATGAAAGATGGCTGCCATGGTCAGGTGTATTTATACACTTAGGCAAGTGTGTGTGTCAGAGGGCACTGCGTGTCCCTGTGGAGGACCAAGGGCGACTTAGGGAATCACCTTGGACTGTTTCTGCCTCCTTTTGCTTCACTCTGGGATTTCCCAGGCTCTGCCCACCAGAACCACAAGTGCAGGCCGCCACTTCCATTCCACCCACCTGGGTCCACCCATGGGGGACCAGGGATTCGAATTTGGGACCTTCTGCTTGCAGTCTTAACCCCTGAGCCATCTCTCCAGCTTAAACTTCTCCTTCTCAAACTGGTTCTTCTGAAGTAGGAGTTCCAGAGAGCACACCACACACCCCAGCGCTGAGGGGTTAGTGGGTGGGCCTGGTCAGGGTCTCAGCTCATGGTCTCTGCACCCTGCTTCCCCCTGGTGCAGGGTCACGTCCCCAACCATACCAGCGGGAAGCTGGAGGCAGGAAAGTGGAAGCTGGGAAGGTGTGTTCGGCCCCCGCAAGGCTGTGTCCACTGCAGGTGATGCTTGCTCAGGGCAGGCATGGCGGCCAGGCCTGGGTGTAGTTATGGAAAACCCAGGTAGAGGGTCCCATAGCAGTAGAGACCACCCAGCTGGAAGAGCAGCTCCAAGCCTGGCTTCAGGCCACAGACACCAGGAGGGAGGCTGGGAAGCAGGAGAGTCAGAGTTCAAGGTCAGCCTCAGCTGTGGGGGGGGTGTCCAAACCAGCTGGGAGTCTGTCAGACCCTGTTTCAAAGACCAAGAAAGCAGCAAACACAAAACTAAAGCCCCTCTGGGCTTCTGTCCTCATGAGATGGGAGTCCTCATCCCAGGAGCCTCTGCACAGGGGACACCTGCACGTCCCAGACCCAGCTGGGATCTGTGGGGTGGGCCTGGAAATGTGAACTCTGGGGAGGGGCTGGGAAGGGCCGCAGTCCCGCCCCACACTGAAAGCTCCTTATGCTCTGGCTGCTTTGTCCTCCTCAGCCAGGTCCCGACTAGGGTTACACGTTCATCTCCCACGGTCCCTGCCAGTCCCAGCTGCCTGAAATCGCTCCCTCCCACCTGCATAGCCTCCCCCCTCCCCGGCAGCTGGGGCGGAGAGGGTCTGCACTTGTCCCCAGTGCTGCCTCGGCACAGACTGTCAAAGTCCCAGGATGGGGGGGCGGTCCTTGCAGGTCTCACCACCTGGAGGGCATAGTGCGTGCGCAGAGACCACTTGGCCGTGGTGGGGAGCTGGGGAGGCTGCCCTCCAATTCCAGCCTCAGGGCCCAGCCTGATGGAGGGGTCCCCTGGCGCGCGTGACTTGGGTGTGGGAGGACAGCTAATAGTACCTCTCCCCCACCGGCCCAGGAACACTTGAGAGGAGGGAGCACTCGGGGGTCTTCACAATGACTTCTGCTCTGGTGCCTGTGGACAGCAAGGCATGCAGCTGGTTCAGAAAGCCCACCCAGGGCTGGGGGGTCCTCCCTCCTTTGTTCTTCCCTCCTCCCTCTCCCCCCCCAGGAGACTTAAACCAACAGGTTGGCATTCAGCTTGTGCCAGGGTGAATCAGAAGGTGCAATCAAGGGTGGTTTCAGTTAGCAGCTGGGGATCTGTGACCCCCAGGTGCCCTACCTCCGAGATGTGGTCATGGAAACCCCGGGTCTTTCCACATTGGGGGCAAGTGAAGCAGAAAGCACAGCCTCCCCTTTCCCCCTTTTCCCCCCCGATTCTCATCAGAGCTGGGTGCCAGGGCGGCTGGGGGAGGGAGAATCTGCAGTAGGGGAAGGGGGGACACTTATTGGCTCTGCAGACTTCCGGGGGGCCATTCCCTCCCCCACAAGGACCATTTTCCTCCGTGGTCCTTACGGGGTTGCCCGTGGGAGTCACGACTGTCTGCGCAGGTTGTGCCGACCCCCAACGCGTGGGGAAGTCAGTCCAGCTGCTGACCCCTGGGTGAGTGTCCAGGGGTGGGGGTCCCCTTGTACCACTTCCTGCTCAGAGGGAAAGGAGGCGTGGCCTGATGTGCGGGACGGACTGGCATGAGCTAAGCATTGTGCCTCCACCTGGAAACTTGCGTCGGGCATAAAGCACCGGCGTGTCTGGACCCTTGAGGAGCCAGGAAGGGGAACTCCGGAGCCAGGAAGGGGAACCCTGAAAACCCGGCCCTGATCCTGCACCCGGAGGTCTTGGGCCTTGCCCCAGGGATAAGAGTCCAGGCGGGGAGGAGAGGCGCGGGCCGTGGTGTGCGTCCACCTTTTCAGCAGTCCCCGGTCAGACTCAAACGCAGCATCCCCCTAACTCCGAGCGCCTCACCCGTGTGCTAGTGTGCGTGGGCGCTTCCTGCGGTCCTGGCGCCTGCCGGTTTCACTTCCACTTGCCCGAGTGAACCCGAGTGTGGGGCAGCACGTGCCCGCAGCCTGCTCACTTCCCAGGCTGGGTGGGACTCCCCGGGCATCAGCTCCTGCCGTGTGACTGCTGCTCTCTGGTCTCCGGCAGGAACCAGGGACAGCATGTTGGGGTTACAGTGTCGGGGGCACGGGCGCAGATCCCAGGAGGCCTGTGCTCAGCATGGGGAGCTTTGGGTTTCACCCCCGTGTTGCTGAAACAGAATTTTCCTTTCTTCTTTAATTGCGTGTATTACAAAAGGGCGTGTGTGTGTGTGCATCAGATGACACTTTGTGTGGCCTGTGGAGCCCAAAGGTGACTTGGGAAATCACCCTGGATGACTCTCCCTCCTTCTTGCTTTGCTCTGGGGTTTCCTAGGCTTCGCCTTCCGGGGTTCCGAAGTGCAGGCTCCTGCCATATCCTCGGCGTTTCCACGTGGGATCTGAACTCAAGTCCTTCTGCTTGTGAGGCAGAAAGGCTTTAACTTCTGAGCCATTTCTCCAGCTAGAAAGAATTTTCTAGGATTATTTGTGGACTTCTGGTCTCCCGGCGTGAGCAAAGTGCCTTCCAGGAGGACTGAATCCACAGGCCGCTCGGCTGAAGGGTCTAAGAAGTGAGCTGCAAGGCTGAGAAAACTGGAAGCCCCCAGCCCTTGCTGACAAGGAGGCCGCCGAGCCCCATCAGCGCGCAGCCCTGAGGCCAAGCAGCTCTGGCCTGCCTCCTCCCGTTCAGGGACAACGATCTGGATGAGGACTGGGGGGGGGGAACGTGGACGGGGACAGCAGGTGTTGGGAGAAAGACCGTCGTGTGGGAGGAAGACTTGCAGCCACACAGCGCCCTGTTCCAAGACAGGGTCTCCTGTAGCCCAGTCTGGAGCGCAAGGCCCTGTGCAGCAGAGAATGACCTTGAACTCTGGACCCTCCCAAGCTCTGGATTCCGGACCTGCATCCTCAGTCGGCCTCGCAGGCCCTTTACATCCGTAAGATGCTCCCGCAATCCCCCCAATACCTTATTGGCCAGAATTTGATCACGTGACCCTCTCAGCCAATCAGAGCAAGAGCAGTGGTATCAGCCGCTATGGTGATTTCCTTCTGTCTGGACCATAAACCCCAAGCCTCCGAGAGAGAGGGTGCTGGGGGCGGGGCTGAAGGGTGTGTGGAACCCGTGACTTCAGATGCAGGTGCCAACTTGCTGGCTGCAGGCTGAGCCTGGGGCATAGCTGTGAAGAACTGAGTTAAGGCCCTTGAGCAAGCCTGCAGGAAATTGTCTAAATGATAGTGGGTGGTGCTTTCCGTGGTGGGCAGGATAAACGGAAGGGGGAGGGATTTGCCCTCTCGTGCCCCGCGTCCTTTGGACTGTGTGTGGTTTGCTGCTGGTCCATTGCCCTTTCTCGGCTGTTGCTGCTGCTGTTGCTGCTGCTGTGTTGCTGCTGCTGGTGCTGCTCGTGGCTGACGTCAGAGTCCAGCCTCTTTGGGCTCGGCGAGACTGAGGCTTGAGGGCTCTTCGGGAATCCTTTGGTCTTCCAGGTCTTCAGCCCCACCAGGAGCTGAGATGTTCATCTCCAGACTGATTTTACCTTGTAAGTTCACCTACTACATTCCCTTCCTGTGTCCATCCATTCCATGAGTCGATCCTCTGGGAGTCCTGACTAATGCAGACGCCTAGTACTCTGGAGGCCGAGGCAGGAGGATTACCATGAGCCAAGGCCAGCATGGGATGCACAGCAAAGGCCTGTCTTCAAATAAGAAATATCTAGTGCTAGCTAGCGAGCCAAACAGATGGCTCAGGGGTTAAGATTCTGCTTGACAAGCCGAAGGTCCTGAGTTCAGATCCCAGGTCTCAGGGGGAAAAAAAGCCAGGCAGAAATGACCGTAGCCTGCACTTCCAGCCCTGGTGGGTGGAACCTGGGAAATCCTAGAGCAAAGTCAAGAGGAGGTAGAAACAATCCAAGATGATGCTCAAAGTCATCCTTGGTCCTTTGCAGGGACACACAGTGTCCTCTCTCTTTTTCTCTCTCAAGTGCACACACACACAAGCAAGATAGGAAGAAGATCTCCGTGCAGAGTTCTTGTCTGGCACGCATAAAGCCGTGGGTTCCCAATTCTGTCCCCCAAAAGATAGGGCAAGAAAGGATTTGGAGAATCCACATTTAGTGCCGCCCCCTCCCCAAGAATCCTGCCTCACTGTTTCCCACCAGTGGCATCTGTACTGCACCCCTCTCCTGTGCACCTCAGCCAGCCCGGGGCTTCTGGGGCTCACCGAGACTGTGCTGTGTCCTCAGGGTCCCCGCTCCGCCCACTCGCACCTCCTTCACTGAGGACCATAGGTGTGTGGGGGTCTCACAGCAGCCAGAGTCTGCACCTGCCTCCCCAACGATGTGATGGACCAGGACGGGGGTGGGAAGACTTGGTATCACCAGACTTCTGGGTGGCGCCTGGCTTGGAAAGGTGGGGGCCCGGGAGTCCCCTTAGCTTTCAGCCTCCCTTGAGTCTTACTATGTGTGGGCCTCGGCTCATTTTATGTTATTTATGAAAGTATTTTAAAATTTTTATTTGTGTGTGTGTGTGTGTGTGTGTGAGAGAGAGAGAGAGAGAGAGAGAGAGAGAGAGAGAGAGAGGGCACTGTGGAGGCCCATGTGTGCGACACCAGGAATCACTCTGGATTGCTTCTACCTCCTGGTTGGTTTGTTCTGGGGTTTCCCAGCAGGTCACACAGCGATCATTGAACTGAAACAGGATATAATCCGTGACGCACGGACATGACACATACAAGGTTTTGTTTTCTGTTACAGAGCATCAGGTCTCTGAAACATGGGGTTCACTGACTGACCATTGAGAACCTGGAGGCTCCCCTGGTCACATCTTGGAGTCAGCAGTGGGTGTGGTGCAAACTCTGGATGCAGTGCACCCAGACCCCCACAGACAGACTCAGTTCCAGGGGCTCTGCATGGCTGGTCCTTGAATGAAGGGAAAGACTTCCTGCCACCGGGCCTTTGCACTTGCTGGTCCATTTGTCCATTTGCAGGGACTGTCCTATAGCTCTGCTGAGCTGTGGACCCAGCTTAGGTTTTGGTCCTGGAATCCCATTCGGCCACTAAAAAGTAAGACCAGGAGAGAGGGGCCCTGCCACCCTTGTGCACTGTTCTGTCCTCAGCCCCTGGCACATTGTAGGCCCAGCACATAGTGGGTGCTCAACTCAGATCTGCTGAAGTAGCGGCCATGCCCCTTTCCCAGGCCCGAAGACTGGCCCCCTGGGCCGTAGGCAGGGCGCCACCCTGCATTCCCACCTTTGTCCTGGACTTGGATTTGTGTGCCCGCCTCGCCCAAGATGTGATGTCACAGGACCCGAGATGGGGCAAAGGTAAGGAGTGGCTGCCAGGCCTGGGAAGGGGATCCCCTTAGGGACCCAGGGAAGCGGGTCTCTGTCTGTGGCTTGGGCTTCTAGGTAGCAGAGGACCCCCCTTCCCTTCTCCCCCTCTCCTGCTCTGGAGGTTCCCCTCTCACTGCTGGCAGATGGA
This sequence comes from Typhlomys cinereus, assembly GCA_023101885.1. Classification (NCBI taxonomy): domain Eukaryota; kingdom Metazoa; phylum Chordata; class Mammalia; order Rodentia; family Platacanthomyidae; genus Typhlomys; species Typhlomys cinereus. Next base: position 1,237,964 of record JALPQD010000373.1, on the reverse strand, counting down.
GGTCAGCTGGGGTCAGCGTTCTTCTCGTAGTCCAGTCACCGGGTGCAGGGATCCACCTGCCGCCCCTTGCAGAAGGGGTCAGCCCACCCATGGCCTCCCAAAGGTCCCACATCCTGAGATCATCCCAGGTGGGCAAGACTTCAGCGAATGAATCTGGGAGATCCGGAGGGATGGGGTCCTCTGGAGACATCCGGAGAAGAGACAGCATGGCAGACAAAGATCCAGGGTGCCAACAAAAGACCACTTTCCTTCCCTTGGAATCCATCCAGGCCTCCTGCCTCAGGGCCTTTGGACGGTTCTTCCCTCTTACCACCTGAGAGGTTGAGACCTTCCTTACAGTCCAGTCTGTCACTTTGTGGGGATCTGGGCTCTGCCAGGGAAACACACACGAATTGAAAACTATTTGCAAAAGGGCGGTTCTCAGGTTCAGCAGATGACCAGAGGGGTCCTAGGTGGGCATCACCTCACCTCTGGCTAGTGGCATCGCTCTTTCACTAATTTTAGAAAATAGTTATATATTTAGGTGGGCTGGAGAGATGGCTCAGGGTTTAAGACTCTGCCGCAGGGGCTGGAGAGGTGGCTCAGGGATTAAACCTCTGTCTTGCAGGCGGAAGGTCCTGAGTTCGGATCCTAGACCCTACATATAGACGCCAGGCGAAAGCAGGGGCAGCCTAAGCAGGGGCAGCCTGCGTTTCTGGTCCTGGTAGGGCGGAGCCTGTGAATCCTGGGGCGGAGTAAACAAGGAGGAGGTGGAGGCGGTCCATGGTGGTTCCTGAATTTGCCCGTGGTTCTATACACATGCACACACACACACAATTGAATAAAAAAAAAAAAAAAAAGACTCTGCCGCAAAAGCAGAATGGCCTGAGTTCAGGGGCTGGAGAGGTGGCTCAGGGGTTAAGCCTCTGCCTTGCAGGCGGAAGGTCCTGAGTTCGGATCCTAGACCCCATGTATAGACGCCGGGCGGAAGCGGGGGTGACCTGCGTTTCCGGTCCTGGTAGGGCGGAGCTGTGAATCCCGGGGCAGAGTAAGCAAGGAGGTGGAGGCGTCCATGGTGGTTCCCGAATTCGTCCGTGGTTCTACACACCCACACATACACACATGCGCACACACATACATGCACAATTGAATAAATAATAAATAATAAAAAATTAAAAAAAAAAAAAGAATGGCCTGAGTTCAGATCCCGGATCCCACGTAAAATGCCAGGTGGAAACAGCAACGGCCTGTACTCCTGGCTGTGGAAGGAGGAGCCTGGGAAATTCCAGAACAAAGCAGTAAGAAGATGGAACAGGCCAGGATGGTTTCTGATGTCACCCTTGGGCCTCCATGGGCAACACCCTCAGGTGCCCTGTGATACACACGCACACACGCTTGCAAAAATATATAAAGACAGCATGTGCATTCATGAGTAGAGGTCACGTGAGTGCAGGTCAGAAATAATTTTGGGAAGACACTTCTCTCCTTCCAACATGTGGATTTCCAGGGATCGAACTCGGGTCTCCGGGTTGGGGAGCGCCGCTGAGCCCTCTCGTTGGCCGTCATTGCCTCTTCTGATAGTGCAGTGGTGTGTGTGTGTGGTGACGACATCATGCTGGGGGGACACACGCCCGTCCCACCCAGAGTGTTGGCTGCACCAAGCAGATGCTTTGCCCAGCAGCCATCGCGACTCTCCCGGTGCATCCTGGGACGGCGCAGGGCAGCTCTTGCCCAGGGGTCTTTTTGTCTGTTTCCGCACACGCTGCCTGCGGCCCCCTGCGCCCCTGGCCTGGTCTAGCAGCTTCAGGTCGGAGGAAGGAGGAAGGAAGCCAGTCCACCAGCCACGTGGAGATAAATACTGGAAGATGCAAAAGCTGGAGGGAGGCGGCGAGACCCGGAGTGAACTGTTTTCTTGGAAGGGCGGGGAGGAAGCAGTGGCCTCTTGATTAGAGGTCATTTCAGGGGGGGGCTCAGAAAGGGCGCGTGAGAGCGCTCCTGTAGGGGGCGCCCCACGTGCAAAGGTGGGGGGAGGAGTTAGCAGCAGGTGGAGGCCAGGTGGGCTGGCTCCTGCAGAGGAGGGCGGAGCGGATAGGGGGGTCGACGAAGTCAGGGCAAGAATGGCCAGGCGCACAGGTCAGGGCGAGGACTTTGGCCTTCACTCCACATTGGAAGAAGGGAGCCAGGTGAAAGGTTTGTTTGTTTGTTTTTAATAAACGCTCAGCTTTTATGGGGCTGCCCTTTGGGTATCGGACATGGCCGTTAGCATTTGCGGCAATCTCAGAGCAGGAAAAGGAACCACCCTTCCCTGTCCCCTCCCGATCCACTGGCTGATCACCGCCCCTCCCCGTCCCCTGGCGACCACGCAGCAGCTCTCCCTCGGGATCAGCCGGCGGGACAGTTCATAAATTCATAATCGTTCATAAATTCATAATCGATGGCCCTGCATTGGCCATCGGTCCCTCCCCAGTGGCTTCTGGATTCACTCATGGGGTGCCACAGGGCTTCACTCCTTCCTGCTGGACAGAACTCACCAGGAGAGAGGCTGGGCTGCCGTGGACCCTCGGTGCACAGGGGTCTCTCTCTGGGGCGGAGACCTGGGAGCCCAACTGGGGGGGGGACAATGGGGAGAGTTGAGGTCCACGGTGCCCGCCAGTGTGGGGCGGACTTCTCTGCCGCCTTGTTTAGTTCTGTATTTAGTCCTGGATTGAGGGTGAAGCGAGACAGACTGGCGCCCTACCCACAGCCCTTACTAGGGCTTTTGGGCTGTCACTCTACCCCTGAGCCACGCCTCCAGCCCCTCACTGGGACTTCTGGGCTGTCACTCTACCCTTGAGCCATGCCCCTAGTCCTTTCTAATTTTTCCTCTTTTGAGACAGGGTCTCCCAAACTGTTGGCGCTGAGCCCCCTGTCCCCTCGGAACCCTTCTGTACCCCTGATCCCCCCCTGTACCCCCCACGGGTCTCAGTCTGGAGATCCTCCTGCCTCTGCGGATCAGCCAGCGTCTGCGGCCTGTTTCCAGCTGGGTTTGTGTGGCGAGCACTACGTGAGAAGCCCACCCCCTTGGGGGCCACGGGACCCCTCCAGCGCTCAAGGGGGCTGCTTCTCTCTGCTCTTTTCCCGAGCTTCTGTCTCCCCTTCCCCCTCCCCGCCTTCCCCCTTTCTCCCTTCCCAGGCCAGTCCTCGCCATCCCCCCAAGTGACTCCTTCCCTGCCAAGGTCAGGGCTGGCCACGCGTGACTTACGAAGTCCTTTCATCTGGCTGTGACTCAGCGACAGTGCCGCGTGGCCCTGGAGCCCCCGGCCCGGCCTTGGGTTCTGAGCTCAGAACCACGCACATATGGGCCTTGAGGACTGTGGGTGACATCAGCATGGGCGAGGAAAGGGGGGCTGAGGGGTGTGTCAGGCCCAAGGGAGCGGGGTCAGGGCCAGGGGGATGCAGCTTTCAGTCAACAGAGACCCTATACCTATCGGCCTCCCTGGCATGGAGCAGCCCAGAGCAAGCCTGCTGGGACTTCAAGGAATGGGGGTCATGGTATAAATCCAGCACTCAGCAGATGGCTGGAAGGACACCCCGTCGGGTGCCTGGAGCTTCTGATCCGTGTTTCCTCCCTCCCTCCCTCCCTCCCTCCTCCCTCCCTCCCTTCCTTCCTTCCTTCCTTCCTTCCTTCCTTCCTTCCTTCCTTCCTTCCCCCTCTCTCTTTCTTTCTTTCATTTTTAACTTTATTTAGCCTCTGTGTGTGTGTGTGTGTGTCTGTGTGTGTGTGTGTGTCAGAGGGCACTGTGCATCCTTGTGAAGGACTGTTGCAGTCAGCCTGCATGGTTGCTGATAAATGACCATCAAACAGCTTAAGAGAACAAGGAGTTTATTTCCTTATGACAGTCCAGCTACAGTCCAGCTTGACAGGAGAGCATGCACCAACTGAGGGCTGAGGGAACTGGCCACACCATCACCACATAATGGCTGAGAGATGGACAATCCTTACTTGCCAGACCAGCATGTCTGGCCAAGTTTACATAAGGATGTGATGCCAACATCCTCAATCAGATCTCAGTATTTTATTCATCTGTTCAGGGACGAATACCACCCACCATGGACTGGGCCTTCCCCATCAGCTAGACAATCTCCTGCAAGTTTGCTCTGGGTCCAACTCAACCACTAATTTTCTACAAATGTGTCCAAAGCTCAAACTTTCAACTGTCAAGGTGACACCGGTGCCTAACTATGACAAGGACCAAGGGTGACTTCAGGAATCACCCTGGATTGTTTCTACCTCCTTTTTGTTTCCCTTTGGGACTTTCCAGGCTCTGTTCATCAGGGCTGGAAGTGCAGGCTGCTGTCATTTCTGCCTGGCTTTTTTTTACGTGGGACCTGGGATCCAAACTCAAGACCTTCTGCTTGGGAGGCAGAGTCTTTATTATTATTATTTTTATTTACTCAATTGTGTGTGTGTGCGAGCGTGCGCTTACGCGCATGCGTGTGTGTATGTGTGTGTGTGTGTGTGTGTGTGTGTGTGTGTATGTATGTGTAGAACCACGGGCGAATTCGGGAACCACCATGGACCGCCTCCACCTCCTCCTTGTTTACTCTGCCCTGGAATTCACAGGCTCCGCCCTACCAGGACCAGAAACGCAGGCCACCCCTGCTTCTGCTTGTTGTCTATAAGTCTATACGTGGGGTCTAGGATCTGAACTCAGGACCTTCCGCCTGCAAGGCAGAGGCTTAACCCCTGAGGGGAGGAAAAGTCTTAACCCCCGAACATCTCTCCAGTTTGCCTCTCCCCCCATTTCTTGAGATGTAGCATTATGTGTCTCTGGCTGTCCAGGAGCGCCTGACCTTCTTTGCCCAACACCTGGCATGTGCCACCCATTTTCAACAGATTAAATTTCTTTAATCTGCCGGCTTTTCTGTTGGGTGGGATTGGAGCCCAGGCCTGGCAGAGAGGAGTCGACCATGATAGGATGTAGGGGACAGTCTAGAATCCAGAATGGCATTTGCAAGGTCTTGTGGAAACAACTGGGAGTATTAAAGAACACCAAGACAGTGGGAGGGCTTGGCTTGCCCTTGTAGGCCTGAGGACCTGGGTTCCATTCCTAGCACCTGTGTGACAAGCAGAGTTTGGGGAAGTGCACTTGAGATCCTGGCACTGATTAGGCAAAGACAAGGGGCTTGTCAATCATCGTGAGCCTCAGGTCCTAGGGGAGACCCTATCTTGAAAGACAAAGTGGACAGGTTCCTGAGAACACCACTCAGCCATGACTTCTGGCCTCCACACAAGATGGCACACATGCATATATACATGCAAACACACATGCACATGTATGTACACACATGTACACATAAATACACATGCATACGCACATGCACACACATGCAAACACACATGTATGCATACATGTACAATGCAAATACAAATGCACACACATGCACACACATGCAAATATACATACACACATGTACACACAAGCAAATACAGATGCACACACATGCAAATACATATGTACACAATACTTGCACACATGCAAATACACATGTGCACACATGCACACATGCAGATACACATGTGCACACATGCAGATACACATGTGCACACATGCACACACATGCAAATGCATGTATACACACATGCACACACACGTACACAATGCACACATGAGATACAAGCAGGAAGAGGGGAAGCCTGGGAGCAAGCAAATGGGGTGTGGGGGATGGGCAGCACCGGGCAGGGCCTGTGCAGCTCTGATTCTGGTCAGGGTCCCAACTTTAATGGCCACAGCCCCTGCTGGACAGTGACCCCCCCAAGAGGTCAGAGGGGCAGAGGGTCCCAGAACGGAAGCCCAACTATTCACCTGAACTTTCCACCAACACCAGTCCCGGTGGAGGCAGCTGGCAGTTGGGGACAGTTTGCTGGAGGGGGTCCCCAAGAGTAACCCCTCATCCCTGGAATGATCTGGAGCTGAAGGTCATATTCTCAGAGCTGGGCCACCTGCGTGTCCCTAGAGGCCTATCCTGGCAGCCTAGACAGTGCAGTGCCCGGTTGCCAGGCTGCCACTCCGCCCGCAGGTGGGACGCCGTGTTTTTCTGGCTGGGCTGTCCCGTGCCTCAGTTTCCCTTTCTGTGACGCTGAGTGTCACTACTTAGCGGTGGTTATGATGAACGGAAGTCTGAGCTGGTGGTGCCCAAATTCCTTAGTAGAGATTGAGAGAGTCGGGGAGTCCCTCCATCTGGTCGGCCGGTAGACTGAGTGGGGCAAGCAGCCAGCAGGGTGCGCTAGCCCAGTGGGGTGGCAGGGAGAACACCTCCCCCCTAGATAAAGAGGAGTTCGACCGGAATGCCGTGCAAAGGTCCTGGGGCAGGCCTGGGCTCCCTGAGGCGCGAGGCTGGAATGAGGGGTGTCTGCGGGCGCGGGGCTGGGGAGATCTGCGGACGCCAGGCGGACCATAGGAGCGAGGCACCAAGCACCGGGAGGCGCCTGGGGGGTGCGCGCACCTAGCAGCGTCTCCACCGAACCCAGAGCCAGCGTAGCCCGCCGGGGCGTGGCCAGGACCCGTCCGATCCACGCCCCGCCCCTGCCCCGCCCCTGCCCCGCCCCTGCCCCGCCCCTTCAGCCGGATCCCGCGCAGGGCGGGAGGGGCGGCGCGGCCCGCGGCCATGGCGCATAAAGCAGCTGGCCTGTCGCTGGACCGCTCCGCTGGCTGCCGCCGGGCTCCCCCTACGTCACTGACCCCCGCGTCCCCGAAGCCCCCCGCGTCTCCGGAGCCCCACACGAGCCGACGGCCATGGGCGGCTGCGCCCAGGCGCGCAGGGTCACCCTGGGGCTGGGCGTCGTGGGGCTGCTGTGCGCTGTGCTGGGGGCCGTCATGATCGTCATGGTCCCCTCGCTCATCAAGCAGCAGGTCCTTAAGGTGGGTGACGCGGGGCGCCGAGCGCGGGGGACGCGTGGCCACTGGAGCCGCGTGGCTACTGGAGCCGCAGCCGTCCGCTCCTCGACCTCCCGGTCCCTCCCCGTCCCGCCGGGTCCCTCGTGGAGGAGGCAGAGGCCAGGAGACTCCCCACTGGGGAGGCGAGAGGCGGAAGCCCGAGTCGCCGACCTCCCGGGGGATCTGGTCCCGCGCCTTGGGGCGCCGAGTGCCGCTACGCTGTTCCCCGCTGCCATCCGAAACTGTGGGAAGCTTCCGCCCCGGTGGGGGCGCCCCGCGACCCAAGGGCTGCGACCCGAGGGCTGCACCCCACGACCCGAGGGCTGCGTCCTGCTTGTGCCCCGCCGGGCGCCTCCTCCCGGCCCGATGCCCCGGCGATACCCCGCCGCGCCCCACACGCCGCCCGCGCCAGCCCCGGGCGCTAAAGCCACTTCGCCCCCCCCACGCGGGCGAAGCCAGCGCTGTGCCGCCCGGTGCCCAGCGCCCGGCCTGTGCCCTGACCGCGCCGCCCTTTCAGCCCAGACTCTGCCCCGGAGCCCGCTGCCGTTATCACTTACCAGCTGCGATACGGAGCCCGAGGCCCCAGAGAGGACAGACCGACCTGGGGGCGCAGTGAGCCAGGGGCGGGGCCTGCGGAGTGGGGTCTGCGCCTCGGTTCTGGGAACTCGGGACCAGAGGAGCGGGGCGGGGACTGAGACCAGGCTAGCGGTCCAGGTGGGCGCCGCAGGTCTGGGTGTTCAGTTCTGGTCGCACCGCCTTCTTTTGGTCGTGTGGATTCTCAGGCGTCTCTGCTCCAAGCCGGGGTCCCCCGAGTGGTTGCTGTGGGGTGCAGGGCGGAAGAATCCGGCGGGGAAACTCAGCGCCTCGTTTGGCCCCGGGCGGTTCTGATATTATTATCAAAGTAGCGGTGACACCTTTATCTATAAGGTACCTACTGCCAGACCGCAAGCCACGTGTGTGTACTTGTGTGTTTGTGTGTCTGTGTGTCTGTGTATGCTTATGTGTTTATGTGCATGCTGATGTGTGTTTGTATGTGCTTCTATATGTATATATGTGTGTATGTGTGTTTATGCATGAGGGTGTGTGCATGCTTATATGTTTGTATTTGTGTGCCTGTGTGTTTATGCATGAGTGTGTACATGCTTGTTTTGTGTGTATCTGTGTGTGTTTGTGTGTGTGCATCTGTGTGTGCTTGTATGCCTTTGTGTTTGCATATGTGTGTGTACTTGTGTGTGAGTGTATGTGGTGCATGTTTATGTGTGTTTGCATATGTGTGTGTACTTGTGTGTGAGTGTATGTGCGTGCATGCTTATGTGTGTTTGTGTGTGTGTGCGTGACTTGCGAGAGTGTTCATGCATGTGTATGCACAGTACATGTCTTGGCCCACCCGACATGTCCCCTTTCAGAGTCAGCCAGGTGTGGGCAGCTGACTCCATGCAGGGAGCCCACTTTTCTGTTGGGGGAGGGCGTGATGTGAAGTATCTCACCCCCCTGTGTTTCTTCGAGCCTGGAGAAGGGTTTGAGGAGGTCTGCCAGGGCGCGGGCCTGTGCAGGCATGCCCACCTGCCCTGGGTTTCCTTCCACAGGGAAAGGGGCGCCTGAGATGCCATGGCTCGAGCTGGGATTAAGATCTGCCTGAGAGTCTGAGAAAACCCCGAAGGCGATTGGTCGGGGGCTGAGTGGCGTGAAGGAAGGAAGACAGGAAGACACGCCCAGCCCAAGAAGCCGGGCTGGAGACAGTCTCTAGGGACCAGAAAACCGGTGTTCAGGGGCGGAGCTAAGAGGGATGGGGGGGTCGGAGTTGGTTTTGGCTGCTCTAGTCCCTGAATAGGACCTTTGATTTTCATTTTTATGCTTTCTGAAAAATATTTGCCTGAGAGAGAGAGAGAATGTAACTATGGCACATGGGTAGACAGAAAAGTCAATTCTGTTCTTCCACCCTACGGGCTTTTGGGGACATGGGCATGGAACTCAGGTTGTCATGTTTGCGAGCAGATCCTGGCCCACCGAGCTATCTTGTGGACCCCAATATGCGTTTTCTTTCTTTTTTCTTTTTCTTTTTTTGTCAATTAAGTTTATATACCAGCAGCATGCACCATTGGCTCAGCCGTCAGAATAGGGACGGGGACACAGCTCAGTGGCAGAGCACTTGTCTAGCAGGGGAAGACTTGGGGTTCATTCCCTGCACCCCAGCATGAGACCCTGTCCACACTCACACATAGGCCGAGTAGTGAGAGCAAGAGCCGCCTTCCCTGGTTTACATCCCTTTAGACCCTCATATATGTAGTGAGGCGTGTGCACGTGCACATCCATGATGTTGCCAGGTGGATGCCATGTGTATCCCTGTGACAGCCCTGTAAGACCCGTAGTGCCAGTCAGAACGTGCCAGTCTTATCTTTTTCACTCCTGTATGGTATTCCTCTGAGTCGCTGCCCAGTGGTTCTGTTGAGTGGCGCTGTCCTTCGCCCCGGCCAGCAGGGAGCAAGTGGCCTCCACGAACACTTCCATCATGGGCGGGGGGAGGGGACTGTTCCCACGCGTGGAACTCACAGAGGTGAACTCCTTCCAGGAGGGACTGGCCTCCCTGTTTCCCTGCTTTGGGCAGGAATGAGGTTTTTTGAAACCTCTGTAGGTGACAGTTTCTGATTGGTATCAGTTATGAGAACCCAGGAGGGTCAGGGAACCACAGGACCGCCTTCGGGGGAGGCCAGTGCATCTCTCCTGAGCCGGGGTGTCTCTGGCTGGGGTCAAATCTCCTGCCTCCCAGGGAGATTAGCAGGCCCCCAGGAGATTACAGCGCACGTGGACGGCAGCTCCTTTGAATGCACAACGGCTTGGTGAGCGAGGGTCGCTGCAGATGGACAGCCAGGCAGGGAGCCTCCGGGAGGGAGGTGGAAGGCAAGGTCTGAGTCCAGCTGCACAGGTGGGACAAGAGAAGGACTAAAAGCTTGAGTGGGGCTGGGCCGGCTGAAAGTTTCTGGTGGTGCCTGTGGATGGAAGGCAAGAGCTCTTCCCTCTTGGGTTTCCACTGCTTAAAGATGGGATGGGGTGGGGGGTAGGGAGGAAGGCCAGGGCTAGTCCAAGCTACCGAGTGGGTCCAGGGCCAGCTGGACCTGTCTCATAATAAAAAGTAGGGGCTGGAGAGACAGCTCAGGGGTTAAGACTGCCTTGCAAGCAGAAGGACCTGAGTTCCGATCCCAGATCCTATGTAAAAAACAAAACAAACCCCTAGGCGGAAATGCCCCTCCCCCTGCACTTCCAACCGGGGAGGTGGAGCCTGGGAAACTCCAAAGCAAAGCACAGAGAGAGCTTCCCATGTCACCTTTGGGGCTCACAGGTGCCCACAGTGCCCTCTGACACACATGCACAGACACACATGTACATACAGACACACGCACAGACACGTGCATACAGACACATGCACATACACACGTACACACAGACACCCACATGTACACACAGACACACACATGTACACGCAGACACACATACTCAGAAATGCACATTCAGACACGTGCATGCACACAGACACACACCCACATTCAGACACACACACACACACACACACACACACACACACACACACACACACACAAATAGCAAAAGGCCGGCCAGTGGTACAATGCCTCCTCGCCTGGTGCGACGTCCCATGTTCAGTCTTGAACTCACACTACCCTCCCCGCCGTGTGCTCAGTAGGATCCTGAGGGCGCATGGAACAGATTCGAAACAGGCATGGAAGGACCTGAAGGAGGCACGTGGGGGCCTTGAGACACGGGGCGTCTCTGTGCCCCCAGCTCGCCTGCCCTGGATCTCACCACGCTCCTTCTCAGCCTGGATGGTGGACCCGCGGCCTGTGTTCACTCCTGGCGCCGTGGCCACTTGTTTTAAGCTGTGTCTGGGCTTCATCAGAAATGGATAGAGTCGCTTCCCTCAGGGGCAAATGAGCTAAAGCCACGCGGGAGCAGCCGTGGGCTGCGCGTGCTGTAGACTTGAGACCATCCCTCAAGGGGACGCTGGACAGTCCTTGTCCAGGTGACTTCCCAGGGTGTGCGGGGTGAGGTTCCTGGGGTCAACCGACCAGGGCAGACACCCCGTGTGCTCTGCTGGGATTCTTCCCTCTGGCTAGGAGGACGCGGTGCACCCCAATACAGTGCATCCCAGAAGCCCCCACACCATCAGTTCCCCAGGACCCACCTCCTCACCCAGCCTCGAGTCCTTGGCTCCAAATCCTGCCCCAGGCCCCTGCCCGTCTCTCTGAGCAGCACCCGATGTGCCACATGCCTCAAAATGAGCTCCCGCCCGGCCACCACGTCCTGATGCAGAGAGATGGACAGTGATTTGCCCCAGGTGGCACAGCCCTGGGTGGCCCGAGCCGGTGGTGACTGTGTGTCTCTGCCCTGTGTCGCCCCCAGATCTTGGTCCTGACCATTGCCGGTGGTCCCCAGGCCTTCCGTCCGGGACACCCCAGAAGGCTGCAGATGAAGAGTCTCCTTCAAAGACCCCATCTTGGGATCACTTTGATTAGACAGAGACCCTCCAAGTGGAAAGGGCTATAGCTCCCTGGGACCTAGAGGTGGGGGTCTGCCTGTCCTTGCCCAGCCCCCTAAGTGATGGGATGCACATCATGCCTCCAGGATGGGCGTCTCTCGCGTGGACAGATGGTGGGCCAGGATGCTGCCACGCGTGGGGACCCAGCTGTGCCCACATCCATCTGTTTACTTCCTTTCCTGCTTGCCTCTCCTTCCTCATCCTCATGGTCCTGGGCGGTCAGGGAAGGCCTTGGCTGGGCCGCCATGTTGCCCTGAACTCCTCCATCTTGGTTCCAGACCTGCCCGCAGCCATGGGTGGTGGACAATGTGTTGCTCTGGGTCCATGTACGCACACATGTGCGGAGATGAGGATGTGTTTTCTGTTGTGTTCAGTAACTGGGGCGTGGCTCAGAGGTTGAGCACTGGCCTAGAATCCACGGTGAGGGACCAGGGGCTCAGCCTATAGCTCCAGGCACCCAGAAAGGAAGCCTCGGTGGCTCTGTCAGTGCCCTGGGTGTTGGGTCACCCCTTCCGCCGGCCTCACGGAGACCTGGCCCTGCTCGGCATGCTGCGTGTACCTGGGTCATCCTATTTTGTTCCTGGACAGAGTCAGAGCTCTTCCGGGAAGCCTGGGTCTGCCGTGTGTCCCCAGGTGACTTACCCTGAGCTACTGGGTCCCGGGCTCGGCTACCTAGAACCACACTGTGGCCTCGGATCGCCGATCAGGATGCCCCAACTTGTAGGGTTTGGCACAGACTCACGCGTGGTTTTTTGGAGTCACTGGCGTCTAAGTGGGTGTTACCAAGTCCTTGGCTAGTGGAATACGTGCCCCGTGTTGTCCAGAGCTGCCCGCTCCCTGGCTGAATTTGGGGTTACAGTCTAGTAGTAGGGGGGCCAGTTGAGGACCCCCCAGCCTTCTGCTCCTCCCGGGCTGGACGCCGTTGTGATTCAGGGCTTCGTCTTGACTTTCAGCTGCGGTCACCTTGGGAGGCTGAGGCCGGCTGCCGTGTGACCCGTGTGACCGGACCTCAAAAACCTCCAAATCGAAATGGGAGCTGAAACCAATGCAGGGCTCATGGTCACCTGCCCTTCCCAGCTGGCCGCTGCCTGGACGGGTCAGGCCTGGCTCTGCGCTGCGGGCTCCATCTTCTCAGAGCAGAGCCTGGGGGGGCAGGGCAGGCCTGGGGCTTCCTCGCTCACCCCCCCCCCCCCGTTTCACTTCCTGATTGCTAGTGGGGAGGGGCAGGAGCCAAAGCAGTCCCGCCCTGGCTTCCTGGTATTGGAGTACAGTTCCTTCTACCTTCCCTGGAAGCTTCTAGAAGGTCTCATGGGCCACTTTAACTGTCAGTCCTTGGCTTGTCCTCACTGCGCCCAGCTGCCTTTGCTCTCTGTTGGCGCACCCCACATGCCCCGGGGTCCCGCTCCTGTGGAGGGGGCAGCTCCCGTCCAGGCCTGTCTCAGTGCCCCGGTCCCCCCCAGTTCCCCTAGCCCTGTGCACCTCAAACCATCTTTCTGACAATCCTCTGTGACCCCAACCTCAGCCTACAGGGGCTGTGTCTCCCCATGGGGTCGGAGGCTCACACCTGCCCTCCCCTCAGGCCTCCTGCCCCTTCCCCCTTCCCTCTGCCCCTCTTTTCTTCCCCCTTCTCTTTCCCCTCTCCCCTTCCCTTCTGTTTCCCCTTCCCTCCATCTGTGCTCCACACTCTGGACTGTTAGATCCGCAGCTGGTGGGGGCAGCGCCCCAGCTGATGGGGTGCCTTGCCTGGATCCCATGTTCCTCCCCATTAGCCAGGGCGCTGCCCCCACCAGCTGCCACCTGCTCACCCCCACGGCTGCTGGATCTGACAGTCCAGACTGTCACGTTTGTCCCCTGGCCTCTATGTGTATGTGTATACACATGTGCACACACATGCATGTACACTCAGATGCACACACCCACATGTGCACACATGCATGTACACACAGATGCACATATGCACACATTCACATATGCACATGTACACAGATATGCAGACTCAGACACGTGTGCTCACAGATGCACACACACATGCACGCACATATACATACACAGACACATGAAGATACATGTGCACAAACATGCACACCCACAGACGCACATGCATTCGTGTACATGTATGCACACATGCACATACACATTCATACACACATGCACACATGCGTACACATAGACACATGTGCACATACACTAACACACACAGAACATGCAAATTCACACGCATGTGTGAACACACAAGAATTGATTTGAAGCTTCTGACATACACACATATATATGTACCCATGTGCACATACACATATACACACATATAGAGTTAGTTTGAAGCTTCTGGCATATACACACATATGCATCTATACACACATGCACACACATACCATGCAGCCACACACGCACACACACCACACACGCACACACATACCACACACGCACACACATACCACACACGCACACGCACGCACACACACGCACCACACACGTACACGCACACACACACACACACACAGAGTTCCGAGCTTTAAGCATTAGCTCCCAGCTATCCACCTGGAGGCTCACAATCCTGCTGGCCAAGTTCTGGCAGGGCCACCCTTCCTTGCCCTTCCCTGCCCCAGGGCCTTTGCACACACTGTCCCTTTGTCCAGCATGTGTTCCTCCTGGCTCTTAGGCTGTTTCCTCTGTGTGCTCCTGGCAGCCTGAACTCCTTTGTCTGTGGTGCTGGCGAGTGACTGCCAGGCAAGCCTTCCCTCCGCTACACAGCCTGAAAATGGAATGATTTCTTCTTCCTCTTCCTCTTCCTCTCCTCCTCCTGTCCCTTCTCTCCCTCTTCCTCGTATTCTTTTTCTTCTACATCGTCTGCCTTTTTTATGAGAGGCAGAGAGAGAAATGTGTACACACGCATGCACACCATGGCCCTAGCTGGAGGTCAGAGATTGACTTTTAGAAGTCAGTTCTCTCCTTCCACACCGTGAGCTTACAGGGATTGAACTTGGGTCGCCAGCTTTGCGAGCAGACGCCTGGCCCCCAAGCCCTCTTGCCAGCCTGCAGGAGGAATTTCTTGAAGAATCTCCTGGCCAGCAGCCCCATGGTGGACAGCTGCCCCTTGGCTGAGGTTTCATCATGGGCAGTTCCGGGCATGGGGGAGGCGGAGTTCAGGTGGGTGTGGAGGACTCAGGTGGGTGTGGGGGGGACTCAGATGGGCACGGAGTCTGGAATAGGGTGACCCTTCCCCTATACCGCACTTGGCTCCATGGCCCCCCATCGCCTCTCTCTGCGTGGTCTGGATTGTGTTTGGCGCCATGTCTTTTCCAGCGTGTGCTCTGTGCTCTCAGACGGCTCTTGAGGCACTTGGCTTGTCCTCAGTGAGTCTTTGGCGACAGGGTCCCCCACCGTGGGGGGATCCGTGGTCCAGGCTGGCAGCAGCTTTGCTGCCCCTGCAGCCCCTGCTTCCCAGGGCTGGGATGTGCGTGTGCCCCTTTGCCTGGCCCAGAGAAGCACGCTTTATGCAGGCTGGTTGCTGAGATGTCCCAGCCAGCTGGGGGGAGGGGGGCTGCAGGAGGGCTGGGACAGGACCTGGGTAGTTTGGGGGCCCTCAGCCATTCTTAGGTGACTTCCAGGCAGTGTCCTCCCCTTCCATCCCAGCCCCGGTCCCAGGAGCTGGAGGATGTTTTCCACGGCAGGGGAGATGCTGGGCGTGCCCAAGTTCAAGCTTTGTCTGTCTCCTCGAGGAGGGGTGTCGAGGTGGGCACCAAGATGCAGGTGGGGCCGGACCACGTGCCTCCTGACCTTCACCACATTGCGCCAGGCTCATCCGCGGAGGTTGGCCCTGGAGGCCACTGGGCACGCTGGGTCCCGGCACCTGCCCCACACCCTGGCTGGCCTGGGACATGTGGGGGTCGCAGCTGGGGTCGGGGGCAGGGCCTGTGCCCTCATGGATGGGCCCAGCCGTGCCCCTGGTGCCCACATGCTTTGTCCCTGCCTGGCTGAGAGGCCAGAGTAGAAGTGGACATGTAAAGGAGGGGAAGGCGGCTAGGCTGGGTCGCCTCCCCAGGTCCGTGTGAGGATGTCCCCAGGCTTCTCTCTAACCTTTGGCTGCATTTCAACCTCCAGAGTCGGAGCGAATTCTGGTTCTGTCACTTTTCTGCTGGGTGACTTCAGGCAGATGCCTTAACCTCTCTGTGCCTTTTGCCCTGTTCTGAGCAACGGCTGTCAAACACCTGTCCTGTGTTGCACTTGCGTGAGGAGTTGGCACCTGTCAGGCACTAGAAAAGCCAGCTGGCCAGGGTCCCGCAACCCTTTGCTGTTCTCGGCGTCTTCCCGTGGGTCGCAAACCCTCAGGGACTGTGGTCAGCTTGCTTCTCTGCACGGTCACCACCCTGGGCCGCAGAGGGCCCGGCTCTCCTGCCCATGACATCACGTACCATTCTGGGTTACTGTTTTCAGTTCTGGGGTGCTGCCATGCGCCCCATATCACAGCTGTGCTTTAGTTCTGATTTTATTCATTTGTCTGCTGTGCTGGGCACTGAGCTTCACCCATAGCCCACTTTTTTCTTTCTGTTTTGAGACCAGGCTGGGGCCGGCAAGAGGGCCCGCCAGTCAGGCGCTTGCAAACCTGGGGAGCTCAATCCCCAGAAGCCCATGGGGTGGAAAGAGAGAAGGGACTTCTGAGCGTTGCCTCTGACCTCCTCTGTGGCCAGGGATCACTCACGTGCCCCCCTTCGTGCCCCCCCCACTTTCTTAGTTAAATGCAGAGTGCAGGCTGCCGAGCTGGGCCTCGACTTGCCAGTCTCCTGTCTCCGCCTCCTGCCCGCGCCCTGAGCCTCCAGCGCTCCTCCACCCAGCCTCCCCCATGCCTGCGAGGCCCCTCCTGGCAGGATGCCCTCGGTGGGATTGGCACGTGCTCTTCCTACAGACCCTGCACAGAAGCGCCTTGTGTGAGGCATGGGGGAGGGGGAAGGGGGGCATCCTGGAGGATCCTGCCATCGGCCTCATGGTGGGGGGTGGTGGAGGCAGGAACCAGGGGTGGGCGCTCCCTGCACCTCTGATGTCCACAACCCCTCCCCCACACCCTGGGAAATGCTGATCTCTGTCAATCTGTCTGTCACTCAGTCTGAGGCCAGCCTGGCTAGGGTGCCGGGCGCCAGGGCTGCCTTGTAGGTGGTGGGTGCGAGGTGGCACGGGAGCATCTCCCATTCTGCTCCCTGCTTCTCAGCCTCTGAGACCTGTAAGAATCCAGTGCCCAGCCAGAGCCCCATCCAAGCCCCCCCCACTGGAACGGCTGGGCTGAGAGCCTGGCATTGGGGGGGCATACGCCGCACAGCAGCCGTTGACCTTGAGAATTCCTCCCACCTCCGCCCCGCCTCTCGCTCTTTGATTTCTCTTTCTTGTGAAATCTTACGCAATTGCAGCAAAGCACACAAACACCCTAAATAAAAGCCAAGCGCACCTGAGCATGTCACCCCAGGAGAAAACAGGGGCCCGTCCGTCCCCCGTCAGGCCTGCTGCTTTCAATCTGTCCCAAGGTCCCGACTCTCTGACTCTACTTTTTTTTTCTGTTTTTTTTTTGTTTGTTTGTTTGTTTGTTTTTTTTGATACAGGGTCTTAATCTGTAGTCCAAGCTTGAACTCATGGTCATCCCCCTGCCTCAGTTCCCCCCAGGCTGACCTCTATGAGTCGTTTTGTCCCTGTCTTCTGCTGCTCAGCATATTTGCAGAAGGTCTTTTCTCTGGCTGAGTAATATTCCGTAGTTTGGACAGCTATACGGTGTTGGTCTGGAGACCAACACATGTATCCATCTGTGACATGTTCTCCCCTCAGTCCCCTTTCCTGGTCCTTCCTCTCGTCCCCCACCCCCCAGCCCTGGTCATCCTCTTTGGGCTGTGGCCTTGAACCTGGCACAGGACTGAGAAGCTGTCCACGCAGTGGGTGGACAGAAAGGTCATGTTTGTGGGGCTGGGGACCAGGTCTTGGCTCTGTCTCCTGCAGCTGTGTGACCCGGGGCAGGTGACTCACCTCTCTGGTCTCTCTTACGCGCCTTAGTTTGACACCAGCTAGACGGCTGAAGAGACACGTCTTCTGGCCGATCTCAGGCCAGGTGCCCCGGCCTGGCTCCTCTCGGCAGTTGCCCCCCCCATCGTCCCTATATCCCGTCCCAAGCTCCTCTTGTCCTAGGGACACCAGGTGAGGGCCACCGCGATCTCATTTCCACTGCCCCCCTCCATCAAGGGCCTCCGTGGAGGGGGAGGTGCCCGAGCCATGGCTGACGCAGAGAAAATTCTGCTTGGTACTTTCTGGTCACCCATGTTCCTGTGAGTCACCCTGTAAACACTAGGGTGCGTGTGGAAATCTGCTGTGTGCGCATCTGGAGGCCAAGGATGACTTTGGGAATCGCCCTGGATTGCTTCTGCCTCTTCTTTGCTTTGCTCTGGGGTTTCTCAGGCTCTGCCTTCCTGGGCTGGAAGGGCAGGCTGCTGTTGTTTCTGCCTGGTGTTTTTACCTGGGATCTGGGATCGGAACTCAGGACCTTCTGCTTGCAAGGCAGAGTCTTAACCCCCCCGCCCCGAGCTGTCTTAACCCCCCCAAGCCACATCTCCAGCCCCAAATTTTACTTCTCACATTGCTGGGGAGGGAGCCAGGTTTCGTCTGTGCCACGCAAACACGCTGCCACCAAGCCAAGCCCCGGCCAGACACCTGCATTTCATGGGGACACAGCACCCCATAATAGTAAAGCACTGAGCAGCGGTGCACATCTGCGCCCTCCTGCAGGCTGGCGGCTGGGCGCATGGCATCGAATCGGATGCCAGGTGCAGCGTCGAGGAGATGGTGGCGTCTCCGAGCCCAGCCCCATGCCGTGCCCTGTGCTACCCTCTCCTGCGAGTCGGCGTGTGAGTTTCAAATGCATGGCTTCTTGCTGCCCCCTGTCGCCCCGTGAATGCCACTAGTCCCCTCTGTTCCATGGACGCAGGTGTCCTGGCCGCCTAACCCCACCTCACACGACGCCGCGCGCCCTGAGCTTGTCTGTCCTGGTGTATGTCTTCCCCACCTCGATGCTTGGGGAGCGGTCTGGCTGGGGAGGGGCAGCGTTCACTGACTCAACCCTAGGCTTTGCACCCCTCAGCCCAGGGCAGTGCTCCGTGGACCCCGGCCTTCCAGAATGCCCGACCTGCCAATATGGAGCCCAGGACTGATGTTCCAGGGTCCAGTGTTGGGAATTGGGGGGGTGGAGGCTGTGACTTTGGGGGATGTGCATGGGTCACACGACCCAGGCGGGACCCGGCAGACGGGCTCATCCTGGCCTCCGCTCAGGTGATCCCAGTTGGTCTGGGGTGCAGCTCCGCCATCCTAGCATGCTCCAGGCCCGGGTGGTGATCCCTGCACGTTGGCACCGGGCATGGGGGTAGATAGTGGTCAGCACTATGCGCTGGTGTGCCATGTAGGGAGTCGCACGCAGCCTGGGCCGGAGACCCCAGTGTCACCCCATGACCACTGTTGCAGGGGCCCAACTGACAGACAGGCTTGGAGGGAGAGGCCTTCTGGTGCAGAGACCCCAGGGCTCCCCTTCTATGGTGGTGCCCCCCCCATCTCTTGGGTGTTGGACACTCACGTGGACAGTGTCTATCCCCTAGAGCAGTTGGGTGGCTTTCGAGGTCCTGGATGTGCGTGGGGTCACTCGTCCCCACCAGTGTGAAAACAAGCCACATGCAGGGCAGAACAGAAGGCTGAGGTGAGGGGGGACCTTGGGAACAGGGGGGTGGGGGCTGGTGTGTGGCTCATTGGGCAGAGCACTCCTTGCTAGTCCCACGAAACCTTGGGTTTAATCTCCCAGCAAGGAGCCAACAGGGTGTCGGGTGCCCTTGAGGGTCCCAGCCCTGGGGAGGTCAAGGCGGGAAGAGCCTGGCTTGAGAAGAAAGGGGGCCCCACCCTCCCCACGAGCTGTGCGGGTAACTTCAGTTCAGGGTCTCTGGTTCCTTCCTAAAACAACATGTTTGTCCAGGGGGCCCCTCCCGGCCCACCCTGTCCTCCCCATCCTGGCCTGCAGAATCCAGTGCGCACTTCCTGCGCCCCCACCTCAGGACGGGGTGCCAGGTGGGTCTCGGGACGCAGCTCGCCGGGAGCATGTTTACCAGCCACTGGCTTTCCCGGCAGCCCGGGCAGCGTATGTGGGGGGAGCTGGGGTGTGCTAGGGAACCCTGTCTCTGGGACTTTGGGTTCCTTCCAGCAGCAGTTTCCCGTGACTTCCGGAACCTTCTCCAGGGATCGATTAGTTTCTTGGGCTGACATAGCAATCTCCAGCTGCTCAGAGCCTAGGGAGCACTCGGCCGAGTTAGGAGGACGGGGCTGAGGGAGGAGCGCTAGGCTGAGTTAGGAGCAGGGGGCTGAGGGATCACCAGATTGAACTGGGGAGCATCAGACCATGATTCCTCCAAAGTGCCTCCAGCATTTTATTCTATCCCTGGCTCCAGCTCCATTCCTCCCCCATGAGGACCTTCACCCCACATCCCAGGAGCTGTGGTCTGAAGAGTCCCCATCCTGTGCAAAGACCCTGCATTTGATAAGGCCGTGTACAAGTGTACTGAGTGGGCACCGTCCAGCGCCCCCTGGGAGCGGCCGATGGGAACCCGCGTCACCCCAGCTGGGCACGTGCGCATCCGTCATCTCAGCGCTCCTGAGGCCAAGGCAGGGGGCTCAGGGTCTAGGCTATCCTGAGCTACATTGGGAGACCCTGTCGCAAAACCAGGCAAAACCCTACAAGGCCAGGGGCAGCTGCCTAGAGTCCTCCAGTGAGGGGTTGGGGGCGTGGCTCAGAGGTAGAGCACCTGCCAAGAATCCACAGTGGGGGCTGCGTGTGCACACCTGTGTGCCCACGCTTTTGCCAACATCACCCATGTCCAGTCCTCTGTCAATCCAGATGGGCTCCTCGGCCAATGGGGTCACAGAGGATTTGAGGAGTGCAGTGCTCCTTGGGGGGGGGACTGTGGGGGAAGTGGCAGGACATGTTGTGGACAGGGAATGAGCAAGGGGAGACTGGAGGTCAGCCGACCGCACAGCAGGTTCTGTTGAGACTGCGGAGGGCAAGAGGAGGGCAAAAGGGGTCACCCCCAAGAAGGGTGTGGCCGCTGTGGAGGCCTGTTAATCATTGTCCCCTGCAGAGATCCCACATGGGGAATCGGAGACCCTCTAGTAGGGATTGAAGAGGCATTGGCCCACCCTGGCTGTGGCACAGCGAGATGGAGACATGGTCAAGCCCTCAGAGAATGAGAAATGGGCAGCAGTATAGCCTAGAGGAGAGCTCTTCCTCCAAGGGAATATGACACAGCTCTAGAAAGGAAAGACTTTTCTTTTTTCTTTGTTTTAGGAGCGAGTCTCCGGAGCACTGGAGTGACGGGTGTGGGCCATTCCGCTCCCCTTGCCAAGAAGGGGGCTCTGCCCACCCCTACAATGGCATCATATGGCTTCTCAGTTGTGGGTCAACAGAGAAACGTCCCATATTTCTGAATGTGTGGGTCCATAGTTGCCACTGGAAGAACTTTCTAGAAGTCTCCTGCAGATTCCCACCTGGCCTGGAGCTGCAGATTCCTTCTCTGGACTGTAATGTCCGTGCGTGTGTGCGAGTCCATGCATGTGTGTACAGGCTGCGTGTGTACAGGCTGCGTATGTGCATGTGTGCATGCGCATGCACATGCAAACCCATGCGTGTGTATGCACACACGAGCCTGGGCATGTGTCTGTACATTCATGCAGGTAGCTGGGGAGGTCAGAGGTCAGCCTTTGCTTTGTTCCTCGGGAACCACCCACCTTGTGTTTCTGAGACATAAGTGTCTCCCCGGCTGGAGCTGGCCAAGTAGGTCAGGCTGCGTGGCCAGCGCGCCCCAAGGACCGCTGGGCCTGCAGGATTGCACCAGCCGCCTGGGTTTTATGTGGGCACTGGGATTGGCTCAGAGCCTGGCGTCCACAAGCACAATAAGCGCTTTACCAACCGAGCCCAACCTCAGCCCTTAATTTTGTTTTGGGTTCGAGACAGGCTTTGTCTGGAACTCACAGCAACCCTCCTGCCTCAGCTTCCCATGTCTCCCCCCCCACTTCTTGCAATACAGATTGGCTGGGTCTAAAGCCTGCCTGGTTTGCGTTCTGACTTGGTTCCGGGGTTTCCTGGTAGGATCCCAGGCGGAGCCTGCGATGGCCTGGACCCGGCACCACCCAGATCCCGCTGCTGCTGCTCCAAGGGACAGGAGTGGGCAGAGCTGCTGGGGACAGCCGCCCGCGTGTGGAGATGTGTTCATCCCAGGGACATTGGTCCCGGTGCCCGGCTTCAGACAATCAGCACAGCTGATGCTTGCACAGTGCACCCCTGCTGTGCTGCCCGCATTTGCCAACCGATGCCAGCCAGCGCGTCCACCGCCCCCAGTGCTTCCCCTGATTCAGTCATGTGGATGTGTTTCCTCATCCCCATGGGGCCCGGCTCCCTCAGGGCAGAAACCTGTGGGGTTAACTTGCCCCCGGAGCTCTGAACCCAGCATTGGGCCTCACACGCCCAGTCAGGTTGGAGTGAATGAATGAATGAATGAATGGGGCATGTT
This sequence comes from Typhlomys cinereus, assembly GCA_023101885.1. Lineage (NCBI taxonomy): Eukaryota > Metazoa > Chordata > Mammalia > Rodentia > Platacanthomyidae > Typhlomys > Typhlomys cinereus. Next base: position 1,215,951 of record JALPQD010000373.1, on the reverse strand, counting down.
CTCAGCCTGGGCTGCTTAGGAACAGGGCTGGGCGGTGGCATTGCTGGGTGGAGCCACTGTGTGAGCCTTGAGGCGGGGCACGCACGCCCCAGGGACCTGGGGCCGCAGTCCAGCAGCTGATGGTCCCGCCTGGGGGAACATGCCTTAGACTGGTACCACCCAGTTCTTGAAAGAAACATCCATCGGGTTTCTGTGCTGCTTACAAAGCTCATCTGTCGCCACATTTGGCTGGTGCATCAACGGTTTGGGGCCCTGTGTACCAGGACAGCAAATGGGGGCAGGGTCTCGTTTTCCTGCATCCCAGAGAAGAGATGTCAGAAATTTTAAATTTGTTCATTTATTTACTTATTTAATTTCATGCGTGTACGGGGTGTGTGTGTGTGCATGCGTGCCTGCGGGCGGGCGGGCACGTGTGTGCAGGTGCATGTTCATACGTGAGCCTGTGGAGGCCCAAGGGTGACTTTGGGAATTGTCCTCTGTCTATGATACCTGAGTCTTGTCCCTAGTCCTGTGCTGACCACTGGCCACGCTCTTCCGGTCACCAGAGAATATGAGCCATGGACCATCGTCTATGCACAGCGTGTTGCTCTCCCGTGTTGGGTGGAAATACCCATGGACAACTTGTGGGGTGCGCAGCCACTTCTGTGGGGTGCCACAGGCGCGTCACATGATGGTGGCGCCACATACTTTTCTCACCTCAGCTGCTGTGTGGCATTGGTCACATATCATGTGGGCATGTGACAGATTTACCCACCACCTCGCGGTGGGGGGCTGTAGAAAGCCTCTAGCCTCCATTCTTTTTGCTCTGCCATCCTCTGGTCCAAGCAGGGGGGGCAAGATGGCCCCCCAGGGCAGGTGGACGGATGGAGGGGCCAGAGGCATACTTTGGGGATGGCAGCTGGGACGCTGGCGGGTGGGTGGGGACAGAGGTCAGGCCTGACTCAGCTCCTCACTTGAGCAACTGGGTGCTGCTCTCAGGCAGCGTGGGGAGGTCGTAAAAAGCCTTCGAAAACCACCTCATGACCTTTAAGTGGAGTGGAGTCAGGGTGCTGGTGAAGCGTGTGGTGTCCCCAGGCCAGAGCTTCCCTTGGCGTCCCCCTCCCTGTGTGTATGGGGCCCCATGGGGCCAGTGACCCCTATCTCTGGGAGTTGGTGAGGTCTGTACCATCCCAGAGTTGGGTCTGGTGCTGTGTCCCCTACCCCCCCCCGGGCTGTTTTCTGAACCTGGAATGTTTGCCGTTGTCCCCAGGGAGAGCCTGTGTCGCAATTCTCCAGGTCGCCTATCCCTGCTGGTGACTCGGAGGCCGGGGCCTCGCTCCGATGCCCAGCGAGGTCTCTCATGGGGTCCCCTTATGTCCCCCGCACCTTGGGGTGAGGCCCTCAGGGTTTGGTTACTCTTTTGTTTTGGCGTCTCCAGCATCCAGCATGCTGTGGTCCGACTGATCTCCGTCAGAGCACCAACTCACCAGAAGGTGCTGGGTGCGAATGCTTCTCTGGTCACTGCCCTGCCTCACCCTGGAGCTGTTGGCTTCTCTGTATTTGGGGGTACAAGCACATGTGGGGGCACACAAAGCCTGGGGTACTTTCAGCTTCTTGTCCGTCTGGCACGGAGTGCCCAGTGGGATCTCCAAGTGTGCTGAGCTGAGCTGGGGTGTACAGCTCCATGCAGGGCCATCTCCCTCCCACTTCTGCCTGCTCAAGGTCCGAAGTCCACACCTGTGAGTCTAGGCGGCAGGGTCCCTGGAGTCTCGGTGAGACCCCCGTGTGTTCAGGAAGTGTCTCCATGACAGAGCCGGCCTCGTACACACTCAGGGTTCAATCCCCCACACTGAGAAAAGGAAAGCTAGGGTCCCTGCTGGAAACCCCCAAAGGCGGCCTGCTTGCTGTTACTGTCATGACATGGCCGGTAGGCGACTGTGTGAAGGAAAGAAGTTTGTTTACCTGGCCTGAGGGTCCTGGTGTGCTTTACCAGGGGCCTGGCCCGTCCCTCCCAAAGGCCACATTGCCTGCAGGGGGTACCAAACCTCCAACCCATGAATCTCAGCCACACCCCCACAGCCAGCTGGAGCCTCTGGGAGCCAGGAGCCATCCGCGCCCCTGCCCAACGCTGGGGGTACAAAGCATGTGCCCCCCCATGACTGGCTTTTGGCCTAGTGCCTGTGCAGTACTCAGTCAGGGACAGAGCCACTGCCGACTCTCAGCACCTCCGGTGTGATCCGGTCCCACGCCCACCGGGACACCCACCTGCAGGACACCGGGTCCCTGGGGTGCAGTTTCCCACATCCACCATTGTGGTGTCCTGGCAGGCTCCGGATTCCCACAGATGTCTTCTGAGCCCCTGCCAGGTACCTGGCCCTACCCGAGGCTGATGGACACAGGGGGGCATGGCCGGCAGCGCCCCACCCTCCGGAGTTTACGGCTTGGGTGGGGGCGACTCAGAAGGCTCCGAGTCCATGGCCGCCTATGGGAAGACCAGGCCGACCACGGAAAAAACAAAGAGTGGGTGAGGGAGCCCTGCGCCTCAGGGGACAGGGCAGGCCTTCCTGAGAGGGGGTCCTGACCACGCACAGAGCCCTGGGAAGTGCGTCAAAGCAGGGGAACCACCAGCCTTGCGGCCCCGGGACGGATGCGCCTGTCATGGGGGGCCAGCCAGGTGACCCCCAATGGGGCAGGACAAGGCACTAGAGGCCAGGGTTGGGAGGGGCTTGTGGCTCAAAGCAAAGACATGGGCATCTTTGGTCGTTTCGTTTTGTTTGGGGGTCTTCTATCTGACACACACGTCACTTTTTTTTTTTAAGTCTCAAGTGAGTTTCGGTCTGGGTAGAACTCGTTACTTCAAAGTATATAACTGGGGCTGGGGGACGCTTTAACTCAACAGTTCAAGCGCTTGCTGCATCAGCAAAAGGACCTGAATTCAGATCCCCAGAGTCTATGGAAAATGCTAGGCCGGTGCAGCAGCCCTGGAAGGTGGAGCCTAGGACTCATCTACTCCGGGTTTAATTAAAGACCCACAATGATAAGGTGGAAGGAGGTCGAGGATGATTCCCAATGTCACTCTTGGGTCTTGAGAATGCATGCATGAATGCTCACATATGACATGCATACACGCGCAAACACACATGCACACTGACACATGACATGCATATATATACACGTGTGAAACACACGTCCCTACACACACACACACACACACACGGATTTGGAAAGAGCAAACACAAGCTGTCTTGCAGCATGCAGTGTGTTGTCCCCCCCCAGTATCCACAGTGCTGCCGCAGCTCTGTGGAACATCCAGCACGTGGTCAGCTGTTGGGACGGACAGGGCTGGGGGGCGCCTGGGTATGTCCTGGGGCTCTTTGAAAATCCCACACTTGGTTGGTTGAAATGCTCTGGCCACCGTCCTGGGGTGCAGCTGCTGGCCAGATGGCTTGTGCACGGGTGTGGGGTTCCTTACCCCCTCTACCGCACTTGTTACTTTGCAAGCATCGTAACTGCCTGAAGGGTGCAGGTGGTATCCGGGGTCCTCCTCGTGTTGCCTAGTGGGCATGTGCCAAACTTACGAGCATTGGCTCGGCTCTGGAGAAACCACCAGTCATTTCCCTGGTCTGTGGGCAGCGAATTGTGTGTGTGTGTGTGTGTGTGTGTGTGTGTGTGTGGCATCTTCCTCTATCACTTTCTACCTTACATACACAAGCATATGCACACACATACACAGAGAGAGAACAAGTGTGTGGCCTGCCACATGTGTGGGAGTCATAGGACAACTTTCTGAAGTGAGTTCCCATCTACAATGTGAACTTCTAGGGATCGAATTCAGGTCCCCAGGTTTGCCAGCAGTCTTCCGAAGCACTGAGCCTTCATACCGGCCCCTCCACTTTATTTTTTGAGACAGGGTCTCTCACTGAGTTGGAGCCCACAGATTTGTCTAGACTAGCTGATCAGCCAGTGAACCCCAGGGGTCCCCAGCGCTGGGGTGATAGACACTTGCCACACCACACCTGGCTTTTTGATGTGGGTGCAGGGTCGAAGCTGGGGTGTAGAGGTAAAGCTGGGGTTTCGTGCGTGGCTTGTTGTGGACCCCAGTGGAGTTTCTAACGGCTGGTCTCACTTTCCCCTCCTCCTGCCTGGGCTCAGGAGGGTCCCCCCTCGCCTGTGTCCTGTCACCACTGTGCCAGGGCCGTGGTCTTTGGCCTTGGGAGGGGGTGGGAATCCGCGGGCCTGGACGAAAGGCCAGTTATCTAATCGGCCACACTGGCGTCTTTGATCTCTGTGGCCGAGAGAAAGCCCGTCACGAGCAGGGCAGAGTCCAGCCCCCACCTGGGTGGGTGTGGGGTGGAGGGGGAGGGTCATTGTCCTCCAGAGATGGGCCTGATGCCCAGACTGTGTGACCCGGCCCTGGGGCCTTCACCTGTCCGCGTTTATCTCAACCTGCTGGTAGCCCACAAGGCTCATTCACACAGACCTCATCCGCCGGGGTGAGGAGTGGGGGCGACAGTGACAGCCCTGGCCTCCCAGGACTGTGGCGCAGAGGGCCTCGCCCCACCCAGGCACACTGGGCACATTCTGGCTGGGGTCCCCAAAATGCCTTACCCTATGAGTACTGGGTGTGTGTGGATTGCGGGTGACTGTGTCCCCCGCACAGCCGTATCCAGAAGCGTTTATCAGTGAGTAGCCTCTCACCCGTTTCCCAAGATCTGAGCCCTGCTTCCCAGGAACCTCAGATTGGCTGGGGTGCGCCTCTCCCTGGTGAGCGAGTTCAGCTTCCTACATGTGAGTCCCGTGGACACCCCACTGTAGAGCAGCCATGCGGGAAGCCACCCCGCCAGGCCCAGAGTGGCAGCCGCGTCTGGGCCGGGCCGTGACCTACCAGCTCCCGCCCACCTGTTTGGGGACTCCGGGTGGACCGTCCTTGTCTGGGAAGGTCAAGTTCAAAAACTGTGTGGGTGACGCAAGCCGCCCTGGTCACCCCACTAGGTGACATGGCTCTGAGTCACTGACCCTGGGAGTCCCCACAGAGCCAGGCACAGCCGGGCCCCCTCAGTCAAAGGCCAAGGAAAGGAGGGTCCGTCTGCTCCTGCATCCTTGGAGAAAGTGGCTGGTTTTGTCCTTGGTGGGCACAGGGTCTCTGTCTGGCTCCGGTCACTGGCCTCCTAGCTTCACACAGAAGCCCAGGGGATGGTTGCATGCGGTCAGGCCTCGAGCTTGCTTTTCTTCTCAGCCAAGCTTTGGAAGGGACACTTCATCTACATCTGCGTTTCTAGGTGCATGCAGAAATGCATTTGCTCTTAGCTGTGCCCACCTTTTCCCTTCACACAGTCGGCTCCCATCCTCAGCCGCAATGCGCCACCCGGCTGCCCCAGCCCCTTTGCACAGGCTGCAGCGTGGAGCACCCCTCTCCAGCTCTCTCCCTGCCTGAGTTCTTGGTTTTGACTGACCAGCCTCCCTCCCTCCCTCCCTTTCTTCCTCCTTCCCTCTCATTCCCGATTTAAGTGGCACTGGGGGTGTCCGGATGCTGGGCAGTGCTCTGCCCACTGAGCCCCACAGGACTGTGCGAATCTGTTCTCTGCCCTCACGGCTCATCTTCGCCATCCTGGTACGCCGCGTGGGGTCCCCTGCTGTCCAGAGCCTGCGTTTTAGGGTGAGAGTCCCGAGGAGGACAGGGGTGGGGATGGGGGGCTGTCTGTGGAGTTGGATCTTCCGTCCCCTGTCCCTCACTCTGGGGGTCACAGTGCTCAAACGTGCTCACTGAGCAAGTGAGTGAGGGTGAATGAATGAAGGAGTGAAGGAGTGAGTGAATGAATGAGACTTGGTGGACGAATGAAGGAGTGAAGGAGTGAATGAGACTTGGTGGACAAATGAAGGACTGAACCAATGAGGAGATAAGCAAATGCACATTTGGTGCCACACCAACCGCCGGGCCCGGGTCCCCGCCCAGAGCTAGGCGCTGCCGCCCTGCAGATGGTGTGTGTCCTCTGTGCCCCAGGGCACCATTGTCCTGATGGTGACTGCACAGAACACGAGTGCAAATCTGTCACTTCCTTGTCCTGGAAGCTCTGGTTCTTCCTGCCACCTCCTGTCCCCTGGGGCATCGGGACCCTGGCTTGCAGGCGGGTCTTAAGCAGCTGGTGGATAGACGGGAGGTGGGCGGACACGCCCCTCACATCCGGCCCCGCGTGTCCCCACAGAATGTGCGCATCGACCCCAGCAGTCTGTCGTTCAACATGTGGAAGGAGATTCCCGTCCCCTTCTACATGTCCATCTACTTCTTCGAGGTCACCAACCCCAGCCAGGTCCTGAAGGGGGAGAAGCCGGAGGTGCGGGAGCGTGGCCCCTATGTGTACAGGTGAGAGGCGCCCCAGAGATGCTTCCAGAAGGCAGCCAGGCCCGCTGGGCAGCCCTGAGAAGCTGTTGGGGGGCTGGTGGGGAGCCAGGAGGGCAGTCCTTTGGGATCACATGGGCTGGGAGGACCTGCTGGCCGAGAGTGGGGTCACTCGGGCTGGGGAACCTGCTGGGCCCAAGAGAGGGGTCGCACGCGCTGGGAGGGCCTGCTGGGCCCAAGAGAGGGGTCGCACGCGCTGGGAGGGCCTGCTGGGCCCAGGAGGGAGGTTGCATGGGTTGGAGGGAGCCCGGCTGACCCCGGCCTGCCGCAGGGAGTTCCGGCACAAGACCAACATCACTTTCAACGACAACGACACCGTGTCCTTCGTGGAAAACCGCAGCCTCCAATTCCAGCCCGACAAGTCGCGAGGGTCGGAGAGCGACTACATCGTGCTGCCCAACATCCTGGTCCTGGTGAGGCACAGGCCCCCCGGGGGCGTCTCATCCGCCACCCCAGGGGCAGTGGGGGCCCTGGGACCACCGGGCGGGTGTGTCGGGGCCCACTGGATCCATGCAGGCGGGAGTCAGAAGAGTGGGCCTTTATTGAGTGCTTACTGTATGTACAGACACGGCTCCCTCACCCCCCCTCGTTCCTTATCCCAGCATTGGGCAGAAGTGGGGTGCTCATACAGATGTCTTGGGGACCCTGGCAGATGCCAGCCAGGTCTGCATGGCTTTGTCCGGGTTGGGAGGGGACAGCGGCCCAAACCACCTCAAGAGAGGATGATATTACCATGCCTGTCCTTCCTCCTCCTCCTCCTCCTCCTCCTTCCTCCTCCTCCTTCCACCTTCCTTCCCTCCTTTCTTCCTCCTCCCTTCCTCTTTCCCTCTCTCCTCTCTCTCCCTCGCTGTGTCCAGAAGAGAGTTGATGATTAAAGACAAGCACACTTCAGTCGATGCAGGGAGGGAGGGAGAGAGAGAGAGAGAGAGAGAGAGAGAGAGAGAAAGAGAGAGAAGCTCTGTGCCGAGCCGCCTGGGTAGGGCAGGTAGGTGTCAAGATTCTTGTTACTTCCATCCCCGCTGACGGCGTGTCCTCGGCCTCGCAGACTGCTGCCATGACGATGGAGAACAAGCCCATGAGTATGAAGTTCTTCCTGACTCTGGCGCTGAGCGCCCTGGGCCAGCGTGCCTTCATGAACCGCACGGTGGGCGAGGTGCTGTGGGGCTACGAAGACCCCCTGGTGGATTTAATCAACAAGTACTACCCTAACATGCTCCCCTTCAAGGATAAGTTCGGGCTGTTTGTTGAGGTGAGTGGACCTCCATGGAGATTACAGTTTGTGGGGGGTGGTGGGGAGCAAAGACCCTCCCCCTTCCGGCCCCTTCCTCCCCCTTCTTAAGCCAACCCAAGAGTTCGTCAGCTGCTGACATCCCAGGGGTGGATTCAGGCACAGTTTGATCCAGGCGCAAGAGGAGGCTTTGCTGGAGGGGGGGTACGGGGCATGGGAGGTGGGTCTCAAATGTCCCGCCCAGAATCTCTCTGTGAGTAGTAAGGCTCCTAAGCTAAGACTGGTCAGTGTAGACACTGATCTTTGACCACTGCCCTCTGACTCCCATGTTAGATGGTTTAGGGGTGGTGAAGAGAACTCCGACTCCAACTTTGGTGCCCACTGGTGGGTCAGGTGTGAGGCAGGGGTGGGGGGTCATGCTTCTGTTACCGAGTGTGATATCACACACCTGGCATGCTCAGCACGGGGGATCGAGATGTCAAACCATCCCATCCCCAGATGAACAACTCCAACTCTGGAGTCTTCACCGTGTTCACGGGCGTGCGAGACTTCAGCAGGATCCACCAGGTGGACAAGTGGAACGGACTCAGCAAGGTGAGCGCTGGGTGGGCGGGACGGGGGACAGGAGGGGAGAGGGGAACACTCTCGGGGTGCCAAGACTGTGTGTTTCTGGCTTCCCTGAACTGGAGCACAGTGCCCTGGTGGGAGCACAGTGGACACCCCCCAGCCTCTCCCCAGCTCACCCCTGCCCACCCATACAGGAAGACCCGGGGCTGAGTGTGAGACTCGGCTCTGGTGCCTGGGATGCGGTTGCCGTGAGCAGAGCGGAACCCTTGGCCGCCCGGCAGCGGCTTTATCTGCTTCTCGGCCTGTTTGCTGAGTGCAGTCCTGAGGGAGGAGCCCCAAAGCCCACCACTGAGCCCCCAGCCCCTTTGGGGATCCTAGGCAGGTGCAGATGGGGCTGGGGGTCTCCGGGCCTTGGTGGTCCCCTGAGGCTGCCTCTGAACGCCACCCCCTCCTGCCCACAGGTCAGCTACTGGCACTCGGATCAATGCAACATGATCAACGGCACCTCTGGGCAGATGTGGGCGCCGTTCATGACCCCCGAATCCTCGCTGGAGTTCTACAGCCCCGATGCCTGCAGGTAATGCTCCCAGGGGTCCCTGGCTCCCCGACAGGGAATCTGCTCAGGGCCTTTTGGGCAGCTCTTGGGGTGTATGTGGAACGAGTCTGGGCCGGGCACCCCTGACCTGATGACCTTTGCTCTGTGTAATTTACCTTTGGCTGGCAGAAGGGCCTGCTTGGCTCACGCTTTCAGAGGGATTAGCCCAGCTTGCCAACTGCAAGCAAAACAGGAAGCAGACAGCTCGCAGGAAGTAGGGCTTGGCTGTACCCCCAAGTCCTATAACCGGCACCCAAGTTCCTGTAGGCAAAACCTGCCCAGACAGCACCACCTATTGGGCAAGAGTTCAACTGCAGGTGCGTGCAGGCGACCATCAGTTCCTCTTGGATTCTGGGGTCTGCTGGCCACATCTTGCTCTCCAGCCCGCTGCTGTGTCCAGCATGGGCTGTGCCATCCCAAGTCCTGGCTGTGCCTCTCTGAGCCTGTTCCCGGGCTGTGGCCCGACCTGTGTTCCCTGTTTGCCACGCTGGATCCATCCTTGGCCTGGGGACTCTCAGGGTGACCTTTGAGTCCCCTGTTTCTCTAGTCACCCGGGAAGCTCTGCGCTGGGGCAGGCAAGGACACAGCCATGACAACGGATGGGCAAAGTCCCCTGGATCTTCGGCCGAGTCCCATCAGGGACTCGGGCAGGTGCAGACTACCAGAGAGTATTTATTTGTTTGGTGTATGACCAGCTCCAAAGCAGGATTTTGTTTTATTTTCTGGCGCTGGGGTGGAACCCAGGACTCTGCACATGCTGACAAGGCCCACTGTACCGCTGAGCCCCATGCCGGCTTCCAAACAAGATTCAGACTTGGGAAAAGTTGTCAGGAAAGGGGCCGGCAGCCACCGCCTGCCAATGAGACAGAGCCCCGAGATGATCCATCATAGGAGAAAAGGGTATGGCCGAGAGCTGGCTCTGTCACTGATGTGACCCGCATAAGCCTGGGACTCTGAGTTTCAATCTCTAGCACCACATAATAAGGGAGACGTGGAGTGTCATCTGCAATCGCAGTGCTGAGGGGTGAATCCTGGAGGACTCTGGGCTGTGCCATCCAGTCAGACCAGCATGATCATGAGCTTCTGGTCAGTGAGACGCTGTCTCAGAACATAAGCCGAGAGCCTCTGCCTCGCAAGCAGAAGATCCTGATTTCGAATCCCGGATCCCAAGCAAAAACCCCAGGCAGAAATGGCAATGGCCTATATTTCTAGTCCTGGAAGGTGGAGCCTGGAAAACTCCAGAACAAAACAAAGAGGAGGTAGAAGCAATCCGGGGAGATTCCCAAAGTCATACACAGTACATTGTGATACACACGGACACACACACACACACAGTGCCCTCTGATACACACAGACACACACATAGATACACACATATACACAGTGCCTTCTGATACACACAGACACACACACACAGATACACTTAATGCTCTCTGATATACATACACAGACACACAAACACACACATACACACAGTGATCTCTGACACACACACACACAGTGCCCTCTGATGTACACAGACAGAGACACATACACACACAAAAGGAAAGAAAATAAGGTGAAAAGTGATTGAAGAAGATATCCACTGGTGACTTCTGACTTCCATACACACATGTGTACACACGGGAGCACGTGCATGCAGGAGCACGTACAGGTATCCCCACCACATTGGAACAAGAATAACAGGGTGACAGGTGAGTCTGCCTTGCGGTTTTGAACCTGTGAATCTGGTCACTTGGCACCACGACTTTCGAGCCCACGAAGTGGCACAGAGGGTGGGAGGCGTGGCTGGGCGTCGCAGCGCTGGCCTAGGACACATGCGGCGCTGGGTTCGACGCCCAGCAGGGCCGAGGAGGTGGGCGCCAGTCCCTGGTCCCGTCTCACACGGACCTCAGCCCCTCAGTTCCCCACGGAGCCACTGCAGCCCAAACTCTGAGCTGTCTTCCAGCCATTTCTAGCTACTGTGCTGTGGACGCCGTGGGAATGTAACTGATTCAGTAGAGCCGGCACATGCCCGCCATGGCACGCGGGTGGTAGTCAGAGGATGGCATCCAGAAAGGAGCGCTCTCCTTCCACCACACAGGCTTCCGGGGATTGAACTCACGTCCCCAAGTTTGCTGCGGTTTCCTAAACCTCTGAGCCATCTCACCAGCCCCTATCTTGTTGTTCTTTACTTTTAGGGACTAACATAGGAAAGAAAGAAGAAAAGCCAGCACGTGCATAGCACAGGCTTGGCTTTTCTCAAATCATCGTGTTATTGCTGTTTTTTGTTTTGTTTCTTGGAGGCGGTGTCATGGAGACCCAGCGGGTCTCAACTCACTGCGACTGAGGATGACCTCAAACTCCCAGTCATTCTCCTGCCTCTGCCTCCTGGATGCTGGGATCGAAGGCGCTGCCCCATGGCCTGGGTTAGGGGGCACTGCAGATGGAGCCTGGGACCCCCTGCATGCCGGGCAAACACAGCACTCACTGCGCCTGGCCCCTCCAGAAGTTTCTGAATCCTGTAGCTGAACCCACAGTTGGGATGCACTGAGCACCTCAACACACCGAGGGGGCCGAATTCCTGCAGTTTTGAGATGGGGTCTCTCTTCTGTAGTCCAGGCACGCCTTAGACTCGCCGTCCCTCTGCCTGATCACTCATGCTCCCCTTCACTGTGTTGGGGCTTGGGAGCCGAGAGGGGCAGATTTCCCCGCCTGTGTGTTGTGGGGCTGCACTCATCCCATCTGCTGCCCACAGATCCATGAAACTCATCTACAAGGAGTCCCAGGTATTTGAAGGCATCCCTACCTATCGCTTCGTGGCCCCCAAAACCTTGTTTGCCAACGGCTCCGTCTACCCCCCCAACGAAGGCTTCTGCCCCTGCCGAGAGTCCGGAATCCAGAATGTCAGCACCTGCCAGTTTGGTGAGTGTCCTGCTGGTGGCTGGGCAGGGGCCCGAGGGCATGTTGGGGCGGTTATCTGCAGCCTCGATAATCTCTGGTCTCTGCACCCCTTGATAATCCCAGGTTCTGGAGATAAGGGGGAAAGATAGCCCCACCCTGATTGTCCCACCACGCACCCTTCCACCCGTGCTTGGAGGTCCACAGGCCTGTGGGGTCAAGGTTCCGCGGGCGCGCTGATTCTGGGGTGCAGGGGTGCGAGGACAAGTCTGGCCTCGGCCTTTCCCACTTCTGTAAGCTCCCACCCCTTCCTCACAACACCCCCCCCCACACCATCCTTTCCTGCTCTTTTTGGTTTGATGGATACACCATCTCCCTGGGGGCCAGGTGACCCCAATCTGGCCATCCTCCTGCCTCAGCCTGCATGGCACTGGCGTGGCGCACGTGCACCTCCACATGCGGCTTCCCCAGTAGGCTTCTGTTGTGGGTCTGCCCTCTATGGTCGTCTACAGATCCCTGGGGAGCACACGGAGGGGCCACTGGGCCCCTTGGATTCTCTGAGTGACAGCCTGCAGCAGCCTTAAGTGCTTGGGGATGAGCTGTCGGCACCCAGAGGCTGTGGCTGGGGTGTGGGCAGGGACGTCCCCCCAGGGCCTTTCTCCTGCCTCCCACACTGGGATCTGCAGCTGAGGAGCAGCCTGGGGGAGGGGAGTTGGCCCTTCACCCCGTTCTGGGCAGACACTCATGGCCGTGCTCCGATCTGAGTGCAAGAGACTTCTGTTCCCTGGAGCTGGGTGTGAAAGTGTGGAGGTCCTGTCCTTTTGCCTGGGTTAGGCCAACACGCCCCCTCAGCCCCCGCCACTGCCCCTCAGCCCCCGCCACGCCCCTCAGCCCCCGCCACACCACGCCTGCCTTGCTCAATTCAGACACTTCTGCTTCTCCTTACCTCTCACCTGGTATTCAGGCCCTGTGGGCTCCAGGTGCACCTCGATGCAGCCTCTTTCCATCTCCCCCTGTCCTGGGCTCTCTAAAGGGTCCCCAGCATGCAGGCGTTGAAATCAAGTCAAAATGCTGCCTCCTCTTGGAGGCCTGCTCTGATTGCCTGTCCCCCCTGTGGCCTCCAACGGCTCCCTGATCTCGGGTGCTCCAGTTTACACCTTCGGAGGTGGTAGATTTGATGTCCCTCGCTCCTCACGCGCCCCTCTCAGCTGCCAACTCTCTGGTCATGGCGGCTCATCGTGGACACTGAGGTGGACAGTGTTCTAGAACACAGCCCCCAGATGGCTGGGCCCAGGTCACGTGTTTGGTGGGACACAAGCCGCCCTATGGGTCGGGTCTGGATGTGGACGTCTGTTTGACGGCAGCCCCAGGTTGGGGTTGGAGATGCGGGTTCTGGGGATGCAGCAGGAAGGCGGCCAGGAGAGTGGAATGGATCTGTGGGGAGGGCCGGGCAGTATGTGGGGGGCTGTGTGGAGGGCTGAGGGGGTTATGGGGTCGGGTCCTGTCCATCTTTCTTCACGGCTGCCTGTGGATTTCTCCGTGGAAGCCGGAGCCTGAAGACCAATCACTTGCGGTGACAGCCCCAGCCTCTTCCTGGCCTCACGGGCTCTTGGTTAGTGGAACTGTGGCTTCCAGGGCGGAGCCCTGTGTGGCGTGTGGCAGGGCTTGCCTGCACTGTGCCTCCTGCTTGCCCATACCCCCTCGGCTGCCGGGCCGGCCTCCCATCCCTCCTCTGCTTTCCAGCAAGACTACCCCCCTCCCCGCTCAGGCCAGGGGGTCGCACTGATTGGTTGGGCCAGGTCACATGCTCGCATAGCTCCCAGGGTGGGCTGCTCACTTAGCTTGTGTGGCAGAGGGCCCAGGAGGGTTTCCGTGGGGTGCAGGGCTACAAGGAGGAGGTGACAGGCCTGCACCTCGCAGAGCACTTGCTACCTTCTTTATATACAAGTAAAAGAATTACAAGAGTGTAAGAGAATCTGGCTGGGTATTAGACTCCGGCCTGATCCTGTGAATGCACACACATGCTTGCACGCACACATGCTTGCACGCACATGCGTGAACATGCTTGTACATGGACATACATTCTTGCATGCACATGAACACACAGGGACATGCACACATGCATGTATACAGACATACAGCCTTCCTGCTGCGTCCCCAGAACCCGCATCTCCACATAAGCTCACACACACGCATATGCAGACACACACTGTCACAGAGACACACACATACCCACACATGTAGGCTTATACACATACAGAGTCACATAACACACAGACATGCATGCTCACACATGGCAGACCCACACAAGCACATGCATACATATACATACTTACCAAAACATGCACAGACACATACACAGATAGACAGACAGACACACAGTGCTCAGGTGGGTCTTTGGAACAGACTGAAAACCCCATGGAAGGCTGGCAAGAGGGCTCAGTGGTGAGGCGCCTGCTTGCGAACCTGGCAGCCTGAGCTTGATCCCCAGAAGCTCACATGGTGGAGGGAGAGAATCGACTCCTGAAAGTTGACCTTTGACCTCCACCTGTGTGCCTTGGCGTGCATGCGGCCCTCCTCACTCTGTCTGTCCCTCCTGCCCTGTCTACTCAAATGGATGAACAATACAGGCTGTGGTGGGCCAGTGGGCATGCTTCTTCTCTAGTGTGTAGCACTCCGCTGCGCAAGTGCTGATTTCCTCTCCCTCCCATACTTTTGGCGTTACTGAAGCACATGCATGGGGCGCTGCGCCTGAGTCTGCACCCCTGTGGTGTCTATTCCAGGTCGAGGCTCATCTCTCTCTGTGCAGGTTAATTTGGGCAATTAAGTCTGGCTAGATGGCTCATAAAGTCATAAATTAATTATGCTCATTGCCAGTTATTACCCGGGTGGGTCTGTCTGAGGGTGTTTGGAAATACCACCGGGTGGAATCCACAGTGCCTGCTGCCACAGTGCCCGTGGGCGTGCCCCAAGTAAGTGCGAGGTAGGCGGCCATGACTCTGGGTGGCACCTGCAGGGGTGGCCTGAGTGCTCCGCTAGGTGTTCAGTGCTTGGCTGGGTGGTCTGTGTCTCTCTCCATCCCCGGCTTCACGAGTGACGTCGGTCACCTACCTTCTGCCCCCACCCCCGCGGGTTTGCGCTTTTTGCCTCTTTGTGCTGCCTCTGCCTCCCCCATATCTGAGCTGCCCCCATACTTGGGGTGCCCCCCACACCTGCACTGTCCCCCACACCTGGGATGCCTCCCTTGCCTCTTCAGCGTCTCCTCCTTCCTGCCCCCCCCCACTGTCCCCATCTTCACCACCTCTACTCGGCTTTGCAGAATGAAGCCCCCCCACAGCCGTCAGCTAGCCCAGCCCTGCGGCTCCATCCCTGTCACCGCTTCATGACGCTCGGGGACAGGCGCTATCTCTAATAACTCTGACACACTTCTCTCCCCCTCCAGGCGCGCCCCTCTTCCTCTCGCACCCCCACTTCTACAACGCCGACCCTGTGCTGTCAGAAGCGGTGCTGGGTCTGAGCCCCAACCCGGAGGAGCATTCTTTGTTCCTGGACATCCACCCGGTGAGTCTTAGCCACGACTCATGAGGTCACTGCCCCCAGGAGAACACCGGCTGCCCTCGTGGACAGCCGGGAGACCCCACCTGCCACTGAGGAGGCTTCCAGAACTTGGCACCCTGGGAAGACGCTTCTTCCCCAGCTCCATAGTCCAAGGACTGCTCCTTCTTTATCATGTCTGGAAAGGGTGTGGGTCATAAATCAATTAGGAGTTATCACGGGCGTGTCTTGGGGCCAGATAACAGGGCCTAAGAGACCCCTCTGGGGTCTCTTGGGCCTGAGGCAGTTGGGCCAGGAGGACACCAGGGGGTCCAAGGCACCTCCACCCTCTCTACCCACAGGCACTATAAGAAACCCACTGGGTACTGTGAGATGTGCCCACTAGGCACTGTAAGATGCCCGCTGGTGACTGAGAGATGTGCCCATGGGGCACTGTGAGATGCGCCCTGACCAGCATCTCGGTGACTCTGGGATTCTGCAGGTGGCCGTCACATGTGGACACTTGTGCCCTCCGACTGAGGTCTTTTGTGGACCATTTTTTTCTTTTTTTGAGGCACGATATCACTGTGTAGCTCAGGCTGGCCACCAACAAGCCCAGTCTAGCTTTGAATTCATGATAATCCTCCTGCCTCAGCCTGAGGTGCTGGGACCACAGGGTGATGCCCGTGTGCCCGGCACAGCTGATGATTAGAAACCACAGAGGTGGTTAGGGGCAGGTGCGGCTGTGCCTAGTCCTCTCCCAGGGGAGCTGTGAGCAGCGGTCAGGACAACGTGCGATTGGTGTGGACCGCAGGTGGAACCCCCACGACTTCTCAGTGGGGTGTTTATTGGGGTCCAGTGGGCTCTTCTGCCTGGTGCACCTCACAGCCTCAACCCCCTGGGAGCAGGTATCTGATGTCAACTGCAGTTTGGGTAATATCAAGGCACAGCGAACCTTCTTTCCAAGTGGGGAGCAGTGCACCCCACAAAACGCAGGCTTCCAGCCTGGCTCCACATACACAGCCTTCCCTACCCCCCTTTGCCTGGCTCATAGCTCCCCTCCTGTCTCCGACACCTCCCCCAGCCTGGCTCTGGACATACAGTATCACACCCCCCACACCCCCTCCCCCGACTACGGCACACAGCCCCCGGCCTGACTGTGGGAGGCAGTCTGTCGTGTGCAGAGTGAAGGGCTTCAGGTCCAGCTTGTGTCAGCCTTTACCCCAGGGACGGAGCACCGGGCTGTAGTGAAAGGGGTGCCTCACCCTCAAGTGTGTAATCACACCTCCAAGACTCTGGGTCCCAGAGATGCAGCCTCCCCAACTCTCCTCCATCCTGGGAAGTCCATGCTCAGCAAGGAAAGGCTTGCCCCCCAGCCCCAGGCCTGCCCTTTGACCTCTTGCCAAGGTCTCTCCCGCCTTGCCATGGCCCGATTTTGGTGACCAGCATGTTGCTTCCCATTACTTTTTTTTTTTTTGCACATACAGGAACGTGCATGTGTGTGCGCGTGCGTGCGTGCGTGCGTGTGTGTGTGTGTGTGTGTGTGTGTGTGTGTGTACCAGAGGCCACTGTGTGTGCCTGTAGAGGTCCAAGGGTGGCATCAGGGATCATCCTAGATGGCTCTACTTGTCTTGCTTTGCTCTGGGGTTTCCCAGGCTCCACTTTCCAGGGCTGGAATTACAGGTTGCCCTGTCTGCCTAGCATTTTCACATGGGATCTGGGGATCTGAACTTTGGTTCTTTTGCTTGTGAGCCAAAGGCTGAACCCCAAGCCACCTCCCCAGCACCCCTGTTATTTTCAACAAAGGCATCGTGCTTTAAAGATCGTTCTCCATAAGGAAGCTTCCTATTAAATAACGTCAGCTGGGAAGCAGTGGACTCCTATACAGCTCTGACCAAGGAGAAGCGGTCGCAGCAGAAAGGAGCTGGGGGTGGAGGGCTCTGCCTGGGCGGAGCCTAGAAGGCTGCAGGAGTGGGGGACCTGAGAAGGAGCTGAAGACCACCCCCCTCGCTGATGCATGGCCCCTGCACTTGGGAGACAGTCTTGGGAGCTGAGCGAGGGCTGGGTGTGGCCCTGTGGGCAGGGGCTCGCCTAGCGTACCCGAAGTTCTGGTGCCATCCGCAGCGCCATGTAAATCAGGTGTGGCACATGCCTGCCCCCCAGCTCCTGGAGGGAGGATTGGGAGTTCGGGGCCAGCCTTGGATTTCATAAGACCCTTTGGGGGCAGGCTGCTCTGCAGAGAGGACCCTGAGGGGTTCCCAGAGCCTTTAGGGAAGCTGTATTTCCTGATGGGCAGGTGGGGGAGACCCCCGTGTGTTCCTAGAGAAAGTCGAGAGCTATGGACGCCCCAGCCTGTCATCTGTGGACGGATGGAAAGCTGGGCAGCTGTGGCTGCAGGGGGAGCGGCCCCCCTCACTCCCTCTCTTGCCACAGGTGACGGGGATCCCCATGAACTGCTCCGTCAAACTGCAGCTGAGCATCTATATCAAAGCCATCAAGGGCATCGGGTGAGTCATGGCTGGGGGGGGGTCCCATGCCCTGTGCATCCCACAGTCCTGGCACCCTGTGGGCATGCACCATGCAGCCTGGACACCGTAGCCACATGCCATACTCCATGCTAACTGTCCCTCAAAACCCAGACACAGAAAGCAAAGCCTGGCTAGACCTGCTGAGTTCTTCGGCTGATTCCATTTTAATCCCTCCCTTCCCTCCTTTCTTCTCCCTCCCTTCCTTTTCTCCTCCCTCCCTTTTCTCCTCCCTCCCTCTCTCCTTCCTTCCCCGTTCCTCCCTCCCTTCTTCTGTCCCTCTCTCCCTTCTCTTTTCTTCCTTCTCTCCTCTCTTCCTTCCTTCTTCCCTTCTTCCCTCCCTTCCTCTTTCTTCCCTCCCTCCTCCTTCCTTCTTTCCTTCCCCCTCCCCAGCCTGGACTCATGGGGGCTCTTACAGCCTGTGGTCCAGGTGGGCTGAGACCAGAACGTGACCCAGAGGCTAGGGACTGCTCCCCACAGCTGCAGCACCTCCTGGGATGCACTTGTGGCTTAGAAAAAAGGTGTGTTGACTCCCATGATGAATCCGTTCCCCACTGTCAGCCGGCAGCAGTTACCATGCTAGTCATCATCCCTGCTGGGATGCCACTCCCCATCTCTTTGCCTCCTGTAGGTGGGGTCCTGTGGCCTCCGATGCCCCCTGGAGCCGTGACTGGTCCCACTGGCCCTGGTGGGCAGGACTGCTTTGCCGGAAGAGGCAGGAGCAGCCACAGGCCCCTCCTGCTGGGGAGATCCCCTCCCAGCCAGCCACCTGGCGGTGGGGCAGCCTGGGAAGACCCCTCACCTACTCTGACTCCTTGTTTCCAGGCAAACTGGGAAGATCGAGCCGGTGGTCCTGCCCTTGGTGTGGTTTGAGGAGGTGAGGCGAGGGGGTGGGGGAGAGCTGAGCAGGGGGGGCTTGCAGGAGAGGGATGTATGGTGAGGCTCCCCCCACCCCCACTCCCGCTTGTGTGCACAGCAGGCCCTGGCCTCCGCCAGACCCATGGCAGGTGGCCCCTGACTTTGTCACAAAAATCACAGCAATTCAGGGAGTCCAAGGCACACAAACTGCGGGAAGGGCGGAGTCCAGACGGTGCGCATGAAGTATTTTATTTTATTTTATTTTATTTTATTTTATATTTTTTATTCATTGTCCCATTACCCTTGGGAGCTGGAAGGCAGGATGTGCTTTGAGACAGGGTGGCCATGTAACCCTGGCTGGCCTCGATCTCACTAGGCTGCGCAGACCAGCTCAGGACTCACGGCCATCCTCCTGCATCAGCCTCCCAAATCTGCAAGGGCTCTGCGGCCCGTGTCTCCCGTGCCGGGTCTCCGGCTTTGCAGCCAGGGTTTGCAGAGATTAAATTCATTTTCGCACAGTCCCTGGGTCGGCGGGGCCAGGGCCTGCGGTCCCCAAGTCCCAGCCGCTTGATATCCGGAGACTCCGCGATGCCCCAATGAGAGGGCTTCCAGGGCCAGCCCTCCTCCCAAGGGCCAGAAGTGGCCCTAGTAGTCCCGCAGCCGCGGGGGCGTCTGGGAAATGTAGTCCCCGTGTCCCTGCCCGCTTGATCCAGAGATTCCAAGAAGTCTCTATGAGTCTCCAGCTTAGCCCACCTTCCGTTGGCTAGAGCTGGCTCACAGTGGTTCTTGCAGCCCTGGGGGCGTCTGGGAAATGTAGTCCCGGACTTCCGACTCACCTGCAGCGTTTCCTCCCGCAGAGAGGGGCAATGGGTGGCCAGCCTCTGCGCACGTTCTACACCCAGCTGGTACTGATGCCCGAGGTGCTACACTATGCGCAGTTCGTGCTGGTGGCGCTGGGTGCCCTGCTGCTGCTCGTGCCCGTGATCTACCAGCTGCGCAGCCAGGTGAGCCCAGGGGGCGTCTGACGGCCCTCCTAACGCTCCTCCCCCACCGCTCTTCCATCTCAAGCTTGCTTCCTGCGCTGTCTCTTCTCTGCCTGTCCTGGAAGGCCCGGGACCCTACTGGAGGGGCGGCCGCTGGGTGCTGGGCAGTGAGGCTGGCACCCTGGTGCGGGCTCCGGGAGACGCAGGGCACATAGACCCACATAGACGTCTGGCCAGTGGGCAGCTGAGGGCTGGACAACAGATCAGCAGAGACAAATGAAAGGTCAAATAAACAGAAAAAGGGGGGACTAGGGAGATGACCCAGTGGCTAAAGCCTTTATGTCAAGGCATAAAGGACCAAAGTTCGGATCCTCAGATCCCATGTAAAAATACCTGGTGGGTGTGACTTTCTGTTCACGAGTTCACCCTGTTTCGAGGGTTCAGTGGCCGTATTGGTTCAAAGACTGGACGGTGCCCTGTCCAAAGAGTGAGGAGGGAAATACACTGAGGCCCTTCTCAAGAGCTGAAACCCGGGCTGGAGAGACGGCTCAGGAGTTACATAAGACTCTGCCTCCCAAGCAGAAGGTCCTGAGTTCAGATCCCAGGTCCCATATAAAATCGCCAGGCAGAGGGGGTTGGAGAGGCGGCTCAGGGGTTAAGCCTCTGCCTTGCAGCTGGAAGGTCCTGAGTTCGGATCTAGACCCCATGTATAGACATATAGACGCCAGGCAGAAGCAGGGGCAGCCTGTTTCCGGTCCTGGTAGGGCAGAGCCTGTGAATCCCGGGGCAGAGTAAACAAGGAGAAGGTGGAGGCAGTCCATGGTGGTTCCCGAATTTGCCCGTGGTTCTACACACACACACATGCATACACACACACACACACACACACACACACACACGCATACATGCACAATTGAATAATTTAAAAAAAAATCGCCAGGCAGAAAGGGTGACGACACTCTGCGTTTCCAGCCCTGATGGGTGGAGCTTGGGAAATTCCAGAGCCAAGTAAAAGGGGGTAGAAGCAATCCAGGATGATTCTTAAAGTTCCCTTGATCCTCCACAGGGACACATAGTGCCCTCTGACAGACAGACAGACAGACAGACACAAAAAATGAATGAATGAATAAATAGATAATTAAAAAAAAACAGTTGAAACTCAGGTGTAAAGACTCTGGGGCAGATGGAGAGGGCCGGCTTGGACAGGAGAAGGGGTCCATGGCTCCTGAGAGGGGCCGGGGCAGACTGTCAGGTGCACAACTGTCCACAGATCTGTGGATCGATCAGAAATCGCCTGGAGAGCAGGGTCAGGTTCCTGCAGCTACATGGTGCGACTGCTGTCGCCGGGCTATGTGGAGACAGTGGCCACAGTGGATGGTGCAGCAGGTTGGGGGCAGAGAGCTTGTAAGGACCACCCAATGGGCTCCCACCTGCAGTGTCCTGGGGCCATCAGCCAGGCCTTCTGTGGTGGTTGGGGGGGGGTCTTTGCTCCTACTCGCTGTCTTGTCCAGTCCCCCTCCTGTCCCAAGGCTTGTTTGCTGACAGCGCAACCCCGCAGCCCCCTAGCCCGGTGACAAGGAAGAGGCTGCTCCAGCCTTGAGGGGGCCTGCTGGGCTTGGGTGGGGGCAGCAGAAGCCTGGCCAGTCTCTTCCGATGGACCACGGGAGGGGGGGCAGAAGGAGAGGGAGGAGGTGAAGGAACATGGCCATGCTGCCCCCCACCAATGCTGGCACTGCACCCCAACCCTCCAAAGGCAAGTCCTCTCTGCCCCATAGGGTCTTTCTCTGTCCAGGCATGTCTCCACTTCGCTGGTATCTATGTTTATTTCTCCCTGGTGACATGAGAGACGTTGTTGCTCTTGGGCCGTTCATAGGGACCCGAAGTGGAAAAGCTCCTTCACTTTCTAAGCCGCCGCATGGGCTGGACGGGGCGGGGGGAGTGGGGGCTCGGCGGAGATCTCACTTCTTATTCTGGGGTCGCTGGGTTTCCCTGCCCAAGCGAATTCACCCAGAACACTCGCTTCCTGTAGGTGGTCCTTGTGCAGAGTGGAGCTACCTGCATCCCCGCCCCTCCTTGACCTTTGAGGACCCTCCCCCAATGCGGACTGTAAACAGCTTGGTTGTCTTCCAGGAGAAGTGCTTTTTATTTTGGAACACTAGTAAAAAGGGTGCGCAGGACAAGGAGACCTTACATGCTTTCTCTGAGTCTCTGATGTCACCAGCCGCCAAGGGCGTGGTCCTGCAAGAAGCCAAGCTGTAGGTGCGTACCGGGACCCCCGCCCCCTAGCCAGGGGCACTCCTGACCCTCTCTTCCTATGTCCCTGCCTTCCATAGGGCTCAGCCTGGAAGGTTCTTTCACTCCCCCCACTAAGGGCAACTGATCTCCTGGTTGCCAAGTCCTGTTGGAGGGCGCGAGGTGGCTTCCCACGCACTTCTCTGCTAAGAGTGCAGGTCCTTGAGCAGCCTGGAAGGTGGGGGGGCCTGAAAGCCCACCCCCAGAGACCTGGACACTGTGCTTTCCTGTCACAGAAGCCCAAGGGACCCCAGAAGCTGGAGGCAATTTAGGTGTAGAAGGTCCAGCGTCCCCCTGCCCAAGTCTGGAAGGACTGACCTAGAGCAGAGTTTAAGCATCGCTTGAGCACCAGCTCATCAAACAGGCCTGAGTGTAGTGGGCTGGTCACATCGCGCACACTAGAGGCACAGCGCGGTGTCTGGCACCTCCTGTCTGAATTCAAGGCCAAGTGACAGTGGCCCACCCGGGACACGCCATGGTGGCGGCTCCCCTGGGATTCAGGTGTTAAGGGTGCAGGGGGGGGCTTCAGACACATCCTGGGGGCCCACAGGCTGCCGGGCACAGGAGGGCAGAGGCCAGGCTGCGCCCCTGCTTGAAACGACAGGAAGAACAGATGGGTAAGCCTGGGCCAAAGCTGCTATTTTTATTTGGAGGAACAGCCTGCCCCCCCAGGGTCCCCTCAGGGCCTGTCCAGGTTTGCACGGCTTGGCAAGAGCCATCAGGGAGCCGGGCCTTGGCCTGCAGGTCTCAGCCGCTAGAGGAAGAAATGAAGCAGAAGGGGGGGTAGCCGTCAGGCTGGGACTCCCCTGCCCATGGGCCCGGCTAGCAGGGTCTCTGCATTTCTCCATGGCCTTTCTGCTGCCAGGGTACACCAGGAATCTTTATGGACCCCGGGTGTTTTGGGGGTTCCCAACAGCCATCCAGTCATGCACTTTCTACAGATGCCATGTTATTCCTGGAGGCCAGGGCAGGGAGGGGGGCGGGCAGAGATGGCAGATGGCTGCTGTAGTCCAGGTCAGAACCACACCCCCCCACAACCCACCCAATGGGGAGTAGCCTCCTGATTTCACCCGTTTTTTGTGTGGTTAGATGTTTAGCTTACCGATTCCCCTGGGCCCTGGGGAGCGTCACCCCAGGAGTTCAGCCCACCGGTACTATGTGCTACAGGGTCCTGGGGGACCGACTATGTGTGGGCCGTGTGGGGCCTCACGTTTAGCTCCACTGAAATCTTCCCTGTGAGGACCCAGTCTTCGCCCTGCACCTAGTGTGGGGGCCCCCAGGGGCTTCTATATTAGGGAGCAGAGGGGACCCTGGGCCTCTGGAACCACAGTTTTATGCCAATCAGAAAAAGATGGCCCCTGCGGGTGGGACAAACAGGGCTCCACTGACTAGACGGGAGGTGTGTTGGGGGGGCCTTTCCTTCCCCTCCATCCTGTCAAACACTGGGAGAAGGAGTGTGAGGAGGAGGGGGATGGAAGGGAAAGGGAATCTGTGTGGAGTCTGGCGCTTCATCCATCTGTTGTGTGTTTTTCTTCAGAAAGGCAAAGTCTCCTTTTTATGTTCCTTTTTTATGTATTATTTATTTGCTTTTAATTTGTTTGTTTATATTTATTTGCATGCATGTACAAATGTGTGTGTGTGTGTGTCTGTGGAGGCCCAAGGATGACTTCAGGAATCACCCTGGATTTGCTCTACCTCCTTCTTGCTTTGCTCTGGGGTTTCCCAGGCTCTGCCTTCCAAGGCTGGAAGTGGCCACTGTCATTTCTACCTGGCGTTTTTAAGTGGGATCTGGGATTTGAATTCAAGTTCTTTTGCTTCTGAGATAGAGGCTGAACCCCTGAGTCATCTCTCCACCCCAGAAGGAGGGAGAGAGAGAGGAAGGGAGGAAGGAAGGCAGGCAGGAAGGAAGGAAGGAAGGACGGAAGGAAGGAAGGAAGAAAGGAAGGAAGGAAGGAAAGAAGGAAGGAATAGAAAGAATAAAAGAAAGAAAAGGGGGAGAGAGAGAGAACACATATGCCATGGAACAATCAGAGGACAGTTTTCAGAAGTCAGTTCTCTCGTTTTACCACATGGACTTCTGAGGATTGAACTCAGGTCTCTAGATTTGTGGGCAGGTGCCTGACACTGAGCCCTCTGACTGGCCCATGAGGGGGTCTCTTTCTTTTTCTTCTTTTTTTTTTTTAATTTGTGTGTGTGTGTGTGTGTGTGTGTGTGTGTGTGTGTGTGTGTGTGTGTGTGTCCGTCCGTCCATCCGTCCATCCGTCTGTCAGACAGCACTATGGACCAAAAGTGACTTCAGGAATCATCCTGGATTGCTTCTATCTCCTTTTTCCTTGACTCTGGGATTTCCCAGGCTCCGCCCACCAGGGCCCAAAGTACAAGCCACCAACATTTCCTCCTAGTGTTTTTTCACGTGGGACCTGGGATCCAAACTCAGGACCCTGACACTTGGTTGCACCCCATCCTGTCTTTGAAGCTAGTGTGATGTGGGGGCCCCTCCCCAGGGCCCAGGGCTAGATTTGTCTCTCCACGAGGGGCAGGGCTAGGTGTGGGGCACAGCACCTTAGGGAGATGGGTGGGAAGAGGGGCAGTGTCCTGTGTCCATTTATTGTTTTTTATTTCATGTGTGTATCCATAGGGTACATACATGTGCACATGTGTGTGGTTCATCTGGGCGGGAGCGTGTGTGCCCGTGAGCATGTACGTGAGTGCCCGTGACTTGTGCCCCTGTGGGGCCCAGGGTGTGAGGCTGGGTCTCTGATTAAACCACTAGGGCGAGTCTGGCCGCCAGCTTGCTCTGGGGATCCCCAGGCTCTGCCTTCCAGGGCTGGAGTGACAGTTCGTTCCCTACACCCACCTGGCATTTTTTTACATGGGATCTGGGGATCTGAACTCAGGTCCTTGTGGTAAGAGGAAGGGCTGTAACTTCAGAGCCCTCGCACCAGCCCCTGTCCATCTTTCTAAGTAGAGAAATCTTTCACAAAGAGAAGACGGTCACCTATTTCTCCAAATCCCTTCTGCCTGTTCCTTGTCCCCTGTCCCTTGGGCACTCTTCCCGCTGCCCTTTGCCAGCCCTGGAATTCCAGCCTCCATCACAGAGCAGCAGTGGGTTGTTTTCTTGCGTATCCGCAGGCTTCTTCTATGGAAAGTGACAGTTTTCATGCCACAAGTGCCGGCACTGCTGTCCTCTTCTGATGTCCAGCGGGTCCCCGTCTCTGATGATGTCACACCCCCCGCCCTGGCCACGCAGACCCTTCTCCTGGCCTACGTCCCCATCTGTGGGGGGAGCGCTCTGTGGCTTCATTGTGGGTGGAGCAGGATGGGCGGGAAGGGGTGCCGTATGCTGGGAGGGCATCGTCGAAACCATGCAGGATGGGGCCTGATGATAGCTGGCGGCTCAGTTTTCCCTTTCTCCACAGGGCCACAAGGATGTCACAAGTCTCCCAGGCGCGGCTCCTCAGCCAGACCAGCCCCCCAGCCCCTTCATCCCGCTTCTGAAGCCCCCATCAGCGGACAGTCTGCCAGTCTCCGGGCCTGAGCCCCCTGTCCCTGCCCCCATCAGCTCGGCACAGGAGAGTCCAGTCATGTGACATGAACCCCCAGGGACAGACCCGTTGCCGAGGCCGCAGATAGGCTGGCCACACGCAATCTAGCAAGCCTGATCACGGGGGTCCCCGGGGAAGCTGGCCCTTCCAGACTCTGAGACCCCCGTCCCATCCCCCCATCAGACCGACGTGCTGCAGTGCCCGCAGGGACACCTGTCACTCCCAGGGCCCCTGCTGTCCAGGACCCAGGGCCGGGTGTGCCAGGGCCAAGCCAAAGCTGCCAGATCAGCCAGGTGCCAATGAGCCAATCTATGACCCAGGGGCCCCCCAAAGCCCACCCAGGCCTTGGGGCAGTGCCTGGCTCCCACCTCTGCTATCGCCCGCCTGCCCACCTGCCCAAGAAGGTCCGGCCCCCCTCAGGGTCCCCAGATTTCTGGTGCTGGGTCACAGGCCAGTGTCTTGGTCTGGCGGCCGGTATGTCCCCCTCGGGAGCGGGCAGAGACCCCACATCTTTTCTACTGGAAGAGAAGTGAATTTCATCGTCTTTGAAAAACAACTCGACCGAAGCAATAAACCTTTTTACAAACCAAAGCCTGGTGTCTGTGTTTGCTGGACAAGGCTGGGAGCTTTATTCAGGGTGTGTTTCCCGCGGCTGCCAGGCACAGAGGGACTGGGCTGCCCCCTGCCCTGGGAGGTTTTGCACTCAGAACCTGGTGCAGTATGAGTTTGTAACTCGGTGGGTACACCGGCAGGACCAGCTCTGTCCTCTGTCCACAACCTGTGTTCTGTCCCCAAGAGTAAGTCAGGGAGTGTGTGCGCATGTGCACACGTGTATGCACACCTGTGTCTATGCTATGCATGCACATGTTTGTATGTGTTATCTGTGGCGGGTGCGTGCGCGTGCACGTTTGTATGTGTTATCTGTGGTGGGTGCCTGCACATGTTTATATGTGTTATCTGTGGCGGGCATGTGCACGTTTGTATGTGTTATCTGTGGCGGGTGCGTGCACGTTTGTATGTGTTATCTGTGGCGGGTGCCTGCACGTTTGTATGTGTTATCTGTGGCGGGTGCGTGCATGTTTGTATGTGTTATCTGTGGCGGGTGCGTGCACACGTGGTTCATTCATTCCTAGTGTTGCACCTTAGGGCAGATCCTTCAGAACCCTCTGACCTCATGTGACCTTAACACCCGTGGCCTGTGGATTTGGGGTCTCCAAGCACAGGCCCCACATGTCTAACCACGCTCAGGACAGCAGAATTGCACGCAGGCACAATTCTGGGACTTATAATGTTCAGACCAAGGACCCACCACCTGATCCCTCCTTTCTCTCCTGCCTCACTTTCCCATGCTCCCCCTCCCCCATCTTTTTAAAAAAATTTATTATTATTCAATTGTGTGTGTGGTGTGCACGCATATGTATGTGTGAGTATGTATATGTGTGTTTAGAACCACGGACGAATTTGGGAACCACCATGGACACCTCCACCTCCTCCTTGTTTACTCTGCCTCCTCCACCTCCTCCTTGTTTACTCTGCCTTGGTATTCACAGGCTCCGCCCTACCAGGACCAGAAACGCAGGCCGCCCCCACTTTCGCCCGGCATCTATATGTCTATACATGGGGTCTAGGATCCGAACTCAGGACCTTCTGCCTGCAAAGCAGAGGCTTAACCCCTGAGCCACCTCTCTAGCCCCCCCCCCCATTTTGTCATCTGGAAACCAGCTTCCTTTGTGGTTCCAGAATGTTCTCAGGAATTGTGCAGCTCAGAGAAAGTCCCTCAGTCTGGCTGGTTCCCATTTGCTCCCTGGTCCTCCCCAATCCCGGGGACCTGACATCAGCGTGCTAGGCCACCCCCCAGACATAATGGAGGGGTCCAGCACCGTGGGTAGCCTCTTGCGGGAGCTGAAAGGGGAAGTTTTGGGGTACAGGTGCTGCAGTGGGACCCCCTGGCTGAGTGATACCTGGACCAGGGCATGTGTCAACTGAGGTCATTACTCTGTGAGACGCACCCCTAAATGACCCTCCAGAGAGGGAACCCCTGGCTGGCAGAAGTGGCGCTGCCCAATCTCCAGCTCTGGGAGAGCCATTTAGGTTGTTTCCTGGGGACAAGGGCCGTGGTTCTCCGGCCCAGGTAGCTTGTGGTCTCACCATCTAGACCTGCCGAGGGAATATAGCGCCCCCTGCTGGCTCCTTGTCTATCCACCCTTCTAGTATGTGCTCACACGAGTGTATGTTCCTGTGTGTACAGATGTGAAGTGTGTGTGCACATGTGTGAGGGTCAGAGGTCATGTTCAGCATCACATGTTATTTCTCAGTAGCTGTCTGCCTTGTGTGTGTGTATGTGTGTGTGTGTGTGTGTGTGTGTGTGTGTGTGTGTGTGTATCAGAGGGCAGGCAGTGTGTCCTTGTGGAAGCCCAAGGGTGACTTTGGGAATCATCCTGGACTGTTTCTACCTCCTTTTTGCTTTGCTCTGGGATTTCCCAGGCTCTACCTTCCAGAACTAGAAGCGCAGGCCACCACCATTTCCTCCTGGTGTTTTTTACGTGGGATCTGAACTCAGGTCCTTCTGCTTGAGAAGCAGAGGCTTCACCCCTGAGCATCTCTCCAGCCCACACCTCGGCTTTCTTGAGCCAGGGCCTCTCGCTGGCACCTGGGTTCCCCAGCTCTGCTGGCCAGTGAGCCCAGACCCTGCCTGTCTCTGCCTCCCCAGCCAGGGTGCAGACGCGTTTCCCTACCTCAGCTTTACTTAGCTTCTGGGCGTCACACACGGGTCCTGTCAGGTGCTTTGCTGTCTGAGCTATCTCCCTGTCCCTCCATTTTTAAGGTGCAGTTTTATTTATCCATTTGATGGGGTGGGAGCTGGTGCACACACGCATGCCATCATGTGAGGAGCATATTTACTGATGACTGTTATAAATCACGTGGCCGGGACATGAACTCTGAGTGCTGGCACATTTTGATTGTGTCATGAATATGCTTGGCAGATCTTTTGGTGTCTGTGGGACATAAGGAAATGTTTCCGTAATTGTGGGAGCCTGAGCAACTCCATCTTGGAGACTTTTGGGCCCTATAGTGAGGTCAAGAGTACAATCTTGCTTATTAACCTTCAAAGAAGTGGATATTCTGCCAAGAATGTGTTTTGCCCATTAAGTGTCTGCACCTCAAAGAAGTGTTGTGGCTGTTCCTTAAATTCTGTAGATTAGGAAGGAAAATAATAAGCTGGTTTACACAGGTGCATTTTTGACTGCATTTATTCCTTCAATCTATTTTTAGCATCTTGTCTTTCTGTATAAATACTGTAAGAAATAAAAATTCGGTGCTGCCTGCTATCTGCTTGCAAGGCCGTGCCCTCCTATGAAAAGACACTTGTGTCTGAATCTCAATCCTCACATCTCCTCTTGGGTTCCGTTTGCAGTTGCCTGCAAGACAGTGACACATCGTCAGAGGAAATTTCCAGAAGTCAGTTCTCTCTCTCCACCGTGTGGACTTCTAGGAATTGAAATCAGGTTGCCAGGTTTTCAAACAGGTGCCTTGCCCACGGTCTCCATTAGATACAGGGG
This sequence comes from Typhlomys cinereus, assembly GCA_023101885.1. Classification (NCBI taxonomy): domain Eukaryota; kingdom Metazoa; phylum Chordata; class Mammalia; order Rodentia; family Platacanthomyidae; genus Typhlomys; species Typhlomys cinereus. The sequence continues at coordinate 1,187,008 of JALPQD010000373.1, read as the reverse complement.
TACAGTTTGACAGTTGAGGGTTTGAGCTCTGGGCACAGTTGTAGAGAGTTAGTGGTTGAGTTCAGCAAACCTACAGGAGATTGTCTAGCTGATAGGGAAGGCCCAGCCCATGGTGGGTGGGATTAGGCCCCAGAATAAAATACAGACTGCTGGTTGAGGAAGTTGGCATCATTGTGCACACTTAGCCAGATGTGCTGGTCTGGCAAGTTAGGATTGTCCCTTTATCAGCCGTTACATAGAGATGGTGTAGTCAGTTCCCTTGGCCCTGGTGTTGGGTGAGCTCTCCTGCCAAGCTGGACTGAGAACTGTAACTGGACAACCACAAGAGAAAATGAATCCCTTGTTCCCTTAAGCCATTTGATGGTGATTTATCAACAATATCCAGGTGAACTGCAATACGCACCAAGCTATCTTGCTGGTTCATTCCCCTCTTTTTTTCTAAGTAAGAATGTTATTTTTCAATGTTTGCTTATCTATCTATCTATCTAGCTAGCTAGCTAGCTAGCTATGTGTGCATGTATCAGAAAGCACTGTGTGTCCCTGTGGAGGCCTAAGGGTGACTTCTGGAATCATCCTAGATTGCTTCTACCACCTTATTGCTTTGCTCTGGTGTTTCCCAGGCTCCGTCCAGGGCTGCAGTAAGCCGGGCATTTTACATGGGATCTGGGGATCCAAACTTAGGTCCTTCTGCCTTGGAAGTAGGAGGCTTAGCCCCTGAGCCATCTCCCCAGCCCATGCCCCCCTCCATATTTTTCTTCTGCATACCCTTACTACACAGCTGGTCTTGCGCTCCAGGCAGTCTTCCTTCCTTGGCCTCTGCAGGCCGAGGTGCCTCATAACCCCACACCCTGCTTTTAAGGAATTTTACTTAAAGAATTAAATTTCAAAGGAAGGCTGGGCATCTGACATTCTGGACCCCAAGGGCCTACAGTAATTCTGTGGTGCGCACAGGCATTGACACAGAGCTGTCTAGGGGCCCTGGACCCAGCAGCTGCCAGCCCCTTGGAGACCCAGGACCCCTTCACCCACCACCTTGAGTGCAGTGCTCTGCTCTCTCCCACTTCCCAGCCACGCCCTCTCTCTCTCCTGGCCACCCCTCCCCGTAGTCATTCCTGTTCTTCCAGCCCTCTCATCTTGGGACTTTCTGTACTCCAGTTGATGCTAGAATGTTCTAGAACGTTCGCATCCTAGGTCTGCTTGCCGCAGCCCAGCCCCCAGGGTTCTGGGATGGAACTCACAGCACACTCAGCTCCGAGGTCTTACTGAGGACTTAGGCTTAGTTTTCTTAGATGCCCAAGGATTCAGGAAGCATTTGCTGAGCGCCTACTATATACTTGGCAAGCACGGACCAGGAGAGCCGTCCTCAGATGATTTTGCCGTCCTGTTGGTGACCAGGGGCGTGGATGAATCACACAACCCCTCTGGAGTTTCCCACCAGTCCCCTGCCCCATTTCATCCACAAACACAGGCCGCTCACCCCACACTTAGGAGGTGGAGAAGGAAGGTCGCTAGTTCAAGGCCGGCCTGAGCTGTCCGGTGAGATGGTCTCAGAAAAACCAGCAAACCAGAATGGCCCTTGGGAAGAAGGGGGAAGAACCTGAAGGTGAAGTCTTGTACCCCCGGGGGCCAAGAGGTCCCTGGTGGGGACCCCTCTGACAGGTGGGGCCCCTGATTCCCACCCTCTTCCTGCAGGGCCAGCTTCTCTGCAGTTCTGTGATCGGCCACTTGGGGGAGAGCTGAGCCCATGAGATGCTCCTGGAATCTGGATCCTTCCAGGGCTGGGCTGGGAAGCTGTGACCCCCAAGAATTGTATTTCATGTGTGTTGCGACAGACTCACACCCCAGAAGCAATTTTCAAGTAACTTTCAAATTTTTCCAAGGGATCTTATGTTAGGAGCAACCAGGAACCCTGAGCTAAGATCTAAGGCTCTGGCCTTAGAGGGTTGTGGAGATCCCCTCTGCTTGGCACCAGGCGCTGGGAGGCTTGCTTGGAAGTAGTCACTGATCTTGGGGGGCGCTGGGAGGACCCCCAGGGGATACAACAGAAGGGGTGTGGTGGCCAGTGCCTGTGACTCAAGTTAACCCGGGCTACACAGCAAGATGCTACAGTGGATCAGAAGGAACCAGTTGTATGTGTGTCTCTCCAGAGTCGGGGACCACCGTGGTGGAAGTTTCCAGTTGGTTGCCGTGGTCTTTAGATGCAGCTTGGCAAAGGGTGGGCTGGGGACGCTGATCTAGGTTGTCATCTTGACCACACCTGGGGTTGACTCCCACCCAGATCAGCCAGAGGACCACCACGGGGAAAGACAATGATCCACCCTGAATGTGGGTGCGACCAGGTAAAGGAAATGCAAGGGGAGCCCCCCATCTCTCCCTCTCATCCTCCCTCCCTCCTTCTTTCTTCCCCTTCTCTCTCTCCTTCCCTCCCTCTCTCCCTCTCTTCTTGCCTTGGGTTAGCAAACTCATCCTCCCTCCTGCCACCATCAGAACCAGCTTCTCACCCCCCTCCTGTGTGAGCGGAGAGACCCTCCAGGGACCCTTGGGCCTCCAGCACAGACCAGCCCACCCGGCCTCATCCCGTAAGCCCATCCAGTGTGTCCCCCAGAGAGATCTCTTAGCTTTCCTGTGGCTTCTGGGGGTTCAGCCACGGCCCGTCTTGGTGGGGGGGGGCTGGGATTGGAGTGTGCATCGCAGCATCCTGCTTCTTTACTGGGTCCTGGGGATGGAACTCGGGGTATCAGGCTTGTGCCAAAGCACCTTTACCTCCAAGCCCTCGCATGGCCCCTGGTTGGCTTTAGACACAGAGGGCCACCTGGGAGAGCTGTTGGTGAACGCACTGTGACCAACCATGGGGGCACTGCGACCAACCATGGGGTCCCCACCAGGGATTGAAGTGTGAAGAGGTGACAACCTGGCCGGGGTGGGGCAGCTGGTGTAGGGGGGTGAACTTGGATGAGCACCCTCCCTGCCTGGGGTGTGCACTCAGGCCGGGGGACATCCATGGGTCCCCGCTTCTGTGACTGCCCTTGTGGGCAGGAGGAACGTCTTCTGTCTTGAGGGACAGCAGCTCCCCTGGGGTCTCCCACCATCCCCCTCCGTGGGCGAGAGGAACACTTTGTGAGTTGTCCCCTGAGCAGCTGGAGAAGTCCAATGTGTCATGGAGCGAGACGCAAACCCCATGATCACATTCCCCCACTTTCCCTGGTAAAGCTGAGATGCACCACAGGGCCTCCGTATTTAGCGCAAGGATTCACACCCAGGGTCCAAGTATCATGTCACCTGCCCAGGGCTCATGGGCTGCAGGGGAAGGTGGGAGGGGAGAGGATGCTGCACCTGAAGCCCCCAGAGAGGATTTGAGTCCCAAACTGTGGCCTTCAAGGGCTGCCACTGCCGCCATCATCACTAAGTCTGGGGTGAAATTGTGCTGGCGTGGGAGTGTCAGGCAGCTGTACCCATGTTCATGTGGGGTTGTGGGTGATGGCTCCTCCTTCCAGTCAGGCTGGGGGGGGTCTGTCTGCCACCCCAACTTGTGCCCGGGGAAGGCAGGAGGGTGTCAATGAGTTCAGGGCCAGCCTGGGCTACTCGGTGAGTCCCTCTGTGTGCAAGAAGTTAAAGAAGCTTTAATTCAAGGCCCTGAGTCCACTTCAAGCAGCCACGTTCTGGGAGCCCCGGGTTCTAGAAGCTGTCGGAGAATGGGGTTTCCTCCCGGTCGCTGTTCCTGCCCCCTCCTGCCGCCTCTCTGAATTAATTTCCTAAGGAGGAAACACAAGCCCAGCACCTGACCCTTAGTACCTGACCCGGTACCTAACGCAGTACCTGACCCTCAGTACCTGACACCCAGTACCTGACCCTCAGTACCTGACACCCAGTACCTGACCCTCAGTACCTGACCCTCAGTACCTGACACCCAGTACCTGACACCCAGTACCTGACCCTCAGTACCTGACACCCAGTACCTGACACCCAGTACCTGACCCTCAGTACCTAACGCAGTACCTGACCCTCAGTACTTGACACCCAGTACCTGACACCCAGTACCTGACCCTCAGTACCTAACGCAGTACCTGACCCTCAGTACTTGACACCCAGTACCTGACACCCAGTACCTGACACCCAGTACCTAACTCAGTACCTGACCCTCAGTACCTGACCCAGTACCTGACCCTCAGTACCTGATACCCAGTACCTGACCCTCAGTACCTGACACCCAGTACCTAACGCAGTACCTAACCCTCAGTACCTAACGCAGTACCTGACCCTCAGTACCTGACCCAGTACCTGATCCAGTACCTGACGCTGAGTACCTGACACCCAGTACCTGACCCTCAGTACCTGACCCAGTACCTGACCCAGTACCTGACACCCAGTACCTGACACCCAGTACCTGACCCTCAGTACCTGACCCAGTACCTGAACCAGCACCTGACACCCAGTACCTGACGCTGAGTACCCCCAGTGCCCACGTCAGCCTCTTTCTCAGGGCTGCAGGCCGGCCGTGGGTGACAGGGCAGAGGTGTCCTGGGGACTCTCAGAAGCCCAGCTGCTGCCTGCGCCCGTCCCCTCCTGCATCCTGCTGTCCCCGGGGTGGCCCTGTCCCCAGAGTGACCCTGTCCCTGAGCACGTGGCGCATCCTCTGTCCCCGTGGCGGTTGCTCTGAGCTCCGTGGCTCACAGGACAGAGCCAGGTGCTGTGTCTCCCCGAAGCAGCTCTTCCTCATGACTTGCATCTTATAATTAAGAGCAAATGCGGGGGGCGGGGGCTGCTACCGCCTGCTGGTCCCTGCCGCCTGGCGATGTCACTGCAAAGCCATGGTCAGCAGGAGGACAAGTTGCCACCATGTGCTGTTTACACAGTAGGATGTGCACATCTGGCTGAGGTGTCATAGTGGGTCCCAGGGTCCTGGGTCACAAGAGGCATGTCATGTGGGATTGGTTGCGTGGTCGTGGGGCTGCCAGGCTTTCATGTCGTTCCTGTCTCAGGCCACTCGCTGGGGTGAAGTTGGCCCAGGGCATCCTGGTTCCAGGCTGGGGAGCCTCAGAGGCTTCCAGCTGGCCAGGTCTGCGTTCTGTCCTGCGCTGTCCCGGGGATGGGGAAGGGCGAGTGGCATGTCCTTGGACAACCTATGTGGCCACTATGGCATAAGCCAAGCACCATCAGGGGTTGGGTCAGAGGTGACTATGATGGCTGTCATCCCCTTCCAGACTGGCACCCCCTTCCACTGCTACACCCCCAGAATCTCTGTCAGGGGCACATGTGCTCAGTGTCCCTCACTCCTGAATCTCTGTGCCCCCAAGATGCACTGCCTGGCTCACCTGGCCAACATGCACACATACCACACACATACACACACACACACACACACACATGCACGCACACACATACACATAGACACATATGCCACAACCCACACACACACCCCACATGCACACATACACGGACATACACCCCACACCCACACCCACATGCACACGCATTGCCCACCACATACAGACACACGCCCTCCTGTGACACGCGCCACCGCACAGTTGTTCATCCGCCCAGCACAGACATACACTCGCCACCCAGAGAACCCGGGTGCAGAGCTGGCGCAGGCCGTGGCTAGAGGGGCTTCTGCCACCAGCACAGCACTGAGTCTCCAACCTGGTACTGCCAAGCTGCCGCCTGTCCTGGGCCCTGCAACGTGTGGGGCGGGTGTGGACTGCGTGCTGGAAGTGGGAAGTCACCTGAGTGGGAACGCACCTCATGGTGTAGACGGTGGCTGCCCATGTGACGCTCGGAACAGACACTGACCAGATCAACAGGAAGGCAGACATAGGTACTGAGTGCTCAGTGTCTTGGGTGCTGGGTTCTTGGTGTCATGAGTGCTGGATGCTCAGTATCATGGATGCTGGGGTGCTCACTCACGTGGTGTCTTGCCAGGGACTTAGTACTTCTTTTCACAAAGGGGGAGCACATTCACACACATTTTGGAGGTGCAGTCTGTAAGCAGAAGCAATGCTGCAGTTGTCTGATGGCTCTGAGGAGACCTCATTCTCTGTGCCTCTGTCTCAGTGCGCAACACACACCCCCAACTTCACCCACTTGTCCCAAGGAGGAGAAGCAGCACCTTGCCAAGAGCAACCACCCAGCCAGCACGGGCATGGGCAGAGGGCAACATTTGTTCCAGCCCCTGGGTGTGGGGCTCTTTCCTCACCCACCACTCCAGGCCGGAATCACTGATACAATCTGCCCAGGCCTTGGGCAAAAACGCAGAGGCCCCAAGGACGAGAAAAAGGAGGGGCTGCACGTGGCTCCCCCCATGGGAGCCCATCTGTACTGACAGGGCTCTGGCTGGAGCGAGGTCACACATCCACCCCATAACTGGACACAGGGCAGCCTGTGGACGAGACAGGCACAGACACACATCTCCAGATTTGATGCCTGCTGTCTGCCCTCCAGAAGGACATTAGGGGTTGGCGACAGGGCTCAGTGGGTCAGGCACCTGCTGGCAAACTTGGAGACCTGGGTTCAAGTCCCAGAAGCCCACATGGTGGAAGAAGAGAACTGACTTCTGAAAGTTGAGCTCTGACCTCCACCCGTGCCATGCAATGGTCTGCGCTCTCTCTCTCTCTCTCTCTCTCTCTCTCTTTCTCTCTCTCTCTCTCCTCTCATAAATAAACAAAATATTTTTAAGGACTGAAGGGGGTAGATGTTGGGACTGACGCCCCCAGGCTGTGGTGACCCCCCTGCTCAGTGCCTGGCGGAGGGGTGAGCTGGGCTTTTCCCCATGGCGGCTGCAGCCAGCGGTCATTCATCTTGTGGGTGGCTTGTGACAAGGCGGCCGGGGACAGACGCTAAGGACACGCCAGCCACTCATTCAGAAGCCGGCAGACCTTGAAATTGACTTTGATGGATGGGTTCTGGGCTAGGGAGACCTGGCCCCCCTTGGGAAGCCAGGCTGTGTGCTCTGCGCCCCAGACTGTCTGGATGCAACCTTGGGTGAGTGTGTGTGTGTGTGTGTGTGTGTGTGTGTGTGTGTGTGTGTGTGTGTCTGTGTGTCTGTGTGTCTGTGTGTCTGTGTGCACGTGCATATGTGTGCATGTGTGTGTGTTTTTGGTATATACGTGCATCTATATGTCTCTATGTGCATACATATGTGCATGGATGTGTATGTGTCTTTATGCACATGTGTGCATGCATATAGATGTATATGTGATATATGTGTGTGTGCATGTATGCATGTGTGTGCATGTGGATGTGGTGTATATGCATGTGCATTGGTGCATGCATACATGTGCACAAATGTGTGATGTATGCATGTATGTCAGCATGTGTGGTACATGCATTCATGTGTGCATGAAGAGGTGCCTGGTGTATGTGTGTGTGCATGTGGTGACGCTTGTATGTGTGTGGTGTATACATGTATGTCCATGAGGAACACACTCACTCGTGTGTACGTGTGGAGGCCAGAGATGATGTTGGACTTCTTCCTCTCTTGCTCTCTGCTTAGTATTTTTATTTGGGGGAAGGGGGGAGACAAGCCCGGTGCAGCCCGTGGCATGTGGGGGTCAGAATAAGTTCTGAAAGTCGCACTTGTGGGCTCAGGGTGAAGCTCAGGTGGTCAGAGTATAGGCACACCTGGGACGAAGCCCCCTCTCCCCCCAGAAGCTGCTTCTCCGACCCCTGTGGGAATATATTCCCTCATGAGGGCCCATCAGCACGAGCCATGGGCCAGACTCGCCACCTGGGGGCCATGCCCGTGTCCCTTGCTCTACCAGGGTCTCCTCCCCCACCCAGAACTTTCCACAGTGCCTGGCATATAGCAAGCGCTCAATAATTGTGTGTTGTGCCTATGGAATGGCTCGCTGAACCCCAGATGCGCTGGGGAACTTTGGGGATGGGGTGTTGAGGTCACAAGTCTCCCCAGCCCCCCGCCCCCCGCCCGCTCCTGCTTCCTCACCAGAACAAGTGCTAGTGAACTGGGGGGGGACCAGACCCCATGACTGAGGCTGAAGGGGATGAGGCACAGGCTTTACCTCCGGAGCCATCTCACCTTAAGCTACCTATGTTTGGGTGTGTGCATCTATTGAGTGCTGACTGCATGCACAGGCCTGGCTTCTCAGTGGCGGGTTGCTGCAAGCAGCTGCATTTCCAGGTGTCAGCGGCAGCTGAAGAAGGCTCTGAGGAGTTGATTTGACCTTCATGACCCATGTTGGTCTCTGGGCATTGGGTTTCCCACATGCATGTCTCCTGGGCCCTCTGGTAGGAGGGATGCTGGCTAGGGGCTCCCCTCCCTGCCACAGTCACCAAGCTCCAGCGCATTGTTCTGGAATGTTCGGCCTCCAGCCAACAGTTAGGCAGCTGAGGAGGAATGCATGGGGGAAGGGCGAGGGGCCAGATTGCGCCCTGGGGTGTTGAAGTTTTTATGGATGATGCAGAGGGGCCTCAGCATGGGGTCTCTGCTCACCTGTACCTGTGTGTATGTGCGCGCATATCTGTGTTCCTGTGTGTGTCTGCATGTCTATGTATGTCTTTGTCTTTCTCTATGTGTGCATACGTGTGCGTGTGTGTGTGTATGTACAAGAGGGCATTGAGTGTGTGTGGCTGTGAAGGACCAAGGGTGACATCAGGAATCACCTTAGATTGTTCTACCTCCTATTGCTTTGCTGTGGGGTTTCTCCGGCACCGCTTTCCGGGCTGGAATCACAGGCCACCGCTGTATCCACCTGGCATTTTCACGTAGGATCTGAACTCGGGTCCTTCTGCTTGTAAGGCAGAGGCTTAAGCCCTGAGCGTCTCTCTAGTCTCTGAGCTCTGCCTACATTTCCTGGCACCCACAGAGCACAGGACAAGTGACGGGGGAGTAGGGGAGGGCTGTCTCTGTGTGCTCCCATCTGCAGAGCCCAGTAGAATCTGGCTGCCGCTGCCTTCCTTGCCACTGGGACTCAGAGTTCAAATCCTTCCCCAGCCTAACTGCCTAAGAGGCTGCGGCAGGAGTTGGGGGCTGAAAGCCTGGGCTCCTGGGGATGGCTGTCTCAAGCCCCCCAACAAGCCACAGAAAGGGGAGGCCCAGAGAGACGGGGCCCAGAGAAATGGCTCAGCTGCTGAAGTGCACAAGCTCCAGGACCTGAGCTGAACTCAGCGTCGTGTAAAACAACCAGGAGTGACGTGGCATAGTGTGGCATGATGTGCCATGACGTGATGTGATGTGTTGTGATATGGCATGGGGTGACGTGATGTGGTGTGGCACATACGTGGGGAGGCGCCTTTGGACAGAGCTTGCCTGACCAGCCTTGGGTGATTGTGGGGGTTCCCCTCCTGCTAAAGCTCCTGGAATAAAGCTCCTGGAATAGCCCTGGTCCAGCCAGTGACTGAGCAGGTAGACCAGCTGCCCTTGGAGGGAGGGGTCGGTCCCTAGCAGGGGGCTTCTCCTGTCAGCAGGCTGCTGGGCATCAAGTACAGGACGCGGCCAGCACCTGGCTCGCTGGACCCTCCGCCTCGCTCTGGTCTCCCAGCCAGGGCTGATGGTAGTCGCAGGGCCCTGGCGTTGAGGGACCCAGGAGGCCACACCTCACATCCCTGGCATGGTAGCTCTGGCCCAAGGGCGACAGGTCTGCTCCCCAGGCCCCCAAGCCTGGTCCATTGTGAATGACTCTGGGTGGTCAGTGGGGGGCAGGAGGGGCCTTCCTTCCGGTCCCCAGGCCCAGGGGCATGCTGGGAGGTTGCGTTGCGTCAAGCTCACACTGCAGCGGCATCCATCCTCCTCGTCCTCGGGTTGATGGTACCTCAGCTGACATGCCACGCCCGTCTTCCCTGAACCCTCTCCAAATGGACTTGGAGGATCAGGTCCACTGTGGGGTGCTGGGGGCAGCTCTGTGAACTCCCAGGCCCTTTGCTCAGGGTAGAGTCATGGGCATTTAACACAGTGTGTCCAGGAGCGGCCGGGGGGGGGGCGTCCCCTCAGGGTCTTCTGACCATGACTCTGGGGCCCAGGCTATGTGGGGCGCCCCCACCCCAGTCCTGTCCAGCATCACTGCCTATCTGTCCCCTAGTTCTCACAGTGCCACATGCAAACTGTAGTGTGCACGCAAAGGAGTCTCACCTTGGGTTGGGAATGGGCTGTTTGTATCAAACGATTAAAGCTGCCAGGCGCCTTTGAGATTTTCTGGAATTTTCCACAGTCGGTACACTGTGGGTTTCATGTGCAATTTTTTTTTACATAGTGCGGGACGTGTGCATGTGTGTGCACAGATGCACGTGGGCGTACCTGTGGAGGCCTGAGGCTCATAGCAGGAATTTCATCCTCCGTCGCTCTTCCACCTTCCTGCTGAGAGCCTGGGTCTCTCATTAAAACAAGAGCAGCCACTCGGACAAGTCTGGCTGCCAGTTGATTCTGGGGAGCCCCAGGCTCCATCTTCCAGGGCTGGAGAGAAAGGGCGGCATGTATGTAGAATCAGGGGATCTGAACTCTGAACCTTGAGCTTGAGTGGCAGGTGCTTTAACCACTGGGCAAAATTTTAAGAAGAAGTAAAAGGAAGATGCTGAGAGCTGCACGTGTGGTTGGGGTGCAGGGGGTTCTCGACGTCCTGAGCTGCCAGGTCCCCCCAACCCCCAGTCATGTGGAGACCGGGCATTCCGGTCGCATGGGCAGCTCCCCAGTTAGGCCGGAGGTTGGGAGGGGCCAGGGGTGGGAGCAGGGCATCTGGGGGGACCCCCTTTCCTTCATGCCCTGGGGTTCCTGAGCACCCAGACCAAGCACAGCAGCTGCTTCTGGTGCGCGTGGGGATTAGCAGAGACGCTCTCCTGATGCCCACGAGTAGCTGCATCTGGAGCATCCCAGGGCAGGGCGGGGCTTGCTGGGGCTGTCATCCTAGGCCAGAGTGGTGCGCCCCCCAGCCGCAGCTGTGGGAGGCCAGGAGGCTAGCTCAATGCTCCTGCACCCGTCTCCCTCCTCACACCCAGGGCAGGCAGGCAGATTCATCGATAATCCAGCCATTTGGGATTAGTTGACCAAGTGACCCGGAAGCCATGTGCCTGGTGTCCCTGTGGACAGAGGACAGACAGGCCAAGATCAGGCAGGTGCAGCCTGGGCCATACCACAGATGACCTCTGATCTCCACACTGCGTCTCTATCCTCACGGGTCCTGTCTAACCCACAAGTCTCTGTTCCTGAGCTCTATGATGTCTCAGCAGCCAGCAGTGTCCAGCCCGGGCTAGCCAGAGGTCAGCTGACTTAGATTCTCCATAAAGACTTGGGCAGAGCCAAGACAGAGGTCTCCCTACCAGATGGGCCTGAATTCAGCCAGTGCCAGGTTGTAAAAAAGTGGGCGTGGTCAGGTGCCAAAAAATCTTTATTAAAAAAAGAAAAAGCTCGGGACCAGATTTGGTCAGCAAGCTGTAGTTTGCTGACTCGTGGTCTCAGTCTCAGTCAGTTAAGGCTCCTCCATCCCCTTTTGGGGATAGTCATGTGACCCACTCTAGCCAATGAGACAGACTCCCCTGGGGCGGAAATTTGAGGAATGTTTACTGTTTCCTTTGGGGTTGTGCTTTGTCCTGTGGAGATGGGATGTTCAAAGCAATGGCAACCATCTTGGGAACATGAGGTACAGGGGGGAGAGAGAGAGAGAGAGAGAGAATGCCCACCTGGTCCCAATGTCCCCTCTAGGATGAGCCGCCCACCCTGCACCTCCCCCATACCTGATTTTCATAAACCAACTCACTAAACCTGCAAGAACTAGAATTTTCTGTCATCTGTTAGCTAAGGGAATCTGAGACTCCCAACACCTTCCTCAGGCCCTGCGCTCAGCGACCCCCACCCCAATCACCCCCACAGCGGGTGTGGGGAGCCAGTTGGGAATCTAAGGATCCAATTCCTGCCCAGAATCCTCTGGCTCCGGCCATCCATGTGTGCAGCGAGGTCAGCCGGACCTGGCTGTGAGGGTCAAAGGCAAATAACCGTGAGCCACATCTGTCCTGTGCCGGGAGGTCGCCTATGCAGCGTCCTGGACTGCAGGGACCCTCAGGCTCTTGTCACTATGACAGCTGCCCCCAGCTGCCCCCAGCTGCCCCCAGCTGTGCCTCTGCTGTCCCCAATGAGGGTCATCATGGCTCCGAGGCTCTTGCTGGCCAATCACACGGCCGGAAGTCACGATCTAAGAGAAGGCCCAGGAGGGGCGCTGTCTCCCAAGCTGGGGGGCATACCGAGGCCATCAGAGCTGCGGCCTGGCCCTGCAGGGCATCCCACCCGCCTGCCTGGCCTCTGTCTGTCTAGGATGCAGGGCCGGTCAGCTTCTGGCTGGTAATCTCGGCGTACCGTCTTTTCCTGGGCTGTTTCATTACTAAGCTGGGGTGTCTGGGCTGCCCATGGCTCTGGCCACCCCAGGGCCCCTGATGACTTGCCCTGCCACATGCCCAACGCTGGCATAAGCACCTTGAAGGCGCACCCTGGAAATCCCACACAGCGGGGGTCAATGAGGTGCAAGTTCAGAGGCTGGCCCCCCACAACCCTGCTGGCTCCAAGCTCCTCCCCCTGACCCCAGGCTCCTCCCCTGACCCAGATTCCCCCCCACCAGGCTCCCCCTCCACACTCAGGCTCCTCCTCCTGACCCCAGGGTCCTCCACTGACCCAGGGCCCCCCAGGCTCCTCCCCTGACCACTCCCCCCCTGACTCAGGCTCCCCTCATGACCCAGGGTCCCCTCTGATCCCAGGCTCCCACTGCTGCTGACACTGGGTCTCACTGGCCTCTGGTCGCAGCTCATGCAGCTGAAGTCATATGCCTGGGGACCTGAGTTGTGACTCACCCCCAAAGGGAGGACCAATCCTCAGACAGGATCGCGCCTACAGCACACAAGCACACGCATGTACAAGCATGAGCAATGCACAGGGGTCACCGCTGACCCTGAGGCCAGGCTGGGCCCCTTGAGCTTGGATCTGTCCCCACAGCCTGGTTCTGACATCACAGGGCTCTGCCTCACCCCCCCTCCTTCCCCAGGCGGCTCCCCGCAGAGCACCCCACGGCAGCCTCGGGGACCCTGGCTTCTCACTGTCGGGGCCTCAGGCTGTGCGAAGCCGCTGCTAGTGTTTCATCTTCAAAGCGCCGCTGCGGTGCTAAATAATTAATTCTCGCCAGGCTGCAGGCTGCGGGCTACGGAATAAATAAATGTCACCAGCGTGGGGCGACTTGAGCTCCCTGGGACTCGCAGAGAGGCTCCCGCGCCAGCAGAGGGTCGGCTGGGGACACGGCTCCCAGTCTGTGGGAGCTGGGGGGCCTCAGGCAGACAGATGGAGGGAGGGGCAGACAGATGGACAGATGGAAAGACAGACAAGTGGAGGGGCAGACAGATGGACAGATAGATGGACAGAGGGGCAGATGGTACGGACAGATGGATGGACAGAGGGGCAGGTGGTTGGATGGACAGGACAGACAGATGAATAAACAGATAGACGGACAGACAGATAGAGAGGAGTGGATAGACAGAGACACACGTGGATGGGTGGACGTGTGCCTGCCCTGTGGACCACCCTGCCCGAGGCTGTGGGTCCCGGTCGCTTTCAGAGGTTCAGAGACCTTCCCTGGGTGACGGCCGCTTCCCGCGCAGTGAAAAGCTGAAATCTGGAAAGACCTTGGGTTGAGGGAATTAGGGCCATCTGTCCACACGGTGTGTGGGCCGCACTGTCCCCCGATATCCCCATCACAAGTGCTGGCCATGGGGGTCTTGGGCCGTTTGAGCCCCAGGGGGACTTGGGTGAGATAGGACCCTCCTCTTTTGGGATTCCAGCCAGTAAGCTTTGGGGCCCCCTGGGGTGTCCAGGCTGCAGCAGCCCTGCCCACATCCCACATCATCCAGGCTTTGGCCACCCATGGGGACCACCTTCTGCCTGCACCCCGGCTGCCCACACCACACGGCCTGGAAGTGACAGAACCCGGGGGGGGGGGGAGGGGTGGTTTCATTGCCACAGTTGGTCTGACTAACGGCAGCTCTCCTGCAGGTGCACCACAGTGTGGGGGGGTGAGCACTGCCAGTGACCCTCAGCTGAGCTGAGTCCAGACCACCAGCTCCTGGCTTGATCTTCCTCCAACCAGTGTCCTGGGGGCCGCACCCTTGTGAGCCCCCAAAACGTCTCTTCCACTGCACTGTATGCTGTGGGAGAGAGACACCCCGCTGCCTCTGGCTGTGATAGGAGCTTGTCGGGGGGCTCATGGCCTCCCCTTCTGTCCCCCCTGCTCCTGGGGTTCCACCAAAGGCAAAGTGAGGTCTGGCCAGAGTGGGAACAAAGAGCTGCGTAAGGGGAGATCAGGGTTGGCCTTCAGTCCAGGGGTCTGCTGTGGGGTCAGGCAGGCGTCTGTGCCGGGGCCCTGTGGTCGGCAAGGCCAGGCTGAGGCTGTCTGGCCCTCAGGTCAGGATGTCTGTTTTCACTGCTGTGTAGTTTTCCACTGTGTGAAACATACTACAGTTTACCTGTCCGGCACCTGTGGGACAGACTCGGCCCTTGTGAACAGCCATGTGACCTGAGAGCACGTTCCTGAGGAGGGGCAGGTTACATGTCTTCTAGCTCGTTCTATTCCTGAGAAAATATGACCTCCCACCAGGACCCACTCCTGCCCTCTTCGAGAACGGCTGTCTCAACCCCACGGTGCTCAGAGTGGGAGTGAGGGGATCGCTGTGGTTCAGCCTCAGAGTTGGAGGCCAAGCCCGCCTCCCCGCCCCTCCCTGGCTGTGTGGATGAGGACTGGGCGCGGCCCCTGCAGCTGGAAGAGACACTGAGCTCAATTCATCTGGCCTTCAAAGCCCTTCTGTGTGCAGAATCCAGAGCCCTGGCCAAGTCCTCCCCGGAACACACGGGCCCTTGTGGAGGCCTCGGCTGCCTGCCCCGGGGCAGCCAGATGCCAGGGTAGCAACCCCAGCCCAGCTGCCCGCCTGGCCTGTCCCACCCTACCAGAGGAGACTGGAGGGGGAAGCCCCCCACCAGGGGCCTCGTGAGTCCTGGGGGCTGCTGAGGCACCGGCTCTCATCTGAAGCCTCCAGGAGGAGACACAGCTGGTTCCTTCCTCCGCTGTTGTTGTCAGGCACCCGGAAGATGCTCTGTGCTCCCCAAAGTGCGCCAAGTTCTAGAGAATTCCTCACCCACACCCATGAGGAAGTTCTAGTTAGTCTGTAGGGCTTGGGTCTGGGTCTGGTTTTAGAGGGAAAGGATCATTGCAGGGGGCTCTGGGGGTCGGACTCTGCCCAGATATCTTGGGGGGGGGTGTCCGTTTCCTACAGTGTGTTCTAGTCGGATACACAGGAAACAGGCAAACATGCTAGACATTCATAGAGGCTGCTTCTGTCCAGATGGTTTCCTGCTCTGACCTGTGAGAGCACTGTGCAGGGAGTCACAGCCCCTCCCAGCCCCTCAGCTGCAGCCTCAAAACAGCTGAGGTCCCATTCTCTCCCAGGGGTCCTGTTTCCTTCCTGCGATCCAGGCAGATTCTATCTGTTTTGTGAGCTCAGCTCTTAGATGAAACCCAGCACTGCTCACGGCGCTGGCCTCAGGACCTTGACACTTGCTGTTCTTTCTGCCCAAGGTCCCTCTTCCCTCCTCTCTCTGTACATGTAACCCAGGATGGCGCCCCAAAATGCTGGGATTGTACCTGCTCCCCTCCACACTTGGCTCCTGTCATTTTACAAGTCAGCACCTCGTGTCCCCACAAACTCACGGTCGGGGACCCTGCTGAACTCCTGGGGTGTCACAGAGAAGGTGCAGACAGGCTCTCAGGCCACCCCCAGCCCCTTGTGCAGATCTGGGGTCTGTGTAGCTGCCTGGCAGGTGGTGTGTGATTGTCTGTGTGCCCATGTGTATGTCTGTGAGTGTGTGTGAGCTAGTGTGTGTGAGCATGTGTGTGACAGTGTGTGCCTGTGAGCAAGTACATGCATATGTGTTGAGCATGTGAGTGTGTGAGTACATGTGTTTTGTTTGCATGTGTGTATGAATGTTCATGCACGTGTGTGAGTACATACTCATGTGTGAAAATGTGTGTGTATATGTGTGAATGCACATGCATGTATGTGTGAATGCATTTGCACGTGTGTGAATGTATGTGCATGTGTGTAAATACAGGTGTGTGAATGCATGCATGTGAACACATACGCATGCATGTGAATGCACGTGACACACATGAACGTATATGCCATGTGTGAATGCATCTACACATGTGTGAATGCATGTGCACGTATGCATGCACGCGTATGTATATGGATGTGCCATGTGTGAATGCATTTACACATGTGTGAATGCATGTGCATGTATGTACAAATGCACACATGTGAATGCACATGCTGTGTGTATGCACGCGCACATGTGCGAATATATGTCCATGTGTGTGAATGCACGTGTCCTGCATGGATGCATGCACATGCATGAATGCACATGTGTGGGAGTGCATATGCATGTGTGAATGCATGCGTGCGTGTGTGAAGGATAGAGGTGTTGGACACCTCAGACTGCTTCAGACAGGGGGCAGGTCTTCCACCACATCCCTCCTACCTCCCCCCACCCAGTGCCATGGAGTCCAGTCCTCCCAGGGCAGCAGCCAATCCCAAGGAACCCCTGGAAGATGAGGGGTGCCCTTGGAGCTCTGGGGCTGGGCCTCTGTGTCCCAGCTATGCTCCTGGCTCTGTCCCGCCTCTCAGGCCATCTTCTCAGTGGAACCCACTGGCCAAGGTCACTGCGCCCCAAGCCATCTGTCGGAAACAATAGGGATGCGCTCTGGGGGACTCTGGGAGGGGGAGCCAGGGGAGTTATAAATCTAGAAGATTCCCTGCCTGATCCGCTCCACCCCGCCACCCTGGGGACTGGGGAGGGCTCTCGCGACTGGGCTGTGATAAAGCCCCCGACTGGGAGGTGCGGGACCATCTGGCAAGGGCTGGCAGCCAGCAGCCTGTGTGTCAGCATGGGGCTCCCTGCATCCTTTCTACAAACACGCCATGTGGGGAGGGGGCGGCTGGTGCCACCTGGGCCCCTCCCAAGCCCAGAAGCAGTGGGGCTCCCCGGGTGGGGACCCCTTCAGGCCCCCACCCTTGAGAGCACCCCTGCTTCCTGCCTGGGGACCCCGTCCTGCCTCTCAGCCAGGCCGCCCTGTTCCTTTGGCCGCTTGGCAGGTCTTGCTGCCCACGCAGGGCTCGGGGTTTCCTTCGCGTTCATTGAATAAGTTGTTTGTGCTTAAAAACGTGTGTGTTGAGGAAGATTTTACCAAAGGGTCCGTGTGGCTGGGTGCTCTGGAAAGATCCGGGCCGCCGTCCAGCAGCCCAAGGTCAGCTGGGCAGAGGTGCTGGCCGCAGACAGGGCACGGTTCAGTGCCCACTCTGGTACCCAGGGAGGCCCAGCCTGAGGGGTCCTGGGCTCCTGTTGCAAATTCAGGATGGTCCTGGGCAGCCACTCAACGCTCAGGCACCCCAATAGTTCCTCCATTTGGGATGGTAGAGAAAAAGAGGGTTCACGCCAGTGGAGTGGCTGGAGATGGATGGGTGGATGGGAGCAGGTATGGTTTGCTCAAGCTGCACAGTGATGGCAGCTTTACCTGCTGAGCGGGGGCTTCCAGGCAGACACTGAGGCCAAGAGGGATGGGGAGGAGGGACGGGGAGGAGGGATGGGGAAAGGGGACAGGGAGGCGGGATGGGGAGGAGGGACAGGTCATGCTCCCCCTGACAGAGCCAAGGAGACTCTTCACCCTTCTGGGACAACCATAGTCCTGTGAGGCCTGAAGCTGAGACCCACTGTGTCCTCCGCCAAGTTGTCCGGTGTTCTGGCCTCTCACTGGCTTTGCCTCAGGGGCTCTGGTGGCCTCATGCACACGACCCCTCTGCCTGTCAGACTTGGCCCAAGCCATGGAAGAACCAAGAGGCTCCCTGGTGCCAGGAGAGGAAGGCGGGGTACCGCTCAGTCAGCATGACCCTGAGCATAGACATGAGTGTGTGCACACAGGCACACACGTGCACGTATGCAGGTGCACACGGATGCACATGTGTGCGCACCAGTGTTTGCAGGTGCGTGCATGTGCGCAAGTATGTGCATGCATGTTTGCAGGTGCATTGTGTGCAAGTGCACATGGATATGTGCACACACATGAGTCCACCTGCACCGGTGTGTAGGTACCTGTGTGCACATGTGTGTGTGTCGTAGTTAGGCACAGGTGTCAATTTGACAGTTGAGGGTTTGAGCTCTGGGCACATTTGTGGAGAATTGATGGTTGAGTTGAGCCCAGAGCAAACCTGCAGGAGATTGTCTAGCTGCTGGGGATGGCCCAGCCCATGGTGGGTGGGATTAGGCCCTGGAATAAATCACGGAGAGCTGGTTGAGAGAGTTGGCATCCTTCTGTTCACTTGGCCAGACATGCTGGTCTGGCGAGTAAGGATCACCCCTCTCTCAGCTGTTAGGTAGAGATGGTGTGGCCAGTTTCCCCGGCCTGGTGTTGGTGTCAAGCTGGACAGACTGTAACCGGACTATGAGTAAGAAAATAATCCCCTTGTTCCCTTAAGCCATTTGATGCTCATTTATCAGCAACCATGCAGGTGACTGCTACAATGTGCATACATGTTTGGAGGTGCATTGTGTGTGCATGTGTGCAGGTGCTTGTGGATGCAAGTGTGCACACACATGTGTACACGTGCAAAAGATTTTTACTTTTTATTTCCACAATCAATTTGTATCAAGCATACAGTTGGAGCTCGATAAGTGTATATATGAAGGTGTGTGTGTGTGCACGTGTGTTCACATGTGTGGAGGTGTGTTTGCACGTGTTCCCATGTGTGGAGGTGTGTGTGCACTCATGTTTGCCTGAATGTGAAAGCCCCCCTCAGCCCCCCTTGTCCCTCACGTGTGTTTGAGACAGGGTTTCAGTGGTACCTGGCGCTCACTGATTGGCTGGCACTGCCAGCACAGCTGGGTGGCCCCAGGAGACCACAAGGGTGTGAGAAGGAGGGAGCTGGGGATGTGCTCGGTGGGCAGAGCGCTGACCCAGCACGCACGAGGCTCTGGGCCCCATTCCTAGCGCTGTGCTGCGGAGGGGTCAGCTGTCACGCAGCACTCAAGGGCTCAGGCAGCAGAATCAGAGTTCCAGGTCATCTTCATCTACACGGTGTATTCAATACCAGCCCAGCCCATTGAGAGAGAGAGAGAGAGAGAGAAAGGAAAGAAAGAAAGAAAGAATGAATGAGAGAAAGAGAACGAGTGCATGGAGGGAGGGGTGGCGAGATGGTGGTCAGCAAATGTGCTACTTCATGGCTGGGAGACACGGATTTGCTTCTCCCAGAAGCTTCTGGAAGGAACTGTCTCTACCCACACCTTCAATTGGGAGGCCCCATGAGCCTCCCAAGAGACGTCTAATCCCCAGGGCTCCTGGCTCCCTTACCATGGATGGGTCCCTGAGTGTCTCAGCATCCCATGGTGTCCAGAGGCAAATGCGGCCTCTAAGCCCAGCCTCGGCCTGGCCTCGAGTAGCTACATGGGGTAGGTGCCCGCTTGGCTCCGAGGGTGGGGACTGGGGTGAGAAAGTCGTGCCCACAGTTCACCCCACAGGGGACCAGCCTGCCATGAGGTACAAGCCTCAGCCTCTGTGGAGGACGGAGCAGTGGCTGAGCAGGGTCTGTCCCCTCGGAGGTCCTGGCTGCCCGCTGGACCCCCATCTGTGTTACATCAGCTCTCCAAGGCAGAGGGCGGTGACCATGTGTGCCTTGCAGCTGGACACTTGGCTCAGTCGGGGGCTATGGAGCAGGAGAAGGCAAAGCTGGGACACTGGCCAGGCTGTGGGGGGTACGTGGGGAGCCAGGTCCCACTCCAGGCTGCCAGCTCCCCAGCAGGCTGGGTGACCAGTGAATTTCCGCAGCTCTGCGGTGTGTAAGTGACCGAAAGAGAATCGAGCTGTCCAGGGGACAGGAAGTGACCCCGCTGGACCCCACCGTGGTTGTGCAGGACAAGTCCTGTCGAGTGGCTTGAGTGATAGACCCTTGGCCAGTTCTGAATGTCTCGGCCCCACCCAGGCATGGGTTGGTTTAGGCCAATCAATCAGCACCGATTGAGTTCCTATTGCATACCAGGTGCATGGGACACAGGCAGTGCCCCCAGAAGGGATCCAGGAGAGCCTGGAGCAGGGCCGCAAGTCTCTCGACCCCAGTCCTGCGTCCCCAAGTCTGCGGAAACCACGCAGCCACATGTAGCAAAGTCAGCGCTGACTGTGGCCTGACTCACAGGGACTCTCGCAGTGCATGGACGGGGTGTCAGGGGGCAGGTGGCTACCAGTTCAGCTCCCTGCCCGCTTCTCCCTGTTCCGTCTCTACAATTAACTCGGCCTTTTCCTCGAGGTCACAGGGTGGCTGCCAGAGCTCCAGCCATCGTTCATCACACATACTCTCCAGAGGCAAGAAGGAAGGAAGGAAGGTGATGGGCGGGGACCCAGGGGAGCGAGTTTCTCTTCCTGTTTCTTCCTGGGGTTCCTTCCCAAAAGCCACTGGCAGACTTCCTGCTTTAAGGACCAGAAACTCAGCCGAGTGAGCTGGGACCCAGGGGCTCAGGCAGAAGTTACTGGAAGGGACAAGGAAGGGCCTCGTGTATCTGATGCGTGTGTGCGTGCGTCAGATGCACCGTGAGTCCCTGTGGAGGCCCAGAGCCGACATGGAACATCACCCCCGATGGCTCCATCACATTATTGCTTTGCTCTGGGGTTTTCCAGACTCCACCTTCCAGGGCCAGAATTTGTACCTGGATCTGGGATCCGAACTCAGGCCCATGTGCCTGTGAGGCAGCGGCCTAAGCCTGAGCCGTGTCTGCAGCCCACGGGTCCATCTCTTGAGAAAGAAGTGGGCGCATGGACATGGCATCCCTCACTTTAATCCCACGTTCCGGAGGCGGATGATCGGAATCCCGTGGTAAGCCTGAGCTACTTGTGGGTGGTCTGGGAGTACCCTGGGCTACGTGGGGCGTTCGAAGCAGCAGCTAAACCCCCTCATGCCGGCTGCCCAGAGGAGCCGCCGACCTTCGCGTGAACTCCAGAGGATCCCATCCTGCAGACCCCCAGGCGGACCCCTGCCAGCCGGGTGCCCCTGCCAGCCAGGGGAGCCTAGAGCATCCTGGGCATTGGGCACTGACAGGAAGATCCGCTGCCTCCTGCGCCGTCCTCAGGCGGACTGAGGCGGCGACATCGTGTTCCTATCTCCAGCGCGTGGGTGTCTCCTGACGCCCCCTTTGTGCCCGGCACGCATCTCCGGTGACGTCCCAGTTGCCATGGTGAGAGGCGCTTCTCCATCAGCGACAGTCACCACCTCGCCGGGCCCAGAGCCAGCACAGCCCAAGGGCAGCCGAATCCCGGGCTCCGGCCACCTGGGGACGCTGGCTGCCAGCCACCCCGGGGACAGGGTGGAGGGGTGTCCTCGCCAGAGCTGCCCCACCGGAGGTCAGGCTGTGGCAGGCTTCTGTGACCCGCTGTGTGACCTTGAGCCTCCAGCCTTTATTCGAAACTCCCCGTGTCTTAAGCCTCCCTCCAGCTCTGTCTGGGTCTGTCTGGGGCAGGCGATCACTTATTCACTTGACCAATGCTAACCGAACCCTGGATGCCAGCGGAGGGGGGATGAAAGCAGGGATTGGCCTCCAGCTCCTTGTCTTCTAGACTTTTTGGCTGGCTGTGACCTCATAAACATCAGGAGAGGAGTGGGGAAGATGGTGTGCACCGGAGAAGATTCTGGAATGCACCAGAAGTCGGGGGGGGGGGGTAGCAGAGAGGCTGTGTGTGTAAATGCCCTGGGGCGGGATTGTTTCAGCGTGTTGACCATCGGCATAGGTCCAAGTGAGCCTGGGGGGAGGGGAGAGGAGTGGGGTGGAGAGGACCCCAGCTGGAAATCTGTTGTGAGAGCCAGAGGCAGAACTGCGCACTCACTGGCTCCAGACTTTATTTCTGCTGAGGGGGGTGCAGCACCCCAGGACCCACTAGAACAACGGATACCTTCCACATGCTGGTAGCCAGCACTGAGAACCAGGCACGGGGGGGGGGTCGTGTGGCACCGCCAGGTTTGGTCCTCATACAACATGCACATGTGGTGTATTAGTTGCCCTTGAAAAGTTTCCCGTAGCTGCTTCAGCAGCAACCTCAGTTTGGAGCCAGCCAGGTCTTGTACCCAGTGCCCAGTGCTCGGCTGGCTCCTGGCCAGAGACACTGCTCCTGAAGGGCGCGTGATGCCAGGACCCCACACACCAGGGGGGTCAGATGACCCCTTCTCCAGGGGTCCCAGGCAGGTGGCTGCACCGTGACTCAGATTCCTCTGTGGCTTAAACAGGAATCACCCCCTGCCTCCGTGGAGTGGGAATGCTGCAGCTTCAGCCTCCCAGGGTACCAACAGTGTGTAGTGTTCACAGTGACCAAAGAGGGAGAGCGACTTCCCTGAAGTTGCACAGCCGCCTGCATGCCACAGGGCTCCCTGTAAAGTGCTCTGGGAGAAGAGGCTCCAAGTGGCCCCTACTCTTTGGGCTTGGAAAGGGGGTCACTGCCAAACCCAGGAAGCACAACAACCCTGGGAAGTCGGCAGAGTGGGGAGCTGTTCCTTCCCAGTGTCCCCCCCCAAGGCTGATACTCCGAGTCTGCTTCATCTCAGGTTCAAGGGTCAGGCTTGTCCTTGGTGGCTGAGCGGCTGGATGTGGTCTCCAGGCAGAGGGGAGCCCCCAACCCAGATGGCAGGCTTCAGGCCCAGGGCCTCCAGCTGGGGCTTCTTGCTGGATCTCAGGGCTGAGCCCCCGTCCTGGCCCTGGGGAGGCTGCAGTGGGCTCCTGGGACACCCTTTCCAGCCTTGGCTGGTGGGTTTTAGCCTGTTGAAGTGACTGCCTGTGGTCTCGCTGGCCAGCGTCCATCCCGAGCTGCTTCGCTGGGCCTGAGTCACCGCGAGGTGGGTCCACTTGCACGTCTATGACCTGCGAGGGGCTTGTTCCTGACCTCTGAGGGCCAAGAGCCGCGGGAGGATAGGGGTGGGGGCAGCCGCCTCACAGCCCTGGAACCAGTGTGCGCGCGCACACACACGCGCACATACACAAGCACACAGTGCAAATGCACGCATGCATGCAAACACGCACACACACATGCAAACACGCACGCACACATGCAAACAAATGCACACACATGCACACACACCCAGCCATGCACACACGTGCAAATGCACACGCACATGTTCACGCATGCAAATACACATGCGTGCGCATCCGCACACATGCTTGCATGCAGCTGGCTGGAAACCAGATGTCGTGCAGGTGTGTGGAGGAGGAGACGGGACTTTTCCTGATGTATCTTCAAACATCTCACATAGGACACAGTAGAGGTTCTGTTCCTAGGCCCCAAAGCCTTCCTTTCTGTTCCCCGCCCCCACCTGCCCCTTAGCACCCTAAGTCCACTCGTATGCCCCCCAAGAACAAAGCTGTAGGCTCGGAGGGTCTTTCCAGACACTGTTTCCTAGAGTCAGCTGCCCTGTAGCAATGGGGGGGTGTTACTCCATCTTCTCTTCTCACTCACCTGCCTCAGGACCTTGGCACTGGCAGCCTTTGACCTGTTCGGTGGTGTCTGCCTGTGGGTCTCCCTGACTACCCACTGCCCCTCTCCACAGGGTCCCCCTGACAACCCACCCCTCTCCATGGCGTCTTGACGTCCCAGCTCGTTCCTCATGCAGTTTCGACCACCTTTTGTCCATTGTGGAGTGGTTCTCTCTGGTTAAAGGCCAGCCAGTGTGTCGGGGACACAGCTTGGCGGGAAAAGTGCCCCTAAGTCTAGCGGCCTGAACTGGGAGGAGGGAGAGACTCGACTGGCATCATGTGCTCTCTCTCTCCCCTATAACAGACTCCTGGCCTAGTGGAAGAACCTTAGACACCTGCCTGTCCTGGAAAGTGCAGCGCACAGTAGGCGCCACTTCTCCAAGTGTCCGTGCACAGATGGGCACATCCCCTCGCCCCAGGCTCTGTGCATGTAAGTATGTAGCATGTGAGCTTGTGCGCATGTGAGCGTGTTGGTATGTGCCGCCTGAGATAATGTGCATGTGTGTTAGCATGTGAGGTTATGTGTATGTGAGCATGTGGCCTGAGGTTGTGAGCACATGAGTGTTAGCTGAGCGTGTTACTATGTGACATTGTGTGTAGAGTGTTAGCTGAGTGTGTTAGTGTGAGGTTGTGTGCATTTAAGTATGTTGATGTGTGTGGCGTGAGGTTGCGTGCACGAGTGCATTGATGTGTCAGGTTGTGTGCATGTGAGCGTGTGAGGTGTGCACACGAGCATGTGTGACGGGTCTTCCTTCTTCCGCTTCCCTTTTGAGGCTGGGTCTGTGACTGAGCTGGAGCTCGCTGATGGGGGCGTCTAGCCAGGTAGCTCTGGGGAGTCAAGCACTGCAACTACACGGGGTACACGGGGCCCGTGACATTTCATATGGGATCTGGGAATCCCAACCCCCTCCTTTCATTTGCATGGCAAGCATTTGGCCTGTGGAGGTATCTCCCTGGCCTCTGGCCTCTGCTGTTTACTGGGAGGCCGGGCCTCCCTTAGCGATGCTGGCCCTGAATTCCCTGCGCACCGCAGGTCGACCTGGAACACCCAGCCTTTCCTTAGGACTCACAGGCTCCGGTTTCCTCTGCTGCAGCGACTTCCCATCTGCCAAATGGGTGCAGGGGGCCCGCTTCCCTTTGTGAGCCACCATGTTCCTGACACACTTGGAGCCTGAATCCAGAGTCAGGTGGCAAGCAGGGTGTGGCGCTGTAACAGAGCGGCCCCCAGGGTGCCAGCCCGTGGGGTTGCTCAGTAGAGGTCAGTGAGTCCCTAGCCTGGGGGGAGCACTCCCCGGGATGACTGGTGGGTGCAGGACAGCGGTGGGCGAGTCTCCACCTCCCTGGGCTGATGTGCAGTCATCCATCGGCACTAACACCAGGACAACTGGGGCAGTGGGGAGCCCTAGGGCCCTGGAAGGGGTGCAGGCTGTCCCGTGGCCTCCACGGCTCTATCTCATGTGGCCTTTCTGGGGGACAAGCCCTGGGGCCGTCCCTGTAGGCGCTTCAGATGACCCAGCTGCAAATTTATCTCCCCATGTTGGAGCCCCCCTCCTCTGGCTAAGGGGTTCTCTCCAGGCAGAGATTGGGAGGAGTCTGCAGGCACCCCGCAAAGTTCCTCCAGCAGGGATGCAAATGGAGGGCAGGAGGCCTGCGGGAGGAGGTGGCTGAGCCCAGTGAGTCCCACCAGCTGGGGGTTGAAGCTGTCTCGAGTGCTCCTGACCTATGCCCTGCGTAGGGTGGCACCCGCCCTCTCTCACACTTCCCCTTTCCTTGGCCTCAGATGCCCCCCTTCCACCCAAGAAACCTCAAGGCTCAGGGGTGGTGAGGGACGTGGCTGCAGAGGGCGGTGAGGCTGGGGGATGGGTCCCGGCAGCCACCCGTCCCCTTCTCCCCTCCCGGCGGCCCCCACCCAGCAGCTCCTGGTCCCAGGGGGGCTCTCGGCAGAGACTCAGTGCAAAGAAGGAAAGCTGAACCCGCAAACAATTCAAAGTCTCCAACATGTCGGGATGTCGCAGCCGCGCGATGGGAAAGAGGCGGCTCTGAGGGCCCACTAGCCGCGGGTGGGGTGGGTGGGGGAGGGTGGAAGTGTTGCCAATGAGGACCCCCTCATTGGGCCGGCTATGGACGGGCTCCCTGGGGGAGGAGTGTGCCAGGGAGCGGTGGTTCTGGCCGAGAGTGGCCCACAAAGGGTCACGGAGGCAGAGTACAGCCTGGGCATGGGTCCCCCCACCCCTAGGGGTTCACTCAAAGTCATTCGGGAGTCCCGGGGTGACAGCTGTCTTCGTGGCGGGCAGCCCTCGGGCTGTGAGCTCATATGCCCCCATCTTATACCCGAGTCACTATCCTTCTCGCCACAGGCGCAGGTGGCGGCGGCTGCGGGGGAGCTGTCGCGTCTCCCCGCTCCCCTGGGCTGCTCTTGCCCGCGCGCGTGTTCCCGGCTGCCCAGTGTGCGTCCCTGCGCCTCGCGCGCGTCCCTGAGGGCTGTGCGTGTGGGCGGGGGGGGGCTCGTCTCCGCATCCCCGGGGGGCGCCGACTCCGTATCCCCCGGCCATTCCTGGCTTATCATTTAATAGCTGAAACGTGATTCCGGTGAAATCTCTGGAGCCTGGGGAGGAGGAGGAGGAGGAGGAAGGGAAAAGGAGGAGGAGGAGGGGGGAAAAGGAGGAGGAAGAAGAGGGGAGGAGGGGGCGGGAGTCGTTCTCGCTCCGCCTCCTCCCGCCGCAGCTGCCGAAAGCCGCGCGCCAGGGCGTGCGCGCTCGGGTGGGCGCGGGGCGCGCGCTCAGGCCGGGCAGGCGGCGCGCGGGCCCTTTAAGGCGGCCGGGGCGGGGCCTCCGTGCGGAGCTCCGCCCGCGCCCCGCCCCCCGGCCGCCGCGAGCGGAGCCGCGGGCAGCGCAGGCCGGGCCGTCCCCGTCCCCGTCCCCGCGCCCGCGCCCCGCCATGCGCGCCCCGCCGCGGCCCGCGCGCCCCGGGCCCGCGTCCTAGTGAGCGGGCGGCGATCGCGAGGCTCCGGGCCAGGCCCGGCCTGCGCCCCGAGCGCGATCGGCGCCGCCGCCCCGCTGGCGAGGTGAGTCGGGTGGCGAGTTCCGCGGAGGGCGGCGCGGGGCGGGCGGCTTCCGGGCCGGGCCGGGCGCACGCGGCGGAGTTGGCGCCCCCCCGCCACGAGGGTCCCGGGGGGCGGGGGCTCGTGGCGGCGAGGAACTTGGGGCAAGTCGGGAGAGGCCGCGCGGGGTCGGCGCCACGCGGGGCGGGGGGACCCTCGGGGCCGCGCTCCCCTCCCCCGCCGCCTCCCGCGCACGGTGACGCGGCGCCTCCCGGGTTCGGTGGCTGCCACGAGTTTGGGAAGTTGCAGACCCCGTGCTGGCCTGCGGGGGCCCCGGGTCCTCCGGTCCCCGGGGCGCAGGGGAAGCGGCAAGGCCCCCGAGACGCGCCCTCCGCACTCGACCCCGGCCGGGGAAGCCCGAGAGGAGCGGGGGCCCGCGACGAGACGCGTCGGCCCCGGGCCTCGGAGCGTGAATTGCAACGCGCGGCTTTCTGGGGGGCGAGCCGGGGGCCCCCCGCACCCCGCCCCGGCACCCCCGGCGCGCGCCGGCGCCCCGAGGGTCTGGTGCAGGCAGCGGGGGCGGATCCGCTCGGCGCTCAGCCTCCTCCCTTCCTCCTCCTCCTCCCCCCTGTTGGTGAGAACTGGTTTTATTACGATTATGATTTTTTTCCTCTTTGCAGATTTGGAGGAGGGATGTGGGAGGGAGGAGGGAGGGGAGCGTGTCTCTGCGGGCGGGCGGTGGGGGGATCTGGGCCCCTCGGGATGTGTTAAGGTGGCCTTGACTTTGCCCTTTTGAAAGCGGCTCTGGTCCCTGCGGCTGCTTTGATGAAAGCCCCCCCGGGTCGGGCGCGCGCCGAGGCCACCTCAGACCCCTGCTGCGGACTTCGTGGGTGGCCTAGCTTTCTTTTTTACCATCGGTGAGGAGGGGGCACTCCGTCCGAGGGGGCCCCGAGGCGCGTCTGGGGTGGCCTCGTGCCGAGACGCCTTCCTGGCTCGCTCAGCCTGCCGCGGCGCAGCTCGGCTCGGCTCCTGGTTCGAATCTTGCTGTTGGGCACATTCACCTGTCAGTGCCGGGACCTGGGGCTCCGCACAATTACAGGTCTGGGGCGCTTGTGAGAACGGAGTGTAACGACCCCCCCAGGGGTCCTGTGAGTGTTGTTGTGACGCCTCTTGGTACCCGGGATTCTCAACCCTGCCCTGTAGTCGTGTCTGGAAGCCCCAGGGTTGAGCTGCTGCCTCACCTTTCGGGGCTCAGGGGACCCTCCCATGGAGCAGGGCCAGGTCTCAGCCCCGGGGACCACAAGCTACCGAGTCAGGTGGTAGAGCAGGCGGCCTGGCGTGGCGGAGCCCGCCGAGGGCATCCCGGGCACTGTCTGGCTTGTCCTGTGCCGCATGCCATGTCCCTGCCTGGAAATTTACCCTGTGGCGCCGGGTGCCCGGGAGCCTCGTCCCTGGGCCCAGACGTGGGGGCGGGAGCGGGTGGCCAGACCTGGCTGCTTCCCACGGAGCTATTTACGCCGCCTGGGAATCAATACTATTGATAAATCCATGTCCGTGGTAATGTGGCCGTCGGCCCTGGGTGAGGGATGGAGACCCTCCACCCCCCGGAGCTGGGGGCTCAGGGCTTCATCCTCTACTCTCCCCAGTGACTATATCACCCACCCTGGGTCCCCCACCTCTGCAGACAGGAACCCAGCCGCCAGAAAAGGGGAGCGGGGAGGGCATATGGCACAGGGCCCAGCTGTGTGGCTTGGGTTGGCTCTGCCTGTGCCCCCCCCAGCTCTGGTGCTCCCTTCTGAGGTGGGGAGGCACCCGCTCCCTATCCAGCTGGAGAGGACAGGCAGGCTCAGCCCCCATTTGAGACGCCCTTGTCGCCAGGGGCTGCAGCCGTTATTCTGGAGTGTTTTCCCGCCTGGGCTTCCTGTCTGTGTTTCCCACACCACACAGCGGTGGCCCCAGGTGTCACCTAGCAGCTCTGCGGGGCCTGCGGGGAGCGGGTGATCCCGCCCACCCCGGGGTACCCAGGGGACGCTGGGGGGGCACAGAAAGCAGAGGCTGTTGTCTGGAGTGCTGTTGTCTGTGGACAGCTGCACAGGATGGGGGAGGGGGGTTGGGGATCTTCCTGCCCTGGACAGATGCTGGGGAAGGATCAGGTGGACCTCCTTGGGGGAGGCACCCACTTTATGGCCTGTGGGTGACCTCTGCCCTGTAAGCTAGTTGATGGCACTGGGGCAGTTTAAGTGTGACATTCAGACAGCACTTACTGTGTGCATGTGAGCACTCAGATGGTGCACAGTGTGTGTCTATATTAGCCTTCAGGAAGCACTGTGTGTGCGTGCCAGCCTTGGGGAAGCGCTCAGTATGTGCACCTGGCATCCGTCCTCTTGAACATTCGAGGCTTGGCAGCTCTGCGGACGCCCAGAGAGGTTCCCTCACCTGCCCGGGTCACACAGCCTCAGAGCCCTTAGCCAGCGTTGTGGGCTGCCCCTGCGTGTGTTGGTGGGGTGCTGGTGGAGGAAGGGTCCACCCCCCACTCAAATGTTCCACAGGTTTTGGGCTCCACTCTGGGATGGGGCTGGGTTCTTATCTTGAGAGGAAAAGAAAGATTCGGAGAAGTGCGTCTGGGGACTGGGGGGGGCCTGGTGCAGGTGCCCAGCTCAGTCCCTTCCCCTCTCCCCCAGGAACAGGAAGGTGGCTGTGATCTAGGGGTGCCCCCTCCCTGAATGTCTTGGGGTGTCCCCCTCCATGAGCTGGTTCACAGAAGCCCAATCTGACAGGTTGCCTGATTTGCTGTGTCCAAGCTGGAGGGGGGGACCCTCCCAGTAAGCCCCATTCTGCCCCCCACCCCTGGAGACCGGAGAGGGTCCAAGAGCTCCGAATGTCGGCTTTGCTTCAAGCTGTTCTACCCTGGGCAGCTAACTTAACGTCTCTGAGCCTTGGCTTGCTGTCTAGGTTGGGGCTTGTCTGAATTAGGGTGGCTTTTAGTCCCCCACTGGAGAGCGCAGGCCCAGGCGAAGAATGTGTTGGGGGTTCCAGGTCCTCACACGTGGCACCCCCAGTGCCCAGCCTCCGTCCTGAAGAGCTGTGGGATAGGAACCTGGGTCCCCCCTAAGGCTTCCCTGCCTTGTCTGTGGGCACCTGACTGCCTAGAGGGGGGAGCCCGAGGGGCTGAAGGGGGCTGTGGTAGCGGCTGCTGGGGGATATGGAGCTTCCCTCCCATCCGGGACCTGCGGCCCTGGCAGTTCCCAAAGGCATTTTTACCTTTGGGATTCTGAATTCGAGCTTCACTTCCTGGCCTCAGGTTCCTGAAAGGAGGGGAGCAAGAAAGGGCTTAGGAGATGTGGGGAGCCACTGACTTTCCGAGAGGACTTCCTGTGATTCTGAGGAGACTCGGGAGGACTTCCTGTGGCTTCACTGGCCTTCCCAGCGTGACCACACCGTGGCGTCCGGAGCCCAGAGCCGCTGAGCAGGGGGCGATGTTGAATTTCCGCCACTCAGGCGGGAGCTGCCCGGAGGCTGGCGGCCACCTGGTTGCTGCCCAGGGCTGACTGAGTGGCCCTGCCTGGTGCCCAGCAGCCCTGCCCGAGTCCTGGAGGTTTCTGTGTCCCCACTGCCTCTGCCCCTGGTTCCCTCCGGGGGTGGGGGGTGGGGGGTGGCACGTGCAGCCACCAGCAGCTCTGGAATGGTAGGAATGTTCTAAAATGTGTTCCAAGCTGAGCCGGGTGGCCTTGAGGCCTTGAGAGCTGGTCAACCCTGCGCAGGGCAGGACTGTTCATTGTTACCGCTGTCGTATTGTTGTCTTGTGCTCTGGACCTGGGTGGGTTCTCTGTGTCCACACAGGTCATTTTATGCCCCCCCACTCCAAACACAGGATTCTCCTACCTCAGACCTGCCAGTGGGTGGGTGACTGGACTCCACCCTGCTGAACCTTCCTCCTAATTATAATAAAATCAAGAAGCCGTGGGGGTGTGGCCATGGGCGTGGCCGTGGGGGCGTGGCCATGCCCTGGGCTAGTCTCTTCACAGGCCTCCACCTCCTCCACTTTGGGTGCTGGGTGGCATCCTGTGGCACAGTGGCCCTGCCCCCACCACTGGCTTCAGGTCCTGAGGACCCCGATGGCACAGACCCCTGTTCTCCAGAGACCCCCCTCCCCCCACTTCTGGCCACAGGTCCTGGGCAGTACCCACTTAGTTGCCCACAATGCCTGGTGTGGCACTCGCAGCAGTCCTCTTGCCTGCGAGGCGCTGGGCTGACGTACGCGTCACTGCTCCCAGCTGTCTCCAAGTGGTGTCCACGCAGCTGTAGCAGAAACACAGGGCTCAGTGGATCAGATGCTTGCCTCATAAACAAGAGGACTGGAGTTCAAATCCCTGGATCCCATGTCAAGCCATGGGAACGTGTGTCTGATATGCAAAAACCCAAACCCCGCTGTGACTTTGGACCTTGCTGGACCTTAGCCTGAGCTTGTGGGCACAGTGGCTGTACTTGGGGTTCCACGGGTCCTTGTGGTCACTGCTGGGTACCAGCTTCCGGCACGGCTGGCTGGTACGGTGTGGACCCCTCACCTTGGCCACCTAGATCCTAAGAAACGGATTCTCTATGGCGGGCCACCTTCTGGGACAGGCACATCGTGGTGTCTGATTGGACGGTGGCCAGGCTGCCCGGGGCTGAGACTCCCTCGCCCTTTGACCTTGGCTAGAGCTTTGCAGTGTTTCGTAGTTCAGAGTGTCTGAAAGTCATGCCCTGCAGTTACCCATGCTCCCTTCCCCCCACTTCTGACCTGGTGCTGGCTGATCGTCCTCCACCAGCTCTGACTCTCTAGAGCGGTTTTGGATGACACTATGTGGTTTTACCCATTTTTAACCTGCCTTGTTTCCCTTTTTGCTTGGGTTGCTGGGGAGCTCAGAGGCGGGCCTCAGTTGGTGTTTGGGTTCAGATTTCTTTTTCCTGGTCATCCCTTTGCTATGACTCCCAGCTGGCGTTATCTTATCTTGGGGATTCCTGACTGTGTCTGCTTGAAGCAGAGCATGGCTTTTCACTTGGAGACTTACCTGGACACAGGTCTGGCTGGACAGAACTGCGTGGTTGGAGAGTGACCAGGGAGGGTGTACCTGGACACCATGTCCCCTCTACCCAGGGACCTCTGAGGCATCCTTCCCACCCACCTGGGGGGCTGAGCGTGGGGAGGGAGGGCAGAGGTGTGTGTGGGTGGAATCTGGGATTTGCGTTCACAGGGACCTTGGACTTCCGGCTTCTAGAGCCACGGAAAGACTTTATGTGGGCACAGCCGCTGCTGCTGATCTGGAGTGTGGCATGTGTGCCCCTGGCCACCCCACCTTCCCCCTTGGGAGCCTCTAAGTTCTGTCAGGGGCGAGGAGAGGACCCCTCCATGCAAGCTTGGGGACTGGAGTTCAGTTTCCACCCAAAAAGCCAGTTGTGGGGCTTGTGATCCCAGCCTTGGGGACAGGACAGACTGGCCAGCTGCTGGTGAGCGCTGGGGGACCCTGTGGCAAAAAGGGGGCGTTGCCTGAGGAACAACTCTGTGTTCTGCCGCTGGTGGTACCGGTAACATGTGTGCCATGCCTTGCAAGTATGTGCACATGCACATGCAGATGCATGCTGTGCACATATGAGCATGCACACGACATGCACTCACATGCGCACATGCTCATGCACACCCCAACACACGCACATGCATACGTATTCATGCACATGTACACATGCACACAATCACACAATCATACTCACGCATACATGTATCCTTGCACATGCAAGCACATGCACTTGTGTACACGCGCACATGTGCACTTGTGTGTATATGCACATATACAAGCAGGCCCTCATGCATTTATACACGCACATTCACACACACACACTCTAACACATGCACACATGTAAGGCACACATGCATATATACTCCTGCACACGTGCATACTCATGCATGCACATTCACTCGTGCACACAATGCACATACACATACACTTATACATACACACATGTGCACATGCACACATGTGCAGGCACACAATTACACACACACTTGTCACGTGCGCACATGCAAAAAGATCCCAGGCTGTGCCAAGCGGGTGGCCGACCCCACTGTCTCTGTTCCCCCTTTCCAAACTGTAACTAGCAGCTCCAGCCTGACCCTCAGCGGGTGGGCAGGTGGTCCTGTGGGAGGCCCCGGGTGTCACCCCGTATCACCCCGTACTGCCCGGACACCCTCTCTGACAACGGGCGCCGTCTCAGGACGTGCCTTGTCAGAATCGCTGTGCTTGATCTGGTGGGTGCTGACCCGTCGGGTCAAGACTGGCTGCGCCCCTCGGCACTGTCCCCAGGGGCCCTGGTGCAGGTGGGCAGCCCTGGGAGATACTGAGCCAAGAGCGCATCTCTCCTGCGGCCACTTGGCCTCCTGCATGGGCTTGGCTGTGGTCGCATGGTCTGCCCCTCCGCGTGTCCCTCTGTCTGCCCGTCTTCCTGCCCCCCCCATCTGTCTCCCGCAAGACCCCGCACCTGACTTTCTGGTGATGCGGGAGGCTGTGGGGAGTCAGGTGGCTGCTGCCAGTATTGTTCTTGGCTCCCACGCGGGGACATGGGAGGTGCAAGTTCCTTTGGGTCGGAGTTTCCTGTTCCTGAAGGGTCTCGTGACTGGTCAGAAAAAAAAAAAACCAAACTGGTTCCAGAATATCAATTGGTGGGCTGGTGAGAGGGCTCGATGGGTGAGGCTCCTGCTCCCAAACCTGACAACCTGAGTTCTAGCCTTGGAAGCCCACATGGTGGAAGGAGCCAGCCATCTTCTGAAAATTGTCCTCTGACCTCCACCCGTGTGCCATGGTGTGCGTGCGCTCTGTCTCAAGCACACAAATGAATAAAATAATACCGATTGATAGTTGTTTGCTAACCTAGAGAGGGAGGTCTCCAGTGAGGGACCCTAGGGCTCTATCCATGGTTGGAGGCATATACACATCATGCCTTCACAGGCCTGGACACACCTGCCCCTTGTGCTGTGTTCCATTGGGAAGATAAGTTTCTTGGACCCTCCCTGCCCGGCAGCTCTGCTAGAGTTCAGGGTCTGTGGGGTGTGGCCTTAGGGGTCCGCTGACCCCCTTCCAGGTGTTCCATGTGGTCTGGAGTGTTGGAAGCCTTGTGGGATGGGAGAAGCCGGGCTGCAGGCCAGCGACGGTCAGGGGCCGTTAGACTGGCTCCTTGTGCCTGTGGGGGGTCCTGTGGGAAGGAGGCAGACGCCCACATGGCTCTTCTTGCTCCCCAAATCCACATGGGGACACAGCCATTGAGACCGTGCTGTGGCGTGTGCCTGTGACCTTGAACTCCCACGCCGCTGTGGATGCAGGGAGCTGGGAGTGCCGGGGAGCTCTCGTGGGGTGGGGGGGTAGGGACCCGGCTCCTGTGTTTCCTCTTGGAGTCTTTGTTTCTTGGGAGCAGCATGAACCTGTTCTCCCCCCCCCCCATGGACAGTGAGGGACAGTGTGTCCCCAGCTGGCGACAGGCTGCGGCAGAGCCGGGCTCTGGGTCCTGGGATCTGTCCCAGGCGGTGCCCGTGGGCGAGCTGCCAGCTACAGGAAGAGGAAGTGCCTGCGCCTGCCTATGGGCTCTGGGCCCGTGGCCAGGACCTGGGTCCACCGAAATCAGACCCTCTGCAGACCCCCTCCCCCCGCCCCAGTCCCCCAGGCTCGGGGTCAGGCAGGGGCCGCAGGTGAAGGTGGGTCGTGCCCCTCAGCCTCAGCCAGAGGTCACAGGTCACGCTGCACGTCCCCTAGCTGAGGCCAGCCCAGGGCCGCCTGTCCCTTGAGCGGCCCGTGCGTAACCCCGATTGCTGCACGCCCCCCGCCTGGCAGTTTGCTCTGCTGGGGTTGCAGTTCTGAGGGGCTCTCTGGTGGCGAGGATCCCAGTCTCTCTGCCATCTCCCCACGTGTTTGTTGTCATGGTGCCTCAGTTTCCCGTGTCAAGACGGATTTCCCCAATGGGAGGCACTGGCTGCGACTGGCCACATAGCTTGCTGGGCTGATGCTTGTGGATCCCGGGGGGCGAGGCTGGTAGGCCAACCTGTGTTCACCCTCCACCTCCCTCGCTTTCCCGCACTGAGGCCACTATGGACACCCCTAAGTCAGGCTGCACATGAGGCGTGGCAGCCGCCTGGCCAGGGGACTTGTGGGCTTCGGAGAATGTTCCCCGTAAGTTGGAAAGGAGGGACTGGATGCCCTGCTGCCTCCCACAGGGCTTCTGGCTTCTAAGAGACCCCCTCCCCTGTCTCTGTGTCTCTCTGTCTTTGTCTTTCTCTGTCTCTGTCTCTCTGTTTCTATCTCTCTGTCTCTGTCTGTCTTTGTCTCTGTCTCTCTGTCTCCGTCTCTCTGTCTCTGTCTCTTGGTCTCTGTCTTTCTGTCTCTGTCTCCCTGTCTCTGTCCCTCTGTCTTTGTCTCTGTTTGTCTCTGTCTCTCTCTGTCTCCGTCTCTGTCTCTCTTTCCCTGTCTTTGTCTCCCTGTCTCTGTCCTTCTGTCTTTGTCTGTTTGTCTCTGTCTCTGTCTCTTTGTTTCTGTCTCTCTCCTTGTGTCTGTCTCCCTGTCTCTGTCCCTCTGTCTGTCTTTGTCTGTTTGTGTCTCTCTGTCTCTGTCTCTGTCTGTCTCTGTCTCTCTCTGTCTCCCTGTCTCTGTACTTCTGTCTCTGTCTCTCTCTCTCTCTGTCTCTGTATCTCTGTCTTTGTGTCTCTCTGTCTCTGTCACGGTGTCTCTCCCTTGTAGCTTATCCTGGCCCCACACTCACATTGCAGCTGAGGAGCACCTTGAACTTGTGACCCACCTCCTTCGTGGTCAGTCCTGCTTTGAGGGATAGAGCTGACCTCTGCTCTGTGGGCCCCCTCCCCATGCTTGTGGGGCCGCACTTGGGGCGGAGCTGAGTGGGAGGAGCATCCCCTTGTCAGAGCCCCTCACGCGTTACTCAGGACATTTCCACGGGAGCCTCAGTGGCGTGGCCTGTGCACGGCTCAGGTTTGGGGTTCAGTTCCCCACTGGTGCCCGGAGAGCCCCCCGCCCTGTCCTCTCACACCAGAAGTGCCTGCCGACTTCGCTGGTGGCCCGTGCGCGCGTGCGTGCGTGCGTGCGTGTGTGACATGCACTGTGTGTCCCTGTGGCGGCCCAAGGGTGACTTTGAAAACCATCTTGGCTAGCTTCTACCTCCACCTTGCTTCCCTCTGGGGTTTCCCAGGCTCCGCCCATTAGGGCTGGAAGTGCAGGTCTCCATGGATTGATTTTTTTGCCCCTAGTTTTTACACAAGATGTGGGATCCGAACTCAGATCCTTTTACTTGTGAGGCAAAGCTTCTCTACAGCCTGCTGTCTGGCCCATATTTCTACAGTGGGACCCATATTTCTTACAGTGGGATTCCCCCCAAGCAGGTGGGTTCCTGGGCGCCAGCCCATACCCCACATGCTTCCAGCTGCCTCCTGGAGTCTGGTGATGCCCCCCTTACATGCATGGGAGGACCCTGTAGGCTCCTGTTGCCTCCGCGTCTCTGGGGTGACGGTGGGTTTTCCCACTGTGCAGACAGCCCTATGAGGAGTCTTGACCCTGCGCTGTTGGCTCCTTCCAGGGCCCCAGTCTGGATTGGGGCTTACGCCGCCTGTGCTCCTGGGCAGCTGCGGACTCGCCACTCGCCCGGGCCTCCCGTCTGTCTCTGCGGCGCTGCTGCTCAGTCAGCTCTCCAAGGGGATTAAGTGGGTTCATTTGATCCCCAGTGTGCATGTGAGCTGGCAGCTTATCTCTGGGGAGATAAAAGCTGAGGCCCGGAGCCACCTGGAGGGATTTCACCGCAACCTGGGCTGTGCCGGGCCCTTCCACCTGCTTCTAGCTCCTTCCACCGTGGCCATGGCCCGAGGCTGTGTGTGGCCGATGCTGGCCCAGCGGGGCACATGCCAAGTCCCTGTGCCTTGTGCCAGGAGCCCAGAGAGGTTGCTGGGTCTGCCCAGCGTTGCCGCACCTGCCACCCTGTCCCCAGACCCTCTTTGCTGGGCATTAAGGGGGACGCCAGGTCTGAGTGCCATATCCAGGGCTGTGGAGGGTCAGCGCCCGGACCCGCTGGGGGGGTTTTGAGGTGGGTGATGCAAGGATGGGTGCTAATGGTGCGGGAGTCTCCCCAGGGAAGCCGGGAGTACCCCACTGTGCTCAGAGCTGCCGGGAGCCCCTCGGATATGACTGGCAGGAGCCTGGGTATGGGGGTACACTGGGCCTGGGGGGCACCTGGGGAGCAATCTGCTTGCTGTCAATCATGCTGGTCCAGAGAACAGAGCCTTGGGCCAAGGCCTCGGGAAGGCAGGAGAGGGGGTCCACTCCGTACTACCCCTCTGCTCTGAGAATCAAGGCCTGGCTTCCCAGGTCTCCCCAGCCTCCCTGGCTCTGACTCCTGCTGCACCCAGAAACTTTGCATAAACCACATATACACACATACACAGGCACACACACAACACGCACACAATACACACGCACATACACATGCACACATACACGTGCACACATACACATACACACGCAGACACACACATACACATACATATGCATGCACGCACACACACGCACACATGCACACACCTGCACACAACACGCACACACACATGCACACACACACACACGACTGACTTCTGGCTGGTCATTTGGATCCCAGCCCAGGAGCAGAATTGGGGAGTCAGAGCTAATGAGGCCCAGCGGCCCCCTCATACCACCACGCCCACCCTCCAGCTGTCTCCCCCCACATCCAAGGCCTGTGTCATAGGCCTGTTCTGGGCTCATGATTTTTGGAAATTAGTGTGATGTTAGGTATGCAGCGTAAGGGTTTGTGCGCCTGTGTGTGCACGGGTGTGTTAGGGTCCACGGTCCACGTGTGTCCCTTGGAGGTCAGAGGTTGATGGTGGGGGGGCCTTTCTCTGTAGCTCTCCACTTTAATTTTTAAGCTTTATTTTATTTTGCGTGTGCGCGTGTGAGTATGTGTGTGTGTAGGGGGCACTGTTTGATCCTGTGGATACCCAAGAGTGACTTCAGGAATCATCCTGGATTGCTTCTACCTCTTTTGCTTCACTTTGGGATTCCCAGGTTCCTTCCGCCATGGCCGAAAGTAGAGACTACTGCCTTTCTGCCTGGCATTTTTTATGTGGGACCTGGGATCCGAACTCAGGACTCTCTGCTTGTAAGGCAGTCTTAATCCCTGAGCCATCTCTCCAGCCCTCCACCTTAGTTTTTATTAATATTTTATTGCGAGAGGGAGGGAGGCAGGGAGAGGTATGCGGTGCACGGGTGGAGGTCAGAGCCCGTGAGTGCTGCCCTGGGATGGTAAGGAGCCTGTGCGTGCCCTTTCGATCAGGGGTGTTTAGAGCTTGTCACCCCTAGGCTGGGAGAGGGTCAGGAGGCTGTTTGCCCCCCACATCCCCAGAAGCAGAGACTTCTGACCTTGCTCCTCCACTCACCCCCCCAGAATGGAGTGCGGGCTGTTCTCAGCTTCTCGCTGGACTCAACCCCCCTCTCTGCTTCTAAGCACCCACAGAGATGGCTTCTATTGGACTCTTCGGGCTGTTTCTCCTTGCGCATTGGAGGTGTGTATTGACGTCTGAGTGTGAGGCTGCACAGTTGGGATATGGGGTGGGAGTGGAGGGGTACAGACAACCTGAAGAGCCACAGGGGGCCTTGCCCTGGCCCTTCTGACCCCCCCACCCTCGGAGGCTCTGGGCGGAGGCTGTGCCATGAGGGTCCCTGTGTTCTCTGTGGCCTTGTCCCTGTGCCTGGTGACCCCAAAGCCCTGGCTGCCCCCCCCCACTGGCTAGTGGGTTCCCAGAGCTCTGTTCCCTGACGCTAGGGGACAGCTTGGGGGGGGGTCAGCACTGAGCGGGACTGGCGGGCCTCCAGTGGCCTCTTGTCCATGATGGGTCAGGTCAGCCCATGTCCACGGGGCAGCCCTGGGGGGTGACGGGGACCTTGTCTCTTCTGTGCCTGGTTCTGGACAGGTGGGATCTTGTGGTCCCATCCTGGTGACCCGTCAGTTGGGGTCACTTTGCGTGTCCCGGGTTGCCAGCTGCTGCCCGTCCCCCAAGCCTGAGTGACGTGTCTCTTTCACCATCTCTTAGCCTGGGCAGTTAATTGCTGCCGTGATAGACGGTGGCGCCGTCCGGCTCAACCTTGCGACCTCCACCGCTCCGTCCTTCACCAAGTCTGGGGTGGTTTCCACCGGCCTCCTTGCTGACTGCAGCCCAGGATGCAAGGTCGTCTGGGGTGTGGAGTCTCACAGTGTTCCAGGCTGAACCTGGCTTCCCTAGGTCCTCTCTGCAGCTGGACTCCGAGGTTAGGCCCCCCATTCTCCTCCACCCAGCTGCCTGTTGCAGTGCCCGACTCTGTCCCCCAGGCCTCCAGGCCCGGGTTTCTGGGGTGGCGGTGGGGGGCACAGGCCTCCTGTGAGTCTTGGCGGACTTCCCTGCCTCCTGGTCCCCATGTGGAAATGGGGGGGCTTTGTTGGTCACTGTGTGGCCTGGGGTGTGCCTCGCATGCATGAGGTGCTGTCACATCTGTAGCCCCCGCAAAAAGCAAGACAAACGCGAAGGATCTGGGGCTGCGGGAGGAGAGCTGGCAGCCACCCCTGCAGGGTGACAGGGTGATGGCTGATGGACAGGTGGATGGCAGATGGTGTCCCGGCTGCTTGGGCCCCGGCAGCCCCCCGCTCTGCCCTGGCTTGGCCTGTGCTTGGCTGCGAGCCAGGACACAGAGGCCCCTTCCTGCCTCGGGCCGCGTCTACACGTGGTCTGGCTGGACCCCTGCCCGCGTGGGCAAGGAGCGGGTTCTGGGTTCTGGGGTGCAGACCTGGGGCAGAGGGCCAGCTGCGGGTTCCTGTCCCCCTTCTCTGGCCCTGTGTACTGCAAGGACCGCCCGTAGTCACATTTTGTCTAAAAGATGGGGTGAATGTGGCGTCCTCTGTGGGGTGCCCTAGGGATGCGTGGTTCCGGTCAGTGTGGCAGGGACCCCTCCCTGGTGTTGAACCCCTCGGAAGAGTTCTGCCATCTCGGAGACCTAGGCAGCTGTATTGGGGGTCCAGTAAGGTTTCACTCGCTCCCTGGGGTGTCTTGTGCCCCCTCACTCTGCCCCCCAGGCCCCGCCGCTGGCCCTCTGGGCTTGGCTTCCTGGAGTGGGCAGCTGGGGGGGAGAAACTGCCACTCCCTCCCTACCCCCTCACCCCCCGCCTGTGCCCGCCCTCCCGAGATGAGATCGCCTGGCAGAAGCTTCTAGGGAGCCGCCAGGGCGGGCGCCTCAGCTGCCACTTGAGCAGGAAAATGAAATATCCCCGCGGCTTCTCAATGCGAGGGCGGTGGGCGCTCCCCCTCCCCTCCCGCCGCTGTTCCCACGGGGATGGGGACAGCACGGCTGACACAGGCCTCGGGGGACAGGGCGCACTTCCTGTTTACCTGGTGTGGAAAGATGCACCCAGCCTGGTTAGGGGGAGGTGTTGAGGACCTGGGGGGGATGGAGGGGAGGATGAGGACCCTGGGGGAGTTGAAGGGGGTAAACACGGGGGGGGGGGGGGAGGGATAGGGGCAGGGGGTTGAGGATGTGGGTGGGGGGAGGATAAGTAAGGGGTGGGGGATAAGGACCCTGGGGAGGGGATGGGGAGGAGGTCTCACTGAATCACAGGGCTGTAGTCACCCCAGTCTTGGGCAGCCAGGATGTGCTGAGTCTGAGGTCCCCAAATCACAGTCAGCAAGGATGTGTATGGGTGTGTGTGGGGGGGTCACAGCTGCTTGGGGATCAGAGCCAAACGTGTCTGTGTGGCATGCAGGGCATGTACGGGGGCAGGGGTCACCCTTGCGGACCAGAGCGGGTTGTGTATGTCTGTGTGGCACGCAGGTTGCATGCGGGGGGAGGGTCAATCTAGAGCAGGTCTCTGGGCGTCCCTAGAGCTGCCTGGACTTGTGGGGAAGACGGATGGGGGTGCGGGTGAGGGGAGTCTCTCCCTCAGGGGCCTATTGGGGGTAGGGGCTTTGGGGTGCTGTAGCAGATCCTGGGGTATGTTCCTCTAGCAGTCAGTACTGCTCTGGGCTGGGGTGTGGGCTGCAGGACCCTGCTGGGTCGTGTTATTAGGAGTTCCGTGGAGGGGGGGAGCCTGGGTTTCGGGTGTTGGAGCAACCACAGCTGCATGCCAGACCTTGCCCCTGAGCCCACTAGACACCCCTCCCCCATTTCCTAGACCTGCAACAGTCCACCCCCAGGCTGGTCGTCCTGGCCCCCACTGCCCCACGTGACCAGCTGCTGGTCTTTCATCATCAATGCCTCTGGGCCGCCCACCCTGCCACCCCTCCGCCATCTGAGGCCCTTGGGGTGTCGAGGAAGCAGCTTTTCCCGGAGCATCTGTGGGGTGTTGGGGCATGCGTGGCTGCGGCCATCCAGGGTCTGACCTTGTCGCAGGTTCACTGGGATGACGTGGGGGGGGGCTGTGCTCCCTGTGAGATGGCTGAGGGTTGCTGGGGTCTCAGTGGGTGCAGGCCTGCTTCCCTGCCGCTCTGTCCCCTGAGGCCCACCATCTCTGCCTGTCTCCTGGCAACTTGGGGGCTTGTCTCTGAGCTGATGGGACAGGGTCGGGCTTCCTGGATTAGAGGTTGGGGTTCACCCTGTCCTGGGGAGACACAAGGCCCTATCGTTTTGGGGCGGGCTCTGCCTGAAGTCCATGGTGGGGGGGCATTGCCTTGGAAAACCCCCTCCCCCAACAGCCTGGCTAGAACCAGCTGGTGAGCCCCAGGGAGGCGGGATGAGCTTCCTCCAGCTGTTGAGGGTGGAGCAGGAAGGGAGGATGTCTGCAGGCTGAGTGTGTTTGTATATATGTGTGTGTGTGTGTGTGTATGTACATGTGCCTGGGAGTGTGTGCGTGTGTCTATGTGTGTGCAAGTGTGTGTGCATGCGAGTATGCATGCCTGTGTGTCTGTGAGTGTGTATATATGTATGTGTGTGCATGTGTCTGAGTGTATGCATGTGTATGTATATGTGTGTGTACATGTGCATGTGTGTGTGTATATGTGTGTGTGTACATGTGTATAATTGTGTGTGTATATGTGCATGCGTGTGTGTGTGTGATTGTGGATGTCAGAGCCGACAGATGGAGCGTGGCAGTCGTGACATCCAGGGACAGAGGCCCGGGCCTGAGGCGTGGCAGTGTCCACTCTGCTCTTCACCATGAGGGGAGCACACGGGCTCTGTCTAAGGCAGGCAGGTGAGCACATGCATGTGCACCCAGTGTCCTGTGCCCCCCTGAGCCCAGACGCTGATGATCTGGGTCTGCCTGGAACTCAGCCTGTCCTTGCTGCGGGGGTGGGGTGCAGGTGGGGTGGGTGCAGGTGGGGTGGGTGCAGATGTGCTCGGCCTCCTGGTCTAGGAGCAGATGTGAGGCTGGGGACATGGTGTGGAGGGACATGGGACGCCAGGGACCCACAGGGTGCACAGTGTATCCACTCTAGCTGTCTGGGGTCCTTTCCACAGTCCCCGAGGACCCAGCTGTGCTCTGGGGATCATGTTGCCCAGCTGTCCAGTCTTCCTTCCACTTGGTGGGGTCCATGCCCAGCACTGCCTCCCGTGTGCATTGGCCCCACCTTGGCCCCATGGGCTGGTTGTAGACGCACGCCCCTGTGGTCAGGCCCATCCACTCCGTTCTCTCTGGTAGCCTCGGCCTTGCAGAAGGTCTCGCTGTGGGGTGCATCACTGCCCCAGGGGCGACCTGCTGCCCCTGGTGGGGGCCCCCTCACTGGAAGGCGCTCTGAGTTTCTGTCTGAGGACAGCTGGGCTGCTGACCCCCACCTGCCTGAGGCCGGGGCACTGGGGGTGGAGGCATCGAGGCCGGGAGAGGGTGCTGCCTCCCAGCAGGCCCCTGCTGCAGGACCGCCCCCCATCCTGGCGCTGCCCGGGCCCATCACGGACAGGCCACCGAGGCTTCCGGGAGCCGTGCCTGGCCTCGCTGCGCCTGCTTTCCCGCAGGGCCTGTCTGTGGAGCTGCTGCAGATGGCAGGAGCCGGTGCCAAGCCCCGGGCACGGCTGTGAACAAAGGCTGGAGAGAGCCCTCGGGGCGCGGGTGTGTGTGTTTGCAGAGAGCCACGGTCATGGTCCCCAGCGAGCCGCCCACAGCTGCCCCTTCCAGCGGGGGGCCAAGGGTGGCTGCCAGGGCAGTGTGGTGGGAGGGTGGGCCCTGGAAGTGGCCCTGGGTGGGGCCATGCCTGTGCCAGCAGTTGGAAAGTGGGCTGTGTGCACACCCCTAGGTCAGCGGGGCCGAGGCTCCATCAGATGTGCTGCTGGCTCCAGGTCCCACAGCTAGAAGGGGCGGCCGGTAGTGAGCCCCCAGCCGGCCCTGCCCACTTGCGTCCTTGGGGTGTAGGGGGGAGAAAGAGGTTCTGCGCGAGGTAGGGCTATTTGCTCCCTGGGTCACGACGGAGGTCAGAGGTGAATTTGCGGTTTCTGTGGCTCATGACCTCAGGGCTTCCTATGCCCACGGGCCTGCCATGGAGTGTCTTTGGGGTGTCTGGTTGTTTTTCCTGTTGGGCGACGGGCTTCCTGGGGGTGACTGTGCTCGAGTGTGGTGGCCTGGTTGGGTTCCGTTCTCTGCCCTTCCCACCGCCACATGTGCACAATGCGTGTCCTATGGAGGCCCTAGGGCGGCATCAGGAATCATCCTGGATTATTGGTCTTTCTCCTCCTGCTTTGCGCTGGGGTTTCCTAGGTCTGTCTTTCAGGG
Organism: Typhlomys cinereus; assembly: GCA_023101885.1. Classification (NCBI taxonomy): domain Eukaryota; kingdom Metazoa; phylum Chordata; class Mammalia; order Rodentia; family Platacanthomyidae; genus Typhlomys; species Typhlomys cinereus. Next base: position 1,143,698 of record JALPQD010000373.1, on the reverse strand, counting down.
GCCGGAAGTGCAGGCTGCCACCATTTCTTATGTGAATCCGGGGACCTGAACTCGGGCTCTTTTGCTTGCGAGACAAAGGCTTTGCCCCCTGCGCCTTTGCTCCAGTCCAAGTGGGGTTTTCTTTTTTTTTTTTTTTTTTTAAACTTTAAAAAATTTTTTTATTTATTATTTATTCAATTGTGTGTGTGTGTGTGTGTGTGTGTGTGTGTGTGTGTGTGTGTGTAGAACCACGGACGAATTCAGGAACCACCATGGACCTTCTCCACCTCCTCCTTGTTTACTCTGCTCCGGGATTCACAGGCTCCGCCCTACCAGGACCAGAAACGCAGGCCGCCCCCGCTTCCCCAAGCGGGGTTTTCTACGAGACCAGAAGCGCCCTGTGTCAGCTGGCCCACTTGGCCAGCTAGATCTTGCGGTCCGCCTATCTCTGCCCCACAGTGCTTGGGGTTCAGCATGCATAGTCGCGCCCAGTGCTTCCCATGGGTGCTGGGGACGTGTCCTAGGGTCTCACGCTTGCGGGACAAGTGCCCTTTCTCCCCGAGCCAACTCCAGGTGGTGGACACACCTGCTGGCCAAGTGTCATCTGAGGCCCCGGGGCAGTGGGGGGCTCCTGTTGTTAGTCTTGTGGGGAGACCTCGTTGGGACCACACAGTTGGGGGTCCCGAGTCCAGCATGGTCCCTTCCTAGGGGGGAGCTTGGGCATCTCCCAGCTCATGTCTCACTGTCACCGGGGTCCAACTGCCCATGTTCAGTAACAACACCCCATTTTCTTTTTCTCCAGGTCCCCAACCTCTGAGGTCACGGATCCCCTGACAGCAGCTCCTGGTAGGTTCCTATCGGGCCCGCTCGACGTCCTGGGGGTGGGGTGGTCACATGGCTGGTGTCTTTTCTCGGGAAGGGGGTCTGCCACACTTGGGAAGACAGACTCTGCCCTCGGGTGGGAAGTGGGGCCCCTGCTGGGGAGCAGCCCTGGGTTTTGAGGTCGTGGGGGACGCGCTGCTGCCCATCCTTGGGGCGTTCATTCTTCCTCTACCCAGGGTACGCTTCTTGGGCCTCTCTTTATTCCTGCGGTTTGTGAGTGGGCCCGCGCCACACATTCACAGGGCTGTCCCCAGAGCTACTCCCCAAACCTCTTTTTATTTTTCACTGAGACTGGATCTCACTATGTTGCCCAGGCTAGCTCTCAGCCCACCCTGTAGCCCAGGCAGACTCTGATCTTACTGTCCTCCTGCCTCAGCCTCCGGAGGGGCTAACGTGGTGAGCCTGGCTCCTCAAAGCACTTACTGTGTGTGTGTGTGTGTGTGTGTGTGTGTGTGTGTGTGTGTGTGTAGGCCCTGCAGGGCTGACACGGCTCAGTGACGGTGGGGGATTGGGGGGACACTCGTGTCCCCAGAAGCCAGCCAAGCCAACGGGTGCCCTGGGATGACTGAAGAAAACGGTGTTCAATTGAAGGTCTGAGGGGCCCGAGGTAGGGGACAGATAGGCATCTGGGGAAGGAGGTCTAGGCAGAGGAGGGCGCTGTCTGTGCAAAGACCCCGGGGGTCTGCACGGGCCTTCTGACCTGCTTGATTCTGGGTGCCTGACTTGGTGGGGTTTTCTCTGTCCTGAGCCTTCGGGGCTCCTCACTCGACAGGAGATGGGGTTGTGTTTCCCGAGGCCGTGATTTCTCCCGCCTTTGTCTGTGATCTACCAGCTGTGGCCCCCACCCCATCTGGTGGTCCTGTCTGTCCTGTAGCCAGGCTGTCCTTGCACTCGGCCGAGGGTGGCCTTGAACCTTTTCGGAATGTAGAGATCACAGGCGTGTGTCATGCACACGCTGTGTGTTGCTTCTGAGAATGGAACCCTGGGGGCTGTGTGTGCACCCCAGGGAAGAACCCTGCTGTGGAGCTACAGTGGGGGACATAGCCTCAGAGGCGAGACTGGGAGGGTGGGCGCTGCTCCGTGGGGTGGGTGCTGTTTCCGGGGGTCTTTGAGGTTGGCAAGAGCAGCCTGTTGAGGTGGGGCGGCTTCTCCCAGCCCCCCTGTCTTCTCCGCTCCATCCATCCGCATCTCCTAATGGGGGGGCCACCTGGGCCTGACTTATCTGCCTGTCACGCCGGTGGCCGCCCGATAAAAGGGCTTTTTGTCTGCAAGCACTTAGCCTGCCCGCCAGGGCGATCCATCATGTCTGAGGGAGCCGCCAGACGAGGGCGGGTGGGAGCCGACCCGGGCCAGGGACTGCAGCGGGCGGGGGGGGGGCAGTGGGGATGAGCAATGGACCACAGGGCCTTTTGGGGGACCCTTGTGCCTGGGGGGAGCAGAAGCTCACACAGTGAGCTGGCCACCGTGCTCGTCCTCCAGAATAACCTCATCTAATCCCAGGGCAGCGCGGATGTGGCGTTGCCATCCAGGTGGGCCTGTCGAGGCTGTGGGCGGTGGATGTCCTTAGGCCACTCTGGGTGACCTGGTTGTACTCCGACCTCATGGGAGGGGGGGACCAGGCCTGGCTGGAAAAGGGGGCTCATGTCTGCTGGCTGGCAGGGCATCACTCTTAATGGGTTAGGGTGGGTTGTAGCGCCCAGGGCAGCCGTGTGCCCCCATAGGCAGACAGATCAGCTCAGGCAATGCGGGACCATTGTCCCAGGCCTGGCCCTGGATATCTGCACAGCAGGGAGCACAACAGGGTCCCTCTCCATCCTCCGCAGGGATGTCTGGCCCCAGCTTGGGGTTCCGAGCCCTGCCTAGCTCCTGTCTTCCATTGCTTCCCTTCCTCAGAGACACCCTCAAATGACAGCAATTAATGGGATTCCAGCCAGCTGCGGCTGCTTGGCTGATGGGGCCCTGGGGATACCCCTGCCCTGTGCTGTCACTGCACAAGCCCTCCTTGTCACTGTTGGGGTCACGGGGTCACTGGACAGACAGACCCCCCCAACTACCTCCCCCCAGCTGATTACAACTCTACAGCTTTGTCTCCTGGGTCAGGAGCTGATTCCTGGCTGGCCCCTCGCTGCTCCAGGGCGTGGGTGTGCCGTGGAGACCCCATGCCCAGGTCCTCCCCACGTCCCCTCCCAGGACCGGTGCTGACCTCAGATGACCCCCAGGGTGATCGCAGTGCTCCACATAGGCCTGCCTTGTCGTGGTGGGGGACACGCCAGTAAAGGCTGGACATTTGTCCCTGCCCTGGACAGCTCTCCAGCCAGCAGGCCGTCCCTACCCACCTGCACTCGGCATCAGCAATAATAAGGCACCTACTGTATAATAGCACCTGCAGCCAGTGTTTTAACCTTGACTGGTAGTGGGGGGGCCAATCTGGGGGGGACCGTCTGGGACGGGGCAGAGTTGATACTGACCTCAGACCCATCCTGCCCAGTTCTTGCATCCCAGTGGCTGGGGGACCCTGAGGGAACAGGTAAGGGACCTAGAACTCTGGACGCCGGCACTGGGGCCAGCTGGAACGTGGACGTGCACGTCTCCGAAGCCCTTGGGAAGGTCAGCCTCACGGGACGCACCTGATTAGCTTGCTGCAGGACGGATGTTTTTGTGGACGAAGCTGACACACATTAGCAGCATCAGGGTGCAACATGCCCATCACCCCGGATGCCCTCACCGTTCCCTCCCAGAAGAATGCAGGACCTGTCCCAGATGTTCTGGAACCTTCTAGAATGTACGAATAAAGCCGTCTCAGAGCTGAACCTCCTTGCGTGCGTCTGACTTCTTCGCGCCGTGTGGATCCCAGTGGCTCCCTAGGTGGTGGGGGTCTCCCTCCCCACCGCGTACTGCCTGTGCTCAGTGGATGCGTTGCCTAGTGTCCTGGCAGAGACCTCCCAGCGAGCGCAGGGTTCGCGGCGTGGGGACAGGGCCCGGCTGTTCCTTGTGTCCCTGCAGCCGGGCTTGGGATTTCCCACCGCTCCCGCCCTTGTCTGCTGTCAGGTGTCGGCAGCCAGGTGTGTTGGCATCTGTCGCTCCCCCGTCACACCTCGGCGGGCTGTGGCTGTGTCCCTTCCGCGCGCGTCTGGCTGCCCGGCCAGACGCTTGGCACCCGCCGGTAATGCCCAAGCTCCGTCTTTTTTTTTCTGGCCTTAGCACAACTTCTGTTTGTTTTTTTTTCCTCGTCTTATTGCGTGGGCAGGTGTCACGGTTGGCATGAGATGCTCGGGGGCGCTGTGGGCACCCCTGGTTTATGGATGAGGAAACAGACTCAGGCTTGGGGATTCTCGGCAAGAGCAGAATTAGAATTCATGACTTCAGTTTCCACAGGAGGTGCAGCTCCATTTGTCTGAAAGGTCCAGCTGAGTACCGGTTAGCCCAGGAGGGCCAGGACCCCGGCTCCCCTATCCCCAGGCTCCCCCAGCTCTGTGGCCCTCCCAGTCTCCTCTATTGGGGTTTCCGTTCCTGCTGCGGAGGGCTGAGCTGGGGAGGAGGTCCTGATTTTGGTGGAGTCCTGTACCTTGACGGTGGTGACCCACCGTCACTCCTAAATCACACACAGCAAGGCAAGGGCGTGACACAGGACAGCCCAGGAATGGGGGGGTTTGAGGCTGGGGGGCTTCTTGTTTCTTTCATCCTTCCTCTTCTTCCCCTTTCTCCCCCTCCTCCCCCTTTTCCTCCTTCTCTTCTTTCTCCTCCTCCTCTGCCTGAGGGGTGTCAGCTGAGATGATTTTGGGGGAGGGAGGCCTGTAAATTAAGCAGGCAGTTGCGCCTGTAAGTCAGTCACGAGGTTGGGGGGGGCGATGGCGTGAGCTGGAGGATTGTGAACGGCTGCTCGCTTGGCGGTTGTCCTTGTTTTTAATCTGTGGCTCAGATGTGGGTCTCCCCCTCCCCAACACAGGCTCCTCCTCTAGCTGGAGGCCTGGGAGATGGGCAGGGGTCCCCCAGGTTGTTGCCTGGCAGGACTGGTCTTCACGCAGTAGCCAGGACCATAATGGACTCAGTAGCAGGGCAGGGTCGTACAGTGCCCACCATGGCTCCAAGTCCTGTGTGCGGTGTCTTCATCACTTTTATATTCAAGGATGGAGGCACAGAGAGGTCTAGCACCTAGCCCCGCATCACACAGCCGCTGCAATTTAGACTCTGTCCATATCCTCATGGGCTGGTGTTCTTCCTGCCTCAGCCTCTGGGTCTTGTGGGGGCACTGCCCTGCGCCGGGGGCACTGCCCTGCACCCGGTGTTGTGTTGAGGGCTGTGGGATGCGGGAATCTCCTGGGAATGAAGTGGATATCCTGTCATGCTGCGAGATGGCCATGAAGCGTGGGGAAGCTGTTTGGAGCTGTAAGGGGGAGCGCACATCCGTGCACACAGTCCCTCAGACACCTGCATACTGACCCCTGTGCACACAGCCCCTCAGATGCCTACATACTGACCCCTGTGCACACAGCCCCTCAGACGCCTACATACTGACCCCTGTGCACACAGCCCCTCAGACGCCTACATACTGACCCCTGTGCACACAGCCCCTCAGACGCCTACATACTGACCCCTGTGCACACGGCCCCTCAGAGCCTGCAGGCATACTGACCCCTGTGCATTCAGCCCCTCAGACACCTGTAGGCATACTGACCCCTGTGCGCACGGCCCCTCAGAGCCTGCAGGCATACTGACCCCTGTGCATTCAGCCCCTCAGAGCCTGCAGGCATACTGACCCCTGTGCATTCAGCCCCTCAGACACCTGCAGGCATACTGACCCCTGTGCAGACGGCCCCTCAGAGCCTGCAGGCATACTGACCCCTGTGCGCATGGCCCCTCAGACACCTGTAGGCATACTGACCCCTGTGCGCATGGCCCCTCAGACACCTGTAGGCATACTGACCCCTGTGCATATGGCCCCTCAGACACCTGCAGGCATACTGACCCCTGTGCGCATGGCCCCTCAGACACCTGCAGGCATACTGACCCCTGTGTGCATGGCCCCTCAGACACCTGCAGGCATACTGACCCCTGTGCACACGGCTCCTCAGAGTCCTGCAGGCATACTGACCCCTGTGCACACGGCTCCTCAGAGTCCTGCAGGCATACTGACCCCTGCAGGCATGCTGTGCACACAGCCCCTCAGACACCCAGCATGCCTGCGTGATTTCTACTGACCTGTCTGCACACTGCACCTCATTGGCCTGGTCCTGGTACACATGTGATTACTACTGACTCTGTGCACACAGCCCCTCAGACGCCCAGCACGCATGCTGTGGTTTCTGCCCACCCTGCCTGGCCTTGACGCTCAGTGCTCTGCCACCGTATTTCGCAGCGGACTTCTGAGGACTCCAAGAATTCTCTGACTGTGACAGTCCAAGTGCGGAACACACATGTAGCGTGCGGTCCTGTGGGGCCTCAGGCGGTCCTGGTCCTACCATCCCTGCTTTCTGGGTTGGGCCCAGAGACGTCAAGACACCTGAGCACAGCCACACAGCGGCTCTCTCTGGCCGCGGGGGTGGGGGTGGTGCTGGCTCCTCAGCAGGAAGCCCGGATGCACTAGCTGCAGCACACCCTACTGTCTGTTGTAGCCCCGTGGGGCACATCTGCTTCAGCCAGCCTGTTCCCAGCTCCTGGGAGAAGCAGATTCATTGCAGACTAGGGTGGGAGGGTAGTACAGGCCAGGAAGGGAGCTGGTCTGTGGCCGAGAAGCCCCCCTCCCCTGGTATTCTGAGAACCAGAACAATCTGAAATCTTCACAAATGTTCTAAATAAATAAAAAAAAATTCCCCGCTGTCCAAATGAGCCACCACAGTTAATGGTCTTTGTGCTCAGTTGCGACCTGTGTCCCCAAGTAGCTTGTTTTCTCTCTGTGGATAGGACAGAATGTCTCATGGAATGTTCCAGAAGGAACCCTGACTTCCTGGGAAGTCATGTCTAACACCTCTGCAGATGTGGTTTCAGGTAGTCTGGACCCAGGGCTGCGGCAGCTGCTTCTGGAACCATCTCATGGGGGCTGGGGGCCTCGGTTGTGTCCTGGGGTGTGGATGTTGTGTTCTGAAGGTCACCTCTGACCCTGCGGGAGAGCGGGTCCCCTGTCTGCTCAGTGTGGAGATGTGGATAGTGGGACCCAGGGGTCCTTGCGAGCCCCGCGCAGCCTGAAGCTGTGGGGATGTTGCCAGTTTGCTTCACGGTTCTCTCTGTACCACCGCCATGCCCGGGCGGGTTCTCAGTGCTACTGGCAGGTGCCACCCCCTCCCTCCTGTGGCTCTGGGTGCTCTCAGCCCGGCTGCCACAGTCTGGCAGTGCCATGCCTGTCGGCGTTTTGCCCGGAGCTGGAGACAGGACCGCAGATGCTTGGGCAGTGCCCTGTTTCCAGCCTCTGGCTTCCTGAAGTCCTTGGAGGGGGGTGTGGGCTGTGGATCTGGCGGCCAGCGTGGGCCTGTGGCTTTGGTTGTCCAAGCTGCCCGCCACGCTGCCTGTAGTCTCGCGCAGGGGTGCTGTGTGGGGGAGGGGTGCTGGGTTCAGCCATGGGGTGTCTGGACCAAGAATGTCGCAGATTGTCCTACGTAGGGACGGATCCAGCTGCTGCAATGGCAAATGTCTTTTTATTTATTAAAGTGCTTTACATATGCGACCTGGAGAGACGGCGCAGGGGTTAAGACTGCCTTGCAAGCAGAAGGCCCTAAGTTCAGATCCTAGGTCCCATGTAAAAAAAATGCAAGATGGAAATAGTGGTGACCTGCACTTCCGGCCCTGGTGGGTGGAGCCAGGGAAACCCCAGAGGGAAGCGAGAAGGAGATAGAAGCAATCCAGGATGATTCCCAAAGTCACCTTTGGGCTTACACACACACACACACACACACACACACACACACACACACTAAAGTTTTTAAAAATTGATTAAAAATGCTTATGAGAGAGAGAGAATGGTACATGGGTAGAGGTCAGAGACCACTTCTCTCCTCCCACCACATGGGTTCCAGGGATGGAACTCAGCTCTCCAGGTTAGTGGGTGGGCGCCTGACCTGCTGAGTCATCTCCCTGGCCCACAAGTGTCCTTTTAACAGGAGAGAATCCCCCCAATTCCCTCCACACCCCAGCTCTGTGAAGCCCAAGCAGGGGCGCCTCAAGTTGAGGGGCTCCAGGCTGCTGGAGCCCAGTGTGGGACGGCCTCTGGGGACTTGGGATGGGGGGCTCTTGCATGTGCTCCTTGTGTGTGAGACGTGGCCTCGGGTGGTCGGGTTGGGCTGGACCCGTGTCTTCCAACTGTCTGCCCACACCCCAGTGTATGTGGCGATGGGGGCAGAACCCGGGGTCTCCTTCATGCCAGCTCCTCACCGTGCCACCCACGCTCCCCTCCCCATGTTGCGTCCCGGTCTGTGGAGCATGAGGCGCAGCTGCTGCTGCTGCTTTGGCCCCTGTGTGGTCACCTGCAGCAGCTGCCTTCGTGGGCAGACATGCTCAGGACCTTTGTTTTGACCTAACCACCTGAGTGTTCTCCCCTCCCACCGATGCTGCGGCCTGGCATCCTGTGCATACAGTGGGTGCTCCACACGTGGTTCTTGAGTCACGGCCTCTCACCGAACCTGGCTCTGTTTCAAATAGACTGGTGAGCCCCAGGGTTTTGTCCTCAGTGTTGGGTGATGTCCATGCACTCAGCTTTTATGGGGGGCTGGGGATCCAAAGTCAGGTCCTCATTCTGTGCTGCAGGCACTTTGCCCACTGTGTGCCTCCCAGTCCTTTATGAGTGAGGATGGGCGTGTTCATCTTGCACGTACCTGAGGCGAAGCAACTGATCGCATGTCCATTTTTAGTGCCCGTTATTATGCCTTGACTGCGACTCGTTCCCGTCTGTTCCAGTCTCTCCAGAGGGAGATGTCCGCGCCTCTGGGGGTCACTCACTACACAGTCCCCCAGATGGACGCCTGTGGGACACGCAGATGGAACCTGGTGTGTGTTTGAGGCCCACAGCGCTGTCCTGTCCAGGCCACACTGCTGCGCGGCGCCATCACTGTCTCAGCCGCATGGCAGGTGGGGAAACAGACTGGGCAGAGCCTTGGGGTGATCCCCCCCCAATGCCCCAGCCGGCTGCACGCCACCTTCCTGTGACCCCGACTAGGTTTTGGCTGCCGTCTCCTGCCTGTGGCTCCTCTTGCTCTTTTCAAGATTTATCGTCAGCCTTAAGTCACTTGACAAACACTGAGCTTCCCAGAGTCTGGTGGGAAAGACAGGAAGCGGCTGCGAGTGACCGCGGGATGACAGGACTTGGCGTCCGTCCCGCCCGCACCATGACGTGTCCCCAGTGGGGTTTGGAAGAGTTCCTGGGGGTTGCCGTGCTGCCCTTGAGAGAGGGCAAAGTCCACCGGCAGATCTGCACCAGAACAGACGAGGAAGAGGGGCCCCTGTCCCCCACCTGCCGTCTACCCTCTTGTGAAGCTACCAACGTTTGGGTGGCGCACCCAAGTCTGTTTTAGGGTTCAGTCTCCCAGTGATCCTAGCGAAAGACACACAGCTGCGTCTGGCCAAGGAGACATCCTCTGGTTGCTCTTTCTGTGCCTCGGTTTTCTTACCTGTGAACAACTTCAGAGCTCACCCCTCCCTTAATAGCTGGACAGGTCAGCAGAAATGCCAGGTCCCTCTGGACACTGCTGACGTTGCAGGGCCGCCAGAATTGGCAGAAGGCACCGTGGCCTGTCCCTCTGGCCCCCGTGGCCTGATTGGAAGCGGGTGGTGGGAGCGCGGGGTCCCTGTTTCTTCCTCCGTATGTTAGGGGGCACACAGCGTGTCCACTCCGCCCTTTGGTTGCATGACCCTGGCTCGGGAGTGGTGGGACATTCTGCGTGGCCGAAGCACCTGCCTGGGCATCTCATCAGCCCTCCCGTCCTCATGCCCCCTCTTGGCCTCTTCCCTGGCCTGGTCTCCTGCTGGGGACCCCCTGGTCACCCCACTCCTTTAGGACACCCATTGCTGGCTCAGCTCTTGGGTGGGAACCAAGGGCTCTTCTGGGCCTCTCGGGTTGTTAGGGGTCCCTGGCCACTTCCCTGATCCCTGGGTGCTGCTGCTGCTCACAGGGCCAGTCCCACGCAGATGCTGGCCGCTGCCCAGAGGCCATGCCCGCCCGCCCATGAGTCACCCAGCGAGTCGCAGCCAGTCCTGACGCCCCAACACCTGCCCGTCTCCTGGCCTCCGTGTGCCTGGCTCTGCCCGCCATTGGGCTGGCACCAGACGACTCTGGCTCCGAGGGCCTAGTGTTTCCCCGTGGGACTGGGGCTGGGGACCAGGCCTGGCCGCGAGGAAATGGTTAAAGGACACGGGAAGGAGGGGACGCGGCTGGCCTGGTCCCCCCACCCTGCGAGGAGGGAGAGGGCTTTTCTCGAGCTATAAAAAGGCCTCGCAGTGTTGGGCCCCGGTGACTGGAAGCCCGCCAGGGTTACCATGGCGACGAGGGATTAGTCCCCACCGCCCGGCTGCTCGGCACTTCTGGCTGGGGAACAGAGTGGACTTATGTAATTCTGTGTTTATGGGCCCAAGTGGCGGATGCACAGCCAAGGCCCCACGTCTCTGAGGTGGCCCCCCATGGGCCATGCCGCTCCACAGGGTGTCCCCTGGCAGTCCTTGGCCCGCTCTGGGTTTTGGGGGGCAGCGGGCCGGAAGCCTGGGGGCCTGGCAGGCCGCCGGCCCCTGCGGGGCCTCCCCAGCCGGGGTGGGAGTCCAAGTCTCGCGGGAAGGGGTGCGGCCGCCGTGTGGGGCCGCCCCTCGCCCGCTGATCCTGGAGGGAGAATGGACCCTGAACGTCTGCAGGCCCGGCCGCGGCTGTGGGGCGCGGTAACCCGGGCTGGCACCCACTGGCCCTCGCCTGCGCGTGGGAGAGTTCTTGCAAGTTGTGCGGAGCCCATGCGGGCTGGTGCCAGGTGTGCATTGGTGAGCGGAGCTGCCCGGCTTGGACCAGCCATGTCCTCCGATCGGGGAGGCGGCGGCCCTCTGCGTGTGGGCAGGGGGTGCTACCCAGGCCTCCAAGTCCCCCGGAAGGAGCCCCAGCCCTGCCCAGCTATGCAGCGGCTGTGGGGACTGTGTGAGACAGCCGGGAGGGCGGGCAGGCCCTGGCAGTATGCACATCTGTGTTGGGCCATCCTGCGTGGGCTGAGCTGCTAGCTGGAGTTGACGTCCCGCCAGGGCACGGGCTGCCCGCTGATGCCCCTGGGAGGGCAGAGGGGGACGGGGCCACGCCTCCTTCCGGGGCCTCTTGCACGCCCACCGAGTGCGTGGCGGGCAGAGCAGGCCGGAGCCCTTGGTGTGGCTTGCAGAGGGTGTGGGGTCGGGGCCCAGGGACTGTGGGGCCAGGTGCGGGCACTGTGGCCTGGCTGGCTTCCCTTGCGGTGGCGCTTGGCCTGGTTCCCTGTCTGGTTTGAAGTGAGGGCCACCAGCCCGGGCCTGCCTGGGGCCTCCTTGGCTGTCGCAGAGGGGTAAACACCGGAAAGTTGGAGAGGCTCCCCGGGCTCACAGCGGCCTGCAGAGACACACTCAGGATGGGGTGGGGCTTCATCCTGGGGAGCCCCCCAGGGCCCAGGCTGGCACTTTGGGTGTCCGCCACATACCCCGTAATGTCTGGTTCAGTCCCTCGCCATGCTGCGTGCCTTTCAGAGCTGTGTGTCTCCTCTCGGCCTTCAGTTTGTCTGTGTGTAAACTGGGGGGGAATCCAACCGGCTCCAGGATGATGCTGGGTCTGAGTTAGAGGATGGGAGTTCCTGTCAGGGAGCCTCAGTTTTCTTGACTGGAGAATGGGTGTTCCACAAGCTGTGTGGCCTAAAGGAGCCGTGATAAGGACTTCAGCTAGAGGAGGGTGTGCAGTCAGTTTTGGGGTACAGTCACTGTTGGGATACATTCATTGTTGGGGTGCAGTCAGTGTTGGGGTACAGTCAGTGTTGGGGTACAGTCAGTGTTGGGGTATAGTGTTGGATTCATAGTATTGGAGTGTGTGGTCAATGTTGGGCGGCACAGTCAGTGTTGGGGTGTACAATCAGCATTGGGGTGTACAGTCAGCATTGTGGTGTACAACCAGCATTGGGGTGTACAATCAGCATTGGGGTTGACAATCAGTGTTGGGTGGGAAGTCATTATTGGGTATGCAGTCAGTGTTTGGGGGCATAGTCAATATTAGATGCAGACAATGTTGAGGTGCACAGTGAGGTGGTGGGGTGGGTGATCACTGTGGTCACTGTCAGGGTGCACATTCAGTGTTGGGCTGTACAGTCAGTGTTAGGGTGCACAGTCAGTGCTGGGGTATGCAATCAGTGTTGGGGTGCACAGTCAGTGTTGGGGTGCACAATCAGTATTGGGTTTGCAATCAGTGTTGTGGGCACAGTCAATATTTAGTACAGCCAGTGTTGGGGTGCAAGTCAGTGCGGGGGGGTGTAGTCACTGTTGGGGAGAAAATTCAGTGTTGGAGTGTATAGTCAGGGTTGGGGGTGCAGTTGGTGTTCGGGGTGCACAGTCAATGTTAAGGTACACAGTCACTGTTGGGGTGTAGTAAGTGTTGGGACGCACAGTGTTGAGGTTCAGTCAGTGTTGAGGGTACTCAGTGTTGAGGTGCTGTCAGCATTGGGTGCAATCAGTGTCAGGATGCACAGTGTTGGGGTACAAGTCACTATTGGAGTGCAATAGGTGTTGGGGTGCTCAGTGTTAGGGTGCAGTCAGTGTTGGGGTGCAGTGTTAGGGTGCAGTGTTGGAGTGCACAGTGTTAGGGTGCAATGTTGGGGTACACAGTGTTGGGGTGCACAGTCAGTATTGAGGGTCACAGTTGGTGATGATGATGGTATTCCTCACCTGGGCCAAGGGTGGATGTTGACGTCTCAGGTGACCATGTTCACCTGAGGGTCAGACCGAGGGTCAAGGCCCAGCGCGACCCTCAGGAACCTGTAGCCTTGGGTGGTCCTGGAAGTCCTCAGTGCTGGGCATTCTGGGGCGACTCCACAGGCTTTGGGTGAGTTCTGTGCGGGGCTCCAGCGTTTCTCCCTGTGGCACGGGCTGGGGTGTGCCTGCACTTGACCTCCCCCATCATGTCCACTCTGGGCCCCTGAGCATGCAGTGTGGCCTGCGGGCAGCAGCATTGACGGCCATCGGGGAGACAGTAGTGGATGCTTCTGTGTTGGTGGGGGGTCTCATGTCCAGGTCATACACAGCTGTCAGTGGTTCTTGGACCTCCCTGGGTCCTGGGAAAGGCCCGAAGGGGGACCCCATGCATGTCTCCCTGCTGCTCTGGGGCGTCTATGTTGGCTTGGGGGGCACAGGCTGTGCGGTATTTGCCCTGTCTCACCCTGAGGGGCTCCATTATGACTGACGTCATCTGCTGCTCTGAGAAGTCCGTGTGGGGGGACGGAGAAGTCAGCGTGGGGGGACAGAGAAGTCAGCGTGGGGGGACAGAGAAGTCAGAGTGGGATGGAATGGCTGTTGGCTGATTCCTGCCGAGTGTACCGCGCAGTGACCAGATGCACCTTGTTTGCGTGAGCGCCCCTAGGAGATGTGTCTGCAGTGTGTGTCATTTCAGGGTTCCCACCTCAATACTCTTGTGACCCAGAAAGGGCCACTGGCAGAGCCTTGAGGGGACCAGGCGTGGCGTGGCTGCCCATGTCACCCCTTAGAACTGCCTGGGAACACAGCCTGAGCATGGCACCTGCCCATTCCCGTGCCTGGGTGGACGTGGCTCAGCGCCACCTGCTCGTCTGTAGAATGGGGATGGGATGGGCAGTATGGATCAAAGGCTTTCAGGAACCGTGGTGTGAGTGGCTTGCCTGCTTGTGGATGTGATGCTGGGGTCCACGTGTTCCCGAGGTCGTGAGGTTGTGCGTTGCTGCTCACCCGTGGGTTCTCATGCCAGCTCCGTTGTCACTGGTTGCTGTGCCCCGCTGTGAGCGAGATCTCCGTGGCTGACTGTTGTGGCCTTGGGGTGATGGCTGCGACTCACCTGTTCTGAGGTTGGCGTGATCACTGTGTGACTCCCTCTCTGGGGTTGGCGTGGGCACCATGGGTGCCCTCTCTGGGGTTGGCATGGGCTCCATGGCTTCCTTCTCTGTGGTTGGCATGGGCTCCATGGCTGCCTTCTCTGTGGTTGGCGTGGGCTCCATGGCTGCCTTCTCTGTGGTTGGCGTGGGCACTGGTCACCCTCTAGTTGGCATGGGTGCCGTGGCCGCCCTCTTTGGGTTGGCGTGGCTTCACCCATGTGTTAGCTGTGTGACTCCCAGAGGCACGTGTTAGGCGCATCCCCTCTAGAGCCCTGTGAATCGTGCACATAGTCACCCATTTAAGTTTGGTGCTTAGCCGAGCTCGGATGCTTGGATGTGTTCCCTGTACCTCAGAAGCATTCCAGGTTGGGGGACCCATAGGGTCCCGTGGTGCTGGGGTGGGGTCCTGTGTTGCACTGCCATGGGGGGAGGTGCCCAAGAGTGACTGAGCGACATTCATAGTGACTGCTGTCTGATGAGAAGCAGCCTGAGGGAGGTTTGTGGCCCGTAGTAGGTCATTGAGGTTCACAGTAGGTCATCATGGCTTCATAGTAGGTTGTCTTTGTAGCTCACAGTAGGAGATTGTGGCTCACAGTGAGTCATCATGTGGCCCACAGTGGGTCATCGTCGTGGTGCACAGTGGGTCATCATCGTGGTGCACAGTGGGTCATCATCGTGGTGCACAGTGGGTCATCATGTGGGCCACAGTGGGTCATCATGTAGCTCACAGTAGGTTATTACCATGGCCCACAGTGGGTCATCATGTGGTCCACAGTGGGTCATCATCGTGGCTCACAGGGTCATCATGTGACCCATAGTGGGTCATCATGTAGCTCACAGTAGGTCGTTACCATGGCCCACAGTGGGTCATCATGTGGCCCGTAGTGGCTCATCATCGTGGCTCATCATGTAGCTTACAGTGGGTCATCATTGTGGCTCACAGCGGGTCATCATGTGGCCCACAGTGTGTCATCATCATGGCTCACAGTGAGTCATCATCATCGTGATGCACAGTGGGTCATCATCGTGGGTTATCATCATGGTGCACAGTGGGTAATCATGTTGTTCACAGTGGGTCATCATGTAGCTCATAGTAGGTTATCACTGTGGCCCACAGTGGGTCATCATTGTGGCTCACAGTGGGTCATCATGTAGCTCACAGTGGGTCATTGTCGTGACTCACAGTGGGTCATCATCATCGTGGCACACAGTGGGTCATCATCATGGCGCATAGTGTGGCATCAGGAAAGATATGGTGACAGGCCCTGTGACCTGTCTGTTCTGTCTGCAGATGGCTCTGTCACTTCCTGATGTCATTTCACCACAGCTCAGTGCCAGCAGAGGACCTGGGGGGAACACATGTCCCGGGCTGGGGCTCCCCCCATCATCCATCTGACCCCCCACTGTCCTGCAGGCACCAGAGTTGCTACTTGAAGCTCGCTGTGCCTTGGCCTAGGGGCGAGGGCTGTCCCCACATTACTGATGCCTCTGAGGGGGTCCATTACGGATGCTTTGGGGGGGCGTGCAGGCCCATCTCCGACTGCTCATCCTACACCCCAAGACTCCCCAGCTGGGCCTGAGGACGTGTCAAGGAATTCTGGGAAACCAGAACCTTCCTCCACACTTGCTGAGCATCTTCAGCTGTGTGCGGCTCCCCTCAAGGAAAGTGGGGGCCAGTGCTGGCAGGTGACCCGTTCGTTCCCTGAGGCACAGAGAAGGCAAGTGGTTTGCCCAGAGACACACAGCCGTGGACTCCTGCCGGGTGCTCCATCGTGTCTGTGCTCAGCTGTCTGTCCCTGGGGATGCTCAGTGCTTAGGGTTCCCTCGCTTCCTCCCAGAAGGCTGTGCACTCACTGTCCCTCAGCTTGGGGGTGCCTTGCGCTTGGCAGTCTCAGTTTCCCGGGCTGGCTCCCTTTGGCGGCCCTCCTGCATTGCCCACGCTGTCCTGGGAGGTGGGGGACGGCCGTCCAGCTGCAGAGGGCATGGCAGGCAAGAGGGCCCCAGCCTAGGACAATGTCCCCTTTGTTCCTTGGCCTGGCCGCCTCCCGGCCTGCGATGTCCTCACAGGGCCTCGGCCAGATCCTGGCGTCGTGGGGGGCAGGGGTTCACCTTGGCCGGCCCGGCTGCCCCATGCCTGCTGCGGTCAGGGTCAGCGTTGCCCAGGTGCCCAGACAGGGCCTCACGCGTTGCCCGTTCAGCCTCCTGGCCCAGGAGGACATGTGGGGCCTGGACCACCGTCCTTGGTGTCCCAGCATGCGGGCCCTGGCCCTGGGTCAGGTGGGAGTGGACTCAGGTGCTGGTGGGGCGGGGTGAGTGGGGGCCCCCCAGAAGGTGTGCCTGAGTCTTGAGCCCTCAAAAGTCATAGGATAGCATTTAGCAAACAGGTCTTTGTGGGGTGACCTGATGAGATCACCCCAGATGCCCGGATGGCTCCAGTCCTGATCAATATTGTTAGAGGAGCATCTATCTCAGAGAGCCCAGGGTGCATGCAGCCCCCCAGGCCATAGGAACTGGGGACCCGTTTGCCTGTGGTTTTCACGGCAGCGTGGGACGAGACCCGCAACCCTCACCTTGGGAGCCAGCGCTCCTGGCCTTGCCACAGGTCCGCTGTGTGACCTTGGCATCTCGCTCAGCCTCTCTGTGCCTCTGGAGAACGGGGGTAGGAACAGGTCCTGACCTGCTTGTTAGGCGCCAGGATGGGGTGTCCACAGAGCTGGGTCACAGCTGCAGGACTAGCTGGGTGCGTCTTACCCTGGGGACCACTTGGGCCGCGGACATGGAAGCAGTGTGCCCCTGGGAAAGAGTGTGTGCCCCCTCCTCAGTGTGTGATGTGATCTGGAGGCCAGTAGACGGGGGTGGGAGGTTGTCACCACTCCCCACCAGGTCACCACCAGCCCCACTGCCCTGGAAGCCACGTCCTCGGGCAGGCTGGGGAGAGGCCCGGGCTGTGCACAGCACCCCTTTCTTCTGGCCCGGCCGGCCGGGTGCTTGTGTGTGCCCAGCCCGGCCTGTTTGTCAGCCTGGGCTCCCAGGTCAGATGCTGGTCCCAGAGAGTCCCGGCCCGCAGCCCTGTGCACGGCCGGGCGGGCGCCTGTGTCTGCTGTCAGGGACTGATCCAGATCTGCCAGGCCTGTGTCCCCGGCGGCTCCTGCCTGCAGGCTTCCTTCCCTCCTCCCTCCCCAGGGTGCTGGAGTGGGGGGCAGAGCCCACATGCCTGGGGCTCTCAGGGTGTCACTCAGTTAGGTCTCCCCGGGCAACGGCTGACATCAAGGACAAAAGGTCCAAGTGAGTGAGCGTCTTTGGGGTATCCAGTGGCCAAAAAGTCCTGCTGGGGTGAGCTGTCTGCTGCACGTGCCTGAACCCCTACCCCCAGCATCTGAAGGTCAGGAATTTGGAGTTATCCTCGGCTACATAGGTCACCCTGAGCTGCGTGAGAACCTGCTTCCTCCTCCACCCCTACCGGCCCGTTGGACCCTCAGCCTGGATTCTTGGGGCTCTGATTCCGCCACACTCAACCTCCAGGTGGGTGTCCCGATCTCACTGCCTGTTCGCGGGGTGTCTGGTGCCATCTGTGGCTCCTGGCCATGGGACACTCGGGGTCCTGGTCATTGCTGTCCTCAGACTGGCTGTGGTGGTCTCCTTGAGCTGACCCAACATAGGACTTCCTTTGGCCACTTGTTCAGGTCCTTGGGGGCCCAACTGAGGCCAGCGGGGCAGGCTGGGGTTCACCGCTGACCAAGGCCAGCGGGGTGGCTGGGGTTCACCTGCTGTCCAGGGCAGTGGGGTGGCTGGGGTTCACCTGCCATCCAGGGTGGCGGGGTGGCTGGGGTTCACCTGTCCAGGCCGGCGGGGTGGCTGGGGTTCACCGCTGACCAAGGCCAGCGGGGCGGCTGGGGTTCACCGCTGTCCAGGGCTGTTGTCAGTCACGTGTCCAGTGTCCCCCAGGGACAGGCAGTGGAAGTGTCTTGGGGCCTGTGGGGTGGGACAGAGGGGCCACATCCGGCTGAGTGCAACTGTGGACTTGCAGCCAGATGTGCGGGCACATGGCAGGGCACACGGGCTCCAGCCAGGGTGGCAGTTCAGTGGGCAGTGGGGGTCCTGGAGGGAGGCTGCGGGAGATGCGTCCCAGGACCTTTCTGAGGGCCACAGGCTGTCCTTCCCGGGTGCACCATTGACTGGGGCTGTGGCTCAGCTGCAGAGTGGGGGGTCTCAGGCCCTGCCTGTCTCGGGGGGCACAGCCCTTCCTGAGTTTGGAAAGGCCGTATGTCCCGTGGATCTACCGAGAACCCGTGGCAGGGAGGGCTCGTTCCCTTGCCAGGCCAGCACAGCAGCTGAAGAGCTAGAGCTGGGCTCTGGCTCTCATCAGCCCTTTGGGGCAGCAGCCGAGGTTGGGGGTGTCCAGGTTGGAGTGCTCCAGCTGGGCATGGCCCCCTTCAGGCTGGGTCTGGACAGGAGCCCTGGGCCCCGGGAGACAATGGATGCAGATGGTTGTGGTGCAGGGCGTGGGGTCACACAGGTTGGCAGAGGGCATTGGGGGAGGCAACTGGGTGAGTTGGGGGGTCGCAGGAAGGGGCTGTGGAGCCAGGAGGCTCAATGTGAGTTCACCAGCACAGCGCAACATGGAGTCCCACCAGCCCTGTAGGACATCAGTGAAGGTAGCTGATAGGAGGGGATGCCGCCCCGAGTCATCGCTGTCCCCCACTTCCAGGCGTGCGGGGTGGGTTCGCGACCCTCGGTCTATCTTCTTGTCAAGGTGATTTCATTGTTGAGAAATGCCTCGAAGCCGTCCCCTGGAGTCACATTCAAGGCTCATGTTCAAGACATTCACCGCCGTCTTCCTCATTGCCTGAGTTCTGGAATGTTCTAGGTGGTCACTCCCCACAGCCCAGACCCCCCCCCCCGCTGTTATTCTGTCCCGTGGTAGTGCTTCTCCCAGCCGTGACGCACACATGAACCAGTCCACGCATGGCCTGTCACATCCAGCTTCTCTGTCTAATTCAGCATCTGTTTTCAAGATTCTTTCTATGGCTGCGTAGTACTCCGCAGCGCGGGGCCACATGCTGCTTCTGCTTTGCCTCTGGGCGGTGACAGACGTTTGGGGTGTTTCTCCAAGGCCAGCTGCGGGTATTGATGTTGTCTTGCTCTCTTTGGACTTGGGTGGAGACGTGAGCACATGGTCCAGCTTCATGCGGCGTCTTCCTGGCTGCTGTTCAATGTGGGGATGCGGGGGTTGGAAGCCTGGGTCCAAGGCACCTTCCTAGGACCCCACTCAGCAGGACCCAGGCCGTAGCAGTGAATAGTGTCTGCTGGGAGTGGGTGTGGGCCGGCTGTGACCCCACTACCTGGTTGTGCCTTGTGCAAGAACATGGTGAACTTGATGGTGAGACCCCCAAAACTCTGGCTGTCAAGGAGAGATATCCCAACCAGGTGTTTCTCCTAGCCCCCCGAAAATCAGCTACATGGTGACTTCAGCTCCCAACCCCACTCCCTCCCCAGCATGCTTCCTCACCCCTCCTGGCTCCTGTGGTCTCAGGATCTTTGCACGCTGTTCTGGTGCCTGGAACCCCTCTTTCTTCTTAGCCACCTGGGGCTCACCCCTCCACCCCCCATGCATTCCTTCCTGACCCCAAGGTGTCGGCCCGAGAGAGGTGCCTCCACAGCTGGCACACACCGGTGACTCCCAGGTTGACGGCAGAGGCCGTCCGAGGTGGCAGCGGCTGCCTTTGTTCCCCAGGGCCAGGCCGGGCGAGTCTCAGCAGAGAGCCAGGTTCCGGAACATTCTTTCTGAGCTGACGTCTCTGGGAAGGTGGCTGCCAGACGCTTGGCCGCTTCCCTGATTTTCCCGTTGCGCTGGCCAGTAAGAATGCAGCTTGCGGTCCCTGCGGCCCCCGAGTCCCGCGGCCAGGCTGGGTTGTGTCTAGCCATGCCCAGTGCCTGGCTGGTCCAGTGCCCACTCTGGGCCTTGAGCGCTGACCACTGTGGTCTCCTGTGGCTTCGTGAGGCCCTCTGGTAAGAGGTGACCTCAGGAGGGGACAGACCACATCGGCCCCAGGCTGCAGGGTTTTTGTGGCCCCTGTGGGTGACGGTTGGGTTTGACCTGGGCCTCAGGCTGCTGGGGAGCAGGACCCTTGTGTGATGATGTCATCCGGAGCAGACCAGCAAGGAGGTATGTGCTCCCTGCCCCCGGGGCTCAGGGTGCCTGTGAGAAGTGGGGTGCATTTTGTTCCAGTGGGACCCGCGTCCAGGGCAGCTGGGGGCGGGAGGCTGGGGCTCTGTCCTGCAGGATGGCCTTTGGGATGGATGCACCGTGCCAGCTTGTGTCTGGGCCTTGGGTTTCATGTGGGCGGGGCCATGGGTCCAGGAGGTGTGAGGCTGGGCACACGAGCTGGTTCTTGAGTGCCCTGGGCATCGCGCCCAACGGCATGGACCCAGCAGGGGGCCCTGGTCACCTTCCTGGAGTGCTGACGTGGACTTTGGCCGAACGCCGTGACGTGGTCAAGGAGGACGGGGCCTCACGTCACCGAGGTGCGTGGTACACAGGGTGGGGGCAGCACCTCAGCCCACGATCTGCAGGCCTGAGGCTGAGCTCACCAGGGCCATGGACAGGTCAGCGGCCGTCCAGCTGAGTCAGCGGGCACCTGCCCAGGCTGCTCCTGGCTCAGCCGTGTCCATCAGTGCAGGCGCACTCTGCTTTATTGAGCGCCTGCTGTTTGCCAGGCTCCTCCCATCAGGCCCCACCATAGCGGGGTCTCAGGTTCTGTTGAGGGGTCCCTGTCCTGGGGGCCAGGCTACTAGGCCACACCTGCCCCCTTCCTGGTGCTTCTGCCACCTGCCTGCCTGCATCCTCTTCCTCGGTCCCCTGCCTGTCTCTGTGTTGCTTCCACCTTTTCTGGCTCCCCAGGACCCCAGAACAGGGGCTGCCAGCGACCACCCCACCCCGTGCAGTAACCTCTGCCCACGCCGTGGGATGCCCTCCAGTGCAGAGAACCTCTTCCCCGCCTGTGCCGCTTGCCTGCCGAGAGCCGAGTGCTGGGTCCCTTCGTCCAGTGTGGTGTTCTTGGTCACCCTGCCTGGCCTTTTTGTCCGCGCCTTCTCCTTTTTTCTGTCTTGAGTAGTACTCCGCTGAAGGGGTGGACTGCGCCGGTTGGGAAGGGGTCCATCTGTGCGCGTGCACACGTGTCTGTGTGAGTTCCCGTGTCTGTGGGATCTCCATGCCCCTCAGGAGATTCTCATCCATGGTTCATGGTGCAAAGACCTGGCAAACGTCCCCACACACAGCTGACTAGTGGGGGAGGGCTTGGGCTGCAGGCTCTGAACAGGTGTGAACCAGCTTGGGGTCAGAGGTCAGATTCTGGCCACACCTGTGCAAGACCCATGCCTGTCCCTGACTCATTCCAGCCGTCAGCTGCTCTCTATGGCCAGGCAGGGCCCACCCCCCACCCCCCACCCCCCCAGCCCCCCCACCCCCTGCCTCCCTGCTCCTGGGGCGTGGCACACAGGGACTACCCAGGAGGCAGGCGGGTGTAAATGTCCTCTCCATGCTAAGTGAGCCCTGTCAAGCCACGCCCCCAGCCCCTCACTGTGGATACTGGGCTGTCACTCTACCCCTGAGCCACGCCCCTAGCCCCTCACTGTGGATACTGAGCTGTCACTTATCCCTGAACCACACCCCCAGCCCCTCACTGTGGATACTAGGCTGTCACTCTATCCCTGAGCCACACCCCCAGCCCTTTTCACCTCTGCGGGGGGCGGGGGGGGGGGGAATCTCACTGAGTTGCCCACGTTGGTCGTGAGCTTGGGGTCCTCCGTGTCACGGGCAGCCAGCTGGTGCCTGCGTCCACACCTAACCATATTGGCCTCTCCCTGCATGGATTCGGGGTCTCTGAGCATGGCGTGTTTCTGTCACACGGGAGGAAGAGACTCTGGTGGGCATGGCCATAGCCCATGGCATGATGGGAAGCGCCAGGCTGGGCATCCCTGTGGAGGGGGGCAGGGCCGCTGCCACCCTGTTTTCAGATGCCAGTGTTGAGAAGGGAAGGCCTTGCCCGCAGCCAGGGCTCCGTGGCCACGTGGACAGCTACTGAAGAGTGTTGATGTGGGCAGGGTGGGTGCAGGAATCTGATTGGCTGCACCTGAGTCACATGACCCTCCCTGGGGAGAACAGTAGCTGGTGGGAGGTCAGCAGGTAGGGTGTCAGCGCCTCCCCTACCTAGCATCTGTCCTCCATAGACAGGGTGGGTAGCTGGTGGCTCTGCTTAGCCATATGCAAATTCTTATCTTAACGTTTAGCCATGTCTGATGGCACAGCTCTGTAATCTCAAGCACTTGGGGGGCTGAGGCTAAAGAACTGTGAGTTCAAGTTGTGTATGAGGGATGGTGGGATCCCAGGGGGAGGGACGTGTGTCCCCTCCTCACCCATGACCTCGTGGGATTCAGCCTCCATCTCCGCTCCAGGGTGTGAGGTGTGGAAAGAAGAGGATTTGGGGTCAGCAGAGAGAGGAGAGGAGAGAGGAGAGGTATCCCCCACCCCCCATCGCCCTGCACCTTCTCTTCTTGCAGAACCGCCTGGTTGTGCGTTTTTAAGGCCACCAGGCCATCTGTGGTGGCCGCCGTGGTGGCTTGAAGGCAAGTGACCGTGGGGTCCTGGCTGTCCCCAGAGCGGATCACATGTGGCTGGGGATGGGAGGACCCTGCTGTTCCCGTGTGGATGTGGCCACCGCGCCTGCCTGCCCGCGTCGTGTGCGTCCCTCGCCTGGCACGGTGCCTGGCTGGGCTGCCAGGGACTTTTGGAGAACTTTGTCCGGGAGGCTTGGAAAGTCCCAGCCGCCGTGGCCCGAGCCGGGAGCCATCGGCGGAGCCGTGGGATGGGGCCGTGGGGCTGGGGGCCCGGAGCCGCTGGGCGAGGCCCTGGCCGGCCGGAGGACTGTCTTGTCCCTCACGGGGGACGGGCTGGGTCCAGCCGTCGCCGGGGGTGACCTCGCTGCCCCTTCTCTCCACAGGCCCCTGTGACTGGACGGGACAGCAGATGACCGCGGCTGGCTCGTCGTCCTAGCGGCCTCTGGAGAGCGTGTGAGCCCCACAGCCCGCCCCGATCCCACCACCATGTCGGGCTCCACGCAACCCGTGGCGCCTACTTGGCGAGCCACCGAGCCCCGCTACCCGCCCCACGGCATCTCCTACCCTGTGCAGATTGCCCGGCCCCACACGGTAAGGGGGCACGAGCCCTGGGTCACCTGCTGTCCTTGCACCCCGGCTCCCTCCTTTTCTTCCTTTTCCTGTTGCTGTGACAAAGCCCCAGATGCAAGCAGCCGGGGAGAAAGGTTTGCTTGCCTCATGGCGCATGGCACAGGCCGGGGCTGGAGAGGCCGATGATGGCACTTAGCTTGCTTTTTCCTTTATTCTGCTCAGGGCCCCTGGGAAGGTGCTGCCTAGTGGGCATGTCCTCCTGCCTCAGTTGATCTCAGCTAGGCCGTCCCTACTGGTGTGCCCATGGGCTCCTCATAGGTGACTAGATCTCTTCTCCTTGAGGTCATAAGGCTGCTGTGGGCCATGTGGCTGCAGGCCACGGTAGAGGCAGGGGTCACCTGTAGGGACCCTGGACCCTTCCGAAGCCTGGAGGGGTTGGTGGAGGATTTCTACATAGTCTGAGCCGAGCATGGTTTCCAGTTCCCTGCCGCAGACGCAGGAACACTGCAGGGCCGAGGCTTCTCAGTCTGGAAAAAGTGGAGGCTGCGGTCAAGCTGAGCGGAGAGGCTCAGCCTTGCTCTTCATTGGCTTGCACAGTGGAGCGCCTGCTGTATACGTGCACAGTGAAGTGCCTGCTGTATACATTCCTCGCCAAACTGACCTCATTGTGCTTTCTTCTTGCTTTGCCTGGGGTGGTTTTGGGGGGTACAGTGATGTTGCAGCCCCTCCCTCCCTGGCCCTTGGTGTTCCTTCCCATGGCTGAGCGCAGCAGTGGACCAGTCTGCAGGTCCAAGCTGTGGACTGCACACACGTTGCAGTGTCCACTGTGGCAAATGGCGCCGTGGGTGGAGGTTCCAGGGTGGAGGAGCGGGTTCTCCAAGGGGGACGGTGGCCTCGGGTGGAGGGAACATACAGGGAACGTAAGCCCAGCCTCCGCCCACAGAGGCGGCCACCACTCAGTGAACGCCTGCTGTATGCATGGCCGGGGACTGTCCAGCGCTGGCCCTGGACACTGCTGTCAATGCGGTCACCGGAACTGAGGTCATTGTCTTCTGACCCAGTGAGAGGCTGGGATGTGCCTCCCCGAGTCACCTGAGCCGAGAGCCCAGATACCTGTAAGGTGTGGGTGATAAAGGCGGTGCCGACCAAGGGGAAAGGGGGAGATCACCGTGAGAATCAGGGCCGCCCTGGCCTCCCCCGCGCTGTCTGGTGCAGTCCTTCCGTGCCGTTGCAGCCGTGGCCCGTCCTTCTTTCCCCACCGCGCCTCTGGAGGGCGCCATCCTGCCCTCTCACCTGCTTCTTGCTCTTTGCCCTGGCCGGTCCTCTCTGGTTTGTGGGGCCACTGGCTGACCCCGGACACCGGTCATACTCCTCCTGGGCCATCGATGACGCAGGATGTGGCTGGATTGGACTCAGCGGTCACTCTGGGTCACTCGGGTGGTACTGAGGCCATGTGGCCCTGCCCAGGGAGCTGGAGGGGCCGGCTGGACCCTCTGACCTGTCTAGGCCGTGATGCTCCCTGGGGTGACCTGGCTGGTGACGAGGTGTGACCGGGAGCTTCCAGCTCTGTTGGGCACAGTCCCCGCTGCCTAGCCCCACACATGCCTGTGCTGGCCTAAGCATCTAGGCAGAGAAGGGTCGATTGGGCTGTCTTCTGAGAGACGGGCTTGCTTCTCCCTCTCTCTCTCTC
The DNA here is from genome assembly GCA_023101885.1 of Typhlomys cinereus. NCBI lineage: Eukaryota > Metazoa > Chordata > Mammalia > Rodentia > Platacanthomyidae > Typhlomys > Typhlomys cinereus. The sequence goes on along the minus strand of JALPQD010000373.1, from coordinate 1,118,939 downwards.
TCCTTTCTCTCTCTCTCTTTTTTTCTCTCTCTCTCTCTCTCTCTCACACACACACACACACACACACACACACAGAGTGAGATGTACCTGACCGTTTGTTCATTGATTCCTGCTGAAGAGGAGGCGATTCTGGCCTTTTGTCTTTTTGTCTTGGGCCCTGTGACCCAGGCCAAGACTGGGGGCACCATGAGCGCCTGGGGTTCTTGGGGACCAGTTGTACTCACCAGAGACCCCAAGGTAGAGTGAGACCCCAAGGCAAGGTGAGACCCCCCCAAGGCGGAGTGAGACCCCTGAGGTGGGTGAGACCCTTGAGTGGGGTGAGACCCCCGAGGCGGGGGAGGCACATGCTTCCCGAGCAGCCCCTGGGCTCCATGGGCTGCCCAGAAGCCGCCCTGCTGGATGGTAACATTCTGTCTCTACAGACCTCGCTGCCCCCCAGGCCCTGCTGAGCAGAGCAGCCGAGTGTGGGGGGCAGCTCCCCCACCCTCACCGTCCTCCCTCCACACTAACGTCAGGTGGACAGGGCAGCAGGGAAGGACAGGGCTGACCGGCCTGGCCCATCACTGGCCCATGGCCCTGGACGGACGGCAGTTGAAAATGCTCCCGACTCGGGGTGCCACCTAGACCCCAGGCCCAGTATCTCCCGACTCGGGGTGCCACCTAGACCCCAGGCCCAGTATCTCCCGACTCGGGGCTCCACCTAGACCTCAGGCCTAGTCGGGAGGTTCTGCGGGTCCCCGTGAGGCTGTATGGGGACAGAAGCCGTTCAGGTTCTGGGTTGCGGGTTGTGACTCTGGCCTGCTCCGGGGACGCCCCGGCGGTGCCTTCAGGCGCACTAGGCTGCCGTTGCACCAGCCCTTGCTCACGGCTCCTCATTCTGCAGGACGTGGGCCTGCTTGAGTACCAGCACCACCCGCGGGACTACGCCTCGCACCTGGCGCCGGGCTCCATCATCCAGCCGCAGCGGCGCCGGCCCTCGCTGCTGTCTGAGTTCCAGCCCGGGAATGAGCGGTGAGGATGGGCTGTGGGGGACCCCTGAGCCCTTCCTGGGGCCAGCCCCTGCCCCTGGGCCATGGTGGAGGGGACAGAAGTCTGCCTGGAGGGCGAGGCGTCCCAGGTGGTGGCCAGCCATGCCAGCGTGTGCCTGGTTTGCAAGTGCCAGCTGCCATCAGGAGCGAGTGGATGCTGCCTACGGCCGGCTGGACGCCTGGCGGGGAGGGCAAAGGGCGCTGAAGGCGCCATGTTGTCTCTGCGGGGCGCGCAGTGCAGCCGGCCGATGGAGCCTGGGCATCTCCAGGGTCTTGTTGAAATGCACTTGGGGTCAGTAGCTCCGGGTGGACCCGAGTTCTGGACTTCATTCGGTTCCGGAGAGACTGTGGTGACCACTGCGTCCCGCGTGTTGGCACCAGCACGTCCCCTCCCATCAGCTGGCCTCCTGGGATTCGCACTCATGCCCCGCCTGGCTGGGTCATGTGGGAGGGATTTCCCTGAGGGCCCAGGCCATGGGCACTTGGAGATCCCAGGTGACGCCCGGCCCCTGGCCCCCCACAGCTCCCAAGAGCTGCACCTGCGCCCTGAGTCCCGCACCTTCCTGCCCGAGCTGGCTAAGCCTGACGTGGAGTTCACCGAGAGTAAGCGGCCGCGCCTCGAGCTGCTTCCTGAAACCCTGCTGCGCCCCGCGCCCCTGCTGGCCGCAGGGCAGCCTGGGGGCTCTGAGGAACTCCCCAAGGTAAGGCCTGGGACAGGGACAGGAAGGACTGGGGGTGGGGTCAGGGAGGAGGCATGGCAGAGAGCTTGCAGCCTGGAGCACCTCCTAGCCGTGGGGTGCACCTCCTAGCCGTGGGGTTCACCTCCCAGCCGTGGGGCGCACCTCCCAGCCGTGGGGATCGTGTGCAAAGGTCCTGTGGAAGGGCCAGTTTGCAGCATTATCGTTTGCTAAAGTGAGGCGTCAGGGTTGCCCGGGAGCCCTGGAGTTGCGAGCTGGTGATGCAGGGGGCGAGGCTGACTAACCTGTTCTCTGGGGCAAGGTGGGGGGTTGGTACTGTATCCAGGTGGCTGATCCTTGGCTGCTGTGTGGGGTCAAAGGTCATATCTGTGCCAGTTTCCCTAGCTCCTCCTGTGTTCCACCCCCGGCCCACCGGCCACAGACCACCCCTCATTCCCCTGCCCGAGATGGGTTCGTGGCACTGCTTGGGTGGGCTTGGTCTCCCTGGGCGAGGCACTGTGCCTCTTGGGGCCCAACCACTCCTAGTCACACCATGCCCCCCGGCCACTGGCCGAGCTGTGGGTTCCCCAGGGAGGAGGGCCGCCCTCGCAGGGGGGTATGGGGTGCCGGAGAAGAATGTTCTGGGTGTGTCGGGGACACAGAAGGTCAGGTTGGGCTGTGCCCACCTCTGGGCTGCTGTGGTCCCAGCTCATCCCAGGTACTCCAGGGTGACTCGGCAGGGAATGGGGGGTGGAGGATGGCAGCTTGGGTGGGCTTGATCCCACCCAGCTGCCTCGGCGACTTGGCTGACAGGTGGACGCTCCCGCCTCAGCTGACCGTCCATCCGCCCAGCCCATTGGCCAGTGCTTCGGCCCGCCCTTCACGTAGCTCTAGCCCACCCTGCGCTCCCTGGGCGGTTCCCCTCCCCCCACCTGCTGCTGGGCCTCCAAGCCCCAAACCTCCCCTCAGATGGGACAAAGTCCAACCCTTGAGGTGACCTCAGCTGGGTGCTGCCTTCCCGACCTGTTCTCTGGGTCCACACCTTTCCCAGCTGCGGGCCCTGGCTGCGGCCTGCTGGGTGAGTCTGGGCCCCCTCTTCTTCCCCCTCATCCTGGTGGGCTCAGCAGTGGGGAGCTCACGGTCATGCTGGCGCAGGGCTCTCTCTGCAGGCCTGCTCAGGTTGGGCCTTGGGTGTGCTCACTCCGCCCTGCCCTGTGGGGGATGGGAAAGTGTCACCTCTTTTTCCATAGCTGCTTGACACCCTCCAGCCCCCCACTTCCCGCCCCTGCCTGTCCCCAACCCTAATATGTGTGTCTGTCTGTCCACTGCAGCACTAAGCTCCCTGCCCTGTTGCCTGATTTTTCCCCACAGTGGATTCTCTCTCCAGCCTTCCTTCCTTCCTTCCTTCCTTCCTTCCTTCCTTCCTTCCTTCCTTCCTTCCTTCCTTCCTTCCTTCCTTCCTTCCTTCCTTCCTTCCTTCCTTCCTTCCTTCCTTCCTTCCTTCCTTCCTTCCTTCCTTCCTTCCTTCCTGTCCATCGACTTATCCACCCACCCATCCGTTCATCTGCCTACCTACTTGTCTGTCCGTCCCTCCCTGTCTACCTCTCCTGCTGCCCTGTAACGTGCCTTCCCCACTCCTGGGTGGGGTCCTGGGTTCTGTGCGTGGCGCCATCTTAGTGAGCCGGCTGGCCAGTGATTGTTTCCTGCCTGGCTGGGGGCAGTTCTCAACGGACCATCCCACTATTGCTGGTGGTATGGGGGGACCGAGCATCGTTCCTAGAAGGGGGTGGTCACTCAGGCCTGGGCGTGGGGTCCCTGGAGCAGCCGGGGTGGGGGGGGAGCGGGGTTGGAGCAGCCAGCGAGGAGCAGGCCCTTGATGGCCGTAGGTACCCCAATACCCTCACTCAGCGCTGGCTTAAGCCCCCCTTCCCTGGCTGACGGGGTCCTGGGAAACTGGCATAAGTGTGAACTCTGGCTCCTGAAATCAAGTTGGTTTCAGGCAGGGCTTGATCCAGGTGACTTATATCACCACGGCCCCACTGCTGCCTCTGGCGGTTCCCTGTGTTCACAGTGGCAGCTCTGGACTTCGGTTTTCAGTGCTCCCTCGCTCCTCCTCGTTCTCCTTCATAAGGGGCTCTTCCACTGTGGGTGGGCTGGGGACAGGCCCCTGTGGAGGCCAGTGGCCCTGGGACCGGCTGTGGAGTTCAGCCGTGGGGCCATGTGGGCCGGTATCAGCCGCTGACCTGCATCTTCCCACTTTGCGGCTCCAGCTTGGGGAAGGAGGTGCCTTTGGGGGGAGCGACTACAGGGAGCATAGAGTGTGTATGTGTGTGTGTGTGGGGGTGTCTGTCATAGTTAGGCACAGGTGTCAACTTGACTGTTGGGGGTTTGAGCTCCGGGCACATTTGTAGAGAGTTAATGGTTGGGTTAGGCCCAGAGCAAACCTGCAGAAAATTGTCTAGCTGCTGGGGAAGACCCAGCCCAGGCTCTGAACAGATGAATAAAATACTGAGAGCCAGTCGAGGAAGTTGGCATGCTTGTGTTGCTAGACACGCTGGTCTGGCAAGTAAGGACCATCCCTCTGTCAGCCGTTATGTGGTGATGTGTGGCCAGTTGTTAGTGTGTGCTTTCCTCCAAGCTGGATTAAGAACTGTAACTAGGAATCATAAGAGAATAAACCCTTGTTGCCTTAAGCCATGTGATGGTCATTTATCAGCCACAATGCAGGCGAACTGCAACAGTGTCCATCCATGCCTTCTGTACAGCCGTGGCCCACGTGGAGGGTCTGCGACAGTGCTGATGTGGTCTGCACGGTGCCCTGCAGGAGTGTGTTATGCAGGCCAGGTTGGGGGTCCCGTTCCCCACCTGGGGCACGTGAATGTTGCAGCAGGCGGGGTGTGGCGGAGCTGGGTGGGGAGTCAGGAGGAGGCAGAATGCTTAGGAGTAGCCTTGGCCTCTTTGGACAGCATCTCTGGGGGAGACCACGGAGTGGAAAGGTGTGGCTCTGCTGCCGTGGGGGCTCAGCCGGGATCTGAGGTCACAGCTGGAGCTCAGGGTGCCAGGCTGACCCGGACGCCCCAGTGATACCCCAGTAATGCCCCTCCCCCCAGGACCGCAGCCTGGCGGGCAAGCTGGAGCCCGTGTCGCCCCCCAGCCCGCCACATGCCGACCCCGACCTGGAGCTGGTGCCGCCGCGGTTGTCCAAGGAGGAGCTGATCCAGAACATGGACCGCGTGGACCGCGAGATCACCATGGTGGAGCAGCAGATCTCCAAGCTGAAGAAGAAACAGGTGTGGGGGCCGCGGAGGTGGAGAGTGGGAAGGGGGAAGACAAGATGGGGGCCAGCAGGTCTGCGGGGGCCTTGGGAGTCAGGGCGCAATGAGAAGGGCCCTGAGCTCCCCACCTGCCCACGTAACCCCTGGGCCCCTGGGGACTGTAACCCCAGATCCTGGGTGGGTTCGAGAGCTTGTTCTCGAACACTTGAAGCCGGGGCCGCACCCAGGAGCCATTTCAGGTGCATCGAGGGAGATGCTAACGTGCCATGCGGCTGAGCGGCATAGGACCAGCTGGGCTCTGTGTTCAGTCAGGGTCTGTGTCCAGTAGGCTCCATGTCAGCTGGCTCCGTGTCCAGCCGGGGAGACCCAACTGCTTGCCCCACCTCCCGTGTGTGGCAGGAGCCTTAGGATCTGCCCATGGCTCTGGCACTCCAGTGGGCCTGGTCTCTGCCCCCTGAGGCCCATCACCCCTGCAGCCAGAGCTGTGACCTTGCCAGGAACGTGGGCATGTGTGACTTCTGCCTTCAGGGCCACGAGGGTGAGCTGAACCCAAAGCAAAGCCCTTTGTCGCTGGTGACCACGCGCGTGAGACCCAGGCCAGCCCGGGCAGCTTGCTGAGACTCTTTCTCAAGATAAAACGCCAAGAGAGGACCTGGGGTGGAGCCCCCCAGCGTGGGCAACCCCCCGGGTTCCATCAGCACTCAGAGGAGAAATGCCCAGGCAAAGCATGGGCGTCTCTCAGAGGCAGCGGCCATGCCAGTGTCCTGATTGACAGTCCGTGGGTGGTCTCTGCTTATGAGACCCTCAGCGGGCCTCCACCAGGGGTCGCGTCCACTGTGCTTGTGAAGGGAGCTTTACGGGTGCTCGGCCGCAGCAGTGCTGACAGGAGATGAGCCCACCCATTACTATGGCTCCATGGACACCTGGCTGCCCCCTGGGCGCCCCCGTCCCCCGTGTGATTGCAGCCTTCATTGCCGATGGTGGCGGACGGATGCATCGACCTTCATTCAGTTAACTCACAAAATAAAATCAGTGAAGCCCACAGCGAGTGCCCCGAGCTGCTCTTGAGCTGAATGTCTCGGAGGACCAAAGAGTCTCTGGGTATCTCGAGTCTCGGTCACTCTGGACGGCTGGACGCTGGACAGCTGGACAGCTGGGTGTTGGGTGCCCGCGGCGGCAGCAGGACAGAGGAGGTCGAAGAGACCAGGCGAAGGTGGCAGCGCATGCAGTGCAGCGGGGCAGAGGACAAGCCACTCCCCCTCGCACCTCTTTTATCCAATCCGCTGCTGGAAAGTCACCCATGGGCTGGGCTTCCGAAGCAACCGACAACCTCCTGCAGGCTTGCTCAGGGACTTGGCCTAATGTCGTCCCTCCCAGCTGTGCCCCAAGCTCAGCCTGCAGCCGCCAGAGTAGATAGCAGGCCGGGCACGGGGCATCCCCTCCAGGGATGCCTCCTAGCCCAAGGGGGAGTCACCCCACATCCCATCTGTAGCGCCCTCAGCTGACTCCATGTGTTGTGGCCCTGGCTGTTCTCATGAGGATCTCAAAGCCCATGGCACGTGGGGACCCATCTCTGCCCATGTCATGGCATGTGGGGACCCATCTCTGTCGGTGTCGTGGCACGCGGGGACCTGTCTCTGTTCAGGGCCGAGTAGCAGTCCATGCAGCTGGGGGGGCTTCATCACATCTATTCCTGCACTTGAGGCCTGCATGGTGGGTGCCATGGGTGTGGTGAGCATGGTGGGCATGGTAGCTGTGGTGCACTCTGGCACTGTAAGGGGCAAGGGGCAGTGGGTGTGTCACGAGAGCCACTAGTTCTCCGAGGTGTAGACTTCCTTGTGTGCAGCGGAGACTCCTTGTAATCCTGAGGCGGGTCCCCGCAGCTGCTTGTGAGTGCTCCGTCCCCCCACTGCAGACCCCTGGGCCGTGTGGTGCTCCTTGCTGGGATTTATGGCTTAGGGGGTGTGGGGTCACGGCTGTCCTCAGCCTCCCACCCCGCCCCAGGACCTTCTGTGCAGCAGGTCCTCATGGGCTGGGCAGTGGCAGAGCTGGGTTGCTCCGGAGAAGACTCTGAGGGTCCAGTGACTTGCACACAGCTCCAGAGCTGGGAGAGGAGCCAGGTCTGGCCCCAGTGTCTGTGGGGGATAGGAAGGCTGGGGGGATAGGCAGAGGTGGGGGGGATAGGAGAGGTGGGAGGCCATGAGTTCCCTTCCTAGCCCAGGCTGTCTGGGTCGTGTGACTGCCCTCTGTGGCTCCATCCCCTGCGGCCACCAGGGGGCGCTGTGGGCCTGGGCAGCTCTGCTCCCTGGACTCTCTGCCCTGCTTTTGGGGGTGCGCCGCGTGAGCCACATGCCCCACAGCCAGCATGTGCTGAGGCTGTTCGTGCCTCCCAGAAGGGGTGTCCTGCGTTGGCCTCCAGGAACCTGGGCTGGGGGCTTGGGTGCTGGGTGTTTGGTCTTGGCTTGTATCTGTACTAAAGTAGGCTGAGGGAGACGGGCAGAGGGCGTGTGTGGGTCTAGGTGAAGCAAGGGAGAGGAAGACGATGGTGGTGATGGTGATGAAGATGATGGTGATGATGGTGATGAAGGTGATGGTGATGATGGTGATGAAGATGATGGTGGTGATGGTGATGATGGTGATTGTTGCAGTCAGCCTGCATGGTTGCTGATAAATAACCATCAAACGGCTTAAGGGAACAAGGGTTTATTCTCTTATGATTCCTGGTTACAGTTCTCAGTCCAGCTTGATGGGAGAGCACGCACCAACACCAGGGCCGAGGGAACTGGCCACACCATCACTGCATAACGGCTGAGAGATGGACAATCATTACTTGCCAGACAAGCATGTCTAGCCAAGTGTACAGAAGGATGCCAACTCTCTCAACCAGCTCTCTGTGATTTATTCCAGGGCCTAATCCCACCCACCATGAGCTGGGTCTTCCCCATCAGCCAGACAATCTCCTTCAGGTTTGCTCTGGGCTTAACTCAACCATCAACTCTCTACAACTGTGCCCAGAGTTCAAACCCTCAACTGTCAAGTTGACACTTATGCTTAACTATGACAGTGATGAAGGTGATGATGAGTATGTAGTGAATGGTGGTGTTGGTGGTATGTCCAGAAGCTGTGTTCAGCGTAGCCACCCGTGTGTTTCGCCCCATGCTGCCCGCGTGCCTGGCTGTATCCAGCCGAATCAGGAGCCTGCAGAGCAGCCCGGGGCTCTGGGATCCAGTGGCCTCTTGGGCGGCTCTGCACGCAGTTGGCCCTGCGCACAGCCTCTCGGGGTGCTGCGGGGCTGTGGGGACAGCGGACGAGAACGGCGGCCCCTCCCTTGCGAGCCCGGCTGGGATCCCTGCGTTGCCTCATCCTGCTGGGTTACCCCAACACAAATGACCCATCTCACAGATGGAAACCAAGCCCATTGGGCAGAGCCCCACCCCCTCCTGCTGGTCTCTGGGGCAGGATTTGAACCAGGGAGCCAGGCCAAGTGGGGCGCGGAGTCCCCGGTGACTCACAGGAAGTGGGGAGAAGCCTGACTTCCTGGGGTGGCTGTGCCTCTCTTCCGGCCCCAAGGCTCACACTCTTCCCTTCCCGCAGCAACAGCTGGAGGAAGAAGCCGCCAAGCCGCCTGAGCCGGAGAAGCCCGTGTCGCCTCCGCCCATCGAGTCCAAGCACCGCAGCCTGGTGCAGGTCATCTACGACGAGAACCGGGTACGGGGCCTCGCGCCCACAGGACTGGGCCCCGTGGCAGGGGCAGGGGCTGGACAGACAGACCAGCTGGTTGTGGAGCGGTGGGCATCTCACACGCAAGCCTGGCAGAACCCCATAACGTGGACGCTGAGATCGTTGTCCACAGCCCCCCAGCCGGCTGCAGCAGGGAGCGCTCAGTAGGCATTCCCTGTTGCACGTGGAGAAATCGAGGCCCAGAGAGGCGCAGCGACTTGTGCAGAGTCACACAGCTGGGATGTGGTGAGGCCGGGATTTGCCTGGGAACTGCCGGTTGTGGAACCCGATTCTCAGACCTTGGTTCCGTTGTCCCTGAGTCTATAGAGACAGTGGGGTGTTGGGTGCACAGTGCATAAGGAAGGGGTCCTGGGGTGTTGGTTACACAGTTGAGTACACAGGGGTCCCCAGGTATTGGGTGCACAGTGCATCCAGCAGGGGTCCCTGGGTATTGGGTGCACAGTGTATATAGCAAGGATTCCAGGGTGTTGGATACACAGTGAGTATAGTAGGGGTCCTGGGGTGTTGGGTGCACAGTATGTAAGGCAGGGGTCCCGGGGTGTTGGGTGCACAGTGCATAGTTCACCAGAGCCAGGGCTGCTGGTGCAGGCTGTGGTCCAGGCTGGAGCCCCCTGGAGGGCAACTCGCTGACGGATTTCCTGAGCTCTGGCCTGTGGCGCCTCCTGATTTGCCAGAGGAAGCTGAGTCCCAGAAAAGGCGGGACTCTCCTCTGAGGTCACACAGCAAAGCCTGACGGACGGGAGATCCCCTTCCCTGCCTCCACCTGCCCTGGCTCCTCCCCTATCCCGGCTCCACCCCAGTTAACACTAACAACAAAAGGAGAAGCAGGCCCACTCAGGCTTGTGCTGTGTGTCCTGAGTTCGAGTCCCACACCTCCCACTTCCTTGGCTGTTTCCGCTCAGGTTCTGGAAGCTGCAGGAAATAGTCACTCTTCACTGTTCATGAAGACCCGGAGGCTCAGAGAGGTGCCCTCTGAGCTATATAGCCAGGGCTCAGCTGGAGCCTATGGGGGGCTCGCCCTGACCCTGGGATGTGTGGGGAACGGCCCCAGTGGATGACCCCCCCAACACCTCCTGCCTGGGTGGCCACACCCCCTGTTCTGCTGTGCCCCCTTCACTCTCCTGAGAGCCTGGCTCTGTCCCCAATCTCCTGGGACACTTGGCCGCCTGGCTGCCCACATACAGCAGGTGCCCCGGGAGCTGGTCGAGCAGATGGAGGGTGGCAGGAGGGCTGTGCCAGGCGGGTAGTGTGCCCTGTTTGGAGGTGGGCTGGTGGGGTCCCTCGGTCTGGCTGAGCTTGGAGTGGTTGGACGTCAGCACCCCTCTGGTGTCAACAGGATTGGATTCTAATCCTGCTGACTCCTCCCAGCCATTGAGGGCAGGGCCTGGGGTCTCCAGGGGGCTTGGCATTCAGAGCATGTCTCTTCGGCAAGCAAGTGGCATCTCACCTCCTGGGAATGAGAGGGATGCAGGTGCTGATGGGAGGAGAAGGAGGAGAGAAAAGGAAGGAGGGAGAACTAGGGGCTTGTCACAGCCAGGCTGGTGCTCAGAGGGGGCTGTGCGAGCTTCTGTGTTGGGGACATTAGATGCTTGGTGCCCCAGGTCAGTGGGAGGCACACGGAGGGGTCTGGGGCCTGCTGCGTGGTCACATGCACTTACACATTTGTCTCTTGGGCGTGTGTGTGTGCTGCCATGTGTGTGCTTTGCGGGCGGCTGTGTGACATATGGCTCTGTGGTAGTGTCTGCTGGCACCCTAGGATCCGTCTCTGCAGGCCCGGAGTGGCCCTGGCTTCACCAGGCGCCCCACGAGAGCCCTCACTTCCAGCTTGTTCTCTGTGCCAGCATGTGGGCTCAGGCTGATATTGCTCTGGCTCCGGCCACCTTGAGTGCCCCGGGCACGTGTCCCCTGCGGTCAGGAGCTGTGGAGGCGCCTCCTTTTCCCAGTAGGGCTGGGTCCCCTTGACCTCTGACTTCCCAGGCAGCCAGGGTCAGCGTGCCCGGGCAAGCTGGCCTTGCCCCCTTATAGGACGGCAGGCCACAGTGCTAGTGTCTGGGCGCCTTGCTAAATGCCGGGCTGGGGGCGCTGGCGCTGCAGGAGGCGACCTTGGAGCTGGCCAGGCAGAGGTTGCAGCCAGGACATGGGGCTTGGCTGCCTGCGACCCCCAGCGGGGCCTCAGTTCCTCCATCTGTACGGCAGGGCTCTGTAGGTACCTGCAGTGAACCCCGTTCCCCCCCCCCCCAGCCTTGCTCTCCTCTCCTCCCGTCCTGGCCTCTCCTGGCTTCCTGTGAGCCGACCCCAGAAGCCCCTAAGCTGGGCAGTGAGGCACAATGTTGCCTTCATGAGCGAGGCCGGAGAGGACATGGCCCCAGCTCTGTCGCTCCTGTCCCCTTCCCTAGCCTGGGGGTACAGAAGGGTGGGGGGCAGGAGCCATGAGATGGACGGTGCCCCAGCTCTGAGGCAGCTTGACACCTGTGGCGTGGGGCAGGCAGCGTCGTGGGCACCTCTGGGAGGCCATATTGTAATTCCTCCTCCCCCTTCGCCCCACAGAAGAAGGCAGAAGCTGCACATCGGATCCTGGAGGGCTTGGGGCCCCAGGTGGAGCTGGTAAGCAGGGTCTGGCCATGGCAGGCTGGGGAGGCTGCAGGAACCAAGTTGGGTATGTGGGGGGGATGGAGGAGGGGGAGAAGTAGGGGGAGGGGGGGAGGAGGGGCCGAGGCAGGGGGAAGGAAGGGGGGGAAGTCATCTGGCCAGTGCTGTTCCCCGGGAGGCAGGAAGTGCCATCCCCTGATAAGAGGGCTGGCAGCAAGCACAGGTGTCCACCAGCGTGTGGGTGGCCGCCGGGTGGTGAGCCCGCGTGGCGTGAAGCGGGCACACTGGCCTCCAGCTGGAGTCCAGGCCACTGTTCTCGACCTGGGTCCAAGCTGCTGCTGTACCACACTCAGCCGGCTGCTCCGCCTCTCTGAGCGGCCCGTCCTGTCTGTAGCAGGGCGGGGGGGCGGGGACCACTGTCGTCACCCATGTTATCGCGGTGTCTATCGGTCTCGCCGCAGGGTGAGGCAGCCTTGGACTTGGGGAACCTCTGGGGATCCCTGATTGCAAAGGCTCCAGCTGCTGACAGCTGCAGGTGCCAGAGCTGGTTGGGTGGGGCTGGGTGCATGTGAGCACTCGTGGGGTGCATGCAAGCGCTCATGGGGTGCGGGCGAGCGGTCGTGGGGTGCGGGCGAGCGGTCGTGGGGTGCGGGCGAGCGGTCGTGGGGTGTGGGCGAGCGGTCGTGGGGTGCAGCTAGTCCTGAGCTTGCCAATGGCCCCGAACCCCGGCTTTCCCATCTGTGCATTGATGCTCCTTCAGAAGCTGTTAGCACAGTTGATAGAGGGTCCCACATCCCTGCCTGCTGTGAGCCCTGGACTCCAGTGGACTCTGTCCAGGGGCCTGGGTGGGCCTGTATCTGGGGCTTGGGTGGGGTGCTAGGCTTTCTGCTGCACACAGTTCCTGTGTTCTGGCCGCCGTGGTCTCTGGGGGTCTTGTTCCTGACCACACGCCGTTACTCAGCTTATGAACACACACAGCAGCCCAAGTGATCCTCAGTCAGCCCTTCTGGATCTTTCCTCCAAATGGAGCCATGCACCCCACCCCCACCCCCAGCACTACATGCTCAAGTTCTTCCACACTGTGGCCTGTGTGTGGCCTCCACTCTTCAGGACTGCATCGTACTCCATTGTGCTTGGTCCACATCTCGTCCTCCTTCATTGTTAGCTGGTGACATTGGAAGGTTTTGTTCATGATGGCTGGGAACAAAGGACTCCCCCCCCCCCCGCCCCTGTACCACCGCCATGAGCCACATCCTCAGGGAGAGTTCATTTCAGACACACCTGGGAGTGGAAGGTGGAATCCCAGCAGCCTCTGAGCACTGCTGTGGAGGGAGGAGGGTGAGGGCTTTAGGGAGGAGCCTGCTCGGGAGGAGGGTGCTTGGCGGCTGGGGACCAATGAGTGCGGGCCATGTGTCTGTGTCCAGGGGGGCCTGGAGTAGGTTGGCCAGGGGCCTTGGCGGAGGCTCCTGGCGGGCCGCAGGGCCCCCTCCTCTGCATGGCTCTGAGTCACTTGCTTCCTTCCTGCTCTGAGGATTTTTTTTTTTTAAAGACCTTGGTGTCCCCGAGGCCCCTGCCTTCCCTTAGCGGCTGGGTCGCCCGTTGTTGGCCTGCAGCCAGGCTGAAGGGCAACCTCACTGCTCCCCACACCCCTGTCCTGGCCTGCGCAGCCTGCCCCATCCCAGCACTGACCCCCAGTGGGTGGGTCCGTCCCCTGCTGCCCTCTGGGCACGGGTGTCCATTTGCACCTGAGTCAGTGAATGGTCCCAGCTCCTTCCCGCGTGCGGGCTGGAGCCGGCTGCAGTCAAGCCAGACCGAGCCGAGCGTCTGCGCTGAGGCGGGAAGCGGCTGCTCTTTGCTCTGCCCCATTTCCAGAGAAGCAAACTGATCCCCCCCTCCCACCCCCCGGTCCATCTGCAGGGCAGAGTGGGGTTTCAATCTAGGCCTGGGCCCCAGAGCTGCGTCATTCAGTGACTTCCGGCCATGCTCAGCCTTTGAGTTATTGGCTTCTGGTCAGCACAAAGGTCCAGCTTGGCTGCCTGTTCGGCATCTTCCCAGCCCTGTGTTCCTGAGATGTGGCTCACAATCCGGGCTCAGTGGCCTTGGGGGTTTGGCGGGGTGGGTTCAGCAGGTCAGCAGTGACCCATGCCGGGGACCACACTGCAGCACTAGTCTGTCTCCTTTGTATAATTGAGGGGAACCGAGGCACACACAGCACAGAGATGCTAGCTAAAGAACGCAGAGCCAGGATTTGAACCGAGGACAGCTCCCTCCCCACCATTGCAGGCTGGGTGTACCTGGCTGTGGCGGGCCACGATTTCTCTGCTGTGTGAGGTGGTCTTGCCTCCGTGGCGCATGGCCCTGGTTCACGGTTCCCTGCTATTGGTAGCCTGAGTCATGGGGTATCCTGCTTCCTGCTGCTACTGGTGATGCTGGGGATACCATAGCATCCCCTAGGTGGGACCTGGGCGTGGTGGTGTCGAGGCCTGGTGATTCCCACTCCCCAGGGGCAGCTGGGCTACTCTAGGGACGTGTGACTGTGCCTGCCGCCCGCTGCCCACATCCCCGCAGGCTGGGTGGCCTTGGTGTTTGGTGCTCTGGGGAAGAAGCCCCGCAGCCTTGAGGGCAGTGGGTTTCCATGGTGATTTCAGAAGTTAAGTGGACCCCCAGTATCCGTGAGGAAAAGCTGCCTGGGCTGGGTTGGGGACAGGGTTCTGATACCTGCAGGCGCCCCCGTGAAGTGGCCCCTGTCCATACTTAGTGCGGGAAGCTCTGTGGCCGAGGGTGAGTGGGCCTGGTGCTGTGGCAGCTTGGGATGACCGGGCGCCCTTCCTGTTCCCTCAACGTGCTTCTGTCTCCTCTGCAGCCGCTGTACAACCAGCCATCAGACACACGCCAGTACCATGAGAACATCAAAATGTGAGTGCGTGCCTGCTTGCGTGGTGCCCGCCTGCGTGGTGCCCGCTCAGGCCTGTGGGCACAGGAATAGACGGGTGGGGTCTAGGCCAGGGGGCCAGCTGGGCAGGGTGCAGCCAGAGGCTCTAAGGAGGTGTGGGGGGCTCTGGTCCCAGCGAGCGGGTCTTGGCCCAGGTGGAGGCTGGGAAGAGAAAGTGTCTCTTTGGTGACATCCAGTGGGGTGGGGTGGGGGGGCACCAGGCCAGGGTCTGATGTCATGCTGGAGGGGCATTCTGGACGGGGCTGTTTGGCTCCATGGGATGAGTTAATGGGGCCTCCTGGGCTGTGGAGGGGATACGTCCCGTGTCATCTGCAAAGGCGAGCATATGTCCCGTCATAAAGTGGGGGCTGTGGAGGTTCCCGACTCAAGTTCATCACCATGGGAGCACACTGCTGTTGGCGGGTGGCAGGCTGGCAGCATCAGGGCCTGGCTATCCCTGGGCACAGCACTGGGGGGGGGTGTCAAGCATACCACCCCTGGGGGAGCGAGCCCCTTGTTCTCAAGTCTTGTTGTGTGGCCTCTGGAGCCACGTGTCAGGTCTGAGCGTGGTCACCCCCGGCTGTCCTCCCACAGTTCCCAGGGTCCCCTGGAGCAGCAGGAAGCACCCTCCACTCCCTGCTGACTCTGACCTGCCGCTACCCCTCTCTGCCACATGGCCCCTTCACTGCCCACGTGTTTCGCGCTGCTCGTCTCGCCAGCAAGAACGACGCAACACGATCAGGATCCTTCTGTAGCAAGCTTTAATGCATCTTGAGAGGGAGAGCACTAGCTTTCAGCACGGAGACCCCAACTGCCTAAACCGCCACCCTTATATAGGGATTCTGTCCCGTCTTGGACGTGGCAGCACCTGATTGGTAGTGGGCGTGTCACCCGAGGTGGCGTGATGGTCTTGCGATCAGGGCTAGAGCGGGAAATGGGCCTGGCGCTTGCGCATTGGCTTGTTTTGCTGAGAGGAGAAGGAGAACTGGCGCCATCTTAGAATGGCGGCATGCAGGGCGGCGCCCTACATCTCCCCCTTTCTTATCAAATATGATAGCGATGAGGTGACCACCCAACTCAGGCGAAAACAGAGGCCAAATCCTCATGAAAAATTCGTCCTGCCAATTTTGTGAGGAAGGGATTCTGGGGCAGGTAACCCTTTTGCAAGATGGCGTGTTTTCCAGAGTAAACTCTGTGCGATGCTTTGCTCGTCAACCTGTGTGGGCTGCCTATGCCAGACACTCGTCCTCGTGCAATGCAACAAAGGTGCTGAGGGTGCATGAGCTGTTTGGCCGGCGATCAACCTTTATTCTTGCTTTAATGCTGTAAGCCAGATCTCAGCAGAGGCCCCATGCTCTAAGGCCATAAGTGCCTGAGTGACCATGATTTTTTCTCGTTTGGCCCTGTTAGAAAATTTACAGAAGAGCCAAGACAATATTGCCAGACCAAGACAGAACAGAATTCCAAATAGTCCCACCCCCACCCATTCCTTGAAGTAGGAAAAAGCTGAGGAAATCCAGGAGGCGAATCCCGACATCAGAGATAGGTCAAGGCGGGTTGAGTTGACGTGCACAATGGCGACTCTGAGTTCTCGTAGCGTCTGTTCAAATTCATGGGTCCAGTTCTGTAACATAAACTGAGAAAGGGACTTGGACAAATTAGCAGCAGCTGTGAATTCTTTGTATTGTACAGAGGTGATGCATAACCCAGACATTTTTCTTTCACATCCTAACTGTGCTAATTGCCACAGTATATCTACTTGTTAAAACGCTGTCTGTCCTGAGGATGTAGGGGGATGGAAAAGAAACAATCTTTGATATCAATGATGAGCGTAGTCCATCCTTTTGGGAGAGCAGAGAGCATTGGCAGTCCTCTCTGAACAGGACATAATAGCGACATCTGCTGATTAATGGCTCTTAAATCATGTAACAGACGCCATTTTCCTGATTTCTTTTTTATAACAAAAACTGGAGTATTCTATGGTGAGGTGGAGGGCTCAATGTGATCTAATGAAAGTTGTTCAGAGACAATGTCTATCATAGCCTGGAGTTTTTCGGAGGTTAGAGGCCACTGAGGAACCCATACAGGAACCTCCGTTATTCAAGGTATGGGCTGGATTACCTCAGTGGCACTTAGAAAAAACCTAAACCGGCCCGATCTAATTTTATCTTGGGTGAAAGAGGACACGAGTCACCTTGATTATAACGTCCCAGCCCCTGACCCTCATTGTAACCCATTTTTTCCATCATGTCTCTAACATGAGTGGGGAACTCGCTAGTGAGGGTTAAACCCAATTGAGACATGATATCTCTTCCCCAGAGGTTAACAGGCAAGGGCAAAACATATGGAGTGAACCATCCCGTTTTACCTTCATTTGTTTTCTATTTAAGTCTATTAGTACTCATGTTAGGGCTATCTTGATAACCTAAGCCTCGAAGGGAATGGGAGGATTTACTTATGGGCCAGTGTTGTGGCCACCAATAAGTGGAGATGATACTCTTGTCTGCTCCAGTATCAAGGATACCCTCAAAATCTTTATTGTTTATAGTGAGAACAAGTTTTGGACGTGTATTTAAGGTTAAGGTCAAATAAGCCATGTCAGGTCCGGAAGATCCCATGGGCATCGGTTGTGAGGAGGTCGTTTTTTCTGGGGCCGGAAGAATAAGGACTTGAGCGATTCGATCTCCTTTTTGAATAGAGAAGATACCCTGGGGGCTGGAGCATAAGAGTCGAATATCTGAGGTATGATGGTTGTCTATCAGACCAGGGTGAACTATCAACCCCTGAGCGGTTAGAGAGCCTCTTCCAATTATTAGACCTATAGTTTGTTTGGGTAGGGGAGGTTGTAGAGGCTGAAGAGGGACGGCTTGAACACCCAATTGAGGCATTAATAAGATTGTGGCGGCGGAGTGCAAGTCCAATCTTGTGGCTGGTTTTGAGGAATTTCTGGGTTCTCGGTTTTGACAAAATGGGTCCCGTATTTCTTGGGGCCCCGGGGCCGGGGGCCCATTGACCCGTTTTTTTGTTCTGGCTCAGAGGAGACCTCTTGAGGAGGCAAAAGATTGCCCTTCAGGTCTCTTATTGACCTGCACTTGTTTAACAGGGTGATATCCTTTTTGACACCTGGTGCACAGAGTAAGGGGTTTTTGTTCTCTTTTAGCCTCGCGGCAATCTTTTGCAAAGTGGCCAGGTTTTTTACAATTGTAGCAGGAGCGACCATTGTTTTTCATGAGGGGGTGCTGCTGTGCTCGGAGAATAGCCGCCCCGAGTCCAGAGTTACTCAGCGGGCCCCCTATTTCTCTACATACTCTAAGCCAATCTTGTAAACCTTTGTTTTATCTGGGAGCTATAGCATTGTGGCATTCCTGTGAGGCTTGTTTAAAGATTATTTGTTCTATAAAAGGAGCTATAGTATCTGGATCACCAAAAATCTTTCTAGCCACATCCATTATCCTAGCCACATATTCAGAAAAAGGTTCTTGGGGCCCCTGTATAATTTTTGTAAGCTGATTTCCTGTTTCTCCCTTTTTGTTAAGAGCCTTCCAGGCCCTAATAGCTGTACTGGAAACTTGAGCATAAGCACCCCAGTGAAAATTAGCCTGATCAGTAGTAAACGGGCCTTGACCGGTTAATAGCTCAAAGGTCCATTCTCTTTGTTCAGGGGTCAGCGAAGAGGCATTAATCCTAGCCTGGTTTTGTGCTGCTTCATGCCATAAGGCCTTCCATTCCATGTATTGACCCATAGTAGGTAATGCAGCCTTAGCGATGGTTTGCCAATCAGTGGGCGTTAGTGCATGTAAGGCTAGGCGATCTAGCTGTATTATAGTGAAATTTGCATTAGGCCCATATTTTCTAACGGACTCAGCCAGTTCTTTAATCTGATTAAAATCAACAGGAGCATGAACTCTCCCCGTCTCTCCCTCGTAAATTGGAAAGGCAAGGCTGAGTTTATGGCGAGTCTGTTTGGGTAATCGTGAAGCAGAGGGTGCAAAAGGAGGCGGAGCAGAAGGGACAACCATTAGAGGTCTTTCCTTCATAGGCTGTCTATGAAGAGGGCGCCATTCTTCTGGGTCATATGCGGCAGCCGCTTCTTCAAGCTCGGCCTCATCCTCTGTGTTTATCCTCGAATCTTCATCATCAGAGGAGGTAAAACTGAGAGCGGCAAGCTCTTGGGTTGGATATAACCTAGGTCTTGAAGTGGGGTCATATATGGGCTCCCACCATGAACCTGGTTTTTTGTTTGGGGGATTAGATGCATTATCTAGTTCTCTTTCTTTATCTTTGTCAGACTCTTTGGTAAGTTTGTTTTTACTCACTTTTCTTCTCTCCCTATCCTTATTAGGTTGTCTGGGAGGTCCTTTTTCACTTATGACGGTTTGGGGTTCTTTTTTGCGCGCACCCATCCTCTCACTACGCTCAGATTCTGACATGCCCTCTTGCACTGTTTCTAAAGTGAGCTGTCCTGCCGATCGGGCTTTTTTGCAGTTTTCGTCTTCAAGACAGTTTTTTATCATTTTCCAAATAAGATCACAACAATAATGAAAACAGAAAACAAAGAGAGTGAAGGATATCAGGATTACTGTTGCAAGAATTTCAGGAAGCTCGATCATTTTGAATTAGGAAGGTGAAAGAGTGAACATACCTTTCTGAGGCGTAGTCTGCGCTACAGTTCTGAACCCTCCCTGTCACCAGGGGGTCTCCGACGGTGCGGACGATGTGGTTCCCGGGTTTCGGCACCAGTTGTTCCGCGCTGCTCGTCTCGCCAGCAAGAACGACGCAACACGATCAGGATCCTTCTGTAGCAAGCTTTAATGCATCTTGAGAGGGAGAGCACTAGCTTTCAGCACGGAGACCCCAACTGCCTAAACCGCCACCCTTATATAGGGATTCTGTCCCGTCTTGGACGTGGCAGCACCTGATTGGTAGTGGGCGTGTCACCCGAGGTGGCGTGATGGTCTTGCGATCAGGGCTAGAGCGGGAAATGGGCCTGGCGCTTGCGCATTGGCTTGTTTTGCTGAGAGGAGAAGGGGAACTGGCGCCATCTTAGAATGGCGGCATGCAGGGCGGCGCCCTACACCCACGTTCCCAACCCCTCTGCACGCTCTGTGCCCGTGGCACCTACGTGCTAGCCCTGGGCCCTACAATAGAGGGGGGCAATGGCGGGAGGGCACTGATGAGTGGGCGGGGTCAGGGGACATGCACCACCAGGCTGGATTGGTGAGATATTCCCCTGTCCACTCATTCATCCACTCCTCCAGGTGCCAGGCCCCGCCCCCTGCCCAGGAGCTCTGGGCAGACCCCAGCCCTGCTCCCCGAGGGCCGGAGTAGAAGTGGAACTCGGGTCCCCAGGTGTGCACATGGGTTTCATCTTATGCCCTGAGCCATTTCGCCAGCTTGAAGTTACCACTTTTATGACATTTTAGGTCCACCTGGATGGGCACAGGGGTAGAAGCCACCCCGGCTCCAGTCCCAAGGGGGGGCTGGAGCAGGACCTTTCCAGGCAGCTGGGGTGTCTGTGCCAAGACCCTGGGGTCTTGCCAAGCTGACCACGACCTGAGGACAGCACTTATGGGGTTTGTCGGCTGCCTCTCTCACTGCAGGAAGTGCTGTGGGGTTACAGGGAGCGGGGCTGCGGGCTGGACATGGAGTCTGTGGTGTCTAGATCATTGTCGAGGAGTGTGTGATGACACAAAGCCACATGGTCTTGGCTGGGGGTCCCGAGCATTTGGCTGGGGCTCCCTCCCCCCATATCATGCGGTTGAATCTGAAGGACGCAGCAGGGGTCATAGCCTTTTGGAGACACTTTGCCCATGGGTCACCCCTGTACCTCTTTAGTCGGCACCAAGGGGTATGCCCTTCTCCACGGGCCTCAGACATGGCCTCTGTTGCTAAATGGCAACTCCGCTCCCCAGCCCACCTCACGTCCCTGTTCAGGGTCAGCCAGGTTGTCCTTTCGTCGCCGTGACTAGAATTCTGCACTCTGAAACTTCCTTATGACCCTGGGGTGGGTGCAGCCTAGAATCCCTGGCTCTGAAGGTGGGCGTGGCCTCGCCAGCAGCCACACCCACAGAGACCTTGGTCCAGACTGCGTGTGTCCTGTGTGGAGGATTGGGTACCTCCCAGGCCTGGGGTCCTGGCGGAGCTGGTGATCTGAGGCCCCAGGACTTTGGGGGCCCTTTGGTGAGGACAAGAAAAATCCAGAATGCTGAGCCTGGCAGGGCGGGGGTAGGGGGAGCTCAACAATTCCCTGCAGGAACCAAGCCCACTACAGAGGCACGCAGCCCGGGACACTGGGGTCTGATAAATAGAACCGACTGGTGTGGCCAGGTTTGGGGTACAAGTCTGTAATCCTAGCACTCGTGAGGCTGCGGCAGGATTGTGAGTGACTCTAATCTGGACTACTGATTAGCAAGACCTCAGTCTCCAAACACCTGTGAAACAGCTGCCGAGGGAGTAGTGAGCAGCCCGTGCCCAGTGGTATGCAAGCAAGAGTCCTGTGGCTGGTGTAGGACACAGGACACCAGCGTAGCTGGACAGAGGGGTCTTGGGCCTCACCACAGGGCTTCTGTGCACTTGAGTGACAGCAACCTGTGCCTATCTTGGCGTTTATAGACAGAAGCGACACAGACTCGTCCCAGGATCCCCGCCCACTGGGCTAGCATGCCCCCCACTAGGTCTGTGCCTATCACCCAGCTCAGGAACAGGTGCTGGGAGCTTTGTTCTTCCATGGTCACGTTGCAGGCGGGGTTGTTCCCGCACGTGTGTTTGTTCATCTTCATCCATTAATCTTTTCGTCCATTCCTGCTCCATCTGTCCCTCCGTTCCTTCATTCACTCAGAGCCCCTTGGGCCAGACGACCCTGGAGACAGTTGTGAGTGGGGTTGGCGGTCTGGTGGGCAAGCTCAGTGTGCGTGTGGCACGTGACTGGCCTGACAAGGACAGGGCAATCAATGCAGGGGTCAGCGGCGAGCCCGCCCTCGGCTGTCTGCCGTAATTGCCGGAAGGTGGGCCGGCATCCCCTCCCCCGGGACCGGCTCTGTCACTTTCATCTCCCGCCTGCCGAGTGGCTGCTACGTTCAAACTCATTTCACGCTCGGCTTCCTGGCGCGGGCGGCTTCCCACTGTGGAGGTCACCTGCGAGCACTCCCGCCTCCACCATCCGCTCCTGGGTGGTTGGGGGAGCCACCCAGCTTGCGGGGTCACCTGTCACCATTCTGGGGGGGCCTCAGGCTGATGTCTTGGAGCCCGGCAGGCCCTCAACAGAAACCACGCTGCCCCTGAGGGTATGCCGCAGGCCGGGCATGAAACTGCCTACTCCCCTGGGAACCCCAGGAGGTCCCCTGTGCAGCCAGCTTCTCACCGAGCCTAGGGGGATGGGACGGCCCGTAGAACCCTCGGTGTAATGCCTGCCCTGGGGCCTAGCCACTGGCTGTGGTCTGGGAACCCTGGGTCTAGAAGGGGGTCTCTCCTGCCTTGTGTCTCATTTTGGGGGCCAGGTGGGAAGTGATCAGTCAGGACCCAGGTTACTCTGTGGCCTCACTGTGGACGCCCAGAGACGCCAGGTAACTTCCATAGGTCACACAGCGGGTACGCAGCGTGCCGCTCCTTCACCTGCCGTGGTGGATGGTGGGAGGTTTCCATCTTCCGCTCCTGGGGTGGTGGACCCTTCCAAAAGGCACTTGAGGCCGCCATGGGGCACGATCTTGGCCCACACCAGTACAGTTAGGATTGGGGTCCTCCATGAACCCTGTCTCAGCCTCTTTGGGTCTCTTCGGGTGCCTGGAGCCCGGCTTCCTCTTGGACAGCTCCTGAGAGGACCCGTAGGGCCAGCTCTCAAGGAGTGTTCTGGAATTTCTCCATGGGGGTTTCTTTCTGTCTTTTCTGTGGACCGGGGCTATGACAGGACCCTTCTAGTGTGTGGTGCCCCCCACAGGGTCTCATGTAGCCCAGGCTGGCCTCCAGTGCTACTCCTGCCCCCTCCCTCCTGAGGTTCAGGCCTGCGTGCTGCGCCCTGGCTGTGCAGTGCTGGGGACCCCAGGGCTTCCTGCAAACACCCGGGTTGCAGGCCCCTGCCTGTGGGCAGTGGGGCTCAGGTTCTGTGGCTTTGGTGGCACCGGTGGCCAGTGTGTGTGGCGCGCAGCCATCATGGGAAAGCAGCGGCCCACCTGCAGACTTGCTCAGCTGCTACTTGAAGGCGCCTGGGAGGCAGGAGGTGCAAGGCGGCGAGTGCAGGGGCTTCAGGGTTCTGCGGAGGACTGGCTGCCGCTGACTGCCTGTCCACGTTTCCCCAGAAACCAGGCCATGCGCAAGAAGCTGATCCTGTATTTCAAGCGGAGGAACCACGCGCGCAAGCAATGGGTGAGTCCCGCCGGCCCCGGCCACCACTGGGTGCGCCAGCCCCGGGTGACTGTCCAAGAGTTGGGGCTACATCAGGCCGTGTCCCCCCTCCTCCATCGGCTCCACACCCCGTCCTGAACATAGGAAGAGCAGCCATGGAGATGGGGGGGCCTGGGCACTGTGGGCTCTGGGCCCGAAGTCTGAGGCACAGGGGGAGGGTGTGGGCAGTGTCTGAGAAGTGAGCCCCCCAGCTGTTCCAGGCTGTGGGAGGAGGGGCTCCTGTGGTCTCCACCATGTTGGCAGATGGTGGCTGTGTGTGACGGGACAGGGTGGGACTCACAGGACAGGACCGTGTGCATTGTTGGGGGGGGAGGGGAAGGTTTGCATGGAGGCCCAACCCCCCATCACCCAGTCCCCCAACCACTCAGGCCCCATTGATTGCCCAGCCCCCTGACTGTCTAGCCTTCCCCAACCATCCAGCCTCCCTGAGCGCCCAGCCCCCCATCGTCGATTGAGCGCCCTCCACAGTCTCGGCCCAACCCATATTCTACCCCAGAGGAGTCAGGACAGAGGAGATTCAGGGTGCTTAAGCTCTCTAAGACCCACCCCCCACAGCTCAGGGTGGAGACTGGGAAAAGACTATGGAACCCCTGGGGAGTCTGTAGCCCCTCAGCCCACCTTGGGGGGGGGGAAGCGAGGCCTCTGTAACCCCAGAAATTAGAAACCGCTTGGCGGCAGCCCCGCTACAAAAAGAGCCCCGACTTCCTGATTTTCTTGTTTTTCTGCAAGGCCTGGAGAAGCTGGGCTGTGGGGCTCCACCCACCACTGTCCACCCACCCCCTGTTGGGAGACCCCGGAGCTGGGGCCATTTCCCAGAGCTTCAGGACTCTTCCTGTCCTGTGGAGACAGGTTAGGGGAGGCAGCCTGGCCTCTCACGCGCACCCCATGTTCAACACCCATGCACACCTCCCCACACACGCCTGGGCACCCCTTGTGCGCACTTCCCCATGCGCCTCCTCTCCTGCCCGGCACAGGCGGAGGTCAGTCTCCTCAGCCGGGCCCTTAGCTCCTAGCAGCGTTCTGCTTCTGGGTGGCGGCTGTCACTGAGCCCCCACAGTTCACACCTCGCATAGTGTGTGCGCACACAGGCTGCAGCAGGCCACACCGTGGGCAGACGTTATGTGGGCACCTGCAGAATGTGACAAATGGTCCCTTGGGGACACTGCCACAACACGTCCTTCCTCTGCCGCATAACCGGAAGGCTCTGTTGCCAACGTCCTGGTCACCTCTGGTCCTTGGGGGGATGTCCCTGTGCTCCTCTCTGTCGTGGACCTAGGTGGGCTGGGGAAACCCTGGCTGGCCTCCATCCCAGGCTGGGGGCAGCCTACACACTGCTCCCAGCATCCTTAGAGCCCGAGAGCTTGGGGGTGCTCATGCTTAGGGGTACAGCTGCTCCTTGGGCTGTGGCACAGGCCAGTGTGGGTTGGCAGTTCAGGCCACTGGGGAAGGGGTCTGGGACAGGACCTGAGTGGTTTCTGGTTCTCATGGGCGTGTCCATGCTGTTCCGTGATCACATCCACCATCCCCGTGTCTGTTAGAGGTGCTCGAGGTCAGTGATGTATGAGAGCAGCGCGCGCGTGCGTGTGCGCATGCACGCATGCTCGTGTGAGGTGTGCGTCCGTCCTCTGGCTGCTGGTGTGAGGGAGCTTGCAGTGCTGCATGTGCAGGGACCATGGTCGCCCTCATGATCACCTTTCCGCAGGAGCAGCGCTTCTGCCAGCGCTATGACCAGCTCATGGAGGCGTGGGAGAAGAAGGTGGAGCGCATCGAGAGCAACCCGCGGCGGCGCGCCAAGGAGAGCAAGGTGCGCGAGTACTACGAGAAGCAGTTTCCTGAGATCCGCAAACAGCGTGAGCTGCAGGAGCGCATGCAGAGGTGAGCGTGCGGGAGGTGAGCGTGTGGGAGGTGAGCGTGCGGGAGGTGAGCGTGTGCGCGTGCACAGGCAAGCACATCCCCACCACACAGGATGTGCCGTGCTGCCCGGGCTTCCCAAAGCCCAGCTGGCGCTGCACTGACCTGTGCTTTCTATCTTCAGGGCCGCTGAGGCCCAGCTGTCACCTGAGGGCACATGTCCTGTAGAGCCATGCATGGGGCTTCAGCCACAGGTCCTAACTGCCCTCCCCCACGACCTGTCAGCACTCTGGCACCTGGCTGTGCAGTGACCACCTAGTGGGAGGTTTGACCACTTAGTGGGAGGTTTGGACCACTCACCAGCAGTCATGACCGACACTTATGAGCCTGCCTGGCCCACACACAGCAGTGATTTCAGTGCGCACCCCACAGTCTCAGGGTCTAGTATCCCCACCCCCATCTTCCTCTGGGCCTCATCCCCCCCACACCCACATTCTCTGTCCAGAATGTCCTGCCCCGGGCACCTTGCAGGGAGCCACTGGTGGGTCCTGAATGTGTCCCTTTGGTCTCTAGCAGGGTGGGTCAGCGCGGCAGCGGGCTCTCCATGTCGGCCGCCCGCAGCGAGCACGAGGTGTCTGAGATCATCGACGGCCTGTCGGAGCAAGAGGTGAGTCCGTGGGCCATTGGTTGTCCCCTGCCGTGGGCCCTGCTGTGTGGGTCCTGCTGCGTGGGCCCTGCTGCGTGGGCCCTGCTGCGTGGGCCCTGCATGTGTTCTGCTGTGTGTGTCTCCATGCATGCAGGTGTCTAGCAGTATGGTGTTACAAGCCATGGAAAGGCAGGCTGTGGTCCCAGCTGCCCCCCCCTCCAGCTTCTGTGCCACCTGGCTGGGAGGGCAGAGCAGGGCAGGCTGTCCCCTGCTAGGAACCGTCTCTCGGGAGCCCGTCTTTCAGCCTGCAGCTATTGGGTCTCCATGAGGCACCTGAATATCGGGCCCCACCAGCCTGGGGACCCTGGAGGTGCTCATCCTGGTTGGTCCCCTCTCGGTCTGTGGGTCAGATGCCTGGCACCATGATAGACTCAGAATGCCACCTGGTGGGACCCGTGCCTCCCCTCAGTTCCCCTCCCTCACACTCTCACCCTGTCCCGGAGTCCCTGAGGCTGTGGATGTGAAAACCAAGACCAGACCCTCTGTGTGCAGCCACGTGGCCTCGCTGGACACCTGGGAAGAACAGAGGACACTAGGCAGGGGGGATGTTTCCAGCCTCCCCCGGGCATGCGGGGCAGCCTCAGGAGGCCGGCCATGCTGCCTGCGGTTGTGACCAGGGTCCAGACATTGGGGCCTTGTGGACCCAGATAGGCCACCGTTGAGGTGTGCTTGGAGCGGCAAGTGTGGGCAGCCAGGGTCCAGCGCTCTGAACCAGCCGTCCTTGGTCATGCTGAGCTCCGCCTGTCTGTGGAGGTGGGCAGCCAGGGTCCATGCTCTGAACCAGCTGTCCTTGTTCACGCCAAGCCCTGTCTGTCCCTGGAGGTGGGCAGCTGGTCACTTGAAACTGACCGGCATCCAGGTTTGCAGCTGGACCTCGGTCGGTGAGGGGCATTTGCAGCTGCACCAAGGCTGTGCAGTACACCGGGAAGCCCTTGCGCGGGGGTCCCATCCCCTCCCCTTGGCATGATGGGAGGAGCTGAGTGGCAGATGGGCCTGGTGAGGAAGCCACAGACTCCTGGCTGGCTTGAGCCAAGTCCAGAGCAGGGGGTGTGAGATTCGCCCGGACTGCTCCATCTTGGCACCTGGGGGCCAGGTGGACAGGACTGTCCCCGTCCCTGCCTGTGTTTTACAGCGCTGCCTTTGCAAGGAGATTCATGAGTCTCCTGTCAAAGAAAAGGTCACGCCACTCTACCTTGAATTATAGCCCGAAACCTGCCCCGCACCTCCAAATCCTCACCAGCGCCCCACCACGATCTTTCTCCGTTCCAACTCTTGCGCCTCACTGTGGGCTCTGGCACTGGCCTTCATGCCCTCTCTGCCAGGCCTGGGCTGATCCCTGACCCCTCCCCCCAGAACCTGGAGAAGCAGATGCGTCAACTGGCTGTGATTCCGCCCATGCTGTATGACGCCGACCAGCAGCGGATCAAGTTCATCAACATGAATGGGCTCATGGACGACCCCATGAAGGTGTACAAGGACCGCCAGGTCACCAACATGTGGAGCGAGCAGGAGAAAGACACCTTCCGCGAGAAGTGAGTGTCCCTAGCCTCAACCTGTATCCCCTCGTGGGGTCCCCAATACTGCCTGCGGCACCACGCTGTCACAGTTGCATCCCATCTCCAAAGACGCTGTCCAAGGAGGGCCACGCGGGGATCTGGCACAGCACAGAGGTGGCCTCGTGTGAGGGACCCTAAGCCAGGGTTGGGGGGGCTGGCTGTGGGCAGCACCAAGGCCGCCCGTGGCTGTGGTTGGAGCTGGGGCCTGGGGCACACTGCCCATCCCAGGTTTGTTCTTTGAAAGTGGCCACGCCCTGACCTCACGGTTGCATAGGGGTCTCTCAGACTGCGTCCCTCATGGCACCAGCCATGTGATCCCTACCACATAATGATGCGGAGACTCTGACACCTGACATCAGGGTGCGGAGAGGTGTGGGGGGTCTTAGCCCAGCCCCCAGCCGGGAAAGGCCGCTAGGTGGGCAGATGTCGGCGAGTGGGGACTTCAGAAGCACAGAGATGGGAATCTGGGGGGGGTCCTTAGTGACTGCATGTTTTGGGCCCTTGCATGGGGAGGTGCCATAGGTAGGAGAGGATGTGATGTTGGGGTGGGAGCCCCTGACCAGGAGGGGCCTCCCAGAGATGACAGCTCTCCAAGTCCGTCCTTTGGGACAGCATGGCGTAAAGCCCACCTAAAGACCAGACTCCCTCTGGGACCTCGGGGGCAGGGAACAGCGAACAGCACCCTGAAGCCAGGCGGGCTGTGCTGGCCAGAAGGCCCCATGGGAACTGGAGTCCTTGCCCTTGTCCACCAGGCAGAGCTGCTGAGATATCAGGCTCTGCTGGAAGGTTGAGGTGAGGTGTGGGGAGTTGGGGGCAGAGGTGGAGCAGCCACATCGAACCTGCAGGAGTGAGGGGGCGTGTCCCACGCAGACCAGCAGGATGCACCCCAGGTCTGGCTCCCACGCAAGCTCACAGCTCCCGCCCCCAGTTCCCTGTGGCTGATGTTGAGACATTGAGGGGATGGCCGTCCACGTGGGGTGTGTTTTATAACCTCAAACCAGGACAACTGGGTTCTCACGCTGACTCCAGCCTGGGTATTCGGGTCCCTACGTGGCTCTGTCACCAAGTGTTCGGTCACAACCACGTCACACTCTTAACCTCTTCACTGACACTCAGCTGGTGTCTGGGCCTCTGGAGGGCTCATGCACAGAGGGGCTGTCTCTCCCCCCAACCCCCATGACCCTGACACTCAGGCATGGATGGCAAGGATGCTTGGCCCAGAGCAAGCTGGCCTCTCCTGAGCCTGTTTTCATCCATAAAATGCGCACAAGAGTAGTTGGTTCTCAGTATCTGTGGCAGTAGGGTGTGACTTTCAGCACCCCCCCAAGTTCCAAATCCCAGGACACTCTGTCTGTTACGTGCCAGGGGAGGATCATGCAGGGTCTCACCTCCCCACGCCCACTGCTGGGTCTCTCACAGCATGGGATGCCCGTCCACAGCTTGGTGGAGTCAGTGTTAAATGAACTGTGCAGGGGGTGGAGGTACCCGGAAGCTGCAGATGGGTCAACCGGGGCTGGCCTTGAACTCAGGATTGTCCCACCCCCACCTCCTGGGCTGGGGTGCAGGTGTTCTCGGCCACGTTTCTTTGAGCCAAGGCTGCCTCGTATAGCCCAAGCTGGCTCTGGACTCCTGCCGTAGAAGGTGCTAGAATTCGAGGTGTGGACCTCCATCCTCCCCACACCTGGCTTGTGTTCCAAACCATCTTGACCTGTGGTTGGTCGTACCCACAGCGAGGACCCTCGGACAGGGGTCCCGATCCCCCCACCCCTACCAGGTCCTCACACATACTCTATTGCTGAGCCACAGCTGGACCCTGAATTGCCTGTCTCCCCTTAGCTCATGCTGTAGCCTAGGCTGACTTTAAGATGGCCATCCCCGGGCTGGAGAGGTGGCTCAGGGGTTAAGCCTCCGCTTTGCAGGCGGAAGGTCCTGAGTTCGGATCCCAGATCCCACGTATAGACGCCAGGCGGAAGCGGGGGCGGCCTGCGCTTCTGGTCCTGGTAGGGCGGAGCCTGTGAATCGTGAATCCCGGGGCAGAAGGAGGTGGAGGCGTCCATGGTGGTTCGCGAATTCGTCCATGGTTCTACACAGACACGCACACGTGTACACAGTTGAATTAAAAAAAAAAAAAAAAAAAAAAAGAACATTTAAAAAAAAAAAAAAAAAAAGATGGCCATCCCCCTGCCTCACCCCTGGGTGTGTGAAGCGTATGGTTGCCTACCAGGCCCGGCTTCATGCGTGTCCAGTGAACCATGGGGGAAGGTGGGGGAGGGACAGGTGTAGTAGGGAGATGGCAGCTGCCGAGTGTGCTGAGTTCAGCTTCTGGCCTTGCTGGTGGGGGAGGGGGAGGTCTTGGAGAAGATGTGTGTTAAGAGGGGAGGGGCCCGGGCAGTAGTGGATGGTCCAAGCCTTGCCCAGCTGAGCGGGCAGGGACCCAGGAAGGACAGCCCGCCGTCCCTGCCGCAGAGGCTCCTTGGGAAGAGGCCCTTCCGGATTCCCCAGCGTCTGGTGGGAGGGGCCTCTGGCTGGCTGCCCAGCACCTGGAGGCCAGGCCAGACGGCTGGTTGCTGGCCCCGCCGTGCACCTCTCCCCCAAGGGAGGCCTTGGGCTGACAGGTTGTGGGGACCACGATCTGGAGTTGGTGATACCACCTAGCACCCCGGGGGCCCCTGCCGGCCTTGACCCACGGCCCTGCCCCCATGCTGCCTGGCCCTGACATTCAGTGAATTTCCCAGTACCGCTTGGGCTTCGCAGGAAGCCTGTGGCGTGGCGCCAGCCACCCCCTCACCCCCCAGCGGCCTGTCCACTCCTGGCTCCTTCCAGGCATCCGGGGTTCTGCTCCAGTGCTCGGGAGGCCCCACCGCCCAACTGGCCCCAGTTTCCCAGACTCAGGCGGGGAGAGACAACAAAGGCAGATGTGGGGTGGGGGACCCCACGGGAGCGCCGGAGTCTTGTCCTCTTTCTTCCTGGAAGCCCCGGGCAGGACAAACAAATGTATTTTCAAAGGCGAAGCAGCCAGTGAGTCACCCGGGAACGCCCTGGAGCCCGTCCCCGCCCGCGTGCCCTTCCCACACCCCGAGGAGCTGGAGGGGCGGGGCCGGCCCCGTGTGCTATGGCAGCCGCCTGGGCTCGCTCAGCTGTCCTGCCGGGGCCCCCTGGGCCCAGCCTCACGCCCGCCCTCCTCTGCCCACAGGTTCATGCAGCACCCCAAGAACTTTGGCCTCATCGCCTCATTCCTGGAGCGGAAGGTGAGTGACCGTGTGATCGGCAGTGTCAGGCAGCGAAGTCCTGTGGTCACCATATAGCGCCGGTGTCCACCGCCTAGGGCCCGCAGGCGTGTCTTTGCGTGGAGAGGCCAATTGCCTCTGCCTCGGCCAGGTTCATCTCTGCAGCAGCTGGCCCCCTTCCTTGGCTGGAGGGGAGTTCTGCAGGCCCCGCCCCCCAGGGGCGGGGAGGAGTCAGGAGCTCAGAGCCAGGGCAGCCCTGCAGAGTTCAGGGATGGGCCCAAGCGGCTGGCATGCGGGCCCGGAGCTGGCATTGAAAGTGTGGCCACAGCGCTATCTGGTTGTCGGGTGTGGCGTCATCAGTACCTTGGTTGGCGCGAGGGCACCATGGGCATCCTGAGGCCCCCTGCGCACGTGGCCAGGTGTCCCCGTCGCCCTGCTGACCTTGCCATTGCTTGAGCCCCGCAGAGTCCCTTGCTTACAAGCCTGAGCCATGTGCTTTTGGCCCTGGTTTCTGTGTGCAAGGAGCCCAGTGATGCCCAAGGGTGGCCCGCTGGGCACGAGGCCACCAGGCAGTGTGTCACAGGCCCAGGTGACCCATGGCCACATGGCTATGCTAGATTCGGCCTGCCCAATGTCTCAACCTGCCGTAGCCCGTACTCAGGGATGGAGCCCTTCACCCTGGGGTCCCCTGCTGAGCCTTGGCGTGCCAGGGATGGGAGGTTGGTGTGCGCTTCTACCAGCCACGGTCCCCACCTGACCATGTCCTGGCACTGCCCTGGGGGCTGAGAGGAGACCCCTAGGGAACAGCGCCCAGCCTTGAGAAACCTCTGTGGAGCCATCTGACCTTCTGTGAATAACCTGTCCTCCAGGGACACGTCGGCGGATCTAGGGCTCCGAGCAGTGTCAGTGACTCAGAAGTTGGGGGCTGAGCCAGGCTGGGTGGGAGGAGACAGGGAGGCTGAGGCAGAGTGGCGCAAGGCGCAAGGTTACGGCTGAGGTCAGGGATGGGACCCCGCAGCTTCTCGGACCTAGGAGGGAGTCACCAAAGCTGGCAGGGGCTGGCTGGCTACGTGCCAGACAGCGAGGCAGCGTTCCGTTGCACTTGGAGTCAGCTGTAGTCAGCTCAGGAGGGGGCGACAGTGTCTGGGCCCTGGGAGGTTATGCTTGTGCACCAGGGGACAGAGGCATATCCCAGGGTCCTCTTGTAGGGCAGCGGGGGTCCAGCCCCCCGTGGTTCCTCATGGTCCTTGATGTGGAGTGTCCGGACAGGTTCCTCTGGAACCCAGTGCCTGGAGCAGGAGAAGGAGCCCCAGCTGTGTCTGGAGAAGGCCCGAGTCACCCACAGTGGCGAGGGCGGGACAGACGCTGGCGGCTGGTGCCTCTCCCGTTTGGGGCAACCTACTTGGCTCACGGTACCCGGCAGCCTGTGTGTGGGTCTCTTACGCTGCACACAGGAGAGTGGACAGTCACAGAAGTTGGGGAATTGGCCCAGAGTCACCCAGCTGCCCATGGAAGGGCTGGGATTTGAACCCAGGCCCCTGGGCCCTGGCTTCCACTCTGCACTCCTGTGTGGCACGATCCTCAATGCCCTCTCTGCCCCACAGACAGTGGCTGAGTGCGTCCTGTATTATTACCTGACCAAGAAGAACGAGAACTACAAGAGTCTGGTGAGGAGGAGCTATCGGCGCCGCGGCGGCAAGAGCCAGGTGAGAGATACCAGGCGCTTCACCCGGGGCGTGACTCCTCGTGCCCCCTGGATGCTCGCGGGCCAGAGCGGTCTGTCCCTTGTGACCAGCAATATCAAGCACCACGGTTGGGGCTCCCTCTACAGCAGCGGCCTGGGGAGCCCTCTGCAGCTCCCTGTCCATGCTGCCGGCCACCAAGAGTGTGCCAGTGGACAGTCAGGGATCCGAGGCCACATCTTAGCCCGTCACACCTGAGGGCTCCGGGGCGGGCACTGCCTGGTTCGTGTGTTAAAGGCCACGCTCCCAAAGTGAAGGCTGTGCAGGTGACGCACCAGCGTAACTCTGACAGCTCTCTGTCGTTTACTGAGTGTCAGACAGGGACAAACCAGGCCCTCTCCGTGCTCTGCTTCACTGTCTAGAGGGAGCAGAGGCTGGCGAGCTGCTTGCAGCCAGTCCACCCCTGTGTAGGCCAAGCGTCCCTGGCTCCAGCCGCGGACATGCGTGCTGTCACTGCCATGGGTTTCGTGGTGGCTGTACAGCGTGGCTTCAGCCTGCAGCCCTGGTCTCAGTCTGTGGGAAGGGTCTGCATGCCCCGAGGAGGTGCTGTGATGCGTGGGAACCCGGTGAGGGCATGGGCTGCAGGGTGTGCCTGGTGATTGGAGGCAGAGTCAGGCCACCAGCATCAAGCGGGGGCCACCACGAACCGCGGCCCACCTATTCACCCACCAGGGTGCAGCCTGGGAGACCAGTCTGTGGAGGAGGGGGTTGGGGTGTTGGTGTAAGTGTTGGGGCATGGTGAAGTCAGTAATGGCGAGGACCTAAGCTATTCCCCAGCACCCTTGGGAAAAGTGTAACCCTGGACGCCTCTCAGGGACTGTGGGGATCCCTGCGGTTGGCAGGTCAGCTGGCCAGGCCACTTAGTGAACCTGGGGAGACCCTGTCTCAGCAACCAAGGTGGACAGCTCCTGGGTCTCTAGGGACTGCACTGAAGTTGACCCCAGCCTATGAATGTGCATGTAGCACACACATGTCACATATCACACACAACACACACACCACACATCACATTTCACACACGTACACATCACATATCACACACATGCACACTACACATATCACGTATCACACACATGCACACACCACACACATCACATGTCACACACATGTACACATCACATATAACACACATGCACACACTACACATATCACATACCACACACATGCACACACCACACACATCACATATCACACACGCGTGCACCATACACATCACATATCACACACCACACACATCACACATGTACACACCACACATATCACACACGCACACACTGTACATGCACACACTACATATATCACATCACACATACACAGTATATATACACACTACACACATACTATATGCACATCACACATCACATACATATGCACCATACATATTGTATATACATCATAAACACACATATCATACCCAACACATATACCACATTTATATACACCCCTCTACTTATACATATACAGACACATACCCCCACACACACATGTCCCATACATGCACACACTATATATACACATTGTAACAGTTACTCTTAACTATTGCTGTGAGAGAGCACCCAAAGTCAACAACTTAAGAGAGAAAGGGAGATTTATTCAACTTACAGTTCCAGAGGGGAGAAACAGTCTTTCATGGTGGAAGCAGCATGGCTGGCCGAAGCTGGAGACACTGTAGTCACCCCCATCCACGTGGCTGAAGGCTGGAGGATTCCTGGAGAGTCTCTTTTCTTCTTAGTCTCCTTCCTGTTCTATGGTTCCTTGTATCTGGTCTGCTACTGGAAGGTTCCAGTGAGATCTGGGGCTGATCTTCGTATTATCCAGATAATCTCTTCAGATGGTCTCAGCTAATCTTAGTTAATACCAGGTGTGGTCAAGTTGATACCCAGGATTAACTATCACACACACTATACGCACGTACCATGTGCATATTACATACATATCACATACATCCATACACTATATATATGTACCCTACACACCATGTATACCTCATATACACACCATATATATACACACTACACATACACATCACATACATGCATGCATTATACATGCACACACACCCCTCTACTCATGCATACTACATACATACATACACACATGCCACATGCATGCTCATATTATACACACACCACACATATGTACCATAGGCACATCACACACATGCACATACTATACATATATACACATACCATATACACACATTTACATACACATACCACACACTATTCACACAACATACACATAATACACATGTCACATATGTGCACACACTATACATACACACCACATTTACATATACCCCCTACTCATAAACACCACACTTACATGCACACACACCACATACATGTACACTATACATATATACCACACACATAGCAGATACATA
Organism: Typhlomys cinereus; assembly: GCA_023101885.1. Taxonomy (NCBI): domain Eukaryota; kingdom Metazoa; phylum Chordata; class Mammalia; order Rodentia; family Platacanthomyidae; genus Typhlomys; species Typhlomys cinereus. Next base: position 1,084,832 of record JALPQD010000373.1, on the reverse strand, counting down.
TCACATATATACATATCACATACATGCATACACTGTATATACAGTGTATACACATCACACACACCACATATATATACACCTCTTACACGTACCACATGCATACATACATACGCACCCCATACATGCACACACTATACATACACATACCACATTTATATAAAACCCTCTACTCACACAGACACATACATACATACACATGCACCACATACATACACACTATATAGATATCACATTACCTACACCTCCTGCTCATACATAGATACACACCACATGCACAATATACATGTACACACTTTACATACATACTACAAACACCATATACATATCACATATATGCACCACACAATATACACAACACACATACATATCACATGCACACACTATACATATACACATCACATACACACGCATGCCACATATACATACACGCCCTACTCATACTCATATCACATGTACATACATACACATGCACCACATACATATACATACTATCCACACACAGGTATGTACCACACACCCCACATGTACATACACAACACACAACACATACTTGTACATACTATCAACATACATAAACATGTACCACACACACATGCTCTGCGATGCCCAGGGCTGAGCCTCCTGTCTTCCAGACCCTCCAGGGTGGCTGTGTCTGTCTTGTAGCTGGACTTTTTGTCACTTACTTTCTGGACTCTTGGTTGTCTGTCCTGCCCACGCTTCTCAGCCATGCGCAGTCCTGATTTTGTGGAGCACTGTGTGTGTAGAGGCTTTGCTTCGTTGTTGTGGAGCGTGAGAGATATGCTGGATTCTCTTTTTCTTCCATTTCAATGCGAGTGTGGTGGGAGGGTGTGCACACGAGTGCAGGCATGTATGTGCACGCACATGCATGTGAGCATGTGTATTTGCATGTATGTGTGCATGTGTATGCATATGTGTGTGTGTGCGCGTGCATGCGTGTGCATGAGTGTGTTTCTGCAGAGGCCCTAACTGAACACCAGCAATCATCCTCGATCACGCTCCACTTTTCTGCTGTGAGCCTGGGTCTCTCATTAAACCCAGAGCAGCCACTCAGGTGGGTCTGGCTGCCAGCTTGCCCTGGGGATGTCCAGGCTCCGCATTCCAGGCCTGAAATGACAGGTGGGCTGCCACACGCACTGGGCATTTTATGTGGGGACAGGGAATCTGAACTCTGATCCTTCGTGTGTGCAGCGAGCGCTTGGCCTGCTGGGTATTTCCCCTGCCACTCAGGACTTGTTTCAACCAAGGTGGGGCTGAGAGCGTGATGCAGTGGGCAGGCTGCTGGGTGAGGGGATCTGGGGTCTTGCTTAATTCTTGGGCTCTCAGTCCTCCACCAGGAATGCCATAGTGGTAATGATGATGGTGATGGTGGTGATGATGTGGTGATGATGGTGATGGTGGTGATGGTGGTTGTTGGTGGTGGTGATGTGGCGATGATGGTGATGATGGTGGTGATGATGATGGTGATGAAATGGCAGTGATGGTGATGATGATGATGTGGCGATGATGGTGATGATGATGGTAGTGGTGGTGGTGATGGTGGTGATGATGATGGTGGTGGTGGTGGTGATGGTGGTGGTGATGATGGTGATGGTGGTGATGATGGTGATGATGATGATGGTAGTGGTGGTGATGGTGGTGATGATGGTGGTGGTGGTGGTGGTGATGGTAGTGATGAGGATGGTAGTGGTGGTGATGGTGGTGATGATGATGATGGTGGTGGTGGTGGTGATGATGATGATGGTGGTGGTGGTGATGGTAGTGATGAGGATGGTAGTGGTGGTGGTGATGGTGATGATGGTGATGATGATGATGGTGATGGTGGGATCATCCTGCTGACAGTGGTTGCTCTCACGCGTAGCAATTCACTGTGCATCTTGCTATGCAGCAGCTCGGGGGATAGCCCCTTAGAGACCCTCTTTCCACTCAGCCTCGGATGCAGAGAGCTAACGGAGCTTGAGGCGGTGTGTGCTGTGGGCAGATTCCAGATTAAACTGCCCCCCTGGCTCGTGGGAGCAGAAGAGACACGGGGTCTCCCTAGGAGCGTCTGGCACGTGGGTTTGAGGGGCCCTTCCAGGCTCTGTGCCATGGAGACAACCCCTGGTGGGGGCTGGGATGGGCAGGTGCCCCGAGGGCTCTGAGCTGCGAGGGCTTTGGCGGCCCCTGCTGCCCGCCTGCACACCCCCCGGCTGGCCCTCTCGGCATCTCCCCCTCAGCCTCTCTGGCACTCTCCCCCATCCTGGGATGAGGCCCTGGACACAGATGCCCGTGTGGTGCCACAGAGTGGCTCCAATGCCTGCGGCTCTGGCCACCACGTGGCTGAGGATGCTATGGTGTGGCCGGGCTCCGCCCCCCCAAGGCCCTCCAAGAGCTGTCAGTGGACAGGACGCATGAGCTCCCCCAGGGCCAGTCCGTATGCTGACCACCTGCCACACGCAGGAGCTGCAGGGTCACTCTGCAGAGGGGGTGCAGGAATGCCGGCGACCCATCCCCACTCCCGACTGTGCCAGGGACAAGCTCCAAGGTGGACCCGGGTGGACTGTCCTGCCCGAGCTCCCCGTGCCACGTGCTGCTGTGGAGAACACGCGCTTGCTGCCTGGCTCCTCTGTGCCCATCCTAGTGCTTGGGTACTTCTTCTATCCTTATTTTGGGGGTTGCCATGGGCAGCCAGGAGAGGTGACCCAGGGCCTGCTGGACACCCAGCAGGGCTTGAGTATCTGCAGTTCCCGTGAGCACCCACTCTGGTTGGGTGCCCCCAAAAGCCACAGCCCCAGGACCAGCGGGGCAGCAGCACGCAGGAGGGGAAGGCAAGCCTCAGGCAGCCTTGGTGCTGATCATGACACTCTCAGGGGCCTCTCAGGGGTCCCCCAGCAGGTTGACAGAGCCCTCCCTGAAGGGCCACCTGGCCATGCGTCCTGGACATGCCAAGTGACTCTGTTCGTGTCTCAACAGGGACTTACTTCAGCACCACCCACCCGGTCTGTGCCTCAGGAGGGACCCCCATGAGCAGCCTTGTGCCCTCCACCTGCCTCCGCATCTATCCCACCTATCCTATGCCCACTCCCCTTGCTCTCCTCCCTTCCACCTTGTCTCCACCCGGCCTCACATGTGCCCCTCCTGCCCTAGGCAGGGCAACCCCTCGGTTTGAGCAGCTGCACTGCGAGAAGCAGATGTTACCCAGTGGTTCTGAAAACCTTAGTGTGGCAGCGCTGTAAGGTGGCACCTGCCTCAGCCAGACCCTCTCCAGCCTCGGGCACCACCCCACGGGACGTGGGGCATGTGGGGGCAGCTTCCTCCACTGCTTGGCTAGCGGGGGTCTTCTCTCCCTTAACGAGAGGTGGTCCAGGCATTTACCCTGGCAGGTCACTTGGGAGCTAATGAGCCCTGGCCGCCGTCCCCATGCTGCTCCCCCGCCCCCCACCAGCCTTGGTCCTTGGCCCACATCTGTCCTGTGAGTCACAGGCTTGGGGTGACGCCATGATTCATGACAGGAAGGCCACAGAGCCCGGGGCGCCTGACTGCGCATCACCAGAGCCACTGTGAACCAGAGATGGACACCAGGGCCCCGAGGCTGGGGACATGGCTGGCTGGGGCCATCCCTTCCAGCAGAGGTGGGCAGGGACCAGAAAAGGTCTGTCCTGGGCTGCCAGACGCTTGGCTGCCGCTGTCGCTGTCCATCTGTCTGTGCTATTTCTCCTCCCACTCCCCCGACCCCAGCCCATCACTCTATCCATCTCCCCCTCGGCTCTTCACTCACTGTTGCAGTTCACCTGCATGGTTGCTGATAAATGACCATCAAACAGCTTAAGGGAACAAGGGTTTATTCTCTTACGATTCCTGATTACAGTTCTCAGTCCAGCTTGACGGGAGAGCACGCACCAACACCAGGGCCGAGGGAACTGGCCACACCATCACTGCATAACGGCTGAGAGATGGACAATCCTTACTTGCCAGACCAGCATGTCTGGCCAAGTATACAGAAGGATGCCAACTCTCTCAACCAGCTCTCTGTGATTTATCCAGGGCCTAATCCACCCACCATGAGCTGGGTCTTCCCCATCAGTTAGATAATCTCCTTCAGGTTTCCTCTGGGCTTAACTCAACCATCAACTCTCTACACCTGTGCCCAGAGCCCAACCCCTCGAGTCAAGGTGACACCTGTGCTTAACTATGACACTCGCTATCCACCCCCCACCCCCCACCCCAGTCTCTGTCCATCTTTCCTTTCCCGTTTCTGCTCTGGCTCTGTCCCTGTGTCCCACGTGTGTCTTCCCGGCCTCTCTGAGCTGATTCTCTGCGACTGTGTCCCCTCCTCCCTCCACACTCCCTCCCCCACACCTTCCTCTCTCCACGTCTCCCCCCTCCCTCTACATCCCCCGCCCCAGTGTCCTCCTCCGGCTCCCACTGAGACACAGGTGACCTTGTCCCTCTGACTGAAGGCTGGTCAGCGTGTGGTCGCTGCTCGTCCTGAGGGTCCATTCCCCGTTGCCTATGAAGCTGATGGCTGGGGTCTGTACCTGCAACACCCGTGTGTCTGTCCAGAGCGAGGGCAGGGACATAGTGACGGTGCTTTGGGGAGATTGTCACCTAGTGAGCATCACTTGCCGTGGCTCCTGCCAGGCCAGGGCGCGGGCCGCAGATCACCTGCAGCACACACCGTGTGTCCCCCCCCATGAGTGGGTGGCAGGAATGAGCCCCGGAGAGCAGGCGGCGTGCAGACAGACCGCAGGGCTTCTTTTCTCCTGGTCTCTGGCTGCAAGGCATCGCTACTCTTAGAGCCACAGGCTGAGCCGGTGCCCCGCCCCATTAGACTCCTCTTGGGATTCACTTGTGGGGCATCCAGGCATATTGTTGCTTGGGAATAATCCAGTGTTTGTGGAATGAATGACTGAGCATCAGTGTGGCTGTGGGTAAAATTCTCTTGTTTTTACCTCTGAATGTCAGGTACAGAACCAAGCCCCCCAGCTGTCTCACCCAAGCCCCCCAACTGTCTCACCCAAGCCCCCCAACATCTCACCCAAACCCCCCAACTGTCTCACCCAGGTCCCCCAACTGTCTCAACTCAAGCCCCCCAATGTCTTCCAAGCCCCCCAGTGTCTCACCCAAGCCACCCATCTCATTCAGCCCCCTAATCGTCTCACCCAAGCCCCCCCAACCGTCTTACCCAAGCTCCTCTCCCAACTGTCTGTCGTCTTTGACCACCAGGGACCACAAGGGTCCCGTGCAGGCTCCAAGGGTCCCATGCAGGCTCCGAGGGTCCCGTGCAGGGCTGTGTCACCCCATCCTTCCCTCACCTTGGAGGGTCACAGTGACTCTCCAGCAGCTTACCACTAGCTCCCATCAGTCTGGGTCTTGGTTCCCCGGGGGCAGGGAGCTTGCTTGCTCCTGGCAGCCCCAAGGCACCTGGGAGGGAGGTGCTCTCGAGGAAATGCTGTGTGACCTTGGCTGAGTTCCTTTCCCTCTCTGTGTCTTCCTGCTCTCATTGCAGGGATTGGCCAGGGTCAAGAGGTGGATGGGGTCACCCTGAGATGTGACACAAGTTTCACCAGGCATTTGTGGTACCCTCTGCTGGCTGTTCTGAGAAGGGGTACATGCTGCAGGGCCCCAGTGTTCTGTAGCTGCTATGTTGGGGGTGACGTAGTCAGTCTGACTGTGACGCATTGTGTGCTGCAGCGAGCACTGGTCATCCAGGAAGTGGTGGTCTCTGTGGGGATCCCCTCTGTTTTTATGTGGGACAGACATCCCCAGGCTCTTCCCACCAGAACATCCAAAGCCTTGAGCCCTCAAGTCGACCTGGTGCCTGTCTGAGGCCAAACTCGGCCCCCCATTTGCTTTTGTAAATAAAGTTTTATTGGCATTTCCATTTGGTCACATGATGGCAGAGTCCAGCAGGTGCCCTGGCCGCCCAGCCTGAAGCACCTCAGCACCCCCTGCGGCTCTCGGGGGGGCTGCCATTCAGGGTCCTCAAACTCGGGTGCTCATAGTCGCAACCTGGGGGATTTATTTGATTCTTAGTCATTGGGTGTTTCTGAGACAGGGTCTCACCCTGTAGCCCAGGCTGGCCTTGGACCGCTGGCCTCCAGCCCCCGCCGGCCTCCAGCCCCCCTTCCCCCCGGCCTCCAGCCCCCACCGCCGTGTGCACCACCTGCCTCCCCCTGGGAATTTAAGATGTGCCCCCCCATCTCAGCCTGGGCATCCTACGGCCTCAGTTGGGGGTGTGGCCAGCTAAGCTCCCCACAGACAGCTGTAGGGGACTACGCAGCTGGCCGCAGGGACCTGGAGCACAGGTTCCCCGGGGAATGTGAGCCTTGGGCCAGGGCTCCTATGTTCCTTGGCCAGCCCCTAGTGGCCAGCTCAGCTTGGGATGCAGAACGCCTCTCTCCAGACACGGGTGCAGGTCCCATCCCACCCTGGGCCCGTAGCTAGCTGAATCCCAAAGTCCCAGCACAGCGAGGGTGAGACCCTCAGCTTGCTGCAGAGGAGGCAGGAGTGAGATGCCGGGGTTTGGGGGTTTGGGCCCAACGCTCCCCACATCCTTCTCTGATTCCCATCTCTCCCTCTTGCCTTGGCTCCCGGGAACAGCAGCAGCAGCAGCAGCAGCAACAGCAGCAGCAGCAGCAGCAGCAGCACATGGCACGGAGCAGCCAGGAGGAGAAAGAGGAGAAGGAGGAGGATCCCGAGGCGGACGACAAGGAGGAGCTCAGCAAGTGAGGGCTGGCCGCGCACCCCAGGGCCCCCCATGGCCGGAGCCTGCTCCCCCTCCCCTCCCCAACAGGAGGCAGGAGCTGCCACCCCACCTCCCTGTCACCCACCAGCACCAGGTCTGCAGGGCCACAGGGGCCTTATTTATTTAGTGCAGGGCCTGCGTTGGGTGTCAGAGCCTGTGTCCCCGGCTGCTCCCAGCTTCTGGCCGCTGCTTATAGGAGGATGGATGGGGCAGCGCCCATATCCCCCACTCCCAGCTTCTGAGAGGCCCCAACTCTGAGTCCCGGGCCACGTGCACCCCTGCATTTGTGCTGGGCTGCAGTCCCCCCAAGCAGAGGTTAGGGCCCCACACACTGAGGTCTCTGTGGCTGTTTGTCAGTCTCCGAGGCCCCAGCCAGTCACCCACAGTGATGGTGTCGGAAGGCATCACCCTGAACCCCACAGGACAGAGGCACCGGCTGCCTCCACCAACCACACAGCACCCAGTTTTCTCCTGGCTGTCCACAACGCCCTCTTCTGGTGGTGGCGCCTCCTTGCCCCACAGCAGCGTCCTGACCCTCGCTGTCCCCCTCTGCGGCTCTAGGGAGAAGACAGACGACACTTCGGGGGAGGACAACGACGAGAAGGAGGCCGCAGCCTCCAAGGGCCGCAAAACTGCCAACAGCCAGGGCCGCCGCAAAGGCCGCATCACGCGCTCCATGGCCAATGAGGCCAACCACGAGGAGGCCGCCGTCCCGCAGCAGAGCGCCGAGCTGGGTGAGCAGGCGGCCTGGGGCACCCCGGGGCTGGGGCATCCCACAGACATTCATGCAGTGGGGCGAGCTATACCCATCTCGTTGTATGACCCAAGGCCGGTGTCCTTACCTCTCTGTGTGCGACCAAGGTGGGCATCCGGCTGTCTTCACCCTTGGCGACCCCAGGAGGAACCTCACTCTCACCCCCTTCCAGATGAGGGGGCAGTAGGGTAAAATGGCCTGCAGTTCCCCAGGTCAGCCACAGGGGGCAGTGATGGGGCCGAGACGGCAGCTGTTTCCTTTGTCCCGGACTCCACTGTGAGCACCTTGGGTGTGCGTCAGGCCCTTGCTGTGGCTCTTCCTGCGAGAGATGGTTTGGATGCCCTTTATGTGTGGGCCGCTGGAGGTGCAGAGGGACCGTGGTGTCTCTTGGGCCCATGTATAACCAGGATTCGCGCTCACACCAGCATATAGAGGCTTGCAAGTACACCGAGTGTCTGCAGAGACTAAGGCTTGGCCCATGTTAGGACTAAGAGTCGGGCTGGACTCATCGCCTAGGCTTCTAACACCTTCCACCCCCCAACCCAGGGTGCCCTCGGCAACAAGCTGCCCTGTGTGGGGACCGGCCCTTTCCTGGCTTGGACCGCTCAGTGTGTCCATTTATGCTTCTGAGTTTTTTGTAGTCCCTACTCTCTTCCTGCTGCCATTCCTATTGTGGTCCCTCGCAGGACGGTCCTAGTGGACGCCCGGGAAAGAGGCCCCGGAGTCGTTCAAGGGCATCTCTGCTCACCCATGAGTGACCGTGTCTCTCCCCCATTGCCCTTGGACACACTAGGGTGATTCTCACAGCCCCTACAGAATTGGGGTTCTTTATAGCAACGTCCACAAGCTGGAGTGGGCATCTCGCGGGTGGAGTCCAGGAGGTGGCAAAGCAGCCAATTGAGCGTGGCACACCCCACCCCTCACCTCAGCCACCACAGCTCTCGTCCGTCCCACCGCCACCGCTTCCCCAGGATGCCACCTCAGCTCCCCATCCCTTCCACCGTGTCTATGATGCCACCTGAGCCCCCCTCAGTCCCTCCCACTGCGTCCCCGGCAAAGCGCGTGCAGATGGGCACCACCCAGGTCTGCACTCTCAGTTCCCGTCTGTTCGCGTGGTGTCAGCTCAGCGTGGTACCTGGCCAGGCGGGCAGATGGAACGTCCAGCCTTGGGACGGGCTGAGAAGGGGCGGAGAGACAGGTCCCCACGAGACGCTCCCAGCTCCAGCCAACCGCCCCGTCTCCTTCCAGCCTCCATGGAGATGAACGAGAGCTCGCGTTGGACGGAGGAGGAGATGGAGACGGCCAAGAAAGGTAAGGGGCGCGAGGGCCGCGGGATGGGGGGGAGGTGTGCCTGTCTGATGTCCACGTTGGGCCTGGACCAGGGGCCCCATGTAAACCATGGGCCACGGCTCCTCCAAACCTCAGTTAGTCCCTCCAGAGAATGGGTTTATGTTGCAGGCTGCAGTCACGCCTGTGGCCCAAGTGTGCCCGTCTTGGCTGTGCCACCACTGAGGTGTGCCTGGCTCAGGTGTGCCCGTGGCTGGCGCCGTGGGACCCTGAAGACAGTGGACAGGATATGGGCAGTGGAGCTTGCCGGCCACTGAGTCAGGCCATGAGGCCCTCTGGGGCTTTGAGTCCTTACACACTGGGGAGCCTGAGGGCCGCATGCTGGGCACATGCCGGGTTCTAGAAACATTTGGCATTGGTGGGCCGGGATCGCCGTGGGTCTGCTGCACACAGGGCCACAGCATCAGGTACAGGGTGTGAACTGTCCACAGCATAAGTCTGAAATGCATGCTGAGTCCACAGAGGTGCTGGGTGCTGGTGCTGGATACTGGTGCTGGTGCAGGGTGCTGGATGCTGGAACAGGGTGGCAGGGTGCTGGATGCTAGATGCTGGTGCAGGGTGCTGGTGCTGGGTGGCAGGGTGCTGGTGCTGGGTGGCAGGATGCTGGTGCTAGGTGGCAGGGTGCTGGTATTGGGTGGCAGGGTGCTGGTGCTGGATGCTAGATGCTGGTGCAGGGTAGCTGGGTGCTGGTGCAGGGTGATGCTAACACGGCAGGCCAGGCTGGGCCACCTGCACCCCGAGACCAGCTCCTCGAATCTGTCCATTGGCTAGAGGTGAGGCCTCCCTGAGCCCAGCCTTTGAGCTGACGACCCTGGGAGGCAGGTGGTCCAAGTCAGTCTCGCTGGAGACCCCTCAGCATAGCCATGCCCTTCATTTCCCAGAGCAGGTTTCTGCAGGGATCTTGGTTTCCACATCTGCCTTCTGGCCGCTGGACATGGCGGATAGTGAGGCGTGGAGGGTCCAGATGGGCCACTGGCGGTCAGGGCTGTGGCCATGGGTGTCTCCCCATCGTGCTGTCTGGGATATGTGGTGCTGGGCCATCAGACCTATCCTTGACCCTCACAGGAGAGTCCTGACCCAGTCACAAACAAGAAGCTGGGGGGCGTTGCTTAGAGCTGGTGTGTGTAGGGGGCGTAGCCGGGTCTGCCCCGGCCATGCGGCTTCATGTTCAGCCATGGTGCCCTGCAAGAACCAGTGGTCTTCGGGCAGGCAGGTCAGCATGTTGCCACTCTTGCTGGAGGTCAAGCTGTGCACTCCAGTTCTGTCTATTTCTGTGGGGTTTGCTGAAGGTCCCACTCTGTCTGAGGGTGGTTACAGACTTGGGGTACGCTCAGCCTCCTGGCCACACCCAATTCTATCCAGAGTTCTTGAAGCCCAGGCCAAGGGTGACCCCCCAGCCCCCCGCCAGGAGACCTTCTCACTCAAGACAGTTCTGCGAGGGCCGCAGTCCCCTCTGATGGGCTGTGTGGCCAGCTGCTGTGTGTGTCCTTGTGGTGCCCACGCGCCAGAATCTTTCAGGGGAGAGGTCCCTGTGGATAGAACCCCACAGAGTTACGTAACCAATCATGTCCTCCCCGAGTTCGGGCAGTGGAACCAGGAGGATCATCTGCAGCTCCATCACAAGCAGGAGGCCAGCCTGGGCTACTCTAGCCCGTGTCAAAAATAAAAAACGCAGGGGGCAGTGAGACGGCTCAGCAGGTAAAAAGCGCTTGTCACTAAGTCTGATGACCTGGGTTCGATCCCCAGAACCCACACAGTACAAGAGAACCGACTCAGACCTCCACATACACCCACATGCATAAGTAAATAGATGTAATTAACGTCTTACAGTAAAATGCTAGACAAAAAGCTCTCCACAGTGGTGTGGTTCTAGAACTTTCCATGCTCCAGCCATTAGCCTGCTGCCCCCCACCCACATGCTATGGCCTCTGCTGGACTCATTTTAGGGTTTCCCAGTGTACCCTTGGAGGCTACATGACACGCGTAGTATGGCAGCTCACGCTGCCCGGGCAGTTCTCCTGGTGACGGGCAGGAGGGCGATCCCAGCCTGCCAGGTAGGCATCCTGGGAGCCACTCGGCTCGAGGCCACAGGAGGGTCCCCAGGCGTCAGCCAGGGCTGAGATGCCCCAGTGGGGAGGCACCCACCCCGTCCCCTGGGGTGTGTCTAACATCACCGTTGCCTGTGACTGCCCTGCCTCTGGGGGGTTGGGGGGGTGGGGATGACTCACCAGCATGGTTGATAGAGCACCCCACAGGCCCTGTCAAGGTTGGGGCGCAGGAGGCCAGGGAGCTCACCCTGACGAGTCTTGGGGGCCATGTGCTGGGCTCTGCTGGGTGACATTTGAAATAATAGCGGCGGCGGCGGCGAGAATTACAGCAATCTGGCCGGTTACTGCAGGCGGCAGCTGATGGCTGGTTCCGGCGGGGGCGGGGAGGCAGGTGCGCACAGCCGGGGGGGGGGGGGGTGACAGGCTAGGAATGTTCCAGAGCCCCCTGCTGAGCAAGTGCTGACAACTGAGAGCGAGGAAAATGACCCTCGCTGTGGCCCAGGCAGATGGCACCCACCCGTGCCTGGCCCGGAGTGAGGCTGGCATGTGCAGTGAGCCTGCCTCCCACTCTCAGAGAGTTAAGGCAGGTGAGCAGCCGATACCCTGGGATCCACCGGGGTGTCTTCCACAGCCATGCTGCCAAAGGCCAGACTCTACAGAAACCAGGGCTGTGTGGCCTCAGGTCGGTCGGGCACCTTCTCTGTGCCTCGCTCACTGCTAGTGTGGCTGAAAACAAGAGGAATTTCTTCCATCGCTGTTTGGAGGCGAGTATCCACCTGCCTGCGGATGGATTCTGATCCCCCAAGTCCTCTGCTGGGGCCTCACTCTGAGGGCCTCCCTTTGACTCCTCCCTTCTCCCTGTGGGTTCTCCGGAGGACCCATCCCATGCAGACCAGCCCATCTTAGCCCCGGCTTGTTGCCAGGACCCTCTGAACTCCTCTGGGCAGATGTACAACTTGGGGTGAGAACATCACCCAGCCGGCCGCCACCATGGGGCGCTGGCAACAGTCAGTGGCCTTGAGCTGTTCTGAGTCCCCAGAGGTGGAAGGTGCCCAATGTGTGCAGCCCTTGATATATAGTAGACACTCAGAGGCGGCAGCCTGCAGCTCCTCAGTTCACAGACTGGACCGAGGTTCCTGCAGTGGGGGTCCCAGCCCTTCCCCTGTGCCCAGAGGGCCGGGGGGCGGGCTGTCCTAGGTCCTGAGGTCACGAGTGGAAGGCCACATGCTGTGTACAGACATGGGTCCCCCTACCCCTGGAAGCCCTAAAGCCCCTCAGCTGCTCCTGTGGGGTGTAGCGGGGTGCCACACTAGGCCTGCTAATGTGAGGTGGGTTCGTCCCTGGGCTGCAGGTTCCCGCGCCCTGGAGGGGGGGGCAGTGCGGCCTGCGCCAGGAACGGCGTGCTCAAGGGAGACTCCTTGGAAAGCAGCAACAGCGGCCAGGCTGTGCCAGCGGGCGGGGCCGGGTGCTCGGCCATTATTCTGAGAGCGTGGGTGGGGCCTGGGGCAGGAGCCGGGCGCTTGGTCTTGAGCCACAGGGTCTCCCTGTGTGGGCAGCAGGGCTCCCGCCTGGCTCGGGCTGGGTGGGGCCAGGCCTGCGCAGGAAGCTGCCTCCCCAGGAACTGGGCACACTCGGGGGCTGGCCAGCTGCCCACCTGCCTGGCAAGCCAGAGCCACATTGGGGGCAGGGCCGGCAAGACTCATGTTCCTCACGGGCAGGTCAGCCCGGCCAGCCCTGGGCACAGGCAGCGGTGAGGGGCGGAGCGCAGACCCGCAGCCTCCCGTGGGAGTGCCCTGTGCTGCCTGCGTGGGCAGGATCCAGGCCTGGCGAGAGCCCTCGGCCGCGCCGGCTACAAGAGTGACGCCCGCTGCCAGCCACCTGTCAGTCAGAGCACGCTGTCCCCGCGGCAGGCCAGGCCGACCTTTCTGGAAGGGAACTGCGTGTTGCCCGTGGAGGCCGGTGGGCACTGGGAGGCCGGACCAGGCTCAGCGGAGGTCATTAAATGCTGAGTGGGGGACCTGGAGGGCTGCTCCTTGGCCTCCCTGCCAGATGCTGGGAAACCTTGTGTTGTGATGGTGTTGCAGGAGAAAGCAGGGTTCCTTCATGGACTTCAGCGACTATCACCCCTTCTCATATCCAGGGGCAATGTGGTTCCTCCCCCTCCCCATCGCTCCCGTACACACACACACACACACACACACTCACATATATATACACATACACAAAAACACATATATACTCACGCACACATACACACACATATATACAAACACACACATATACACACACATATATACACATATACATATACACACATACACATGTATATACATTTACACAATTACACATATACACACACACACATTCACACACACACACACACACACACCCTCTCTGCTGTGCTCATAACAGGGCGGTGTGTGGGGCCTGAGTCAGGCATCCGTCCCAGTGTGAAGCCAGCCGAGGCCCTGGGGACGGTCACCCTGACCCGCAGCCCAGGGCTGTGCAGGTGGGAGGGCCCTGGCCATTCTCTCACAGTGTGTGTCCTGGGGGGATCCTGCATTCCCCTGTTATAGATATGAGCCTCAGATTAAGGTCAGGGGTATCTCAAGCAGGGAGGATGGTGAGGAGGAGCCAGGTTCAGGGGTGTTGTCCTCCTGATGCCCCCACCACATACAGTGTGCCCAGCAGGCTGGCACTCGGTGACTGCCCCGACGCCCAGCGCAGGCTCAAAGTTTCCAAGAGAAGGACCAGGAAGTGGCCAAAGGGGCTGTGGCCCGGCCGTGGTCCCTCCCGCTCTGACAGAAGGCTTCGCCTTGCAGCTGAGTCTGGGAAAGTGGGAGAGCTGCAGGATGGAGTTAGGGTACCTCTGCCTGCATTTCTTGGGAGGGGCCGGTTGTTTGGGACTCGACTGATTTCTGGAGGAAGGAGCACAGGGTCTTCCCCACAGACACAGAGATGGTGCATCCCATCACTGCTGGTGGTCTGTGGACTCTCCGTGGTGGACAAACCCTGGTAGGCATGATCAGCACGGAGCCTGAGTTTACTGTAGCCTGTGAGAACCAGTCCCATTGGGCAGCCACACCGGCCTCCCGTGCCACCCATGGGTTCCTCCCACCTGCGGGGCTCCTGACTCAGACCCCCGGGCTCCACTTCCTGTCTTGGTCAATTTCACTTCCTAGTAGCTGCCACTCTGTCTCCTCAGAACAAAATTCCTTACTTAGAAATCAGAGCTGGGGCCGTAACCCTGACCACAGGGCAGACTGGTGAAGCTGCCCACCGGGCCAAGGGCGTGGGACCATGCACTCCTGGGCATAAGGGTGCTCCAGGCCCGTTGCCCCTTCTGGAACCTGGGGGGGGCAGAGGGGCCCCGGGGTGGACTCCAGCCACAGCAGCTTGGCGTCTGGGGTTTTGTTCATTGCCAAGTGCCTACTCAGCCGGGCACCCATGGGCGGAGGGAGCTGGGCACAGGAAGGAAGAACCAAAGCCCAGGGCACCTCGAGGCAGGACAGATGCAGGTGGCCAGGGGGGGGAGAGCTCCAGGATGGGGGGGCAGCTCCAGAATAGGAGGCAGCGAGCAACCCCATCCCACCGTCCTCCCAGTCTTATATTTCCTCCCAGAGGACAGATCATCCACCCAGGTTCTTGGAGGGGCAACAGGCTGGCCCTGCCCGCAGGAGTCTTCCCCTATGGAACACTGTGGAGCCAAGCTAGGTCCCCATGCAGCCAGGCACATGGGCCAGAGGTGCAGAGCAGCTTGGGAGCCCCCTGTCCCCATGTCCTGGTCTCTAGAGAGGATGGAAGGATCCATTGGCCACTCCAGAGTTTTGTGGGCCGGCCCCGCCCAGATCCTGCCCTAAAGTGCAGCTTGATTGACAGGGGGCTCCTGGGAGCTACCGGGACCACTCAGCAGGTGATCTGGGGACACAGGTGGGGAGTGCGGTGTGGGCACCTCAGAGGAACAGGGGGCAGCCTGTGGGGACCTGGTCCTCCTCCAGTCCAAAGGCCCTGTGCCCCCCTTCCCAGGCTGGCTGGCCGAGGCCACAGGGGGCTGGTGGGGGGCAGACCGCAGGTGGAAGCGGCGGGCGGAAGAGGCTGTGCACGCCGGCGGCCCGCGGGGTGGGGGTGCGCCACTCTGGATCACTGTCTGTTCTTACCGCTGCTGACGCCGCCGCCACGGATGGGGAGAGAGGGAGGGAGCCGTGCCAGCTGGCCCGCCCCACCGAACCTGGGCCTATGCCCGGCCCCCGCCCGCCGCGTCTGGAGGTCACATTCATCCTGACGCGGCGCGCTGGGTCAGGCGGCAGGAAGACCGAGGCGGCCCAGGGGCACACCGCGAGCCGCGTGGGGGGACGCGCCGCCCTGCTTGCTCTGCTCTGGGGACTCTGGGGGCCCCGGCCAGCCGACAACCCCCCTCCCCCACCGATCTCATCTTCCCGGGGGAACACTGGTGCCTGGAAGAGCCGCCGACGCCGCGTGCTCACTGGTGACGCCTGGCACAGAGACACCCGCGTGCAGGGCTGACAAGTCCCCCCAGCGGGAAGGGCTCCGCGGCGCCCGAGCAGCTCCACCGGGAGTCCGCTGCCCCCAGGGAGATGTGAGAAAGCCGGGGACGCCAGCGGCATTCCTCCTCCTCTGGCCACAGCTTCCCGGTCGCTTCTCCCAGCTCCGCTCCGGAGCGTCCTCTCAGCCGAATGTTTCCGGAAAACTTGGCGGAGGGGGAGCCGCAGATGAGAGGATGTGAGTGAGCGGCCCTGCGGAGGGGGTGTGGGGGTGGAGGGGGGCTGCTGGTTGGTGACAGGACTGACTCGAATGGCACCGTCAGGAAATCGCAGCTGGCAGCTGGCAGTGGGTGGGCTGGGAGTTGTGGATTCCCGGGGTGCGGTCAGGCTCCCCTGGAAAGAGGGGGCTGTAGGATTTGCTTGACATCCTCTGGGGTCCCCAGAGTAGAGATTCATGGATCAGGGACTCAAGAGTTTCTGTGCACAGCACTCCGGTTTGAGCGCATGTCCCCCAGAACTGGTTGGCCTTTCACAAGGCAGCAAGAGAAACTGAGGCCAGAGTTAGGACCCCCGGGGCTGCATGGCATGCCCTGGGCAGGGTTTCCCAGCAGTTGGGTCTGGTGTTCTTCGGTGGTCCCTCATGTCCAGGGATGGCCAGGTGATATCCCCCAGGCCTGGCTGCCTGAACCCCTGCCATCTCTTTGTTTACTTACCCCTCTGCAGTGTCGGGTCACCCTGGTTCCCCGGCTCCCCCTTGCCAGCAGTCCCAGATGGAGACCTGCCCCCGCCACCCGCGGGTTTCCGGGCCTGCCTCCCTCTGGCCCCGGCCCGGCCTGGGAAGTATAAATAAACGCGGTCCCCGGCCACTGGGTTTTGGAAGTGGCAGCTGCTCTGGCGCGGGCGGAGGGAAAGGTCAGGGGCCAAGTTATGCTTGATTCTGCGGCCCGGCCCTCCCCGCCGCCTGTCCTGTCCTTGAGGAGCCCCGAGGAGCTCCATGGAGCCACGTGGCTCTAGTGGCCACCGCAGGCCAGCAGGTGGCCGGGCCATCCGGCGCCTCCCCTCCCCCATCACAGGGCCTCTGAGGCTGGTGGAAAGGGGAGCCAGACCTGCACCTTGGGTGACCCTCCCCTCAACCTGCACCCCAGCTAGCATGAGGCAGCTTCACCCCTGAGCCTCAGCTACTCAGACTCGAAAGTGGTCGACATCCTGGGGGTCTCTTGGTCTGCTGGTGTGGTAGCCGGGGGTCGAATGAGGGAAGGCGCTCGGATGGGTGGGTGGACGAATGAGCACGATGATGGGCTGGGTGGGTGGGTGGATGCATGTCCCCCCAGTGCCGTCAGCCCATGTGGGGCTTGGGCTTGTAGGCAGGAAGATGGCATGCAGCCCCCTTCTGGGAACCTCCTGTGTGGTTGTAGCGGAGCAGCCTGGGGCCACTCAAGGTCAGCGAGGTGTGGACAGAGCAGGTGGGCTGAGCCCTCCTGACTGCACGCGGCCCAGGCTTGGCAACCTTGGGTGTGCAACTAGGAGTGGCAGTCGAGGGGAGAGAGGGTCTTGGGCCTCGGCGGTGTTTGGGGCCAGCTCCCCAGTCCCAGGGTGAGGTCTGAGGCTCTGGTGCACCCTGGGATGGGTGGCTGAGATTTGAGGCAAATCCACATACCCCCCCCCCCCCGCTGCTTGAGCCCAGCCTGTGGACCATGTAGTGTGGACTTCAGGTGTGTGGTGGGGTCTTTAAGGTGATTGGGACACGCGGGTAACCCCAGCCCTATCTGCAGCACACCCTGTCCTGGCCTCCACCGTCCTAGAGCCTCGGTCCTTCCACCTGAGGAGGGGCCGGAAGACAGCTGCTCCCCCCAGGGAGGCCTGGGCCGCGGCTGCGGGGAATGTCAGAGCGGGGTCACCACAGCCGGGGAGAGAGCAGCAGGGACCCAGATGGGTCTGCGGCCCCTCAACTCCATCTGCTCCCCTCCCCCAGCCCAAATACAGGCTGTTCCCCAGCCCGGGCTTCCTGGCCTCCTCCTCGGGCCGAATCCTCACCCGTACTCTGTCCACAGGCCTCCTGGAGCATGGGAGGAACTGGTCGGCCATCGCCCGCATGGTGGGCTCCAAGACAGTGTCCCAGTGTAAGAACTTCTACTTCAACTACAAGAAGCGCCAGAACCTGGACGAGATTCTCCAGCAGCACAAGCTGAAGATGGTGAGGAGGGAGGGGGCACGGGGAGAGGGGCGTCCTGGGGAAAGGGCACCTTGGCGACTGTTGGTTCTTACTGGGCCACGCCAGCTGCCACCCCTGCGTGACCCCTGGCTGCTGGACGCGGAGCGGGGAGGCTTGGGTGGGCCAGGCCGTGACTCAGCCTTGGAATGAGACCCAGGCCTGGGTGCCAGGGCCGCAGTGGGAGGAGGGGGTGGGGCAGACGTGTCCCACCCAGGAGGCTGTGGGGTGTCCCTAAGCTTTCCCCACACACCCCACCCCCCGTCCTTCCGGGTCTCACTTGATGTGTGTCCCCACCATTTTAGGATGTCCCCATCGTTTTAGGATTGAGGAGCCCATGACAGGCTCGTGTGCCGCCCTTTCCTCCCCGACCCCTAAGCTGCACTGGGGCTGCATCGCAGCTGCATGCGGAACTGCATCGCAGCTGCATGCGGAACTGCATCGCAGCTGCACACTCGCCTGCAAAGCGCAGAATGGGTTAGCAGGGCACAGAGCACACGAGGCAGAGCACATCACCCCGCCAGAACTCAGCCAGCCTCCTGGTGACCCAACTGTTACCCCTCTGATCCCGGACTGCCTGGATCTCCAACTTTGGGTCGGGGCAACTGGCTACCATCTCTGACCCCAAGAACACCCCTCCCTCAGCAGGACTGCTTGGTGCAGAAGAATTGAGCCGTGGCCAGGTGGGATTGTGACCCTAACGGTGGGTGACTTCCAGTCTAGCCTGCCGCCTCTTCTGTAAGGGGGGAGGGGGAAGAGGTCAGATCCTATCTGCAGGCAGCACCGTGAGTGGTCTGTGGGACTGGCCCTGGTTCTCCTGTGGGTCCCTTACATCACAGACACACACCTGTCCTTGTGGGACTCTGGTGCTCACTAAGAACTGTGTGCTAATCCAGGCTCTGCCGCTTTCTGACTATATCCTGGGGTGGGTGGCTTACCCTTTCTGTGCTGCCCCCAAGGTCTGTCATGAGGGCTCCCTGTGAATGTCCATGTTCCGCTTAGTAGGCCCACAGTGCCTGTGGTGCCCTTAGTAGGCACACAGTACATATTGCCAGGGTCCCACCCGTAAGAGCCACGGGGGTGCTGGTGGAAGAACACGTGGCCCGTGGGGAGTGGGGGGCATGTGAGAAGTCAGGGACCTGTGCTGTAGAAGGCCTGGCGCCTGGCCCTAGTCAGCGTTCCCAGGACGCACCAGACACCAGGTTGTTAACTGACCTGCGCTCAGTCTCTAACCAGCTAGTGTCCGGAGGTGGAGGCTGGGGGCGAGGGGAGGCTGGAGGCCAGGAACAGTCTAGTCCCTGGTTCTGGACATCTGACCACAGCCTGTGGAGAGCGTGGCCAGCCCGAAGGAGACCAGGCCGTCTGAGTTGCGGGGATCCTCGCCCTGACTGAGCAGGGTCCCTGAGAGTTCTACTCAGTTTGGAGGGGGAAGGCTCCCTCCCGACAGGGACTCACCCCAGGCTGGACAGAACACCCCTTGGAAGAGGGTGGTGCACACCGCCCTCGGAGGCTAGGGGAGATGCAGGGGTTCAAGGCCAGCTGGAGCTGTGTGGGCGGGGACAGTACAAGCACAGGAGGGCGTGTCCTGCCCTGGAGCCTCAGATCACTACCTCCTCCTCCTCCTCGTCTTCCTCTTCCTTCTCTTCCTCCTCCTTCCTCTTCTTCCTTCCTCTTTCATTTCCTCGTCCTTTCTCCTCTTCCTCCTCTTCTCCTCCTCCTCTTTCCTTCTCTTCCCCATCCTCTTCCCCTTCCACTTCCTCCTCCTTCTCGCCCTTCCCCTCCGGCCACTGGCCAGCCCCCCTGGAAACAGAGGAGCAAGGTGTCCCTCCTGGCCTGCAAGGGTCCCCGTCTGTCGCTGGCCATGATGGGTCATGTCACCATCACCCCGCATGTTGCTGATCAACTCACGACCAAACAGCTTGGGGGACAGGGGTTTCCTCACGATTGCCTGGTTGCAACCTTTACTCCAGCTTGGAGAAGCGCTCAGGAGCGGAGGGAACTGGCCGCACCGGAGCCACGGGACTGCCGAGAGAGGGACAATCTCCACCTGCTGGGCCAGGGTGTCTGGCCAAGTGTACAGAAGGACGCCAACTTCCTCTTACCCACCTGCCCAGGGACGAGTCCTGCCCCCCGTGGGCGGGGCCTTCCCCAGCAGCTAGACAATCTCCTGCAGGCTTGCTGGGGCCCGACTCAACCACTGATTCTCTATAGCCGTGCTCTGGGCTCGAACCCTCTACTGTCAGGTTGACACCTGTAGCTAATTACCACGGCAGGGTGGGGTCTTGAACTTGATTTACCATCTAACTGGGCCTCCTCGACTCCTTTACCTGTGTGGTCTTGGGCAAGTGTCTGTCCTTTTTGGAGCCACATCCTTGTCTGCAAAGTTCGTCCTTGTGCCAGTGCAGTCTCCCGCTCTGTTGCATGCCAGGCTCTGCTCTCGGGTGGGGGGGCAGCGGAGAGTGGAAAGAGATCAGGGTGTGTAACACGCGTAGCGATGGACGCTGAGTTGGGAGGTTGGGAGGTTGGAAGGTTGGTGATGGGGAAATCGGGGTGTCTGGGGAGCTGGTGTTCGAGAGAGATGAGGGGCGAGTGGGTGCTAGTGGACGACGGTGCAGGTGGCCAGTGCAGAGGTCCTGGGGCCAGGGATGGATACGAGACCACACAGCTTGGCCGGGCTGGGGTGGGTTTGGGGGCTGGTTCCAGGCGGACCCTTGCCAAGCTCCAGGCAGGGAGGCGCGCATTTCTGTTGGCCAGGTGGCTCTGCAGATTGGCGGGTCACATGGTAGGTACTTTGGGGATGCCAGGCCTGATGGTCTCATGGTCTCGTTGTGGTCTCAATGGATGTCCCCCCCCAAGAGGACTGACCTCTGGCTTGTTGCCACTGTTGGGCCTGGGAAGTGCTCCCCAGTTCCTGTTGCTAAAGATAGAGCTGAGAGGAAGGGGATCCCCAGCCGCACCCACAGAACCCACATGCCACGGCGTTCTCCCGCCCTGCGGACGCAAGCTGGGACCCCTGGGAGGTGCAGAGGCCTCGAGTGGACGTGGGTGTCCCAGGTGGACACCTGTAGACAGTCAGTGGGTGGGGTTGTGGCTCGCCCTGGGGTGACCGGGTGCTCACAGCCCCCCAACCTGTGACCTGGCCCGTCACTGTGTCAGTCCCTCTGGGGCTTCACCCCCCCCTTCTACCTTACCTGTCCCTTGCCGTGTTCGTGGAGACCCTACTTCTAAAGACACCCTTCAAGGCCCCTTCTGGGCACATTTCAGGGGGCCAGCCCACTCCTGGGGGAGACGCTGCTGGTCGACAGGTCTCTTCCTTGACACATACCAGGTTGTACTGTTAGGGTCCAGTCTGCCCTCAGAGAGCCCCCCACTGCAGATGGGTCGAGCACCTCATGCCCAGAGAGAGGACTGTCCCGGTCTTGATGGGCAGAGCTGGGCACCCGGCTGGGGGAGACTCAGTGAGCCCCAATCTCTTTCTTTTCTTGGGCACACGCAGCCCAGCCCAACCCGGAGCCCCAAGCTTACCGCTCTGTCCCCTGACCACTGTCGCCCAGAACCTTGGCCGCGCGGAGCCCTTGGCATAAAGACCCCGGCTCACATGCCACCTCCCACAGCACCCCCTCCCGCGTGTCCAGCGGGGTGCTCTGGGGCTCCCAGTCAGCACCTGGGTCCTTTAGAGGATGTGTCACCAGCCAAAGGCCATGCCCTGCCTGCCACCGCCTCTGCCAGGCTGCTGGGACCAGGGCCCTGCTGGACAGGAAGGCACCGGGCCCTGGAAGGCAGCCCTGGCCGGCTGCCGCCTCCCCGCCTGTGCCTAGGCCCTGACGCCCGCCATCCTGTCCGCAGGAGAAGGAAAGGAACGCGCGGAGGAAGAAGAAGAAGACTCCGGCGGCTGCCAACGAGGAGGCCGCCTTCCCGCCTGCTGCGGAAGACGAGGAGATGGAGGCCTCTGGGGCCAGTGCCAATGAGGAAGAGCCGGAGGAGGCGGAAGGTGAGGGCGTGGCATTGGGGCGTGGCCTGATGGAATGCAGGGACGTATCCCACCTGTGCAGATTGGCACAGCCGTCGGCCCCCTCCTGGTGGTGGACGCTTCCTCTCTGCCCCTTGCCGGCACACATCCCGTCTGGAGCCCTCCAGCTTGGCCACATGTCCCTGCCCTGCCCCCACCTGCTGGCCACGTGCTTCAGCCTGTTTCCCCCCCATGGATTTAGTTTCCAGAGGCATCCTGGGGGGATCAATGGGAGCCCCACCTACTCCCCAGCCCGAGCCTGTGGCCAGCCCCCTCTGCTCTGCCCCCAGCCTGCCCTTGGGGGATGTGGCTCTTCCCATGTGACCTGGCGTGGATGGGAAGGTGTGTGGGCTCTGGAGGTTCCGAGGGAGACCCAGAACCTTCGCTCCTCAAGAGCGACACTGGGTGGAGGGGGTCTGGTGGGTCGGCCCGCATGCGATGTGGGGAGGGGACAAGTGGACAGACCCCTGTTTCTGGCCCTTTCTTCCTTCCTTTCCCAAGCCCCGCCTAATGTGGGGGGCAGCTATGGGGTGGTCACAGCTCTAGACGGTGAGGGTCGAGCTGCACTGCTCAACCAATGTGACCTCCATGTGTCATGTGGCCTCAGCGTCCCAGTCTGTAAATTCCATTTTCCTGACCTTGGCCTTGGAGGTCTCGGAGGGTCACGCCTATAGGAGTTTCAGGCCTGGATTGCTCCTGGAGCTTTCCCCACACCCCATCTCTGTGCTCTGGGGGAGGGGAGGCCATGAGCGGAAAAGGTTAAAGGGCTCACTGACTGAGGGCCACCGAGGGCGAGGGCCACCGCGGCCCCTTGCTGGCCCAGGACACTCACAGTGGCCAAGACTCGTGGCTGCCCCTATCTAGGACCTGCTACTGGCCAGGGCCTTGGAGCGGGACAGGCCCTCTGCTGGCCACACCCACTGCCCCAGGCCACGCCCACCCCCAGTACTCCTCTAATTCTTCTACCTCCTTCCAGCTATACAAACATCAGGAGCCCAGGTGCCCAGAGGAGAGCACAGTGGCCCAGGTACTGGCAGGGTGGGTGGGTGGGGCGGGTGTGGAACATGAGGGACGTGACACCCACTAGGAGTCAGGCATGGGTTTGGGGGTACATAGCCAGGGGCTCCCTGGAGCCCCCGGTGTTTCTCCTCTGCACTGGATGCAGTCCTGGGGTCTACACCTGCTCTCCCCCTGGAGGGGGGGATCCCCCCTGAATGGCGGGCACGGCTGCTGCCCTCTGCTATGCCCTGGTCATGACAGTGCCCCTGGGCATGTGCCCCAAGCTGCAGCCCCCTCCCCCTGTTCTACAGAGGGGAAAGCCAAGGTTTGGGAGATGTCTGAAGCTCCCTAGGGTCACCTCAAGTGGCAGAGGAGGGCAGAGCGGGTGGGTTCCCACACAGGGAGCCCAGATGAACATCTGGCATGGCGCTTACTGTCTGCAGAACAGCTGTGTGGGGGCGCTGCGTGCAGACCAGCCGTGTGGGGGTGCTGTCTGCAGACCGGTGGTGGTGGAGTGCTGGCCCCCAAGAGAGCCCAGGGCGTGACCGTGGCACGGGTCAGCAGCCATGTCACACACTAGGGCGTGTGGTGGCAGCCATGTCAAGAGGCTTACGCGGGGTGGGCTCTGGCAATGCATAGACTGCTGTAGTGTCCAGTGATGGATCCACTGCCCCTTGGGAGGCCCGTCCCTTCCCACGTGAGCCAGCATGACCCCCCTTTCTTCTCATCCTGCCCAGCTGCTGTCAACAATAGCTCTGACACGGAGAGTGTCCCTTCGCCGCGCACAGAGACCGCCAAGGACACCGGGCAGACCGGGCCCAAGCCCACGGGCACCGAGGTGCCACCCACCACCGAGCCGCCCACCCCTCCGCCAGAGGACCCTGAGCCCCCCACGGATCCCAGCCCGGCCCCCGAAGCCAGCGGCCCTGCATCCCCACCGGCAGCCTTGTCCCCCACCGTGTCCCCTGCCGAGGTCCCCAAGGAGGAGCAGGAGGACAGGGCGGTTGCACCCCCCCGGGCGGAGGACACGGAGGAGCAGAAGCCTGCGGCTGAGGAGCTGGCGCTGGACACGGGGACGACGGAGGAGCCCCCGGACCCCGAGGAGCCGGCCAGGAGCGTGAAGAGCGAGAGCCAGGAGGAGGCAGAGGAGAAGGAGACCACGGACAAGGCCACGGAGGCCACTGAGGCCACGCCTGAGGGGCCCCTCAAGATGGACAAGGACCCGGCGGGCGGCCCAGGCCCTGCAGCCAAGGGGGGTACCCCACAGGACAGCGACTCCAGCGCCACGTGCAGCGCGGATGAGGTGGACGAGCCCGAGGGCAGCGACAAGACCCGGTGAGTGGCCACCGCGCACGCCAGGCGCTCGCGCAGTCACTCTGTAGACATGGCACCTGCCGGCTGCCAGTCACACCCGGGCACCTCTGCTGCCCTCGGGAGCCGAGGCCAGATCTGGGCATGATTGGAGCGGGCGACCCGGGGCAGAGGCCAGGCGTGGGGAAGGACATGATGGAGACCCCGCAGGAGGCAGCTGTGGGAGGCTCACGGGGAGCATGTGGTTGCACCCCAGAGCAGCCGGCGTGAAGTCTGAGCTGGCTACCGGGGGGGTCGTGGAGCCCACACCAGGACTGCAGGCTCCAGAAGCCCCTTCCCTGTGGTCCCCGGCCTCTAGCCGCGGCACCATCAGCCTCGCTCTCCCGCTCTTGCTCGCTCTCCAAGTTCTTCCTTCCTGGAAGGACACTAGTGTCCTCAGTGGCCTCACCTTGACCCCTATCACACGTACCCTGGGCCTGGGACAGACAGGCAGCCAGGGAACCTAATTCTGCCCTCCAGTGGTAGGAACAGCAAATGCAAAGGCCCTGGGGTTGGAGGAGGCTACGTCCTGTGGGTCCAGCTCTCTTGGGCTGGGCCAGGAGATGCGTTCTAGAAGATTAAGAAGACAAGGGCTTCTTCCCAACAAGGACCGGGCCTTGACTGACCTTGAAACTGACCTTTGCTGCTTGTGGGACCAAGTGGGTCCCCGAGGGTCAAGAGAGGAGCCGGCTGTCAAGGGCTGTGATTGACAGATGAGACTGTCCCTGTCACGGGCTGCTAGATCCCATGACCAGGCGGTGACCCCTGCCTTGTCTCTTGAAGCAGCAGTGGGTCTCTTCCGAGTGTCCTGGGTGGTGTCCACTCGCCGGCCTCGCATAGTCAGACCTTCATGCCAATTTCTTTCTGTTGTCTTTGCTGGAGTTGAGATGTCATTCCTTTCCCTGGGGGCTCTGGGCCTTGACCATCCTTAGTCCAGATATTGGAGACCCCACGGCCACCCCCTGTCTCAGAACTGGCCAGCTGGAGACCATGTAGGTTCTCGAACAGGCCATGGGTCCCGCCTGTCTCCAGGAAGCTGGTGGGCTGTTCCGTGCTGAATGGACACAGCTTTATTTTGACTGCAGATAGCGCCGTCTGTTTTCTCTCCCCTCTTGTTCCGGAAGGGTGGGACCTTGACTTTTAGGGTCCTTCCTCCACTTCTGGCTCCCCACGGGCCATGGGTTCAAGGTGGCTCTGGATAAGCAAGTCCTCTGACCCGTGGGTTTCTGAGGGTCCTGCAGTCCAAGCTCCTTGAGTGGGACCCTCCCGTAGCGGCTGGTCTCTCCAAGCTGAGAACACAGTCGGGGTCCCTGGTGGCTGGGGCAGCTAGGCTGGGGTCTGGGCACAAGTGGCTAGGAGGCTTCAGGGATAGAAGCTTCAGGTCCTGTGGCCAGACCAGTGCTGTCCGCCGCCCAGAGCGCCTCTTGCAAAGTGCAGGCCCTGACCTTCCTCCCCCACACCTGGTCGAGTCCACCTCCTGCCTGGCCAGCCCTCGGGGTGGGAACTTGAGCTGGGAGCCACACCTGGCCACGCCCTGTGGGACCAACAGTCCCCACCCTGGGGGCTGCCCTGCTGCAGGCCTGGAGGGGTGGCCCTCCTCCACCCACAGGCAGGTCCTGGACTGGAGGTCCCTGGGGACCCCTGTGACCCCCCCATCCCAGGAGGTCCCGCCCAGCCTGCCCTTGGCGAGGCCGTTGCCCAACAGCTCTGCCTGGAGCTGGCTTGGCAGCAATCAGAGTAGGGACCTGGCGCTTGCAGCAGCCCCGAGCCTGGACAAGCCACGCCCACCCCAGCCTCCCCTCCCCCATCTGAACCGGTGCATCCTTGACGTGTTCCTAACTGTGACATGCCAGTCTGGTGCCAGGCTCTGGAGGTGCCTTGCATTTTCTGGACCTTAGGATGCTGGGATAGCCATCGCGGGCCACCCTGGGCCTGGGCGCTCTGTGAACGGCACGGGAGGAGACGCACCAGGGAGCTCCTGGGGTGGCTTACTGCAAAGCCAGTTGGGTTCTGGGAACAGCCAGTGCAAAGGTCCTGTGGCTGTCCACACTTACGTTCAGTGGGCCATGCAGAGGCCTGTGGCAGAGTGGGAAAGGGATGGGGGCAGGGGTGGGAAGTGGACAGTGAGGATCAAGGGCTGTGTTGACCGTGAAGGCCGGAAGACCTCGCAGATCCCTCCTCTGCACTCTCACAGATAGAGGATTATCCCTGCCTGGCGATAATGGGGAAACTGAGGAAGGGAGGAGTTCCCTGGGGCCCTAGAGGAGGCCTGGGCTGCAGCCAGCCTGTCGCTTTGTTGTGGAGATGCGTTTTGTAGCTCTTTGGAAATCTCTTTGCACATATGCAAAGTTTGCATTTCGACTTCCGGGTCAGCCAAGGGGCCGGGAGTGGCTCGGAGTGAGAAGTGCTCTCTGAGCACATGCCAGGGCCTGAGTCAGACCCGAAGCATCATAGATGCCGGGGTGGGAGTCCAGGCTGCAATCGCAGCATTGGAGAGATGGACGAGCCCTCGTTGGGCGAGCTACGCTGGTGAGCTCCAGCTTCACTTCAGTGAGAGACCCTGTCTCAAAAGGTGGGTGCAGAGCTGGAGAGATGGCTCAGGGGTTCAGCCTCTGCCTCACAAGCAGAAAGACCAGAGTTCAAGTTCCAGATGCCACGTAAAAATGCCAGGTAGAAATGACCATGGCCGGTGATTCTGGCTCTGGCGGGCAGAGCCTGGGAAACCCCAGGGCAAAGCAAGAAGGAGGTACGAGGGATCCAGGATGATTCCCGATGTGACCCTGGGGCCTCCACAGGGACACACAGTGCCCTCTCGCCCTCGCTCTCTCTCTCTCTCTCTCTCACGCACACACATACGCACACATGCAAAAATAAAGAGCTGGGAGTGCCCATCATTGATCTCTGGCCTCTGTGTACCTACACACGCACACTGGCACATACGTGCACACAGCACACTCATATATGTGCACGCATATATATACATGTACACCAGCACGCATGTATGTACACACATACACGTGCACGCACATACACATACATCCACGTGCACACCAGCACACACAGTTGCGCCCTCACAGGAAGCAAGCAGCATGGTCCCAGCTGGCCGCCTTCCTCGATGTATGATTCACATACAGAGCCACACATGCTCAGTGCGTTGTCACAGAACTGTCCCCACGATGTCACTCCAGAGAGGACCCGCACTCCCAGCTTCAGCATCTGCCGATGATCAAGGCAGGTCCCAGGGGCCCACATGGCCCATAAAGGGAATTGGCGGGCGTGTGGGCTTCATCTGTGGTGGTCCAGGGGTCGGGCTTCATGGCGTGGGACACAGGTGTGAGCTGTGGGCTACTCGTGTCCCCTCACCCCACACAGCTTGGCTCTCAGCACATAACATGCTCGGGTTTCTCCATGGCGTCAGATTATCTGTGTTCCACTTGGCTACACAGCTGGGTGGTCCCGGCTGTAGCCTCTTCCACTGGTTTTGCTTGTTTGGGGTCTTCAAAGACAGGACCTCCCTTCGCAGCCCAGCCTACCCTCAAACTTGTAGCTATTCTCCTGCCTCAGCCTTCCCAGTGCTGGGGTGACAGGCGTGTGCCTCCATGCCCGGCCGATTGCCTTTTGAGGAGCTGCTGACCCTTCAGAGAAGTTGGGGAGTTTCATTTGGAGGTGAACATGACGGGTGGCAGGGGGAGGGAAGGAGGCTGGAGGGAGGGAAGGGGGGCGTGGAAGGGACAGAGGGAGGGTAGAGAGAGGGATGGTGCGGGAGGGAGGGAGGGTGGGAGGGAGGGCGGAGGGAGGGGAGGTGGGAGGGAGGCCAGGCGTGGCTGGAGGCCTGGGGTGGGATTGCTGGCCAATGACTTTGCTGTTCTTCCCCCGCCAAGTGAGATCAGCCAGGCGCTTGGGAAGGGAGGCCCGGCTCCTGTCCTGGGCAGCGGCTGGTGTGGACAGGTGGAGGAAGGGACAGTGGGGATGATCTGCTCATCTGGCCGGGCCGCGCATGTGGCAGACATGGGCAGGAGGCTGCCCGTGACACACGTGTTCCTGCCTCGGCAGAGGCTGGGACCCCAGCAGTGGCCGCTCCCTCTGCTGAGAGATGAAGGGGCTCCCTTGCGGCTCCCCTGCGGCCTGGTGCTCAGCCCGGGGAGGTCACCGTCCCCGGGGCGGTGGGGCGCTGACGCTTTGCACTGTGACCGCGTTCCAGGCCTGGGGCCCGCGGCGCTGCCCCGAGCTGCTGGCCCCAGAGCTGGCCTGGGGCAGGACCGGATTCTCCGCGGGTCACGTTCCATGGGCAGCTCAGCCTGCAGCTGCTGCCTGGGGACCTGGGGCCACGGGGGAGGGGGCGGCAGGCTGTTCCTGGCCGGCTGCCCTGGGGCGATCCCGCTGAGGGCTGACTGGTGGACTTGCTGCCCACCGCCCCCCACTCGACATGCCAAGGCCCCCATGGTCCACTGGTGTGAGCAGGTCCCCACCACCCTTGGGTTTGGGAGAAGGGTCCTCCCCGCCCAGTTCTGATCCCCGAGGGCCCCGCATAGAGACACCCAATCACATGGAGGTGCCCTGTCCGGCTTCTCTGAGGTCCTTCTTGCCTGGGGCTGTCCTGAGGTGCTTGATCCCACCCGGGCCAGCAGGGACAGTGGTGTGGGCCGAGGCACCCGGGATCCCCCTCGCAGCCTTCCTGGCTGTCCACTGTCCAGGGACAGCCAAGAGGAAGGCTCTAGCAGTAGGACCGCCCCTTCCCCAGAAGCGTCCGCCAAGAGCCTGCGGCCACTTCTCAAGCCTGACCTACGCCCATCCCTCCCCAGATTGCTGTCACCCAGGCCCAGCCTCCTCACCCCGGCCGGCGACCCCCGGGCCAGCGTCTCGCCGCAGAAGCCGCTGGACCTGAAGCAGCTGAAGCAACGGGCGGCCGCCATCCCCCCCATAGTGAGTGCTCCCCAGACTCCAACTTCCTGGTGCAGCCGGAGGGAGACAGACCCCAGAAGGCTGTCGAGAGGGGGGAAGGGGTGGGAATGCAGGGGAGCGGGGAGCCTCGGGTCCCTCCTGCATGTCCACCTGGGCTTCTAAAGCCAGCTTCTCTGTTGGGGTTCTCCTGAGCCCCAGGCTGTACTGACACTCGCCTGGGTTCTGTCTGAGCCCTGCCAGGCCTGGCTTTGGGGGTCTATGGGGGCTCCCACTTCCTGGAGACATGCAGCTGGCCCTGCGATCTCTTGGTGCCCCTTGCCCTAGCCCGGCCTAGTTTCCCTATCATAGCAGCTGCCCGGAGGGGGGGGGTCCTAGGCTGGCCTTCCGAGCCAAATATGGGGCTCAAGTGTACCCGGCCTACTAGGGCCCCCAGTTCCCAAGGCGGCACGGCAGCGTCTCGCCCCGGGTCTCTGAGTGCCTGGGGCCCAGCTGCCGGTGGGTAGTTGGGGTCCCACAGGCCTGCCTGCTCTGCGCAGTTCAGCAGGTCTGTCCACTACGTGCCTAGCGCTGCACCAGCTTTAGACTGGACATGCACGGCTGCTCCCCCACCTCTGTCCCCTCCAATGCGGGGCCCAGGCACTCAGCCCCCACAACTCCCAGCAGGTCACCAAAGTCCATGAGCCCCCTCGGGAGGACGTGGCACCCCCAAAGCCAACCCCCCCTGGGCTGCCCTCACAGCACCTACAGCCAGAAAGCGACACCCCCCAGCAGCGGGGGGGCAGCCCTCGCAGCCACAGTCGAAGCCCGGCACCTCCCGCCGACAAGGAGGGTGAGTGCGAAGTGGGAACGGGATGGGGGGGCTCTCCCAGGCACCACAGTGGCAAGGCCGGGCAGAGCCCGCATTAGTGGGCAGATCAGACACTGACCCCCACATACACACCCAGCAGTGTCTCCAGAGAAGCTGGGGACCCGTCGGGATTCCCAGAAACCTATTAGGTTTGTAGAGACACCCCAGCCCACCCTCCTGTGCCATGTGACTCTGGTCATGTGTGAACTTGGGGCTCCCCGAGGGCATCAATCTGAGCAGGTTGGGCCAGGCCTGGTCCCTGCTAGCACACAGTCCTCGAGGGGAGTGGATGTCATCTCCGGGGGTCCAGGGCCCAGGGTTTTTTAGGCAGGGCAGCATCCCCGTGGTGAGCTGGCACTTGGGGGGCAGGAAAACCGTGGTGAAGTCACAGTGCTGCACAGTCAGGGGACACCGGTCAGGTGCCTGGGCGCCTTCCCGAGGTGTCTCCAGAGGAAGGGAGGGAGGGAGGGGCCAGCCATGGGAAGATGGGGGAAAGGGCATCCCAGACTGTCGGAACAGCATGTGTAAAGGCCCTGGAGCAGGAGAGCTCTGAGGAATTGCTAGGAGCAGGTTGTGGCTGGCCTTAGGATGGGAAAGGATGCCAGAGAAGGAAGTGGCTGGGGGTCTGGTTTGTGTAGCCACACACACACACACATACTGAAATGAAGAATGACTTAGAGTGTACATGGGAGGGTTTGGGGAAACCAGTGTCTGGACTATACTGAGAAGGGAGGTTCCTAGGGGCCCCCGGGGCAGCGTTGATTTGGGGGAAGGGGAGCTGCAAGCTGCTGGTGGGTGTCAGTTTGTACAGCCGAGGCCAGCCAGGTTCTGCTCAGCCAGGCCGCCGGCCCAGGGCCCGGGGAGCAAAGCCAGGCGCCGAGTCCACGCAGCTGGCACTCAGCCCAATCATGCAGCCAGCGCCGTGTTCTTTCCTGGACGCCTCGCTGGGGGGATGGAGCACCTGGGGGTGGGCTCTGGCCGCAGCTCCCTCAGGACACATGAACCCAGCAGGCGGGCAGCAGGCCTTCCTCCCCTGGCTTGTGGCAGCCTCTTGGGACTCCCTGGCCCAGCAGGAGGAGCAGGTCGTCCTCCTGGTTCCCCTCACCCCCCCCCAGCTGGCCAGACTGTGACTTCCTCTGTCCCCTCATGGCCTCATGGGAGCGCTGGGCCCAGGCAGGTCAGTAGCTTCCTGCCCGAGGGAAACCTGCAGATGAGTGTGCGAGTCCCACGCCAGACACATGTGCACCATGGGCCCCTTGGTTCTGCAAGACCAAGTTTGGGGGGATTGCGTGTCCGTAGGAAAGGAGACCCTCAGGCATCTGCCCTTTCCTGCTGTGCCCAGGACAGACATCACTAGTCGATTGCAGCACTCTCCTGGCCCCTTGCTGACAGCCTCCTGTCTCCTGTCATTCCTGTCCTGGGGCTCTGATCACTGAAACTCTCAGTTTCTTGACGGTCTGCCCCGGGGGCGGGGAGTCTGACAGAGGCTTGGCGCTTAAGACAGATTTCGGCCAAGGCAATAGGCTGACAAGAGACACCGGGAAGTCGTACCTGACCTGCCCCTGCGAATCACTCGGTACCCCTGTCACCATCCTCCTGGGGCTGCGGGCCTGGGCTTCAATCCAGCTAAGGCCTCCATCTTCCCGTCACAATTGGGATCCTGGTCATGTGTCTGGGGGGCGGGGGGGCGCGAGGGAGCGCATCACCTCTAGATGCCCGAACACATGGTTCACATTTGGCAGCTGGCGTGATGTTGTTGCCTGGTCACTGGGGCCTTGCACACGCTGTGTACGCAGCAGGTGCTCAGCACCTGCACGGCCGCTGCACAGCTGCTGCCCCCCGAAGGGAAGCCACGGGGCTGTGGTTTCAGGCCTTGTGCCTCGTGGTGGTGTCTGCTGGCCTGGCTGCGCACGGGCTGCTCTTCTGACCCCGCTGCTGCCCTGGCCTGCGGCTCAACAGTGTCCCCTGCCCGCCTGGCGCCTCTGTGTGTTTCCTGGAGCCCAGGCCCGATCTCGTGCCCAGGGTTTCCCTGTGACCCTTGAGGCCTCTGGGGGCCCCATTTCTTGTCCTGAGCCCCTCAACGCTGACCCAGTCCTGTCCCTACCTGGCCAGCGTGGTCTCGGCGTCTGCTGGTGGCTGAGCACCACCTGACCACCGCTTGGTCCATCACGCAGCAGAGAAACCCACCTTCTTCCCGACCTTCACCGCCGAGGCCCCGAAGCTGCCCGCTGACCCCCCGCGCTGGACCTCGGGCCTGCCCTTCCCCGTGGCCCCTCGGGAGGTGATCAAGGCCTCCCCGCACGCCCCAGACTCCTCCGCCTTCTCCTATGCACCACCTAGTGAGTAACCACCACCACTCAGCCCGTGCACAATCATTGGGCGTCAACTGTTTGTACTGCTCAGAACTGCAGGGTGAAGGATCTGGAGTTGGGCATGGCCTGGCTGGAGGGAAGGCCCATGGTGCTGGGGTGGGGGGCTACCGGACACTTTCAGGAAAGCTGTGGGCTGGACGCATGGCCATTGGGAGCCGTGGCGTGCTGGAGCTGGCAAGGGGCAGGTCTCCCGTGCAATGCTTTTCTTCTATTGGCGGCTCAGAGCTAGAGAGTGGTGGGTGGACGAGGTGGAACGTGAAGGGAGACCAGCTGAGTCAGCAGGTGCTCCGCAGTCACGCTGGGCACGACCAGGAGCCGACACAGTGTCAGCAGAGCCGTGCGGGGCAGGTGGGCGTGGGAGCGAGGGGAGCAGGGAACGGCTGGGCAGGCAGAGGGAACAGCGTGCGCAGCGGTCCAGAGGCCAGAGAGCAGGTGGTGCTTGAGACCGCAGGTTAAGCTGCCGCCACAGAAACATAAAATTCCAGCAGCTGGGGGTCCTGATTCCATTAGCTGGGGGCTCCTGATTCCGGCAGCTGGGGGGTCGTGACGATTCCAGTAGCTGGGGGGATCCTGATTCCAGCAGCTGGGGGGCTCTTGATTCCACCAGCTGGGAGGGCTCCTGATTCCAGCAGCTGGGGGTCTCCTGATTCCACCAGCTGGGGGGGGCTCCTGATCCCAGCAACTGGGGGGGCTCCTGATCCCAGCAGCTGGGAGGGGCTTCTGATGACCATGGAAGGAACACAGCAGGAGGAGCATGTAGCCCACTTACTTTTGAAGACTCTTTTGGTGCCTGTATGGTGGGAAATGCTCAGCGGGCATATGGGGTGCAGGCTGACAGTGGCTCCTGGAGTGGGGGATCTAAACAGAGGGCTGAGGCATGAGAGCCCACCCCACGCTGGCATGTCCCCACAGGTCACCCGCTGCCCCTGGGCCTCCACGACAGTGCCCGGCCCAGCCTGCCACGCCCCCCCATCTCTAACCCGCCTCCCCTCATCTCCTCGGCCAAGCACCCCGGCATACTTGAGAGACAGCTGGGAGCCATCTCCCAGGTGAGGACCCTTGGCTTTGGGTGAGTCCTCCCGTTGTGGGGGCGCCACACAGCCTTGGGAGGGCAGGCTTCGGGATGTTGTGTTGTGTTGCCTCCAGGGGGCCATCCACCCTGCTGCGTGGCCTCAGCAAGTAACTTGACTTCTCTCGTCACCAGTCAGGCAGTGAACACTTAAGCTTGCAGTGCACCCCAAGCATCTTAGCCAGAGCAGTCCACGTTGTGTTCTTGACGTGGCCTGGGACTGGGCAGACGGCGGCCTGCCCACCGCTGAGAGACCTTGGGCCCTGACTCAGCGTTTGGGGGTCTCGCTTCCTGCGGCTGGAGGGTCCCGCCATGTGAGACCTGCTGCTCTCCCCCACAGGGAATGTCTGTGCAGCTGCGCGTTCCGTACTCAGAGCATGCCAAGGCCCCCGTGGGCCCCCTCACTATGGGACTGCCTCTGGCTGTGGACCCCAAGAAGCTAGGTGAGCTCCTTTGGCCCGTGCTGAGGGTGGATGTCTCCAGGCTGGTGGGCGGGACCCCTGGGTCACACTCGCTCTCTCGCCGTCCCCAGCGCCCTTCAGCGGAGTGAAGCAGGAGCAGCTGTCCCCGCGCGGCCAGGCCGGGCCTCCCGAGAGTCTGGGGGTGCCCACTGCCCAGGAGACCTCTGTGCTGAGAGGTGAGGCCAGCCGACCCCTCAGCCCCAAGAGGCACAGTGGGGGGGTGCTCAGACCTGGGGTCCCAGCGCGTCTCTCGTGTCTTCCAGGGACCGTGCTGGGTTCCACTGCCAGCGGAAGCATCACCAGAGGGCTGCCCAGCGCACGCGCCACCGACGGCCCCAGCTACCGCGGCTCCATCACCCACGTAAGTGCGGGGGTGGGCGGCTGGGGTGGTGGGTCCTCAGTGGTGATGATGGGACTGTGTGGTCACCCTGCCATGTGGGGACAGCCAGGCTGGGTGACCAGAGTCAGGAGGGCTGGGACCCCGAAGGTCACTTGGGTCACAGGGTGGGGTCCGCAGTGTCCTGGCCCAGAAATGGCATCTATGTGGGTTAAGCACCAGCAGGTAGGAATCCAGTTGTGAACCAAGTGGGCCGGCACCAGGCTGTATGCTGAGCACGTGTACCAGAGCACAAAGCTGCATGCACAGACACACGTGCACACACATACATGTGCACACACACGCCAGCAGGGTCCCAGCTGTCCTATGTCTTGACCCACACTGCCTTGCAGCCCCAAGGACACAGGCTGTGTGCGCTGAGCTTGTCGAGAGTCTGTCCTTCCACATCTCGGGCTTCCAAGGGCAACGAGCACAAGTCAGAGTCCAACCCTATGACTTAGTTTCCCTCTAATAGTATCTACAGCAAAGTGAGAATCAAGGATCAGTGCTTGCAGCTCCCAGCCAGGGGTCGACCCTTTGAGGCCATTGTCCCCCAATTGTGCTGCCTGGGCCTTTCCCGATACGAGGTGGCCCCCGAGCACTCACTCACTGCCCACCAGCCCTGTGTATCGCTCTGTGCATGACCATTCCAAGCGTGGCCACAAACCTAAGACCCACTGTGCCGGGTGGGGGGCTCAGCGCACCCTGCTGTGACCCTTCACAGAGGCCAATGGTGGCCCATGGTAGTCGCCAGGAACCCGCTCGTCAGCAGAGCTGGTCTTCCGGGAGAAAGCCTGGCACGCAGTTGGCTGTCTGCTCTCATCTTGAATGCTTCCTCTGTTGGGGGGCTCCCCCACCCAGAGCCGAGTCTCTCGGCTGGCAAACCCAGGCCTGAGGACAGCAAGTGGCAGCTAGGACGTCCTGGTGGGGATATGCAATCAGCTGCGGCTGGCAGGTCCAGGCCGTGGTCACATGACCCCCATGCCTCAGTTTCCCCATCTGAGGTAGACACATTACAGGCATCTAGCCAGGTGTTGACAGCGCTCCTATAGTTCCAGCACTTGGGAGGCAGAGGCAGAAGCGGGGTGCATTGCAGGCCAGCCTAGACTCCAGGGAGACCCAAAAGCACAGTAGTAGCGCTAACCCTAACAGTCACGGCCCTCAAACTTGCGCGTCGTGAGTGTGTGGACACAGCAGAGCGCTTGGAGCGCCATCTGTCACAATGCCACCATGCGTAAACTGGCCCAGGCGGGTGCAAGGATCCGGGCCCCAGGATGCCACCCCTCCATCCCCGCAGGGCACGCCGGCCGAGGTCCTCTACAAGGGGTCCATCAGCAGGATCGTCGGCGAGGACAGTCCAAGTCGGCTGGATCGGGCCCGGGAGGACACCCTGCCCAAGGGCCACGTCATCTACGAAGGCAAGAAGGGCCATGTGCTGTCCTACGAGGGTGAGTGTGGGCCACGGACAGCTAGCTGGGAGACTGAAGCGCAGGTCACCGCACGGCACCCCTCCTTCATGGCTCCAGGGTCTCAGTTCTCAGAACAGACCTTGGCCAGAACGCCATGAGTCTGGGAGCGTCGTGGTCACGCAGGCCCCTGGGGGTTCCTGGGAGCAAGCTTGCACCTAGGCTCTGGCTCCACAGGGATTCAGTCAGAAAGAGTGCTCCCCAGGTCACTGTCTTGCTAAGGGGACCTAGTCTTGGGGACAGGCCAGCAGCTGTTTCTCGGGTGCTGACTGCGTGTCCCAGGGGAGGGTAGGAGGCTGGTGGGCTCACAGGCTTGAGTCCTGCCTGGAGTCTCGGGTTTGTGACCACACATTTTGTTTGCGTGGGGACTTGGACATCCTGTGTCCTTCCCGGGGCCTGTGGGTCTGCCGTGGGAGGACTGGGTCTCGCTCGCGTCCCTCACTCGCCACGCAGCCCATCTCCTCAGGAGATCTCCCAAGGCTGGTACGTCCACAGTACTTGGGCAATAATTTACAATGGTTCCCAGCATCCTGCACTGCTTGGGGTCGCTCCCGACCGGAGGGTCACACGGGGCTGATGATTCCTTGGGTGAAAGATCACTGTGCTCACCAGGTGGGCTGCAGCAGGGCCCGGACAGTGTGGCCTCCCACCCTGCCTGCCCCCAATCTCTTTACACCAACCCTCAGCCCCAGCCTGGGCCCCTCAACTCTGTAGGCACAGCCTAGACCACCATGTGCCTGCGTGCAGAGCCCCATGGTGGTGTATATGTGGTGGGGAGTGCGTCAGAGCCACGTGCAGAGCTGCGTGGCAGAATGTGCGTGGGAGATGGCTCCACGTAGCTCTTGAGCCAGGTGCATCTGCGTGGGCGCACACACCACACGCAGCCTGCAGACCCAGGGCTCAGAGGCAAGCAGCATGCTTGCCCTGTGTGGTTCCAGACACGTGACAGCAAGGACCCAGCCCAGCCCTGCAGCGCCTGCGGCCGTCCCTCACCCCCATCTCACCCCCAGGTGCCATGCCCGTGTCCCAGGGCCCCAAGGAAGACGGCAGGAGCAGCTCGGGCCCCACGCACGAGCCGGCCGCCCCCAAGCGCACCTACGACATGATGGAGGGCCGCGTGAGCAGAGCCGTGTCCTCGGCCAGCATCGAGGGTGTGTGTCCCCCCATCACCTCCACCGTGGTGGGCACACAGCCTCCGGGGGGGGGGGTTCCTGGACAGCGAATGGGTGGAAAGAGGCCGTCGTGCAGGCCGCACCCAACCCGGGGGGAGGGGGAAGGGAGGCACGGGGTGGGATGGTTGTGGCGGGGGAGGGGGAGGCACGCCTGGCCGACCCTGACCTGTTTGCCAGAGGCTCACCTAGTACCCCACACTCTTCAGGGCTCATGGGCCGCGCCATTCCCGAGCAGCACAGCCCCCACCTGAAGGACCAGCACCACATCCGCGGCTCCATCACACAAGGTGCCCCCCACTCCTTCCGCCTCCTCCCTCCCCACCTGCCTGTCCTGCGTCTCCTCCTCTGTCTCTCCCTCCCCTGCTCCCCTTCTGCTCCCCCGCCTCCACTCCCTCTTCTCCACAGCGCCTCTTGGGCCAGGCGCTCACCCCCTCATCCAGCTGGCATGACACATGAGCTAAGGGGTGAAAGTAGCAAGCAGTGCCACATGCCACCCTGAGGCTCTCCTCCACGTGGCTCGGTGACGTGGTTTCAACTCCTCACAGTTCAGTGGTTTTGATGGCCTCACTTTATCTATGAAGCAGCCCCAGGGAGGTCAAGTCAGCTCCCCAAAGTCACACAGCAAGGGAGAATTTAAACTCAGGGAGTCTGGTCCAGACCCTACTGGGAGAGGCCAAGAGTCAGCGCCGTCCGCCCCACAGGGATCCCGCGGTCCTACGTGGAGGCCCAGGAGGACTACCTGCGCCGAGAGGCCAAGCTCTTGAAGCGCGAGGGCACGCCACCGCCACCACCGCCTCCCCCGAGGGACCTGGCTGAGACCTACAAGGCCCGGCCCCTGGACCCCCTGGGACCCCTGAAGCTGAAGCCCACGCACGAGGGCCTGGTGGCCACTGTGAAGGAGGCAGGCCGCTCGATCCATGAGATCCCTCGCGAGGAGCTTCGCCGGACGCCTGAGCTGCCCCTGGCCCCGCGGCCGCTCAAGGAGGGCTCCATCACCCAGGTGCGCGGGGTAGCGGCCAGAGCTGGCCCAGAGCCGCCAGACCATTGGAAACCCCAAACCCAGTGTCCTGAGGATACCTGCTCTGGGCTTGTGTTCCCCCCCCCACCTAAATGCACACCCCAAGAACCAACTACCGTGTCCCTTACCTGCACATACCCCAAGATCCCACTACCATGTCCCCCACCTGCACGCACCCCCCAAGAGCTGACTACTGTGTCTCCCACCTGCACACACCCCAAGATCCCACTACCATGTCCCCCACCTGAACATGCGCCCCAAGAGCAGATTACTGTGTCCCCCACCTGCATGTGCACCCCGCACAAAGGCAAGCCCCGGGATGGGCGGGCAGCGGCCAGCCATGACAGTCTGCACCCTGTCTCCAGGGCACCCCACTCAAGTACGACTCCGGGGCACCCTCCACGGGCGCCAGGAAGCATGACGTCCGCTCCATCATCGGAAGCCCTGGCCGGCCCTTCCCCCCCATGCACCCCCTGGACGTGCTGGCCGACACCCGTGCGCTGGAGCGCGTCTGCTACGAGGAGGGGCTGAAGGGACGGCCAGGAGCTGCCACCAGCACAGGGGGCTCCCTCACGCGTGGGGCCTCGGTCGTCGTGCCCGAGCTGGGCAAGCCGAGGCAGAGCCCGCTGACCTACGAGGACCATGGGGCGCCCTTTACCAGCCACCTAACACGCAGCTCACCTGCGACCACCCGGGAGCCCACGCCACGCCTGCAGGAGGGTGAGTGGGGGAGGTGAGAGCCTGGGCTCTAGTAGGAGCTCCCCGGCCACTGTCCCCCTGCATGGGGCTCCCCAGCCCGCCTCTCGCCATGTTTTGAATTGCTCATGCCACGCCCTTCCCATCCCATCCCACTGGTGCCGCGTCCCCCTGTGCATGGCCCCCATCCAGGACTCGTGTGCTGGCCAGTGCCCAGGCACCTGCTGTCCTGGTTTGCTTCCACTTCCTCCTTGCTTCTCTCTGGAGTTTCCCAGGCTTCGCCCACCATGGCCGGAAGTGCGGGCTGCCACCATTTCTGCCTGGCATTTTTACACAGGACTTGGGATCTGAATTCAGGTCCTTCTGTTTGGGCCATCTCTCCAGTCTGTTACCACAGTTTTAACAAATAATTTAAACCAAGTTATTCCACTTGCCAGCTTGCTCCCCATGTCCCGCCTGTCAAGTAACACCCCCCAACCTCCAACGTCTCTGTCTCCATCCCAGGCTGGTCCCATCTCCTTGCTCTCTTGTCTCCCACACTCAGCCCCTCAGTGCACAGGGCCTTTGCATATGCCAGCCTTTTGTCCCTAACCCCCCCCCCCGCCTTTTCAGATCGGCATCTGACTCACCCTGTTCACCCTGTTCATGGTCATGGCCGACCTTCCCGGTTCTGGGCGAAGGTCTTATCAGAGCCTTGGTCTCTCCCAAGTCCTTGGCTATTTCACTAGTTCTCAGTCCAGCCTGG
This sequence comes from Typhlomys cinereus, assembly GCA_023101885.1. Taxonomy (NCBI): domain Eukaryota; kingdom Metazoa; phylum Chordata; class Mammalia; order Rodentia; family Platacanthomyidae; genus Typhlomys; species Typhlomys cinereus. Next base: position 1,045,745 of record JALPQD010000373.1, on the reverse strand, counting down.
AATGTGGGTGTTGCCTGCCGGGGCCGCCTGTCGGTTTTCTTCTTGCCAGAACCTCTCAGCCAGGGGCTACCGGCCACCTGAGGACCCCATGACGGTCTCTCGAGCACCAAGGCTAAGGCCACCCCGACCTGTCCCTGCAGGCGGCCTCCTGTCCAGCAAGGCCTCCCAGGACCGGAAGCTGACGTCAACGCCCCGTGAGATGGCCAAGTCCCCACACAGTGCCGCCCCCGAGCACCCCCCTCACCCCATCAACCCCTATGAACACTTGCTTCGCGGCGTGAGCGGAGTGGACCTCTTCCGTGGCCACATCCCACTAGCCTTCGACCCCGCCTCCATCCCCCGCGGGATCCCCCTAGACGCAGGTGAGTGTTTTGGGCCCGCAAGAGTCCCCTAGGGAGCGGGAGGCAGACCCACCATCACAAGCAGCTTCACACAGGGCAGAAGTTGTATGATACGTGTTGCTTCAAGGCTCTGTCTTCCTGCAGGACTCAGCTGTGTCTTTAAGTTGCAGATGTATCAAATAAAGGGCTAAGGTGTATGCTATGGCCCCAAAACCCTTGCAAAAGGAGGCTGGGGAGATAGCTCAGTGGTTAAAGTATTTGTCACACAAGTAGAGGACCGGAGTTCAATTCCCTAGACCTACATAAATTGCCAGGTGAATATGGCAGCCCATCTGTCACTGCAGCCCTGGAAGGCGGAGCCTGGGGAAGGCGGAGCCTGGGGATCCCCAGAGCCGGCTGGCCAAACAGACCAGCCCTAATGGCTGCTCTGGGTTTACGAGAAACCCAGCTCAGAGCAGGAAGGTGGAAGAGCAATGGAGGACGATTCCCAGTATCAGCTCCATAGGCAAATGCTCATGTACACACATGTGTGCACGCACACACGTGTACATATAAACACACGTGCACACCCATTCGTGTACATATCCACAGACTCGTGCACACACAGACACACACCCCTCAGAAAGAGGATCCATTTTGACGTCCAGGTGTCGGGCTCAGTCTGCTCTGGGAGCTGGCTCCTTGGGTGCGGGGAGAGGACGCTGCCCCCTAGCGTGGAGAGTGGACACTGGCTGCGGGAGGACGTGAGTGTGGCCGCCTGACTTGTCGCTCCCTCCGCCAGCTGCTGCCTACTATCTGCCCCGGCACCTGGCTCCCAGCCCCACCTACCCGCATCTGTACCCGCCTTACCTCATCCGCGGCTACCCCGACACGGCGGCCCTGGAGAACAGGCAGACCATCATCAACGACTACATCACCTCGCAGCACATGCACCGCGCTGCCTCGGCCGTCGCCCAGCGCGCCGACATGCTGCGTGGCCTGTCTCCGCGGGAGTCCTCGCTGGCCCTCAACTACGCCGCCGGCCCCCGAGGTGCGTGGGCTGCTGGGCAGAGGACCAAGTGCGTGGGGGACACCTACGAGCTCACCAGCTATCTGGGTGGTCTGGGATGTCCCTGAGCAAGCAGCGCATGGGTGTGTGTGTCTGCATGCACATACCTGGGATCTGTGAGTCTGCCATGTGTCTCTGTGTGTGTATGTGTATGTCTACATGTTTGTCTCTGGGTATGTGTCTGTGCCTGTGTGCGTGTGTATGTATACATGTGTGTGCGTGTGTGCTTGTGTATGTGCACGTGTGCGTGTGTATGTGTGCGTGTGTGTCTGTGTGTCTGTTTGCCTGCCTCTGTGTGCGTGTGTCTGTGTGTCTCTGTATGTCTCTGTGTCTGCGTGCCTGCATGTCTATGTGTGTGTGTGTCTGTGTCTCTGTGTGTCTGCTTGTATGTAAGTCTCTGTGTGTGTCTGCCTGTGTGTGTGTCTCTCTGTGCGTCTATTTCTGCCTGTGTGTGTGTCTGTCTGTGTGTCTGTGTTTCTGCCTCTGCGTGTGTCTCTCTGTGTGTCTGCCTGTGTGTGCGTGTGTCTCTCACTGTGTGTCGGCCTGTGTGTGTGTGTCTCTGTGTCTGCCTGGGTGTTTGTTCCCCCTGTGTGCACGGGGCACACTGTCTTCCTGAGTCCTCAGTACACAGTATCCTGGGGTCTGCACGATCCAAATGGGGGGCTCAGGCCTGTCACCCGGAGCCATGGGAGCCAGGAAGGTCAGCAGTCCAGGGTCATCCCTAGCTACCTGAAGTGAGGTTTGGGGCCAGCCTGGGCTACATGAGCCCTCCTCGGCCAAAGGAAATCAGTAAATAACAAAACAAAAGCCGGAGAGAAAGGACAGCGCAGCGCCGTCTGTAGGGTGAGGTCCAGACAGCTCCCGTAGCCAGCGGTTCAGTGTCCACAAGGAGTCCTGAGCCTCGGGCATTTCAGACAGTGGTAGGAGGGTGACGTTAGATGGCATGGGGCCTGGGACGGGTCCAGCTTTGGGGTGTGAGCTCTCCCAAGAGGGATGGCACGCGGGCTCCAGGAAAGAACAGGCTTGGCGGAGGGGAGCCACTGCTGGGCACCGGCTCACGTGGGCGTGGTCGCCCGCCACCAGCTCTCCACCGGGGCCTCTCCTGGCGGCCAGGGCTCCGCAGCTACAGCTCCCCTACCTTGCAGGTATCATCGACCTCTCCCAAGTGCCACACCTGCCTGTGCTAGTCCCCCCGACGCCGGGAGCCACTGCCATTGACCACCTCGCCTACCTCCCCGCGGCACCCCCGCCCTTCAGCAGCCGCCACAGCAGCTCACCCCTGTCCCCAGGTGCGCCAGGGTGAGGGTGGGCACGCCTCGCTCCCCTGCCTGTGAGAGCCGTCCCGCCAGGCTCGGGCTGAGACCGTGGCTTGGGGTTCCCAGGAGGCCCCACTCACTTGGCTAAACCGACTGCCTCGTCGTCGTCAGAGCGAGACCGTGACCGTGACCGTGACCGTGAACGCGAGCGTGAACGCGAACGCGAGAGGGACAAGTCGATCCTTGCATCCACCACCACTGTGGAGCACGCGCCCATCTGGAGACCCGGTAGGGCGCCCCAGACCCTGCCCTGCCCCCCGGTCCTCGAGGGCCACCCAGGCCCGCCCCCTGACGCGGCGGCCTGTCACCAGGTACGGAAAGCAGCGGGGGCGGCAGCCGCTCCACCTCCCACACCCACCAGCACTCGCCCGTCGCCCCCCGGAGCCAGGATGCCCTGCAGCAGAGACCCAGTGTGCTGCACAACACAGGCATGAAGGGCGTGGCCACCGCCGTGGAGCCCGGCACGCCCACGGTCCTGAGGTGGGCCAGGTTGGCACCGGGGGGCCCGGGTCGGGGGGAGGGCAAATGCTGGCTAAGGGTGGGGATACCTAAGCAGATGAAGGGAGGGCGGTGGGTGCTGTCAGCGAGGAAACTGAGTGAGTCGTGGTGGGTGGCCAGTGACTCAGAGGCAGTGGGTAAGTGGCAGGACAGGTCAGTGACTGGACCAGCCATAGGAGAGGGATGAAGGATGCCTTGGGGAGATGGATGGGTGAGCAAGATACACAGGGCAAGGTGCACAGGTGAAGGGTTGTTAGGCCAGGTGGGTGGGTTGGTGGGTGGGCGGATGGACGGATGGACAGATGGATGGACTAATGAATGAATGGATAGATAAATAGATAGATGACTGAATAGATAGATCAACAGATGGACAGACAGATGGATGAATGGAAGATGGATGGATGGGTCAGGGAATATGTAGACAGGGAAATGAGTAGATAGGTGGATGTGTGAGTGGACGGTTGGATGAATGGATGGATGGGTGGATGGATGGATGGAAGGATGGATGGAAGGATGAGTGGGTGGGTGGATGATGGATGGATGATGGATGGGTGGATGAACAGGTAGGGAGGTGGATGAGTGAAAGGATGCACAGAAATAGATGGATAGGTAGAGTGGATAGAGATGTGAGAACAGATGGGTAGGTGGATGGACAGATGGATTGACAGATGGATAGTTGGATAGATGAGTGGGCCAGTGAATGAATGATGAGTAGGCAGATGGGTGGGTAGCAGAATGGGCATGTGAACAGGTGGGTGGCACCGGTGGATAAGGCCCTGCAGTAAGAAATTGCAAGAGATGGGCACAGCACTGTCAGGTGGGCAGGGAGACGCCCAGACCTCAGCTGACTTCTCAGCTCCTGCTGCCCTCGCCTGCTCACTGGCAGCCACTCTGGGGGGGCGGGATTTGCCCAAGTCAGTGGTCTGTGTGCTGGGCTGGAACGTGGTGCTTTCGACAGCAGCGTGGCAGGAGTCCCTCGGGGCAGCTGGTGGGGTCCAGTAACAATAGCAAAAAGCTCTGGGGTGACAGCAAGTGACCCGGTGAGTGACCCAGCAGGTGGCGGGGCCCCCCACCAGCATTGTCAGGAGAGCAGGCAGTTCTGAGAGCCGCAGGGAACAGGACCTGGGTAATAGGGGCTCCCGAAGGGCGCTGGAGTGAGGGGGTTTCTACTGCCTGCGGCTCCCTGACTCCCTTCACCTCTTCTCCCCAGATCCACCTCCACCTCCTCACCTGTCCGCCCGGCTGCCACCTTCCCACCCGCTACACACTGTCCGCTGGGCAGCGGCCTGGATGGGGTCTATTCCACCCTCATGGATCCCGTCCTGCTCCCCAAAGAACCATCTCGGCTCACCCGGCCCGAGAGACCCCGAGCCGACGCCGGCCACGCCTTCCTCGCCAAGCCCCCGGCCCGCGAGCCTGCCTCCTCACCCAGCAAGAACTCCGAACCCCGGCCCCTAGCACCCCCCAGCCACACGGCTATCACCCGCACCCCGGCGAAGAGCCTCGCGCCCCACCACACCAGCCCGGACCCGCCGGCACACACCTCAGCCTTGGACCCTCACCAGGAAAAGACTCATAGTAACCCCTTTTCCATCCAGGAATTGGAGCTCCGTTCTCTGGGTAAGACCACCCTGACAGCGGCCACGTTCATAGACGCGATTATCACGCGTCAAATTGCCCACGAAAGGGGGCCGCGAGAAGGAGGTTCGCTGGCCAACGACTCCCCCAGCGACGGTAAGACCTGCGGCCCGCCGCCCGCCCCATCTGTGGCCCAATGATGTTTTGATTTTTCTCCTCCCTCTTTTTTTTCTCCCCTTTCTCTTTTTCTCGTTTTTGGTTGGTTCTCGTGGTTTGTTTTCGAAGCCCGCCCTTGGAGTTGCAAGCTCCACTCGGCCCCTCGCACTGCCCGGGCCACGGGGGGCTCATCGCCACATGCCCTTCCATCGTGAGATTTTCGTTGTGCTTTTGTTCAGATTTTTGCTTTTTTTTTTTTTTTTTTTTTCCGTCACCAATGGATCTGTGCTTTGGGCTCTGACCGAACTTCCCATCCGCCCCCCTATTCCTGCCTGCGTCCTGGGAAGTGGGGTTCTTGCTCTGCTGCCTCTGTGGAATCTGATTTAAAGGGACAGGTCGGGTGGAGAGAGCCAAAGAGGGGGTGCCCAGCTGTCCAGGGGGCTCAACATCACAACCACCCACGCACCCCAGCATGCACCTGTGTGCGCCTTCCTCCCCCCACGTAGTCTCACTGCTGGACAAGCGACAAGGCTGGGCCCAGATGGAGCCCTGATTCACAGTCCTGGAGCCCAAGTCCCCACCACATGCTCTGCCCACCCTCTTCTCTCACTGCCCACCTCATCCCCGCCTAGATCTACTGTGCTCCCTGGATATCCTCCTGTGACCACCGTGTGCCCCATCGACAGACCCCTCCATCCCGTGCGGTCCCCCCCCCCTCCAGCAGCTGCGAACCCCCTCTGTGTGTCCGGCCTGTACAGCGTCCCTTCCCTTTGCCGTATCTCCGGGTCATGGTCCTGGCTTGCACCTCCCTACCCCCTCCATGTCAGGGCACAGCTACCAGCGTGGAGGGTGGGCTGGGAGGCAACTGGACCCTCAGACCGGAGCCCGCCCCACACACCGACTGCAGCCCGCCTGTCACAGGTTACCACGGCGGCACTGCCTACAGTCCGGACGGAGTAGAACCCGACAGCCCCGTCAGCTCGCCCAGCATGGCCCACGACAAGGGGCTCCCCAAGCACCTGGAGGAGCTGGAGAAAAGCCACCTGGAAGGGGAGCTGCGGCACAAGCAGCCAGGTGTGCCCCCTCACCCTGTCGCTGACGGGAAACAGACGCCGTTCCAACCCCCCTCTCCCTGCCGCCTGACCGCTGTGCTGTGTTCTCAGGCTCCATGAAGCTTGGGGGAGAGGCCACCCACCTCCCACATCTGCGGTCACTGCCCGAGAGCCAGCCCTCGTCCAGCCCACTGCTCCAGACCGCCCCGGGGGTCAAGGGTCACCAGCGGGTGGTCACCCTTGCCCAGCACATCAGTGTAAGTGTCCATCCATGGAATTGGACAGAGTTCCCCAGAATCCCCGAAATCAGACAGCGTCCCCTGAAATCAGACAGCGTGTTCCCCCCCCTCCGTCAGACAGCATTCCCCGGAATTAATGTCCCCCGGAATCAGAGCTGTCCACTGACAGGCCTAGCACACACATCTTATGATAGACATGGGCTCTGGAGCAACGCCGAGCCCAGGCTCCGGGTGCCCAGTGGACGTCCCCTGAGGTGCCCCTTGGCCCGCAGGAGGTCATCACGCAGGACTACACGCGCCATCACCCGCAGCAGCTCAGTGGCCCCCTGCCAACCCCACTCTACTCCTTCCCTGGAGCCAGCTGCCCCGTGCTGGACCTGCGCCGCCCACCCAGCGACCTTTACCTCCCGCCCCCTGACCACAGCGCCCCAGCCCGCGGATCCCCCCACAGCGAGGGTGGCAAGAGGTAAGACCTCACCTGGCACTTGGGCTGAGGCGGGGAGCTGGGGGCTTGCCCACGGCCCAGAGTGGGGGTGCACAGTAGCCAACAGGAGATCCAGGATACCCAGCAACTCCAGACCTAACATCTAAGTGGCGCCCACAGCTGCTCAGACAGGGAGCAAGGATTGTCACATGGAGAAACCGAGGCCTGGGGAAGTGAATACAACCCCCCCCCAGTGTGTGCATTCACTGAGAAGAGGGGGACCTTGGGCTCAGGAACAAAGATGGAGATGTGGGGCTGCATGGGGGAGCCCAGATGCAGGCTGTGGGGCTCTGAGAAGAAACTAGGGATGTAGAGAAGCTGGGGGCAATGTACCCCCTGGGGAGAAGCTGGGGGCAGCAGGTTGCCCCTAGACATTGCTCACTGTCAAGCACTCTTGCCAGGTCCCCAGAGCCCAGCAAAGCATCCGTCCTGGGTGGCAGCGAAGACAGCATTGAACCAGTGTCCCCTCCGGAGGGCATGATGGAGCCAGGGCACCCCCGGAGCGCCGCATACCCGCTGCTGTACAGAGACGGGGAGCAGGTGGAGCCCAGGTATCCCCGGATCGGATGCCGTGATCACGCACTTCGCCTCAACCCTCCATTGGTGGCGTGGACGCTGGGCAGTGGGCAGGGCCAGAGACCCAATTCTCAGGATGGCTACAGTGCCCAGCCCCACGCGTAGCTCCTGCTGGGAGCCGAAGAAGTACAGAACTAATTGGGGTGCAGGGCAGGAGGGAAGCAGAGATGGAGGTCCAGCCCCCAACTCAGAGAAGGAACCGTCTGAGCTTGCCTAGTTCCCACAGTTCCTCCCCGAGGGTCTCCACAGAACACTGGGAGGTCCTTGGAGGGCAGCCCCCTAGTCCCTGACAACACAGGATTACCCCCACACACACCCTCCGCAAAGGGAGAGGGATGGACCCTGACTTCTAAGGCATCGCGGGTGGTGAGTTCCCCATTGCCAGCAGCGTGCAAGCCCTGAGCCAAGTGTCTGATCCTCTGGGCAGGATGGGCGCCAAGTCTCCAGGCAGCACCAGCCAGCCACCGGCCTTCTTCAGCAAGCTGACGGAGAGTAACTCCGCCATGGTAAAGTCGAAGAAGCAAGAGATGAACAAGAAGCTCAAGCCCCACAGCCGGAGTGAGCCAGAATACAGTAAGAGAAGCAGGGTGGGGGTGGGGCCAGCCAGGGGCGGGGCCACGCTCTAACGAAACCCAGCAGCTCAAAATTGTGCCCAGCATACAGTTGGCACTCAGCAATGTGCATGTATAGCCCACGGTGGCCCCCAGGCACTGGACCCCAATGCTTCCTGCTTCTCTTTGTGGGTGTGGCCTCTTCTACCCCGTCCATGTGGCGGGATGCGACCACATCTTCAGCTCAGAGTCAGAATGTAGCAGATTCTGGGCCCAGTGCTCAGTGGGTGGGCGCCAAGGGAGAGCTGCGTGCTGCCCCCACTACCAGGACCCCCTTCCCAGGGCTGTTTGGACCTTTCCCTGCGGGAAGCGCTCGTAACTCCACAGCCCCTCCCCCACAAACCGGCAAGAGCCTGCTCTCTCACCCCCCCCCCCCGACCTTCAGCAAGGAGCGAGGTCCCCAGCCGCACCACAGTGCCCAGCCCAGACTACACAGGGCACAGATGGGGACATGGGTCTCCCAGGGCCTGTGGGCGCCGGCCTCACGTGTCTTCACCCCAATCTAGATATTGGGCAGCCAGGGACGGAGATCTTCAACATGCCTGCCATCACCGGAGCAGGTAAGTCGCCCCTCGCGCCCCTCGCTTGCCTGCGGGGGGGCTCGGGCCCTCTCTACAGGTGGAGCTCAGATTCCTTGAGTATTCGGCAAATGTTAAGACACACGTCACCCCGAGATGCTTGCTCGTCCACTTGGGGGGCCTTGGCTGCATGTGCACTTCCAGGACTGGGGGCGTGTGCCTCACGGGACGCCCCCACAGTGGCGCCAAGACCTTTTATTTTTCTGAGTCAGATGCAGATGGGGGACAGGGGCAGCTGTGCAGTTCGCAGGGGGCTTGGAGAAGCTTGTGGCTTTTTAGAGGGTATTTTAGATTTGGGGCGCCCTGGGAGTTGGCCTCTTCCTGATCAGAACTGGGTGGGACCCTACAACCGGCTGGTAGCATTGAAGGATGGAACTTGGCTCAGGAGCGTGCTGGCGTCTGCCCGGAAGCTGGGGGGGGGGCTTGCTGAGTCTCCTTGTGGGGCCTTGAGCCCCAGGAATGAGCTGGGCTGGAGTAGCTTTGCGGATGGTTCCAGAAGGCCTTCAAAGGGAGCCTCAGCTGGGGCACAAGAAGACCCACTGAGTGCTGCGCTTGAGCCCCAGGCTAAAGGAGAAACATTTGGTCAAAACAACCAGGTGGTTAGAAATGAGTTTCTAGAATATTCTGAGTCTTCAAGTAGGTCAGTCGTCTAGCCCTGGCCTCTTCTCTAGGGCCCTGCCTTGGGAAGTAGGGAAGGTTACCCTGTGCCTACAGCTACTGGGCCCAAGGTTTAGGAACCCCAACTCCATCCATCAGCCACCAACATGGCGCCTGATGGCCCCAGCGCTAAACTTCGCTGCGTGTGTTCTGGGTGTGGAGGGGGTGGCCGAGATGTTGGTTTCAGCCCACCATGTAGGAGATACGGCTTTTCCCTGTGGCTTTTCCCTACATGAAGCTGGAGTTCGGCCCAGACACAGCCACAGCGTGTCTTGATACTGCCAGGAGACCTGGCCCCGAGTGCAACCATACCCAGGGAAACACAGACACACTCACACATGCACTCACACACGTTCACACACGCGCGCACGCACTCACATTCAGGTACACACCTACACTCACTAACACATACACACTCACAACACACACGCAGTCACACACATACACGTACACACACATTCATTCTCACATACACACATTCACTCACACACACCCACACAGGCGGGCACCCGGGCACAGGGTTGTGGCACTGGCCGTCCCCATGGGATTAGAAGCTATAGGCTGGTTGGTATTGAGCCATGGGGGGGTCTCATGAGACCTTCCTACCCCACAGCAGGACTGGGGTTCCCAGCAGTGTGAGGTTCTTTGTTTTGTTTTTGATGGCACTTGGAATTAAACAAGAATCTCGCACATACTAGGCGCCTGGTGCTGAGCTACACCCCCGGCTTCAGACCTTCTGTTTGAGCCTGGGTCTCATGCTGTAGCCCAGGCTGACCTCAGACCCACTATGTAGCCCAGGCTGGCCTTGAACTTGCCACCCTCCTGCTTTGGCAGTAGCTGGGGGGGAGCCCGGCTTGTGCCGGCCCAGCGTTTGGATATGATAGGGTCCCCAAGCAAGACAGACAGGCGGGAGCCCCAGGAATACAGTCCAGGGCGTGGTGCAGCCTGGCTTGGGGACAAGGTGTCAGTTTGATTTCTGTCCTTGTCACACGGCCTGGCTACAGTGGTAGAGCCTGCCCAGCACTGGCCTGTCCCCTTGCGCTGTGGCTGCCCCCTGCCCCCTCACACCCAGCTCTGTACCGTCTCTGGCTCTTATGGGAAAAGGGAGGCCCAGCTCGAGCCTACATGGGTCTGCAGTTCCCACAGCCCTGCCCCGTGTCACCTGCCAGAGGACCCAGGCTGGACCTCCCCATCCTCCACACCCAGCCCTGGCTTGACCCCACGGTGCAGCTGCGGGCTTAGACCACCCATGCATAACGCGGGGTACCCAGGAGCTTTCCCTAGGGTAGAGCTAGGAACCAGGCCGGGGGACCACCCAGCTGCCCATGCCCCGCCCTGGGACCGAGGGGGAGGGAGCTGCAAATGTGTGCTCACCATGTCCATCCCCCCCTCCCCCCGCACCCTCTGCTCCCTGGCCCCACCCCCGTGTGTCCGTGTGTCTGTCTCTCTCCCAGGCCTCATGACCTGTAGAAGCCAGGCTGTGCAAGAACACGCCAGCACCAACATGGGGCTGGAAGCCATTATTAGAAAGGCGCTCATGGGTAAATATGACCAGTGGGAAGAGGCCCCGCCGCTCAGTACCAATGCTTTTAACCCTCTGAACGCCGGTGCCAGCCTGCCCGCTGCCGCTATGCCCATAACCGCTGCTGACGGACGGAGTGACCCCGCGCTCACCTCGCCAGGTCTGCAGGCCTGCCCCTCGCCCGCCCGGCTGTGTCCACCCCCCCACCCCATTGTGTCATTAACCCTCTGACCCCTCCCCCCAAGCTTGGGAGCCTGTGACCTTCAGTCCGTGTCTGACATTCTGGAGTTCTACTAATCGGAAGCCGAGCTACCAGTGTGGCAGCCGGCGCACGGCCCCCCCTGCCCACATGGCTCAGTGCTGCTGCTTCCCTGACCCAGCCGCGCATACTGCTGCCCACAACCCCCTGCTGGGCCCCCGCCCTTGACCTGGCATCTGTAGCTCTGGAGGGTGCTAGGCTGCAGGAAGCCCCCCTTCCCCGTTACGGAGTCAGGAATAGATGCCGAACCACCGTGTAAGCCAGAGCTGGTGAGAGGGTGCGGAGGAGGGTGGGATCCCAAGGACTGAGTAGCCAGGGTGGTCCCACCTCTGGTCAGCACCCACTCCTAGCAGGGGCCAAGGAGAGGCCTCGGGCTCTGCCGTCCACTCTGCACACATGCGGACCAGCAGAGGCCACGCTCCCGGCAGGACACCATCCTGGCCTGGTGTCCAGCCAAGGCTGAAGCTTCTCTCTGTGGGGGAGGACGCAGCAGGCTGTCACCCCTGGCAGATACACGCCTTCTCCACGCTACAGACAGAGTCCCAGCTCCGGCCATCTGGTGTCCTCAGTCTTCAGAGCCCTGTGGCCATCGTGCCCGCCCATCCCCCAGGGGCTTCCCAAGGGGGAGTCTTCATGCTCCCCGCTGCGTGTGGGCGTTCTCTCCTCCTGCCCTGTATACAAGGCTCCTTCCCACTGTGTCCTGCAGGTGGAGGCGGGAAGGCCAAGGTGTCTGGCCGGCCCAGCAGCCGCAAAGCCAAGTCCCCAGGCCCGGGCCTGGCGTCCGGAGACCGGCCACCCTCTGTCTCCTCAGTGCACTCGGAGGGAGACTGCAACCGCCGCACGCCGCTCACCAACCGCGTGTGGGAGGACCGGCCCTCGTCCGCAGGTGGGCGCCAGGTGGGGGCACAGGCAGAAGCCTGCCCCTGGTCCCCCCCAAGTCCAGCAGGGAACAACAGAGATCCCGATGACGAGGGTCTTCCTCCTGTGACCATCTAGAAGTAGAAGCCCCTGGGCCGTTGAGGCCAAGCAGAGGCTGTCGGGGGGGACACAGAGGTTGGAGGACATGGCCGTTCCCACGGGTCAGGCTCCCAGTGCCAAGGGCAGGTGCGGGCTTGGCCCTGGAGCGCCCTCTCCAGCACGTTCTCCATCTCGTCCACAGGCTCCACGCCGTTCCCCTACAACCCCCTAATCATGCGGCTTCAGGCGGGTGTCATGGCCTCCCCACCTCCACCCGGCCTCGCGCCGGGCGGTGTGCCCCTGGCCGGTGCCCACCATGCCTGGGACGAGGAGCCCAAGCCCCTGCTGTGCTCACAGTATGAGACGCTCTCCGACAGCGAGTGACCCTCCCTCCCCCGCAGAGGAAGTGGGGAGCTGCACCAGGCTCCCCCCTGCCCAGGAAGGAGCCCCCGAGTCTGCCTGCGTGTCCATCCGTCCGTCTGCTCATCTGTCCATCCAGAGCTGGCATCGTGCCTGTCTAAAGCCTTAACTGAGACCCCCGCCCCGGGCTGGCCCTGCATAGGGCTCTTCTCACTCAGGGGATGCTCTCCCGGTGCTCGGCCCGGAGGGGCTCGGTGTGGCAGCCACGCAGCTAGGGCGGCCAGGGACCCGGAGCGGGATGACCAGGCACCTCCACGCACCACCTCGCCCCCCGAATGCATTGGAACCAAAGTCTAAACAGTCCCCGGCCCCACGCCTCCCTCTGCCTCCCAGCCCGCTTCATGCCGGACGGCTGTCCACCGGCCGCTCCTGCCCCGGCGCATGGGTCCCCCACAGACTGCCCAGCCTTGGAGACTGGAAGCCCATCGGGCTAGGTGGGCGCGGCCTGGGGTGCGGATGTTCAAGGATCTGGACTGGTTCCCGCGTGGTCGCTGATGGGAGGGGAGGCAGGTGTAACTGATGTGTTGGTTTACAGGGTCTATTTTTGATACCTTCAATGAGTTCATTCACACGTTTCTCGCAAGGAAGGACTTCTAGTATTCTGCTGCTTTTGAGCTCTGCTTACCGTTCCAGAGGTGCGCGCGGGCCACGGCGGTGACCATGTTGCCCGCAGGACTGAAGGGTGGGCCACGGCTTCCGCCCACCTTCCCTCCCTCTCCCTTCCTTGGGCAGAATGAACCCGATGCGTATTCTGTGGCCGCCATCTGCGCCCGCACCATTCTGTCATTTACACACGTCGTTCCAATTAAAAAGCGGATTATACTCAGGTTCTGAAGGTTTCCTCCCTGCTTCACAGTGGGCAGCATCCCCGGAGGGGCTGAGGGTCTGTGGGCATAGTCTGAAGCCAAGGGATGGGTCCCACAACTCATTTTACAGTGTTGTTCACCTCCCAGGAATCGTGGGTTCACCCCCATGATGAGGGCATGGGGTGCTCACACTTGGTGGGCATAATTGATATCTGTCCCTTGAGTGGGTGTGGTATGTTTTCACTCCCTAGGGAGGAGTGTGGGGTTCTCACACATACCCCATGAGGGTGCAGGGTAATCACACCTGTGCTGTCAGCTTTGCCAACCTGTGACTCTTGGTCCCAAAAACCATTTAGTGGTCCCCGCCTGCCACCTCGGTTGTGCCTCCCTTGGTTGGTGCGCGGGTCTCCAGGTTGTCGTGTGAACCCTTCTAGAACAGGAAGCGGCCCATGACGTGCTGTCCTAGCCCCGCCCTGTGTCCACAGCATGGTCCCCAGGGCCACATGCCTATGGCACAGGACTAAGCTGCAGTACTCAGGCCAGCAGGCAGGTGGCGGTATGGGGCCTGCTCAGTCCTCTCCCCTCCCCCAGAGGTTCTGGTGGACCCAGATTGGTGCCGCCCAAGACCCTCCTGGGCTGCTGCATGACCAGAGCACATCTCAGCCCCTCTGCCAGTCCTTGACCCCCAAGCAAGCTTCCAGTCTCTCCCTCCATCTTTAAAACAAAGGTCTGTGCGGTTCTCCCACCCTGGCTTCCCAGGGTACCAGCTGGGTATAACCTCTGACCATCCGAGTTCTCTCCCTCAGCCTCAGGTCAGACAAACCCTCCACGGGAGGGACAGTGTCCTCTCTTCTCCCATTTGCCTTTTGCTTTTAATGAGTTTGCTCACTTACTGGAGAGACGAGAGAAATGTGTGCGGGCAGTGGGTGGCTCTCCTGGCACACAAGCCCTCGGGGTGCCTGGGCCAGCCTGTGCTTGCTAGCCCCTCTGGTGCCAGCCCTACACTCTGCGGGGTAAATGCCCATCCAGTCATCCAGCAGCAAGGCAGGCAGGGACCTGGGGCACACCGGGCTTCCCCTTTTGGGGAGCTCTGGCAATGAGGCAGGGGGAGTCTGCTGGGCTAGTACATTTCATTAAAACAACTCAATAATTAAATTATTCTTTAGCTGGGAAGCACCTCAGACACACTGGAGATACATAAAAATACATCAATCATTTGGCCAACCCTGGGGTCTCCGCCCTGTGGCCTGTCATTGCCCCCCTCCCCAGGCTGTCCCCTTATTCTGGGGGGTGCCAGAGAAGTGACCAGCAGACCCCAAGCTGCTGAGGCCAGAGCCACTTCTAGGGTGGTCATCTATGACTAGGCAACACAGCATGTCCCCAGACCCCCTGTACCCACTTATCCCAGAAGTCAGAGCCATGTCTCTCAATTGCCCATCATCCCAAGCCCTGGTAACAAGAGGGTGGGCCCGGGAACTCAGGAATCACATGATGGGGATGGAATCCCTCCTGGGCAGGAACCTTAAAAAAAAGTAGCTGCTGTTCTTCGGGGTCCACAGCTGGGCTCAGAACCCCAAGTCCAGAGTCCAAAGTTGGCAGATGTGGCAGTGTCCAGACAGCTTCCCCTTAAGGGCTCAGAAGTTCCAGTCACCCTGCTGGCCTCCAGCCCAAGATGCCCCCAGCTGACCCAGCCCCTCCACCTCAGAACCTTCACCCAGGCCCATTTTGGAGCCATAAAACTGGGGGTCCACTGGCACCCCTATTACTTCACTCCCAACCTGAGAGCCAGCCCACAACTGGGATAGGCAGGGCAACTGGAGCAGCTCAGCCCCGGGTTGGCAGGGCAGGCCCCACCCCCGCGGGTCCTGGGGCCCAGGGCTCCCGCCCATCCTCTGCCACCGGCCTGGGCCCCTCAGAGCGCATGGGGGCCGCGGGGTCCCCGCAGGGCCACAGCTGCAGGCTGGCAGAGAAGCGGCAGCAGGGGCGGCCGAGGCTGCAGCGCAGCGTGGTGCGGAAGGAGCTGCGGGGTCGCTTGGGGAAGACGATGGTGGTGCAGCCGTAGCGCAGCGCCCGCGGCCGCGGCTCCAGGGTCATCTGGCTGCGGTAGCTGCGCCACGTGCAGTTGGGCGCCGCCACGATGGTCTCGCTGTAGCCCGTGACCGTGGGCACCGGGGCGTAGAACACCTTGTCCCGGAAGTGCCGCTCCGAGGCGTAGGTGACCTCGGAGTTGCAGCTGGGGACAGGAAAGGAAGGGGTGAGTCGCCCACTGACGGAGAACAGGAAGTCTCTGGTAGAGAACTCCCCCCCCCAAAAAAAATGCTTCCACGGCTTCTGTTTGATCCACAGGAGGCTGGTATTAGAAGGTAAGACCTGTGGCTTCTTCGGCTGGCTGCCCCGCCCACAGCTGGAAAAGGCCCGCCCACATGCAGGGAGCCCGCCCACATGCAGGAAGGCCCGCCCACATGCAGGGAGCCCCGCCCACATGCAGGAAGGCCCGCCCACATGCAGGAAGGCCCGCCCACATGGACAGGTTTTGCCCACAGCCGAGCAGACCCCACCCCCACACAAGCAGGTTCCACCCATGAGAACAACTTACATAGACAAGCCCCACACCCAGGAACAACCTGAACCCCCCCTCAACTCACCTGATCTCGTGCGCAGGTTCAGGGTCCACCTCAATGCTCTCCCCGAAGAACACGGGCAGCAGCCTGGGCCTCGTGTCTGGCCCCAGGGGATTGTGGGGGTGGGAAGGACCCTGTAAGGGAGCCAAGGATGGGGTGGTCTCACAATCCCTCCTAATAGGCTGGCTGTGCCAGGCCTATACAAGGGTTCATTTCTAAGTTTGCCAGCGTGACCCCTGTGAGAGTGTGGGAAGTGAGCAGCTCCCTCCTCAACACACAGCACTCAGTACCCAGCATGCAGCACTCAGTACTCAGTGTGAAGTAGCCGCACATATATTGCTTTTGTTCAATATCCTGCACAAAGTGAGGGCACTTGGCTCCCCAAGACCCACGGTCACAAGGTCCCTCTTCCAGGTTCCTGCCTTCCTAGCTAGTACCCATTCCACTGAGGGTCAGGCTCACCCATGGCCTGGGGGGTGGGGGAGGTTCATGTGAAATCAGCACAGACCCCACCACCACACAGCTCTTTGACCTGGTGTTTCTGGAAATTACCCCAGAGCTACCGTCCAAAACTTGCGCTGCCCCAAGGGCACAAGGTGTTTGCTGACCACCTGCTTGCCCTGGGTGCATGTACGTGATCAGACTACCCGCAACACTTCTGCGAGCGGCATCATGCTTAGAACATGGGGGCTGTCCCAGGAGGGGGTGACGGTGAGGCTCATGTTCTGGAAGGAAGTCATCTGTCCAGTGGGGCGCAAAGGCCGTGTGTGGCTTCCTTTAAACATCCATGAGGGGCCAAGGGCACCGCCCTGTTCTGGGTTCTGCTACTGAGATCAAGCCCGAAGCCTTGCGTGTGCTGAACAAAGACTCCACCACAGAGCTGAACCCCAAGTCCCATCAAGCCTCCTTGGGTCACAGTCTGGCTGTGGTTGTAGTTCAGTTAGGAGGGTACTTGTCTAGCCCAGGGTTAACCTGGATTCGATCCCGAGTACCTGTGGTGGGGAAGCTCGGGGGAGAGTGTCCAAGGTCCCCCTAGACTACAAAGCAAGTTCAAGGCCGGCCTGGCTACACAAGACCCTGTCTCAAACACAGGAAAGCAAGAAAAAACAATGCTCTGCAGCCGCCGCCTGGGCCTCGGCTGACCTGCAGCAGACCCTGTCGGCAGCCGGGAGGAGGCTGACCTCCCTGCCAGGTGAGCAGAAGATGCCCCCTTTCACATGTCGAAGGGCCTCACTGGCAGGATAGCCAGCCTCACAGCAATGGCCGAGGGTAGAGTTCAGGTGCTGTGTGGACCAAGGCCAGGGTACAGGGTGGTGGGGACGTCCCAGGGAGACATTCCTGGGCAGCTCTGGCCTCTCTCCTGAGGCCTGCAGCCAGCACAGCCCCGAGGGGCTGCTTGGTCATGAGAACATCCAGGAGGCCACGCAGCCCCCAGAGGAATGCACCTCTCACCTGCAAGAGGGACCTGACCCCTGGGGCCACCCAACCGCACTAGGTGGAAGGGCGAGGCTCCCAGCACTGGGGCGCAGTCCCACGGCATCATGGGCCATGGGGGAAGGGTGGCTGAGCACCCTGGGGGCATCTGGAGTAAGCACGAACCCTCAGATGCTACAGTGGAATCCTCCCGCCTAACCATCTGCCCCATGAATCATTGAATTCCCTGAGCACAGAAGTCCCGGCAGGTGGTCTGATCCCACCCCAATCCCACAAAGGCGGTCACCCCAAGCCAGGGTCAGCCCTGTTCTCTTCTAAAGAGAATCTTTGAAATGTTCCCGCTGCTGCGCACCAGACCTCACTCGGTGTGCACATCTTGTGGGGCCCACACTGGGGTTGGGGGACCATCTGGGAGGCTGAGATACCAGCGAGCCAGTTCCCCACGGGCCTGTGGTGTCCCCTGCACATGACTATGCGCAGGTCAGACCACGGGCTCCCCAGGCTCCACTTCCCATGCCTCTCAGTTGGGATGGGCTCCCTCCAACTGACCCACAGCCCTCCTGGCAGGCAGGCGTGCTCTAGGGACCAGGGTGGACCTGGATATCGAGCTATAGGTAGCCAAGGTATCGCAGACACTGGGTCTCAGGGTCACCCAGAGCTCAGCTGGAGATGAGGTGCATTCAGTGCCTGAGGGACCAAGGTCCAGGAAAGAAGTAAGACCCTGTGGCAGAGCTTGGGACCACACGAGTGGCCTCCCCTGCCCACACGCAGCATGACCAAGCAGGGACACCGGGGGAGCGTATAACAGCTGCCACCCTGTGCCAGGCAAGTACCCTCCTAACTGAACTACAGCCACAGCCAGACCATAACCCAAGGAGGCTCAGTGGGACTTGGGGTTCAGCTCCGTGGTGGAGCCCTTGTTCAGCATACAGGAAGCTCTGGGCTTGATCTCAACAGAGTAGAACCCAGGACAGGCCGTTGCCCTCGATCTCAGGACCTAGGTCCAAGTTACTACCCACGGACTCTGCAGGACCCGTGAGCACCCAGTGGGTGGGGAAGGGGAGGAGGAGGAGAGGCGAGGGGCCATGGTCCCTTCCCCCACTGCTGCTAGAAGGGTCCAGGCAGCCCCTCTCCAAGGACGCCCCCCTCAAGCCACGCTGAACCTTCCCAAAGGGATACGCTGGTTTGGTCAAAGTCAGCGGTGGCTTCTGTGGGAACTAGATTGTTTTTCAAACACAAGACTCACTCTGCAGACCAGGCGAGACCGGAACTCCAAGACATCCTCCGGCCGGCCTCAGTGCTGGGATTATGCGCCAGCACCTGAGCTTGGAATTAAACAGTCTGCAGCCCGAGTGTCACTTGTATGTGAGACCAAGAGCTTCCCTATGCTGGGCAGCTGCTAACCCTGATTTCCAGGAGAAGAAGCAAGGCAGGACCCCCAGAACCCAAGCCCCCCCCCCTGACAGAAGGGTCCTATCTGTTTAGGAGCCCTGATACTCCAGCTTGAGGCAGCTGTGGGGGCTGGACAAGGGGAAGGGGACAGAGAGCGGGTCACCTGGAAGGGCCTGCTGCAGCCAGATGGATTGAGGCCAAGTGTCCTGTAAAGACACATCATGTCCCCGTGTCCACAGAGTCTCTGCAGATTCGGCTGCCCGGCCTTGGAATGAGCCTTAGCCTAGCACCCGGTGTGCTGACCACCAGAGACGCAGGAAGAAGGTCGTGTGGAGATAGGGGCAGAGATTCGCCAGAGCTTCTACAATTGACGCTACGGATGCCCCAAGCCACCAACTGTCCAAGCCACAGAGGCTCAGCTGGCCTCCAAATCCACAGATGGGTGCCGGGAGCCAGGGATTGTCTTAAGGAACCAAGAACCACCACCAAACATCTTGGGTTGTCCCAGGAAGCCACAGACTGCCCCCAGAAGGTTTAGATTGCCCCCGCGCTGGGTGGACGCTGTGAATGGTCTCCTCGTGGAAGGGAGCCCGGCCCTGGGAGACCTTGAGTTACTCTCGGACTGCAGGACGATCCTCTGCTCTACGCCACCAGCTTGTGGCAACGGATGCAGCTGTCCCAACCTGTCCTGTGGCGGATGGTCTCCCTGCAAGGTGGCTGCCGGGGGCTGCCTCGTCCCTTGGAGCGCACCGTGGAGGCGTGGCCCGCCCGTCTTCACGGCAGCCCAGGTGAGACTGGTTCCCAGCAGGTGAGCCGGCCACAGAGGGGCTGCCGGGCACTGTGCCTTCCTCGGGACAAGTCGCTAGGGTTGAGCAGGCAAGGCTAGGAGGAGCTGCCGGCAGATCCTCCCGCCCTCAGCCCCTCCCTTGGTACACAGACTCTGCCCACGACACGCTGGCTCCCTTCACCTGAAGCACCGCCCATTAGAAGCACGCTGGGAGCCTGTCAGCAGGCTACGGCTGACCGAGTCCTGATCTCTGTCTACCTACCCATCCACATGTATCCTTCCATCCATCTGCTTATGCATGCGTGCACCCATCTATCCACCCATTCACGCATCCCCTTATCTGTCTGTGCATGCATGCATCCTTCTACCCACCCATCCGTCTATGCAATGCATGCACCCACCCATTCATCTATACTTGCATCTATCCACCTAACCATC
Source organism: Typhlomys cinereus (assembly GCA_023101885.1). NCBI lineage: Eukaryota > Metazoa > Chordata > Mammalia > Rodentia > Platacanthomyidae > Typhlomys > Typhlomys cinereus. Next base: position 1,025,975 of record JALPQD010000373.1, on the reverse strand, counting down.
CATCCACCCACTTATCCATGCATCCACTCACCCATCCAGGTATCCATCTATTTATTCATCCATGCTTCCATCTGTCTATGCCTTCATGCATGCATCCATCCACTCATTTGTCCATTCACCCACTCATGCATGCATTCATGCATTCCTCCATTCATCTATCCCTGTATCCACCCGTCTGTCCATCCACACATCCATCCGTTTGTCCATCCGTCCATCCCAACCAGACCTGTCATGGTGTGAGCTGTCCCCACAGGTTCATGTCTTGGAATCCTTACTTGATGTTGGTGTTTGGGGAGGTCCTGGCCCCCTTAGCAGGTAGAGCCTCGCTGGGAGAAGGCCTACCACAGGGGGCGGGTCTTGAGGATGGTTACCCCGCCCTGTTTCTGTGGGCGACTGCTGCCCTCTGGCCTCTGATGCTGCCATACCTTTGTCACCGTGATGAACTGTACGCCCCGCCCGGGAACCGTAAGCCACAGCAACCCCCCTTGCTCCCCTTGAGCTGGTCGTCTTACAGTAGCAGAGAGCAGCCGCCCTGGCCCCTGGCCCTTCCCTCTCCTGCCTCCTAGAAATGAGAAACGCAGGCGTCCAAAGAGCACCACCAAGCCCCCAAAAGCGGCCACAAAGTTGCCACGACTGGGCAAAGGCGTCCCTACTCTATGACTCTACAGGTCGGCTCCCCCTGGAGAAGGGAGCCGACCCACCCCTGGGGAGCTCTCCAGGGCTCCCTAAGAACCGCGTGTGGTAGCTGGAGTCCATCATGAATGGACCACGAGAGATGGGGAGCCCCGTCTAGCCGCCCAACCATCTCTGCCACCTCTGCCCCAAGAAGTGGTTACGGCCTTGCCTGCAATGCTCTTGCCATTGTGCTGGGGGAAGGGACTGGTCCTTGGCACACGTACAGAGCCCCAGGGCAGGTCCAGGGGTCCCCGGTGCTTCCAGAAGCCGGGGTCTACCCCACGCATCCGTCCTCACAGCCAGAGGGTCCGGTCTCCCCACAGCCCCCCAACATGCCTATAGCTCTGGGGGAGGAGGTGGAGGAAGGTCCCTGTGTCTGTCTCCTGGGACCCCGCTCCATCCTGGGGCCGCACGGGGGAGCAGGACTCAGCATCCAGGTCACACCTCTGATTGGAATTTCTAATCTGGGGGCTGCTGGGAGGTTATGGTAGCTTTTAAAAACTGAAAGAGTATCCGTTTAAAGATCATAAGCTTCTGGCCTCCGCACAGCCTCTCAGACTCTGCCCGGCTCCTCTCGCAGCTGGCTATGCTGTCTTGCCCTGTTCTTGAAGCAGACTCACCCAGCATTGGCCCCAGGACCTTTGCACTTGGAGTCTCCCTGGACTGAGATCCTTCCACTCTGTAAGCCTGATTGGTTCCGGTTCTTCCAGAGCATTGTTCCCTCCCCGCCTGCCCACAGTTGCCACCTGCGCACCCACCAGTGCCCGACACTATAGCACACACTGCGTCCTTTATCGAGAATGTTCGCTCCACCAAGCAAGAGATCCTGGCAACCGCGTACACCGTGTGGCATACAGGAGGCGCTCAGTCAGTGCTGGCGGAAGGAGTGCCCGGCAACGGGTCTTTGCTGGGCTTACGAAGCTTCAGGAATGTTCCTGGCCAAGCAGGGAGAGGAGCCCCCGTCAGGTCTCTAATGAGGTTAAGCGCCGCTTCTTCCTGTGCCCCGTAAACTTAGGTGATTCTCGAATGAGCTCGGGCGCTCGTGAGTGACAGGCCCGAGGATGTCAGGGGCTGCAGCTGGCTGCTCCAACGTGGATCCTGCGTGGACATTGGGGTGGGGGACGCCAGGGGACGGACAGCTGGCCCCCTCCCCTGCGCCTCTCATGCAGTCATAGCCGTGGGCTGGGAGGCGCAGGGCAGCTGGGTCCTGCCTGGATCCCCGCACATCACTGGATCCACTAATGGGATTTCAATGCTGTGCCTACCAGTAGGGTGCTTGTTACCTGCAGGGCACTGTGCACCCCAGAGGTAGCAGAAAGGGGCTGGGGGGATAGTTAGGAGCGGGGGTGGCGATCCTCAGGTAGGCAGGCAGGGCCACATCTGGGTTGCCCAAAGCAACCACTTCCTCTGTCCAGATTAAAAACAGCCTCTCCACCCCTGACGGGAGGGCGTTTTGTTTTTCTATGAAAATATTTTAAAAGGCAATTGATGAGTTGTGGGGGGCAGCGACAGGCTAAAGGGTAAATTGGACCCTTTGGGCCAGGCAGAGCAACTAGCCCCTCTGTGCCTCAGTTTCCTTGCCTAGAAAATGGGGCCAAAGACGCGCAAACATCACAGGCCAACGGCCAGAGTGAAACGAAGCCATGTTTGTGGGGGGAGTCAGGGGAACACATCCGCATGCCAGATATCACTAGTCACCTGAGTACAAGCACTAGCCCAGCTCCAAAAGCCCCGAGCAGTGCATTTCCGTAGCTGGCATCTAGTCAGCCAGGAAAAAATAAAAGCCAGCAGCGAGCTAAGCTCGCTCTTCCCAAAATTGCTGTGGCTGGCCTAGAAGGCCCTAGAAACATCCAGAATGCCAGTGGAAGAAGGCTGCTGGGACGTGCACAGAGACCCTTCCTACCCCTTTTCTCTACGCTCTTGGCGGAGGACACCTGGTGGTTCCTTCTCCACCCTCACACCCCCTCAGCATCTGTACCCCGAAACCAGGCTGCATCTGTTTCGCTTCAGATGACCCCTGATCAACTCCTTAGCAACTCAACACCCCTCCCACCACACCGCCCAAAATAGACCCTGAAGAAGCGCAAGTCCAAACTTTGTCTGGACTCGACATCACCTGAGAGTAGATTTTAAAAATCCAGAAGGAGGTGGGCCGGGTTAAAGACCCCCCCCCAAGCAATTCCTGTGGGTGGCCAAGATCAGGGCCACCAGAGCTAAGGGAGGCACAAATGGGGGAGGAGGAAGGTATTGCCTTCCAGAGTCCAGGAGGGTGGAGCTGGGCTGCACGCCCCCAAACACACACACACACACATCCTCATCACACACCCAAACACACACACGTACACACACTCATGCACACTTACACACGTGCACACACTGAAGGACCTGAAGACACTCAGCCGGCCAAAGGCAGGCACAGGGACCCGGGAAGATTTTTCTGTGTCCCCCTCCCCAGGGCAATACAGACAGGCTTCAGCCAGAACTGGGTCCCTCCAGGGAGCTCCCAGACAGGCAATGGATTCTTGAATTTCCTGACCTGAGGTTCCAGTCTCCCCCACCCCCAAATCCACATCCACACCCCAAGGTGAAGGCAAAGAAAAGCTTTTGGGGATTTGTTTAAGTTTCCCCACTTAGCCACCCTGGACAGGAAAGGGGCAGGAGTCAAGTGAAGGAGACCTGAGTGCTGGGGGTCAGCCGCCTTTGGGGAGTTGGGAGTCTGCCCAGCCCCCAGCCCTGTAGCCCCGGGTTCAATTGGGGAGCAGCGGCTGCCTCAGATCACCTAGACCGGGTGACCCGGCGCTGGGCATAGGCGCTGGCTTGGGCAATGAGTGGCTTTATTGACGGGCGCCTCTGGTCGGCCCTCCCATTGGGGGATAAGGGTCCCCCGCTTCTTACCGCTCGGGCCTCGCTGGGTCTTGGGGTCTCCGCGGCGGCGGTGCGGGCATCCAGGGTGCCCAGCGATAGCGCGTAGAAGGGGGGGCTGGGGCTGGGGCTGGGGGGCAGCCCCGAGTCGGGACTGTCGAGCAGCCCGTCGCGGCTCTGTTCCCGCAGGTCCCCTACGGCCTGCAAATGCAAGTGACCCACCATGGCTGGTGGGCGCGAGGAGCGGGCCCCGGAGGCTCGGGGCTGCTCCACGACGATGAGGACTCGGGGCTGGGGACCTGCGGCCGCCCGCGGGATACCCCGATCCGACCCCCAATCCCAGCCGATCCGATCCACCCCCAATCCCAGCCGTCCGTCCGCCGCCCGCGCCTCCGTCTTGGCGCCGCCTACTCCCCCGCCCTCCGCCGGCCTCGCCGTGGGCAGCGCCCGGGACACCGCCTCGGGCTGGCTGTGGCTCCTTGACGGGCCACCCACGGGGCCACCCACCGGGCCAGGGCCGGGCATCGTCGAGCACCTATCTGGGGGCCACCCGGAGTGTTGGTCTGGATTCCAGCGGTGCTGCTGGGAACCCCACGTCTAAGGAGACCCTGGGGTCCCTCTGGTGCAATTTCAGCAGCCTCCCTGCGGCTGGGGGCTGTCACTTCCCGGGAGGGGACAGGATGGTTGAAGGCCTCTGGGCTCCAGACCTGGACCTGACCCCCTTTCCACCCGTGACCCCGATCTTACAGTGTCACATGACAGACATCACCAGAGCTCAGGGGGGAGGGGGAAAACCCAGGTGACTGTCTCTTCAAGTGGGTCTTGCAGAGGCTCCAGGAAGCCCACCATGTCCCTCCAGAGTGAGGAGTCTGAATCCTGCTTTCTTATTAGAGACTGGGGGGAGCACGGCTCCGCTCAACCTCCAGCCTTGAACCAGGACACACAGCTAGTAAATAAATACCGGCGTGAGCTGATTGGATGGGACCCACAAGAGACATCACACCCTGGAAGGTTCTAGAGGACAAAAGAAAATACAGCAGCAGGATGGGTCTTCTGTGCCCCAGACCTGCTTTACCAGAAGGGGGCTGGATTACCGGCCATCTTGGGAGAAAGGTGGTGTCTGTGAGCCAATGCCACCTGCCTGAACCCCAACAGTGGATCTAAACTCAGGGACAGTCTAGGGCTGAGCCCTGCTGCCCATGAGTCAAGACCCTTTTCTCTTTGATGGCCAGTGGCCATCAAGTAGCCTGAGACAGTCACCAAGGACGGGGGGGGGGGGGGGGAGCAAGGCTTCTAAAGGACAGGGTCACCAGCTTTATTAAAAATGCTGATCTGGGGCTGGAGAGACAGCTCAGGGGTTAAGATTCTGCCTTGCAAGCAGAAGGTCCTGAGTTCGGATCCCAGATCCCATGTAAAAACGCCAGGCGGAAACAATGGTGGCCTGCACTTCTGGCTCTGATAGGTGGAGCCTGGGAAATCCCAGAGCAAAGCAAGAAGGAGGTAAAAACAGTCCAGGTTATTCCCAAAGTCACCCCTTGGACTTCCACAGAGATACACAGTACCTCTCTCTCTCTCTCTCTCTCTCTCTCTCTCTCTCTCTCTCTCTCTCACTCACAGACACACACACATAAAATAAAATAAAATAAAATAAAATAAAATAAAATAAAATAAAATAAAATAAACAAAAAAATGTTTTTAAATGCTGATCTTGGGGCCAGCAAGAGGGTTTGTGGGCGAGGCTCCTGCTCGCAAACCTGACAACCCAAGTTCAATCCCTGGACGCCCACATGGTAGAAGGCGAGAACCAATTTGTGAAAGTTGTCCTGTGACCCCCACCTGGGAGCCCCCCCATAACTAAAGAAAACAAACACTGTCTTTTGACCAATTTTCGACTATTACACATCGCATTAGAACCAGCCCTGACATCAGCGCTGGGGCCCGAGGCTCCTCGCTGCAGGGGTGGGGGGGGGGGCTTTTCTGTCACACCCAAAAGAGGAGCCTTCAGGACAATGGCTGCCAGAGTTCCAGAAGTTTCCCCACACCTGAACACCACTTTCCCCTGGAAGTGATGGTGTCTTGCAGCGTGACACCAGCCGGAGACACGGGGACACCATCAATCAGGAGAAATGCAGGCGCCTTGCAAATGTCAACCCCCCAGTGAACGTCGTGCAAGTGATGGTGGTTGTGACCTCCGCGGATGTGTGGGTGTGCAGGGCGCCTGAGACTCTGGGGCAGTTTCAGCTCTGGGCGGGTGGTCTGAGGCTGGCAGAGAAGACTGGACAAAGCTTCCATAGATACTTGCAGCGCGGGGTGCCGGCCTGACCTTGGAGGCAGGTGGGGGCCTGGAAGCAGGGTTTGTGGGGAGCTGAGCCCCTCCTCCAATTAAGGGGTGCCACAGAGAGGGTCGAAGCAGCCAGGCGCTTCGCATTGCACACACGCACGCACATCACATGCACATCTCCTGCTGGGGAGAAAGAAGGGGAGACCCGCCCCCAACTGCACACACACCCATCAAGAGGCATCTGGGACTCCTGGACAGGAAGAAAGGAAGGAACAGGGGTGGGCGCCCACATAAGGTCCCAGCCCTTTCCCTGGAAGGCAACGCTACAGGGGGAACCTTTGGGAGGCGCAGGAGATGGAAGGAAACGGGGCTCCTTCCCAAAGGTCTCTGCGCACGCATGCGTGAACCCTGCAAGCGTGCAACGTGCATGCCTATTTCCCTCCATTCTTCAGACAGGGCTCAGAGATGTTGAGCCACCTGCTCAATGTCACACAGCTGTGAAAGCCAGCCCAGCAGCCTCTGCGATGGAGAGGGAGGAGGAGGATGTCGCTGGGTCCCCGTAGCTCATGAATTGCGGGAGGACAGGGTCCGAGTGCCCAGGCCTTCTGTGGTCTGCAGGGAACACATCGAAGCAGACAGACTGATGGGGGGAGCACACCAGAGACCCCAAAGCTGGGCTGAGAGCAGAGAATCAGCTGACACCCTGACCCCCCTGTGTTTACACAAGTCCATTTTCTTGTTCAGATGACTTACCAGAAAGGTCGGGGTCCCCATGGCGGTCCGATCCAGGGGTGGGGTAGGGGCAGGAGGAGAGGGGGGAATAGGGGAGCTCAGCCAGGTGCCTCTGCTCCACCTTTGGCTGAGCCCAGGGAATCGACCAACCGCATCTACAACCAGAGCTGAGGGAGGCGGAGCTTCTAGTTCGCCAAGCCCAACCAGTTCACTCCATCTTACCTGCTGGGGGATCAGCCTTATTGAAATAATTCTTCACAGATGCACCTAAGGACTCGGCTCCTGATTGTGAGTCCACACCTGAAAATAAGTGACGCGCGGTGAGGTGAAAGAGGAGGAACCTAGATCCTTAGACAGGGTGATTGCATGGTGAAGCCCCTCGAGGGCCAGTTGGAAGGCTCCAGCCACACCTTTGAGAGCTATCACTGGGATCTCCCTGGACACAGCTGCTCACAGCGCAGAGGAGAATGCCATGAGCTTGGCTTGAGGTGCCGTGTATGTATGTATGTGTGTATGTGTGTGTGTGTGTGTGTGTGTGTGTGCACACATGCACGTGAATGCATGTGTATATCTGCAACATATTCCAAAAGAGACCTATAGCAGTCGCCTGCATGGTTGTTGATAAATCACGGTCAAACGGCTTAAGGGAACAAGAGTTTATTTTCTTTTTATTTATTTATTTATTTATTTTTTAATTTTGTATTTTTTTATTTTTATTTCAGCTCATACAAACTTATTAGGTACACCAGTTCCCTCCCTCCCTCCTCCTCCCCCTGTACCCCTTGCTCCCCCTCCCCATCCCTCTCCCTCCCCATCCCCCAGTGCCTCCCACCCCAATTCCCAGAGAGTCTTTTCTTGTGCATGTCTGATTTTCCTCTGGGCCCTCCTCTCCGATGACGTACAAGGACCGAGTTTATTTTCTTATGACAGTCAGGTTACAGTTCTCAGTCCAGCTTGATAGGAGAGCACACACCAACACCAGGGCCGAGGGAACTGGCCACTATCACCATATAATGGCTGAGAGAGGGACGATCCTTACTTGCCAGACCAGCATGTCTGGCCAAGTGTACACAAGGATGCCAACTTTCTCAAACAGTTCTTGGTATTTCATTCCAGGACCTAGTCCCACCTACCATGGGCTGGGCCTTCCCCATCAACTAGACAATCTCCTGCAGGTTTGCTCTGGGCTTAACTCAACCATTAATTCTCTACAAATGTGCCCAGAGCTCAAACCTCAACTGTCAAGTTGACACCTGTGTTTAACCATGACAGGGCCCTGCAGACAGCATAGGAGTATGTTTCCGTGCCAGGCGGTGAGACCCAAGGCCCTCAGGCCAGAAGGTCATCCTGCACACCTTACCACCTGCCCCGCTGCCCTGCCTGCCCTGCCGCCCTGCCCCCCAATAGGATCACGGCCCCTAGGAAAGTATTTCTGGCTGCAGACACCCTGGGCTGCTGGGTGGGATCCAGTGCACCATCCTGGCTTCCCTGCATCTCAGGTGCCCATCATAAAACAGGGGACAGGGGCTGGAGAGGTGGCTCAGAGGTTAAGCCTCGGCCTTGCAGGCAGAGAGTCCTGCGTTCAGATCCTAGACCCCACGTATAGACGCCAGGCGGAAGCGGGGGCGGCCTGCGTTTCTGGTCCTGGTAGGGCGGAGCCTGTGAATCCTGGGGCAGAGTAAACAAGGAGGAGCTGGAGGCGTCCATGGTGGTTCCCGAATTCGCCCGTGGTTCTACACATACGCGCGCGCACAATTGAATAAAAAATATAATAAAAATTAAAAAAAAAAAAACAGGGGTGACAGACAGGAGGAAACCTACCTGGGTCCACAATACAGAAGTGGGGGGCGGGCCCGGAAGTACCAGAAGTGAGTGCCAGGCATCAGCTGGGCTCCAGATGGACAGCCAGGGACTCAGGCACCTAAATGCTGCAGCCCTGCACCCACACAATCAGCGAGAGAATCAGCAGGCTTAAAATGAGGGGGAGGCGAGATGGCTCAGTGGGTAAAGGCGCTTGCTGCAAAAGCCCAATGACCTGAGTTCTATCCCCAGGACTCACAGAAAGGTGGAAGGAGAAAACCAACTCCACACCTGGACACATGCACTGTGGCCCATGCATGCATGTGAGCGCACACACACACACACACACACGCTTATATGTACACATATGTATGTCCTACATACATACACACCCACACATGCGTGCACATGACACACACAAAGATACACATGTACTTCAGCAACATGGATGAACACAGTGTGGCACAGACCTCTCTCCCATGCATATAGCAAAACACCAACTCTGCTGCCCCCCAGAACCAAGTCCATGATGAACACGCTGAGGTTTGAAGTGGCCACAGACAGGGGAAGGAGGGGGGAGGAAGGGGGACAGAGGGCAGAAGCAGGAGGAAGGGTGGGTGGGGGAGGGACAGAGGGGATGGGAGGAGCTGAGGGAAGGACCCAGGGGGCACCTGGGGTAGCCGGTGGTGTTTTCCCATCAGCCCCGGGCAGGGGCTGCCTGGGTTGTCCGCGGGGCCCTGAGGGCGTGAAGCGAGTCACACTGAGACCAAGTCAACCGCAAATGGGGTATTCAGGGCTGCACATGCAGGACCCCAGCCTGGGGAGGAACTGGGGGTGCCTGCCTGCTGTGGGGGACGGGGAGGGGGGTTAGAGGGAGAGGTGGGCTTTCTTCGGTGTCCAGCTTTGCCTGGAGGACAGTCCCTGGCCCAGGGTCCAGCATGTGCCAACATATCCCCACCTGGACAGGGGGCCTTTGGTCAGTCACAGCTGGGCACAGTGCCCGTTCACTGCCCTCCCACGTATGTCTCTTGGCCCTTGGTGTTCCCTTGGGAGTCAGCTCTTGCTCCCGGCTGGGGGTGGGGTGGGCCAGTGATCAGGACACGGAGACCTGAGCTGCTGACCCTGTGTGTTTGGGGACAAGGGCCTCTCAGTGCCTGGTGGTCAGTGACTCTGCTGCCCAGCTCCTTCTTGGGGTTCCCCAACTCCTTCCCAGGGCTCCCTGACTCCCCCCTGGGCTCCCTGACTACCCCCCCCCCGGGGCTCCCTGACTCCTCCCTAGGGCTCCCCAGCTCCTCCCTAGCAGGAATTTGCCCCTCTCCCGTCGGGCTGCCTGCAGCTCTGCCTCCAGCGCCTCCCCAACCACAAACTCAAACCTATTTCTGCTCTGAGCCATTAAATAAGCCAGGCGGAGACGCTGGGGGTCGGGCCACGCAGGCTGCCAGCCAGTGATCTGGGGAAGCTGGAGCGCCCCGGAAAGCTGAAGGAGCGATGCTCAGGATGCCCAGATGGAAGGATCTTGCCTTCTGCAAAGCCACTGGACGCCCATCCCAGACCCCACAAGAATGGCCCCCACAACCACACTGGTGGGGCATCCTGTCTGCAGCACCGTGTCTTCTCTGCCCATCAGATCCCCTCATCCCCAATTTTCCTGGTAGTGCTTTGGGCCCGGGAAAGGCTGAGCATTTAAAGTGTTCATCCCACGAGCAACAGAACTTGAGTTCAGATCCCGCGTACAATGCCTAGCAAATGTGGCCGGTCACCTTAATAACCAGTCTCAGGGGACGCAGCCTGGAAACCCCCAGAGCAGCTGGCCAGCCGCCCTGGCCCTGATGCTGCTCTGGGCTTAGAGACCCAGATTCACGGCACCAAGGAGAAAGAGTAGTGGAAGATGATTCCTGATACCAATCCTGGGCCTCTGCACACATGTGCACAGCCACATACGTGTGCATACAGGCCCACACGTGTGCACGCCCACACATGTGCATGTGTACACACATGTGCACCCACACGCATGTGCACCTGCACATGTGAACACAAGTGTATGTGCCTCGCACACTCATGTGGGAAAAGGAAAGGCGCGGAGCTCTTGGTGGCTGCGACAGTCCGCGGTCTCGGTGGTCCTTGCCTCTGCACATCGCTGTGGGGGAGGCAGGGCTTTGGTCGGAGCTGCACCCTGGCTGGTGGCGGGTCAGTGAGCTCAGGCCGAGAGGCCAGTGGCTTGGCATCTCCCAGCCTCCTGAGTGGCTATTCATGGTCACGTGACAGGCCACGTGGACCCTCCTGTACACCGCCGCCCCGCCCATGGCCCGGGCGCACCCTGCCGTCCCCGCGCTCAGGTGGCTGAGGCAGGAGGATTGCTTTGAGTTTGAGGCCAGCCTGGGCTCAGCGACCTCCCTCAAGGATCAAAAAGAAAAGGGAACCGTAAAGAAAGGAGAACTTGGACAAGTTCATGGAAACAGTAAAATGCAATTTGCTGATTTTCTTTAACTGAAGAAAGTGTGGGTTCTACTTGAGTTCTTAGCGGAAAAGGTGAAGAATGAGGAGCATGAGACGGCTCAGAGATAAAGGCGCTTGCCATACAAGTCCGGGACCCAGGTTCGATCCCCGGCCCCACACATGGGGAAGGAGGGAAATGGGTCCCAGAAGAAATGCATTTTAAACAGTGAAAAAGAATGAAGGTTTTCTTTTTCCCCTTCGCTGTCTGTATTTTCCCCATGAAGGATGTAGACGGCCAGCCAGCCCTTGAGCATGCGGTGCAGAGCAGCCCACGGGTCTTTCTGGAAGGTGTCTGGTTCCTGTTCCCCCCCCAATGCCGGCCCCTCCCGACTCTCACGCTCATCTTTGGGGACATTCTTGCGGCAAACATCAGCGCGAGCAGGAAGCCGGTGCTCTGAATCCAAAGAGAAGGAAAACAAGAGCGAAGGAAGGACAGGTAAACACAAAGAGGAAGGAAAGTGGGATGCGGCGCTGTATGCCAGTCACCCCAGCACTTAGAGGAGGAGGAGGAGGAGGAGGAGACTGAGGATCGGTGGTCGGTCATCCTCGGTGAAACTATGCATGAGACATTGTCTGAAGATAAAATAAAATGGAAGAAGAGGAGGGGGCAGGAGAGGAGGAAGAAGGAGGGGGACGACACATAGGTTTAGGTTTAGGAATGCTTCTCGGGGATCCCACTGGATCTTGGAGTTCAAAGCGCTTCAGCAGAAATGAGGGACAGGTTCCGGAGACGCCCCCGGGAGCTCCTACTAAGGTGTGCTTGCTAGCTTGTTTCCTTTCTCCCCTGCGGCCGCGGCATGAATGCCGCCCTTGTGCAAAGCCCGGCGGGAGCGACCAGACGCTGCGCTGCACAATGGATCGATTGTGGGGAGCCCCGCGCACTGTGGGGTGCGGCTGAGCTGTGCTGACTGCTGAGGCTGGAGAGTCACAGGCTGAGCTGCGCCCCTCCCACGGCCCAACACGGCCACGGCTGACCCCTTGATACCTGTCTCGGTCCCCACTTCCCACCCCCCAGCTCTGTTCCTTTGCTAGGACACTACAAGTCCCTGCCACCATTCGCCTGGTGGCCCTGACTATTTTCAGAGGTCATTAGAGGGTGACTCTCAACTTTCTCCTGTTCTCTGAATGGGAGCTGAGCTCCCCCCGAAGGCCTGGTGAGAAATTCTTGACACTGAGTTGAATGGAGCAAGGGCTGAGCCCTGTGGCCCACCTCTGGAGACCTCCCTGCAGGTGGACGTGGGGTGGCTGTGAAGCCAGTTATTCCTGAGGCACGGTCCCTCACTGGCCTGGAGCTGGCTGATGGGGCCAGGCCGGCTGTCCAGCAAGCCTGGTCATCTCCGTTCCCAGTGCGTGAATAACAACCGCAGGTCACAGAGCTCGATCTGTCTACAACACCAAGCAAGCGGCCCGGTGAGATGGCTTAGCAGGTCTGGAGCCTGCCTGGCAACCCAAGGGTCTGAGTTCGACCCCCCACAGCCCACACTGGGTGGAAGAAGAGAAGTGACTTTCAAAAGTCACCGCCTGACCTCCCCTACCATAAATGAAAAAATGAAAAACCAGCCGCACAAGCAGACCACCCTGGCCCTCCTCACTGAAGTGAGTCAGTCTCTGAACCGTGGGGGGGAGGACCGCCCTCCGTAGACCTGCTGCCCCCAGAAGACATGTCCTCTGTGACTTGGTCCTGTCCCAGTCCTGTCACTCTGTGGCCGGCTTCCTCCAGCCTCCAGCAGGTCATCCATTCACTCAACAAACACTCTGCTGAGGATTTCACAAACATGGCGAGTGATGAAGATACAACGACGCTATGGCCACCCGCGCCCTCCAGCACAGCTGGCCTCCTGCCCACATCTGCTGACAAGCCCTCCGTTAATGCTCCCCGCCTCCACCACCCGAGTCCCCCACTTGACGCTCGGTGCTCCTTGGTCCTCAGGGACACCCCTCCCCCAATCCAGCACAGTGGGGTCACTTGTGGTGGGGCTGTCCCTGACCTCTGTGGAGTCTGCCATGCCCTTCCTCCCTTCTGGAACTTTCTGGTTTTTTTTTTAACAATTTTTTTTTTTATTCAATTGTGCATGTGTATATGTGTGTGTGTGTGTGTAGAACCACGGACGAATTCGGGAACCACCATGGACCGCCTCCTCCTTGTTTACTCTGCCCCGGGACTCACAGGCTCCGCCCTACCAGGACCGGAAACGCAGGCCGCCCCCTCTTCTGCCGGGCGTCTATACATGGGGTCTAGGATCTGAACTCAGGACCTTCTGCCTGCAAGGCAGAGGCTTAACCCCTGAGCCAACTCTCCAGCCCCCTGATTTTTCTTTTAACCTCTCTCCTTCCAGCCTTTAAACTCTGTTCTTCACAATCCCGTCCGTTCCCAAGGGACCACATCCCACGCTGACCACTTTCCCGCTAGGGAACGTGTCTGGCACCTCAGATTTGAAAGCCCTTCCTTCTAGAAGACTTCCCAAGGAGGTAGGTGCCATCGCCTCCTCAGTCACAACGTGGCCAACCCCACTTTAGAGATGACAGACCCAGGCACAGAGAAGTCGAGCCTGTGGCTCCAGGTCACACAGAGGAAAAAGGTAGAACTGAGCTGGCTGCGGAACCCCACTTCTGATGAGCGTGTGGGGACAGGAGCACTGGGAAGCCAGTGTCCGAGCAGTCCAGAGGCAGATGAGTGACAGCAACAGGGTGGGGTGGTCCCTGCGGCCATGCCCCGGGGGTAGGCTCTGAGAATCCTCGCCCACATGGCCCGCCAGTGTGCCCGGGACCCCTCAAAGGAGAAGCCATGTTCTGAAGAAGCATGAGGATCCGAGTTCAGATCCCCAGAATCCGTGCAAAGTGGACTCCTGTTACCACCCAGGACCCCCAGGGCACGCGGCTGGGCTACCCTGGCTGCAGGCGAGCGCTGGATTTCAATAGAGAGATCCTGTCTCAGTAATAAGAGTGGAGAGTGGATACTCAGGGATTAGTGCCTCCGCCTCTCAAACAAAAGACCTGAGTTCGGATCCCCAGACCCCATGTAAAAATGCTGGGCAGAAATGGTGGCGGCCTGCCATTCCAGCCCTGGGAGGCAGAGCCTAGGAAAGCCCGGAGCAAAGCAATAAGGAGGCGGAGGAATCCAGGGTGACTCATGATGTCACCACAAGCTTGTACACACACACGCACACACGCACATAAACACACCCACCCCGCAGTCCATCTGGGCAGTAGGTCACATGGGACAAGGGTCAAGGCAGAGAACAGACAGGAAATGGGGCTGGACCATGAAGCCTCAAGGCCCGCCCTCAGCAGCAAGGTTCCACCCCCAAAGATTCCACCCCCACCCCACCCCAGCAGCACAAGGTGCACCAGGCATTTGGGCCACTCCAGTGGAGGGGACAGGCCCCCTGCTGTCCCTGTGGCCAGGATTCTCCCCAGAGGAGTCAGAGGACTCCCTGGGGGACAGAGAGGCGCTGCTGCAACTTTGAGGGGAGACATTTCAAAATAGCAGCCCCACACACCCGATCCCACGGCTGTGTTCCCAGCACAAGGCATTGGGTGTGAGGTGGTAAAAATGAACACGTACATCCCCCCCAAAAGCACCCGAGTTCCTGCTCCTAGGTTCCCGGCCCTTGCTAATTATGGGGGAGCTGCAGGCGGCTGGAGGGGAACCCTTCCCCCCCCTCATTGCCCCAGGGCCGGCTTCTTGCCAAACTTAGACTGCGCCCCCTGCAGGCCGGACTCGCCCATTGCAGCTTCTGCCCCCCCCCTCAAATTTCAAGCGCCTGGTAGAACCTCCATTCTATATGGGGGTGCAGTGAATCACCCCATTTAATAAAGACCTCACTTGAGAGGGTTGTGGGTTCTGGCTTCTTGTGTAATTGAATGGGACCAGGGCAGGAAATTTGCCAGTGAAAAAAGGTTTCTCAGTGATCAACAACTAAAAAGTAAGTCAACTTCATAAGAGGTCCGAGGTGTTTCTGCAGCTGTGTGGGTACTGGGGCCTGTGACTTGCCCGCGTCCTGGGTTTTGAAATCAGGATTCACGGTGCACTACCCCTGCCAGAGATGCCTGGGCTCAGATTCGAGGCCACCGTGTGTGTGTGTGTGTGTGGTGTGTGTGTGTGTGTGTGTGTGTGTGTGTGTTGGGGGGGTCCACATCGGTTCTATGCACATATAAAGATGGGGAAACATGATAGACTTTGAGTACGTCTCGCCATCACAGTTCAGCACATAAAAAATCAAATGACGGCATCTTTGTGGCACGCTATGTTAGAAGGTTCCATTTAAAAAACTGATGTTTGAGTTTCTGGGGGAAAAAAAATCCTTGGATGAACTGTGATTTGGGGCTGGAACGGAATTCCCGACAATTTTTGAAATGGCCCCAAATGTATTCCTGCCACTTTGTATTTCTGCAAAGTGGGGTTTCAGCGCCGATCGTTATGAAATCAAAATAGAGATCGGCTGTGAAATGTGCTGAAGACGCATGTCTCTAGGCCTTAGGTATTCAGTCCAGATTCGATGCTCCCGTGCAAAAATAAGCCAGCAAGTCACAAGCGGATGGGCTTGCTTTGGTCTTTGATAGTCGAAAAAATTATGTGCATATCAAAGAAATGTTTGAAAATAAATTTCCTTATGATTTATGATCACCAAACATTTTACTTAAGAATATTTTAAGTATTCATACATTAGGGACCAGATGAAAGTTTCTTTGGTGAAAAGGAGCCATGAGTTGAGTTTAACAAGTCCTCAGTTGGGGGTCACTGGGTCAGAGCTGAGGGGTTCGTGGGTAGCTCTATGGGAAGAGTCCTGGCGTGGTATACAGAGTTCAGGGCTCAATTCTCATCACCGGGGAACGAGGCATGGTGCACACTCAGAGTTCAGATGCCCGGATCCCATGCAGAACACCAGGTGGGCGTGGCAGCCTGCCTGCCGTTCTAGCCTGGAATGGCCAGAGCCAGCTGGTGGGTCAGACTAACCCTACAGGCGGGCTCAGGGTTTCATCAGAGACCCAGCCTGAGAAGAATAAGGTGGAAGAGCGAAGCAGGACGATTGCCAATTATCAACCACACCTGTGCATGCACACACATACATGCGCGTGAATACGCACCCGCCCATGCCCACCACATACACTTGAAAATGGAAGGAATGAGTCAACCCAGAGCCGAAGGGTGTTATGCTGTCTTTCTTCCAGCACAAAGCTGTCGGACAGGGCCTAGTGTCTCCAAGAGCCCAGCGCTCCTCCCACTCCCATCCTCCTCTCCGCCCCTCCCCGCCCTCGGCCCTCCCCCAGCTGCACGGGTAAGGTGGGGGCGGGGCTGTCTGTGTGGCTAAGGCCTCACCATAGGCCCCACCCCCAGGTCCCAGACCCCGCCCCCAGGCAATCCAGGCCCCGCCCCAGACATCTACCTCAAGGCCTTCAGTGCCCCCCCCATCCACGCCCCCAAGTCCTCAGGCCCCGCCCCTAAGCCCCCAGGCCAACTCTCCCCGGCAGCTAGGCCCTGCCCCCAGACCCCAGGTTCCCACACCTCAGACCCCAGGCCCCCAGACTCCAAGCCCCCAGGCCCTGCTCCATGCACAGAAAGCCAGGTGCCCACGTCGAGCGGATCCGGGGGCGGGGTGGGGGGGATGGGGTGGGGGGAGGCGGGGGCGGGCACTAGGGTCTGGGAATCTGGCCAAAGCCGTGTTTCCCACCCATGACCACTCTCAGAAGTGCGTGCACCCTCCCCGACCCTCCTCATCAGCACTAAGGGCTCTCTCTTCTGTTCTTGGACGCCATCCAGAACCTTCCTAAGCAGGTCCATTGAGTAAGGAGCAGCAGGACCCCAATTATACACACGGCCGCCGCCGGCTCCTCCCCGGCCCTTCCGGCCTCAGCGGCTGAGTCAATAATTAACAGCCCAGCAGGCAGCCTGGTCCCCCCCAGCCGGGAGGGTGGGTGGGAGACTTCGCAGCCCCCCTCCTGTCCTCTCCGCCCCCCCAGCTGGGTGGAAGCTGTTTCTAGAGGCCGGGGCGAACCACGCCGGGGCGTTGAGAGGCGCCCCCTGATTTGGGGCGCTCCCTCGCCTTCCTGCCGGTGACTCCTGTCTCTTCAAAGTGTACAAAAGCGCAAACCCAATTCTTGGTTCATAAGGCCAAGAACGCAGTGGGACCGGAGCTGCTGGCCGGGAGAACCTGCTTCCTAGTCTTGTTTTTGAAAAGTATTTGATTTCGAGAGAGAGAGAGAGAGAGAGAGAGAGAGAGAGAGAGAGAGAGAGAGAGAGAGAGAGAGAGAGAGAGAATCCCCGCCCCGCGTATGTTGGAGGTCAGACGACTTGCTTCCCACCTCGTGGGCTTCCGCGGATTGAACTTAGGTCGCCAGGTTTGGGAACAGGCGCCTAACCCACCCAACCACCTTCCCACCCTTGTGTGTTTTTTACAAAAGCTTCACAAGGGCTGGGGAGAGGGCTCAGGGGTTAAAGCCTTTGCGTCGCAAGCAAAAGGACCTGAGTTCTGATCCTCAGATCACAGGTAAGAAATCAAGGCTGTCCTGGTGGGAGGAGCCAGCGGAACTACCAGGAGAAGATCACGTGTCCACATTCCTCCTGCTCTCTGGTCCATGGGATATGTGAGTGTGGGCGGCCGTTAGAAGATTCCAGACAGAAGCCATTCCCCAGCATTCCAGCCAGACCCCAGAGTGGCCCGGAGCAGAGGCCAGAGACTTTGCAGCCTGCTGAGCCCTTGAGCGCCTCACCAAGGAGTGTGGCCAGGGAGAGGGCCATGGTGGGCACTGCTCAGCCCCTGCGGGGCCAGGGGTCTCCTGGCTGACAGCACTTGCTGGCCATTGTGAGGCTGCCAGCTGCTTCCTGCAGAGTACGCAGCTCCCTGGACGTGTGGACACTGCCCTCTTCCTCCACGCGTGGACACTGTGCTCCTCCCTACGCATCCGCGTACACGTGGACACTGCATCTTTCTCTGCACGGTCCACATACATGGTGGACTCTGCACTCTCCCCCACACACATACACACAGTGGACACTGCACTCTCCCCACGTGCACAGTGGACACTGAGCTCCATCAAGTCCACGTGTATGTGGACACTGCATTCCCCCCCACGTCCATGCGCACAGTGGACGTTGCACTCTCCCCCAGCGCACGTGCACACAAGGCGCCATGGCATCTCTGGGTCCTAATCTCTGCTGCAGCTGCGGGTGGGGGGCAGGCCCTGAGCGGATTCCTCAGAGGCCTGAGGGGAACAAGGCTCCACTGTGGGCGTCCTGGGCGGGGCCCTGCGGGCTCCTGAGGGCTGACACATGCCCCACTGAGGAACAGTCCTGCAGGCAGCTAGGCCCTCCTGCCCTAACTTGTGGGTAGGCTGTGGGCAAGCTGTGGAGGGGAGACTGGGAGCCTGCAGCTGGAGCCGCTGTGCAGACCACCGCTGACCCAGGCCCTGAATACAGGCGCTGTGTTCTCGGAGCCGGAGCCGAGAATGTCTGTGTTTACAAGGAAGTAGGTTGAAGGCGCTGGACCTGCTGGGCGCCAGGCACTGTGTGGGAGTGTGAGGGGGGACCCGCATCTGAATGGAGAAGGTCCAGCCCTCCCTGCCCCCCCCCCCCCCGGAGGCGAATAGCAAGAAGGGGATAGCAAGCCTGGAGATGAATCCCCTGCAGGGCAGTGAGAGAGGATTCTCAGAGGGGTGGTCCCTGGGGAGGGATTTGAAAGCAAAGATGGCTTGGGGGGCTCTGTGTGGCATTTCAGGGGTGCCAGTGGGGCCCTGATATGTCATTTACACAGTCAAAGCTCTTAGAGCACGTGCCAGGTGCCCGGGTGGAGGACATCGAGGAAAGAGGGTAGACAGGGGTGCCCCTTCTTGTGGAACCCTCATCCTGGAGTCTCAAGAATCTCAGGACAGGCGTCAGAAGCTGGACCTGGGCAAGGGTAGGGGGGCTCCAGCTCAGGGGTTACAGCCTCTGCCTCGCAAGCAAGAGGACCCGAGTTTGGATCTCAGATCCCACATAAGATGCTCAGTGGAAATGGTGGGGGCCATTAGAGCAAAGCAAGAAGGAGGTACAAACAATGCAAGGTGTTCCCGAAGTCACCCTTGGGCCTCCACAGGCACACACACTCAAGTGCTCTCTGTACACACACACACACACACACACACACACACACACACACACGTACAAACTGCAGTGTGCCCTGAGGTCCATCCTGGATGACTTTTCCGCTGTCGCTAAGGGGCCTGAGAAGCCCCTACGGGAAGATGCGCGTTGATTCGACCTTGCTGTTTGTGAGTCTCTCCCACTGCATCCCAAATCAAAGCTGTCACATGGGGTGAGGGTTTATCTGACCGAGACCATGATTCATACAATCTGCCCCCCCACTCCTCTGCATGCTCTGTGGGCTCAGAGTAAAGTTGGGGTGAACATGTGACTCTACTGGGCGACAGGAGACATCAACTTCAAACTCGCGTTCAGTGTCTGATCCTCCCACGCTGCCCAGAAGAATCCCGTTCTTGTCCTTGGTAGATTTTATTGTGAAACTTGGCACTCAGTGCTATTAGTAGTAGTGGTAGCAGTAATGTAGTCTGGATTTTGTCAATAAAGACGTGTGTCTGACCCCCTGTCGTGTCCTTGATTTCATCTCTCTGTTCTCAGAGTCCGGACTATTCTCTGACCCAACCCCACACAGCAAGTTTGCCTGAGGGACATGCGATCAAGTGGTGAGTGCCATCAAGCTTAATTGTGAGATTCCCCACACCCCCAGTATATCCCCACCAAGCCACCCCAATCAGGACAGTATTTGAACACTCCAGATCCATCCTGCCAGGGAGCCACGGACACCCCACTACTGTCACAGCAAGGCCTGGTGACTCAACATGCTCCTCGGGCAACCTGGGGGCATGTGGTGGCCTCTTCCTCCAGGCCCTGTGTGTGAGTGACTGAGGGAAGCTGCCAACCCCACGCATGCAGCGGCGGGACACTGTTAGCCAGTCACGGCACCTGGGAAAGGAGGGCCCTTTTTCTCCCATGGGGCAAGAGGAGACCCACATACTGCTACATGGATGGACTGGATGGTAGATGGACAGCCAAGTGGACAGACGGCTGGAAGGATGGGTGGATGGATGGATGGATGGAAGGATGAGTGGGTGGATGGGTGGAAGGATAGGAGGGTGGATGGAAGGATGGGAGGGTGTATGGATGGAAGGATGAGTGTATGGATGGAAGGATAGGTGGGTGGATGGATGGAAGAAGGGTGGGTAGGTGGATGGAAGGATGGGTGGGTGGGTGGAAGGATGGGTGGGTGGGTGGGTGGAAGGATGGGTGGATGGGTGGGAGGATGGAGGATGGGTGGGTGGGTGGATGGAAGGATGGGTGGGTGGGTGGGTGAGTGGATGGAAGGGTGGGTGGGTAGATGGATAGAATGATGGACAGATTGACAGGCTGATGGCTAGATAGATGGGTAGTAGATGGATAGATAGCAGATGACTGGATGTGTGGTGGAAGGAAGGGCCAGTGGGAAGACAGAAAGACAGATGACCCCCCCCAGTCCTGCGCCCATCCATTTCCCTAGTGCTCTTGCCCCACCAGGCCAGTTCACAAACTCCTTGTTCTCTCTGTCCTCTGGGCGGGTCCCAGATCCTGCACACAGGTCCACATTCCCCGTGCACTCCCATACCGTGTGCTCACCGCCCGACCCCTCACCCCCACGCCATGTGTGTGTCCCCTCCTCCACAGCGTAAACCCCCAGCTCCTGCTGACTGCCACACTCAATCCAGCCCCTGCTTGGCCTCACTCCTACATCCAGGAGAAAGAAGTGTCTTGTGTGTGTTTGGCGGCTGCTCTGTCTGCCCAGAGGCCCTGGGTTCGCACCACAAGCCCTGTGTACCCGGCGATCTCAGGGAGCAGGCCGTGGGCTCCTTGCCACGGAGGCGATGAATTTACCCACCTGAGAAAACACGGCCGGAGCTGTGCGCGGCATTGATAAAGCTCTGCTGAGCTGGGCCACGCACGTGCTGACTTCCCACCAACACTGGGGCCTTTGTCCTTTGTCCCTGGCCGCCGCCTGCTGCCAGCTGGAGCAGGGAGGGGAGCCCCCCACCCAGAGGGGAGCCCCCACCCCAAGTGGTGTGTTCAGGAGCCAACGCCAGGGACTAAGTTCTGCAGCTCTAAGTGTGCGGGTTGGGAGGACTAGGCTCCTCTCCCAAGGGCAATGGGGGAGCTGAGCCCTGCCCTGGGGGCCACACACAGCATCCACCAGGGAGGGGGCCACATGCAGTATAGCCTTGGGATAGTGCTGGCCTCCCGTGGGACTCAAGAACACAGTCATCCAAGGTCTTCCAGCCAAGGACCATCCCTGAATACAGATCGACTGTTGGGGTGTCACGAAAAACACTTCCTAGCGGCCCCAAAGAATGAGGGCAGTGGTGCTGAGGAAGGCCAGAGAGAAGCGGGGGAGGGAGGATGCTGGGGGGGCCTTGGAACTACATGACAGGGGGACACAGCACATACCTGCCTACCAACATCCATCCGGATCTGGGGTTCAGTGGTTACCAGACACCACACACAGGTAAGCAAGATGGATGGCTCCTGGGGGCAGAGAGACTCGGGGTGTGTACGGGGGAAACACACCATTTGGCTGTGTGACCAAGAGCTGGCACTTGCTAAACATGCTGCTGCAGACGCGATTCTCCACGAAGTGATGAGGCTGGGGAGACGGCTACGCAGGGAAGCACTTGCCATGCGAGACGCAAGATGGACTTCAGGTTCCCAGAGCCCCATGTAAAGTCCCAGGTGGGTACGGTGACCCACCAGAAGGCAGAGCCTGGGAATCCCCAGAGCAAGGAATGGGCCAGGACTATTCGGAGGGTTTAGAGACCCAGCCTCAAAATAGAAAGATGGAAGAATGACGGATGGTGATTTCCGATAGTAACCTTGGGCCACACAAGCACGTGCAGCTGAGCACATGTGCATCCACATACATGCAAGCACGCACCACACGCACACACACGAAATATGCATGCGCCTATATACACATATACACACGCACGCACACATGCAAGCACACATACACGTCCATGCACGTATGCACACGCACATGCACGTATGCACACGCACATGCACGTATGCACACGCGCATGCACAGCACACATGTGCATATACATACAATGCATGCATGTACACAATGCACACATGCATACATATGCAAGCCTTCACTCCCTACATGCATATACACATGCACACATCCCATTACACGTACACACACATGCCCTCCATGAATGCATGTACTCCATGCATACATACATGCACTCCATACATACACACATATAAACACACACACACATGTACCCTGTACACACATACACATGAAAAATAATAAGTGTTAAACTTTGTTGTTTTTGAGAGGGTGTTGAACTCAGGGCAATCTTCCTGCCTCAGCCTCCTAATGCTGGATGACACGTGTGCTCCATCACACCCGACTCCATGTGCTTTTTTTCTTGATGGTCTCCACCCTCGTTACAGCTTTCACTGGATGACGTTCCTCTCAGCTGCATGATGCAGATGGAGAAACTGAGTCACAGAACAGCTTGCAAGCAAGGCCTCGTGTCTGGCAGATGCAGGAACCTGACTTGCACATGTCCCCCAGGGGCAGGTTCAGACAGAGAATAGAAGATTTGGGGCACTGCCTGAGGGTGGGCAGAACCCTGGCAAGGTACAGGGTCTCTCAGCCACGGCCTTCCTGTCTGTAAAATGGAGGTGATGCAAGTTGGAGGACATTCAGGGAACCAAGCCTTGAAGCGGAGAGACCCAGGATTCTAGATGGTTCTAGAAGCGTGGGACAGACAGAATGCTGTCTCTGCTGGATTTCAGGGTCACCAGGCCAAGCTGAGGGGGGTTTCTCTACTAAAATACCTCAAACAGAGGCCTCCAAACAGACCCTCCCTAGAAGTCGTGGTCTGAGCTACTGCCAGCTGCACAGGACCCTAAGGTGGGCTTCAGACCCCAGGAGGATACCCTTGCCCACCACAGCCTGGTGGCAGCTGGCACATTCTTGGTGGCCCCTCACAGCCAGTGCCATCTTCGCTGTCATTCTGGGCACCTTGGAGGGGCCGGTGCTGATGGATAGAGCTTCTCAGGGCATCTGCTGATGCTCCACTGGAGACCACCCGCTGGCCACCTGCTCCTGCTCCTCAGTCAGCCCTCCAGGACCCCTCCTCCCCCCCTTCTTCCTCTCCCTCCTCTTCACTTCTTCCTCTTCTCCCTTCTGCCTTTTCTCTTCTTCCCCCTCCTCCCCATCCTTTCCTCACTTCTCTCCTTCCTCCTCTTCTCTCTCCGCTTCTCCTCTCCCTCCTCTTCCTCCTCCCTCCTATTCTTCTTTTGCTCAGTGTTGGGACTCAAACCCTAGTCTTACAGTCCAGTCCAGCACTCCAGTCCAGTCCACTCCACTCCCTCATTCTTTGTAATTTCTTTAAAAGAAAAAAAACACTCGAATGTTATTTTTAGATGTTGTTTTCAAAATGTAAACACTGATCTCAGTGCAAATCCACAGAAGCCCCAGGCCGTGGTGCTGGCTCAGAGGGAAGCGCTGGCTGCACAAATGCGAGGTCCTAAATTCGAGACTCCAGAACCCACAGGGCAATAGGTCAAATCTGTAACCCCAGCACTCTTATGCTGAGGGAGAGGTGGAGACAGGAGGGTTCCGGAAGCTTGTGGGCCAAGTGTCCTGGTGCCAAGGAGACGACCATCGGACCCAGTCTCAGGCAGCAAAAGGTGAGAGCCAACACCCAAGTGGGTGTCTGTTTGTGCTCACAATGTGCACATATGCACACACATAAACATACACACAGACACACATGCAAATATATACACATGCATACAGATGTACACACGCACACACAAATATAGATACATACATAGATGCATGCACACACATATGCACACGTGCACACATACACAGATGCATGTGCACATATGCCCACACATACATAGATGCATCCACACATGCACATGTGTATACATATATACAGATGCACACACACACAAATACATGCACACATATATACATGTGCATATACATACACAGATGCACATACACATATGCACACAGAAGCACACACAGATGCACATACATACATACACACACATACACAGATGAATACATAAATATACACACACATGCACATATATATACATGTATAGATATGACACATACACAGAAGGACACACACATATACACATGCACATATACACACATGCAGATTCACATATACATTACACACATGCTTACATGTGTGCACATATACATAGTGCACATACACTTGTCCGCACATGCACACATGAATGGCGCACATACACATGCACATATACACGATGCACACATACTCGATATACACGATGTGGTCACAGTCCACAAAAGCATATACGGGGCACTCACAGTTCACGCATGCACACGTGTACACTCACGCAGGTCCTGCTAGGCAGGAGCGGGAAGGGCCTAGAACAAATATGGAAAATGACCTGAAATGAGTCTTGAGCAGCCACGCTGAGAAGTGGTCAAGGGGATGTGGGAGCAGCATGCCAGGGGCCTGGGGGTGGCCGGATGGACCCCCATTCGTCACTTCCAGGATCCGAAGCATCTTGCGCCTGCTTCCCGTGTTCTGAAGCTTTAGGTGCACGTGTCTTTCCCAGTCTTAAGGCTGTTGTGCCCGACCTCAGCAGGGCCCCTGGTGGCTACTGACGTGCTGCGTGGACACCTGTATTCAGGGCTTTGGAGCCTGTTTCCACACATTCCTCGCTGGAGTGTGGGTCACCGGGCAACCAGACCTGGCAACCAGATGCCCCTGCAGGCGGCCGTCGCCAACCTCCACTGCTCAGGGGACGCAGGACAGGCAACGCCCTGTGGTCCGGGAACACACATCTGCCTTTCTTAAAACCTCCTTGGGAAATTTTCCTTTTGGAAACAACACGGAAAACCCTATCACAAACTGGGACATGTGGCACACGTCACATCACTTGGGGCTGGTCAGGTCAGACCAGGAATTCTGGAAAGTTCCATCCGCCTCTGGCAGATCTGTCTGCTCTGTACCCTGGCTCTCGAGTTTGGAAATTCACAGCGACACCAAGGAGTTTTCTTGGTGGGTGGAGAAATGCCCAGAAGGTTCTGGACCACAGAGGTGTTCAGTGACCACGGGAGGGAGAGAGGGGGAGGGAGGCGAGACGCAGTTGTGAAATGACAGTCATGTCTCAGAAGTCAGATGTCCCCAAATGGGCCCAAGTCACTGACCTGCTGGCTTGGGGCCAGTCCTCGGCAGCCATCGGTATGACGCCCCTGCTGAGTTCACTCCTCTCTGGGGGGGAAGCCTGCACTTGAGGTCCTTCCCCACCCCATCTTCCCCTGAACCTTCCAGAAAACAGCCGAGACATTCACTTGTGAGAGGCCCCCCGAAGGTGGATTTAGAGATTCTGTAGGTGGATCCTCTAAAGTGATCTTCCAGTGCCCTGCAGAGGGGTCACGTGTGTGCAGGGGGATCTCTTTCGCCAGAATTTTCTAAGGGACCCGGCATGCTGTGGGGGATGGGCGGGAGGAGGTCCATTCTGGTGGTGAATGTGGCCTCAGTCGGCTGTGATGTTCAGGGGTACAGAGTCTTCCCCCATCAGCTAGGTAATCTACTTGCCTCAACTAATTCTCCACAGAGGTGCCCAGAGCGCAGTCTTCATTGTCAAGTTGATCCCATATGTCTGCCCAGCACACCCGCACTTGGCAGGTCCTAGGCCACCCAGAGACCCCTGTCTCAAAAGACAGGACAGACAGAGCCTGGGGAACGACTCCAAGGGTGGTCTCTGACTTCCTCGTGCATGTGTACACATGAACATGCACACACACATGACACTGCTGCAGGGCACGGCGTCTCACACCTGTGATCCCAGCAGGAGGGTTGTGAGTTCAAGGTTGACCTGGTAATAGTAATAATATGCGTGTCCATTTCATAATGTTGTGGCTAAACAATTTAGGGGATTCTTATCATGGCTTGTGATTTCAGGCCATGGTTCACTGAGATGCGAGAGAGTTACAGAGAGGAGCTCAGGGGACTGGCCACGCCATGTCCAAGGTAAGCGCAGAATGGCCCGCTGGCCCCGCCCACAGCAATACTTCAATTAAGCCATCATCTCCTACGGCCTTGTTCAGAGGTCTCCCTTAACTAAATGACCCCTCATGGGTGTGTCTAAAGGCTCAGCTCCGAGTGTCCAGGTGACACCTGGACCTAGGATGATAACTCTTCAGTGGGGCTTCGGGAGACAGGAAGAAAGGGGTAACTTCTGTCTCAACTCAGCCTCTGCTGCCTGCGTATCATTGCTGTATTTCTGCAGCTCAGTCTCCTGGCCCCGCCCTGCGTTCCCTGGTGGCCAGGCACCCACCAGGGCAGCCATGGTGGGGGGGGATTTCCCGGGTCCCTGTGGTGGCCTCCAGTGATACAGGGCCCAGAGTCCTGGCGGAGAGACCGTGTTAACACCCTGTGGTCTGAGCCCCAAGCTCCTGACGTCTCCCTGCTAGTTGGGAGCAAAGTGTGATGCTTCCATGGGGGCCCAGCCACCCTTGAGGGGTGATTCAATCCTAGCTTGCCTCCTGGTCTGCGGTAACGGGCATGGACACATCTGTTCCCTGGCGCGGGAGGCGGAGGTGGAGGCAGGTCTGGCTGATTCTAATGTTTCAGAGATTAAGGGCCAGAGAGAGAGATGGCCAGCCAGCAGGTCAAAGTGCTGCTGCACAGGCACGAAGGCCTGAGTTCAAATCCCCAGAACCCACATAAAAAGTGGGATGCAGCTGCACGAGCTGATAAACTCAGCGTTGTGGGCAGCAGAGACAGGAGGATGCTGGAATGGCCGCCAGTCCAGCTCCAGGCTTGGTGAGAGACCCCGTCTCCAGAGAACAAGGCGTGGAGTGGAGAAGCAAGAACAGCAGGTGTCCTGAACCGCCCCCCACTTGCACACACACGCCACACACGTATATGTGCTCACATACACACACAGCAATATACACCATATTCACACACGGGCACATATGAACTTTGTACATACTCAGACATACATGTTGTCATAGTTAGGCACAGGTGTCAACTTGACAGTTGGGGGTTTGAGCTCTGGGAACATTTGTACAGAATTAATGGTTGAGTTAAGCCCAGAGCAAACCTGCAGGAGATTGTCTAGTTGATGGGGAAGGTCCAACCCATGGTGGGTGGGCCTAGGCCCTGGAATAAAATACCAAGAGCTGATTGAGAGAGTCGGCATCCTTGTGTACACTTAGCCAGACTTGCTGGTCTGGCAAGTAAGAATCGTCCCTCTCTCAGCCATTATGTAGAGATGTGGCCAGTTCCCTCAGCCCTGGTGTTGGTGCGTGCTCTCCTGTCAAGCTGGACTATAAACTGTAACCAGACAATCATAAGAGACAATAAACCCCTTCTTCCCTTAAGCCGTTTGATAGTCATTTATCAGCAACCATGTAGGCGAACTGCAACACGGGCTCATACGTATATACACTCTCATGTCCCCAAACACACATACACATACACTACTTACACACGATACATGCATATATGAACCGTACTCACACACATACATGCTCATATACATATGCATAATACACATATACGCACCACATTCACACTCACATCTGCATGCTCACATTCACACACTCATACACATACGTGCAACACAAACACCTGCTCACACTCCTGCACATATGCACTCACACATACATCACTACATGCTGTGATCACACACATGAATGCTCACAAATACATGTGTACACACATGCACTCATGCATACATACACACACAGGCATACATATATGTACATACATATACACACTAATATACAAATGCATGCACACACATAGGCACTCACACGTATACAAATGTGCACATGAATACTCAAGCACATACATGAATACACATGCACAAATGCATTATGCACACACATGTGCACACACATGCACAATGCCCTGATGCACGCACATACATGTGCACATATACATGTACACAGTACATACATGTACCCATGTACACTCATGCATACACACATGCACACACATACACATATACATATCCACAGGGTGTACATATATGTGTTCATGTACATGCATATATACAAATGTGCACGCACTAAGAAAGGACTCTCTGGGAATTGGGGTGGGAGGCACTGGGGGATGGGGAGGAAGGGGTGAGGGGAGGGGGAGCAGGGGGTTCGGGGGGAGGAGGAGGGAGGGAGGGAACTGGTGTACCTATTGTTTGTATGAGCTGAAATAATAATAAAAATGTATAAAAAAACAAATCGTGCATGCACACGCACAGTGCACTCGTGTGTGCACACAGACACACAGACACGCAGACATATACAACTTACACTCTTACACATACTTCAGAGTTGAGAAATGATTTTAAAAGCTCAAAACATGGAGCTCATTTTGTTTCAAGTGAGACCCAAACTGACCCATCGGAACAAACTATGTTCCTGGCAGAAAGCGGATGTGTCAATGTGGAGTGTATGTTGGGGGGCAGCCCAAGAGACAAGCCTGGCCCCACAAACATGAGGAGAGTTCATGTCCCCGAACCCATGGGACGTCATCTGTCACCAAGTCCTTGGGAGGCAGAAGCGGGGAGCCCCCAGGCCTCGCTGATTGGTGAGTCCTGGTTTCCAAGGGAGATTGAAGACGATGCCGCGACTGTGCGTCTGTGCCCAAACACACATGTCTCCACACACATGCGAACACTCATACATGTAGGAATGCACAACCCACTTACACATGCTGGAAGGAAGAAAGAAGGGGAAGGAGAGAGAGACAGAGAGAGAGAGAGAGAGAGACCCAACAGCCCCGTGTTCTCTGCGCTTGGAGGGGGGTCATACACAAAGGCTGGCATCCCGGTGACCAGACAGAATGACTGACCGCATCTGCTTCCGCAGCCTTTGGGAGATTCTGTTTCGTGGTATTGATTTCTACATCGTCTACACGTCGTCACTTCGAATACGACTGTTCAGAGGACACGGCCCGCGTGTGATGCAAAGCTACTGCATGCTGATGGCCACAGCTGTCATAGGAAACCTGGGGAGAGGCAAAGCTGGGGTGTCTGCTCCTGGAATGGGGCTGTTCCAGTGTGTGTCCTGTGGGTGGGGCTGGGCTGCCCCCTGGTGGACACTCTCAGCAGTGACTATGTCCTGTAAGGGGGTGGGGAGCGAGGAAGCAGGGGAGAGAGGAAGGAGAAAGGGCAAGAGGTGGAGTGGGGGGGATTCTCCAGCTGTCTGTCCCCAAGTCAGCATGGCGCAGGTCCTTGGGTGAGTCTGTTTGTCCTCTGCCTGCCCAGTAGGACATTCTCTCTGATGACAGCTTCATCCTTTTTCCCTCCTTCACGCATGTGTGTATGGGGTATGTGCATGTGTGTACACGCTCCGGTGTGGAGATGCGCCACACGTGTGCACGTGTGTGATGTACAGGCATGTGACGTGCATGCGTGTGCATGCATGTGCTTGTGCATCTGACGTGCAGTCAGAGGATCATGCCCAGGGTCGCTCCTCGGCTGACGGCTTCAGCCAGGAGAGGGGATGCTCTCCTTTATTTCGCGTGAGCATGAGTGAGCATGTATGTGTATATAGGTGCTCATGCATGCATATGTGTGCATGTATGTGTGTGCATGAGTGTGGAAACTGAGGGCTGCTTGCCATCCTTTGGGCACCCGTTCTGAGAGCTTATGACTCTGTGAGTCAGCACACCCAGCAGCAACACACTCAGCTCCACGCAGCTCCTCGCCCTGGCACAGCTGCAGGAATCACTGCAGATGGGCTCAGCAGAAGCACCCCAGCCCGAGCCCACAGTTGAAGTGGCCCCTCATATCCACAGGGGACGCGTCTCAAACCCCACGGCAGAGGCTGCAAGCTGCAGAGAAAGGACTTTGTGTTCTGCCGTCTCCTTCCACAGGTACCGTGGAGACTAGGCGCGTGAGATCGCCAGCACCTTGGTGATGACGCTGCGGCACACACACCGGGTGCTGCAAGAGGTGAGCAACGCAACACCCCGCGGCAAAACAGATCGTCGCGGTCGTGACGTGGTGAAGCTCCTGGCATCCGATGGATTCTGGGCTCCGGGTCACAATGAAGTGGCACGTGCCATCTGGATGCCACGAACTGCAGTGGGTGATGTGGAACCCAGACACTGCTCCTGGCGGGTGGGCAGCACGTGGATGCCCAGGACCAGGGAGGAGGCACACACCAGACAGGACCACAGACAAGCCACACCCCAGGTGTGAGATTTCACCGCGGGGCTGAAGATGCCGAGCGATTTCCAATTGATCAAGTGTTTCTTCCTGGGAGTTTCCAGTTAACATACACACACACACACACACACACACACACACACATATATATAAAGAGAGAGATGCATGTCCACATTCATGCCTCTCCATGTGCATATGGTTTACATGTATGTGCACGTTTGCACATGCGTGCGTACACATAGACAGAAGCCTGGAGTCTGCTACACCCTCTGCTGTGTTTCCTGAGACAGGGTCTCTCACTTGAACCCCGAGCTCGCTGACGGTCAGGCCAGCCTGCCCTGGGGCTCCTGCCTCTGCCTCCTGCGCTGAGGCCTGTCCAGGCTTCGTGCAGGTTCTGGGGATTCAAACTCTGCTCCTCACACTTGCACCGCAAGCCCTTCGTCTCCTGAGCCCTCTCCTGGGCCCCGGCAGAGCCTGGAGCCCACGAATTTGTCCAGTGCAGGGGTGACGGACATGGGCCTGTGCACAGCCTTTAATGTGGGTCCTGGGGAGCAGACTGGAGTCTGCGTGCTGTGAGGGCCGCACTGGGCTGGCTAAGCCTTGACCAAGCACAGGAACTGAAACGGTGAAAGTCTGTGCGTGGCTGAAGAGGGCTGGTTCATGTGCCCCCATCTGCTTGTTTGCTGAAAACCCCTCAGAAGCCTGAACCCTCCTAGAGCAGATGATCCAAAGGGAACCCTGGGGCCCAGAGAAGCTGACGGACAGGGGGGATCGATGAAGGGAGGAAGGAAAGGGGGGAAGGGAAAGAAGAGGGAGGGATAAATACTCGATATGCTTGCAAAACTAGGGAAAATTAAAATTGAAAAAAAAACAAAACAAGAAAACTCTCCCGACACCGGCGGGTTGAGAGATCAGCCTGGACCTCAGGCACGCGATCCTTAGATCCAGGAGTGGCTCAGGCGACCCAGGGCTGGCATTTCATGCGGTGCACTGACAGCATTAGCAGTGCCCGTGGGCATCCTGCCCACCCCCCCCATCTGCAGCTCACCCAGGGCATCGCTGCTCTTGGGGACCACACAGATCCACAGGGATCTAAATAGCGTGGGACAGACGCAGACGGCCGGCCGACAGCGGCTCTCCCGTGGGGTGTCGCCGGGATGGCTTTTCCCTGTTACTGACCCCGCCCAGCTCAGGGTGACCCCCAGGCCAGCCGGGGGTAGCTGTTTATTTCTCTCCTCCTGGCTTCAAATATCTGTGCACCTGCTGGACTCAGCATTTAAACACCACTGTGGAGCCATGGAGGATGGGGTGGGGAGATTGGGGGGAGCAGGGGGAGGGCAGGGTGGGGAGAACTGCTGTCCCTGCCTCTTCTCCCCACCCCATGTTTCCCCCAACTCCTTTGCCTCCCTCGCCCTAAGGTAAAGAGCTGGGAATGTGGGTCAGGAGCTGGCCCCTGAATCAGTGGGCACAGAGACGCTGCCCTGGTCCCCCCACTTTCTTGCTTGAATCCCAAATGAAGTTGGGGCAGCGCTGCTGGACACGGAAAGCTGCCTGCGCCCCTGGGGACCGCGGCTGGCCACGTGCGTGTTGGGCACTCTTTGGAGGTTGCTACTGGCAGCGGCCCATGGCTGTGGGTGCCACTTCAGATCCCACAAGGCACAGGGTGGCCCGTGCCAGAGAACAACCCCGTAAGTGGTGGCAGTGTCTGGTTGGGACCCCCTGGCCCGCCACACACCAGAGGTCTTCCTCGTCTCGTTTGGCTTCATGGTGCAAAAAACACTGGGAAGTGAAGAGTCCAGGGGCCTCTGGCTGGTGGCATTTCGAGACCGCGAGGTTGGCTACAGGATAGAGAGGCTGTGACTCACCTGGAACGAGGCCCCTGGCTGCCTCCTGCAGTCCTGGGGGTCCCGCACCAGCTGGGGTGGAGGTCCTGTTTTCCACCAAGTCTGCCCAGCTTTTATGTAACTCAAGCTGTTGGGGGCGGGAAGAGACGTGTTTTCAAGCAGTCAAGTCTCTGTGGCCACAGTCCGGGAACAAACAGCCTTCTTCGGTGTGAGAGGCTGGGAGCGAGCTGCACACGTTTGGCTCTCTGGCAGCGCCGAGGGTACTGGCAGTGACGAGGGCTGCAGAGGGCACAGGGCTGGTCCTGAGCGGCTGCAGAGGGCACCTGCTGACCATGGTGCGTCAGTCAGTTTTCCATTGCTGTGACAAAAACCCCTGATACACCTGCTTACTAAGAAGAAAGGTTCATTTCTGCTTGTGGTTTTGAGGGGCTTCAATCCAGGGTTTGGTCGTGTGGCAAGATTGTCCGTCACGGCAGGACACAGCTGAGGACCCGGATCCATGGCAGCCACCACACAAGGATGGGAAGGGTCACGGTCCACTCTCCTTCGGGGGTACTGTCCTTGGGGTTGCTAGTGAATTATTTCCACCCACCATGCCCACCCCGCCATGCCCACCCCAGTAGGCTCCACCCCCAAAGACCTTGTGCTAGCCCTACCACCTCTCCATAGCAAACTCATGGGCCTGGGGGACATTCCAGATCCCAGCAGCAGTAGGCAGGGCCTTGGGGTCTGGGGAAAGGTCAACCTCAGACCCTTCCTGGGTTCCCTCCCGCACTCACACACGGACATGTCTGTCTGTGCGGGAAGGGCTCCGCCCAGGGGTGGGGGTCCATCAGAGACTGCGGGGGTTCCGTGAAGGTGCTGCCCCCTCACTGAGGCTGACATGAGAGATCAAGAGCCAGTGCTCCTGGTGGCCCCCGTGGCTCGTGCTTCATGTCAGGAGTGATGGGCAGACGGAGGCAGGGGGATTGCTGTGAGTCAGAGGCCAGTGAGCTTCTGAAACACTGCGCTTGAACACGACGATGAGGAAGGATGAAGGCTGCTGCGTGTCCCTCCAGCCTGTGCCGCGACCTTTGCACCGCATCCCCCCAGCGTCTCTCGCTCCCGTTCCGTGGCTCCCACCAGCAACTCTGGTGACTGGATGGCATCGGCACTCCCAAGGAAACCACGCAGGGTCTTACGGCTTCATGACGCTGAGTCAGCCGGGAAGCCCTATGAGAACAAGTGAGCTGCCTGGCACTCCACGCGCAACCACTGTAGCAGAGCCTCTGGCCAGCTGCAGATGGGTCCTGCAGGCCGCATGTCCTGAACTTGGGGCCCTTTGTGCCTTTTCTGATGCTCACTCGGTCTTTGCCTTCTTCTGGGTTCGAGGACCTCGGCTGTCCTGCAGGTGGATAGTTTCCAGAGGCCAGCGTCCCCTGCCACACTGGGGACTGTGGGGTGAGGGTGGCCTGGCAGGGCCGTGGGGCCGGCTGCATCTGGAGTCCACCTGTTTTCTGGATATTGATGTCTTGCTGTTTCCACCATCTGTGAAAAATCTCCGCAGAGGAGCCAGGAGGCATTCATGGGGGGATCTCTGAGCAGGTGCCCATAACTCATCTTTGACCACAAGACACAAGAAAAAGTGTTGGGACAAAGCATCATGCACCAGCTGCAGGGGGGAGTTCCCTTGTAACTTACGAGGCAGAGGAATCAGTGGGATTTCTGCCCTATATGAGCAGACCCGGGGCAGAGATGCTCCCAGCCAGAATGGTACGTGGGCACTGTGCCCAGCCTTGGCTCACACTTGCTCGACCCAGGCTATAAGCATCACTATTATTATAACCCTATTTCATGGTGAGGAAAACTGGAGTCTCCCATCAAGTCTGGGATGGTGCTAGATTTGAATCTAGAACTTGCGGCTGTACTGCCATTTAGTAGTGAAAAGAGGGGTTTAAAAGGACTGGGGAAAGCTTTTTTAAAGAAAAAATTAAGTGTGTGTGTGTGTGTGTGTGTGTGTGTGTGTGTGTGTGTGTGTGTGTGTATGAGAGAGAGAGAGAGAGAGAGAGAGAGAGAGAGAGAGGAGAGAGAGAGAAAGAGATTACCGTGTGTCCCCGTGGAGGACCAAGGGTGACTTTTGGAATCATCCTGGATTACTTCTACCTCTTTGCTTCCCTCTGGGATTTCCCAGGCTCCACCCACCAGGGTTGGAAGTACAGGTCGCTGCCATTTCTGCCTGATTTTTTTAAATTTATTCAATTGTGTGTGTATGCATATGTGTATGTAGAATCACGGACGAATTCGGGAACCACCATGGACCGCCTCCACCTCCGTGTTTACTCTGCCCTGGGATTCACAGGCTCCGCCTTACCAGGAGCAGAAGCACAGGCTGCCCCCGCTTCCGCCTGGCGTCTATACCTGGGATCTGGGATCCGAACTCAGGACCTTCTGCCTGCAAGGCAGAGGCTTAACCCCTGAGCCACCTCTCCAGCCCTGCCTGATGTTTTTAATGCCGCCATTTCTGCCTGATGTGTTTAATGTAGGACCTGGGATTTGAACTCAGAACTTTCTGCTTGTGAGACGGAGTCTTAACTCCTGAGCCATCTCTCCAGCGCAGCTTTTGGATTTTTTTTTTTTTTTTTGAGGAAACATGTGCACTTTGAAGTTAATAGTGGGAAGAGGGAGGTCTCTGCGGCAGCCAGCATGTGCTCATGTCAATCATCTTGATAACACAGGGACCCAGAAACGGCTGCCAAACTGCATCATGGGGACCAAAGGGTGCTTAGGTTTGGTGTTATAAATCTATTTTAGGTGACTAACACCAATTCTTTCAGCAATGTTGTAAACAAAGGATTGTGCATGCCATTTATTTTTACAAATCCAACCTAGGGGAGAGGTCATGAATGTCCAGAGGTTGGCTACTCCCTACCCCTTTCAGCCTCCCTGAACACCCCCCTCCCCCCGTGCTCCAGAACCTTCCGACCCATTCCCCTGGCTCCTGATGCCAAGGTTTCTCAGGGAGGCTGTGCACGTGAATCTTGACCACTGTGTGGTGGCCATTGGCAGGGGCAGCCAGAGGCAGGAACATAGCCAGTGCTCGACACGATGCCTCTACTTGGTGGGCGGCCAGCACGCATCGCGGAGCGACAGAACAAACAGCACCGCTAAACTCAGCAGGACAAGATGCGCGAGACTCTTCAAAGACATTTTCTGGAAAGAACATTGTGTCTCCCTCGTTCCCCAGAGGCGGCAGGTGTGGGAAGCAAGTGCCCCCTGGTGGGCACAGGTGGGTAGTGCTGTGTGGGGCAGTGGGGGGAAAGTGTGTTTAGTGTGCGTGCGGAGGTCAAAAGAGTGTGTGCATGTGTGTGCACACACATGTATGCATGTGAGATCAGAGGAAAAACATGTATATGTGTGATCAGAGTGTGCGTTCAGGTGGATATGTGGAGGTCAATGTGTATACATGTGTGCACGTGTTCATGTGTATGTACAGTGTGCATGCAGTGTGCATTGCAGTGTGCGCACATATGCGTGTGCATGCATGTGCATCTGCAGTGTATGCACACGCGTGTGCAGGTGCTCAAGTGGAGGTCAGAGGACCACCTCTGTGACCCTCTTGCTTTCTGCCCTGTTGAGATCCGGCCTCCCGCTGCTTGCTGGGGGTCAGACTAGAATAGCCCAGGGGGTCCTATCATCTCCCTCTCCCATCTTGCCAGTGAGTGTGGGGATCACAGACATGCTGGCAAGCCTGCTTTACATGGGGACCCACACTCAGCCCCCATGCTTGCATGCTGAACCCTCAGAGCCAGTTCCCCAGTCTGCGGGGGAGGTCTCTTAGTTCTGAGACTCCTGCTTAGGGATCCCGGCTGGCAAGAGGATTAACACTCAGATCCCCAAATGCCAAGTGCAATATGGGTGTGTGGCCCACGTGTAAGCCCAGCCTGGGAATCCACACAGCAAGCTGGTGAGCCAGACAGTCCTATTGGGGTGCTCTGAGTAAGGTGGAAGAGACTGAGGTGATTTCTAGTATCAACCTTGGGCCTATACACACACACACCTGCTTACATGTGCACTAATATGTATATACACACCCACTTGCACACACACGCACATCCACGGAAACACGCGCCCACGCACACTCAAACTTATAAACTAGCACCTAGGGAAATGGGCTGTTTTTTTCATGTAATCCTGAAAAGCAAAGAACCCCCAAGATAGGTTAATGGAAGAAAAGAGGGGAGATGGGGTATGCGTGAAGTCCCTCATGGCATGTGTTCATTGTGGGACCAGTGTGTGTGTGTGTGTGTGTGTGTGTGTGTGTGTGTGTGTGTATCAGAAGGCACTGTGTGTCCCTGTGGAGGACCAAGGGTGACTTCGAGAATCATCCTGGATTGCTTCTACCTCCTTCTTGCTTCCCTCTGGGATTTCCCAGGCTCTGCGCACCAGGGCCAGAAGTGCAGGTTGCTGCCATTTCTGCCTGGCGTTTTTAACGTGGGACCTGGAATCAGAACTCAGGACCTTCTGCTTGCGAGGCAGAGTGTCAACCCCTGAGCCATCTCTCCAGCCCTGCACATGGGGTTCTGGGCACTCAACCCCACCAGGTACCTGCCTCCAAACACGTGGGAGGTACCTTCACACCGGGCTCCAGAAACACAGCGGTGATGACCCACCGAGCAACGTGGACAGGTTCACGTGAGAATTTAAGAACCCAGGCCAGCACGGGAGGTGGGGGGGGGACTCGGCCCCTCTGCGACCAGAGGTGTGCACCCTCAAGTACACGTACCTGTGGCGTGGCTTGTCTGGGTCCAGCAGAGGGTGCCCAGCGCCTCGTCACAGCTGCGCAGCTCGGCCTCAGTTGCTGGACGCTTCCAGCCAACATGACGGTCACTGTATTGATTGCTGCTCTAGCTCAGTTTTAGAGCTCAGTCCGTGGTACTTGGGGGAGTGTGTGTCATGGTGGGAGTGTGGGAGAAGCAGGACTACTTCACCTCACGGCTGGAGACAGAGGAAGGGTGGACTGAGGGTGAAGGCCCCAGGGTCTCCATCAGGACTCCCGCTGGGACCAGGCCTTCAACCTAACCTAGGGGCATTTAGGGTGAAAACCTAGTAGTCTCAATTCCTATTCCAGGGACCCCTGAGGTGTCTTTCATCTCAGGGGATCTTGTGAGCAGGCTTCTTCCACCAGACTTCGTTAGTCACAGATGCACAGAACCCCCCACAGTACGCAGGCATGACACGTGCACGCCTGAACGCCCCTGTCTGTAGCAACTCAATATCCTGGGTGTTTGGCTTCTTGGTACCCTCCCTGCATGATCCGTGACAGATGCAGAGCAGCCCTGGGCCCGTGGCCAGCAGGACCCACAGCAAGGCCAAGTCAGACAGGGGTTTGTGTTCAGAGGTGGTGGGAAGCACACACGGCAGGATGCGCGTGGACAGGATCTAGACGTGTTGTTTGACCTGTGTGTGTGCAGATGGTGCAGCAGCCGCCACCCACACGTGGTCCCAGGACCCGTTGGGTTGGTCCATGTGCTTCACACTTTAAAATGCGGAACCAGGGTGGAGACATGGCTCAGGAGTTAAGACTCTAACTCGCAAGCAGAAGGACCTGAATTCAGATCCCGGGTCCCACGTAAAAATGTCAGTCGGAAATGGCAGCGGCTTCAGACCCTGGTGGGCGGAGCCTGGGAAGTCCCAAAATGAAGCAAGAAGTAGAAGCAATCCAGGGTGATTCCCGGTCACCCTTGGTTCTCCACAGGGAGAGTGTCATCCCCCCTTACACGCACAAGCAAAATAAAGTTTAAAATAAAATAAAATAGGGAACTAAAGCTATCGCA
The DNA here is from genome assembly GCA_023101885.1 of Typhlomys cinereus. Classification (NCBI taxonomy): domain Eukaryota; kingdom Metazoa; phylum Chordata; class Mammalia; order Rodentia; family Platacanthomyidae; genus Typhlomys; species Typhlomys cinereus. Next base: position 988,253 of record JALPQD010000373.1, on the reverse strand, counting down.
CACTGACTGCCACGGAGCACAGAACCGCAGGGAGTGTAGACTCGGGCTTTGTCCCTCAGGTGGCCGAACTGACTTCAACCTCCAGGTGTCCAGCTGAGCAGCCTGACATGGCCGGAGGCTTGTGGCCCCTCTCTTTATGGGGTCTCTGTGGGGACACAGTGCCTGCTGCCCTCCATTTCTCCGAGTCCCTCCTGCAGGCTGCCCACTTCGTGGACAGGCTGTGGCCACAACTCACACGGATGGAATCCTCCCCCACCCTTGCATACTGTTGGCTGTTTGGCCCAGTTCTGGCTCCTCCAGGGCCTGAACAACTCTGACGCCCCAGCCTACCGTGCTGCTCAGAACTACAGGGTGCCCGTCTTGCGCAGGGAGCCCCCGGCATGTTCTAACAGTGAACACAAGGGACATCTGGGGCACCGGGGAGCAAACCAGGACCTTGTGCCCCGCTGCTGGAGTCCCGCCCAGCTGCTGCCTGGGGAGAAGCTCCTGCCCCGCAGCCTCTGCCTTGTGCTCCGACTTCCCAGGGCCAGAGCAGCGCACAATCGTCTCATGAGCTGTTCAGAGCAGTGCTGTGACCAGAGAAAATCCTTTGCCCGCTCCGCTCTCAGGTAGATCACCGTGCAAGGGTTCACACGGGCCTCTTCTTGGCGAGGATGCAGGTCAGAACCGGCCTCGTTGCTAGGACCGGGCACCCAAATGCCAAAAGGGATGTAGCCGCTTCAGCGAGAGGATCCCATCTCACTGGGGATGGCTGTCACCAGGGACAAGGGGGCCAGAACAGGGCAGACAGGTGATCAGATGGTCCCAACAGAACAGCATGTTGGCAACGCTTGATTAAACCTGGTGTGATCTTTTCTAGGGCACAGGATATGCCCACCCCGAACCCAGCCCATGGACCCCACAGCACATGCAAGGCACAGAGCCGTTATAAAGCAATTTTATTAAATTGATTTGGACTGTGGGTCACATCACATCTTCTGGAGATGGCAAGGGACTTTAAAGCTTGACATGAAATGAGCCTTCAGAAGAGTTAGTCCCCAGCGAGTGATAAAATAACTCAACTATGTAGAAATATAGAACTCTAGGACTAGCTGCTCGTTCGGCCGGCAGCTCAAGGTCTCTGTGAGAACAGGAGACCCCAAGGCTAAGCAACTGGCCCACGCGCACATTCCTAAGTAATAAAGCTAGAAATCAAACCAGTTTGTCCTAAAACTAAAATTCTATGATGATATTTCACCAGCTCCCACTAACTAAAGGTCTGGGTCGGGCACCGACGCTCACGCGGACACGAAGTGCTGAGACACTGCAGGAAGGTGGGGCCTGGGGGGCCTGCCAGGGGCCTCGGTGTAAACCAGTAGCCCTTGGAGGGGGAGCAGAGTGGGGGCCAGACTTGCCGGCAAGTGCCTGTCCTGAGGCCCACAATGAGACTGAATCACCCCTGTGCACTGTCTGCCCTCGGAGCCTTCAGCTCCACAAGCCTGCGCAGAGGGAAATCCAGCATCATGTGCTCCCCTGACCCTCCTGCAAAGCACCAACCTGAAGGCCCACCTGCGACCCCAGGCCCCCTCCAGTGTCCCCGACACTCCCTGAGCAGAGGTCACACGTGGACACCAGGGACGGGAACGGGAGTCCCTGGGGATGTCTGGTCTCGAGCATCCCTCAGTTGCTCCACGTGAGTTTTATCCATCAGCAGAAACAGAGCAGGCTCATTATCGCCAGGCCCCCGCGAGCTGCCCCTCACCCCCGTTCCCAGATCCGGCTTCTCCGCCCAGCCCCCCACCCCCCTCTACAGACCACCTAGCTTATTTCTCATAGCACTTAATCACTACCGCAAACTACTTTACTTATTGTGTTAACTTCTCGTTCCGCCTTCTCATCAGTGACTGCAGGACTGGTGGCCCTGCCAGACCCAGCACTCGGCGGGCACCCAGGAGGCGCTTGGAGCCCGCTGAATGAATGCCAACGGAATAACAGCGCTCGACTCCTGCCTGCCTCATCTGCCCAGATAAGACATGCATCCTTAGCGCCCCCTTGGCCCTTGGTGATCTCTGCAGCGCAGTGGGTGGAGCGCCCCGTTGGGAGGAGCCCAGGACTGTGATCCAGGGGGCACCTCGATCCAGGGGGCACCGCGCTCACCTTCCTTCCTGCTATGTACATCCCGCTGTGACACAGCCACCAGCGAGGAGTCTAACTGGATCCTGAGAACTGGAGTTGGTACCGACAGTCCTGGCTTGGGACCGCGGGTTTCCACCAGTGACTTCCTGGTGGGCTGAGTGGGCACGTGATTCACCTAGAATCTAAAGTGGAATTTCATGCCGCCTAGGAAGGGACCACAGGTGCTAATGTACGGCGCTTTGGAAGCGACAAGCTGTATGGGAAGCTGTTTCGGAGAATCAAGGGGCGACTTCAAATACCAGAGCTAATCTTCATGGGATCTGGACATCTTCAAATGCACTGGCCAGCAGGCTGGGCAGGGGAAGGACTGTGTGCTAGGCGCGTCTGGTGTGGCTTGTAGATGTGCACAGACGGCAGCCTAAGGCCAGGCACACTCCTGGGCTGAGTGGTTTCAACTGAGCATCGTGCCAGGATCCAGCAAACACCGTGTTGTCCTGGGCACAGTGTGAGTCACAGCAACCTAAGCTTCCTCAGAAGGTTCTGCCGCGGGCTGCTCCATGTTCCTGGCGTGTGGGGTTCAGGGCTTTCTTCCTAGTGGCACTTGTGGGTTTTGGGTTTGTAGCTCTCTGGCGCCGCTGCCTACATCACTGGGATCTTGAGATGGTTCCTCTCCTTGGTGTGCACGCGCTGGTGGATGCACAGGCTTGTGCTCTGGCTGAAGGCCTTGCCGCACTCATCGCACTTGAAAGGCTTCTCCCCGGTGTGCACGCGCTGGTGGATGCACAGGCTGGAGCTCTGGCTGAAGGCCTTGCCGCACCCACAGCACCTGTAGGGCTTCTCCCCAGTGTGCACGCGCTGGTGGATGCACAGGCTGGAGCTCTGGCTGAAGGCCTTGCCGCACTCGTAACATTTGTAGGGCTTCTCCCCCGTGTGGACCCTCTGATGCATGCACAGGCTGGAAGTGTGCCTGAAGGCTTTCCCACACTCCTCGCACTTGAAGGGCTTCTCCCCCGTGTGCACGCGCTGGTGCATGCACAGGTTGGAGCTGTTGCTGAAGCCACGCCCACACTCGCTGCAGACGTAGGGCTTCTCCCCGGTGTGCACGCGCATGTGGATCTGCAGGTGGGAGCTCCAGTTGAAGGCCTTGCCGCACTCGTAGCACTTGTACGGCTTCTCCACCGTGTGGATCTTCTTGTGTCTGTTCAGCTTCGTGGTGCTGCTGAAATCCTTCCCGCAGTCGTCACATTTGTAGACCTTCTCTCCCGTGTGGTCGCGCCCGTGCACGTGCAGCTCTGATATGTGGAAGAAGCCCTTGTCACACTTGTCGCACTTGTGAGGCTTCTCAGCAGAGTGGACCTTCTGGTGCACAAAGAGGTCTGCGCGCTCCGAGAAGAACTCCCTGCACATGGGGCACTTATAGATCATTTTCCTACCTGGTGCCGGCTCAGAAGAGAACTCGTCACAACTCCACCTCCAGAATGGCCACCTTGAGTCTCACTCGGCCATCTCAGCGGTCTATCTCAGGCTCACTCTCCTGGGCAGGCCGGGCAGCGCATGCTTCTCCCTGCCCGTCTTCCTGTGCAAGGCTTCCTCCTGCATAGTGCTCGTCTCGTGTCCTTGCTGGCCTGCCTAGGAGTCCCCTGCTCCCGTAGAACTTCCTTCTGGCCTGAGTGCTGGGCATTCCAAGGGATGAAGGGGAAAGTCTGACTTCTGGGGTCCTGTACTCTTCTGGCAGGACGACTCACAATATTTCTTCCTTGTAGAACGAGGCCTGCAAATGTGTTGTGTTCACGTGGGGCAGGAGGCACTGGCTGCAGAACCCCCACGGCACCTCCAGGAGAGTCACCCTACCACTCTGCCCACTGTCCATCAACAGGCGATGCCGTGGATCCCGGATGGTGATGCTGGTGTTCTGCAACGAGACAAGAAGAGGCACTGAAAACTGCCCAGTGCCCGAGGGCCGCCCGGCCCGCACGGGGAGGGGGACGCTCACCTGCGCTCCTGCGGACGCGGCTCTCTTCAGGATGGGCGGCCTGAGGCTCTGCAGGCTGAGAAGAGAATCGACACATCAAGTTCCCCTGCATCCGAAACACACGACACACATCAACTACAGCTGTGCAAAAACAGGAAGCACCTGACAAACACAAGAAACCTGCCGGACCTGCTGAGTGGAGACGCCGTCCTGCCCGAGGGAGCCAGGAAAACCTCCCCAGAGCTCCAGAAGGCGACGCCACTGGGGCTGCTTGCACTCAAGGGAGGGAGAAGACGTCTCTGAATCTCCCTGGCCTGACGTCCCCAACGCATCCTGAGGTGACACCTGATCCTCGTCTCAGCAGCAGGCATGACTGGCCTCCGTGCCTTCCCCATTTCTGCTGGTCTCCCACATGGCTCTTCCCACAGGCCTGACAGCTTCTGCATCAGTCTTCTGCGGCTTCTTCAAAGTCCACACGAGCCATGACTATTTGAGCCCTTCTGGTCTGTCTGCTGCGGGAGTGGACTGAGGAGCAGCGAGTAGCTTGCTGGACTGCATGCCCCTGCCCGCCCAGGCTCTCCATGCTGCACACCCCTGCCCACCCAGGCTCTCTGTGCTGCATGCACCTGCTAGCTCAGGCTCGTGTACCTGGAGCCCACTTCTTTCTGAGACAGGTGGGGCACCGCCTTATTTCCAGGCTTTGACAGCCACACGGGACAGAGCCTGGAGGATAGAAGAGGTTTGTGCTTTGGGAATCACTCAGCCTGCAATCTTTCCACCTCTTGTGTTTCAGTTTCTCTAGTGACCAGTTACATGACGTCAACAGGCTTCTTAAAACAGTGTATGCGTACGCACAAAACCGATGGTGTTTCCACAGGAGAAAGGGCTGGAGCCTGAGGACTCAGTGGATTCTTAGACATGTGAAAGCCGCCCGCCTAACAAACTCTAGCTGAGCTTGGACCTCATCTATGTCCTTCTGGAAGCTTATCTGAGGACACTAGTTACCACAGGGTGTGATTGACATGATGATGGCACAGCCGATTTGCTCAAGGCAATCCCGGGCTGATCTGCAGGGACTGGCTGTGTCCCCTGGCACCCAGTCCTGTGTGACAGAAGCGGAGCCATGCCCACACGACGCGCCAGGCAGGTAGCAAGGCACACAGGGCTGGCTTTGGTGCACAACTGTGATGGAAGCCAAATTCACTTGTGCCCACCAGCATGCATGAGCTCCAGCTTGCATGTTTGCGTGTGCACGCGCATGCGGGCCGCCCGCGTGCGACAGTGGCCTCTTAACCCACGGGTTCAGCTGACTGTAAACAGTACGTTTAAAAGGAAAGAAAAAGCAAACACTGAGCGTTAAGACGCGAGCACCTGAGCGGCATCAAGCACAACCCCAAACAGAACGTGCCCCTTCTCTTCAGCTGCACTACCCGCCAACCTGGGGGCAGTCGCGAGCTAAAGGACTAGGCTGAAGTGACCTAGAGATGTCGAGCTCAGGCTGCCAAAGTTACCAACAGGAAAGTACCTACCAGAGAGCCCGGGCCGGCTGAGGTTAACTAAATTTGTGCATTTCCTGTGTTCAAGTCCTGGGTGGCTGTCTCCAGCGTTCAGCGGCAGAGGCTGCTGAAGCCTCCAGCTTCAGAAGAGCAGAGACTGTCCTTGGCCAAAGCCAGCCTGGGGCGGAGTCCCTCCCACCCTTCCCTGCCCCCAGGAAGCTGCCTCCAAGGTCCCCGGCACGTGCCGGTCTCAGAACATGCATCGCAGTTGCCAGGCAAAAGGTCTGAGTTCAAATTCTTTGTCTAGTGCCAACCAGATGTGCAACAAAGGCCACAGCTGACGGGCTTCAGCTCAAGCCACTCAGGTGGTGGGAAGGCCAGGGCCTTCAGAAGGGAGCGGGGTGGCACATACCCCTCCCCCAGCACGCCCTGAGGTTCCGGAAGCGCCTCGACACACACCAATAGAAAGGGCCAGGCCGACTCCTCGCCCTCACATTCTGCTCCAGGGATCTATTCATCAGCTCTGCTCCCTTGTCTGCAGCAGCAGAAGCTTCCAGAAGGGGCAGAAGAAATGTATGTGGTTCCTGGGGCTCCAGGAAGACAAGACACTTGGACGGGATAGTCTGTGGAGGGGGCCACCCCAGCAAGGGCGACAGCGGAGCTGTGGGAGGCCCGCCCTAGCACCCAGCAAGGGGGACAGCAGCCTCCTTCAGGGGCCTCTCTCAACAGCAACCGCCGTGCGAATGTGAGGACTCAGGACTCAGGACTCCAAAGTTTGACCATTTCTACTTCTGGGTCACAGCTCCTGTTTGTTACCACGTGGGACACGGACAGTTTGTTTCCTGGCAGGATTGGATGGAAGGTGAGGAGTGGGCACGTGTGGCTGCGCCAGCCCATGAACACACCAGGTGTTTGGTGGGCAGGAAGGTGCCAGGCTGACTCACTGGCTTGGATGTGTGTATAATAGAGACGGAATTCAGATCTGGTCCCAGCAAGCAACAATCCAACTCCATACCTAATGTGGCACAAACACCAGACCAAAGAGCTTACGGACTCAAGACTAATCTGCTTGACCCACCTTACCAGAGGCTGGCACGGCATCCGGGCGCCACAGACAATCCAAAAGCAGGAGAGCACAGCAGCCCACACCACACAGGGCAAGACAAGGACAGATGAACCACAGGCAGGCAGGGTCCACCCTGCAGCCCTCAAACTTGTGGAGAGGGGGCCCGTGTGGCCACTGCAGGCCAGCGCGGAGCACGCAGACATGGACTCAGCAATCGCCCTCTGCGAATGGCGCCGTGCAGATGGGCTCCTGTTCTGTGTTGTGGCCAGCCGGCCTGCAGCACTTTGCTCAGCCGTATCGGATGAAGGTCCCCCCTCCCTCCTGCAAATCTCACTGTCTCTCCTCCCTCACACACATCGCGGCTCCCAACCCTTCTCGCGGTGTCCTGACCATCGCTTCCTCCCTCCTCCTAACGCAAGCGTCCACATCTGGTCCCGGCCTCTCTGATTGTTGCAGAAACCCCAGCTCCTGCCATCCCCTCCAGAGGGCGCTCCAACACCAGCTCCCAAGCCTAGCTGAACATCCCCAGGGTTAATGCCTGGACTCACCCACAGCACGGTTCAGTCTACCTGCTTTGTGGGGCTCCCCAGCTGAGGCTGTGGCTCTAGCCTTGTCACAAGTCCTCATTTATCACAAGATAAAGATGCAGTCCTAAGTTCCCGAGCACTGGTCAAGAGAAAAGCTGACAGTTTGGGGGCTGGTGGGTCTTTAACCCGGGCGCGCGTCTTCGGCAGCATGAGGCCTATCTTCGTGCACTCAGAGCGCCGCAGAAAGCTCCCGTGAGCCGCAAAGGCTGCTCTAAGGGCTCCCCACAGCTCTGTCACTAGGGTGTGTGGCTCTCTGCATCTGGTAGCTGTGGACACAAGCTATGATTATTTTATGACCTTGCAGGTGGTGAAAAATACATGATCCTCATCAAGTTCCTTGTAAGTCTTGGGTGACAAGAGACGGCGCGCTCATGTGAGCCTGCATGCAGCACCCCCTTGAAACTGGTCTGGAATGCAGGGTTCCCCAACCCTGTCCTTGCTGTGCTCTGCATGTGACCAACTCCAAGTTGTCCCCCTCTAGGGGAGGAGGCCTGGCACCCTAGTCCCTCTGTGAGCAGAGAACACAGAAATCCTCTATGCGGATGACTGACAGCAAGGCTGCCAAAGTATAAAGCCCCAAGCACTCACACAGGCAGGGTCTAACCCAAAGATCAGTCAAACACAGACAGGGTCAGGCTGCCCGCAATGACTCCATCTGAGACCCAGCCGCGCAGGGGGAGCTGGCAGGAAGCTGCAGCCTAGGGGATCTGCAATGTGGAATCATTTTCAAAAGTTACCACGAAACATGACTCCACTAGTGGAACCGCGCACCATCATACAACCTACAAGCCCAATTCAGCTGTCCCAAACAATATCATGACAGGAGGACTTTGGTAAGCGGGTCCCTCTTACACCTCAACTCCTAGGTCAGCGACCTGTCCGCCTTCCTGACCAAGACTCCATGCCCGACACATCTAACTACATCCCTCTTCCCCACACAAGTCTTGACCCCACTCAGTCCACTATGTCCCCACAGCCTCGCTTCCTCCTAACACAGGATCCACTCCAGGAAGGAATCATTCTTCTGTAACCTATTCATGTTTCCAGTTGGTTCTGCCCACTGTCAGCATCATCTCCAAATGTCCACAGCTTTAAAACAGTGGGTGTCTATTATTGTGCAGTAAATGTGTCCCCACACTTTTAAAATGAAATGTTTCCACTACAAATACACACAATCTTTGTGAATATGAAAAGAAAATCATTTAAGTCATTTAAATCTACAATTCTTAAGATTTTCATCTAACTTCATGTAGATATGCCCCCATTCATAGGTTTGGGTGGGGGAGTACCAGGATTTCTACTCAATCATATTCTTACTTTTCTTCCAGCTAAACATTTCGAGTAGAAACATTACAATGTATCGTACATCATAACCATTTTGTAATAAACCTTTAAGAACTTCTACATTACACTGTTCTGTACACAAAGCTTTCCTTCTGCACTCAGATCTATTCCTCTGACACGTGAATCCATGAACTAGATGCACATGCCCCATAGGTGCAGACAGCTGGACCCCTCTAAGCACCGACTACACTTTCCTCACTGAGTTTAGGTCTGTGTTCAACTGGCATAACAGGGCACTTTGCTGTGAGCTGATGCCGTTTAACAGATGCAGAAGCAGCAGAAGCAATCGGCTGCTCCCAGCCTTCTGGACACTTTCCTGTTTTTACCCATTTTGCTTTTACCCATCTTGCAAAAACTGGAATTAACTGCCTTCATTCACAGCACACCCCAGGCACCGCGCTGTCGATGCCCCGGTTTTTTCGCTACTTCCCACTGCGGTCCAGAGCGACAGTGCACTGCAGCCGCCTTCAATTTCTCCTCACTCATGCCAGCCATGTCTTTCCAGATGAGCTTCTGGATCACCTCCCAGCTTTAGGTCTTCCAGCTGTGCCCATCTGGGGGAGTACTTGCTCATCACGGACTGCTGGAGGCGCCTCATGAGCCTCTATACATGGAGGAGATCAGCCCGCACAGCTCAGCTCCAGTGTTCTGTGGGGAGGGCAAGTCTGGGAATTTGAACTCAGGGCTTCACACGTGTTCGGCACGGAGTGGTCTCACCCGCACTCTGGTGCGGCTTTACTGCAAGGCTTTGTCTCCCTCCTGGTCCGTGTTCTCTCTTATGTGGTCGTTATTTCCTCCCTATTGATTACAGCAACAGCTAATGGGGATCTGGGTTCTGCACAGGTGGGGCTCATGTTCCACTCATCTTCGGGCACCGTAACCTGAGCTCCGCACACAGCACCCCCTTTCCAGACACTTAACACTGCTACCATTTTTCCGATGTGGGAACACATTCATGCCTCTAAGTGCACATTTCTGGGTGCTGAATGGGCCACGGCACCCAGTCTTGAGCCGGTGCCACTGGGGCACATGGTGCCGCATCCATCCGCCTTACCACACACCCATGCTGCCAGCTCACCCAGCGGACACGCCCACAGCGCTGCCCAACCACACCCACGTGTCCTGCGGTCTCCAGTGCAGACTGCATGGTGGCGTAGCTCGGGCAGAGTCCCCCCTTCTTCACTCACTCCCGCCTGGGTTGGCCTCTCTCAGGGAGACAGCTGGGGTGCCGGGGGCTATGTCATACATCCGGTCATCTCCTGACACTTCTGTCTTATCATTTTTCTTATTTTAGTTGAAGGCAATACTTTCCTTCCTTTCAGACTACTTTAAAGAATGTCTCAATTTTCAAACTCTCCTGTCAAGGATAATATACACTAATTTAATATGCAGTTAGAGTGATGGATCAGGGGTAAGATGCTTGCCCGGTAAGCACAGGGCCCATGTAAAGGCTGGGCAGCTGTGGTGGCCACCTGGAATCTCAGCTGTACCAACCAGAGGCAGGTGACAACTTGACAACTAAGGCTACGGCAGCCCTAAGCAAGCCTGTGGAAACAGTTCAGCTGACTTGGGAAGCAGAGCCCGGCTGCAAGGGACCGCTCTGGACCAGCAGTTAGTAGGGGAGACCTGGTTCAGCGCATCGAGACTTCAGCTGGCTGGACGGTGTACCCCGCTCTCAGCTCCTCGCCTGGCGACTAGTTGGCTCCCTTGGCTCATGATATTTGTGTGAACTTTCCTGCCGATGAACTGTGGCTGAGAAGCATAAGCAAGAATGAACCTGTGTTCCCTCGGCTCCTGGGTCCTGTATTCGCTCCGCAAGAGGAAGACAAGGAGCACACGGGCAATCAGGAGGCAGACAGGGATGCCACAGCAGGCTGGCTCTCGGCCCTGACATTATCACTTTCAGGATTCCACCCGCACATGTGTGTGTACCTGTGTGCAGGTGTATACACACACACACTGGTGTCTTTGTGATCGCCAGGCAAGCACAAAGACCCAGAATGAAAAAACGGCGCCTTTCTTTCTGCTTGTTTTTTATTTAGTCTTATCTTTTTAAAGTTAAAAAAAAAAAAAAAGCTTTGTAAAGATCAAATAACCTACTGTCCTGACTGTACCTGGTAGCATGAATCCACTGCGAGCTGCAAGAACAGCTGCCGCTCCTCCAACAGTCCTGAGAAATGGCTTGCTTGGTGTTCCAACTCTCCACTCACCCTGTGGCAGATCCCTGGATGTCACTGATCTGCCCAAAGCCCTAGGGCCACGGAGATTTCCCACTCAGCTGGGGTGAGGTGCAGCACCCCCAACATCCCCCCCAGCAGAGGCCCCAGGCCACACCTACCTCCCACACCTGGGGTATGTGCAACCGTTCCCCACACACACGCCATCCCTCTGCCCAGTAATCACCCCGACTTTGCTCACCATCAGCTCGTCCTCACACCTCAGCTTAAATCCCATTTTTGCATAGAAACCTCCTTCGGGGACCCCATGTAAAATGCGGTGTTCTGGGGTCAGCTTCTGAGCACAAGGACAAGCTGATTCTGAGGGCCAGGCTGGCCAGAGCCTGGCGGCCAGCCTGGCATCTGGTCAGTCTGCCAAGGCTGCTTTGTGGTCATCTAATTCATGGGCCTGACTTATTTCTGAGGGCCCCGGAAAGCATAGGGGGAGACTGAAGTACAGAGCATCGCCAAGTTTGTGGGGGCAGCAGAGTTGGCCCTCACTTGTATGTGATGTGCTCATTGGTGAAGAACATGAATTATATTCCAAGGGAATGACTCCTGAACACCACCTGGGCCCCACTGTGGCAGGGGACCTGTGAGGCCTGGCAGGAGCTGGGCTGGAGCCCCTACAGAGCCCAGAGGTGTGCAGAGCTGAGGTGGGCCAACGATCCCCCCCAAGGTCATAGGCCTTGCAAGTGGCAGTCATAACCACCTGGGGGAGGGAGGAGGTTCCCACATGAAAATCCTCAACCAAAGAGAATTTCCCTCCCCAATGCCTCTTCTCTGTCATTAGTGGAGCTGTGCTCCTGGAAAAATGTCCTTACCAGAGCCACGGCCACTAGAAGAAAAAATAAAAAGGGCTTTCCTTCAAAGTGAAAATAAGCCTGGAACACAGGGCAGTTCTCGAAAGTGAGTCACACGCAAAGGAGGGAAAGAAAAGGCCCTGCTTGTTAGCACTGACTGAAGGTCAAAGTGACCGCGTTCCTACAGAAAGCATTTGAAAAGATCTGGACGGACAGACATACGGCTCCTGCAGATCCCCTTTATCGGGTTGTCATCTTTACAAAGGCAGTCTTACTGCACGACACACAAATCATGTTCCAACATGAGGATCATTTCTCTGTCTGAAAGGCTACCAGCTGGCTCAGGAAGTCCAGGAGGCCCCCTCTAAAAGAGGGGATCCACTTCGAAAAGCAGACTCGCCCCGCTAAAACAATCTGCTTGGAGTCTCCCCCCCCACCTCCCCCCCGCCGCAGCCAGTGGCTTGGAAACATTGTTTCCATACCGGAGCGCGTCTGTTGCAAACCCTGGGTCAATAAACAAACTATCAACTCAACCCCACACTGCAGGCTCCTCCCCAAGACGTTGCTGGAGTTCCACAAGAGCGATCTCACAAAGGGGGCGAGTTTTGCGGGGAAAGTGAGAGGCGACCAGGCTGGGGAGACGGATCGGGATGAGCGAATGTGCGGACAGGGGACCGCAAAGCAGAGCAGGGGCCGGGCGTACCTGGCGAGGCCGGGGCCGGCCCGGGTCGCGGTCAGACAATGGAGGCGTCCGGCGGCGGCGGCCTGGTGCGCTGGGGGTGCGGGGCGGTCCTCATCACCTGGGCGGGCTGCTCGGTGGCGACCCCAATGACGGGCTGTAGACACGACACGAGTCGGCGCCCTGCAGCGGGCCGCTCCGCTCAGCGCCTGGTTCCCCCGCGGCGCGGCCGCGACCGCCCTCCTGGGACCCGCCTGGATCGTCTCCAAGACGCGGCCCGCGCGGCTCCCGGGACCGCGGCTCTCCCCGCGCCCGCGGCTCCCGCAACAATGGGGGCCAGGCCCGAGTCTCGGCTCTCGTGGGGCCCGCGCCGGCCTCGCCCCGCCGCCCCGCCATCTGCGCCGCCCGCGCCCCGGATCGGCGCAGCGACCCCGCGGTGGTCTTCCTGGCCCGGGGTCCCCTCCACGCTGCGCCCGGGCACTGCGGTCGAACCTTCCGCACCCCGCGGCCCAGGCCCGTCCCGAGCCACCGGTTGTTTTCCTTGTCTTCACCCCCTGGGCCGCTTTCCGCCCCCGGCCGCTCGCCGGTCACGCCCCACGCGCAGACGCCCCCCGCGTAACTCACTTCAAGTGCGGCCGCGGAGCGCCCCGGGCCGCGGGCTCCGCGCACCTCCCGGCCGTCTCCTCCGGGACCCTCACAGGTGCCTCCGAGCCGCGCGCCCCGGCCGTCTCCTCGGGGACCCTCACAGGTGCCTCCGAGCCGCGCGCGCCGCGCACACCCAGACGCCTCTGGGGCACGGCGCGCGTGCGCACGCACGAGGCCGACGCTGGAGCCGGGGGCGGAGCCGCGCCGCACGCATGCGCACGTCTTCGCTCCCCTCCGTTCTCCCCCGTTACCCGGGGTAACCGCGGGGCGGCCCTGCCCGAGTCGCGCGCCTGCGCTTTGCGCGCAGTCCTCCTCCCTTCGGGCTCCGACCCCCGCTCGCCCCGCCCGCCCTGCCGCAGCTGCGGGGCGTCGCCTGGGTGCCCCCGCCCCTCGCCGCCGCCGCCGTGGAAGAGTCGACGCTAGGCGACTCGGCCCGCCCCGCGCTGAGAACCCCGCCGTCGCCGCCCAGGCGCCCCCCAGCCCGCGCGCGGTGCGGCCAACGGCTCCCGGCGGGCCCCGCGCCAGGCGCTCCGAGGCCAGCGGGCGGGATGCGCCGGCCCCGCCGCGTCCCCTGAGTTGGCGGCGCCCCGCGGCAGGGCCGCAGCCCACCCGCGCCGCCCGCCCCGCCCATGGGCCGCCGCCCGCGCCCAGGACCTCGCCGAGCGCGGCCGCCGCGGGAAGGAGCGCGTCGCAGGTGAGGCGGGACCCGAGCGCGCGGGATGCGGGACGCGGGGGTCCCCGCACTTTCCGGGCAGCGAGCGGTCGCTGCGTCCCGAGTTTGTTCCCTGTCGGAGGCCGCAAGCAACGGTCGCAACCGCCGGCCCCGGGTCCCGACGCGCGGGGCGGAGCCGGAGCCGCATTGCAGGTGCGCCCCGAGCGCCTGGGATGCGGCGGCGACCCGGGTTCTTGGCCGCGCCCCACCCCGCGCGCCCCCACTTTTCTCCCCGCGCAGCGGCGGCGTCAGGGCGGCCCCGAGGCCCTCCGTGAGTACCAGGCTCCGCTTCCCGGGGGGCCGGGGCGTGACTGGCGGGCGACGCTGCGTCGTGGGGGAGTTGGGCTCGCGGCTTCTGCCCCGGCTTCGCGTCCCGGACCTGAGCCCTGGGAGGCCGCGCTCTGCGGGTGTCTGGTCCACCGATGAAAACAGAGGCTGGAAATTGCGACCCGTGAGCCGAAAGGTGGCACTTGGTCGGTCCCGTGACAGCATGGACCGCCAGGCTGCAATACTCGGATGCAGGTAGTTACCCATTTCTAGACATCTTTGCGGGAGGGCGCAGCGACCGCTGTAGAACTCAGCTTGATGTCCTTTGACGGCACTGAGCGTGCTTTTATTTGATTCATGTCTTTGCACTGAATAACCTGGTGTTCCCTTGTTATAGACTTGTAAGTGCTGGTGGGATAGTTCAGCAAGTAAGGGCTCACAAACTTGGGGTGCAGAGTATTCTCCCCAGAAAGCCTAACGGTGGAAAGGAGAAAGCTGACTTCTGAAAGTTGTCCCCTGACCTCCATCTGTGTGCTTAGGTGCTCTCTCTAATGCATAAATACTGAATTGTAAGGTGGGAAAAGATGTTAACATTTAAAGCGACTTTTTACCTCCAAAGATGTTTCCTTGTTTTTTTCTTAACTGTTCATGGAGATGGTGGGACATTCCATTATGTTTGAGAACCAGGAAGGTGGTCTTGATTGCTTCTTTGTAGCATATGATATTTTAAGTTAGTTTAGTTTTTTATTCCTATGCGCAAGGATCCAGTCCAAAGCAGCAGGTCAGGCAAGCCAGACTCTAGCCCAGCCCTCATTTATACACATGCACATACACATTTCACTGTAATCCACGTCCAGATCTCACATTGTTTTTTCTTAAAATCAGCAATTTTTAACATTCATTCTCAAAATACAGAAGTCCTTTTCCTGAAGTGGCTCATTGTTAACTCCTTGATGTTAACTCCTAATGTCACGGTATAGTATGTGGTGACGGCAATAGGATAGTGTCAAGGCTTTTAAGAAACACTTACAAAGCATGTCCTCGTGTTTCTGGCGAGATGCAGCTCTTTCTCCTTCCATCTGAAACAAGGTCAGCTGTAAATAGATCCTAATGCATACTGGGCACGCGCGTTTATTAGCTAAGATTAATCATATCTACTGTTGTACGTACTCCAAGGGCAATGACGAGGTGCCTTTCGGAGCTGCAGAGGGAGGCAAAAGTTCCACAGCAGCCAGGTGGGCTCCAGCCTGTCCTCCCTGCTGGTGGTGGGAAGGGACTGTGTCCCAAGGGTCTTTCTGAGCGCAGAGAGGACGTTGAGTGCTTACAGGAAGACAAGAAGACTGCCCCCTGGCAGTTGCTGGTGAGATGGGCGGATGAGTGCCCGGTCTGGCAGGACTGAGGAATCTTTTTAAGAGGGACTCTAGATGTTCCTAGGGTGGCTGGGCCCAGGACCTCCTCGCGTCCCTCTCAGCCCTGTGGTTCCGGGCAGCCAGGGCCTAGAGACATCCCCAGACACCCAAACTCTGGGTTGTGGTTGGATCAGCTGCTTGATCTCTGTAGGTTCCTACCTTGCTGTGTACCAGCGGGGCTTGGCACACAGTACAGCCCTCTCCCACTCGGGGCGCTGTTTGGTTTTTACTTCCACAAAGCATTGACTGAAGAGGACTGCTGTCTTTTCTGGGAAGGGAGCAGAGGAGTCTGCTTCTGAACCAGAAGGTGACTTCAGAAGCCCAGTCATTCCTACCTACTGGCCTTGCACTGAATTGCTTTAGTCCTCTGCGTGATTAAGTGTAGGCTGGCAGCTGAGGGGGGCACAGAGCTGAAAAGTAGATGCCCCGTGAACCGAAAAGATGGGGTGAATCCAAGTTTTGTGCTTAGCTGTGGGAGGGGCTGGCGGATGGGCCGTGGGACAGGGTCACAGTCGCAGTAATGATGTTTCAGGGTCTGTCTCGAGTGTGGGAGGTGGTGGGTGGGATTCAGATTCTCAGCTGTGGCAGGGAGGTGGCTCCCATGAGTGCCTGAAGCCCACAGTGCTGGGCAGGAGCTGGTGGGCAAGACACTGCCCGGCCTCTCCTATGCATGAAGGGGCAGAACAAGGCCAAGACCTTGCCAAAAATTAACATAAAGCTTTAAAAGTAAGTGGTGTTTAAGTGTTGGTCAGCAAGCCAGAGAAACAGCCAGTTAGAAAGCATCATTTTGAAAGTGAAGCTGCATCTTAAGGCTTCTAGCAGAATCTTCCAGAGCACCACCTGGTTGCCTTGAAAGACTTTGAGGTCAGGTGGGCGTGATGAAGCACCTGCAATCCTGGTACTGGGAGCAAGCCAGGGGATCCCCAGTTTAAAGCCAGCTGCCACTGCATTGCAAGCAAGACCTGTCTAAAAAAAGTTGTTTGATGCAGATTTCTAGCAAGCAGGCGAGAGCAGTATTTCATTACCATTCCATCCACTGCTTTAGAAGTAACTGCAGGGAGTGAAGCATGCAGCTGCCTGCCGTGGAAGGACAGAGGGACACACTAGCCCCAGAGCTGAGACTTGTGTTCTGGCTGCCTTCTCAAGGCTGGACAGAGAAATCCCTCAGCAAAGACTGGTCCACTTTGGGGAGGAGGAGGTGGCCTTTTGCTCTGGAGCTGATACTTTGTATCTGCTGGATGCTTCTTTGGATACTAAGTGGCAGCTACACAATTGAGTTCAGCTGTTCTGAGCCCTGATATTTACCCTTCAGATGGCTCCCTGGGCACTTGCTGTGCAGGCCCCCTCCTTGAAGCCTGCTTTCTTTCTAGCTGGGCTCAGTGGTTAGAGTGCCTGCAGACAGGGGAACCTGAGCCGGGATCCCCAAAAACTGTGTAAAAACTCAGGTTCATCGTGCAGGAGTGTTGAGGCAGGCCAGCGAGGTCAGTGAGCATCAAGTTCATGGAGAGGCCCTGTGTCAAAAAGTAAAGATGAGAACAGCGAAGCAAGAGGCCGGGATGTCTGACTACGCGTCCTCATGTGCACGCTCTTGCACACAGAGGAACACACCTACACTACCAGGTACACATTGTACACATTGCTCCAGCCTTCCTGTGCTGTGTGCGTAAGTCCCAGGGCTGTCATAGCTGTGTCTGTGGCTGGCACATCCAGTGGATGGCACTTGGAAGGCCCATCTCTGGTGTGTGTGGGGGGGGTGAGGGAGAGGCCGTCATGCAGTTACCCAGAGGTTGCTAACGGTTCCCGACTTAGTTTTCCCACAGTGGCTGTGGTGGGCTAGACTCTTGCCTCTCCTGCAGTGTAGGCTTCAGCCTCTGCAGCTGTCATGTCTGGAGTGGAAGGCATGGGTGTGACTTGCCGACATAAGCACAGATCACCTGAAAACCAGCTTGGATGGAGAGGGTGAGGAAGGGACTCCAGCACTCAGTCCTTAGAAACTGGGGTCATGGGGAGTCGGGGAGTTTCTGAGGTGTCTTCTTGGATTGGGCCCCGTGAGCAGACAAGAAGCTCTGGAAACAGTGCAGCAGCTTCAACCGTGGAGACCCCTACCTGCAGGCTGCTTGCTGCTCAAGAGCAGCAGGTGGTCTTTGGGATGGGGAGGAAGCAAGTGGACCCACTTCGACTTCTATCCATGCCTTGGCTCACAAGCAGCTTCTTCCCACCCAGAAAATAGCTGGATTTTGAGAAAAGGTTTAGCTGTGGATCAGGACTATGTGGAGGGATCCAGCGAGAAATTTCCACCAGATCTTAGGAGAGATGACAAGTGAGCAAGGCCTGTTGGAGACAGGAGGGCTGCCCAGAGGTTCTCACCCATAGCGGCAGGACAACGCGGCAGCACCAGGTGGTCTCTGACCTGCTCTAGAACATCATGTGAATGTCCCCCGCAGCCTGTGGGGTTCCACGCAGCTGTGGAATCCTTGGCCAGGAGGCAGCAGGGAGGACATGGGCTTTCGTGTCAGATGCGCCTGGCCACACGGGCTTCTCTCAGGTAGTGGACAGTGTTGACAGCCTTGACCCGTCGCTTTCCAGCACCAGGACCCAGGTGTATCCCACGCTGGAGCCGTGGAAGCGTCCAGCTGCTCCTGGCACGTTGGAGACAGATTCCCCGAGACAGCTTGGAGGACCGTTTCTTTTTACCCTTGCTTGGAAGGCCGGGGAGTGAGGGGGAGGGCAGGCAAAGCACCTGTTTGCTCAGAGGTGGACCTGAGTTGGGATCCCCAGAAACCATATAACGTCCAACTTTTCAGTTGCGAAACTCTTGGGCGTGGCGCAGAGGGGCATCCTGTGCTGGGCATCTCTGAAATCCCTGCCAGGGCGTTGCTCACCACCTCCGCCAGCGTCACCCCAGGCCTGGTCCTGGAGAGACAGCGAGGGGCCCAGGGGGTGCAGAGCTTCCGTGGTAGTCAGCACACTTAGTATGTCAGGTCCAGGAAGAAAATAGAAGTTTCTGGCAGTTGTGTCTCTAGCCTTTGCGTGGAGCTACATTCAAACAGCCCTGACAAGATGACACGGGGGTGGGGGATTGGGAGGGTATCAGCAATGTGAGGACTCCAAGAACAAGGACCCTCAGATCTCACAGTGGTCCACAGTCAGGGCACAGGTCAGCAAGGGCAGAGGTCCTCATACGCTGAGAAAGAGGGGCTTCCTTCATGCCTCGGGTCCCCATGTACACAGCGTCCTCACCTGTGGTCGCTGTGCAGGCCAGCTGCGGGTTTAACTCTAGTTGTGTTACGGAGCTTGGGTGTGACGCTCCGCTGATGGCACTGAGTCAGCCCTTAGGGAAGGGTGGGATACTAATGACAGCTCCTGGAATATTCCACGGATCTCCCCTGTCCCTGACTCTGATATGCTGAAGGCGCAGTAGCAGAGGCTGAAGGCCAGAACTTCATAGACCCCATGGGAGCCCACACGATAAAGACTCTGCTTTCAGAACATGGAAAAAACATGTTTCATCATGTTGCGTTCTTTCACGTTGCATCCTTGTGCTTGGTGTGGAAACTTGGGGATTTGGAGACTGTGGGAATTGAGCTGAGGGCCTTGCCCACGGCAAGTGCTCTGCCACTGAGCCCCATGTCTAGCCTGCCCAGGCTGGCCCAGACTTTACTCTGCAGCTGCACCTCCCAAACAGTTAAAATTACATTTTGTGCTGTCAGACCTGGCATTCTTTTTAAAGGTAGATTTCAGTTTGTACCTGTATGTTGAAACCATGGTTTTCAAGTGGATTTTTTAATAACTCAGGTTGACTTTTATCTTTCTTAATTTTTATTTATTTTTTAAAATATTTTATTTATTTAGTTTGTATATGTGTGTGTATCACAGGGCACTGTGTGTCCATGTGGAGGACCAAAGGTGACTTTGGGAATCATCCTGGATTATTTCTACCTCCTTCTTGCTTAGCTCTGGGATTTCCCAGGCTCCACCCACCAGGACTGGAAGTACAGGCTGCTGCAGTTTCCGCCTGGTGTTTTTACCTGGGACCTGGGATCTGAACTCAGGACCTTCTGCTTGCGAGATAGAGTCTTAACCCCTGAACCATCTCTCCAGCCCTCAGGTTGACTTTTTAAACGAGACTCTTTGTGAATAGTAGAATCGTTCTCTTGACTGGCTCAGTACTGCTTTCGTGAACTTCACTGCTGTGCTTTTGCAAACTACGAAGCTCTTTGTCATCCTGGTGACCTCAGAGCCTGTGACTCTCCTTGAAGCAGGGACGGTGCCTTAGAGTGCAGTGTGCGCATGCAGCCTCCTTCCTGTGGAGGCCCGTGGATGTCAAATGTCCACCACGACTGCAAAAACACACAGGTTGTGGGCCACCCATGGGGGGGCCACCCTGTCTAGCTCCAGCACTCAGTTTGCCTTAGAGTTTGGGAAACGCTTCCTGTCTGGACTGGGGAGGAATCCTTACTCAGAGGCCACGTGGCGCCCAGCAGGAGCCGGGGCAGCAGTGTCCTCCACACCTGCCCCCCAGGGATGGAGGCTTCCAAAGAGGCTCCCGCATAGGCGTCCTGGTAACCTGCTGCCTAACAGCTGACCATTTCCCAGGGTCAGTAGTTCATCTGTGTGAGAGGAAAGCCGCACACCTGCCCTTGACCAGGACCGCCAAGGACAGCTGCCCCAGCACTGTGACCTGCCATGTGGGCTCTGGGTCAGGTTGCTCTTGGCCATGGGTGTCCTGTGCATTCCTGGCCTCTGCCCGTCGGGCGCCAGCCACACCCCTGGACACCTGTAAGGGTGTAATGGAGAGCAGGTCCCCGATGACAGCCAGGGTGGTAATTTGGGCTCAGCGCACCCTGGGGATCGTAGCTCCAGCTTCTGTCGTGACTCGTGGCTGGTTCCTCTGGTCTCGCACTGAGAAAGGCAACTGCCTCCGAGGAGCACTAAGACGCCAGCTGTGTAGACAGCAAAGCCACGTCCGTTCACCTGCCGGCTCAGAGCGGCCAGGTGCCCAGCCACTGCCCTCAGTCCTCTCTGGCCATCACAGGCACAGCACACCCGCAGGCTTAAACACCTCAGTGCATTTGAGCCGCAGGTGTGGCCTGGTCCTAGGGAAGAGGGAGCCACCACTAGCGACCTTCGCAGCCTGCGTCTCGAGAGACAGCATTTGACCCCCCTGGAGACAGGCCTGTTAGAAGAGCTAAGGAGCGCTGGACTCGCGGGCACAGCGGGTTTCCACAGCTGCGTGAATGCCAGCAGCTGGCGTTCCCAACCAGATGCCAGGTCTCTTTCTGCGGTTGTTGGTGGCCGCTTTCTCTTGCTCGGAGAGGTTTTCTTTCCCCGAGCAGCACTCTTAGGACCAAGTGCTCGATGCAGGAGGGGCGAGCTAGCACAGGCGGAGCCAGGGTCGCTTCTGCAGGAAGTGCCTGCGATGTTGCCCATCTTGGGGGACAGCCGTGTAGTGTGTGGGCAGAGCGGGCTCAAAATCGGCTGGTTCACGGTGACGCTCCAGCCACCCTGATTTCTCTAGCTTGTCTCTGCACATGTGGGCTGTGAGAGCAGCCCACTTAGAGTCTTGGTGACTGCAATGGGCGTTTGGCCTGGGAGCCCACAGCAGAGGGTGACCGTGGGTGTCCCAGAGCTTCAAGATGGGCCTCTGCACCTTTCGGTCAAGGCCCTGCCCACCTGGCCAGGCTGAACGCCAGGATGCCTCTTCCTGTCTGCACCTCAGCTTCTGTGGGCAGCTATGTGAATGTCCACTTGACACTAGCTCAACTCGCCGACCCTGATGCCTCTCCGCATGTCAGTGTAGTTAGTATCCAGTGGTGTGGTGGGCACGCCCTTCTAGAACTCCACGCTTCCCCCACCTGAGCTGCTTCCCCTCCCTGGGCCTGTCCTCTAGGGCTCAGCCACAGGCTTTAGGGGCTGCCAGGTGCCAGGTATGCTGTGGGAGCTGAGGCCCTGGCCATGCCCTCTGGAGGTCTTCTCTGTCTGCTGGAGAGACTGAGGTGAGTGAGCACTGATTTTCTGCTGCTTTGCTGGGCAGACCTGCAGGGGAGGTGAGGAGGACTGGCTGTAGACCTGCAGGGGACTGTATGGGGGGCTGTAGACCTGCAGGGGAGTGTATAGGGGGCTGTAGACCTGCAGGGGAGTGTATGGGGGGCTGCAGACCTGCAGGGGAGTGTATGGGGAGGACTATAGACCTGCAGGGGAGTGTATGGGGGGCTGTAGACCTGCAGGGGAGTGTATGGGGGGCTGTAGACCTGCAGGGGAGTGTATGGGGGGCTGTAGACCTGCAGGGGAGTGTATGGGGGGCTGCAGACCTGCAGGGGAGTGTATGGGGAGGACTATAGACCTGCAGGGGAGTGTATGGGGGGCTGCAGACCTGCAGAGGAGTGTATGGGGGGCTGCAGACCTGCAGAGGAGTGTATGGGGGGCTGTAGACCTGCAGAGGAGTGTATGGGGAGGACTGTAGACCTGCAGGGGAGTGTATGGGGAGGACTATAGACCTGCAGGGGAGTGTATGGGGGGCTGTAGACCTGCAGGGGAGTGTATGGGGAGCACTGGCTGTCCGTCTTCGGCGTCTCCATCCCCAAATGGTTGTTGGTGTGGAGCGGACACACAGTAGGCACTTCAGGAACTTCCTGTCTCTGGGTATATGGCTCAGCGGGGATTGATCGCCAGTCTGCTGTAAATATCAACAGGTGGATTTAAGCGAGCGTTGGCACAGCTGTAGCCCCAGCCTTGGAAGCCTGAGGCCAGCCTGGGCCATAGGGTAAGACGCTGCAGAAAATTAAATCTGAAGAGGATTGATGGTGCCGGTGGTGTCCCAGCCGTCACTGCAGCTTCCAGTGTGGGTCCTCCAGCTTTGGGATTCGTGGGACACGGTGTTCTCGGTTGGGAGCGTGCACATTGAGTCACTCTGCGTGCTTGAATCAGCTGCACGGAAAACTGTTGTCCTCATTTTTGCTGGCTCTGTACTGAGAGTCTGCACATTGATTGTAGCAAAGAGAATCTTCCAGATGTCTGCAACCCCTGCCTACCACGAAAGACACCTTGTGCCATGACCTCCACAGAGAGGCCTGCTCAAGGCCTCTTTCCTTCCAACTTAGGTGGCCAGATGATCTCTTGAGAGTTCCCCAGGGTTAGGCACCCACGTGGTCCTCCTTCCTTATTAACTGCCCTAGTGCCAGAGAACCTGAGCCAGGGCTGCGAGAGGGTCACTGCCGTTCAGTTACAGAGGACCTCCGGCACAGGGCAGCGTGTGGCACCAAACACACAAATGTAGCAGGGAAACCTGTGTTCCTGGTCTGTTAATTGCTAGTGAGAAAGATGCTCAAGCGACCGGAAGTGACAAATGTGAAGATGCAGAGTGGTGTGCTGTGCTGTGGTGTGTGCTGTGCTGTGCTGTGCTGTGCTGTGCTGTGCTGTGCTGTGTGCTGTGCTGTGCTGTGCTGTGGTGTGTGCTGTGCTGTGCTGTGCTGTGCTGTGTGCTGTGTGCTGTGCTGTGCTGTGCTGTGTGCTGTGCTGTGCTGTGTGCTGTGCTGTGCTGTGCTGTGCTGTGTGCTGTGCTGTCTGTGGTGTGTGCTATGCTGTGTGCTGTGGTGTGTGCTGTGCTGTGCCGTGCTGTGGTGTGTGCTGTGCTGTGGTGTGTGCTGTGCCGTGCTGTGGTGTGTGCTGTGCCGTGCTGTGTGCTGTGCTGTGCTGTATGCTGCGCTGTGGTGTGTGCTGTGGTGTGCTGTGTGCTGTGGTGTGTGCTGTGGTGTGTGCTGTGCTGTGTTGTGGTGTGCTGGGTGTGGTGTGGTGTGTGTATGTGAGGTGGTATGTGGGGTGGTGTAGTTGCCTGCAGCATGTGAGCTGTGTGTGGAGCAGCGTGATGTGTATTTGGCAGTGAGAGTGGGTGTGTGGCCCAGCACCACCGGGCCTAGCCATTGCGTGATGGCAGCTGTCCATGCTGCGGCCCAGCACTGCCCATCAAGCTGAATGTTTGCTAATTAAACATGGAGCCAATTAACCCTTTGTCAGTTCAAATAACGCTCTGGGAAACTGCTTTCCAGACACTCATCATGCGTCAAGGGCCACCAGATCCACGTGGCCACAGCTTCCTGAGCCCACACCAGCAAAGAGGGAACCCTCCTGGCTGCCGAGGATAGTTCTCCCATGGGAGCCCTCTGGCCTGGGCAGCCTGGGGGCACGGCTGTCTTTGGGCTATCAGCTGTGACCCCAGGCAAGAGCAGAGTAGCATTGGGGTCCACTCCTCCCAGGGGTACAGCCGGCTAAGCACAGCACCCCAAGCAAGCACTGTGAGGGGACAGCAGTATCCTCGGGTGGGTGATGTGGCCACGGCCCACCTTGGCATAAGTCCCCGCCAGTAAGGGCTGTTGCTCCGAGTGGCTCATGGTGGCCAAAAGGCAGCTGTTGTGCTAGAGGACTGTGCGGCCCCTGCCCCTACCACAGCCTGAAGTGGCTCACTGTGAGTCGGGAAGAGCGCATCCCTGGTCTCTTGCTGACTGGCACAGCCAGTTGGGTCTGCCAGGCTGCCGGAGCATCCGAGACCCACCTCCATGCGGGGAACTGGGCCCTCCTAGCCCACCTACAAGTCCCACATGGATGATGTGGATGATACTTCATCCCGTAGCGAGAGCTGAGGTCAGCCACGGGAGGGGACCACAGCCAGCAGGTGGACAGATACAAAAAAGTGACCTTGAGCCAGGTGAAGACCGCAGATGGCAGTGCTGGGCGGCCGCACATCCTTGAAGCACCCATGGGAGTAAGCGCAGCGTCCTTCCTGCAGAGCCCAACATGCTGCTTCCCGCCGCCTCTGCCTTGTTCAGCTCAGCGGTGTTGACTCTCTATGCCTTGTTTGTCTAAGATGCTCCCAATGTGGGGACAGAAGTGACCCAGAACCTGCTCACCTCGAGTCGACTGGAACTCCCCATCTGGGTCTAAGAGTACTTTTGGTTTTGGGCGATAAACACGCTTGGTGTGGACAGAGGCTTCCCAGGCGGAGAAGCAGGGTTCTGTCCGTCCTGATACAGCAGTGGTTGTGAGCACAGGATTCTGGGGTGTCTGCGGTTCCACCAGCAAGCATGTCTCACCCGTCGTTCAGCACAGGACGCCCACTGCTCATGGGAGGAAGTGCTGGGCACTCGGAGCCACACGGGCACAGGATGGAAAGCTGAAGGGGGATAGAAGCTTCTGGAACTAACATGCTCAAGGCAAAGATCCGGGAAATGAAAAGGCCTTTCATGAGTTTATGTGCTCTAGAGACACCCGCGTCCACTCTGCTGTCCACGCTATGTTGGTCCAGAGACCTGTTTAGTCATTGCTGGCAGGGAAGGGCAGAGGGGCCTGGCCAAGGCTGCCTGTGAAAGCATAAGTGACTGGACAGGCCGTGTGCCCAGGCCTGCACGCCGGCCGCTTTGGGTTTGGGTCTCTTGGCTCCTGGGGTAGATTCTGTCTCGGTGCTGGTTCTTCGAGGCCCAGGCACTCCCTGCAGCGCCTGTGGCGAGTGCTGGCGCTGCCCTCCGGCGCCATCCTTGGGTGCTGAGCTCGCTCCAGACTCACTTGCACCAGAGGCCGAGCAGTCGGCTTTAAATAGAAGCTTGGGCGTGAGCTAATGAGTGCAGAGAACACGGGAATAAATCCATCACGCGGCCCCCAGTGGCCGTGGGCTTCCCAGACAGGCTGGGATTGAATTTCCACACTAATTGCCAGCTCCTAGTCACATCAGCTTGGCCGGAACAGCAGGCTGTGCTTTTCCTTGCCGACGGGCTCGAGTTTGTGGTGGGCCCAGCGCCAGGAAGGAAAGGGGGGGGGCACTGGGGGAAGAGGGCATGGGGAAGGGTGCATGGAAGGGACAGATCCAGGAAGGAGACAGGTGGGGTAGGAGGCCCCGAGCACTCTCCTCACTGACCCCCCTGAGCAGTGTTGGGGAAACATGCTGCTGCTTGCTAGCGGGTGCTGGTGCTGACCTGTTCAGGAGAAACTGCTTCTGGCTGCTTCTGACTGTGAGGTAATCCTTGGGTAGTGTGGAGGCAGGGTCTTAAGAAGTGAAAACCACCCAGAAAGTGGCAATCTGATACTTGGTGTAGATCCTTACAGATGTTGTCATACATGCACAGTGTGATATCATATACGCACAGGCCGACGTCATGCATGCAGTGTGCCGGGACTGTGGTACCCCTTGGAAGATCGTTTGGTTTGTTTAGCCTGCCCCAGGCGCTGTGCTCAGCACTACGGCTCTACAGAGGGGCTTTTGCTTTTGTTGGCTTAGAATGGAAGGTCTGCAAGCTGCCGCCCTTGTGCGTTTAGGTGACAGTCGTGGTAGATTATGGACTGTGTCTAACAACTATTACCCCTTCTGCTTTCAGTATATTTTGCCAATGCGTGTAGTGAGCTTCCGCGTGTGCATGCAAATAGAGCGGGAGGCTCCTGCAGCTTGCAGCAACTGCAGGCTGCCTGCAGTTCCTCTGCAGCGAGGGTACCATGCGTCTCTGAGCAGGCCTGGCCTGATGGCCCGGAAGGTGACGTGCACGGCGCTCTGTCCCTGTCTGTCCTCCATTCTCCTGCGTCTGGCGCCATTGCTCTCCTACTCAGCATTCATGTCGCTCAGCAAGCGCTAGCTTTACTGGGCACCCACCTTGTGTGAAGCGCCTGGGCTGGGTGTAACTGATGCCCAGTGTGTATGAAGCGCTTGGGCTGGGTGTGTCTGATGCCCGTGTGTGAGGCGTATGGGCTGGGTGTGTCTGATGCCAAGGCAACCCTGAGCTGACTCTGCATAGTCCATGCCTCCACCCCACACCCCTGCAGCCTTACCACGCCCTTCCTGTCCTCTGTCCACTGCATCCGCACATCTTGGGCCTCGACCTCCTACTCTTGAGACAGAGGTTGCGTGCCAGCTGGGAGCGCTCCCTGGCATCCTGGGCCGTGCCCTAGTGCTGCAGCGCTCCTCCCTGGCTGGCTCACTCTCCTGGTGGCGGCACTTAGGTGGGACAACAGGGCAGTGCAGCGTCCACGAGAAGCCACGATGCCACAGCGAGAGCGGTGCCCTGCTGTGGCGAGTCGGCCTTTCGGCCAGCAGGGACAGTGGCCGGACGCCAGGGTTCCCATCCTTCCTGCAGGAGAGCTGTGTGACTAATTTATGAGTAGACCCGAAAATAGTTCACTTAGGTCTCAGCCTGCCGAGAACTGGGTGCTGTTCTCACGGGTTCCAGAACATCATGCGTTTAGATCCAGGCCACCCAAGACAGGCTGCCCTGCTAGTCCAGGAGAGGTGCCCTTTCTTTTGGGCTGCTAAATGTAGATGCTCTCTGGTATCTCCCAGTTGTCGGGACATCACGGGATGAGGTCATGTTTGGATCAATGCTGCCGGTGCTGCTTGATGGATGTGAGTGATCCGGGATAAGCTCACCCCAGCGCCATTATGGAGAGGGGCAGAATTATCCAAGGTGCACACGTGAGGGTGCCTGGGTTCAAATGGAGGGGGAATGGACGCTAGTTAGATGAGGGGCCACAGAGTTTAGGCGCAGGGGACAGACTGTGCGAAAGCTGGAGGGGAGGGTGTGACCGACTCCACAGAGCCCACCGGGGACCAGGGCGGAGGGGCTGAGGAGGGGCTGGGGAAGGACGGCCCAGCTGGAAAAGCATCAGGATACATGTGGTCAGTTATCGCTCACATGAAAAGGGGAGAGCTGGGTCCCGACACATCTGAAGTGTCCTGCAGCTGCTGGCCCAGCCGAACCCCACTTTCTACCCAGAGCACAGTCACTCTGCCCCTGGCCTCAGAGGCTCTGCCAGCTGGGCCGCAGAGTGCAGCAGCGGCACCACCTTGAGGATGGGCATCCGGAAGGAGGTTCCTGTGTTTTCTGCAGCTACCAGCTTTGTTAGGGCGCTGGCGGCGCCTAGGAGCCTGCCTTTCTCCTCACCATCTTGGTCCTAATTCTTGGCTAGGCTGCACCTGCTGGCGAGTAGATGGCATCTGCAGTGCCACGGTGCTGGCAGGAGCGTGGTGCCGTGCGCGTGTCTTCTCTCTGTGCAGTGCCCAGGCTCTGTCTGCACCCAGCCCTGGGGTTGATGGTGCATCTGCCACCCAGGGCTTGGTGCCCTTTCTTGTCTTTCATTCTGGTTTTAGGGGCAATGAGCTCTGGGCTGCAAGGACAGCCACGGCAGGTGATGAGTCGGCTCGGCTGCTGCCCAGAGCAGCTGGCAGGGCAGGCTCTGTCGCCACCAAGGCTTCCATGAGAGGAAGCCCAGGAATGGTGGCATGATCCCTCCCTTGGGAGCTGCCTAGGCAGTCTTGAGAGCCATCTCTGCAGGATGCATGCTGGGAAGCCTTCCTGAATGTTTTCTGCAGGTGGAGACAGCTCCCAGCAACACAGAGACAAATCAGATCCACGGCCAGCTTTCTCTGAGTGGAAGGACCTAGACTGGACATATGTGCTCTGATGCCGAGCTTGGGTGCCGAGTCACCTGTGCAGACATCCCATCGGACCCTCCTCTGCCTCCTAAAGTGGTCTGCAGACACTCCCTGCCTTTTGGCTGGCTGCAGCTGTCCGCTGCTCCCTTGGCCGAGTGTGCATTAAACGTGAGCAGTGTAGGGCTGCAGCAAGCACAAGCGTCCCCAGCTTTTCCCTTTTCCATTTTCTCATGGGTGTTGGGGTACATGCATGTTCTATGTGTGTTGGGGTGCATGTATGTTCTCACATGTGTGGGTGCACTTGTGCGCCATGTGCAGCCAAGATTAATCTAGGAAATCATTCTAGATCACTCTTCTGCCTCCTTCTTTTGGGGGGGAGAGGAACAGGTTCTGTTATCAAACCCAGAGCCCACCTGGGGCTCATCTGCCTAGTCAGTCAGCTCTGGAGATTCCTAGTCTTAGTGGAATTGCAGGCCGGCTGCCACACCCATCAGGTGTTATATGAGATCTGGGGATCCACACGCCACTTCTTGTTCCCATGGCAAACACTGTATCTGCCGAGCCCTCTCCCCAGCCTAGGCTACTGACTGGAGCCATGAGCACCACCATCTTGGCCCAGAAATTCAGCCGTTCTGCTGAAATAACTGCATTGTGGACCATTAGAGACATGACTCATTTCCATGGCCCCAAGAGGGTCTCCCTTGCTCTGCAGACTGTGGCATGTTCTGCACATGGGGCCCGAGGGGATGTGGATAGTCAGGAGTATAGTAGACCAGAAGTCCCTGTGTCTGACACCAGTGCTGCCCCTGTGCCCAGTGCCCAGCAGCCTTGTGCAGGCTGGCATTGGGTGGCAGCGCCCAGCAGCCTTGTGCAAGTGGCGTCAGACTGCGTTGGTTGCTTGTGTGTGGCGTTTGCTGCTGTGCGGACCAGGACGCTTCATTCCTGGGTGGCCACAGAGCTGCCACGGTTGTCACAGCTCAGTCCTGGCTCACAGGCTCTTTAAACAAAATAGTCATTTCAGTCGCTTTCAGAGGAACTTGAAGCCACAGGGTGCCCCCTGAGAGCCTCAAGGGAGATTCTAGAAGCAAATTTCTGGCTCCTTGTGCAAGCTTGCTGTGCTGTCAGAGCCAGGGAGCCTGTCTCGAGGGTGCAGCCCTTGAGCGGGCAGCCCGCGGCAGGCACGTCCCAGGAGAGCCCTGCACACAGGTCCTTGGTGCTGCGTGTGGCTCAGCGCCCGCATGCTCCTAGCTAGGCTGGGCTTAGGACTGGGATGAGGGTAGGGACCTGGCAGCAGACCCTGGCCAACAGTTCCCTAGCACCGTGCACAGGGCTGTGAGCTTGTCACCTAGTCTGGAGCTGGGACTGGATATTGGCTGGGCCTAGGCTGAGACCTCGAGGATCCTGGGAAATCAGGCAGAAGAGGGGTGCAGAGGACCAGCCTGCCACTGGAGGGTGCGCGGGTAGAGAGCACAGCAGGCAGGCTGGCAGCAAGCTGAGCTCCATCGAGGGCCAGGGACAGCGGGCGGACCCTGGCTAGGCGACCGTGGGACTCTGCAGAGCTGGGCTTATCTCACCCCACATCACAACTGCCACGTGGAGCACAGAAGGGAGGAGGGTGAGGACAGCAGGTCCACCTGCACGGGACGCGTGTGTGTGTGGGGTGGCACAGGCCAGGAGGACACGCACAGTAGCCTTGACAACTAGTTTTTTCCCCCTTTTGCCTGGTGTGCGCGCACACGCGTGTGTCCCCGTGGAGGCCCAGGGGTGACTTTGGGAACATTTTGCATTGCTCTGTCTCCTTTTTGCTTTGCTCTGGGGTTTCCCAGCTCTCCTTCCAGAGCCAGAAGTGCAGGCCGCATTTGCGCCTGGCATCTTCACGTGGGATCCAGGATCCCACTTAGGTCTTCCCACCTGCAAGGCAGAGGCTTAACTCTTGAGCCATCTCTTCAGTCCAAGAACTGGTTTTGAAGGACAGACTGTCACATGTGGTTACGGTGGGTGAGCCCCGAGCAGATGGGTGGTGCTGTGCAGAATGAGTGGGCCACGTGGAGCCCACTCTCCTCCAGCCTGCTTCTCCCATCCCAGGTCTGCGCGTCAGGATCATTTCAAAGAAAAGGCCTGAAAGGGGCGTGGCTTTCCCCAGGCCCACGGCGCTGTAGATTGAGCCGATCCTTTCTAAGTCACCATAAGGCATTGTGGGCTCCACGCAGACCTTGAACTTGATGCCAAGGTGGGCCCCAGACCTGCAAATGAAGGAAGCCACAGGTGGCACTGGGAAAGCTGGCCTGCCTCCGCCAGCCCTCTGACTCCAGGCTGTGAGGCGGTGCCGGCCTTCGGGAGCAGAGGGCAGGGCCAGGGCCACGTCCTCTCCCTGCTCGTCCTGTGGCCAGCATCACCTCCTGGGACCGTTGCTTGGCACTTGGTATCAGAGGCTTGGGAACTGTGGGGATGCACTTGGCCACTGCTGATTAATGAGTTCCCGATGCCACCTGCTGTGGCTGCCGGGGTGTGGGGGGGTCTGACCCAGTGCTTCCTGACAGGGCTCCCAGTGGGTGCCCCAAAGCGAACCTCATTTCCTGCCAGCATCTTTCTGTCATCCCGACTCTCTTCTTGTCATTGGCTGCCCGCCTTGCTGGTCATTGTTTGCTGGTGTGCGGGCTTCTCGCAGAGCCAGGGCGTGGACACCTCAGCAGATGGAGGGGAGGAAGTTCTTGAGCGCGCTTAGTGGTGCGCTCTCTGGTCTCAGCGGGTGGTGACAGCCTCCAAAGGCCTGGACAGACAGCTGAGGGGAGGGGCTTTCACAAGTGGGGGTGCCCTCTCAGGTCGGGCGGCTGGAGGCCACCAGAGGCTGCGCAGTTTACTGGGGCGATGTGTGTCTGTGCCCGTACTCTGTCCTTGATTTCTCCCATCATGTGAATGTCTTCAATTACTCAGCTTTTCCAGAAAAATGGCTGACATCATAGTGCTCCCCGGGTTGCAGTGAGGACAGAGAATCAGAAGTGCTGGAGGTGGAGGGGGGGGCACACCTGCAGCCTCATGAAACACTCCCAAGGTCTTGGGACTCCCCACTCCTTGGCTCCAGGCTCCAGGCGCTACTTGGCGGATCACTCCCCATTCTCCCCGTTCTGTACAGGACATTAGTCCTTCTGGCCACTGAGTCTATGAGGCTGCGTATGGGAGACTCGGCGGTCTGAATTTGAACCCCTGTCCATACCTACCGGCTTCTCCATCCACCAGGAAGAGGAAGTGGCTGGAAACCCGATAGGGGTGCACTCAGATGTGGGGCAGGCGCTCTGTGAAGGAGCCTTCAGGTGTTGATCGGGAGAGCCCGGGACCCAGGGCCTGGCGGGACGTGACAGCTGTCTCCCACAGGTCACCTGGACGTCAGCATGGCAGCCGCCAACCTGGAGAACCAGTTGCACAGCGCGCAGAAGAACCTGCTGTTCCTGCAGCGGGAGCACGCGAGCACGCTCAAGGGGCTGCATGCTGAGATCCGGCGGCTGCAGCAGCACTGCACAGGTGAGCTGCACCTCGCCCATCATCAAAGCCCTGGGCATGCAGCTGCCAGACTCGTGCTAGAGTAGCAGGGACTGAAGATGTCGACCCGACTGGGTCTTTTGGGCCCGATCACAGCACAACATCTGTCACAGTGGGAACAAGCTGCTTGGCAGTGTCACACTATTGGGGTGTTCTAAGAAAGGGACAAAGGGGGGCTCCCCTCATAGCCCCAGTAAGAACCTTGGCCACAGTGATACTCAGCTCGAAGCTCCCGCTCACCCCCCAGCTTGCTAATTGTGGGATCCAGTTTGCTGGATCAAATTAATGTGTGGTGTTTCCTTTGTAGATTTAACCTATGAACTGACAGTCAAAAGTTTCGAGATGACAGGTAAGTTTCTGGGCGATGCCCACACGGTTCCTCCCCGGCCCGGGGCACCTCCTGGTCCCGCCACTCACTGCTCCTTCGCCCAGTGTGGCCAGGCCGAGAGAGGATGTGGAGGGAGCCAAGACCCCTCAGTCACTGTAGGTCGAAACCTGAGACGCAGGGGAGCCAAAGTCCCTTGGTCACCTCCCCACTGATTATTTAGGGTGTAAGGAGCGTTTCCAAATTTTCCACAGTAAATAATGCATTTTTCCATGTCAGGAAGTAACCTCGGTGTGATTCAACCCAGAAAGGATGAGGAGGAGAAATGGGCAGAAAGACCCCACTTCCCCTGTTGCAGTCAGCCTGCATGGTTGTTGATAAATGACCATCAAACAGCTTAAGGGAACAAGAGTTTATTCTCTTATGATTCCTGGTTACAGTTCTCAGTCCAGCTTGACGGGAGAGCACGCACCAACACCAGGGTCGAGGGAACTGGCCACACCATCACTGCATAACAACTGAGAGATGGACAATCCTTACTTGCCAGACCAGCATGTCTGGCCAAGTGAACAGAGGATGCCAACTTTTCACCTGTTCAGGGCCTAATCCCACCCACCATGAGCTGGGTCTTCCCCATCAGCTAGACAATCTCCTACAGGTTTGCTCTGGGCTTAACTCAACCACTAATTCTCTACAAATGTGCCGAGCCCCAAACCCTCAACAGTCAAGTTGACACCGGTGCCTAACATCCCCTGACCCCGCAGCCTAAGCACAGGCCTGGCAGGAGGGGTAGTGCTGGGGAGGGGCAGCTCAGTGGCCGTCTCCCCCAGTTAGCAGCCCCAGGGCTTTCCAGGGGTGCTGTGTGCCTGTCAGAAGGGCCGGCTCAGCATAGGGCAGCACCCAGAGCACAGAGCCTATGTTGAGGGACACCCTTGTCCTGCCTAGGCTTCCCGAGGGCACTTGGCTGTGGAAACCATCCTGTTGACATCAGTGGCCACTGGTGTGAGCCCCCGCATCACCACACCAGCTTCCCATTTGTGTAATCTGTGCCCATCTCCCAAGCGTCTGAGTGTGGGAGGAGCCTGCCCTCCAATGTCCCTGTGGAGCAAGGGCACCCCCCCCCCCCGTCGCCCTCCAATGTCCCTGTGGAGCAAGGGCACCCCCCATCGCCCTCCAGTGTCCCCGTGGAGCAAGGGCACCCCCTGTCGCCCTCCAGTGTCCCCGTGGAGCAAGGGCACCCCCTGTCGCCCTCCAGTGTCCCCGTGGAGCAAGGGCACCCCCATCGCCCTCCAGTGTCCCTGTGGAGCAAGGGCACCCCCCGTCGCCCTCCAGTGTCCCCGTGGAGCAAGGGCACCCCCTGTTACCCTGGCCAGTGGGGCGGCAGCAGCTCAGAAGTACAATTTGAGCCTCCCCCACCGTAGCTGAAGCATTGGGACGAGATGCCCGGGCCTTCAAGCCATGGTGTCCTCACCCACCCCGTTGGCCTCACTTGTAGAAACGCCGAAGCCTTTGTCCCAAGCTCCTCCCACCCCTGGGCACTCCTCCGGGCTCTGGCTGGCAGGGGCGGCTCTGTCCTCACATCCTAGAACAGAGCCTGTGCTGTGGAGTATGGCCCATGGGGGCCACGTAGACGCTCAGGAGGAGCCCTGCACCCCCCCAGCCCGCGGTGCCCACTGCAGGCCAGGCAGGCCATGGCCAGTGTCTGTATGGCCCATGGGGGAGCAGAGGGCCCCCCATTGGGGGAGACGCGGGGGCTTCTGCGGGAGGCTCTGTGCAGCCAGTGGTATGGGCTGCTCTCTGTAGCCTCCAGGGCTAGACCAGCGAAGTCCGTCTTCGCAGGTTGCACTCTGAGGGCATCACACATAAGCGTGGCCAGGAGCTGACCATGGGGGGCCAGGCAAGCAGGGCCCTGAATTCCACTCCACTGGGACTCAGGCTATGACGTCCCTGCACCTGTGACCACCAGCACCAGAGAACCGTCTCTGCTGTCTCAGTGTCTGTCAGCCCACGGCGGGCCTGGGCAGTCCCAGAATGTCCATGTCTGGCTGGCAGAAGGCAAAGGCCCAGGGGCACCATGCTCCCTGGGAAGGAGACTGAGGCCCACTGTGTGTTGGGGGGGACTGAGAGGACAGTCCTGGGTGAGCTGCAGGAGCCCACTTGCAGACGTGTCAGGCAGTGTGTGGACAGCCAGTTGTCTGCTGTGCGGAAGTCAGCCTGGGGCTCAGCCTGCACTCAGCCCCCCTTCTCTGTGGTGAGGACCTAAAAGTGTCACAGTAGAAAACCAGGGCGCACTCATCCGCCCTCCTTATCCTCTTCTTCCTCCCGCCCCCTCGTTCTCACACATATTCTCTGATACACACGCACACGTGCGTTCTCTTGTGCTCTGATGCACCGTGCGCACTATTGCGGGGCTCATTGTGAGCCCCTTGCCAGGGGTTGGGGCAGGTGCCAAGAGAGCCTCAGGAGATGGGAGCATTTCCTGGCATGTGAGTTGTGCGAGGGTCTTGGATGCATTTGAGTCACAATGGCAATCCCAGACAGAAAGGCAGGAGGAGACGGCCCAGGGGCAGCGATGTGCTGCAGGTAGGGTCGGGGCCAGATCGTGCAGAGCAGAGCGTGCAGGGGGTGAGAAGGAACCAGGGAGGTGACCGGCAGAAGCGTGGCCAGGTGGGTGGACAGCAGTGGCCTATGGCAGCACTGAAGGGAGGAGACAGGGCAGCGAGCGGCAGGGCAGCGAGCGGCAGGGCAGCGAGCGGCAGGGCAGCGAGCGGCAGGGCAGCGAGCGGCAGGCGCACGTGGGCCTGAGGGACTGTCCACGCCCTTCGTTGTAGAGCTGGCCCCCATGACGCTGACCACGCTGACACCTCTTCACAGTCGGGAGCCATTCTGTGCGCAGTAAGCCAGGGAACCAGGAGCTGGGAGGGCCTCAGAAACCCCCTGATCGCCTCTGACTGGCCCCCTCAGTCCGCTTGCAGGTGACGGTGCCCCCCGGAACGCGGAGCTCAAGAAGCGCTGTGAGGACCTGGAAGCGCAGCTGCAGGCCAAGGAGGAGGAGAGCCGCGAGCTGCTGCGTGAGCTGGAGCAGAAGAAGGCAGCCATCGCCGTGCTGGAGAACACAGTGCGCGAGCGCGAGCGCAGGTACCTGGAGGAGCTGAAGGCCAAGAGCCAGAAGCTGGCGGCGCTGTCAGCCGAGCTGGAGCAGCGGGCCAGCGCCGCCGCCTACCTCACGGCGCAGCTGCACGCGGCCCGGAGGAAGCTGCTGACCAGCGGCGCCCCGGATGGCAGCCCAGCCGGCAGCCCGGTGCTGGCCAGCCACAAGCCCACGCCCCCCAAGGACAAGCTGCCCGAGACGCCCCGCCGCCGCATGAAGAAGAGCCTGTCGGCCCCGCTGCACCCCGAGTTCGAGGAGGTCTACAGGTTCGGAGCCGAGAGCCGCAAGCTGCTCCTGCGGGAGCCGGTGGACGCTATGCCAGACCCCACGCCGTTCCTGCTGGCCCGGGAGGCCACTGAGGTCCAGCTCAAGGAGCGACCACTGGTCATCCCGCCTATCGCCTCGGACCGCGGAGCCGGCGGGCCACATAGCCCGGCCCGCGACAAGCCACACAAGACCCACGTGGGAGTCGCCCACCGCATCCACCACGCCAGCACGGCACAGGCCCCACCCGAGGGGGAGCCACGGGCTGTGGAGCACGTGAGCGCGGGCAAAGTGGCACGCAAGCACTCGGGGGCTGACAGAACTGTGTGAAGCCGGGGCTACAGGGAACCTGCTGCCCTCCTCATGCCCCCATGCCACATCTCCAGACCGGCCACGACGCCTCGCCCCTCGCGCCAACTTGATGCCTCGCTACCATGGTGTCCCCGCTCTGCGGCTGACACCTGCATGTGATTGCTGCTTCCCGCCCTGGCGAGCGCCCAGCACGTGCGTGCAGAGCCCGGCTGTGTCGCTGCGGCTGTGTCGCTGCGCCACACCATGAGTTAGCCCCCGCCTGCAGGCTAGCCCCAGGCTCCTGCCCCTCTGGCAGTCGTGTGAGCCCCCGCTCCCTCCTGGAGACCCCTGCCTCAGACGCCGCCGAGCAGCTTGTGTGTCACAGGATCTGAATAAGACGACCTCGCTCCTGTCAAAGGCCTGAACGTGTGCTATTTTTTGTTAGTTGTCCAGATGTTGAAGACCCCAGCAAACGTTATTTTCTAACCTGCCTTCTTAGTCCGTGTGTTTTATTGCAGCATCTGAGGGAAGCCAGGAGGGGAGGAAGAGAAGGAGGGGGCCCCACCCCACCCCACCCCACCCCCATGGTTGTGAAGGTGACAACTTGTTTCTTGTTCGTTCCCAGCAGAGACCCGTCTTCTGCTCTGCCCTGTTCTGTCCATCCTGCTGGCCAGGCAGAAGGGGCTGTAGCCAGCGCTCAGGCTGGGTGGAGGGCTCCCCTGGGAACTGAACACAGGCCAGGGGCATAGCGGGACAAAGTGGTCTGTGCAGGAGCATGCAGGTCTCCAGCCATCTTGGGCCCCCCAAGACTGGGGAAGTGGAGACGGGAGACGGGAAGATCCCAGGGGCCCAGTGCCCAACTCTGTCAAACGGGGGCCACTCCAGACCCTAAGACCCCCTCATCCACACACTTCCAAAGGAATAAAACCAGGTTTATTTAATGGGAAGAGATTTAAATGAGTGACACACAAGGAAAAGCAAAACACACACACCCCTCTCTATATAAAGGGCAGAAACTTCCCAAAGCAGGCTCCTCTGTGGCTACCAGCCTGGTGCCAGCGAATAGTCCTCAGCACAGCAGGGTCAGTCTGAGTTCAGGGTGAGGCACACCCCTTGCAGCACCCAGTGCGAGATGTGCTTGGTGGTGAAGAGGTCGGCTTCGAACACCAGCCCCACGCCCATGGCGTTCCTCCTCATGGAGGTGGTGTAGACGGGTGTCCGGAAGGTGTTCTGCAAGGAAGGCAGGGGGGCGGCTTAGCCTGGGCCTGAGTGCGGTGGTCTCAGGCCAGGCCGCAGTGACTGGGGTGTGGTTGACTGCCACCTCTGCCTGACTGAGGCAAAGTTGAGGAACCTGCTGGCCACCTGGATGGAGCCACTTGAACCCAATCCCTGGGGATGAGGGGCACCCACACCTGAGTCCCCACAACTGGTCCCTCAGCCCCTGCCACGACTCCCAAGGCTTCTGTGACCCACTTTTAACAGGCATCAGAGGAAGGGGAGGCGGAGGCAGGAGGGCAGTGGGGGGGATGGAAGGAGGGAGGGAGGCAGGAGGGGCAGAATGGAAGGAGGGAGGGCGAGAGGAGGGCAATGGGGGAGTGGAGGGAGGGAAGAGGGCAGTGGGGGGTGGAGGGAGGGAGGAGGGCAGTGGGGGGGTGGGAGGGAGGAGGGCAGTGGGGGCTGGCCCGGGGAGGGGGGTCTCGTCACCTGCAGCTTCAGGCGGTGGGCTTCGATTGGGATGATCTTGAGGATGGGCAGGTCCACAACCAGCACCTTGGGCTTGCTCCTCACCAGGCAGCCTCTCTCGAGGTCCCAGTCAGCACCTTCCAGGTAGAGCCCCGAGACGAAGCACCCTGGGAGACAGGAGGGGGCATGTCCGGACACCCGGTCACCAATGGCTCAGCAGCCCTCCTCTGCCCTCCCCCCGCATGCGGCTGCTGGGTTCCCCTATTTTACGCCTGTGCTGCTTCCCATGGGAGGCACCAGTCCTGAAAAAGACACGGATTCCAAGGGGAGAGGTGTGGGCAGTGCTGTGCCGTAGGACCCTGACTTCAGGGCGCACAGCCTCAGGACTGGCACACGAGCACCCCAGCGTCCACTGAGCCCAAGGGCCCATGGGAAAAGACGGCTCTTCAGGGAAGCAGCAGCGAGACCACCTGGATCCCTGCAGTGAGAACCCTGCTGCTGCTGCTGCTGCTGCTGCCGCCGCCCTGCTGCTGCCCT
Organism: Typhlomys cinereus; assembly: GCA_023101885.1. Classification (NCBI taxonomy): domain Eukaryota; kingdom Metazoa; phylum Chordata; class Mammalia; order Rodentia; family Platacanthomyidae; genus Typhlomys; species Typhlomys cinereus. The sequence continues at coordinate 950,748 of JALPQD010000373.1, read as the reverse complement.
GCTGCTGCTGCCGCCCTGCTGCTGCCCTGCTGCCGCCCTGCTGCTGCTGCCGCCCTGCTGCTGCCGCCCTGCTGCTGCTGCCGCCCTGCTGCTGCCGCCCTGCTGCTGCCGCTGCCGCCCTGCTGCTGCCCTGCTGCTTCTCTGCTGCTGCCACTGCCGCCCTTGCTGCCGCCTGCTGCTGCCGCTGCAGCCCCTGCTGCTGCCGCTGCGCGCTGCGCCTGCTGCTGCCGCTGCTCTGCTGCCCGCTGCTGCTGCCTGCCCTGCTGCTGCTGCGCTGCCGCCTGCTTGCTGCCGGCTGCTGCCCTGCTGCTGGCCCTGCTGCTGCCGCTGCCTGCCCCTCTGCCGCGCTGCCGCCTGCTGCTGCTGCCGCCCTGCTGCTGCCGCCGCCTGCTGCCGCGCTGCTGCTGCTGCCACCCGCTGCCGCCGCTGCCACCCTGCTGCTGCTGCCGCCCTGCTGCTGCTGCCGCCCTGCTGCTGCTGCCGCCCTGCTGCCGCGCTGCTGCTGCTGCCACCCTGCTGCTGCTGCCGCCCTGCTGCTGCTGCCGCCCTGCTGCTGCTGCCGCCCTGCTGCCGCGCTGCTGCTGCTGCCGCCCTGCTGCTGCTGCCGCCCTGCTGCTGCTGCCGCCCTGCTGCCGCGCTGCTGCTGCTGCCGCCTGCTGCTGCTGCCGCCCTGCTGCTGCCGCCCTGCTGCTGCCGCTGCCGCCCTGCTGCTGCCCTGCTGCTGCTGCTGCCCTGATGCTGCCGCTGCCGCCCTGCTGCTGCCCTGCTGCTGCCCGCTGCCGCCCTGCTGCTGCCCTGCTGCTGCTGCCGCCCTGCTGCTGCTGCTGCTGCTGCTGCTGCCGCTGCCCTGATGCTGCCGCTGCCGCCCTGCTGCTGCCCTGCTGCTGCCGCTGCCGCCCTGCTGCTGCCCTGCTGCTGCTGCTGCCCTGCTGCTGCTGCTGCTGCTGCCGCCCTGCTGCTGCCCTGCTGCTGCTGCCGCCCTGCTGCTGCTGCTGCCCTGCTGCTGCCGCCCTGCTGCTGCCGCCCTGCTGCTGCTGCCCTGCTGCTGCCGCTGCTGCCCTGCTGCCGCCGCTGCCGCCCTGCTGCTGCTGCTGCTGCTGCTGCTGCTGCTGCCCTGCTGCTGCCGCGCTGCTGCTGCCGCCCTGCTGCTGCTGCTGCTGCTGCTGCTGCCGCCCTGCTGCTTCTGACACACAAGGCCCCTGTCCTTACACTCAGTACCTCTGCCTAAGGCCTGGGGCCGGGTTCCCTAGTGTTTCTGGCGGGCATCCGTATGATGTATGATGTGCCCCCATGGATTGGCCTCCGAGCTGCGCCGTACACGCTGTGGAATCCGAAGGTGCCGCAAGCACTGCTGATGCTGCAGTGAACCACTTGAGACAGAACCTAAGCCCTATGTGATTCGTATGGTCCCAGGCACCAGCTTGGTGGGCGATATTCATGCCATAATGCCAAAGTGGCACCCACAAAGGCTCCAGACCCTAGTCCACATGCTCTGGATCCTCAAGGTGAACAGAGCCACCTGGTGATATGGCTCTGCTCTGTCTGACCCAGGGGCCTGATTGCCGCAGCAGGCGGGATCACACTGGCAGACCCGAGAGATGCCATCTGCCCCCCGGCGTCACATGGCAGGGCAATGCTGGCAGCAGTGCCCATTTGAAGTGTAGCCTCGTCCCTTTGAGCAAAACCCCAGAGTGAGCCACATAGACCAAAGCCCCACGGGGACCCTCATACTTTGTCCAGAACCACTGTACCAGAGTGAATCCCATGGGGACCCCCGTACCTTGCCCCGCCCGCTCGTTCACTTCATCTTCATCCTGAAACTTGGTCACTTGTGTGAATAAAGTGGACCGGTCCAGTGGCCAGCCGTTCCTCCGGCAGGTGGCCTGCACCAGAGCGGTGAGGTAGGATTCAGGGATGTGCAGCCCCGAGAGCCACATTACACTGGGCTCGCTCTCGTTGACCTGGGGGAGGTAGACAGCAGTCAGAGTCGGGGACAGGCTGAAAGCTGGTGTTGGGAGAGCGGCCACCCATGGGTACAAGCTGACTGCCAAACTCCAGGCAGAGCCCAGACTTAGAGGGGCCTGGGATAGGGCTCAGTCAGCCACGCAGTTGCCACTCAGCGCGAAGACCTGAGTTCAATCCCTAGCATCCACTAAAGAGTGGGGCGTGGTGACACACACTTGTAATTTCAGTGCTCAGGGGAGAGACTCAGAGAGTGGGTCTCTGGGCCTCACTGGCCGGCTAGCCCTGCTGAATCGGGGCGCCTCAGGGCTCAGTGAGGGGCTGTGTCTCAGAACTCAAGGTGGGGCCCACAAGATGACGCATCAGGTAAAGGCGCTTGCCATGCCAGCTTGGTGACCTGCGTTTGATCCCAGGAAAAATCGATCTCCACCTGCATCCAGGGGCATAAGCCCTCCCCCATTATAACTAAGAGGGAGGGTAACACACACAGTTGGCCTCTGGCCTTCACACACACATGCATGCACACACACCCAAACTCAAGATTCACACACGTGCACACACGCAAATGTGAGATTCACACACATGCATGCACACACCCAAATGTGAGATTCACACACACATGCACACGGACACACACAAACTTGAGAATAAAGACTTAAATATAAAAGCAAAACCACACAAGCAGCAGATGAACCTCTCTCCAGAGTTTTCTCAAGTGGAGTAAACAGCCAGAAGGTATCCAGGAGACACGGAGACCTGGAACCCCACACAGACAGACATCTGCACAGAAAGCCGCTAGGACAAGCCCTAGATGTGTGTGGCCTGGGGGCTCCTTTCTATCCAGAGCACTGAGCACAAACGGGGTCCTCCACCGAAATGGGGCAGAGTCAAAGACAGTATTCAGCAACCATACTAACTCCAAGTGCCCTCCATCTCACGGCCCTCAGTGATGCAGGTAGCAGAGCCCCAGGCTGTTAGAGCAGGAAATGGATGCTCCAGGTGGCAGAGGGGGAGCAAATATGCGGGGGGCACTTTCTAGAAAACCCACAGAGGAGAAGATCAAAAAGTTAAAGGGAGCCAGGCATAAAGGGGGCAGGTGCCACAGCTCAGGAGGCCTGCGGCAGGATGATGGCCACCAGTTGAAGACCTGCCTGAGCTACTGAACTACGGAATAAGACCCTGTCTCAAAACAGCAAAGATAATAATGGATAGCCAGGCAGGCACTCACCCAGTGACCCACTCCCTCCGCTGAGATTTGCTCTGCATTTACAGGTGAGTGCGCTACAGTGTTCTAGATAGTAACAGAGGCCAGGAGGGAGGACGAGGACTGTAAACCGCTCTGAAAGGAATGAGCTGCAAATTTAAATAAATGCTTGAGAACAGTTGCCAAAGGCTTGGGGGGGTTTTCAGGGGTTAAAACCTTTGTCTCACAAGCAAAAGGGACCTGAGTTTGGATCCCAGTGTGTGTGTGTTACATATAAAGGTGTGTATAACCATGCCTGCAATCCCAGCCCTGGAGGGTGGAGCTCTGGGAAAACCCAGGGCGAAGCAACAAAGAGGTGGAACAATCCAGGATGATTCCCAATGTCACTCTTGGGTCTCCAGAGATACAGAGATTCGAGTGGCTTCCTGTTATGTGCCACACACACACACAGACCACATACACACCAGCTGCCAAGAGACACGCCTAGACAAAGACACTTGTGGGCAGACAGACAGAGGCACCCAGGCCTGTGGACCCAAGGGAACCCCTGGCACACCCCATCATTTTCACAGAGGGCCCCTGGGGAATGTGGTGCAGGAGGCTCTGTAAGGCAGGGTCAGCTGCAGCACTCACGCACAGCACACACACACCTGCAGGGCGCTCACCTGCAGCACACACTCCCACACAGCACACTCACCCACAGCGTGTACTGGTTGAACCGCCGGAGGAAGTAGACCATCCAGTTTCCCAGGGACTTGAGGGTGTCGGGGGCCAGCTTCCGCCAGATGTTTGGGATGTGCCCGATGAAGAGGGCTCTGGCCACATCATCCAACTCGCTGCTCATGCCAACCTCCCCCGCCAAGGCCTGTGGGCAAAGCCGAGAGGCTCAGCAGACCGGTGGGCTGCTAGCGTGCCCCCCACAGGCCGCAGGGCGCCTGCTCCTCACCCGCTGGAGCTCGGCCAGAGACCTGGTCATGCGAATGGCCAGCTTGTTGAAGCGCCCCAGCTCCTGCAGCAGGACCACCGAGGTGGGGCTGATGTTCGGGCCCAGCTGCTTCCGCACCAGGTCCAGCTCAAAGATCTTGGGCATCTTGTTCTCTATGTCCTTGGCCACCTGGCCGATGTAATCGTCACGGCTGACGCCACTGCTGGATTCCCCTGGAAAGAGAACCCTCTCAGGGACAGCCACAGAAAGCGCAGGGGCCCACGGCATGGGCAAGAGACTGGGCCGCAGGCATCTCCGGGCTCTTGGGCAAGCTGCCAGCCCTGACCCAAAGCGCATGAGCAGCACCCTTCCTCCATTGAACTAATGAGTCCTGCTGCGGGGACTGCGCCTCTCTAACAAGCTCCGCCCCCATAGGCTGTATCCCAGCAAGCCCCACCCCCGTGGGCTGCATCCCTCCAACAAGCCTCACCCCATTGGGTCGCAACCCTCCAACAAGTCCAGCCCCGTGGGCCGCAACCTCTAACAAGCCCCGTCCCCAGGCTGTACCTGTCTGAGGCTGCAGCTCCAACAGGTGGTCCCACATGTCCCGAGCCGCCTGTGTGTAGTATCCAATCTCGGCGTTTGGGTGAAGGCCAAACACCTCCGGCGTGTTAGCAAGTGGGAGGGCCTCAATGGCCTCTAGAACCCCAGAGAAGGAACAGAGTGGCCCTGCGGAGTTGCCCTTCCCCACCCCACCCTGCTTCTGAGAACCCTCCCTCCCTAACTCTGCAGACACAAACTCCTTTCAAGCAGGTGCGGTGTTTGAAATGGGCGTCCTCGGCCGCTTCCAGCTGCTTCTATCTAACTCTGGGGGGGAGGAGGGCTGTGTGTGCCCGGGGCTCTTGGCTACCACGTCACAGCTCAGAGGGGAGGCAGAGCCCATGTCCTTCTTGGCCAGTCCAGGAAACCCTGTCAGGTGCCTCATGAGCCAAGCACCCCCAGACAAACCGGGGGGACAAGCTCACCCACAAACTTGTCCTTCACATCGCCTACGGGGATTTTGTAGTCCACATCCTTGTTCCGGAAAAAGTGGAAGGGCTGGAAAGTGTCAAAGATGAAGTCCCCCAGGTACTCGTCCATGTAGGTGGTGAGGATGCGCCGGTCGAAGCTGTCGATGGCCCGACCCCCGTACATGACCTGAAGCCACAGTGGAGGGGAGAGGCGGGGCCGCCACATGCGTCCCCAGCCCATCAATGCAAATAACTGTTGGGGCCCAGTGTGTAAGAGGCTCATTTGCAAAATCACGCCAAGGCTTCCAAGGACAAGACCAAAGTGTGGCACAGTCCTTGGAATTAGTACATTGGGCAAAAGCTCCATCCGTGACTGACAGACAGACAACCGAAGCACACACGACACTGAAGCTCCCCAGGGGTCTGCTAGAGTGAGGTCCACGCCAACTGAAAGCAGCAAAACTCCCCAGCCATGTTCGGTGTGAGAACTGCCCCCCCTACAGGAAGTCTAGCAGGGACCCCCCATCTCAGGGGACCCCCCAGGAAGCGAGCTCATCCAAAACAAGGAATAGGGTGATGAACAGGGACCCTAGGGTGGTCAGGGGAGTTGCAGGAACCCAGTGGGGTGCCCAGGGCCCAGAGACAGAGGCCACGGGTTGCAGCCCTCGCACGCCCACCTCTCCGATCAGGTACTTGAGGCTGCCCCAGGGGATGCGCGGGTCGTGCTGTTCGAAGGCTTTGGTGAGATATGTGTTCAGGATCTCCATGCAGACCTCAGGGGAGGAAAAGGCCGGTAAGCAAAGGATGGTCATGGTCTCCTGTGACCCAGATCCCAAAACATGGCCGGTGGTGGCGGCAGCTTGCCAGCCTCAAGCTTGGAATGAAGGTACAGGTGCCAGCTGGCCGGGCACACTGTCCTGGGAAATGGTTGCCATTCACCTGGAAGTCGGACTCATTGAAGTCGTAGTACACGTTCCAGCCGATCTTGCCGAATTTCCTGCGCTCCTGCACCACGGCGTGGAAGAAGGCCAGCACGTAGACCAGTGGTTTGAAGGCTATGTGCGGGCACTGCTCCAGCATCTCGGGGCTGATCTTGAAGTACGTCGCCCGCATGTTCAGCTTGAGTCCGTTGGGCGGCTCCGTGACCACCTGCAGAAGGAGGGGTGCAGGCCTGATGGGAACCCACAGACCAGAAGCCTGGCGCCCATGAGGGGGCGAATGCATGCGGGCACCCTGGCTCTGCTGTGGCCCGTACAGAACCATCCCTCGGTTCTCCCTCCGAACCCAGACCCTCAGCTGTCAAATGAAGGTTCTGAGTCTTTTCTCCATCTGCCGAGAGAAAGAGAGAGAAAGAGAGAAAGAGAGAGAGAGAGAGAGAGAGAGAGAGAGAGAGAGAGAGAGAGCCACTCAAGTATCATGAGGCACTCATGGGAGGCACAGGCTCGCTCACAGGCATCATCTCTTCCCACCTAGCTTTCTACCCCTTTGGCGGGATGGGGATGTGGGCACATCCGTGCTGCTCCTGAAGCCAGACCTTTAAGGACTTCTGCAGGATCCCGATGGGGAAGCCCTTGGTGGGGTCTGTGGTGAGCCACAGGCGGAAGTCGGGGTGGGGCTTGGTAATCCTCTCTAGAGACTTCTCCAAGTCCTTCAGCCACTTGACCAGGAGGTGACAATTTTGCAACATCAGCCACTGCCCGCGAGCCACTGCTGTCTCCAGCAGCTGCAATGCCACCTGCGCAAGGGGAGAGGGTGAGCTGGCATCCTGAAGCACTGCCGGTGCACGGGTTGCCCACAGGCAAGGAATGGCCAAGCCTGGGAGCCAGAAGGAACTGGGCACATGGGAGCTACAGTGGAGCCCCAAGAGACCATCTCGAGGCTCCTTGGCACTGCCCACGTCCTCTGGTCTGTTCTCAGCCTTGCTGACCTCCGTGACCCCAAGAGCCCCCACTTTCCTCCCATGGTCACAGAGTGCCTGGGGTGGGCTTGCGAGAGAGACCCACTCACAACCTCATGCTCCCAGTAGAACTTAAAACCTCTGCAAGGCTCAGGAAATACTGCGGAAGAGAGGGCAGGAAAGGAAGGCGAGGGTGGGAACGTAAAACTGCCTTTGGGCAGCCGTGACCGCCACCTCTCGAACTCAGGGCAGCCGTGGTGCCCTGCAGAACCAGCATGGGTGGGGAGGGGCTCAGGAGGCCTCGGGTGCAGCTGAGGACCTAGTGGCAACCAGAGGCTGCTGGGGAAGGGGCAATCATTTTGTGTGTGTGTGTGTGTGGCCGCTGCTCCAGTGGGTGGTCCCAGGCCCACGTGTGTGCTGACAGCCGTAATGGACTCAGTGGGTTGCACAAGTATTGAGGGAATGGGGTGGACATGACCAAGAACATCATATATACACATAAAATAATTTTTTGAAAAGAGCCCATATGAGCGCTGAGGCCCGCTGCCCATGTCTGGTCAGCTGAGGTCCATCCAGCGGCCCTGGACACTCTTGGTGCCAGCTTGTGCCCAGAGCCTCCTAATGCCTCCCAGCATCACTGTGGGCCGCAAGACCCAGGCCATCACGCCACAGCGTCCCCCCCTCATCACCCCATCCGGCAGGTGCATGGCGCCCCTCGCCCAGTCCAGCACCTTCTCTTGACCTTGACCCATGGCCAGGAACTTGAGGCGGTTCCCTCCAAACCCGCTGCGCTCCGCCAGCTTCAGGAGGTCGCTGGCGGGGTCAGAGCCAGGGCTCAGGATGAACACGATGGGTGAGTTGGGGGTGCTCTGCTCGAAGATGGCTTCAAAACTGATCATAGGGGGCTGCACATACCTGTGGAGGGAGCAAAGGGAGGAAACTGCCAGGAGGACAGCTGTCAGCTGGGGTCCCCCCTCCTGAGCAGAGCCCCTGGACTTGGGATCCCGAAGCTTCTGACCACTGCCTGCCTCTCTCTCTCTCTCTCTAGTTGTCTTGGTTTGAGAACCAGCTTCACCTTCTGCATGGTGGCGCCTCTCTCCTGCGGGCTGGGCTGCCCAGCGGCCTCGACCCGCCCTCCGCATGGACAGGCTGTGTTCTATGCTCAGCAGCTCCACGAGTGTCACAAACAGATGGTTTCCTGAGGGATTTTTGTTGTGGTTGTTTTTTCTTTCCAACTAGTCACTGCCATGGTTTGTGTAGTTTGTCCCCCAAAGACACGTGTGTGTGCTGGACGCTTCTTCTCCCCTTACCTTCCCCTGCCCCTCCCGTATGGAGAGGGGTGGGGCCGTCTTTCTCACGGACCAAGCTGTGGAAAACCAAGGCTCCCCATACTAGGCCCTTCCACAGGCTCCTGTTTTGTGGGGCCTCCAGCAGGTCCCAAAGTGTGGGTGCCATACCGTCTGCACTTCCCAACATTTAGAATACTGAGCCAGACAAACCTCATTATGCGTTCATTCCCCAGAGTATTTGCCTGTGGCACTACAGAATGGACTGAGTCAGTAGGCCATGCATGAAGATTTAAATCTGAATTTCTAGCTTCTTTCAAAGAGCTAGAGAATGCCACGCCCCCTGCTGCTGGCCAGACTTCCAGGGTGCCACTGTGCCCCCTTCAGCCCGCTCTTCTCCCTCCTTCCCCCAGTTGGCTGGCCACCAAGGCTCCCAGGAGTTTGCAGGGCTGAATTGTGTACTATCAATGCTGGAATTGTACATCTGACATGGTCACCAGACACAACTCTCCATGAAGCTGTCCTGAGGGAAGCAGCCGCCATCTTTGATCAGCTGGGATCACTTGTGAGAGACCACTGAGCTCAGACCTGCTGACGTTCCTCCCAGACAGATGGGGTGGGGAGAGGGTCATGGCGTGCTCACCTGGGATTCTGGCTGCTCCCTGGACCCCCCACCCCACCCCAGTCATTCCTAAGCAATCCAACCCTGACTGCAGTGGCCTGGTCTGGCGAAGGGGTCAAGGTGCAGAGGCCAGGGTAGTTAACTGATGAGGGTCTCCATCTGTGCAGTCATGGGAAGCCATTCTCCATGCCACACCGGGCGTGAGACTTTCCAGAGTGGCTGCTTTGGGGTGGCCATGTGAGTAGCTCCTGTCAACTCGTTGCTTCGAAGGTTAGACCTCAGCATGATCCTTACTTTGGTCTATTGTCAAGAGTCTCTCTTGGGTGAGCAGATGTTTGTGTGCCATCTCCCCAAGAAAAATTTTACACAGCGGTCCCTGAACTGTGGCTGTTTCCACTTGAGAAGTGAGTGCAAATTACCCCCCAGGATTTGGAAGACTGAACACCGAGTCTGTGAAATATTTCAGCACATTCATGCACATGGACATGATGCTACATTAATAATTAATGGTTTAACGGTAAAATCCATGTCCTCTCATCCCAGTGAGGCTTGCTATAAAATCTGGATTTGGGCTGGGAAGATGGCTCAGTGGGCAAGGTGGCTTCCCACTGAGTGTGAGGAGCTGAGTTTGAATCCCAGGATCGACACAAAGTCAGAGTGCGGCGTCCCACAGGAAGATGAGCAGGAGGCCACAGCAAGAGCTCTCTAGCTAACTGACCCGTGTGCTCAGCAACGTGGTGGAAGGTGGGAATGGGCACCTGAGAGTATCTTTTGACCTCCATGCATGTGCCTGTACAGATGCATGCACATTACATACACACACATGCACGCAAATACATGCACACACATGCATGCACACACATGCATGCACACATGCATATACACCATGCACATACATGCATGCACACCGCACACATGCATGCATACGCATCACATGTACACACACCCGCATGCACACACCCACATGGCCCCCCTTGAGTGCCTTGGGAACTGCTGTTCTGAAGTGGACACCTGTGGACGCCACACACAGCTCTCACACAGGGGGTGCTGGGAAGACGATATGAGATGGTACGCCCCGTGGAAGCACTCACTTCTCCCCCATGGTGAGGGTCACGTAGTCGGTCACCGCGCGGTAGACTCTGTCCACGCGGAAGCAGCGCAGAATGAGCAGCTTCTGGAAAGGTGTGACGTTGTCACCATAGCCCAAAGGGAACGGAAACTGCTCTAGAGAATCCAGGTCGTACCACTGGGAAGGAAAGAATCAGGTGCTGCAGGCCACGCGGAGGGGAAGGCAGATGTGGGGACAGAACCGTCGCCGTCGCCACCCAAAACCATGAACGTCAGAAAGTGAGGGACTGAGTTGCAATCATTGTGGACTCCTAGTGCTCAGCTAGGGATAAGGCAGCCAGCAGACACCCACAAGTACTTCTTGGAGAGACGGATGGACAAATGGGTGGATGAATGATGGAAAGATATGAACACATATGGGCAGTTGGATGAGTGGATGGAAAGACAGATAGATAGATGAATGGATAGGTGGAAGAGCAGATGGACACATGGATGGATGGATAGATGAACAAATGAATGGGCAGATGGGCAGATAAATTGATGAATGGGCAGACACATGGATGAATGGATGGATGAATAGATGGATGGAAGGGTAGATAGAAGGATAAAGAAATGAGAGGATGGATAGATGGGAAAGTGGATACATGGATAGATGGATGAATGAGTAGGTGGGTGGATGGAAGTATGAATGGATGGATGGTAGGTGGGTGGATGGATTGACAGATGAATGAATGGATAAGCACAGTTTCCATTTTGGAGCAGTTTCCATTCCCCTAGGGCTAGGGCGACAACGTCATGGCTTTCCAGAAGCTGCTCATTCTGCACTGCTTCCGAGTGGATAACAGATGGATAAGCAGATCAATAGATGGATGGACAGATGGAGAGATGGACACATGGATGGATGAATAGACAAATGGATAGATGGATGGATGGACAGATGGATGGATGGTGGGTGGATGTGCAGATGGATAGACAGATGGATGTGCAGACAGATGGATGGCAGGTGGATGGATGGACAGATCGATGGAGGGTGGGTGGGTGGATGGATGGATGGCAGGTGGATGGATGGACAGATGGATGGATGGCAGGTGGATGGATGGACAGATGGATGCACAGACGGATGGGTAGATGGATAGGGAAATGTATAGACAAGTAGATAGATTAGACACATGGATGAATGGATGGATGGATGGACAAATGGATAGACAGACACATAGATAGATGGATGGATAGATAGATAGATGGAGGGTGGGTGGATTGTGGACAGAGGAACAGATTAGGGATGGATAGCTCTCCTACACAGCTTTCTCTGGGACCCTCTGGCAGTGGCGGTGGCAGCCAGGGAGGGGGGATTGCAGGCATGTTGGGTGAGCCCAGGCTAATGAGCTCACCTCCTGCCACATGGAGAGATGGTTCTCGATATCGTCAGGAAGATTCCCGAATTCCTCAGCAAACATCTCTGATAAGAGCATGATGTCCTCCCAGCCCTGGTCAGACAGCCAGAGACAGGGCTTCTTCCGCTTGTTCTTCTCCAGGGAGATGTTCCCTAGGTAAGCAGAAGAGGAGCGTGGCGTGGAGAGAGGAGGAGGCAGAGCCTGCCCTGGTCACTGCCCTCTGGACCCACCCGGGAGCAGGCGGAGGCCGGCATCATCTGCTGAGGTGGCAGGAAGTAAAGATTTTGGGGAGCTCCTTGTGGATGGCTTTGGGGAGCCATGTGTGGATATCTTTGGGAACCCCGTGTGGACAGCTTCAGGAGCCCTGCATGGTTGGCTTTGGGGAGCCCCACGTGGACGGCCCGGCTGTGGCTGTGGCACCCCCGACTGCCGCTACCTTTCAGGAAGAACCCCAGCTCTTCCTGGGGGACTCTCCCCTCTGCCTGCTCGATCTTGATGGTCATGTTGAAGGAGAAAAGCAGCTTGTGCTTCTCAAACAGCCCTGTGTGGAGACAAGGGCAGAGCACCCCTCAACCCCGAGGTCCTCCTGCACCCCGCGCTGCGTTCAAGGGGAATGAAGAGAGGTTCCCGAATGGCTACATGGCCGTGCTTGGCTCTGTGAGCCTGATGTCCAGGTGCAAAAGGTCCGGCTCCATTGTCCCCACCCTGGAGGACACAGAGGACCACGGAGACACTTCCCTGACAGTTTGGCGTCTCAGAGCCTGGATCATTGGCTTCACACTAAAACATGCTGGCCTGCTTAGGAGCTCCAGGATCCTGGGGTGGAAGACGCTCATGGGTTAAGGCCTCTGCCTCGCACGCAGAAGGCCCCGAGTTTGGATCCTAGGTCCCTTGTAAAAATGCCAGGCAGACACGGTGGCAACCTGCACTTCCAGCCCTGGAAGACTGAGTCTAGAAACCCCAGAGCTAAGCAAAAAGGAAGTAGAGCAATCCAGGGTGATTCCTGAAATCCACAGGCATATGCAGTGTTCTCTCTCTCTCTTACACACACATACATGCACATATACACACACACTCACATATTCACATGCATGTAAACAAAATACATGCACATGCACATGCATAGATAGGCATGCATGCATTAACACACATATGCACACAAACTTGTGCATGACAATGGGGCCCTAATAACCAGAAAACATCCCAACTGCCCCCTCAGCTAACAAGAGGCTGAGCAGAATGGGGCCCACCCAGACCCAGGGAAAGGGGTGGGGTGGAACAACATGAGTCGGGACTTTGAGCACCTGGGGGGTATGTTGAATGAATGAAGCCAGGAGTGCGAAGTCTGTGTCTCCCTGGCAGAATAGGTCCCAAGGGCTGACCGCTGTCCATGGTCAGGAAGTGGGTTTGCAGCGTCTCAACAGGGTCAGCAGACTTGAGACCGGCTGACATATAGGTGGAGAGCTCAGTGGCTAAAGCCTCTGCCTTGTAAGCACAAGGACCTGAATTCAGATCCCACATGAAAGTGCCAGCGAAATGGTGGTGGCCTGAAATTCCAACCCTATAAAGTGGAGCCTGGGAACCCCCAGAGCAAAGCAATAAGGTGGAAGAGCCACCCAGGATGATTCCTGAAGTCACCCTGGCGGCTCCACTGGGACACATTCAAGTGCTCTCTGGTATACTCCCCCGCACACATACATGTACACCCACACACATATGCAAAAACAAATAAAAAAATTTAAAAAAACCCTGACTGGCAGATGCAGGTTTTGCTTCTGCCTGAGAGAATGTTCTAGACTTAGATGGCAGTGCTGGTTACATGGATCCAGAGAACAAACAACTTCCTGTGGGTCCGGATTGATCTGTGGACCCCGAGTGACACCCCACCACGGATGCCCTCGTTTGAAGGGCCGTGTCGTACCCGTTCTGCCGTGAAGCAAAGGGTTCCCTGATCCCCCTCGGCCGCCTGCTCACCAGTGCAGCCGTAGTTGTAGATGTTGAAGGTCAGCGTGTCCATGATGTTCTTGAGCCGTTTTATGAGGATGGAGTCGGGCAGCGACTTCTTCAGCGACAGGCCGAAGACATCGAGGAAGGCGATGAGCGAGTATTGGTACATGGAGTTCACCAGCGCCATCTCCGACAGCACGAAGAAGAGAATAGCGCCTCGCCTTGCCGCCGGTCGGTAGCCATCGCGCAGCCTGTCGATGTCCAGAGCCGTCTTCTCCGCCAGCTTCAGCTTCTCAGACACCTGCCCGATGATGCCTGTTACCCCAGCAACCCAGGGAGGGCGCAGGCTGCCCAGGGTAGACCTCCAGACTTCAGGGGTTAAGGGGTTCACCCCTTGGAGGGGATGTACAGTGCCAGGGTGTCTGTGGCTTAAACTCCATCTCTTTAAGTTCCATTGGGAACATTCCAGCTTGCACTTGGGGACATCTGCCCCCATCATTCCACACAGGTCTCTGTCCCAACTTCAGGGAATGGCCAGCTTGGTCCAGCCCAGCCCAGTAGCCCTCCAAGATGCTTGCAGCTGCATCTCAGGGCTTGTGAGGGAAGCACAAAGCAAAACCGGAAGTGAGTGAGACCAACCCCAGGAAAGAAGAAAAACTCAGTTTGGATGTTTTTTTTTTTGAATCCTGGATCCAGCCCTGCCTAAAGCCATCCCTTTGCTTTACTACAACAGATAACTTCCTTTCTTGACTTAAAACAGGGCAGATTGGGATTTTGGTCACTCTCAATCTAGAGGCTGTGTGGGGACCCCTGGGGACACCCTCAGGAGTTCCCTCCCTACAGCACGGCTAGATAAGCGGGCAGCTGTCTGGGTGAATCAAAGTTTCAGTCTGATGCCCCCCAGATGCCAAGGGCCCCAGATTGCGAGGCCCAGGGGGAGGAGCTGGAAGCAGGGGGAGGGGCTGGAAGCAGGGGGAGGAGCTGGAGGCAGGGGGAGGGGCTGGAGGCAGGGGGAGGGGCTGGAGGCAGGGGGCTAGAGGCAGGGGGGCTAGTGGCGGGGGAGGGGCTGGCAGTGTGGGGAGGGGCTGGCAGCAGGGGAAGGAGCTGGCCCCGCCCACCTCCATGGCCTTGGACTTGGTCTCCTCCAGGGTCTGCACCAGCTCCACGTTGTCCAGCATGTTGCCCGTGGACGTGGCCAGCTCCCGGAGGAGCGAGTCCTCCAAGTCCTTGAGGAGGTTCTTGTTCTCGCTGGTCTCCTGGATGAGATGCTCCCGCTGCTCCTCCAGCTCGCGCCTCTCGAAGGCCACCAGCACGCTCAGCAGCTGGTCCTCCAGGCCCTTCAGTGTGACTGCGGGACACAGCGGGTCTCACTGCCCGCCCGCGGGGACACACTGGGCCTCACTGCACGCGCCCCATCAGCTGCTCACAGCTAACCCACCGTGAGCGTGGGTGAGCTCAGCGCAGGTCCCAGGCAGAGGGGCGGGAGGAAGCACGGGTGGAGGGACCTCTGCCCACCAGACTCTCTGGCCACCAATGAGAACCGCAGGCAGAGGGGAAAGGCCATGCTACTGGACGCAGGGATGGGCAGAGAGAGATGATGCCTGGGAGGGAAACCCTGGGCTCCTCCACGCTGGGGGTCCAAGTTTGGAAACCCCCTCCCCCTTTCTCCCAGCGCCCCAGGTTTAACCATGAGACAAATCCAGAGAACTTGAGAAACCACTTCCCCTTTCTGCCAGACCCCACACAGAGGCGGGGGAGGGGATTCACCTCCACCTCACTGGTTTACAGCAGTGAATCCCACCCACACCAAGGACCGTGCCTGTCCCCTTTCCCGACCAACCCACAACCCTGGGTCTTCCAGGACACATCTGGGCACCTGAGGCTCACTGCCTCCACAGTCCCTGGCCTTCTGGGGGCCACGCATGCAAACCCTGAGAGCTAACAACCTAAGAGGGGGGCGGGGGCTACTCAGCACCTGGGAAGCCCCCCACCCCCACTCAGATGGTGGTCTCTCAGGGGCCTCAGGCGCCTGCAGCCACGGCTCACCCGTGTAGTTGATGACCATAGCCTTCCCAAACACGGATGGGGAGTATCTGGGGTTCGCCAGCTTGGTGTTGAGGTACAGCCGGAAGTTGGTGTCATAGTCCACCTCCTTGTCCCCCAGGATGATGAACTGCCGACCCTGGGCCACCTTGACGTTCTTCTCCAGCACGTTGTCGATCACGGGGTCGATGTACTCGTCCACGTCGTGAAACAAGAAAGGCGTCCCATACTTGATGGACATCTCCAGCTGCTTCAGGAAGTCAGGGTCATTGAAAGAAGCCACCTAGGGGGAGAGGGGGTTGCTGGGGGTCCCCACGTCTCGAATGTGAGGGGAGCATGTCAGAAAGATGCGGAGCTGAGGTGACCAGAACCCTGAGCAAAGCGAGGACCAGGAAATGGGATAGAAAGTGACAGTCGTCTCCAGCAGTTCTGCCCTTGGATGTGCGCCGCAGAGAACCGGGAACACGTGTTCAAAGAGAAGCACACGCACCAACACCCACAGCCTAACCATCTATAACAGCCCAAAGTGGAAACCACCAGATCCTTATCAACTGATTGGTCAATGTGGTATGTCCACACGATGGAGTATTATGCAACTGTCAAAAGGAATGTGGCACCTATAGCATTTGGATGAGCCACCAAAACATGGATGCTGAGCAAAGAAAACCCCTTGTCCCATGACCTCGGGCCCAGGTAATGTCCAGAAGGCTGCCAGTGGCTGGCACAAGGGAGGATGGCTGGATTTGGAGGCAGAGACCACTAAGGAGGGCAGCGTCGCTTCTGGGGACGGAAAGTATTCTAAACCGACTGCTGAACCGCCACTCGCTGCTGTAAGTGCATGAAAGGTGCGGGACGTGTGCTCATGGTGGGTGAGTGACGTGTCATTACTCCCAATGAGCCTCCCACCATGGTCCTGCCCCCACCCTGGCTCAAAAGAGAAAACAACCCCCAAGAGAGCACCCAGCCCGTGAAGCCTGCATCGCCATGGAGACAGCATGAGAAGCCTGAATTTGGCCTCAGAAGTGCTCCTGTTCTGAGGGAGGTGCCCCCTTCATGAGGGGTGCTCCCATCCTAAGGAGATGCTCCCACCCTGAGGGGGGTGCTCCGTCCTGAGGGGGATGTGCTCACGGAGCTCAACATCACTGCGGTTCTGCAGCTCCAGTGGGGAATTGAGGGGTGGGAGGGGCAGGCAGAGGAAGGTGGGCTCCTCAGGAGCAGGCCTTTTGGACCAGGACTTCAGGAAGTAGCAGTGGACTCTGCCGGGCACTGGGTACCATGGGTGGCGGCTGTCATGCCGGGCTCGGCCAGGCGTACCCGCAGGTTGTTCCTCTCCTCCTTCCTCTTGATCCAGTTGAGGGCCTGCTGCTGGGGGTCAATGCACAGTGGGAAGCGGCTGGCCCGGGTGGTGAGGATGCCATTCTGAACGGAGAGCTCATCAGGGGGCAGCCCCTGGGAGCCCCACCTGCAAGGGGCATCACAGGGAAGTGGGTTTTCTTGCCACGGGGTGAGCCCAAGGATGTGGGTGAGGGGGTCAGCTTTCCAGAAATGTCTGTGGATCGCCAGGCTGCCAACCCCAACCTGGCTGGGCAGCTGCCTTGTGTGTGTGTGGGGGGTTTCAGCCGTCCCCTGTGGGTCACCCTCTCTCCCAGCTTGGACCCCATCCCACACACACCTGCTGATCTCCACGTCATCGGTGAGGAGATTCTCCAGCCGGAACGGCTGGCTCAGAGGGATGTCCCGGTCGAGGATGTCATTCTGCCAGACCTGGTTGACCATCTCGTCCCGGTACTCCCAAGTGAAGGCGCCCTCGTAGCTCAGAAAGGCTGCGCAGAGCAGGCAATCGCCCAGCAGCTTCACCCGCCGGTGCATGAGCTCATCCAGATCATTCAGCCACCTGGAGGGCAGGACGATGAAGAAACCACAGCCCTTAGAAGTAGATCCAGGATCGGGGAGATGGCTCAGGGGCTCAACCTCTGTCTCGCAAGCAAAAAGACCTGAGTTCAGATCCCCAGAGCCCATGTAATACTGCTGGGTATATACAGCAGTGGCCAATACAGCCCCAAACTTGGAAGGTGGATCTGGGGGATCCCCAGAGCAAAGCAGTAAGGAGGTAGAGCTGCTCCAGGATGGTTCCTGATGTTGCCCTTGGCCCTCCACATCCAAGTCCTTCTTTTACACACAGCCAACACAGAAGAAGAGGAGGAGAAGGAAGAGGAGAAGACGTTTCACAGGGGCAGAGATGGGCTCCTCCTCTGAGCTGCAGGAGAGACAGGGCGTCACCAGCCCCCTGATCTAGTAAATGATGTGGCCCCCAGGAGCACAGAGCAGCATGGCCACCGACCACGTCGACCACAGCATGTCATGTGGCTTTTAGATAACAGCGCAAGCGGAAGGATCCATGTGGCCAGCAGCCGGGATGCAGCGGTGTTGGGGTGCTCTCACGGGCGGGGCCCAGGCTGACCTGATGTTCTCGGACCCCAGGCCAGAGATGAGCTTGTCGGCAGCAATCAGCCGTCTCTCCATGATCTCTGCCTCCTCCTGTAGCTTCTGCTTCTCCAAGATGGCCGCCTCGTACTTGGCTCCCAGGGCTTCCAGCTCGCTCTGGATGGCGGCCAGCTCATTCTGGATCTTTTCCAGCTCCCGTTTGGTGAGGAAGAAATTCCGCTCCAGCCTGGCCACCTGCAGGAAGATGGCGGGCAGAGAACGGATGGTCTCTGTCCTGGGCGTGTGTCCACAGCAGGCCTCTGTACCCCACAGGACCACCTATACTACTCGGCTCATGCTGGTTGCAAGAACTCCATGTTCCGTTAGAAAAAAAGGCACAGCAGATGGTCACAGACAGGTGTTGCGTTTGAGAGACACCTTGAAGACAACACTGGTCTCACGCGGGACTCTGAGGGTAAAATTCTGATTGACAATCTGAAAAAGCTCAGCATGACAGAACCAACCCGCTACCCTCATGTGTCACTTTAGCTCCGCTGTTCTCTGTGGGGCTGGCCCACCCATGCAGGAGACTGGGTCCTTTCTGGCCCGTGAGCAAAAGGCCAACCCTGACAGGAAGGCTGAGGCAGCACTAAACATCACCACGCGGAGCTGAGCAACCTCTGCCACTGTGGAATACAGCTGTGAAACCTTCTACCCACTTCCAGAACAAAGTCTGACATCTCAGGCCACAGCCCTGTGCATTTGCACACTGTGTGTGCGAGCCAGCGCTGTGCATTTGCACGCCGTGTGTGCGAGCCAGCACTGTGCATTTGCACGCCGTGTGTGCGAACCAGCGCTGTGCATTTGCACGCCGTGTGTGCGAACCAGCGCTGTGCATTTGCATGCCGTGTGTGTGAACCAGCGCTGTGCATTTGCACACTGTGTGTGTGAGCCAGCACTGTGCTTAGGCTTAGCAAATTCTTCCATGGTTTCAGGGTAGAATCTGCCAGAATTTTCGGCAGAGCAATGGACAGCAGACCCCAGAGCAGGCTCTGAGTGGTGGGTGCTATCCCACCTTGTCTCTTTTGGGTTTGATCTCACGGAACACGTCACAGTAGCCCATGACGGCCTCGACGAACTTCAGCATCCCGAGCCCAGCCTTGCTGACGGCCTCCATCTCTTCGATCGTGGTGTTGAGCGTCTTCAGGAGGCCTGGAGGGGCGAATGCGCAGACATTGGCGCGCTCCCTCTCGGGGAAGTGAGCATCATGCGATTCCAGCCTGCGGGGGCCTGGGGCAGAACCCAGACCCCGTGGTGACCCACATGGCAAGCAGAGCTGAACATGAGTGTGAAGGGAGATGCTGTGGACACCAGGAACACCCCACGATTTGTTATGACCTGGGGATCTCCACAGGACGCCCTCCAGCTCTGGTGACCATCCACAGGGACATCCGCCTGGTACCCGAGGGCTCAGACAGCAGCTGACCAGGATTCAAGGCCATGGTGGGTCACTAGGCACCTCCCCTGGCACTATCACCCCTAGAGCAAAGTCACAGCAGTAGACATCCAGCCCGTCAGTAGCCAGAGGGGACGGGGCCTCATGGCTGACACACGCTATGTTTAATTTAAGGGGCTGTGCGTGGCATTAAGTGGTACTGACCTATTCTCTCTCTCCCTTCTTTCTTCCTTCCCTTTTTCCTTTGTTCCTTTCTAGTCCTTCTTTTTCTTCCTCTTTTCTTGCCTTTCCCTCCATCCGTCCCTCCCTCCCTTCCTCCCTTTCTTCGTTTTTCTTTCTTTCTCTCTCTTCCTCCCTTCTTTTCCCCCCCTCCCTTCCTTTCTTCCTTCTTTCCTTCTTCCTTCCCTCCCCCAGGGTGTCATGTAGCCCAGGCTAGCCTTGAACTCAATACCTAGTGGAGATTGTCCCTCTGACCCTCCTGCCTTTACCCCCTGGGTTCCCAGGGTGTTAGGGATTGATCCCCGGGCTTGGCGCGTTCTAGGCGAGCATGCTGCCATCTGAATCACATCCCTGTGACTGTGTCGATTTCTTTGTTTCAGGAAACAATCATTCCGCTGCACAGAGCCCCAAGTAGTGCCAGGACTCGGCTGGAACTGAAGACACATGGCTGGCTGCGCTGGCACCACCCCCTAACTCCAGACCTGGTCCCCAGGGGCCTATGGAGATAAGATGCTGGCAGAGGGCAGGAGGCAATGTGCCTGGTGCCAACACGTGGTGACCGAGGCCCACAGGGCAAGGCTGGCCAAGCCCGGGGAGAATGTCCTTCTTCCCCCCAGGAAGAATGAGAGCTGCTCAGCCAATGGTGGGCTGCCCAGCTGTGGGATAGAGGTGACCATCCTTCTTGCAAGGTCCTGGTGGGACTCAGCCCCGCCCCGCCCCACCTGGCCCCGCCCAGCCCTGCTGGCTCACCTTTGATGTTCTTCACTTGGCCTTGGGTGATGGCGTCGAAGTCGAGCTCCATCAGGGACCGCAGGAAGTTGGGGTCGGACATCATGCCCTTGGCGGTCTTCCAGTTGAGCTCCTTGTAGCCTTTTATGATGAGAATACACTCACACACTGTCTGCACCTGCTTCGGGGGCTTCGCGAAGGACCTGGAAGACACGAGCGTCCACGGGGATCAGAACGGGACACGCCCACATGTGCCAGGAAAGGGGGGGGAAGGGTTCCCTAAAGGTGACTGCAGGGGAACGAAGGCCACAGGTCCCCACAGGAAAGAGCACGGCCCCAGATGGAGCCCCCTCAATATGCACCAGTGAGGAAGCACTCTGGGCCACCCCAAGTCCAGAGCCAGGTTGGGGCAGGGACTGAGCACCCGCCTCATCATCGGGCACTGATGCGTAGACTTTAGGCAATGGCTGCTGGGACCACGGTCATTACCATCCTGGTGCTCACTGCGGGAGTCAGGTCATTACTGTCATGACGACCACCATGGGCTTGGTCACTACTAGGATGGTCACCGTGTAAGAATCAATCGTTACAATCGTGATGGTCACTATCAATGACGGTCACCATGGACATCAGTCATTACATCGTGATGTCACTGTGGGGTCGGTCAAGTCAATCTGACAGTCTCCATTCCCCTGTCTGCTAGTTGGAGGTTTCAGCTCAGACCCCACTTGACCCACCGCATCTCCAGCTCCCGTCCCCTGGTGTCTTCCAGGCCATCACCCCCTAATTGTTTTGGAGGAGACAGGGGTGTCCCTGATGAGGAGGACTGTCAGCCACTTAGGTGTTCACTGCCCTGACCCCCGAGAATCAGCACTCTAAAAGGAACAGAGCGTGTGGATGTGAAGTCCCACGAGACCCAGGGACAGACAAGAGTGGGAGAAGAAATGGGGGGAGCAAGAGAAAGACAGGGAGGGAAAAGAGGAGATCAGGGGCCACAGAGGCCCAGAGGACCCCCAAAGGAGCCAAGAAAGACAGGTAGAGAGAGAAGCTGGGGAGTGGGAGTGAGGACAAACCAGACCACTGGAGTGGTCACATGGACCCACCCCCACTTTTGGCCACTTGGGGGGACAGATGGGCCAGGTGGGAGGGAGGCCAACACTGAACCAGCCTGAAGCCCGCTGAGTTCCATGAATCACAGAGAAGGGCTGGGCAGCTCCGTCAGGCTGGCAAAGGCCTGCACTGGGTTCTGAGCCTCCGGAAGCTCAGAAGCAGCCAAAGTTCTCAGGTGTCCGATCTCCATGAGTCTCATGGGTCCAGAAGCTTCCAGCTCCAAAGCTCCCGAATCTGCCCACGCAGCTGGCCCTGGGTGAGCGTGGAGGGGAAATGGGTGTGTGGGGAGCCCCTGGCTACCTGATCTCAGTCACGTCCGACTTGTCCAGCTTCTGGAGCTCTAGCTTGGCGGCTTCCAGGATGGGCATGACCTCGGCCAGCGCCGTCTCAGCCTCAGCCTTCTCTACCGCAATGATCTTGTTCTGCTCTTCGATCTCCGCCGCCTTCTCCTCCGCCAGCTTTTTCTTCTCCTCGGCTGAAGGCAAGGGGCTTGTGAGCCACAAGTGTAGTCAGCACCCCCCCTCAGGTGTGGGACAGTCACAGTGTCCCCCGTAAGGATGCACTGCGTCCACAACTCCACAAACAGATGTTAACGGGGAGCCATGGGATGGGGGGCAGTGGGGGAGGTGGGGAGAGATGTGGGGGGAAGGAAAGCATGTGAAAATGGTGGCTCTGGGCTGTGGATCTCTGAGCCGAGGTTGGCCAGAGCCAATTAAGGTCCCTCAAAGATGCCCAGGGAGCACCCGGCCTCAGGGGAGCACCCAGCCCCCAGAGCTCCCGGCCCCCAGAGGAGCCCTCAGGGGAACACCCGGCCCCAGGGGAGCCCCGGCCCCAGGGGAGCCCCTGTGCCCACCTATGGCCGTGTTGGTAGCGATCTCCTCCAGCAGAGCCTCGCAGGCGGCCGACTTCTCGGCCAGGACGATCTTCTGCTCGGCCAGCTTCTTGTTGAGCTCATCCAGCTGGATGGACGCCTCCTTCAGCTTGTCGAGCCCACCCTCCAGGCGCTTGCACTGAGCTGGGGGCCAGGGACTCTCTCAGGGGCTGGCAGTGCACAACCTCCCTGGGATCTGTCCACCCCCACAGCAGGGTCCAGGAGCCATCATGACTCGCGGCCACCAATGCAGATTCCTGACAATGCAGGTCACTGACCGACTGTCGTGGCCCAGCCCCAAAAGGCCTTTAAGCTGGAACACCTGTAACCACTGCACACTGCTGGGGGGCGGGGGGGGCTGAGAGCTGGGCGGGAGGCTCGGCACTTAAAGCAAAAGGCCCAGAGTTCGGATTCTCCCAACTATATAAAATACCAAAATGCCAGGCAGTTATGGCAGCTCGCCAACAATTCCAGCGCCGGAAGATAGAACCTGGGAGTCCCCAGATTGAGTTGTTAGCCAGACTAGCTCTATCAGCCAGCTCTGGGTTAAATAGAGACCTCCCAGGAATAATTCCCAAGATCAACATTGGGCCTGCACACATGTACATCTACACATATGCAAGTATGTATACATGTGTACATGCACACGTGTGCACATGCAAATATGCACACACAGCTCCCTCACATAAATACACATGCACACACACGCACAAATATGCACAGACATACACAAATATGCACACATGCATATGCAAATACGCACATGTGCATACACACATGCATGCCCACCCACACCACATGCATATGGAGGGGCCAAACTCAGACACTCGCTTCGGCTCGGGCTCACCTATGTTATACTGAGTCTTCTCATCCAGCAGTTTCGAGTACGTGTTGATGAAATCTAGGTAATTCTTGGGCGTCACGTAGTTGTTGCGCCTCAGTTTCTGGAGGAACTGCGTACTGAACTCGCCCACGGATTGGTGGACCATGACCACGTGCTCCACCAGATCCTCTATGTGTTCCCCTGGGATCATCATGTTGTCCCCTGCCAAGGAAGGGAGGAAAGAGGGGCCGCTAAGAAAGCAGGAGAAAGGGTCAGACCGTACTCAACGGGAGCACCCTCACGAAGCATGTGTGAGG
The DNA here is from genome assembly GCA_023101885.1 of Typhlomys cinereus. Lineage (NCBI taxonomy): Eukaryota > Metazoa > Chordata > Mammalia > Rodentia > Platacanthomyidae > Typhlomys > Typhlomys cinereus. The sequence goes on along the minus strand of JALPQD010000373.1, from coordinate 927,441 downwards.
CTCTGGGTTCAGACCCCAACACCACACACACACACACACACACACACACACACACACACACACACTAGCAAGATGGGTCAATGGGTAAAGTGTTTGCTTCACAAGCACGAGGATCTGAGTTCAAATCCAGAAACCCACATGAATCCTGGCGCTCTTACAGGGAGATGGGATGTGGAGGAGCTTCACCCTCCTATCCTGGGGACACAGGGAGGAAGAGGTTCTGGCACAAACAGAGGTGAAGGCTGACACCTGGGATTTCCTTTGACCCCCAGCTGTGTGCCATCTGGGGATGTCTGCTTTCACATGTGCATGCGACACATGCCTGTTGTATGGAGTCCTTCTTCCAAACAGCCGCCATCTTCATCTGAGACCATTAAGCTCCATGTGTTGACTGTGGATGCTCTTCATGGGCAGAGCAGTGGAGAAGGATAGCGTGCACCCGACCATACCCGAGTGCTCAGGGCCTTGCGGTCTGGGGCGGCCGCTATAACGCACAGGCTGAGGGAGGTTCACAGCCACGGGGAAGCTGTCACCTGTGCTGGGAGAGCTTTGTGTGGTTCCTACTCCTGTCAGTAACTTTGATCCCTGCTTTGGTAGGAGCTCCAGTGGATTCACTAAGGTCAAGTTGGACCTTAGTATGATCGTTACTTTGGTCTGTAGTCGAATTCTTATCTGGGGCGGCGGCTCCCCAAGAAAAGGGGTTCACACGGCAGTCATGTGCACAGAGAAATGAAAAACAAAGGAAAAGCAGCCCCGCAAAGTGTGTGTGTGTGTGTGTGTGTGTGTGTGTGTGTGTGTGTGTGTGTATCAGAGGGCACTGTGTGTCCCTGTGGAGGACCAAGGGTGACTTTGGGAACCATCTTGGATTGCTTCTACCTCCTATTGACTTTGCTGTGGGATTTCCCAGGCTCTGCCCTTTGGGGCTGGGAGATGCTCAGTGATACATGCATCTCCCACAAGTGCACCTTCCTTACCCACATGCAAACACATGCACACACAAGAAAAGAAAGACAGAAAGACAGACAGAAAGAAAGGAAGGAAGGAAGGAAGGAAGGAAGGAAGGAAGGAAGGAGGAAGGAAGGAGGAAGGAAGGAAGGAAGGAGAGAGAAAGAAAGAGAAAGAAAGAAAGAAAGAAAGAAAGAAAGAAAGAAAGAAAGAAAGAAAGAAAGAAAGAAAGAAAGAAAGAAAGAAAGAAAGGAAGAAAGAAAAGAGGAAGGAAGGAGGAGACAGGGAGAAAAGGAGGGAGGTAAACAATAAAAAAAAAAAAAACATGGCTAGAGAGGATGGCTCAGGGCTTAAGACTCCGCCTCACAAGCAGAAGGTCCTGAGTTCAGATCCCAAGTCCCATGTACAAATGCTAAATGGAAATGACAGTGGCCTGCACTTCCAGCCCTGGTGAGCAGAGCCTAGGGAATCCCAAAGTGAAGCAAGGAGAAGATAAAAGCCATCCAGGATGATCCCAAAGCCTTGGTCCTCCACGGGGACACTCGGTGCTTTCTGCACACACACACACACACACACACACACACACACACACACGCACACACACACACAAAAAAAGTTTTTTTTAAGGACATTTGTTACACAAAAGTATTATTTAAGCAGTAGGATCCACCCAGCTAAAATTCGAAGTCTAAAAGTGATCGTGCTTGGCAGGACCATGGGGCACCCCTTCTAGGAGAGGCAGCTTACCTAGAAATGACTTGGCCACAGCGTGCAGGGCCTGGGACGGCCAAGGCATGAACCAGTCGATGCCAGTGTTATTTACCAGACCTTGAAGGGGGGGAGAGGACTGTCACCAAGTGTCCCTGAGCCGGTTAGTGGCTCTGCTGGGCACATCCAAGTCTGACTTGTCCCCAGCAGCTGGATGCCAGAGAGAGCCAAGAGTAGCCCACTACCGCTCTGTGCCTGGGTGCCCCCTGCACACAAGCCAGGAGGGCATCCCCCACCCAGACCTGCCCGTGGCTTAGAGCCCACTTTCAACCCAATGCTGTCTGCTCAAGGGAGCCGGGGGCAGGGGGTTCCCAGGGCACACCCCACGCCACACTCCCAGGCTCTGACTACTTGGGGGTACCTGGGAAGTTCCTGCAGCGGGTCCTCAGGATATCCCCCGGGGACATGCCCAGCACGATGTGCAGGTTGTTGGCACTCTTGTTCACGAAGTACTGCCACACGGACTCCTTGGCAGGGCCCATGCCCTGCTTCAGGGCCTCCTGCCCGATCTGGGTGAGGACTCCGTCCTTTTCTTCTTCGGGGAACAATGCGGGGACTATCCCTGGGGGGCGAGGACACAGGAGCGTGGCTTGGATGCTGGGCCACTGTGGGTGAGCAGTCCACTCAACACAAGGGTCCCTTGATACTTGGGGTGCTGCACCCCACAAATCAATGCCAGTGCTGTCACAGCCACCAGCCCAGCACAATCCCTGCCCAGAGTGCTTTTGGCTGCCCTGCGCTGGCAGGACATCTTAGCTGCACCCCTGGCTTGGTCCTACGAAGTGCTGGGCACGAGTTGTGACTTTAGCCATCTTTCAACCCTGCCAAATGTCTCCTGGGGGTCGCGTCTACAGTGGGTGGGGCTATTCCCTAGGCAGGTGGCAAGACAGAGAGAAAAATGGTTGGCTTTGACAGACCAGCAAGCTAGTCTCTCTGCGATCCCCGTGTGCCCAGGTTCCTGGACTCTTGACGCTGGGAACCTGTCCTCCCACGATTCTAAGCTGGAGCAAAATTCCCCTGTGTCCCCCAAGCCTGCGGTCAGCCCTGGGGATCCAGTGGGGACTCCAGGCCTCAGTCCTCAGGGGGCTGACAACAAACACGAGCAACACAAGGGACCTGGTCACGTGACCACACCCCGTGGCACATCCGGGTCATGTGACTCCATGCCCTGTGGTCACGCAGGACAGGTGCTCGACCTGGCCCCCACAGGCTTGTGTGTTTGGACACCTGGTTCTGAAGGCTGGCCATGCGCTCACCTGACGTCAGCATGTTATTGATGAGCTCCAGGAAGCCCTCCTCCGCCACGTGTGCGTCCGTGAACAAGAAGATCATCAGCTTGTTCTCAATGCCCAGCTTCAGGTACAAGTTCTTCAGGTCTTCCCGGAAGTTGTTCTCGGAGTAGCCTCGGCTCAGCAGGATCTCGAACACCTGGGGACACAGGCGTAGTCTCCGGGGCCATAATTCCCCCCATCTGCTGCCCCATCCCACCCAGAGAGCAGACTGCAGGCGACAGTGTGGGCCTCTGGAGGTGACTGTGTGGGCCACAGGTGACTGTGAGCAAACCGAGAGGCACTGCATGCACACTGACGCTTACATTTTCATATGCATGTGCATATGGCCTGTGCACGCGTGTGTATGTGTGCACGCGTGTGTATGTGTGCACGCGTGTGTATGTGTGCACGCGTGTGTATGTGTGCACGCGTGTGTATGTGTGCATGCGTGTGTATGTGTGCACGCGTGTGTATGTGTGCACGCGTGTGTATGTGTGCACGCGTGTGTATGTGTGCACGCGTGTGTATGTGTGCATGCGTGTGTATGTGTGCATGCACATGTTTGCAGTGTAGGGGTGCACGTGTGAGAGCTGTGAGTCCCCGTTAGTGTGTGCATGCCTGGGAAGGCGTGAGGTAGTATCAGGGATCACTCCATTGATCTTCCACCTTATTCTTTTGAGTCTGGGTCTCTAAACCTAGAAGGCTGGCTTAGAGACTGGTTGGCTGGCCAGCTTGCTCTGGGGTTTCCCAGGCTCTGCCTCCAGGGCTGGAGTGACAGGTGGCCAACTGGGCATTTTATGTGAGATAGGGTCCTCTGCTTGCATGGCAAGCGCTTTAACCCCTGGCCACCTCCCCAGCCTGTGAGCACTTTACAAGGGTGAGTTGACCCTGGGAGGTACATGTCAGTCCTGCCCACTGCAAGAGGAGAGGGTGAGGCACCTCATAGCCGGCTGTGAAGGCCGCCAGCCTGGCAAGAGACTGCTTCCCGGAGCCGCCCACGCCCACCAGCAGGGCGTGGCCTCGGTCCATGCGGATGATGCGGTGGACACGGGTCAGGTGCTCCAGTGCGTCATCAAACAGCACCAAATTCATCTTGGTGTTGGTCTCGTTGTACTCCTCCAGGATTTCCTGAGAAAAGCGGGGGGACACGTCTGTGCCTCAAGACCCGGCCTTTCTGCACTGGCCCAGGAAAGAGGAAGATGAGAGGAACAGCATTCCAGTCATCGGGGCTGGTGGGGCTAAATCTATCTCAACAGACAGGATTTTAGTCTGTCCCCCCCCCCGTCCTACACCCCCTGTGTTCACTGGCCAAGGCGAGGCATGGCGGATTCCAGCTGAAGGACCCCAGAGCCAACCTAGCAGCACTGCAAGCCCTGAGCGGGAGAGTGCCCAGCTGGCTTGGGGAGGGGGCGGGGCCACGGAGGAGGTGGGGCCACAAGGGGGGTAGGTGTGTGGGGAGGGTGGGACAGGGGTGAGGCCACATGGGCAGAGTCAGTACGACAGAGTTAGTGGGGAGGACCGGGTCAAGGCAGGGCCAAAGCCAGGGCCCCCACACCTGGAACAACGCCTTGGCTGCCTCGTAGTCCTGGATGTCTTCATACACACGCGGCTCCCCCTCGTGCAGGGCCATCCGGAAGTCTCCAAACAGGATGGGGTCCTCTCATCACCACCTCAAAGTCCTCTTTAAAATGGTCCTTAACCAGTTCTCCTATGTGGTCTTGCACCTTGAAACATAAGCCTCCTTGAGACCCCAAACCCTGGGCGGCTGGTAGGACAAGATCACTATTTGGAATGCATCCATTTCTTCCTCCCCCATTCACCCCACTACCCCCTGGGGTTGGTGGCGGGGTCCTGTGGGATTGTTCGGCACACTGACCAGCTGCTTGTCAGTTTCGTTGATCAGGCGGTCGTGGAAAACCCTCAGACACTCGTTTCTCCACACCCGCACCATCTGGGCCACCGTCTGGAACCTGCCAAGACAGGGACAAGAGAACCTCCCTGGGAAGGGAGAAAGGACGGGGGTGGGGGGGAGCCCAGTCCCAGAGGCCCGTCTGTCGCTTTGGAACCAGAAGCTGGCCAGAGCCAGAAAGCCATGATCCACCATCCCACAGAAGAAAAAGGGCATTGGAGTCTCCCACAGATGGGGCGAGTCAGTGCCCAGTTACTGGGCTGTAGGAATCCCAAACCAGCTCAGGGCAGTTCCTTCTGGTCCCACTTCTGGAACTTTCCCTGATTACTGGCAAAGCGCCTCCACAGGAGCTGAGGCTGGAACTCTAAACCTCCACCGGCACTCTGAAGCAAGCAGGCATGGGCACTCCTTTGCCTGCTTTTCAGAACCCGTCAACTCCCAATGGAAATCTGTGGTGCTTTCCCTGCGCACAGGGACCCACAGACCAAGCGGGGCGCTTGACATGGAGACAGGAGATCAACAGTTAGTACTGCAATCTAGGAGGGCTAGCAGGGGCTCCAACCACCCGAGAGGGATGCTTTAGATCAAGGCTGGCCTCTGGCTGTGTCTGCGAGTTCTCTCAATTATGTCATTGATGAGCAGAGATCCAGCCTATTTTAGGAAGACCATTTCCTGGCAGGTGGGTAAGACTCATCCCTTTGTGGGTGGATCTTTCCCCTACCAGTTGGATAAGTAAATCATCGATGTGCCAATTCATCAAACTAATCAGTAAATCCTAATGAGACCAGCCATCGTACATAGGGCTAGGGAGATGGGTCAGGGGTTAAGTCTCTGCCTTGCAGGCGGAAGGTCCTGAATTCGGATCCTAGACCCCACACACATATAGACGCCAGGCGGAAGCGGGGGCGGCCTTTGTTTCTGGTCCTGGTAGGGCAGAGCCTGTGAATCCTGGGGCAGAAACAAGGAGGAGGTGGAGGCGGTCCATAGTGGTTCCCGAATTTGCCCGTGGTTCTACACACACACACACACACACACACACACACACACACACACACACACTTGAATAAATAATAAAAAATCAAACTCTAGAAAGAAGGAGAGGACCTGAGTTCAGATCCTGGGTCCATGTAAAAAATGAAGGGGAAGGTGGTGGTCTGCACTTCTGCTGTGGAAAGTGAAACAAACGAACAAAAAAAGGAGGTGGAAACAATCCAGGATGATTCCTAAAGTTGCCCTTGGGCCTCCACAGGGACACATAGACAGACAGATAGACCAGACAGACAGACAGACACACACACACCACACACACACACACACCACACACACGCAATAACTCACCGTTCTGGATCTGTGAGCACCAGACCATTGAAAACCCGAGACAGATCTCGCAGGTTGAAGATGTAGTGGAATTTTGAGGGGTGGGCGGCAGGTCCTGAACAATGTTTTTGTAAAGAATCAGCGTGCACAGCGTCAGTCTCCGGCTCACAGCCTGGATGCTCTCACCAAAGATCTAGAAACAAGAAAAGATTCCCCTCAGCATCTACCACTAGGACAAGCAGAATGTGGCACATCCGTGCAATGGAATATTATTTGGCTATGAAAGGAACTCAGCACTGATACACACTACAATGTAGATGAGTCTCAAACACAGGAGACAGAGAGAGAGACAAGAGACAGAGAGAGAGAGAGAGAGAAAGAGAGAGAGAGAGAAGCTAGACCCGGGAGGCTGCTCATTGTATGAATCTGACTTGATGAGACACAAGGAACAGATGAATCCATGAAGACAAGCGTTCCCAGGGCATGATGGGATTAGAGTGACCGCTAACGAGCACAGGGTTCCTCTGTTCTATCACTGGGCAGTGGGTGGGGATGGCCGCTCCACGCAAAGGGACTGTTAATAGGGCCTTCATGTTATGGAGTTTGAGTGTTTCAGAAAGAAAACAAAGAAAACACATGAGCATCTTGCCCTGGTCCCCTGCCATCCAGCCTGGCCTCGAGGGTGCAGCTGCCCAGCCCTTTGGCACTGTGGTAGGAGAGTCATCTGCCCACGCAGGGGCCATGTGCACTGCTATCCTGAGTGCCTGCCGGATTGTCACCCATGAGCCGACATGGCGTGAAGCCTAAGACTCAAGCGAGTCCTTGGTGGAGGCTTTGCTTCTGTTACCCGAGGGAGGGTCTCTCGGCCTCCCACCTCAGCCTCCCCTGCAGAGATGGCACCTGCTGTGAAGGTGGACAGCTTCCATGGGCTCTGGGGGGGCCCTCACAGCTATCCCCTGCCCCTGCCCATGCAGACTGCACTTTGGTAGCTCCCAGCCCCCCACATGTTCCCCACACTCCCACCCAGCCTGCGGGGACAGCCAGACTACCGAGGTGTGACCCTTGAGGATGGACAAGTAGATGAGGCGCAAGGACTCCTCCGATGGGAAGGGCACATTGAAGACGCTGAAGAGCGAGATGAACCGGGGGTCCACCTCATTACGCCCCCCACCGGCTTTGCCCATGGCGGCCACGAAGCCCAAGTCGCGGATGCTCTTGCAGTTCAGCTCCTTGCCGCGGTCGTACAGGAAGCCCTTCTCCAGCAGCAGCTTCAGCAGGGCGATGGGCTGCTGGGTGCCGTACTCGTCCACCTGGGATGGCAGAGAAGAGTCAGGTCACGAGAGCAGCTCACGGAGGCCTGCTGACCTCCAAAGCCACCTCGCTGTGGCTCTGCTAGCACCCTGCTGGGAGCCTGGGCTTTCCGAAGTCTAAGATCAAATCCAAGTCCCTCGCTTGACCCTAACCCCATGACAGCAGCAAGTACTTGCATACTGCACAGCGCCTGTCGCCTGGTACATGTCACGTGATATCATATGAGGTACGCGGTAAAGACAGTGGACAGTAGATTGGTGGATGGATGGATGGTGGGTGGGTGGATAGACAGATAGATAAATGACAGACAAATGGATGGATGCAGATGGGTGATGGGAGGATAGATGGGTAGACAGATGGACAGATAAACGAACAGGTGAACAGATAGGTGGATGAATGAATGACAGATGATGGATCAATGATGAATTCATTCATGCATGCTTGACTGATGGATGCATGGAAGGATATATGGATTCACAGATGGGTGATGGATAGATGCAGTGATGGATGGATGGATGGGTGACTAGATGGATGGATGATGAATTCATGGGTGTCTGGATGGAGTGATGGGAATGGATGGATGGAGTGATGGGGATGGATGGGCAGACAGATGGACAGATGGATGGTTGGATGATACATTCATGCATGGTGGACTGATGGATGCATGGAAAGATGTGTGGATTCACAAACGGGTGAGAGAAGGATTTGTGAATGGATGGGTAGATGATGGATACATGGGTACATGTATGGAGGGTGTGATAGTTAAGCACAGTGTTCCTCTGTTCTGTCACTGGGCAGTGGGGATGGCCGCTCCACGCAAAGGGACTGTTAATAGGGCCTTCATGTTATGGAGAATACAGAAATACAGAAATTGGTACCAGAAGTGGTTCTAGAAAAGCAGAATTGTAAGAATGAATTTTACTGGCAAGTTTTGTGATTTCTGGAGCTGGCTTGTTGACCCAGTGTCAGTGGCTAAAGACTCCCTTAGTGGCATGGAGGACACTGTTTGGAGTGAACTGTTTCTAGAACTGGTAAAAGTAGGTGTGTTGGACAGTCTTGATGCCCCTCTTGCGAGGATTGAGAAGCTCAGCGATTCCGTATATGGAACTTTACAAAAAATGAGTAAGAATAAGGAAAATGATGACGCTGGCTGGTTGTTCCTAGCATCTCTCATTAAACTACAAATGGAAAAGGAAGATCTCAGCGAGGAAAATATCCAACTCAGAAAGCGCATAAACAACTTAGAAGTTTCTAAGTGTGCCCTAGAAGAGAATCTTCTCTCCAGTAGCAATAGGGCTCGAATTGCTGAAAATCAAACCCAAACTTTGATTATTAAAGTGGCTGAGTTACAACGTAAATTAAATTCCCAGCCTCGAAAGGTGTCGGCGGTTAAAGTAAAAGCGCTGATTGGTAAAGAGTGGGATCCTGAAAAGTGGGATGCTAATATGTGGAAAGACCAAACTGATGATGAGGACGAGGACGTCGAACCCTCAACTTCTGGTGCATTTATTCCGCCCGAGGAAATGGTCTCCCCACCCTTAGCAGAGGATAAATCCCCACACCCTCTACAAAAATGCCGTTTTCACCTTTGCCACGAGTAAATACTGAAGTTACATCACGCGCACCTGTGATTGCTTCCAGGCCTATAACTAGGCTCAAGGCTAAACAGGCTCCTAAAGGTGAAATAGTGTGGTCCATGAGGAGGTGCACTATACCCCTAAAGAACTCCATGACTTTTCTAACACGTTTAAGCAGCAATCTGGGGAATACCCTTGGCAATGGATTGTAAGGCTGTGGGATACTGGTGGAAGGAGCATAAAACTGGATAAAAGTGAGTTCACAGAAATGGGCCCATTGAGTAGAGATTCTAGGTTTAACACTGCTACTCATAGAGTTAAAAATGGTGCCAAGAGTTTATTTGAGTGGGTAGCTGAAGTATTTATTAAAGTTTGGCCATCTGAAAAGGAACTGGAGATTCCAGACATTCCTTGGCTTAATGTTGACGATGGGATTAAGAGGCTCAGGGAAATTGGTATGCTTGACTGGATATGTTCTTTAAAATCCAGTTCTCAATGGGAGAATCCAGATGACATGCCTTTTACCAGAAATGTACTTAATAAATTGGTGAGAGGGGCAGCACCAAATATGAAGGTTCCTATCATTGCTCTTCTCCTTGTCCCAGACCTAACAATGGGAGAAGCTGCCACCCAGTTGGAAGACTTAAATTCAATGCTCCTAGGTGGATGGAGGAGTAGTAGGGGCCAAGTGGCAGCATTGAATCGCCAATGGCAAAGTAAGTGTACTAACCATAATGTGCAGCCTAGACAGAACAGTACTTATGAGGGTCTCACACGCTTAGACCTTTGGCATTGGCTAATTAACCATGGTGTCCCCAAAAGTAAAATAGATAAGAAGTCTACAAAGTTCTTATTTGATCTGTACAAGCAGAAAAATTCTAATAGAAATGAAGGAAAAGCTGCCTTTACTTGTAATAGCAGAGAATCACGGCCTGTAAACCAATTTCCAGACTTGAGCCAGTTTACAGATCCAGAACCCCTTGAATGAAGGGGAGGCCGAGCCCCTTTAAGGAAGGACCTTGATACCATAGCGAAAAGCTTTAAATATTAGTCTTTCTTCTGTCCTTCCACAAAGGGACCTAAGGCCTTTCACTAGAGTAACTGTGCATTGGGGGAAAGGAAATAATCAGACATTTCGGGGTCTACTAGATACTGGGTCTGAGTTGACATTGATTCCAGGAGACCCTAAAAAGCATAGTGGCCCTCCAGTTAAAGTAGGGGCATATGGAGGTCAGGTGATTGATGGAGTTTTGGCTAATGTTCGACTCACAGTAGGTCCAGTAGGTCCCCGAACTCATCCAGTGGTTATTTCCCCAGTACCAGAATGTATAATTGGAATAGATATACTTAGAAGTTGGCAGAACTCTCACATTGGTTCCTTGAAATGTAGAGTAAGAGCCATTATGGTTGGGAAGGCCAAATGGAAGCCTTTAGAATTGCCTCTACCAAGGAAAATAGTGAATCAGAAACAGTATCGTATCCCTGGAGGAATTACAGAAATTAGTGCCACCATAAAGGACTTGAAGGATGCAGGGGTGGTGGTTCCGACCACCTCTCCTTTCAACTCTCCCATTTGGCCTGTGCAGAAAACAGATGGATCATGGAGAATGACAGTTGATTATCACAAACTTAACCAAGTTGTGACTCCAATTGCAGCTGCTGTACCAGATGTGGTTTCGTTGCTTGAGCAGATCAACACATCTCCTGGTACTTGGTATGCAGCCATTGATCTTGCAAATGCTTTTTTCTCCATACCTATTCATAAAGATCATCAGAAGCAATTTGTCTTCAGTTGGCAAGGCCAGCAGTATACATTTACAGTGTTACCTCAAGGGTATATTAATTCTCCAGCCCTATGCCATAACTTGGTTCACAGAGATCTTGATCGCTTGTCTCTTCCACAAGGTATCACACTAGTCCATTATATAGATGATATTATGCTGATTGGATCAAGTGAGCAGGAAGTAGCAAGCATTTTGAATTTGTTGGTAAGGCATATGCACAACAGAGGATGGGAAATAAACCCAACCAAAATCCAAGGACCTTCCACTTCAGTAAAATTTTTAGGAGTTCAGTGGTGTGGGGCATGTAGAGATATCCCCTCTAAGGTAAAGGATAAGTTGTTGCACCTGGCCCCTCCACCACTAAGAAAGAAGCACAACGTTTGGTGGGCCTGTTTGGATTTTGGAGGCAGCACATTCTTCACTTGGGTGTGTTACTTAGGCCCATATACCAAGTAACTTGGAAAGCTGCCAGCTTTGAGTGGGGCCCAGAACAAGAGAAGGCTCTTCAACAGGTTCAAGCTGCTGTACAGGCTGCCTTGCCACTTGGACCATATGATCCAGCAGACCCAATGGTATTGGAAGTGTCTGTTGCAGACAGAGATGCTGTTTGGAGTCTCTGGCAGGCTCCCATAGGTGAATCACAGAGGAGACCCTTGGGATTTTGGACCAAGGCCCTGCCATCATCGGCAGACAATTACTCTCCTTTTGAGAAACAACTCTTGGCTTGTTATTGGGCCTTAGTGGAAACTGAACGTCTGACAATGGGTCACCAAGTTACCATGCGACCTGAGTTACCCATCATGAGTTGGGTGTTATCTGACCCAGCAAGCCATAAAGTTGGATGGGCACAGCAGCAATCTATTATCAAATGGAAGTGGTACATACGAGACAGGGCCCAAGCGGGTCCTGAAGGCACAAGTAAGCTGCATGAAGAAGTTGCCCAAATGCCTATGGTTCCCCAACCTGTTGCAATCCCTGTTCCTAAGCATGCACCTATGGCCTCCTGGGGTGTGCCTTATGATCAGCTAACTGAAGAAGAGAAGACTAGGGCCTGGTTCACAGATGGTTCTGATCGCTATTCCGGTGCCACCCAGAAGTGGACAGCTGCAACGCTACAACCTCTTTCTGCAACAACCCTGAAGGACAGTGGAGAAGGGAAATCTTCACAGTGGGCAGAACTTCGGGCAGTGCACATGGTTGTACACTTTGCGTGGAAGGAAAAATGGCCAGATGTGCGACTGTATACTGATTCATGGGCTGTAGCCAATGGTTTGGCAGGATGGTCAGGGACTTAGAAGGAACATAATTGGAAAATTGGTGAGAAAGACATCTGGGGAAGAAGCATGTGGATAGATCTCTCTCAATGGGCAAAGGACACAAAGATATTTATGTCTCATGTAAATGCTCATCAAAAGAGGACATCGGCAGAAGAAACATTCAATAATCAGGTGGATAAGATGACCCGTTCTGTGGATAGTCAGCCTCTTTCCCCAGCCATTCCTGTCATTGTCCAATGGGCCCATGAGCAAAGTGGACATGGTGGCAGAGATGGAGGTTATGCATGAGCTCAACAACATGGACTTCCACTCACCAAGGCTGACCTGGCTACAGCTGCTGCTGAGTGCCAAATCTGCCAGCAACAGAGACCAACGCTGAGTCCTCGATATGGAGCTATTCCTCGGGGTGACCAACCAGCAACGTGGTGGCAGGTTGACTATATTGGACCACTACCAAGATGGAAAGGGCAGCGGTTTGTTCTTACTGGGATAGACACTTATTCTGGTTATGGATTTGCCTTTCCTGCATGTCATGCTTCTGCCAAGACTACCATCCAGGGACTTACAGAATGCCTTATCCACCGTCATGGAATTCCACACAGCATTGCTTCTGACCAGGGAACTCATTTCACAGCTAAAGAAATACGGCAGTGGGCACATGACCATGGGATTCATTGGTCTTACCATGTTCCCCACCATCCTGAAGCAGCTGGCTTGATAGAACAGTGGAATGGCCTTTTAAAGGCACAATTACAGCGTCAATTAGGTGGTAATAGTCTGGAGGGATAGGGCAGAATTCTCCAGAAGGCAGTATATGCCTTAAACCAGCATCCAATATATGGTACTGTGTCTCCTATAGCCAGGATTCATGGGTCCAGGAATCAAGGGGTGGAAATAGGAATAGCTCCTCTTACTATCACTCCTAGTGACCCATTAGGAAAATTTTTGCTTCCTGTTCCCGCAAGCCTGTATCCTACTGGCTTAGAAGTTTTGAGTCCAGCGCGCGAACATACACACGCACATGCGCACAGTTGAATAAATAATAATAATAATAATAAAAACTTAAAAAAAAAGAAGTTTTGAGTCCAGAGCAGGGAATGCTTCTGCCAGGAGACACAGCAACTATTCCTTTGAACTGGAAGCTAAGGCTTCCTCCTGGTTATTTTGGACTTCTGATGCCCTTGAGAAACAGGAATAGCTCCTTTTACTATCACTCCTAGTGACCCATTAGGAAAATTTTGCTTCCTGTTCCCGCAAGCCTGTATTCTACTGGCTTAGAAGTTTTGAGTCCAGAGCAGGGAATGCTTCTGCCAGGAGACACAGCAACTATTCCTTTGAACTGGAAGCTAAGGCTTCCTCCTGGTTATTTTGGACTTCTGATGCCCTTGAGCCAATAGGCTAAGAAAGGAATAACAGTGTTATGAGGGGTGATTGACCTAGACCACCAAGGAGAAATTGGACTGGTTCTCCACAATAGTGGTAAGGAAGAGTATGTCTGGAGTACAGAAGATCCACTAGGGCGTCTCTTGGTATTACCATGTCCTGTGATTAAGGTCAATGAGAATTTACAGCAACCCAACACAGGAAAGACAGTAAATGGTCCAGATCCTTCAGGAATGAAGGTATGGATAACCCCTCCAGGTAAAGAGCCAAGACCTGCAGAAGTACTTGCTGAAGGTGGAGGAAATATAGAATGGGTAGTAGAAGAAGGCAGTTATAAATACCACCTAAGGCCACGTAACCAGTTACAGAAATGAGGATTATAATAGCCATGAATGCTTCTGGTCTAGACTGTCAAGAATAAACTTGTGCATGTGCACATACTCTAAGAAGATATTTATGTAATGTAATATAATGTTAATCTTTAGTTATGAGATGAAATGCTGTAATCTACATTATGATATTGTGTTATGGGATACTAAGACTAAGCATTTATCAAGGGGCATTGTCATTGATCTTGGAAAAAAAAATAATGCGTGTGCGGTTGTACGTGAATAGCTATATTATGTTAGGCGGAACTCAGAATCTTACTGTTTTTATTTGGAGAATTTTTAATGGCCTAAGGAAATTTGATTTGGTGTCAAGTTGACAAGGGGTGGACTTGTGATAGTTAAGCCTGGATGTCAACTTGACACACAGGGTATTAACTAAGCTGGGCTGAGACCACCTCTGGAAAGGATCAACTGAGACTACTTGAAAGGATAGTACACACCCTAGATCCTATCAGAACTCCAAAGCTCTCAAAGGATTCTCCCAATACTATATCATATAAAAAGGAGCCACCAAGGAGAATGGATCCCTTCTTGCAGCTGTGCTAGGAATCGTTCTTCCTTCCGGCCGCCCGGTTCCTTCGACCTTCCACTAGACTAAGACTCTAGGAGTTCTCCAGCCTTCAGCCAGCACCTACTTGACTACTGAACTGAGCAACTAACTGTTGGCAGCTATCGTTGGAACTACCTCGGCTACTGACAGCCTTTGCTGGACTACCTCGGCCATATCTGTAAGCCAACTCAATAAATTTCCTATATATATTTTATATAGATATATATTCGTTCTGTGAATTCTGTGACTCTAGAGAACCCTAACTAATACAGAGGGGGTGATTGCATGGGTGAATGGATGGGTGATGGCTGCATGGATGAATGGGTGCATGTGTGGAGGGATAGATGCAGGGATGAATGGGTGCATGGATGGAGGGATAGATGCATGGGTGAGTGGGTACATGGATGGGGGATAGATGCATGGGTGAGTGGGTGCATGGATGGAGGGATAGGTGCATGGGTGAGTGGGTACATGGATGGAGGGATAGATGCATGGGTGAGTGGGTACATGGATGGAGGGATAGATGCAGGGATGAATGGGTGCATAAATGGAGGGATAGATGCATGGGTGAGTGGATACATGGATGGAGGGATAGATGCATGGGTGAGTGGATACATGGATGGAGGGATAGGTGCATGGGTGAGTGGGTACATGGATGGAGGGATAGGTGCATGGGTGAGTGGATACATGGATGGAGGGATAGGTGCATGGGTGAGTGGATACATGGATGGAGGGATAGGTGCATGGGTGAGTGGGTACATGGATGGAGGGATAGATGCAGGGATGAATGGGTGCATAGATGGAGGGATAGATGCATGGGTGAGTGGATACATGGATGGAGAGATGCATGGGTGAGTGGGTGCATGTGTGGAGGGATAGGTGCATGGATGAGTGGGTACATGGATGGGGGGATAGGTGCATGGGTGAGTGGGTGCATGGATGGAGGGAGAGATGCATGGGTGAGTGGGTGCATGGATGGAGGGATAGATGCATGGATGAGTGGATGCATGGATGGGTGATGGATGAAGGGATGGGTGATGGGTGATTGGCTACATAGATGGATGTATAACTCTTGCCTTTTCCCACCGTCATTCTGGAAGCAGATTTTCAGGGGAGAAAGTTTGCAAAAAAAAAAGACTAATTTCAATGTGGTGTGCTAAAAGCCACTAAGTGTTATGGGGGGGGTCTAAGCCAGCAACCCCTCGGGAAGCAGCTGAAGGTCCCCACCTGGGCACATCTCAGGAAACCTTGAGAAGTGTCCGCCCCCCTCGGCCGGAAGCCAGCAGCTTCCCTAGAGCACAGCCCACCAGGAAAGGCCTAATTCAGTCGCCTGCCCGTGGAGCCCACCAGAAAAGGCCCAACTCAGCACTGGCTGCTTTTTGGCATTCAAAGAGGACAGTGCGTGGCCAGGGAGGAGGGCGCTGTGCAGGAGGAACATCTAGTCTCTTCCAACGCAGGCTGGCTCCACACTGTGCTGTGAAAGAAACACTCACTTCACACTCGCACCCCAACACACATCCCAACATCACACCTCAGCATCGAACCCTCAGCACACACCCTGCCCTGCCTGGCCCCCTAGGCGAGCCCCGCCCACCTTGGGCATGTTCATGTCGTCCATGAACACGAGCAGACGCTTCCCCATGGGTGGCCCGTAGGTGTCTTTCGTTCGCTTTTCCACGTTTGCTTCTAAATTTCTCTGGATATCCAGGGACGTGGTGCGGGAGGAGAAATTGACTATCAAGACAATCTGCAATGGAGAGACAGAGCTCAGAATGAGGCTGCGGGGGGGGGGGGGATCCACAGGGAGCATAAAGTGAAGGGGGATCCACAGGGACTGTGGCGCTCCAAGCCAACAGCAGTTTTACAAACTAACTGGTTTCTGAACTGACATTTTAAGAACCCCATATAGGTCTGTGCTTGTATGTAAGTCTGTACGTGTGTGTGTGTGTGTGTGTGTGTGTGTGTGTGTGTGTGTGTGTGTACCAGAGGAAACTTGAGTGTGTGTGCCTGTGGTGGCCCAAGATGACTCTGGGAACCACCCTGGATTGCTCTGTCTCCTTTGCTCTGGGTTTCCCAGGTTCTGCCTTTCAGAACCAGCATTGCCAACATTTCCACCTGGCATTTTTACATGGAATCTGGGGGATCTGAACTTACGTCCTTTTGCTTGTGATGCGAAGGTTAACCCTAGCCCAGCTTTGCTATTGTTAAGGGCTAAAAGAGAAGTTTTCTTTCCCTTGGGCAGGCCACGCAAGCCAGAAATGACTTGGCACATGAACTCAGGACAGCGTGGGCTGTGGATAGATGTTGCAGGGCCATGTTGGCATCAGAGCCCAGCCTCCCCGGCATCCCCCCCCCCGTTCATGGTTGCTCACGAGCTCCTCTAAGGGACCCTGATGAACTCATGGCTCACGGGCAGAGGAAGAGACTCAGGAAAAGCCACCTAGCAGTGTCACACATGAGAAAGTGAACTGGGGGGTTGCATGGAGGGGCTGGAGGGAGAGGTGATGGGGGGGCTGAGGCTCTGCATTGCTCTACCTGGGTGGTCTATGTTGGCCATTCTGTGCCATCCCCATCTTGTCAGGACCCAATTTCTCTGGTAACTCCTGGGCACCTCCTTTGAGAGGCCAGAGACTGCAAAACTATGATCCCACCCAGGGGCTCTCCTCTCTTGGACCCTGTGGTCTCTCCACCACCCTCTTCTCTCTTCTTCCTTCCCCAATACCATCATGGCGGCTCTCTCCTGTCCCCTCCGACCTTCAGCTTTCTCTCTCTCTCTCTCTCTTTCTTTCTTCTCCCTATACCATCATGGCGGCTCTCTCCTGTCCCCTCCGACCTTAAGCTTTCTCTCTCTCTCTCTCTCTTTCTTCTCCCTATACCATCATGGCGGCTCTCTCCTGTCCCTCCAACCTTCAGCTCTCTCTTCTGTTAACGCTCTCCCATCTTAAAGCTGAACTATGGCTCCCTTGGCCACGGACCCTCGGCTCTAACAAACCTCTATTTCTCACATCTGTCCCTCCAGCCAGTCTGTTTTTATTCACAGATCTCCATGCGGCGCCCACACTGGTCCCCATTGCTCCCCATTCCCTGTCCTGTCAATTGTCAAACACCCCCTAGGCATTCTGCCACATTGCCACATTCAGGGGGACCCTTGACCCTGTCATGCCGGCACCAGGTTCTGTGCCCTCCCAACCTCCAGATCTGCAAAGTCAATGAAACTTCCCCTCTTTGTAAATGACCTAGACTCAGGTCTTTTGCTACAGCCAGGATGTCAGTTGAGCTGGTTCAAGTAGTGTTTTGAGAGATCCACACAGTGGGGGCCTCCAGACCCCCCCCCCAAGCCACATGAAGTGCCATCTCAGAAATGGGTCCTTCCAGTCTAGTAAGCCTTCAGCTGCATGCAGCGCAGCCCTGGCCGACACCTGACGACTGTCTTGCGAGAGAACGTGACTTAGGGCGACTCCAGACCCAGCAAAACCTAGAGGTGAGCGGTGCGGGTGGCTCGTTACACAGCAACCCTGACAGCTGCACGTGGTGACTCACGTTGGTCTCCTCGCTCAGGTTCTTGAGGAAGTTCATGGTGGTGGCCGTCTTGGACGTGCCGGACTGACCCACGAAGAGAATGGGCTGCTTGATTTTCACCATCTGTTCCAGAATCCAGGTGGTACGGATCGTGTCCACCGTGTGAACTGAAAGACACAGCGGGAACGTTGCGGGGACTCCGGGCAGGGCCAGCCCTTGCCACCAAAAGCCTCACTCTGGCTTTGCCCTGGATGGCGTCATGGCCCACCCTGTTCTTTTCCACGTGCCTTTGCCTGTGTCGTGGGTGCGATGGGGTAGGCGAGGAAGTGTGATGGGTTTTATGGCGGAAAGGGTTAATGACAGTCTGGGGAACATGCAGGTCTCCTTCCCTTCCCAGCAGGAAGACCTCCAGCCCAGGCCCATTTCCTTATCCGCAGTTGTTGTTTGCAGATAAAATCTCTAACCAGGTGGTTAACACAGGACCCACATATTCAATCATCCCCCAAATGCTGTTCTAAGCATGTGGGCATTTCCCTCATCCCCAGACCCCCACCCCAGAAATCCTAACCCCCCACACAGTGTTTATTCCCATAGAAGACACCCCAATGAAGAGCAGTCTACTCTCTGTTCGCTCTCTCTCTCAGCTATGGCTGTGTGACATCAGTGCAGTCCAGGTCCAGTACCCCATTTCCTGCACTTGATCTGATTTGGGGTTCAAAACCTTTGTTCTCTGTGCCTCCTGCACCCATGTGCCTGGTGACCTGCTTCCTGAGCTCACTACAAGGTTAGGTCCGGCCCACCCTCTCCTCCATTGGTGGATTTCAATACCAATGGGGTCCTGAGAAAAGTGGGGTCTCACTGCGTAAGCACCATGGCCCCACAGCAGACACACGAGGGGAAGGGTTACTCAGTGTTGTAAATGGCGTCTCCCCAAACAAACAGCCATGCGACAGGACTCCCCAGAACATTCCCCTGTTTGGGGTGGCTGCCAACCCTCATGTCTCCCCACGTCATCAGCTCCTAGGCTGGAGAGCGCCCCAGAAACTTGAGGGAAAGAGAAGAGCGTGGCAGTTCACCCTCACTGTGGGGATCTGTCTGTTGGGAGGGGGGGTAGGTCACAGGTACACAAGAGTGCTTGGGACCCGGGGTCCAAGCGCTCGGCAGGGCCAGGTGGGTGGGAGGGTTGGTGGCCCCCTCCTCATATGACCCTTAGCTCCCTGGAGGGGATCCAGAAGCCAGTGGGGCAGGGGGGCTCCATCTCGCTTCCTCTGGGGTGGGGGTCCACAGCCTCACGCCAGGAAATGGGGGTAGAGTGTGCCCACGCACCAAGAATGTCCAGGAACCTCTTCTCCCGGTCGTGTTCATACTCGGGAACTAGTTTGCTCCACGGGATCCACTCGTTACGTTTGGGGTCGAAATGAAAGTCATAAAGGGTTGGAAAGTGACCTAGAGGGGAAAGAGATCCGTGTGGGACAGATATAGGGACATGCGGCCCACTGTGACCTACCCCAGCCTGGTCACTAGATGGGTGCTCCCCTGAGTCTTTGCCCGCTGCCCTTCCACAGAACACCTACCCCCGGGGAACGGGGAATTACTGCTGTCTCCCTGGTCGAGTACTTCAATCCGCCCATGAGTGCCATCTGAGCCCTGTCCCTGGGGGTGCAGTAGTATGGGGATCTCCACTTTTATAGTCGGCCCCGGGCAGGGCATAGAGGAGACAAACATGATTTTCACGTGGGCATTAAGTTTTGTGATTTGAAGAAGCACATGTGTGTCCCTTATCTGTGACCTGTGACTCCCACAAGCCAAGAGAGCTTGTAGCCACAGAGGGACAGGGAAGAGAGGGTGTCCCGCTGTGAGTCACAGCCTTCCCGCTTGACTGTCACCCCACAATCAGCACTCACGGGGTGCTGGGCAGACTCTCCAAGAGGGCACACCCCGCTCCACAGTCCCCACCCCCTACACGTGGGCTGCCTGCTGGAAGACACGCGTTTCCATTAATGCTGCCCTTCAATACTGACGGGGTGGCTGGGTAGGAAGAGCACTGGCCAGCTCCTAGGGGCTGCAGCCCAGCAGTGGGCTTATGGTGGGGCGCCTTGGTCAGAGAAGGGGACCCCCCGCAAGGGAAATAAAAGACAACCTAAAGAACTGCACCCCAAAGCCAGCTAGTGTCAAGTGGTGAAGTGGGAGGGAGGAGGGGGAGATCGGCCTCCCAGGGGGCTTGGCCCAAGGACCACGTGGCCCCTGTGCTGTTCAGAAAAACCCCCCAGGGAAGGCAGCGAGGCCACACCCTTTGTGGACCCTGCGGGCAACCCTTCCCACCTGGTATCTCTCCAGGGCGCGCCCAGATGCCCTCGGTGTCCGCCATGGGCATAGAGCAGAGGTGTTTGATGGCTTCGTCGAACTTCATCCGGCCGTTGTCGCGCAGTGCGGCGCCCAACGAGCAGTACAGCGCCTCCAGGAAGAAGCACTCGAGGAGGTCAGGGTCCTCCATCTCCGCTTCCAGAAACGCATCCAGCATCTTGGTCAGCTGCGCGACCTGCGCCCCGGAGGACAAGCGGCTCAGCCCGTCCCCTCTGCCTGAACGAGCCCGCACGTCCTGAACCCTGGGGTCCAGACCTCAGGGCGGTGGGCCCAGCTGCTTCACCCAACGCCCACCCAGACCATGTCTCTGTTTCCCTTCAAGGCCCCTGGGGGACAAAGAAGCCCCTTACCATGTTGAGGTCCGTCTGGGGGACAATGGTCTTCAGTTTCTCTCCTTGCCGCCCATCCACGATTCCTTCCACAATCATGTCGATGAGATAGGGCACGTACTTATCGAAGAGGCTGTTTAAACACTTCTGCTCCACCTGGGGGCAGAGAAAGAGACCGACACATTCTCAAGAGAGTCTTTAAAGTAGGGCTTCAAGGACTGAGGAGAAGGGCTCAGGTCAGGGGTGAAGACATTGCCTCACAAGAAGAATGATCTGAGTTCGGATCCTGCATCCACGTAAAAAATACCAAGTGGAGGACTGGGGAGGGCTCAGGGGTTAAAGCCTCTGCGTCACAAGCAGAAAGATCTGAGTTTGGATCCCAGATCCCATGTAAAAATGCCAGGTGTGTATAACCATGGTCTGCAATCCCAGCCCTGGAAGGTGGAGCCTGGGAAACCCCAGAGCAAAACAATAAATAGGTAAAGCAATCCAGGATGATTCCTAGTGTCACTCTTTTTTTTTTTTTTATTCAATTGTGCGTGTAGGTGTGTGCGTGTGTGCGTGTGTGTGTGTGTGTGTGTGTGTGTGTGTGTGTGTGTGTAGAACCACGGGCGAATTCGGGAACCACCATGGACGCCTCCACCTCCTCCTTTTCTACTCTGCCCCGGGATTCACAGGCTCCGCCCTACCAGGACCAGAAACGCAGGCCACCCCCGCTTCCACCTGGCGTCTATACGTGGGGTCTAGGATCCGAACTCAGGACCTTCCGCCTGCAAGGCAGACTTAACCCCCGAGCCACCTCTCCAGCCCCTCCCAGTGTCACTCTTGAGCCTCCATAAGCACACAACCCAGGTGCCCTCTGGTACACACAGACCCCCCACTCACAGGAGCATCTCCTCCCTCTGCATGCTTCGCTGACGCCCACTGCAAAGACAGTACAGTCCTGCATAGCTTAACAGTCCACGGTGGTCAACTGGCCTCATCTTGGCATATGTGCTCAGCCCACTGAGCCAAAGTGCAAACCTGGGCCTCTCCGTGACTGGGTTGATCTGAGCCAGGTTTGTACGTGGCAACCCCAAAGCCGTCTATTTCTGCAAATGAACTGCTGCTGGTCCCTGCCACGACTCTGGCTGTGTTCACACCAGGGCAGTGGATTTGAACAGGTGTGAGAAAATGTTGTGGCTCCTGCGGCCTGAAGCCTCCTCTACCTATATCTTTGCAGAAGTGTGCCCACCCCAGGCTGGCAAGAGTGAAGCTCTGCGCCAGCTGAATGGCCTGCCCTGGTGAGGTTGAGGCTAATCTCAGGACTCCTGATAAACCTCAGGTTTTCTCAGAAAGAATTTTCATCGGGCTGGAGAGTTGCCCTGCGGAAAGAGCGCTTGCTCCACTACCACGCAGTCCAGAGTCCGGATCTCAGCCGCTGTGTCACAAGGCCGGGCATCCCTGAAAAATGTCTAAAGCTCCAGTTCAGTGCAGTGCAGCAGAAACCTGAGGATTTCTGAGGGTCTCTGGCTTCCAGGGGGAGACCACGCCTGAAAGGAATCACTGGAGAGTAACAGAGAAGGACTCTTGGCGCCCTCTTCTGGCACTTGTATGTCTGTACAGCTGCACACATGTACTGTGCGTGCATGTATAGGTGCATCCATGTGCAAGTGTACTCATGCAGTGTGCACGCATGTGCAAGTGTACACATGTACTGATGCATGCATGCACATATGTTCTGTCCACACCCGTGGGCTATACTCACACAGATATACAAAAATCAATCAATCAATAAATGATCTTTTGGAAAGAACTCATTTTCACCTTGTTTTGTATCTGCTGCGTCCACTTAGTCCAGTAGGGTTGATATCTCAAGTTTTTAGGATCCACGTAAACCATCCCACATCGAGACACAGTTGCGGGTGAGGCGTACTGCAAATCCCCAACCTGGAAGATGGAGGGAAGTACTCCTGTCCACGCCCGTGAAGGACAGGGCTGTGCACCCATCTTTACAAGCACAGGGGAGCCCACGGCCACCCAGGGAGCCTAGCTTTGAGAGATTTTTTTCATTGAACACGTATGTCGTGATGAGATTATACATGTCTGATCTGATGTCTTTTCCTAACAAAGAAATAGGAAAATAAATACGTTGTGGGCAATCAGCAGAAAAATAAACAGAAAAGTTACAAAGAAGAAAAATGGGGTACCCAAATCCCATAGTGAGAAGCTCTATTCTGGGGGGGACTTCTTTCTGAATCTGCCGTGGCTAACAGCAAGTGGCATAAAACT
The DNA here is from genome assembly GCA_023101885.1 of Typhlomys cinereus. Taxonomy (NCBI): domain Eukaryota; kingdom Metazoa; phylum Chordata; class Mammalia; order Rodentia; family Platacanthomyidae; genus Typhlomys; species Typhlomys cinereus. The sequence continues at coordinate 904,477 of JALPQD010000373.1, read as the reverse complement.
TAATAAGTGCACGGTTAAAGCAGAAATATGAGCACGCCCATTGCCTTGGCATGAAAAGATGCGGTTCCATCGGCCAACAAGAGGGTCACATGCTCAGATACTTGATGTGCCGAAGGAGTCACGGGCTAAGACAGGAACGAGGCTAGTACCAAGCTAGGGTAAAACTACTTCCAGGGCTCTAGCTATGGAGCAAGCAGTTTGTACTGTAAGCAGGAAATGCAGGGCGGGTGAGTAGCCACTAGGAAAAAAGGGGGCTCCATACTTGATAGGACAGAAAAAAATATTTTTAAATAGGTGAATCTAAAGACAAATGATAGAAGACCAGAAGAAAGGCTGACGCAAACTACAGGCCCAACAAATGGCTTTAAAAGACAGACAATGAATTATGGCCGACAAGTTGGCTCTGTGAGGGGCTGGAGAGACGGCTCAGGGGTTAAGACCCTGCCTCACAAGCAGAAGGACCTGAGTTCAAATACCAGCTCTAACTTTAAAAACACCAGGCAGAGATGGCTGGAGGTCTGCGCTTGAAGCGGTCTGGACCACACTCACCTCGAAGAGAAGAGCGCAGTGGGTCTGCAGACGGATGCGCTCCCCGTTGGCCAAGGTCAGCAGCTTGTTGTCGTCCATCACAGAGTTCATGTTCTCCACCCACAGAGCGTCCACATCGCCGTCGAACAAGATGTACCTGCAGCAACCAAGGTAGGTGGTCCTGAGCTGGGGGGGGGCCGCTGGCAGGTGCAGAGCCTGGCCTAGGCGGTCCCTTCCCAGGGGACTTGGCTCAGTCCAGGCGACTGACCACGGCACACTCAGAGATTGTCTGGGGTTCAGAGGACATCACACGAAGATCTGGGCTTCTCTGTCCTCCGGCAAGCCAGAACACATGCTGGTCAGGCTCAGCTGTGAGGCTGACACCAGAGAGAGGGGAGCCTCTCGGCACACTTAGGGGAGCTGCTTAGTCAGGGAGCCTGTGGGCAGGCCTGAGAGATGGTCTTCATTGCTTTAGCTGAAGTGGGAAGGCCTCCCGTTGTGGGCGGGGCCATTCCCAGAGAGGGGGGGAGAGTGAGCTAGCCAGAAAGCAAGCAAACTGTGGCGTGGTACTCGCTCTGCTCTTTTTTTTTTAATTTTTTAATTTATTATTTATTCAATTGTGCGTGTATGAATGTGTGCGCGCATGTATATGTATGTGTGTGTATGTATGTGTGTGTGTGTAGAACCGTGGATGAATTCGGGAACCACCATGGACGCCTCCACCTCCTCGTTTACTCTGCCCTGGGATTCACAGCCTCCGCCCTACCAGGACCAGAAACGCAGAGCCACCCCTGCTTCCGCCCGGCGTCTATACGTGGGGTCTAGGATCCGAACTCAGGACCTTCTGCCTGCAAGGCAGAGGCTTAACCCCTGAGCCACCTCTCCAGCCCCCTCGCTCTGCTCTTGCTGTGGAGATGGTGGGACAGTTCCTTGGGCTCCCACCAAGATGGACAGGAACTGTGAGCGGGATCAGTTCCCTTGATCCCTGGGACGGTGTCCACCACACAACAGAGGGTCCCACATGCCTGCCTGGCGTCCCATGGGTACCCTCTTGCAGAGCCGGAGCAGTCGAGATGGGTGGGGACAGAGATCGCCACGGTCCACCACCCCATGCCCTGTCCTGGTCTTATTAAAGCTCAGATCAAGAATCAATCGATGTTCCTCGCCAGCCTAGACTCCTGGCTTAGACAAAGCATTCAGAGAGGAAAGAATTTCCCGAGGGGGCTGCCTAAAAGATCTGACACCGCCACTAGGCTTGGATGGAAATCGTCCCTTCTTCTCCTTTCCTCTTGCCCTTCCCTCCTCCCCTCCTTGCCTCCTCCCCTCCTTCCCTCCTCCCCTCCTTCCTTCCTTCCTTCCTCCTTCCTTCCCTCCTTCCCTCTTTCCTTCCTTTCTCTTTCCTTCCTTCCTTCCTTCCTTCCTTCCTTCCTTCCTTCCTTCCTTCCTTCCTTCCTTTCTTCCTCCCTCCCTCCCCCTTCCTTCTTTCCTCCTTCCGTTCCTCCCTCCCTCTCTCCCTCTTTTCTTTCTCCGACAGGAAATTATTAGTAGTCTAAGCTGGTTTTGGCCTCCTGACCCTTTTGCATCCTGGGGTCCCAAGGCGCAGGCCACTTCCAGCAGGACCAGAAGCTACCAGTAAGCTATGGCTTCCAGTTAAGATCAGGATGGTCTCTGGTCAGTAACACGGGTCTTTTATAAGGGACCGGCTGTGGCTGGAGCCTTGCTTCATTTGGTTGGTCTCTTGGGCTCGCTCGCTCTCTCTTTCTCTCTCCCTCTTTTCTCTCTCCTTCTCTCCTTCCTTCCTTCTCCTCTCCTTTCTCTCTCCCCCTCCTTTCTCTTCTCCTCTCCTCCTTTTCTCCCTCCCTTTCTTCATCTCTCCTTCTCTCTCTCTCCTCCCATCCCTCTGACTCACTCGCATCTGTAGCAGGTGGCCTAATAGCCTCCTGTCCCCTCAACACTTCAGCACCATGACCCAATGGCATGTCCCGTGTTCCCCCTGTGCTATTATCAAACTCAGAGCACCAAACGCGGCTCCAATCCCGGCTCACAGCTCACGGCCTAGGGCTCTATTCTATCAGCCAGAAGCCAGTTATTTTTAGGATACCAAGACTAGAATCAGATCATGGGGCGAGGATTGCTGAGGGACAGGGTATCTGCATGGTCGTGGGGTGGCCCCCACGGAGGGCCCCCGTGAAGTGGGAAATGATGCCTCATCGAGAGGCTCGAAGCCACCATGTGCCACAGGGTGACCCCAGAGGATACTTCACTCCTCCATGCTCCTCTCTGAGCTGCAGTGGCTGGACTATGACTCTGAGAGAGCCCGACGAGCTCCCAGGACCTTCGAGGGAGAGCTGGTCCCGCGCACAGCAGCGAAGCCCCAAGAACTGTTGGGGGTTACAGGGGGCCGGCCCTGCTGAGGACGCTCACTTCCGCTCCTTCTTGTCGGTCGGCCTGTTGATCTCCCGGAAGATGTTGGATAGCACGCCATCCGTCCAGTCCCTCGTGGTGGGGTCCAGGATGCCGTAGAGCTCAATGACACTCATGGCTTTGGGGTTCAGGATATACAGCTTCGTCAGGATCCCAAGTCTAAGCACAAAGAGGCGGCTTCAAACTCGGGCCCATGAAACCGCCTTGCGCTCGTCTGTTTGGGGGTGTCCGGAGGCTTAACCAAGGAGAGGAGCCCTCCCTGGGTGTGGGTGCCCCACGCCCCAGGCTGTGGTCCTGAACTGAACACAAGGGACAGGCAGAAAGCCTGCTGACCACGGTGTTCCCCAGGGCTCGGCGCTCCCGCCCAGCACTCCTCCACGCTCCCATGGTGTCGGACTGCACCCTCGAAAACCATGAGCCAGCCAAAGGAAGTCCGCCCTCCACACAGCTTGCTTGCACTTCTTTTGCATGTATGTATGGGGTGCACACATGCATACATGATTACATGTGGGTAGGTGTGTGCAGGTGCATATGCACATATGTGTGCTGCTTGCGATCAGGTATTTAGGGACAGCAATGGGACGCTGGGATTGTGACGAACTGTCCCCAGGAAGCTGGAGATGGAAGCATCGCCCAGCACCTCCCAGGAGCCACCCCAGCCACCGGGACCCTCGGCCTCCCACGGCGGGTCACTCACTTGGTCTGGGCCTGACACAGCGCGTTGATGACCACCGACTTGCCGCCTCCCGTGGGCCCTACCACCATGGTCGTGTGGCGTGTGAGCATGGTCTCGAACATCTGAACCACTTTATCCACCTGAGAGACAGAAGGCGGCCTAAGCGGGCTCTGTCCTGAGACCCCCACCCCCACCCCAGATGACCCGCCACTCGAAGAACAGGGCCTGGTAAGTTCTGGAAGCTCCATGGCTGGCATCTCCATGGATTCTGGGCCACTGTCATTGGCACCAGCTGCCCCCTCTCCCATACTGTCGGCCCAGAGACATGTGATTTGCCTCCTGTCTCTCTGGATTTATCTGTCTTGGACATTTCTACAGTAAAGACGGCCTTGGGCCTGTCGGGTCCCCATTTCTCGGGCACCCTGGTTGCCTTGTCTCTCTTCAGTCACTGACATGAATACACAGCCCAGTTCAGGGAAATAAGGGGAATAACATCCTCTTGGGGCAGGAATCCAGAGTTGGATTCCCTTGGCCCTGGCTGCACTGTGTTGAGAGGAAGAACCCTTAGGTGGGCATGTCTCCTAGCTCGCCTCTCTGCCAAAGCCAACAGTTCTCCCTCCATCCTACCCACCTGCCAGGGACTGGGTCACATACTATGGTCCAGGTCTTCCCACCTGAGTGGGGTAATCTCCTGCGGGCTTGCTCAGAGGTTTGTCCTAACTAAACCATTCTTCATAGGTGTGCCTAAAGTCTCAGTTTTCATTGTCAAGTTGGCGTCTGTAACTAATTTTCACAAAGCCTGGTGGGATGGTTTGGGCAGTAGATGTGCTGTCTGCCAAGAGACTGATCAAGGCTGGCGACCTGAGTTCGTGCCCAATAATAGTGGAAGGAAAAATTCCTACAAGTTGTCCTTGACCTCCAAATGTGTGCAGTGCACCCCCCCCCACATGCACATACTCACATGCACACACTAAATTATGTCTGCTTTTGTCTTCTGAACATTGGATGACAGGCATTCACATGCACATCCATATGCATAAACACTAAGTTATCTTTGCACCTGAGTGCTGGGTGACAGGTATGCACATATGTGCACACACAGGCTCCCACATGCACACATGTGCACACACATGCACACTAAGTTATCACTGCCAATATCTCCTGAGTGCTGGGTGACAGGCATGCACATGCATATGCATACACATGCACACATGTGCACATACATGCACACTAAGCCATCCCTGCCCCCTCTCCTGAGCTCTGGGTGACAGGTACATACATGCATATGCACACAATGCTCACACATGCACACATGCACACTAAGCCATCCCTGCCTGCCCCTCCTGAGCACCGGGTGATAGCACGCACCACAGCAGCTTCATTCCCATTTCTGGCCAAATAACCCTCCACACTGTGGCTACATTTGGGTCATATGTGTGTTATTCAGTAGACTGTTGTTTCCATGTCCGGGACATGAATGCGTGGCTGTGTGCATCTGTGAGCACGCATGTTCTCACTACTCTGGAACAACATGTAGGGTGAAATCAACAGGTCCCAGGGTGACTCTGTGCATAACTTGCTGGGGGAACTCTAGATTTGATCAGAGACTCTGTGCACAGGAGCTGGAGAGATGGCTCAGGGGTTAAAACCTTTGCCTCACAAGCAAAAGGACCTGAGTTTGGATCCCAAGATGGCCCATTTCCCTGTAATAAATCAATAAGGAAGTAGAGCAATCCAGGATGATTCCCAAAGTTACCCTTGGGCCTCCATAGACACACGCACACTCAAATGTCCTCTTGTACACACACACCCCTACACATGCAAATATACAATAAAATAAATTCAAAGAGAGTCTTGTTTCCAAAGAATGAGGATGATTCTCAGTATGAACTTCAGGCTTCCACATGTTCACGAACACATATGCGCCCGACACATATGAACACACACACATGTGCATCCACACATATGAACATGCATTCACACAAACATGCACACACGCATGCACCCACAACGAGCATGTGTCCCACATACATGGAAACAGAAAAGTTTGCAAAGAGGAAGCAAAAACCAGAAGGAGCAAGGAAGACCTGGAGGTCCTCGTAGAAGCCCACCCCTCACCCAACATGGCTCATCCGATGGGCAGGCACACCTAATGGGCACAGCCCACCCAACAGCCAGCTCACCTGCACTGGCAGGAGCACATAGCCGCTCTCCTCCAGCACCTGCTCCACAGCATCGTTGAAATCGGGGTAGCGCACTCGTGGGCAGTCCAGCCCCGGAAACAGGTCGGAGATGAGGCCCAGGAAGAGGGGGACATCCTCAAACACAAACTTGGGCAGGTTCATGTCCCGAAGGGCACGCATCAGGACCACATCCTGAGGGGGAGACAGGGAGGATTCCAAGGTTGGCAAGGTGCCCCGCTCGTCTGGAGCTTACCAAGCAGAGGAAAGCACTTTTAAAAACACATGATTATTAATGGGGCTGGAGAGGTGGCTCAGGGGTTAAGCCTCCGCCTTGCAAGCAGAAGGTCCTGAGTTTGGATCCTAGACCCCACATATAGATGCCAGGCAGAAGCGGGGGCGGCTTACGTTTCTGGTCCTGGTAGGATTGAGCCTGTGAATCCCGGGGCATAGTAAACAAGGAGAAGGTGGAGGCGGTCCATAGTGGTTCCCGAATTAGCCCGTGGTTCTACACACACACACACACACACACACACACGCACGCACGCATGCACAATTGAATAAATAAAAAATTTTTTAAATATATAAAATATGCAACTATGTGAAAATTAATATAGTTATACAATATGTCTTATTACAAATGTATGTAGTATATGCCAGCTATCTAACACTTGTAACATAATACATTCATGGTTTAATAATGCATATTTTTAGTTTTATATTGTGTGTGTGTGTGTGTGTGTGTGTGTGTGTGTGAAAGGGCACTGTGTGTCCCTGTGGAGGACCAAGGGTGACTTTGGGAATCATCCAGGATTGCTTCTACCTCCTTCTTGCTTTGCTGTGTGATTTACCAGGCTCCACCCACCAGGCCAGAAGTGCAGGCCACTGTCCTTTCTGTATGGTGTTTTTATGTGGGATCTGGGATCCGGACTCAGATATTTCTTTTTTTTTTTTTTTTTTTTTAAGGTTTTGCATTCTTTTTTTTTTTTTTAATTTTTTTTTATTATTATTATTTATTCAACTGTGTGCATGTGTGTGTGCCTGTGTATGTGTAGAACCATGGACGAATTCGCGAACCACCATGGACGCCTCCACCTCCTTCTGCCCCGGGATTCACAGGCTCCGCCCTACCAGGACCAGGACCAGAAGCGCAGGCCACCCCCGCTTCGCCCAGCATCCACACGTGGGATCTGGGATCCGAACTCAGGAGCTTCCGCCTGCAAGGCGGAGGCTTAACCCCTGAGCCACCTCTCCAGCCCCGGACTCAGATATTTCTGCTTGTTTTTTTTTTTTTCAATTTTTTAAATTATTATTATTTATTCAACTGTGCGCATGTGCGTGTGTGCGTCTGTGTGTGTGTGTGTAGAACCACGGACGAATTCGCGAACCACCATGAATGCCTCCACCTCCTTCTGCCCCGGGATTCACAGGCTCCGCCCTACCAGGACCAGAAGCGCAGGCCGCCCCCGCTTCCACCTGGCGTTTATACGTGGGATCTGGGATCCGAACTCAGGACCTTCCGCCTGCAAGGCGGAGGCTTAACTCCTGAGCCACCTCTCCAGCCCAGATATTTCTGCTTGTGAGGCAGAGTCTTAACCTCTGAGCCATCTCTCCAGCCCAGATTTGACATTTTATATGTTTACATATGTGTGTCTCACTATACTTCTAAGTAACATGCCTATTAAATATCTAATAAACATTTTTATATACTTGATATAAAATTTATTCCCACTTTCATGTGTGTTGGGGCATGTTTGTATGTGGGTGGGGGCACAGTGCACACGCCTGCGGAAGCCTGAGGGTGACATTGGGAATCATCCTCCATCGCTCCTCCACCTTTCTGCTGTGTGCCTGGGTCTGTTCATTAAACCCAGAGCAGCCTTTATGGTTAATCTAGCTGCAGGCCTGCTCTGGGCATCTCCAGGCTCCACCTTCCAGGCTGGAGTGACAGGTGAGTTGCCATATCCACCTGGCATTTTAGATAGAATCTGGGGCTTCAAAACCCATTTTTTTCTTCTTTTTGCGGCAAACATTTGAACCACTGAGCCTTCTTCCTGGGACCCCTTGATGCAAATCTGAAAGAATGTTTTGGGGGAGTCGCCTCCCTACCTCCTGCAGGTCAGCAGAGCCCCTCTTCAGCTCGCCAGCCATGACCAGCACCGACTTGAGGGCCCGGAGCCCGAAGTCATAATGGTGCTGCTTGGACAGCTGCTCCCGGGCCAGTTTGTAGAGAACCGTCATCTTCTTGGCCAGCGTCTAAGCCGGGAGCAGATGGGGGAACAAATGAGGACAGAGAGGCCACTGCTCCGCAGACCACCGGGGCACGTGCAGCACAGGTGTCCCACTGAGCCACACATGAGGACCCAGCTCACAGACCCCAGGGGCAGGTTCCTGTCCCACCCCTGGGGACTCTTTAGAAAGAGCAAGCGCATCACCCGGCCTTCTGGTGCCCACTGCTCCTTTCAGCGCTGGGCAGGAGGATGGGTTTCCAGGTCAGCATCAGCGATATAGCAGGAAGAGGCCAAGGTGGGCTACATGAGACCCTATCTCAACAGATGGGCACATGTGTAATACAGGTGGTATTATATGTAGACAGATAGCTAGATAGACAGACAGACAGACAAGATAGACAGATGAATAGATACATACATACATATATATACATAGGTACATAGATGATAGATGTGATGATGATGATGATGATGATAGATAGATAGATAGAAAATAGATAGATAGATAGATAGATAGATGATAGATATGAAGACAGCCCTGTATGCACAGTCAGCCTCTATGTTGAAGGGGATATCACAGAGGTCTCTGGTCATGTGACCATGACGTATGTCAGATATGAAAGCATCACATGTCCTCGGGCCCGCATCTCAAGAGCCTGGGAGTAAAAGGAGCCCACCTGAAAACACGACCTACTGTGCTCTCTAGCACAGGACTGGCAAAGTGATGGGGACAAAAAGGGGTAGTCAGGGGTCTGTGCTTCTGCTCATGTGTACATACACATGTGTGCATGTATGCCCATGTATATACATATGTGTGCATGCATGTGTGCTTGTGTGCATGTGCAAGCATGTATGTACAATTATGTGGGTGTGTGGGCATTATGCTATGTGTTTATGTGTGTACACATGTATGCATGTGTGAACATGTATGTGCACACATGTGCATGTGGCATGTCGTGTGTGCGCATGTGCGCATGTGCACATGTGCACAGGCAATTGCGTGTGAAAGCGCTGCACATGTGCATACAGTGTACATGCGTGTGCATCTGTACGAGCTATATGTGCATGTGTGTATGTATATATGTGAGTGTGGTGTGCATGTGTGTCTGTGTAGAACCCAGAGTCCAATCTCGAGTGTCTTCCTCTATTGCTCCCCACATTATTTTTTTTTTATTTATTCAATTGTGTGTGTGTGTGTGTGTGTGTGTGTGTGTGTATGTGTGTATGTAGAACCACGGGCGAATTTGGGAACCACCATGGATGCCTCCTCCTTGTTTACTCTGCCCCGGGATTCACAGGCTCTGCCCTACCAGGACCAGAAACGCAGGCCACCCCCGCTTCCACCTGGCGTCTATACGTGGGATCTGGGATCCGAACTCAGAACCCTCCGCCTGCAAGGCAGAGGCCTAACCCCTGAGCCACCTCTCCAGCCCCCCCACATTATTTTTTGACATGGCATCTCTCACTGAGCCTGCAGTGAGCAGATCCGGTTAGGCTGGCTGGCCAGTGAGCTCCTCTTCCTGGCACCAGGATTTCAGGTGGGCGCCCACAGCTGACTTTTAATGTGGGTGGCAAGGATCCAGACTTAGTACTTCACACCTGTGGGGCAGGCGCATCGCTGACTGAGCCGCTCCCCGGACTCGGGGTGTGACTTTTAAAGGATGAGGGGCCTGGAGAGATGCCTCAGGTTAAGACTGCCTCACAAGCAGAAGGACCTGAGTTCAAATCCCAGACTACTCATAAAAATACCAGGTGGAAATGGTGGCAGTGACCTGTACTTCCAGACCTAGTGGGCGGAGCCTGGGAAATCCCAGAATGAAGCAAAAAGGAGGTAGAAGCAATCCAGGGCAATTCCGGATGTTGCCCTTGGGCCTCCACAGGCACACACAGTGCCCTGTGATACACACACGTGCAAGTGTGTGCACACACACATACACACACAAGCAACTATACACATGCAAAGACATTATTTTAAAAAAAGAATGACATGAGGGGGTGTCATAGTTAAGTACAGGTGTCAACTTGACTCTTGAGGGTTTGAGCTCTGGGCACAGGTGTAGAGAGTTGATGGTTGAGTTAAGCCCAGAGCAAACCTGAAGGAGATTGTCTGGCTGCTGGGGAAGACCCAGCCCATGGTGGGTGGGATTAGGCCCTGGATAAATCACAGAGAGCTGGTTGAGAGAGTTGGCATCCTTCTGTATACTTGGCCAGACATGCTGGTCTGGCAAGTAAGGATTGTCCATCTCTCAGCCGTTATGGTGGCCAGTTCCCTCGGCCCTGGTGTTGGTGTGTGCTCTCCCGTCAAGCTTGACTATGAACTGTAACCAGACTATCGTAAGAAAGTAAACTCCTTGTTCCCTTAAGCTGTGTTCTGGTCATTTATCAGCAACTATGCAGGCGGACTGCAACAGGGGGTGTCTGTGTGGCAAAAGGACTGTGCGTCTCCACTGTGGAGACAGGTAATGAGAGAGAGAGACAGAGACAGAGAGAGAGATCGCCCAGGTGCGGTTCAAACATGCTGCGCAGTGTACCCCTGCACAGTTCCCAGGCTGTGCCCAGGGCTGCGAACAAGCAACCTTACAGGGAGACCATGGTGACCGCTATGCCAAATTAAGAGTCACAAATTTAGAAAGAAAGAGGGGACAGGAGGAGAGACAAGGCAGATGCCGTCCCCGCACCACACATAGCTATGTCCAGAACGGAGCTGACAGCAGCACTGTGCTGCCCACCACCCACGGCCCAACACCCCTCAGCCCGCCACACCACAGCCTAACACCTGCACCCCACCACCCACGGCCCACCACCTCACGGCCCACCACCCCACACCCCCACAGCCCAACACCTGCACCCCACCACCCCACAACCCATCATCCCATGGCCGCCACCCCTCTGCCCGCCACTCCACACACCCCCCAGCCCACCTTGGCCCCCAGGAAGCCCTCGGAGAACAACATGATCTCGCAGATCTGCTGCAGGTCCGGCACAATGACGACCACCGGCCGGAACAGCGCCTTCACCGACTCAGGCAGCTCCGTGCGGCCCGCGTAGCCGGGGTTCATGGTGATGAAGATGCCCATGCGTGAGTCCAGCGCTATCTCCTGCCCTTCAAACTGGGGTTCGGGAGAAGTGGGAAGAGTTATGCGGCGGCCAGCTTGTCCCAGGGTCGATGGCACCACCGACTAGCCAGGGTCACCCCAAGGATGGGCCGGGGAAAGGGGGTGGTCTGCAGGCGTGCAAAAGCTGGCAATATCTGGAAAACCAGACTGGCTGTGTTCACGGAGCATGGAAGCACACACCGCCAGGCCTGTGTGTGTCTGTGTGTGTGTATCAGAGGGCACCATGGGTGCCTACAGAGACCCAAGGGTAACTTCGGGATCAATCACCCTGGATTGCTTCTGCCTCCTCATTATTTGCTCTGGGGTTTCCCAGACTCCACTTTCCAGAGCTGGAATTACAGGCCGTTGTCATTTCTGCCTGGCGTTCTTACATGGAACCTGGGATCTGAACTCAGGACTTTTTGCTTGTGAGGCAAAGTCTTAACCCCTGAGCTGTCTCTCAGTCCCACCTCTGGGTGCATCCATGAGAATTTAGCACCCTGAATGTGGGCAGCACCATCCCGTGGGCTGAGGGGTCTGGGTGGGATGAAGGGGGGGTGAAGAAGTTGGGAGAGGCAGACGCTGGCGCTCTCTGCTTCCTGGCCACCATGATGTAAGCAGATCTGCCTCACGCAGCCGCCCCACTTGGGGACACACTGACCCATCTGAACTCATGGGCCAAAATGAGCAGGCCCTCCCCTCACACTGCGTGTGTACATGTGTGTGCTACACGTGTTTGGTGGGTCTATCCATGTGTGTGTTCGTGTGTGTGCACATGTATGTGTTCGTGTGTGCTCACACGTGGAGGCCAGAGGCTCTTGTCATGGCATGTCTACTTCCGCCCATGTCACTGACGTGGTCTCTCTGAACCTGAAGCTCACTGATTGGTTAGATTGGCTTGCCAGCAACTTACCAGCTCCCCATGCTGAGGGCCAGGTGTGGCTGTTACTCGAGTGCTAGAGATTTGAGCCCAACTCTTCACGCTTGCACACCCGGCACTTCAACCACCTCCCAGCCTGGGTTAAGTGCTGGTCACAGCAACAACAGGCCCCAGTGGCAAAGCACTGGGCCCACCCGACGCGCCTGCCCAGGGTCTGCGGGACGCCATGTGGGCACAGCCCTCCTACCTGGAAGGTATTCAGCTGGTGGATCAGCGCGTTCCGGATCGTCTGGATTTGGGAGGAGATGACGGACAGGACAGAGGCGTCGATGCGGTTGAACTCATCGAAGCAGCCCCAGGCCCCACACTGGGCCAGGCCGGAGAAGATCTTCCCGACGGCCTGGGGGAGGGAGTCAGAAACCTCAGGACCTGCTCCCCCTCATGATCTCCTCCTCAGCAACACCACCAGCAGCCGGCCACCGAGCCCAGGGTCTTTCCAGCAAGATTTCCCAGGCCTCTGACGGATCAGGTCCCATCAGACTTTTCTAATCAAGACTGTTGCATTTGTATAAAACTCCAGATTTTGGGCTTCTCTGAGGCCCCCCCAGCAGCAGGTCCAGGGCCCCTTGTGGCCCTGTGGAACCAAAGCTAACCAGAGGCGCCCCTGGGCTCAGAGTGAGGTGCTGCAGGCCACCTTGGCCACACCACTCTCTTGGCCCAGTGCGTGGGGTGCCGCCCTCCCGCACCCCCCTTGGAAGAGAAAGGAGGCTGGGAGCAAGCAAGGCCGTACTTTGTAATCCATGCCTTCTCCGCAGTTGGTGACCACGCACAGCAGGCCCAGCGCTTTGGCGAGGTCCTTAGTGGTCTCGGTTTTGCCGGTGCCCGCCGGGCCGGCAGGGGCGCCTCCGAGAAACATGGACAGCGCCTACGATGAGCCAAACACACATGTTCGGATTCCTGGCAGGAGACGTGAACGCCACTTCCAGACTCTCCCCGCCAGGACCGTCCATGAACCTGACCCAAGCATCTGGAGGGCGGGGATGCAGGGCTCACAGTCCCAGGGCACAACCCACCATGCAAGGAAGACGCGGCAGGAACTATAAGCAGCTGCTCACATCGCACCCGCAGCAAGAGGGCAACGAGTCGGTGGATGTGTGGTTGCTAACGCTCGGTTCTCATGCTGAGATGCCCCCCTGCCCTCCTGGTCTAGGGAACAGTCCCGCCCACAATGGGCTGGTTCTTGCCACATTAAGAGCATGCCCAGAAGCCAACCTCAATCTAGTTATCTGTTTTTATTTATTAGGCATACATGTGTGTGTGTGTGTTTGTGTGTGTGTGTGTGTGTGTGTGTGTGTGTGTGTGTGTGTGTGTGTGCTTGCTTATAGAAGAGGGTACCTGAGCGTATGTTCCCAGGGAGGACCAAGGGGTCCATCAAAAATTACCCTGGATGGCTCTAACTCATATTGCTTTCCTCTGGGATTCCTAGGCTTCACTTTCCAGGGCCAGAATTACAGGCCATAGCCATTTCTGTCCAGTGTTTTTATATGGGATCTTCGGGAATTGAACTCAGGTCCTTTTGCATGTGAAGCAGACTTTAACCCCTAAGCCATGTCTTCAGCCCCCAGCCCGAATTGAAAGAAACCCTCTTGGGTCTACACAGAGACCTATCTCCTGGGTACCAGGTTAACCTTGACCATGATTGATAGCGTCACTGTTGACCCTGTGTGTCAGTCTGCCTGGGCCAGAAGCCATCCATATCCCCAGCTGATGTAATTTCTGGGGATGTCAGTGTGTCAGTTGTTAGCTACATGTGTCAGCTTGGTGATTGAGAATGCCTGTTAGCTAAGGCTCGGAGCAAGCCTGCAGGAAATTATCTAATTAACCGGGAAGACTCAGCTCACAGTGGGTGGGCCCCATCCCCTGGACAGGTGGAGAGACAGAGAGCCTGGTTCAGTATTCGGTAGAAACACTTAGCTCTCCGTTCTTTCCGCGGACATGACATGGGCAGTTCTGCAACTCCCCACATTGGTATGAACTTTCCTGTTGTCATGGGCTAGACCCTGAAGCTTCGAGTGTGAATGAAGACCTCCATGCTCCTCTACACTGCCTGGGTCATCACAGCGACAGAGATGTGAAGCCAAGAGAGTGTGTGAGGGTCCCCGAGGCGGAGCCTGGCATTTGGTGGCAAGCTGGTCGAACCCAGGGCGGGCAACATCATCTAGTCCCAAGGACCCGAGGGGACACGGCTGGAAGCTGGCGCCAGGGGACACCAACGCTACCCAGGAAACAGGGTCACGGGCACCAGTACCGAGCGGCGACAGCTGGGCTCATGCCGAGCGGAAGCCAGAAGTCCCGTCATCGGTCACCTGCGTGAGCGTCAGGTAGATGCGGTCCGTGAGGGGTGTGATAACCAGCCTCCCGTTCAGCCCCATGTACTCGTAGCCATAGCCGAAGGTCCCCGTGCACTGGCGGATGTTCAGCTCATCTGGCTCTCGGTCCCAGTAAAACCGCAGCTGACTCTCCCACTCAAATTCCCGGGCCTCCAGGATGCTAGCGGAGGGGAGGAAGAGGAGGGAGGGGGGAGAGGGCTGGGATGAGCGTGGAACCACAGAGCCACCCACACGCGGCTGTGGGAACGCAGGCCCCGGGGAGGCCCCACCTGCCGCGGATGAAGGAGTCCACGATGTCCCTGGCGTGCACGTCGATGATGAGCACCGTGTTGTATTTCTTCCTGTCGTTTTTGCTCAGGGGCAGGGTGATGCGCGTGACCAGGTCATCGATCTGCTGGTGCATCTTCTGGCCATACTCCTTCATGGCCTGCTTATTCCCTTCCTTCACCTTGCGGAAGACGTCTTCCACCTCCCAGGTCCACCACACCTGGCTAGCGGCCAGCACCACCATGCCTTGGTACAAGAGCATCCAGTCCACCCTGAGGAAACAGGTCGACAGGAGGGGGGGCATTACAGGCCGGACAGAAACCAGCTCCAATGAGAGCTTACGGCTCTGACCTGGAAGGGGGAGGAGGCCAACACCAGGAATGTCCATCACAGGGCTGGGGGCGTGGCTCAGGGTGGAGCATTTGCCTAGAATCCCCAGTGAGGGGCTGAAGGCATGGCTCCGTGGTAGAGTACCTATGTTCTGGGTTCAAATTTCTGGGGTCGCAAGAAAAAAATGTGAATCGTTTATAAAAAATAGTTCCTCATAGGTTTTCAAAATCACCTAGGATTTTCTGTGCTTATTGTAAGAAATAAAAGAGAAACCCAACAAAGGAATGATATCTCAGCCAGGCCTAGCTGTAGCTTCCTGATTACAGATTCCTGCCGCCAATTCCCTCCTTCACAGAGAGATGCATGGGGAGGTGTTGGGGGGAAGAGGAGGGCCCCCACGGGTCCCGAGTCTTGCTTTTATCACTTTTCCCTCGCTGAGGATAGCAATGCGTGGATGCGTCACTTTCTGCCAACTAAGCAAAGTTTTGCACAGAACATTCAGGAAATTTGCCAGCTGGTTGCTGTCCTGTCCAGCCCTGGGAGTGACCACAGGAAGTATTAACCCTTCAGAAGCAGAGAGGGGTTTGAACTAACGTCCACTGACCACACACCACTGGCAAGATCCGTACCTACCTGTCCAATCCTGACGCACGCAAAGCATCAATCGGCCCTTCCTGAGTCAGGGGCCACAGTTGAGGAGGCCTGCTGCTTCCTTGGGTTTTATTTTTAAATAGGCCAAAGGGCAGTGGTAGAGAGAGCAGTGGGCAGCCCTGGGGGTAACGGTCGCACGTGGCACATGCACTGACAACCCGCCAGACAGACCTCAGCTGTACTGAGTTCCCTGCCTAAGTCTCGAAGAGCAAATATTTTGAGTCCTCTGATTTTACAGACCCCCCCCCCCCAGCTACTGAGAGCAATGGAGCTCAGTGTGAGTCCAAAGCTCAGGCTGGGGACTGATAATTTAGTCCTTCGTTAACTTGGGATCAACACTCAGTGTAGAAGCCAAAGCCTCCAGTCCCTCACTGTGGATTCCTGATCAGTGCTCAACCCCTGGGCTATGTACCCAGCTCCTCGCCGGGGGATTCTAGACAGGTGCTCTACCCCCGGGCCATGCTCCCAGCCCCTCACTAAGGATTCCAGGCACTTACTTGCTCTGCCCCTGAACTAGACCCCCAGCCCCAGGGTATTCCTCTAACAAGCCCCGCCCAGGAAATCCTACAGGAAACAATTGCTTCCAACAGCTGAATGTCACTGGTCCCCAAGATGAGAAAGAAAGTCTTGTCCGCAGTGCCGGCCACGAGGGGCAGCTGACATGGCGTCACACACGTGCATGGCCGCCTCACCTGCTCCTGTCCTCGCAGTACCGGAAGATGGCCTCCTTGGTGATGAGCCTGTTGGTCCGCCTCATCTCGTTCAGCACGGCCGTCATCCAGTCCTCCACGCGGCCCTCGGCCCGGATGATCTTGCGGAAGGTCATGACCTCCCCCTCCGCCGAGATCATGGCGGACACCAGTTTCTCTCCGCTGTCTCCGTCGTGGAATTTCAGCATGGCGATGTTGTCGTACATCTGCGAGACATGGAGACACACGAAGCCCATGGACTTGGAGACGCAGAGACACAGCTGCCCAGTCCAAGATGTGAGACCCGATGCTGACCTCGGGCCCTGAGTCAGTCACAGAGCCTGACTCAGCCCTGACCTTGATCTTGGGTCCCACTTGGGGCAGGTGCTTCTGTCATGCACCTGTGTGTGCGTATCCCCTCAACCCCCACGCACAGCACGCAGCAAAGTCTTGTGTTCTGGCAGGCAGAGCAGGTATCTTGGTCACGTGATCCTGCACAAGCAATGTGGACCTCGGCCACGTGCATGCAGCGTGAGCACATACGTTGATCATGTGCTCAGCATGGGTAGCATGTACTTCAGTCAACACACACACACAGGGTACTGCAATCACATGTACCCCCCTGCCCCCCACTCCAGCAGGAGCCTTGGTCACGTGCCCACACGCCGCGCACACCTTGATCATGTGCTCCTGAACGCACAGCGGGTCGCTGTTGCCCAGGATGCTGAGCAGCTCGTCGTCCGAGATGAAGAAGAAGCGGGGGAAGGCGTTCCTCTTGGAGTCCAGGTAGTCGTTGAGGCTCTTCTGACACTTCTCCAGCCCCTCGCTGATGGTCTGCAGGTCGGTCAGGCGGTTGGGGGCCTCGCAGCAGCGCTTGATCACAGGGTCCTTCAGCGTCTCGGCCATGATCTGCACAAGTATGGGGAGAGCACCCAGCGTCGCTCGCGGTGGCAGAAGGCGGTCCCCACGTCCTCAGTGTCACGGGGCATCGACCAGGGCGCAGAGTGGCAGGGGCCCAGCACCACAGCCCGGGAGTGGGGACCACTATGGCGGGAGCCACTGGGCCTGGAGGAGGCGCCCCTGCCATCCCCCCACCTTGCCCCCTTTTCCCCCCATGCCCATCGCCCAGGCCACTCGCCCTCTTGAATATCCTGTCAATGTTGTCAAACTTCTTGGCTTCATCCGGAAGCTGCGAGCGGATGTCTCCGCCGATGAAGATGCTCTCCAAGTACATCCACTTCCTCTGCACCAGCATCCAGATCTGGAGACACAGACACCCATGTCACGGGGCAGGGAAGGGGCTGAGCACCCAGGAAGCACGGTGCAAAATACCACGCTAAACCTGAGGCAGAGCCCTGGGGCAGATCATTGGGACGATGCGCCTGGCCAGATGGTGGAGCGAGCCCAGACAACCGCCCCAGCCCCCCCCCCCCCGCCCCTCTGCAAACCTCGGTCTCCCCTCGCCTATGGTTTTCTTTCCTCGGCTTAAATACAGCACAGTAGAGCCAGACACAGTGAGAGAACACTCAGGCGGCAGCCCCCCACCATGAGACCCGCTCTGTCCTGCTGATAGCTACCCAGCTCCTGGCTCCCTGTCCCAAGCCAGACTTTATCCCAGGCTCATGTGAAGAGGCCCCTGCAGGAGATCAGACGTCCTCAGAACATCTTAGAACATTCCCCAGGTCACATCCATACTGTACAGCCTATAGTTCTACTCAAAAGCAGAAGAAAATGTCTCCCAGTCGCTCCTGGTAAAAGCAGGGCATGGGGGCTGGAGAGGTGGCTCAGGGGTTAAGCCTCTGCCTTGCAGGCGGAAGGTCCTGAGTTCGGATCCCAGACCCCACGTGTAGACGCCGGGCGGAAGCAGGGGCGGCCTGCGCTTCTGGTCCTGGTAGGACGGAGCCTGTGAATCCCGGGGCAGAAGGAGGTGGTGGTTCCCGAATCCGTGGTTCTACACACACACACACACACACACACACACACACGTGCACGCACATACATATGCACACACGCACAATTGAATAAATAATAATAAAAAAATTAAAAAAAAAAAACGGGGCATGAACCCCGTGACCCCCAGGGACCAGAAGAGAAGCCGTGCACAAAGCAAGCAACACAGCTCCTGCGGGTCATTCTGGATCATTCTGTTCCTAGCTCCAGGCCCCAAAGAAGGGAAAAGGAGACGCCAGCAACGACACAAGCGTGGACACCATGGCTTTCTTCAAATCCTCAGAAGGTGGAAGTAACTCAAGCGTCAGTCAAGTGATGATGGGTAAACATGATGGTGGAATATTATTTAGCTATCAAAAGGAACAAAGCACGAAATGCCTGCTCCAACATGGGTGAACCCTAAAGATTCCAGTCTGAGGGGGAAGAACCCAAACTGGAGGCTGCCAGGAAAATGACCTAGTGCATGTGAAGTGCACAGGAGAGAGAAATATGGGGAGACAGCAGATGGATGGCAGTTACCAGGGATACGAGGAGTGGGGAGTGATTGTTGGATGAGTGTGGGGTTTCTTCTTAAAGCGGTGAGAACATGTGGGAGTCAGAGAGCGGCGTTAGTACAAGGGGAATGTTCTAACTGCTGCCCGGTCACGTGTTCTCCAGGGGCTCGCTTGGGATGAGGAGAGCACTTAGTCAGTACCGTGTCTGCCGCACAAGCATGAAGCCTGAGTTCCCTGGCACGTGTGTAGAAGCTGGGCACAATGGTGTGTGTCTACAATCCCAGTGCTGGGGGCGGGAAGACAGGCAAATCCCTGAGACTATGGTCAGCGAGAGTAGCCAAATGGATGGCCATTTCAGTGAAGGATGCTCTCTCTCAAAATAAAGGGAAAGGTGATAAAGAAAGACATTCGGGGCCATCAGCCTCTGGTGTGCACACATAGGCACATATGCACGTGCTTGCATGCACACACACACATGCATGCACACGTGCACAGGCTCACTCACATACATATACCATATGATGAAGTAAAATGGTTAATTTTATGTTATTCAGATTTTGTTTCAATAAAAAATCTAAATGATGAAGATGGCTGCGAATCATGCTCAACAGCAGACATCTGAGGGAGCCCCAGGAGCACTCCCCACCCTGCGAGGAGGAAGGAGAGGAGGAAGAGAAGAGGAAAAAGAGGAGGATGATTAGCGAGGCGGGGGGGAGGCAACCATGCCATGCTCACACAGAGCTCTCACAGATAAAAGGTCACAGGCAAAAACAAAGCAAGTCGAGGCAGCTGGGTCATGGGGCATGATGAGAACAGAGCCTGGATGCAGGCAGAGGACCAGGGGTGACCAGGGGCTGCTGCCTGTCTGAGGCCCAACCAGTGAAATATGCTTGGTCAGCCTGGTCGGCTCACAGAGGCGAAGCCCGATTATCTGCCGCCCACGTGACAGGACAGGTGGATGGACAGGTGGCAGATGACAGAGTGAAGCACCCATGGGCAAAGGCCTCTGGAGAGGCTGGGAGGAGGCTGAAGTCACTCAGGGAGAAAACACCCCGGCCACAAGAGACCGTCTCCACGCACAGGACACGAGTTCTTGCGTGAAAGAAAAAACGTGTGGATGAGCTGGAAGGACTGTGAGTCTGTTCACAACGCCCGCTGGAGCCCAACCCAGTGAGAGCAGCCCGTACAGAAGGCCATGTCTCACCGTGTCCCATTGTGCCTCCCCCTGCACCCCCACTGCGCTGCGTAAGGCACTTACCTCGAGGACCTCGCCTATGAGGGACAGCGTCTTCTCCCACTTGTGGACGGTCTGCAGAAAGGGCCCCACGAATCTGCTGCCCGAAATGCTCTGCAGGTTGACTGTGTTGTCGTCCAGACACTGGATAATGTCGTCCACCGAGCCCAGGATGTAGCCCCGCTCCTGCGTCCCCTTGTAGTACTTGACTACAGTCAGCTTCATGTTCTCCCACGTGTCCAGGATCTCCTTCACAGCCTGCTCGGGGGCACAGATGGGGTGTGGAGCCAGAGACGGCAGGACGGGGACCCTGCCTCCCTCACGTGTCCCAGGCCAGCACACAACCCAAGCCCGGCTCAGCCCTCCAAGAACAGCTACAGCCAGAGGACGAGTCCTGCGTGGGGCAGCTGCCCATGGGAGTGCAACTGACCCTCCACCAAAGGTGCCGCTGTGCAGAGCCAGGCTAAGAGAGGCCAGGGGCACAGCAGGATCATTAGCTTAGGAGCCCAGACCTGGAGTCCTGACAACCCCTCTTAACCTCCCCCCACCATCTGCCACGGCTGGCCAGCTAGGGGCTGTTCACTGTGCTGTCCGGCAAGGTTGGATGCAAAGTAACATGCAGACCACCACTCTCACTCTAAACAAACTTAGTACATGTGTACACATGTGTGGGCATGCCCGTGCGGGCATGTGTGTGATATGTCGGTATGCATGTATGTACATGGTGTGTGCATTATGCAAGCATACATATATACATGTGTGCATGCCCATGAGTGCATGATGTGCAATATGTGGGTGTGCATGTGTATGCATGCCCACGTTTACGTACTGTATGTTTTATATGGCTATGTATATACATGTGTGCATATTGTGTATATTGGTATGTATGTATACATGTATATATGTATTTTTGTGGGGGTATATATGTATACATGTGTGTACATATTGTGAGCTTTATATGGTATATATGTGTGTGTGTTTATATTGTGTATTTTGTATGGGGATATACATATATGTATGTCATATTAGCTATTTCCTATTGGTATATGTGTGTACATTTGTGTGCATATTATATTTTATATGGGTTTGTATGTGTTCTATATAGGTAAATATATGCGTATGCATGCTGACATGCATGCTGTATATGTATGTTTTATGTTGACATGCACATATCCTATATGTATAGGTGGTGTTTAAGCATGTATTCATGGATATGTACATATGTGCATCTGCGTATACATTCAAACATGCATCTTTAGATTCATGTGTGTGCACATGCAATGTGCATGTGAGTGTGGGCATGTGTGTACCATGGCACACGTGATGGTCCAGGTGCTATTGCACCTTGTCTGAGACTGGGTCTCTCCAGTGCAGCAAGCACTGGCCCGCTGGCCCACCAGCTCCTGGGAGTCCCAGGTCTCCGCCTCCTGCTTTCCTAAGATACTTCCACCATCATCCCCCACACATGGGACCCAAGGATCTGAACTCTGGTCTCACACCCGAGCTGCAAGCACTTCACCCACTCAGCCGTCCAGCTGGCCCTGGCACCCTCTGACTTTCCAATAGTGTGTGCCAGTTTTGACATCTTTGTGGCGTGCGTGGCACACTTGGCAGACGTTCAGTAAGGTAAGGGCCACCTTCAGGTGGCAAGACAACGGGCAATTTGGAAATGGATTTTCTGGAGCCGTGAGATGGCTCGGGGGTGAAAGCCCCCACTCAAAAGCCTGGCAAGCTAAGTGTGGTTCCTGGAACTCACACAGAGGTGGAAGGAGAGGGCAGACCACACGCAGGTGTCCTCTGGCCTCGGTGGGCATGGCATGGCGTACACCCCCATAATAATGAACAATTATCAATACACATCCGCTTCTCTGTTACCAGTAACTAGAACATGAACCCACAATCAGAAACAACAGAAACATGAAGCAAGACAGTTGTTTCTAGAATGACTGAGATCGCCCTGAGTGACAGCTGGGTGGGCCCGGCGCTGACCGCTCTCTAAGCGAAAGCGCAGCCTTTGGGACAGAGCTCAGCCCCATCCTCCCCATCGACCACCGCGGCAGCGACCCTACCTTCTCTATGGCAACCTCCTTGACGGCTGCAGTGACGATGTCGTTGAGGACCTCGGTGTGCTTGTGCAGCTCCATAGCGAACATGTTCTCCAGCGTGAAGGTCTCCGTCATCTCAAAGAACACGCCCGTCTTCTCCATCAGCTCTTTCCAGTGCCTGGAAGCCAAGAGCATGGGACAGCCTTACACTGGGACCAGGGGGACGGCTTGGAGCTTAGCGGACTTGGCATGCAAGCAAAAGAACCAGAGTTCAGATTCCCCGACCCCATGCCAGGTGGGCACAGCGGCCTGTAATGCCAGCCCCAGAAGGCAGAGAATCGATCTCCCCAGAGCTTCTGGGGAACCCTCTCAAGGTGGACCTTTACCCCATGCTCAGATCTGCCTGTCTCACGTAGCAGTCACAAACCACACTCGGCTATGGGACAAATCCTGCTGGAAGCATAAACCACAGGGTGGATCATAAAGAATGTTTTTAACAAGGTAAAAGATCTCAGGAGCAGGGCTGGAGAGATGGCTCAGGGGTTAAGCCTCTGCCTTGCAGGCGGAAGGTCCTGAGTTCGGATCCTAGATCCCACGTATAGACGCCGGGCAGAAGCAGGGGCAGCCTGCGCTTCTGGTCCTGGTAGGGCGGAGCCTGTGAATCCCGGGGCAGAGTAAACAAGGAGGTGGAGGCGTCCATGGTGGTTCCCGAATTCGTCCGTGGTTTTACACACACATACATACATACACACACTTACATACACACACATACATATACACACATACATACACACACACGCACACATGCTTATAAGCACAATTGAATAAAAAAAAGATCTCAGGAGCAAATGCTGGATAGTGATCAATTACACACTGAAATGCTGCTGGATGTATTTTTTCTGTTTTACTGTGTGTGCATGCATAGGGGGTGTGCATGTGTGCATGTCTCTGTCTGCGTGTGGGTAGATCATATTGCATGTGCAGGTACATGAATCCAGGTGTGTGCATACATGTGGGGGCCTACTTTAATACCGGAATTATCCTCCCTCCCTCTTTCACCTCCTCCTTTGAGACTGGGTATCTCTAACTAAAGCCAGAGCTCATCTGGAAAGCTAGTCTGGCTGGTGAAGTTGCTCTGGGGATTCTCAGGCCCCACCTTCTGAGACTGGAATTAGGGGACTGCTACTTCCCAGCATTGCACGTGGGCCCAGACACTCCAAACTCTGGTCCCCGTGCTTGGGCAATAAGCACTTTAACCACTGAGCCCCTCCCCCAAGCTGTTTGGATAAATTGAGTCAGTGAACACACACCGTTAAGATTCATTCAAGCTGGGCCTGGTGGTTCACACCTGTAATCCCAGAACTGGTGAAGCTAAAACCGGAGGATTACCACGAGTGTGAGGCCAGCCCGAGCTACCCGGTGAGAGCCTTTCTCAACCATCAGCCCCAAAGAAAACAATGAAATTCTTTTTCTTTTGCTTTGTGTGTATGCTGGTGTGTACATGAGTGTGTGTGTGTGTGTGTGTGTGAGAGAGTGTGTATATACTAGTGTGTATGTGAGTGTATGTGTACTGGTGTGTACGTGAGTGTGTGTATGCTGGCGTGTACGTGAGTGTATGTGTATGCTGGTGTGTACGTGAGTGTGTGTGTCTGTGTGTATCACAGGGCACCTAAATGTGTGCCTGTGGAGGCCCAAGGGTGACATCAGGGATCACCCTGGATTGCTCTGTCTCCTTATTGCTTTGCTCTAGAGTTTCCCAGGTTCCACCTTCCAGGCCATCTGTACACACCATTGCCATTGCTGCCCAATATTTTACATGGGATGTGGGATCTGAACTTAGGTCTTTCTGCTTGGAAAACAAAGCCTTAACCTTTGTGCCATCTCCCCAGCTCCCCCACCAAAAAAAATTCCATTTTATTTTTTTCCACTTGTTCCGTGTTTTGTTTTGTTTTGAAAGAGGGGCTCACTCTGTAGCCAAAGCTGGTCCAGGACTTTGGATCCTTCTGCCTCCGCCTCCAAGTGCCGGGAGGGCAGATGTATGCTCCCTGCCACCCCGCAGCACCTACAAGTTCAGATGATATTCATGAGCCCCTGTCTTTCTCCCAGATGCGGCCGAGCAAGGCCCCTGGCTGCTCTGCATTTAACACGCATCTGATGGGGACTTTCGTAAAAAATTGTTGCAGTTGACAAGGGTCTGGGAAGGACCAGCAAACATACCCCTGGCCTCACTGCCGAGCCCTGTGGCCCCTCAACAGGGACCTCGGCTCCTCGGGGTTGAGCCAGGGCGGCACTCACCTGTCTCTCAGAGCCTCATGCTTCAAGTCGAGGAGCAGGGGGATCGAGTCTTTGAACGCCTTCATTCTGGACTCCAGGTGGTGGGCCACAGACAGGATGCGCACGGGCCGGGGCAACTTGCGGAGGTTCTTGAGGAAGCCTTCGATTCCCTCCTGCAGGTACTGCACGTTCAGGTTGATCCACAGGGTCTGCGACCACTCTTCCTTGGCAACCTGGAGATGTGGGGGAAAAGGGCCCGATACTGTCTTGGGGAGAGGGAAGAGAGCTCCACCCCTGGTCAGCCCATCCGGCTCTTTCCAGCCCCAGCAACCAGGCTCCCCAAGGGTGGACCACAAGGATCTGAACCCAACATGAGAGAATCAGGGTGTCTTGGCACCCCCTCCCTGCACAATGCTGGATCCCATCTTTTCTTTTTCACAGGTGTGGGAACTCTTGGGTCCCAAGGCGCTGGCAGGCTGCCAAATTTCCTTCTTGGATAAAGCAGGCCACAGGGGAATAGCCGCTGGGGCCAACTGTCAGCCTGACACCCAGGGGGGTCACACCCCCAGAGCGATGGCACAGTTGAAGGCAGTCTTGATTACATCACTAATGTGGGAAAACGCAGCCCATAGTGGACTAGGCAGTGGCTCACAACTGCATACAGGTGGCGCTAACTAGCTGAGCACTGGCAAGCACACACGCACTGATTCGTTCTTTCTGCTCTTGCTGTGGATGTCACATGACCGGCTCCCTGGGGCTCCTGCCGCTGTGATGTCCCCACCACGATGACCGATGACCGGGGACCTAAGCTGCGGGGATCAAGGATCGTGTGACAACCATGAGACCTGAATCACTATCTATAGGGGTTGTCAGGCCCAAAGCCTGCTCTCTGGATGATACATTAGCATCTGAAACGGGCTGTCGCTAGGAGCTCCTTCCCTGGGAGGTAGAGTTTGCCTCTTGTCTGCAAGACAATGGCAGGCCTAACTCCTTCCCTTGGAGTACAGCTTACCTCCAGTCTGTTCTTGGATCGCTTTTGTTTCTCTTAGAAACTGGCTGGGCTGTTCCTCCCCCAACAGTTCCTTCCTGCTTATCTGAGATATGCTTATGCACGGACCAAATGACTCTATTTTGAGGCAAACATTGCCCATTCCCTTCTAGCAAAAAGGTGCCATGCCTGTTTTACTCTAGGTGACATCATGTCTGGTCCCATAGCAACTAGATGTCACTCCTACCTTTTCTTTGTTAATTGTTTTACATAATCCTGTAAAGAATTTGGTCCTGCTCTTATTTGATGTTTTCCTGAATTTGGCCCTGCTCCTTGATTGTTTTCCTATAAATACTCATGTATGCTACAATAAAGTTGGCTTGGATGATGGAGGACATCCTAGGCTCCCTCTGACCTGATGCCTGATCAATTCCTACCGCTCCCACTTCTGTTTCCTGCATGTAAGTCTGGGTTTACGCTGGTTCATGGGCCCGTACAACTATCTATATAACACTGAAATAAGGGTGGGGCTCAGTGGCAGAGCACATGTGCAGCATGCATGAGGCCTGGGTTCCGGCCCCGGCAGAAGGGGGGAGAGCTTGCTCAGGAAGCAGCTGGCAAGGGCAAGAAGAGGAGGCGCTGAGCTGTCACACAGGGAAACCAGTGAGCTCCAGGTTCGCCGAGAGACACTGTCTTAAAACATAAAGTGGGCCGCAATCGAGGGACACACGCTTGTCAGCCTCCACACGTGTGCACACACGTGCATAAGTGCACACACACACACACACACAGAGCTGCTAAGCACATCTCTGGGGATGGAAAATACTGGGCCTGGCAATTATTGCCTTGGGTAGAATAAGTCGGGCTTTTTTTTGCACGCGTGTACAAAAGGGCACTTGAGTGTGTGTGTCTGTGGAGGCCCAAGGGTGACATCAAGAATCACCTGGATGACTTCTACCTCCTTACTGCTTTGCTCTGGAGTTTCCCAGGCTCTGCCTTCCAAGGCTAGAGTTACAGGCCTCTGCTGTATTTACTTGGATTTTTAAGGGGAATCTGGGGATCCGAACTCAGATCCTTTTACTTGTGGGACAGAGGCTTTATCTCTGAGCATCTCCCCAGCCTCTGTCTTTTTAAAAACTTTTATTATTATTTTTGCACGTGTGTGTGTGTGTGTGTGTGTGTGTGTGTGTGTGTGTCTCAGAGGTCCTTGTGTGTGCCTGTGGAGACCCAAGGGTGACTTGGGAATCACTTTGGATTGTGCTACCTCCTCTTTGTTTTGCTCTGGAGTTTTCCAGGCTCCACCTTCTAGGGCTGAAGTACAGGCTCCAGTAATTTCTGCCTGGCGTTTTTATATGGGATCTAGGATTCAAACTCAGGACCTTCTGCTTGTGAAGCAGACACTTAAGTCCTGAGCCACCTGCCCAGCCCAAGTCAACTTTTCTTTAGAAGTAGCTGTTTTGAGGTGGGCTCTCTGTAAGTTGTCCGGGTGGCCCAGAACTCAGGACCCTCCCATCTCGGCTTCTTGAGGATCAGAAGCAGGTGCCCCACCTACAAGAGGCTAAGGGCAGATGTTCTGGCAGTTACCCTCAGTGCCCCGTAGAGGTCGTAGATCATCTTCAGGCCACTCATCTCCTTCTGCACCTTGAACAGCTCAGGGTACATGGTGATGGGGAGGTCAAACAGCTTCTCGGCGTTGGCCAGCTCCTGGCGATTCTTCTCATGCTTGGCCAGCTCTCTCTCGTACAGGACCATGAGCTCCATGCCTGGCAGAGGAGCGAAGACTGAGACTCGGTGCGCTCCAACCATGTGCTGTGCGCCTGCGGCTCCCGCTGTTCCCGCAGCCCACAGCCCTGCAGCCCCACGCTCCATCCCCTTCCTCACGCTCCGCTTCCCGTTCCCACAAGGCCACTCTGCCACTCAGCCCTCCCTTAGCATGGCCCCAGAGATGGAGGTGGCCGGCCTCATGCCAAGGCCTCAGAAACCAGGAGCCAAAATAAGCCCCTCCCCTTCCAGACCATCCTGACTTCCTTCACAGAGACTGATGGGGGGGGAGGGCTCTAAGTCACTCGCAGAAGACCCAGCACTTCTTCAGCTTCTCGGGAACCCTTTCAAGGCAGACCTTCACCCCAAGCTCAGATGTGCCCATCTCACAAGCCACTACTCAGACACACTGTGAGGGAAACATAGGAGGAAACAGCAGGCACCCAGCCCCTGCACAGCCACATAAGGAAACAGAAAGCGCTCAGTCCCCTGCACAGTCACCCATGAAGAAACAGTAGGCGCTCAGCCCCTGAAGTTCTTTCCCCTCGAGAGCAAGAGCTCTGGCTGCAGCTGCGCACCTTTGTCCAGATCTTCACCAACGGAGCCGGGGCCTTCCCTGTAGAATCGCCTGGCGAATTCCTCCAGCTGATTTCTGTAGTTCGTGATCTCGCCGCGGGTGATCTGGGTGAGGCAGTGGGCCGTGGTCACCTTGGTGGGCCTGTGGCTTGCTGTGTGCATGCATGTATGTCTGTGCATGCACATGTGTGTATGCATGTCTATGCACATGTGTGTGGTTTACTATGGTCTGCATCCATATGTGTGCAGGTGTATGTGCACTGCACAAGTGTACACGTGTGCATGTGTATGTGTGTGGTTTGGCATGTACATGTGCACATGCATGTGTGTATATATGCAGTTTTCTGTGTGAAGTTTACTGTATTATGTGTGTGCACATTTCTGTGTATGTACACATGTGCGTGCAGTTTTCAATGTGCATTGTCATTGTGTGTGCACAAATGTGTGTGCATGTGTGTGGTTTGCCATGTACATGTTTGCGTGGTTTGCTGTGTGTGTGCATATGCATGCAGTTTACTGTATGCATTTAGTGTGCTGTGGTGCATGTGTGCATGTGTGTGCATTGTGTGCATGCATGTGTGAGCGTGTGTGTGCATGTGCTGCTGGGATGGAACCCATGACCTCACACGTGCTAGGCAAGCATGCCATCCCTAGCCTGTGCAGCCCCGACGCCGCACAGGTGTGAACTGTACCTCTGTGAAGGTTCTCTTAATGCCACCAAGCGAGTGCTCCACGTTCACAGAGTCATTGAAGAGAGTGAGCCACAAGTTTTCGATATTCTCCACCAGCTCTTTCTCTGCGTCAGAAGGCTGGGGAAGAGAGGAAGAGCGCGAGGGAGGGAGAGAGAATTGCCAGGAATGTCATAAACCCAGGGCAAATCAAAAGCATGTCTTTGGAGGATTTTTTTTTTTTTAGGTAAGATTTGATGTAGTCCAGACTGGCCTCCAACTTGCTGCTTAGCAGAGGGTAATTTTGAGTTTCTAATCTCCCTGCTCCCATCTCCCGGGGGCTGGGACTGTGGATGAACAGCTCCACGCCCAGCTAGGAGATGCTGTACTCATTAGACAGAGATGTCAGCTTGAGCTCTGGGCACAGCTCTAAAGAATCAGTAGTTAAGGAAGCCTTGAGCAAGCCTGCAGGGGATCATGATGTGGGAAGACCCAGCCCGAGACAACTCCTGGTGTGGCTCCTGCCCAGCTGGACTAGGAACTG
The DNA here is from genome assembly GCA_023101885.1 of Typhlomys cinereus. Classification (NCBI taxonomy): domain Eukaryota; kingdom Metazoa; phylum Chordata; class Mammalia; order Rodentia; family Platacanthomyidae; genus Typhlomys; species Typhlomys cinereus. The sequence continues at coordinate 875,602 of JALPQD010000373.1, read as the reverse complement.
TAATGGTGGATCATGAGCAAGAAGACGACCTCATTCCCCTGGGCTTTCGGCCATGAGTTTATCACCAACGTGCAGGCGCGCACACGGCATCCACTTTCATGATCGGAATGAAATTGCACAAGCATTTCCTTTTCTTTTATGGTGTCTTTTGCTGGTGTTGGGGGTTGAACCCAGTGCTTGCGGATCCTGGGAAAGTGATGAAGCTGTAGGTCTAGCTGCACCTTCGTGCCAGGATTAAAAGAGATGGAAGGGAGAAGGTGGTGCGGGGGGCTCCGCCCTTGATCACAACACCCAGCTTCTCACTGACTTAAGGTCCAACGAGGATAGGATGACTCTGGCCTTGGGTCGGCAAGATGGTTCAGCAGGAGAGGTACACAAGCCTGGAGACCTGAGTTCAATCCCTGGAGCCCCGTGCATGGTAGAAGGAGAAAAGCCACTTCTTCAAGTTGTTTCTGAGCTCCACACGGATGCTAGGGGATGCATGGCTCTCTATGTCTCTCTATGTCTCTCTCTCTCTCTCTCTCATAAATGAATAAAATAGAAAGATTCTCTGGCCTAATGTTTCCACTTAATTCTTGCAACGAGGCCCAAGTTCAGCTTCAGACTCACTACTTGGTCACGAACCAAAACACTCGGACGGAAGGCCCAGAAGCATTTCTAAGAAGGGTCTTGGCAGGGGGTGCCACCGTTGGCGCGTAAGAAAGGCGTACCTGGGCCCTCTCCCTCCCTCCGCTTCTCATGAGCAAAACGGCTTTTCAAGGTGCTCAGGAGAGCCAAGCTGACTCACGTAGATGTGGTAGATGGCCAAGGTGCGGTAACGCTCCAGGACGTCCTTGTACCTCAGCTCCATGATCAGAGATTTCGTCCTAATCTCCGCAATAGTCGCCAGGACGAATTTGAGGTCCTCCAGGGTGTTGGGGCTCTTCTTGAGATTTTTGCCCATGTGCTACGAAAGAATGTTCCAAACGATACAGGGGAGGGGCTGGCGAGAGGATTCAGGTGTTAAAGCCCCCAACTCACAAGCTGAAGGATCCCAGTTCGGACCCCCAGACTCCACATAAAATTGCCAAGTGGAGATGGCAGTAACCTGCACTTCTGGTCCTGGAAGGAGGAATCTGGGAAACCCCAGAACAAAGCAATGAAGAGGTAGAGCCATCCAGGGTGATTCCTGAAGTCACCCTTGGGTCTTCACGAAAACACTCAAGTGCTCTCTTAGAGAGAGAGAGAGAGAGAGAGAGAGAGAGAGAGAGAGAGAGAGAAAGAGAGAGAGAACAGAGAGAATCTTCCCAAAAAGCAGGTTTTGTGTCTTGTTTCCAGAGCCTTTGCACATGCTAGGTGAGGGCTGTGTCGCGGAGCCTCAACCCACACCCAGCCCCTTGGAGGAGGCATCCACACCGCACACCTCGATCTCATCCCGGAGGTTGAAGAGCTCTTCCCTGGCTGACTCATTGAGCAGTTTGCCCAGAGACATCACCCAGGACTTGGCGTTTTCCTGCACGGTGCTGGCCAGTGGCCCCAGCTGCAGCCGGATGCAATGTTCGTCCTTGACCAGCGGGTGTCGGACCACGTCATAGCCGATCTTGGAGTAAAACTGTAGCTTCTCGTCGTAGGCCACACAGGGGGGCTTCTTGGCGGCGAACTTCTCCATCACAATGGCCTTGTCCAGCTTCCAGAGCGGCCGGTAGCGCTTCCACCGCTGCAAGTACTTCATCAGGTTCACCAGCAGCCTATGAATGTTCTGGGGGATCATGACGGCTTGGTCGATGATCTGAGGGTTCAGGGAGATGTCGTTGTAGAAGCTCACGATCACCACTTCCTCCTCCTCCCCCTTCTGAGGGGGGCATTCTATGCAGCTGCCATTCATCCAGCGAACGAAGTGCTGGAGAGACAAAGGAGGGGGGAGAGCTTCACACCGCTGGACTCCCACGCGTGTACTGTATCCATTAACGAGGCTGCAAACTCACGGGCTGGGCTTTTGCTGTGTGTGTGTGTGTGCATATGGGTGTGTGTGTGCACACTTTGCTGGGCTTCTTCTCTCTGTATGTGTACTCTGCTGGGCTTTTCTGTGCATACATAAGCGTGTGTGTGAATGTGTGTATGTGCATGTATTCATATGTGTGTGTACTTTGGATTTTTCTGTGTGCACGTGCATGTGTGTGCATGCACATCATGCATGTGTATACATATGCATGTGCATGCAGTGTGTGTGGTGCACAACATGCATGAACTTAGAGATCAGAGGAAAATTTTGGGGTGTCAGTGCATGCCTTCTGCCTTGCTTGAGGCCGGCCCCCCCTTAGCCACCATGTACACCAATCTAGAGACCCATGAGCCTCCTGGGATTCTCTCATCTCCACTTCCTCTCCTGCCATAAAGTGTTAGTATTAGGGGCTGGGAGATGCTCAGGGGTTGAAGCCTTTGCCTCACGAGCAAAAGGACCTGAGTTCAGAACCAGATCTTACAAAAAAAACTCCAGGTGGAAACGGCAGTAGCCTGCACTTCCACCCTGGAAAGAGGAGCCTGGGAAACCCCAGAGCAAAGCTATAAGGAGGTGGAGCCTAATAATATTTTTAAAGTAACTTAAAACAGAGCAAGAAAAGGAAAGGCCAGGCATACTGGTGCAGGCCTATGATCCAGACACAAAGGTTGAGGCAGGAGGATTGCAAGTTCGAGGCCAGCCGGGAACCTTTCTTTCTCTCTCTTTCTCTTTCTCTCTCTCCCTCAAAAAAAAAATCATGATAATAAAAAAAATTTAACTTGTAGGGGCCAGGGAGGTGGTTCAGTTTGTAGAGTGCTTGCTATGGAAACATGAGGACCTGGGGGCTGCAAGCCGCAAGCAAAGAGTCAGTCCTGAGTTCAGATCCCAGGTCCCATGTTAAAATGCCAGGGAAAAACATCAGAGGCTTATACTTCCAGCCTTGGTGGGCAGAGCCTGGGAAATACCAGAGAGAAGCAAGAAGAAGGTAGAAGCAATCCAGGATGATTCTGAAGACACTGCACTCTAATACACACACACACACACACACACACACACACACACACACACAAATTTTTTTTTAAGTGAGGACCTGCGTTCGGACCCCCGGAACCCACATAAAAAGCCAGGTGTGGTGGCATCTGGTTACACTCCCAGCACTTGGGGAGCAGACAGGAAGGTCCCCAGGGGCAATCTGGCAGACCAGACCAGCCAATCAGCAAGTTCCAGGTTTAGGTGAGAAATCCTGTCACAGAAATAAGGTGGACATCCATCGAAGACAACACCCAACACTAACCTCTGGCCTCCCCGCACACGCACACACGTGCGCATGTACGTGAGCATGCTTAGCAAATGGTGAGTACATTTTGAACATGGAGGGAGGAGCAGGCTGTGGGACCCATTCCTGCCGTCCAGCAGAGCGAGAAGGGAAGAACTCTGGAAGCGAAGCCCCGAAAGGGGGGCTCACCTTGGTGATCTCCACGCAGTTGCGGGCGCACTGGACACACATCTTATCGATCTCATTGGCGTTGGGCTGCAGGACAATCTCGGGTGCCGTCAAGATGGTCTCTGCTTGGAACAGAGGGACGTGCCCGAGGATCAGCGAATTGAAAGACTGCAGATTCCTAAGAAGGGCGATAAAACACACACCAGGGTCAAGAGTGACCCATGCAAGCAAATGATGGAAGGAACAGGGCCAGCAGTGTGGGCAGGGTGGGGGGGAGTTTGTCTAAATGGATACGTGCAACTCCTTTGGGCTTTGGGTAACTGGATGCCTGTGGTAGGAATGATAATGAAACTCCAAGACCAGATTCCATCAGCCCCTCCCTGGTCTCCTGAGACCCCTAATGCTTGGTATCTTTCATGAAATTGGTCCACAGCACCCAACTCCCTTGCCTTTTGCCTCGTCCTTCGGCAGGAATAGAGAAGCTTCCAGAAGACAGGGCACTTGTGGGTGACTATAATCCAGGTTTGGCATGTGGCTGGCACAATGAAGCTTGGGTAGGTGAGTAGTATGTGGGTAGATGGATGGGTAAGCGGATGGGTAGATGGATACATGGATGAGTGGGTGGGTGGGTGGGTGTGAGGGTTAGTGGGTGGACAGATAGAGGATAAATGGATGGATAAATGGATGGGTGTGTGGATGGATGGACAAACGGACGGACGGACGGATGGATGGATGGATGGGTGGGTGGATAGGTGGATGGGTGGGTAGATAGGTGGTGGGTGGGCAGCTGATTGGAGAGATGGGTAAGTAGGTGGATGTGTAGGTGGATGGGTGTGAAGGTGGATGGATGGAGGATAAATGGATGGATGGTGTTGCAGTTCGCCTGCATGGTTGCTGATAAATGACCATCAAACAGCTTAAGGGAACAAGGGTTTATTCTCTTACGATTCCTGGTTACAGTTCTTAGTCCAGCTTGACGGGAGAGCATGCACCAACAATAGGGCCGAGGGAACTGGCCACACCATTACCACATAACAGTTGAGAGATGGACAATCCTTACTTGCCAGACCAGCATGTCTGGCCAAGTGTACAAAAGGATGCCAACTTTCTCAACCGGCTCTCTGTGTTTTATTCCAAGGCCTAATCCCACCCACCATGAGCTGGGTCTTCCCCATCAGCTAGACAATCTCCTGCAGGTTTGCTCTGGGCTTAACCCAATCACTAATTCTCCACAAATATACCCAGAGCTCAAACCCTAACCATCAAATTGACACCTGTGCCTAACTATGACACTCTACCCCTTGTCAACTTGAGACAAAAATATAGTGCTTTTAAACTATAGCCTTCAATCCTTGTTCCCATAGGTGTTAAAGGTTATCTTAAAAATATAAATACATTTAATTTTATTAATTCTAAAAGTCCAAAACTAAAAATTTCTATAATTCAATTTAAAATGTCAATCATTAAAAGTTCACTTATTAAAATGTTGGAACTGAAAGTTCTAAAAAATGTCTCAAATCTTTTAACTATAAGAGTCTATCAAAATAGTTAAATATTTCAACAAGATAAAATATCAAAATAGAAGTATCATAACATAGTAAGAAAACATTGCATTAAAATCAAATCCAGCAAATCAATTACTGCATCCTGTATTTCAATGTCCATCTTCTGTTGCTCATCATGTAGTTACAGTGGCTCAAAGATTCTAGGCATTCCCAGTCCTGTTTGCAGCTCAAAACTGTAATAGCAGAGTTCCTCTGAACCAGGCTGAATCTCCACTTGCAGCCATCTTCAGCATATATCCCACGGTTCTGGCATCTCCAACAACACTCTGGGTTCGCCTCTGCAGCTCTAAGCTTCACCATCTCTTACAAGAACTCTATGTCTGCTACTTGGTGCCAAGCTTTTGCTGCTCTCCACGAACCCCTCAATAGTATCCCAAATCAGTGTCACCTGAGGAATGCCAGCAGCATCCACAGCGAAGCTGAAATGTACTTGGTCCACTGGAGGCTGTACCAACTTTAGCGTGCTGACTCTGGAAAGCCTCTTTCTAGGTAGCCGAAATTTCCAAAGGGCAAGAAATGGCTTCAACTTGGGCTCTTGGCCCCTGAAGGAATCCTGGTTTTCAAATTATGGAATCACCATACGGCAGTGTTCACATCTTCCACTGTCCTAATGCAAAGCACTAGGTTTTCCTTCAAGATACTCATAACTCCAATAGCGGCAGCTGCTCTGCTGCCTGCCTTTTCCTCATCCAGAGTTTCATGGCCATCAACACAGCTCTCCTCCATGAAGCAAACCAGTCCATCATCTCTAAATTGAACTTCACCAAAGTACTTGCTCCCCTCATCACAAATTGGCCAAAACAATTCACAACTCTCTCGGCATCACTATTTTCCAAATGGCCCACCAAACTCTGCAGAACGGTATTGGTAATCCACAAAGTCAAAATCTCCAAACGTTTCAAACTTTGTCCAGCAAACCGTTCAAAAGCCACACAGTCCACATGGTCAGATTTTCAGCAACATCCCACTTCCCAGGTACCAAATTCTGCTGCAGTCTGCCTGCATGGTTACTGATAAATGACCATCAAATGGCTTAAGGGAACAAGGATTCCCTCTTTTACGATTCCTGGTTACAGTTCTCAGTCCAGCTTGACAGGAGAGCATGTACTAACACCAGGGCTGAGGGAACTGGCCACACCATTACCACATAACATCTGAGAGATGGACAATTCTTACTTGCCAGACCAGCATGTCTGGCCAAGTGAACAGAAGGATGTTACCTTCCTCAACCAGCTCTCAATATTTTATTCACCTGTTCAGTGTCTAGTCCCACCCATCATGGCTGGGCCTTCCCCATCAGCTAGACATCTCTTGCAGGATTGCTCTGGGCTTAATCCAACCACTAATTCTCCACAAATGTGCCCAGAGTTCAAACCCTAAACTATCAAGTTGACACCTGTGCCTAACTATGACAGATGGATAGATGAATGGATGGGTAGGTGGGTGTGAGAGTATGTGGATGAATGGATGGATGATGGATGTATGATAAATAGATGAATGGATGGTGGATGACTAATGGGAGAGATAGGTAAGTGGATGGATGGATGGAGGAGGGAAAGAGGAAGGAAGGAAGGAAAGAAAAGAAGGAGGGAGGAAAGGAAGAAGTGATGAATGGACAGATGGATAGATGGAGAGATGGATGGGTAGGTGTATAGGTAGATGGACAGATGGACCAATGGATGGATGAATGAATGGATGGATGGATGGATGGATGGATGGATGGATGGATGGATGGAGAGATGAATGATGGAGATTTGGACACTGACACCCTTTCAGAAGCAGAGTGACATGAAATCATGGCCTGAGGGTCCTGGAGCCGAATGGCCACTCCTGTTCACTCTGATGCCCAGCTGTCATGGACCACAGCTGTCAGTGCATGCTTACTGACCCACACCCACTGACCCACGCCCACTGACCCACACACTGGGCGGACGTGCTTACTTCAAGACGAGCTTCACCAAGACCTCGTAGATCCTGCCTTCCCAGTACTCATAGTAGGAGGCCAGTTTGGTGGCCCTGCCTGTGTTGGTGTGGACGACCAGGCCCTCCACCTTGGTCAGCAGAGGCCCAATGGCCAGGTACCGCCGCACCATGTGGTCCACATCTTTGGCTCTCTCGCGCTCGATGTGCTCAAAGAAGTCCTTCACACCTGCAGAGGAAGGCGGTGTGACTCTCAGCGACCGGAACATGGAGGAGACTGGCGAGAAGCCACACACACACCAGCTTCTCACATGACCAAAGGGGAAGGAAAATCAATGATGGACGTCAACACTCGTCCTAGCAAAGAGCAAATGGCGGGCTGAGGGTGGGCCAGCAGGCTAAGTGCTTTCTACTCACAGTAGAAAGATAGGAGGGGGGCTGGGGAGATGGCTTGCCTTGCAAGCAGAAGGTCCTAAGTTCAGCTCCCAGGCGGAAACTGCGGCAGCCTGCACTTCTGGCCCTGGTAGGCGCAGTCTTGGAAATCCCAGAGCAAAGCAAGAAGTGGGTAGAAGAAATCCAGGATGATTCCCTAAGTTATCCTTGGTCCTTCACAGAGACACACACACACACACACACACACACACACACACACACACACACACCAGCATGTCAGGCTGCCCATGACACAGACTGGCTCCAACCCCCACCCCACACACAAAGCCAGGGCTTTGTGTTCATTCAGGTCACAGTGTTTTTCTTGACTTCTTTGTCGACTAGTTGAATTTCTTGTTGCCCTGTGAAGACCACTTAGAATGTGTGGAGTGAACAAGCTGGCATGTGTCCACCTACTCCACCTAACAAGAGCACAGACAAGCTTGGCAGCATGCACCTGCAAGCCCAGAACCCACAAGGCTGAGGCAGGAAGACAGCAGGTCCAAGGTCTGGATCACAAAGCAAAGCCTGCCTCAATTTTTACAAAACTGTCATTAACCAAAGTTGCATAAAGTCATCGCTGCAAACTGCTTTCCACACACTCAACGTCTGCAGGGCTGGGCAAGCAGGCACAGTGTGTGGCCAGCACACACTAGGCCCTACGATTAAATGCATCTCTGAGACTGGCAAGGGTAGCCATTCCTAAGCCGCAAGGCAACGCGGACCATGAGGCTGAAGATGGTGACAGCCTTTCCTGGTAAGCATGGGGGCAGGGGGGGGACACAGCACCCTGCCAGAATGTGTGCCACACGCGAAGACGCCACACCTACCTGGCAGCCCGTCCTCGCCCTTGCAGATCGGGAACTTAAAGAGATTAACGGTCTCGATCAGCGACAGCCGGGACGCAATGTCGTCCGCGTTCTTGTGGATCTGATGCACGAGAGACTCGAACTTGCCGATGGCCTGTTTGCAGCGGGTGATGTAGTCACCGATGCCTGGAGCAACAAGATGGCCTCAGGCAGGCTTGCAGCCCTGCCGCCAACACCTACCACCCACCATGGTGCCCCTTTCTTGGGCCAAGTGCTGCCATGGAGCTACCCAGCCCCCAAGGGGCCCAGGACAAGGAAACCTGTGTCCAGAATCAACCAAGTTCAGTGGTAATGGATTTTATTCTATCGCAGAAAAACATGTGTGTGTGTGTATGTTGTATATGTGTGCTTGCACATGCACACATGTGCATGAGTATATGTATGTATGTATGCAAATCTAAGTATGTGCATGCTCATGTGTAATAGTGTGCATGAGCACACATTGTGTGTACATGTGTATATGTGTACACAAGTGTGTGCACCGTGTTTGTGTACATGTGTACACAAGTGTGTGCACCGTGTTTGTGTACATGTGTATGCATGTGTATATGACTGTGCACATACATATACACAAGTGTGTGCACATCCATGTATGCATGTGTGTACAAATGTGTGCATGTGAGTGTTGCATTGTGTACATGTGGGGGTGTGTGCACAAATGTGTGCATATGTGAGTGCTGCGTGTGTGCTTCTTGTGCTTGCTGCATTAAAGGAAAGGCAGACAAATTGGGCTTGGCGAGGTCACTAGGTATGAGAGGGGAGACAGGCTGTAGCATGCACACACCAGATTCCAGCTGGTTGCAACCTGGACATGCAGCCAGAGCTGGAGGGGGGGCTCGTCTGGCATGCACGAGGCAGGTCCTAGAGTCCACCCGGACCCTCCTCCCAAGAGAAGCTCAGCAGAGAGAAAAGCCAATGGCCTCCTGGGCACAACGGCCCATACCTGTCACCCCTGAGCTCAAGAGGCCAAGGTATCAGGAATTGGATACCAGGCTGGGCTGCACCTCAAAAAAGCAAACATTAAAAAAAAAAACTTTTAATGAATAAATGGACAGGGCTGGGGAGAGGGCCCAGGGGCTAAAAGCTTTTGCCCTGTAAGCAAAAGGACCTGAATTCAAATCCACGTAAAAATGCCAGGTAGAAATGATGGCAGCCTGCATTCTGGCCTTGAAAGATGGAGCCTGGGACACTCCAGAGCAAAGCAATTAGGAGGTAGAGCAATCCAGGATGGTTCCCAATGTCACCCTTGGACCTCCACAGACACATATCTGGGAGAGACAGACAGACAGACAGACAGACAGACAGACAGCAAGGGTCCATCGTTACCCAGCGAGTTCCAGTTGAGTCGCTTGTACCCAGACCGGAACACCCGCATCAGCTCTTGGGAGTGGTCGTCCAGCAGCGACGTCTCCGCCTCATTCAGGGTGCCAATCAGCCTATGGTAGTGGTCAAGCATGCGCTGGATCCCATCTGTGTACCTGAGAGCAGGGGAGGAACCGTGAGGGAGATGGAACAAGGGACAGGGCAGGAGACGGGGCAGGAGGGGAAGGTTCCAGAAAGCTCAGGAATTGAAGAGCACCACAGCCCGCCGGCGACCTCTGTCAGAGCGTACAGAGAGAGCTGGCATGTGGCTCGTGTCAGCCTCACACGTGTGACGCCCTGGGTCCTTCACCCCCGCTGAGAAAAGTAAACACCCCTAGCGTGAGAACAAACCCAACCACGAACCCGTGTTATCCACAGTATGGTCAAGACTGGCGCTACATACCCCTGGAAGCGAAGCGTCAGGTGGTGGGGTCTGGCACCATTTGAAAGAGTGGGGTGGGCAAGACAGATGACTCAGTCAGTAAAATACTTGCCTTCAAGTATGAGAACCCGAGTGTGAACTCAGGATCCACAAAAGACGATCCTGGGGTGCACATCTGTAATCCCATCATGGTGCGGGGGCAAAGGCAGGTGGGTCTCTGTGCTGCTAACCAGCCAGACCCGGGGCAGAGAGAAGCCCTGTCTCAAAACTAAAGTGGAGGGCTGAGGAGATGGCTCAGGGGTTAAGCCTCTGGACTCACAAGCAGAAGGACCTGAGTTCAGATCCCCAGATCCCATGTAAAAATACTGGGTAGAAATGCTGGCAGCCCACACTTCCAGCACTGGAAGGCGGAATCTGGAACTCCCACAGCAAAGCAAAAAAGAAGGCAGAAGCAATCTAGGATGGTTCCTGACATCACCCTGGGCCTCTACAGGTGCACATACTCAAGGGTGCTCTCTTTCTCTCTCATACACACACACACACACACACACACACACACGCACACACACTTTACTTAGAAAGCATGTTGAGGTGTTCTAAGACAGAGTAGCCCTCTGATTTAAGAGGGTCTTTTCACCTGAGAAATTTGTCTTCCTGAAGGGCCACGTTCCTCGCCAGTTCGGGGACAGTGAACCCCAGCTGTTCCAAGTACTTGGTTTCGTTGATGATCTCCTTGAGCGCTGGGGAGAAGTTGATGACGAACACAGTCCCTTTCTCCTGGTTGGCGCTGTCCTCCACCATGGCGGATGTCTGTGGGGGAACCATTGCCCGGTGTGAGGAAGACCTTCATGCCCAAGTGCGTCCGGGCAGCTGCTGAGCGTGAACTTGGAAAACATCAGCTTGGCCCTTCCCACAATCTATGGGCACAGGATGGTGGAACTGGCTAGATGATGGCTTGGTTTGGGGGACAGTTTTCAAAGCCAGGGGTGGGATTAGTCGGCTGGCAAAGTGTCGCCGCTGTAAGTAAGAAGATCTGAGTTCAGATTCTGTTAACGTCCGTGTAACGTGCTGGGTGTACGCACACCTACACGGGTACCACACCGCACACACATGCACACATATGTATGTACAAGTCAGGTGGGCCGCATGGAATCCTAACACTAGGGAGAATAGAGCAGTCTGAGGCTTCCAGCATCTAGTCTAGCTGAATCCACGGGCTCTGGTCACAGAGAGACCCCTTTCTCAGAAAACCCCTGCAGTACAGGGACCCACTCTGCAAGAGGGCTCAGCGAGTTAACACGCACCTGCTTGCAAACCTGACAACCCAAGTTCCATCCCCGGAAGCCCATATGGTGGAAGGAGAGAACTGACTTCTGAAAGTTGCCCTCGGCCCTCTGGCAAGCAAGTATGTGCCCCCACCTCTCTCATAGTATAAATTTGAAAAAAATTATAAGAAGTGCAGTGGAAATATGGTCATCATAATCAGGAACTGTCTGTGTGGTTATTTTTGAACAGCATACAGTCCTTTTATATGTCTGTCTTTGTATTTTATAAGATACTCTGGAATGCTACATTTCTACTTAGAGTTAAGAATTTTGTTTCCTACACAGCTTTTTGTCAAGTGTCCTCCTATTTTAAGTTCTTTTGAAATAATAAAGTTTTGATTTTAAAAAAGTAGGTTGGAGAGTAATAGAGGAAGTCACCTGATATCACCCTATAGCCGCCAGGGGTTTACACACCTGTACCCACACACATTTGCACATGAACACACACACACACACACACACACACACACACACACACACACACACGCAGAATTCTATTTAGCTGGGCCTGGTGGTCCAGATATGCTAGTGAGATAAACAGGTGTCAACTTGACAATTGAAGGCTGAGCTCTGGGCATATTTGTAAAGAATTATTAGTTACGGCTCTGAGCAAGCCTGCAGGAGGTTGTCTAATTAACCTGGGAAGACCCCGCCCACAGTGGGTGGGACCACTCCTTGGGGAGGTGGATAAGAGGAGAGAGCTGGTGCAGTGCGTTGACACACTGGGACAGACATGCTAGTCTGGCGAGTGAGGTTTGCCCTCTCTCAGCAGTCCCTGTGGATGTGGTATGGATGCTCCTGCCCCGCAGGACCGAGGGCTGTGCCCACAGGCACAGGCGGCACCTTGGTGAGCAGACTCTTCTTCATGAGGTTCGGCAGCATCTGCTCCGTGACCATCTTCCACTGCTCATATTTGCGATCTTCGTAGTCTTTCATCATCCGGCCCACCTGCAGGTATTTCTGCTTCACCTGGGGGGGGTTGCACGGCCGTGACGTTCTGCCCCTTCCCGCCCCTCCCCACCCATCTCTCCCCCTTTCTCTGCCTCTGCATACTTATTTCATCTCGGTGCACCATAATGCATTGTGGAAAAGGATGGAAGGGGCAGAGTAGCTCGTGGGACCCTGCAGTGGGGGAGCAGCTCACGGGACCCTGCAGTGGGGGGGCAACCCACAGGACCCTGGGGGAGCCGGCCCATGGAACCCTACAGTGGGGGGGCCAGCCCATAAGACCCTGCAGCAGGGGGTTAGGGAACAACCCACGGGACCCTGCAGCGGGGGGTGGGGAGCAACCCACGGGACCCTGCAGCGGGGGGCACCCCACAGCACACCTCCTGGCCGTGCTCGCTGTCCAGGATCTCCGCCACCTCATGGAACCTGAGGATGGTATGCTTGATCCTGTGGAACAGCGACCGCTCCCAGTAGATGGAGCCGGCTGCGGGCGGGTGATTCTTGTACAGAGGCGGGTTGTCTAGGTTCTGCACAAAGATCTTGTTAATTATGTCGATCTGAAAAGCAAAGGCGCGCACAGTTCAGTCCTACGCAGTCTCTGGACAGCTGTGCTGCGAAGCTTGAAGAAAACACAAATGGGGGAGGGGGTGCAGAACACAGCTTTGTGGCGGAGCCCGTGACCACTTGTGCTGGACCCTCCCATTCCTGTTCCTGAAGGAACGTCAGCCATCAACCGGTATGCTCTCCAGGCTCGCTTGCAAGTGGTCACAGGCTCTGTCACTGAGCTCAGCAGGTAAGGGGCTTGGGGATAGACTTGGCGACCCGAGTTCGATTCCTGGAGCCTATGTGTGGTGGGAGAAGAGGGCTGACTTCTGAAAGTTGTCCACCTGTGCGCTATGACATGCATATGTATTCTGTCTCTCTGTCTGTCTGTCTCTCTCTCTCTCTCTCTCTAACTCCAACATTCTTTTTTTTCAGCTTGTGCATGCTGTATAAATGGCCATCTGGTAGCTACATACAGCCCAGCACAAAGCACGGCTCTTCCTTATTCACAAGGACCAGTCCAGTGTGCGGTGAATAGCGTGTGCCGCTTGGCAATTCCATGTCGGATGTCCCATAAGTCAGCAGCCGGCTGACTTGAGAAGCCTCTGTTCTGTGTGTCCGTGCGCTTTAACAGGGTTTCACAGCCAGATAACAGGGGCTCCTGTGCACTTCCTTACAGTATCGAGCCCAGGGCTCCCACTGCCTCCTCGCAGTACTGAGCCTGGGCTCCCACTCCCTCCTCGCAGTACTGAGCCCAGGGCTCCCACTGCCTCCTCGCAGTACTGAGCCTGGGCTCCCACTCCCTCCTCGCAGTACTGAGCCCAGGGCTTCCACTACCTCCTCGCAGTACTGAGCCCAGGGCTCCCACTGCCTCCTCGCAGTACTGAGCCTGGGCTCCCACTACCTCCTTGCAGTACTGAGCCCAGCTCCCAGTACTTCCTTGCAGTACTAAGTCTGGGTTCCCAGTACCTCCTTGCAGTACTGAGCCCAGGGCTCCCAGTACCTCCTTGCAGTACTGAGCCCAGGGCTCCCAGTACCTCCTTGCAGTACTGAGCCCAGGGCTCCCAGTACCTCCTTGCAGTACTGAGCCCAAGGCTCCCAGTACCTCCTTGCAGTACTGAGCCAGAATGTCATTGAACTTCATCATCATCTGCCGGTTAATGGCCTCCCGAGAGCGGATGTGCTTGAACTTCAGGAGCATGTCAAATGCTGCTTCTGCTGACCGGAGCGTCTTGAAAGACTCGTCAATGAAGTTTTTGGCTTCTTTCTCAATGACCTGGCCAGAGAAAAGTAAGGGAAGGTCTATGGGGGACAGCCGTGCTGTACTCCATCATTATCCTGCAAAAACAAAACAGTAGGGAAGGGGATTCAGTGACTGGGAAAGAGGGATTCAGTGGCTGGGGACACGGGGATTCTGTGATTGGGGAACAGAGGATTAGTGGCTGGTGACATGGGGGGAGGTTTCAGTGAGCATTCATGTCCAGGTAAACCCAAGGCACAACACACATACATGCACACATGTTGTGCGCTCAATGAACAACACACACATGCGTGCACATGTATTCACACACATTGGCACCCAAAGCACACACATACACATACATAAGCATGCACACACAGTACCAACCTGTGTTTGCTTTCTGATCTTTCTCACTAAGGAACTCAAAACAAACGATATTACTGGCAAAATGGCTCTGTGGGGAAAGCACTTGCTGCACAAGTCTGAAGACCTGAGTTCAATCCCCAGCAGCCACACAAAATGGAAGGAGATAATTGTCTGCACAAAGTTATCATCTAATCTCCCACATGAGCCGTGGAGTACACACACACACACATATAAAATAATAATAATAACAATAATCAATGAAAAATTTTTTAATGAGTGGTAAAAGAAAGTTTAAAATTCTTAGGTCTTTTTTTTTCCATGCGGAAGAATCAGGGATGTGACCCAGCAGTCAAGTGTTTCTCTTGCAAATGTGGGGCCCTGGCTTCAAGCAACATCATTTTCTCCTATTTCACAAGAGGTGATAAGTCAGACCATATGAGTTCTTAAAAACCACATGGGAGGGGCTGGCGAGAAACTTAGAGAGTAACGATACTTATATAAGACCAACAACCTGATTCCCAGAACCTATGTAAAAGTGAAAACAGAGAACTGACTCCACAAAATTGTTCTCTGACCTCCACACATGTGATGTGGCACGTGCACACACCACAAAATAACACATAAATATTAAAAAAAAAAAAAACATGGGCAAGGGGGCTGGAGAGAGAGTCAAATGTTAAAGCCTCTGCCTCCCAAGCAGAGGGACCTGAGTTCAGATTTCAGATCCCATGAAAAAAGGCTGGGCAGAAATGATGGTGGCCTGCAATGTCAGCCCCCAATCCTGACCTGGAAAGGCGGAGCCTAGGAAACCCCAGAGCAAAGCAATAAGGAGGTGGAGCAATCCAGGGTGATTCCTGATGTCACTCTTGGGCCTCCACAGGGACCCACAGTGCCCTCTGATACACACACACACACACACACACACACACACACACACACACACACACATACATGCCCACATCTACACATTAAGGAAAAAGAGAGAAAATGGTTTTAAAGGCAATCACCAGACACAAAAAGACATGTTTGTAACCTCAAACCCTCAGGAAGAGAAGAAAGGAAGGAAAAGAGGTTCAAGCTCAGCCTCAGCTACATAGATAGTTTGAGGTCCAGGAGACCCTATCTAAAAGAGGGAAAATCAACCATGGGAGAGGCTACAAGAAACTCAGGAGTAACTAACTTCACAGAAAGGAAAGAGTTCATACCCAGCTCTGGCAATAGGGGGCGCAGGTGAGTCCCTGTTTGCTCCCTAGGACACCCCGGGAAGCTAAGCATTGGGAGACACCAGGAAGGCAGAAACCACATGGGCTGGGGGTGTGGATGAGCTGGCAGAGTGCTTGAGACAAATCCTGGGTTTGATCCTCAGCATCACATAAACCCGGGCGTGGCGGCGCAGGGCTGTGACCTCTGGAAACAGGAAGACCAAGGCATGACCTTGTCTTGAAAGAGCAGAAATAATCTCAGGAGATGGCTCAGCAGTTAAAGTTCTTGCCCCATAAGAGAAAGGATCAGAGTTCAAATCCCCAGGTCTCACATAGAAATGCTGGGAGGGTGTGGCAGCCTGCCTATAATTCTAGCCCTGGAGGGTGGCACCTGGGAATGCCCAGAGCCAGCTGGGTATTAGCCCTCCTTGTTGCTCTGGGTTTCATTAGAGACTCAGGCTCACAACAGGAAGGTGGAAGAGTGACGGAGGATGAATCCTCACATCTCTGTTGGGCCTCCACACACGGGCACAGTAATGTGTAAGCACCTACTGCCGACTTACATCCTGACTCACACACACGCACTGCTGCCTGGCATTTTCCTCTGAGCAAAGCAGCAGCCATTTTGACCGGCTGTAACTACTCACAAACGACCATCAGGATGAGAGCCTTGACTGAAACATTCCCAAAGACACATCTGCAACCGCAGGGAAGCCGCATCCACGCGCTGGGGGTGAGACTCTCCAGGGTGATGTTTTGGGGTCACCCAGGCTCCAGTAAGCAACCCCAACAATCTCACAGGCTAGCAGAGTTAGACACTGGTGTCGATTTGCTACTTTATGGCATCATTGAAACCTGCTCTGGGATGCACAGACATTCGCATGTGTCTCCAGGGGAAAATTTGACACTGCACCCACCCACAACAAAGGGTCCGCAAAGACACAGCTGGGGTAGCTGCACATGAACCTAAGTTTGCAGAGATGTCGCTGCGTCTGGCTCCCTTGACATTTAGCCCACCTAGGGCATGAAAGCAGCAAGCAACGTGCTCATGCGTCCTCTTGGATTCTTCTGGATTGTTTGTTTGTTTGTTTTGCAACTCATTGGGTATTTTGTGATTCAGAGACAAAACAAAATTGTAAACATCAGAAGAAAAGAAAAGGAAGGAAAAGCCACTGAACTGCAGAGCCACAGCCACTGCATCTGAGATCACGTGGCCTGACCCAGGGAACACTTACCAAGACTTCCATTTTGAAGTCGTCCATCACGTACTTCCAATACGGGGAGGACCTGATGCTGAACGGGTCGAAGCTCAGACTCTCCATGGGGGTGACCAGGCTGTCCACCCTGCACAAGACATCGTCAATGCGCTTGGGGTCCCCCGTCACAGCCTTGAGCTCTGGACCGAAGATGTTGTAGAATTCTTCCATGACCTGTGAACGGAACATATGCCGTTTCTAGATTAACCCAGAGGTGAGAATCCTATCAGGTGGGCAACCTCCTCCCCCCTTCTGAGATGTGCCTGCCATGCCCACCACACACTGGGCATGACCCAGAGACCCTGGCCTTCTCCACCTTCTCTCCACTTCTCCCCACTGCTGCCCAGCCCTGCCTGCTGGTCAATGCTCTGCCTAGCGTCCCTCGACTAGATCAGAACCCAACGGGCACTTCCACATCAGCCTCCCATGGCACACACTCAGGCCTGGGCCCAGGATGCCTGCACCTGCTGCCCAACCTGCCCTCCCAAGCCACAGATGGGGTGTGTGGCACAGAACCGTGACCCTGAGGGCATTTGCCCTGGACAGGGGCAGATGCCCTCCCACAACACACGAAGCAGAGACGTGATAGAAAGGCTTTTGGGTACTGGAGCTTTCACGGCGACTTTCCTGGTTTTCCGCATATGTGTGCATGCATGCGCGCTCATATATGCGCATCCGTGGAGCCCCATGTGGAGTCCAGTGGTTCAGTCTGGTCTTCCTCTATCGTTCTCCACTTATATTTTGACAGGGTCTTTCAGTGAGCCCCAGGGATCCGCCTGTCTCTGCGTGTCCTATACACCGACCTGTCCAGCTCTTATATGGGTGTCAGGGATCAGAACTCGGAGCCGTGCACGTGCACAGCAAGCATGTGACCAGCTGAGCCGTCTCCTCAGCCCTTTCCTGCCTGGTGATGAGGTGCCTGTTTCACCCTGGCAGCCGCAGTATGACTTGGCCCTGGTTTCACCTGCATGTTTCCCCCAGCAGTGAGTGTGGGTGCCCTGTGTGTCGTGAGCACTCGCTGCATAGAGTGCTGGACACTCCCCACCCTAATCATCCAGACCCACGCTGAGCCTGCGTACCTCCGGAGAGATTCAAAGTCAGAATGGGTACGTGCCTTGCACCTACGACAGGTAAGTACCCAGAGAAGTGACGAGGGGAGGCGTGGCAGATGATGGGACCTTGAAGGAAAGGAGCAGCTGGTATCACAGATCCCAAGGGAGGGGGAGAGAAGGTCAGAAGCTGCAGAAGGTCTGCAGTACAGTGGTCCATTCTGGAACATTGTGGAACATTCCATGAGTTCTTCTTTTGAGTATCTCCCTGTCAGACCCTTTCAAATCCCCAACTTCTACCTTGCCCAGGCCAGAGTACTTTGCGAATCCACCCAGGGCACAGAGGACGCCGCCCCCACCTGCAGGACGTCTGCAAGGTCCTGGCAGATGTTGGCCATGTAATCTGTTCTCTCAAACAGCCGCTTCCGATCAAACTCCCAGCGTGCCTCACGGCCTGAAGCTTCGATCTTGGCCCGGATGTCGAAGTAGGACTTCTTCCACAGCTTGAGCGTGTTCCTGGCCTCCAACGTTTTATGCTGGGCGCTCGCGCGATTCTCTCTGTAAAGCAAAGACAGCGCATGGGTAGACACCCCACTTCCCAGCTGCACTCTTCGGGGCATGGGTGTCACCTGGGACCCCCATTGCCACCACAGGGCCTCCCAGGAGAACCCTCCTGAGAGTCTTGAACCCCCCCCCCAGGGTGTAGAAAAATCTCCAAACTCAGCAGAGGCTTCCAGCTGTCATCCCCATCCCCACCTTCCCTAGGGGATTTCTCTGCTCCAGGAGGGAAGCAGGCGGCCTTGGGCCCCATCCAGAGGGCATCACAGCAGGCTGGCTGCAGCCCTGGAATCTAGCCCTGCCAAGAGCCCTGTGCAGACATGTGAGCTGCGCTTGCCACCACATGTAACTGAACTCACATGGATGAGCTCCACACACATGAGTGTGCCCACATATATGCAAGCATGCACATCCACATCCACATTAAGCAATGCAGAGAATACATGCCACACGGCACCGAGTGGAATGCCAGCTGCAAAAGGTGCTGCCCAGGTTGCAGGCTGGGGAACGTTGGGTGTCCGTAAAGGGACCTTGGATGATAAAGAGTGATAAAGAGAGCGCTCCTAAATGGCGGGGGTGACAGTCCCCCATCCCGGAGGCCCAGCATAAGCCTCTCAGTCTGGGGATGGAAGCTGGGGCCTGTGGGACACCAGGCTAGAGCTCAGCCACGGACCACACCCCAGGCCTGGGCACCCCAGTCTGTGCACACTTCAGATGCACTGCAGTTGTCGAGGCTGTTTGGGGTCTGGTAGGGGCCCCCACCCCTACCGCTCACTTGAACAGGGTGCGCAGGTTAATCACTCGGCACACTCGGTCCGCAATCTCCCAGGCGATGCGCTCCATGAGCGGGATCATCCTCTCGTCCTTGTTGTAATGGCGCGAGATGATCCACACCATCCGCAGGGCGCTCATCATGGACGGGATGGTGTCCAAGACCACGTGGAAGCTGGAGCCGTGAGTGATGTTCTGCCCAGAGACACAGCGCAAGACGGGAGGGCGGAGACTCAGCCGGGGAGGCTCTCTCCATCTTTCTCTCTCTCTCTCTCTCTCTCACACACACACACATACACACACAGCCACACATATATAGCACACATAACATACAACACACAGTCATACACATCACATAGTCATACACACATACAGTAATACACACACACATACAGCACACACAATCACATATACAACACACACATGCACACGCATATGCAGATGCACACACATGCACACACGCATGCACGCACACACACACGCACGCGCTCAGTCTCCCCTGCAGCTGTGGCATCTTGAAGTAGTGCTCCGTGGTGGACAAGAACTACATGTTGTCAAATACACACACACACACACACACACACACACACACACACAGAGTCATAATTAGGCACAGATGTCAATTTGACTGAGGGTTTGGGCTCTGGGCACATTTGTAGAGAATTAGTGGTTAAGCCCAGAGCAAACCTGCAGGAGATTGTCTAGCTAATAGGGAAGGCCCAGTCCATGGTGGGTGGGATTAGGCCCTGGAATAAAATAGAGAGTTGGTTGAGAGAGTTGGCATCCTTGTGTACTTGGCCAGATATGCTGGTCTGGCAAGTAAGGATCGTCCCTCTCTCAGCTGTTATGTGGAGATGGTGTGGACAGTTCCCTCGGCCCTGGCGTTGGTGCGTGCTCTCCCGTCAAGCTGGACAGACTGTAACCAGACTATCATAAGAAAATAAACCCCTTGTTCCCTTAAGCCATTTGATGGTGATTTATCAGCAACCATGCAGGCAAACTGCAATACACACACACACACACACACACACACACACAGAGAGAGAGAGCCTCCCCCAAAGCCGGGGCACCTTAAAGTGGCGCTCCACAGTGGACAGGAAGCGCACGTTGTCCGACGCCTCCATGTGTAACTTGAAGAGGTCGGTGAGGACCGGCTGCACGTTGCCCGAGACCATGGACTCGGCCTCCTTGATCACCTGCAGCACTTTCTTGACCACAGGCAGCTTCGTCTGCTCATAGAGCGCACTCAGGGTCGCATTTCTTTCCCGCCAGAACTCAATTTCAGCCAGGGGGCCATTTCCCTGTGTGGACAGACAGCTGTCACTGGCCTGCATGGCCTCTCCGCTCCAGACACCGCCAGTCAATGCAGATGTGTGTGTGTGTGCAGGTAGCCACACGTGTGAGGGTGTGCATACACATACGTGTACATGTGTAGGAGGGTTACTGGTCCACGGACTCTCTCGTTGGCTTGGAATTTTACAAGTAAGCTAGGTTGCGCGGCCAGCAAGCCCCAGGGGTGCACTGTCCCCATTTCCAGTGCTGGGATCATAAGGACACACAGCGCCTCTGTGGCCACACCAGCTTCATTGCACACAGCTTCTGGGGAACAAGCCTCCCATCTACCTAGCCGGCCGGACCCGGGAATTGAGCGATTTGTTGTGGGTTCCCGGGTACCTACGCATCATCCCTGCTTTGTGGAATTTCCGCTATCGACCCAAACAGCGACCTGAGAGCCCCGACATCAAAAAACCCAGCAGTGTGGAGTGTGAGGTGGTCAGTGGGGAAAGGGGCCTGTAGCCATGAATGATAACCAGAGTTCAATCCCCAGAACCCACACGAGGGAAAGAAAAACCCAATCCACCAAGTTGTACTCTGACTTCCATGCACATGTGCACATACATGCACACACAAACATGGCATGCACACAAGATAAATAAAGGGAAGAAAAGACAGGGAGGGAAGAAAAGACAGGGAGGGAGGAAAAGACAGGGAGGGAGGAAAAGACAGGGAGGGAGGAAAAGACAGGGAGGGAGGAAAAGACAGGGAGGGAGGAAAGGAAGGAGGGATGAAAGGAAGGAGGGAGGAAAGGAGGGAGGAAAGGAAGGAGGGGGGAAAGGAAGGAGAGAGGAACCCAGCAGTGATGTCCTGGGTGTATTCAATGTGTGACTTTTTAGGGAAACCACAGAACATGAAGAAAGATCTGATTCCCGCAGACCCCCAGCTCCCGCCCACCCAGCTCTTTCCTGGGGTCATGCCCTCAGGGGGGTCCCTCCAGGTGCGGTCACCTGGGGCGTCTTCTTCAGCTGGTCCTCCATAGCCATTGTTATCTGATTGAGCCAGTTTAAGACACATTGATCCAAAGCTTCCACTATCTCGGGGCAGCTCACCAGCTGAGACACCTCGGCGTCCACGTTCACACTTGGCATCTCCAGCTTGATCTCACCTGGTGGGGGGAAGCCGGCCGGCCAACCATGAGTTGGGGAGAGCTGGAGGGCTGGAGATGGCTCGGGGACCAAGCCTGGGTCTTGCAAGCAGAAGGCCCCGAGTTCAGATCCCAGAGCCCATGTAAAAATGCCAGGTGGAAATGGCAGTGACCTGTGCTTTGGGCTCTGGAAGGTGAAGCCTGGGAAATCCCAGAGCGAAGCAAAAAGGGGGTAGAAGCAACCCAGGATGATTCCTGAAGGCACCCTTGATCCTCCACAGGGACACACAGTGCCCTCTGATACACACACACACACGCACGCACACACACACACACACACACACACACACACACACTCATACAAGTATTAACATAAGAGAGGGAGAGACAGGAGAGAGAGACAGGAGAGGAAAGGAACGTGGGTGTGGCGGGCGTTGGACCTTCGAGCTGCTGCATGGTTCTCTGGATGTTGTTGGCGAACTTCTGGATGCTCATCAGAAACTCATCGCGGACCAGTAGCGCGCTGTGGTACTCCATGGACTCTCCGGGCACCGAGACCACTGTGGGCTCGTACTCGGAGTAGCCAGGACCCTCGCCCAACACCCCTGCCTGAGCGGAGTCAGTCTTGTGCTGGTTGAATGACAGCGCGGGCATGAAAACCTGAAAGGCCAAGATGCCGGTCACCCTCGGCCACACGACCCTCAGCCACAGGACCTTCATGCAGGTCAACCGAACCTAGCCTGGGCTCCACATGTCACAGTCACACAGGCCAAGAAATGAATTCAAGTCCCGCAGCTTTGGCTCCTCAGAAAGGTAGTTTATCACCTATTAGGAAAACCTGCCTTGTTCACCCACCAGCTGGCCAGGAGCTATTGGACCACAGCCTGTCCTACCCTATGGGGTCAGAGTACAGCCGCCCTAAAAAATGTGCTTACGTCAGAGATCATTTTTAAATTTGCCATGCTTCTGTTTTACCATGTTCTTTGCCTATCAAAGCTCTGTAACAACATCACAACATTGGGATTTCTTTTCTGCCTGTGGGTCTGGCCGGATGAAGGGTGGGGCCCTGTGTGTTCCTGCGCAACAGCAGCAACGCCTCGAAACACCTTGATTTCACTGAGCAGAGAGGACACTCCCAAGTGCTGGTGATTTGTGTAGCCAACTGGAATAATCGTGTTATTGGCTGTCATAGTTAAGCACAGGTGTCAACTTGACTGAGGGTTTGAGCTCTGGACACAGTTGTACAGAGTTGATGGTTGAGTTAAGCCCAGAGCAAACCTGAAGGACATTGTCTAGTTGATGGGGAAGGCCCAGCCTTCCTGGATAAATCACAGAGAGCTGGTTGAGAGAGTTGGCATCCTTCTGGTCACTCGGCCAGACATGCTGGTCCGGCAAGTAAGGATTGTCCATCTCTCAGCCGTTATGCAGTGATGGTGGCCAGTTCCCTCGGCCCTGGTGTTGGTGCGTGCTCTCCCGTCAAGCTGGACTAAGAACTGTAATCAGGAATCTTAAGAGAATAAACCCCTTGTTCCCTTAAGCCGTTTGATGGTCATTTCTCAGCAACCATGCAGGCTGACTGCAACATTGGCTTAAGCAGTCAGGGGCTGCTCTGGTCTTTGCTAAATTATGTTTGCTGTACGCACGTGTGAGGAAGCTGAAGGTCAACTGTTAAGTGTCTTCTCCAGCCACCATACACTATAATTTTATTTTACGTGTGTGTATGTTGTGTGTGTGTGTGTCTAAGAAGGCACTGTGTGGACCTGTGGAAGCCCAAGGATGACTTTGAGAATCACCCTGGATTGTTTCTACCTCTTCTACCTCCTTATTGCTTTGCTCTGGGGTTTGCCAGGCTCCCTCCTCCTCGCCCACATCACCTGGCATATGACGTCCCTCAGGTATTGGAGCACGTGGGCATTTATTACTCCGTATTCCAGGTTTTCTGGCGTGATTTCCATGGCTTCCTTCATGTCACTGGGCTCAGAGATGGGCACTAGAGAGAAACAGACCCCAGGCATCAGAACTATGGCTCAGGGAACTGACCTCTCCTTTCTGAGCCAAGGAACAGGAACGTTCTGGTCCCTGGCTTAGAAGAGTCATGGATGTGTGTGGGAGCCAAGCTGGGCTGGCAGGGAGCTGGAGGGGTGTGGCTGTGCCACGGCACGTGGCCCCTCGGCACATGAGACCTGTGCACCCCAGCTGTCTCCACTGGCATGGACCAAGTGTTGGTGTGCTTGCAAAATATTGAGGCCAAGGCTTGGGCCCCAAAGCAGCAACGTCTGATGGATGCTGCGGGGAGGTTTTGGAACCCCGTGTCAAGCAGTTAATGCCAGCTCTGCTGCCCCCCCCCCAGCCCCCAGGGCTGCTTGCACCTTGATCTTGGGTCTGCAGCTGACACATCTGTGCAAACTGAGGGGACATGGAAGAGCACCTGCTGACACGTGTAGGCACAGCAGGGGCCCCCACTACAACAGGTGATGAGTCTGTCCCTCACTTGGCCCGCTCCTGTCTCTAACTACAGAGGGTCACAGGACATTTGAGTGGAGAAGGTTAATTTCCATCAACCAAACCGATGAGCAATGAGAATCAACTATACTAACATATTGTCTTCTAAGGCATGTGGATACCTTGGGTGTTTCTGAGAAAAAACACCACGTTCTGTTCCAGGAACTCCTCGGGAATGTGATCGGCCACCATGCGGAGCTGCAGCTTGTCCACGATGCGCTTGATGAGCCTCTGAAATGGACAACCAGGAGCCATTAGATCTGAGGGGCATGCATCCGCACAGCCTCGCGGCCAGGTGTACAAGATGGCCTCTGGCCAGTATGAGACACAGGGACGGTCAGTACAGCCACAGGAGAGCTAGCGTGGCCAGGGGAGAGCTAGCATGTACCTGGACCTGCCTCCCGCCCCACTCCCAATGTCCGCATCTTCCCTTAGCCTGGTCAATATGGCACCACCTGGTCAGCTGACCTGAAAAAGGTCCACAGGGAACTTTGTTGGGCTGGACACTGTGAGGCGCTAGGCCTGACCGGCTGGTTTGTTGTTTGACTTCTTTCCTAATTACTTTTATCACTTTTTTATGTGCAATGTCACATGTCCCCATGGGTGTGTGCACTTGTACATGTGTGCAGAATCCAGGGGTTAACATTTGCTGTCTTCCTCAATCACGCTCCGTCTTTTTTTTTTCCTTTGTTGAAAACTTGCATATGTGCATGCATGTGTATGTGTGTGTGTGTGTGTGTCAGAGTGTACTTGAGTGTGTGTGCCTCTGTGGAGGCCTAAGGGTGACTGGGAATCACCCTGGATTGCTCAACCTCCTTATTGCTTTGTTTTGGGGTTCTGAGGCTCTGGGGTTCTGAGGTTTCCCAAGCTCCACCTTCCAGGGCCAAAAGTACAAGCTACCACTATTATCTGCCCAGCATTTTTACAAGAGATCTGGTGATCTGAACTCGGGTCCTTCTGCTTGCGAGGCAAAGGCCTTTATCTTTCTTGTTTTGTAGAATTGGGGTGTCCGAGTCACAGCCCACGTGCAGGGGATCAAGCTCAGATTGTCAGTCAGGTGTTCTCAGTCAGGTGTTCATTCAAGCATTACCACTGAGCCGGCTCACCAGCCTCCGGCTTTATTTTTGAGAGAGGGTCTCTCATTAAAGCCAGAGTTCACCAATCAGACTACATTGGCCAGGCAATCCCCGAGAATCGCCCTGTCTCCCCAGAGCTGGGCTACAGATGTGGACCCCCACACTCAGCTTTATGTGGGTGCTGGGATTGAACTCTCAGATCTTCAGACTTGAGCAGCAAGCACTCCATCCACTGAGCCATCTCCCTGGCCCTGCTTGAGACAGTTCTCAAGAGAGTTCTCATGGAGCAGAGGGTGGCTTTGAACTCTTGATCCTCCTCCCTCCATCTCCCAAATACTGGGAGCCAGGCATGAGCCACCATGCTGGGTCAAAGCTGGTTTTGAGGACGACATGTGGGCACAAAGCAGGCCGGGCTGAACATGTGCACCCAGCCTTAAACTCCACCCTTGGAACATCTATCCTGAAAGGACTTACTATGCAGGCCTGGACATATGTGGTGGACTCAGCATGTGCGGACCCAACATGTGCAGACCTAGACATATACATATCCAGCATCTACAGACCTATCATGTGTAGACCTAGACATGTACATATCCAGCATGTGCAGACCCACATGTGCAGACCCACATGTGAAGACCCAGCATGTGCAGACCCACATATGCAGACCCAGCATGTGCTATAGAAGGATGGTCCCTCAAAGGTCCACAGCGACAGATTCTATGCCCTGCTGGCCATGGAGCCTGTGTGGCTGCTTATGCTAACAGTGTGACTCCAGTACCGGTGCTTGGCTCTGCTCTGCCTGGGCTACGCTGCATCTATTTGACCTCTTAGCTGGAACCAAGGGGAGTTAATGGCTGAGTCAGCTGCATGGACATTCTGTGCTTCTGTGGCTGACCCCCAAAGAAAGGCCTGGATGCCAGACCTCAGGCAAGTGTCGCCAGCTGACAGGTTCTGCGGGTGTCGTCACCCACGTTTGCTGGGAGGATGATTCCTCGAGGGGCCTCATGGGGGCGATGCCCATGGAGCCAGACACTGCTGGTCTGGGCCTGCTCCCTTCCTGATTTGAACCTCTGTCCTTCCCTGGACAAACATGACCACTGCTCTGGGCCCTAAGACCCTCAGCCAGAGACCGAACCGAAGGTAAGGATGCTCTTGGACATCCCCCAGCTGGGTTCTCTGACCCCATCCCAATCGGATCAGATTATCTCCCGGATGCACGGTGTCAGATTCCCCATCTTAAAGAGAGGCACTCCCACCCCATGACCACAAGGAGAGCGCGGTGGGGGGTACCTTTTTGATGGGTCTGTCTGAACTCTCTCTGTCTGTGTCTTCGTCGCTTCCATATACAGTCGGAGTCAAAGAATTGCTTTTCCGCCACACATGTTTAGCTGCAAGACACAAACCTCAGCGTAAGATGAGATCATCAGAAACCCCCTGTTGCATTAGCCTGCATGGTTACTGATAAAATCACCATCAAATGGCTTAAGAGAACAAGGGGTTTATTCTCTTATGATTGTCTGGTTACAGTTGTTTGTCCAGCTTAGTAGGAGAGCACGCACCATCATCAAAGGGCCAAGGGAACTGGCCATACCATCTCCACGTAACAGCTGAGAGAGGGACGATCCTTACTTGCCAGACAGCATGTCTGACCAAGCATACATAAGGATGCCTCTTTCTCAAACAGTTCTCTCCGTTTTGTTCACCTGCCTGGGCACTAGTTCCACTCACCATGGGCTGGGCCTTCCCCATCAACTATACAATCTCCTTCAGGTTCGCTCCGGGCTTAACTTAAGCAATTCTCTACAAATGTGCCCAGAATTTGAACCCTCAACCATCAAGTTGACACCTGTATCTAACTATAACACTCCACTCCTTGTCAACTTGACAC
This sequence comes from Typhlomys cinereus, assembly GCA_023101885.1. Classification (NCBI taxonomy): domain Eukaryota; kingdom Metazoa; phylum Chordata; class Mammalia; order Rodentia; family Platacanthomyidae; genus Typhlomys; species Typhlomys cinereus. The sequence continues at coordinate 848,504 of JALPQD010000373.1, read as the reverse complement.
AAGAACGTATCACTTTTAATGTGTAACCTTCACCTTGTCCCACAGGTGTTAAATTTATCTTAAATATAAATACATTTAAAAGTCTAAAATCTCCATAACTGTAAGAGCCTGTCAAATCAGTTAAATACTTCCCACGTCCTATAGTTCCATGTGCCTCTTCTGTTGCTCATTACACGGTCTCGGTGGCTTAAAGACTCCGGACAATTCTAATCTCTCCTCACAGCTCAAAGCTGCACAAACAGCATTTCTCTGGACCAGGTTGAATTGCAGCCGTCCTCACACATCCCATGTATGCAGCTCTTCTTGGCAGATGCCCCAAATTGTCTCTGAACCAGGCTTCAACTCCACAGCACAAAAATGCCCTTCTTGGGCCTCTCTGCAGGGATCCACTGCTGGGTTCCCACCATTCTCCTACCTCGGAGGAGGGATCCATGACCTCCTCCCTCTTGCATCTCTGATGCCTCTAAAACCAATACCACGTGGACGATGTTGATAAGTTCTACCATAACCTCCAGGTAGAGATTGGCTCCCTGGAATCACAGCTGATTCAAGTTCTTTGTGCTGACTCTCAGAAGAATCGCTGTGCTGGGCAGAATCTTACCACGGCGATATTCATTTCTTCCACCATCCCAGTGCAAAGCACTAGGCTTTTCTTCAACAATGGCAATATCTTCAATTGCAACAGCTACTCTGCTGCCTGCCCTTTCCTCATCCAAAGCTTCAAGGCTGCTAACACAGCTCTCCCCTGTCAAACAAACCCGTCATCCTCTCCAAATTCAACTTCACCAAAGTCTTTATTCCCTTCATCACAAACTGGGCCCAAACAATTCACAACTCTTTCAGCAACTCTATTCTCCAAATGGACCATTAAACGGCTGCAAAAATGGTATTTGTCATCCACAGTCCCAAAATCTTCAAACATTTTAAACTTGGTCCAACAAAACTGTTCAAACCTCACCAAAGTCACATAACCAGATTTATCAGTGACACCCCACTTCTCTGGTACCAAATTCTATCAACAAGAAAATACTTTGTGTTGTGGTACCAGGTACTCTTAATCTCACAGCAATATCCCACTACTTGGTACCAATTTTTGTAATGGTTACTCTTATCTGTTGCTGTGAGAGAGCATTCAAAGTCAAGCAACTTAAGGGGAAAAAAGGAGATTTATTCAGCTTATGGTTCCAGAGGGGAGATAGAGTCTTTCATGGTGGTGGCAGCATGGCTGGCTGGCCCAAGCTGGAGACAGGCTATGTCACACCCATCCAAGAGGCTGAGAGCTGCCAGTCTGCTTGCTGCAAAGGCAGACTTCTCCAGCAGGTAGGGTAGGACTAATCCACTTTAAGTCCCACCCCCTGTGACTGCCTTCTTCCAGCAAGGATCAAAGGTGCCATGACCTTTCCACACACATGAGACTGTGGGGGACACATTTCAAACCATGACATTCCACCCTTGGCCCCCACAGATTCACCGCCATCTCACTTTGCAAACCATACTCAGTTCAACTGTAAAAGCCTTCACAGACTACATCAATAGTCCCAATACAGTCCAAAAGTCTCCTATAAAATCAAAAGACAAGTTATATACTTCCAATACACAATGGCACAGAATTAATAATCCCATTCCAAAAAAAAGGAATGGGGACATATCCAGGAAAGATCAGTCCATAACAAGACTGAAAACCAACATGACAAACTCCAAATCTTGCAGCTCAATGTTCAACAAGTAAGCCTCATGTTGAAATCCTCTCAGACCCGAAGGGCTTGTGTTCCACCCTCCAATGCAGCTGCCCATAGAACACATCACTCTCCTCCCAGGGTAGACAGCTCTGTGTTCTTCTTTATCAGAATCTGTAACTGCTTTCTTGGTTGTCATAGCAACAACTGTTGGGACTGTTGGTCCGTCTTCTTTTCATTCCCCTCCACCTTTGACGCTTCTCTTGCTGAACTTTTTACTTCTTTCACGTCTTTCAGGTAAGCATTGGGTGGGGCCAACTCCTTCCCCTCCACCTCATTTCCTTCCTTTCCAACTTCCACAGGATCATCTTCATCTTTTAAACTCCCTCCCTAAACTTTCTCCCTCATTTCGCCTCTTCAGTTCCTCTTTCAGTTCCCACTGCTGCCCATGGCCGCCTTACCCTGCTCTTCTTGCTGTTTTTTTCTTTCTTTCTGGTTTCTCGTTTCTTCCTGCAGCTTGTTCTGGTCAAAGTTCTTTCTTCTCTTTAGAACTTTCTCCGTCTTCTGTCTTCTCTCTGGACCCAGACCTGTCTTAGCCTTCTTGCTTTTATTGCCAGGACTAGAAGACATAGATCTCCTGCTCCAGCTCCTCTCCTTGCCTCGCTCCACTCTCGGCTTCCAGACCTTCGTCCATCTTGGCTTCTGTTCTCTTTCTATTTCTGGATTGGCTCAGACGCTTCCGGTCCCTGCTCTGAGACCTCTCTCTCTCCTGTCTGTAGCTCTGCTTCTAGACTGCCTGTCATCTCCAAGTTTACTCTTTTGTCTGTGGCCGAGCGGCTTTTAGATCGACTTCCAAGGCATCCTCGCGACATTGATCGTTTTCAGTAGTGGTGCAACCCCCCAGCCCATGCTGCTGACCACGGGCAAGGATGGTGCCTGGGGGACACCTCACAGGCCAGCAGCACAAAGGAGCTAGTAGCAAAGGCCAGGGGCCCTGACGCAGGAGCACTCCCCACCAATCAGGCCAGCCTGCCGGGCAACAGTGCGTGACCTCCACTTACACTGAGACTCAGGACAGGTGCGTCTGTACATCCAAGTTGATTTCCAAGGCAGGGTCTCCCTTGACCTGCAGCTGACCGATTAGATTGAGCATGCCGGCCAGCGAGCCCAGGGATCCTCCTGCCCTCTCTTCCGCAGCCCTGAAAGCTGCCATGCTTAGCTTCTTTACACCGGCCCGGGACTCGAACTCTGCTCTTGTGCCTGCAGCGCAAGCACTTTAACAACTGAGCCTAGTGTCAACCACTTCTAAATGACATGAAGCAGATTTTGCCCGGCTGTGAAGTGATGGTAATGCATGTGCTTGGTCTCACACTGTGACAGCTGGACGCTTTGTGTTAGGGCTATTCTGGGTGTTTCCAATTGATTTCTGTGGTTTGGTGCATGCTAGACAAGTACTTTAACACTGGCTTATGACTCCATCCCTTTTCCACACTTTTTTTTTTTTTTTTAGACAAATAAAGTCTCACTAAGTTGTCCAGGCTGGCTTTGGACTCACTTGGTAGCCCAGACAAGCTGAATAGCCACATCCTGGCATTTTTGATGGCAGAAGCAGGTGGGGCTGCTGACATGTGTGGGGGGTAGTAGGAGGCCCAAGATGTTGCCAAGTCTAGGAAACTGGTGTTGGGGGTTAATCAGAGGGAACTTGAGTGTGTGCGTTCCTGTGGAGGCCCAAGGGTGACATCGGGAACCATCATTTGGTAGAGTGCTTGTCTAGTGGCATGAAGACCTGGGTTCTGCCCCCAGCACATAAATCAGACATTTGGCACAAGCCTATGATCCCAGCATCAGGAAGGTGGAGGCAGAAGAATTAGGGGTTCAGGGTTATCTTCCACTATGGATCAAGTTCTAGGCCAGCCTGGGCTACATAAGACCCTGTTCTCAGAAAAAAAAAAAGTGTCAAAATTTGTTGAATGACACAACAGCAAGAAATGGAATCAGCCAACACACATTGACCGAGGAATGGATAAGGAAAATGTGGTACATGTACACAATGGAAAATCACTCAGCCATCAGAAAGGGTGAGATTATGGAATTTGCTGGTAAATGGATGGAACTGGAAAATTTAATATTGAGCAAGATATCTCAGATGCAGAAAGTTAAGTACCACATTTTCTCTCTTATATGGATGCCAGCAGCACTGAGATCCTTGTCAATATATTTGGATTGGAATAAAAAAATATTGTTGAATGGGGCTGGAGAGATGACTCAGGGGTTAAAACCGCTGCCTCAAAAGCAGAAGGCTCTGAGTTTGAATCCTGGATCCCACGTAAAAATGCCAGGTGGAAATGGTGACGGCCTGCAATGTTGGACTGGAAGACAGAGCTTGGGAAACCCCAGAGCAAAACCAAAAGGAGGTAGAGCAATTCAGGATGATTCCCTTCACGTCCCATCACACACACACAGACAGAGTGGAATGTCCCTAGGGGGAGACCCAGGTTAAAACTCAGGGATTTAGACAGCCAAGTCCAAGCAGGTCACTGCCATTTGCATTCTCTGGCATCTTCGGTTCGGCTGCCCCCCCCAGCACTCCTGAGCATAGAGTATGACCTAACGTGAAAAGAGATCTTGCAGACCTAGAGTTAAGGTGGGCCATACTGCAGTAGTCGAGACCCCAATGCCTAGTCTGTGTGAGAGAAGGTATAGGAGGGCGGGACACAGAGAGAGGAGGCCAGGTGATGACCAGGAGAAGACGGGATGGATGCACCACAAGCCAAGGACAGCTGGCAGCTGGCAGCTGCTGGACAAGGCAAGGTTGCGGCCTGTGGGACAAACATGCCTAGGGGGGCATATCTATCTCTGTGGTTTCTGTTTGCCCAGTTTGTGGCCACATTCGAGTTGGTCTCTGCAACTTCCCTGTGTAGAACCTGAATCTGGGGCATGGCATGTGCTAGCCTCTCAGCGTCCTCTGATACCCACCTGATGACACCTTCTCCGTGACCTCTGTTTTCTGAGATTCAGTTTCTTCCTCCACACCTTCTTCAGACGGGGGCACCTCCTCTGTTGGGATGCATACATGAAAGAGAACACAAGCGTGATTTCTCAGCTGCGCGAGACAGCTGTGCCATTGCTCGACGCAGAGCAAAGCTTCAGGACGGGCCCCACAGGCGACTTACCCGTGTCCTGACAAAACCATACCACGGACTGTCTCAGTGACAGCAAAGAAGACTCACACCAGTTCTGCCAAAGACACAGAAGCAGGAGTCCCCAGAGGCCTGGGGAGCTGCTCATATCCATGTTAGAGTCTTCAGTGGGTGTTGTTTGGTTTTTGGATTGTTGATTGTTTGCATGCGAAGGTGTGTGTGTAGCTATGATTAGAAGAAGGAATTGTGCGTTCTGTGGAGGCCCAACGGTGACCCCGGGAATCATCCTGGATTGCTCTACCTACTTATTGATTTGTTTTGGGGTTTCCCAGGCTCCACCTTCTAGGACCAGAATTGAGGGCCGCCACCATTTCTGCCTGGCATTTTATGTGGGATCTGAACTCCAGTCCTTTTGTTTGTGAGGCAAAGGCTTTATGGAGGGGAACCACCTCCCCAGCCTGAGTTGTTTTTTCTTTTGCTTTGCTTTTGTTTTTGACGTGTGTACCAAATCAAGGTTTCAGACTGTATGGCACATGAAATAGTTCTCCTGAGTTGTCTGATCTCTTGAGGGGGCTACATGCTGCTGTGCAGAAATCAGAGGACAACTAATGGGGGTCAGCTTTCTCCTTCCCCCATGTGGGTTCTAGAGATAGAAGTCAAGTTGTCAGGTTTAGTGGCAAGCGCCTTTCCTGCTGAGCCATATCTCTGACCCAGACATTGGTTATCTTTGAACCCAGGCTTTTACTTGGTTGTACTGAAAGTGCCTAACCCAGTGGTCCCAGAGTAATGTGTGGGCTCAAAGGGTCTCTCTTTTCTCCCCCTCTGTATCCCCCCCCTGCATCTCCTCTGTAAGGACGAGATCTCTGTGTAACCCAGGTAGGTCGAGAGTGCTGTGAGAGATCTGGAGAACAGTAAGTGGAGTTCTGCGGGGGACCCTCCCTGCCTGCCCCCGGCCATGCTCCCCCCCAGTTGACTGGCAGATTGCTCAGACCTCTGCGTGGGGGCCCACAGGATGGTGGGGGTTCGCAGGTGCACCGGCTGTGGCAGGATGCACATAGATGGACTGGGCAGGTGGAGGAAACACACACACACACACACACACACACACACACACACGCACGCACGCACATGCACAAACACACGCGCGCACAGACACACCCTCACCGAACTCCTCCACCTCCTCGGGCACCAGGAGGCGGTAGAAGAAGACCGCGGCGGCGCCGTCCTCGTCGCTCGTGTAGTTGAGGAAATGCAGCACTAGGTCCTCCGCCTCGCCGTCGTCGCGAGCCAGCAGGTCCTCGAACAGCTTGGGGTCGCTGAGGCCGAAGGTGGCGTACACACGGTCCCGCATCCACAGCACCCGCATGTCGTCCATGGCGGCGCCGGGCCAGAGCGGAAGCCGAGCGCCCAGCGGACAGTGCGGGGAGCCGGCGGGCGTCCGTGGCAACGCCCTTAGCAACGGGCGCCTGGAACGGCACAGGCGCGCGGCGGCCAGGCTGGGTTGCATCGCGAGACGCTGCGCACCTGCCGGTGTGGAGAGGTGGGGTTGAATCCCAGGAACCCTTGCAGCATCTGCTACATCTGAGTAGGGCCGGGTGGGGTTAGAGGGCCGGATCAAAGAAACAAAACACGAGTGTCAAAAATAGAGATTTATTTGTCATTAGCAAAAGGAAGTCGGTAGAGAGCAAAGTGCAGACCAGGGATTACGAGAGCGGAGCGCTCAGGTGGTGTCCTGCCCAAGTGGACACAGGGTCGGTGTGGTCAAGTGCCGGGTGAGAAGCAGGTAGCATTCTGGGGTTTTCAGCGGGTGCTAAGCCAAAGCTGCGCCCACCGCCCTGAAGACAGGGGAGCATCATTCCATGCGAACTTGGCTTTACAACGCCAACAAAGCAAAGTGCGGATTGAAGTCTGCAGAAAGGCGGACTTGTCCCTCAGTTTCCCAAAGAGGCGGTGCCTCACGGGTGAGCGTCACTGTCCAGTGTGTCTAGGAAACACGGTCCCAGGAGCGCACGGGCCGGGAGCCCCCACTAGCTGGGATTGGGGCAGGCAGGAGACGCTCACTCAAGCTTGGGCAGTGCAGTGACCCACCCCCTAGTAAAGGGGGCGGTGCCCTCGCAGAAACACCAGTCTGTCCAGCGCCCTCTGGAGGGAAGTGCAGGGCTCCAGCCTGTGCGCTTCCAGGGTCCACATCCCGAGGAGCCTCTCCACCCTGGCTGGATGACACCGAAGACGCTTGAGCCTCCTTTTAGGAGTCCCTGGGCCTCGGCAGTGACCAGAGAACTACAGTGAGGTGCAACCACGCAGATGCCCGCTGCTTTTCTCTGCTGCTGGCACCAAGGCAGTGAAGGCGCTCACAGGCTGCAGGGCGAGTTCTAGCTAGTGGCTTCCAGCGGCTTTAGGAAGGGACACACCAGGGCTGTTAGTCCAGAAAGTTCACATTTAAGTTCCTGTTTTTATGATTACATTCTGAAGACCTCTGCTGAAAGTGACTCCCTGCTCAGTTCTGTGCCTTGCTCCCTGTTTGCTAGAATTTAAAAGTGGGTCCCATCCAAGTGCAGCAGGGAGCCAGAACACTCCAGCAGAAATTGTCTCCCATTGACAGTGCCTAGTGCACCAACTCTGATTACCACAGACCCAGAGTCAACTAACTGGGTGGCCGTCCCAGCGTGAGAGCCCAGCACTGCCTGCTCCTGCCTGTGTGTGAGCTCAGTGCTGAGTCTTCAAGAGCATCCTGAGTTTCCCTGGGCATGGGGCTGTTTTGAGTTGCACAGGGCAGGAGTGGGCATGGGCATGCACTGTACCGCAGCTGGAGCTCTGATTTCACAGTCCAACTGCTTTTGAGTTCATGCCTCTGCCCGGGCTTCGATCAGCTCAAAGACCAGCTTGGGATTGGCTTCTCTAATGAAAGGCCGTTCTACCCCACAGATGGCTTAAGAAGGTGGGAACGTGCCAGCTTGTTCTCTCTTGCTCTGCAATGGGCTGTGGTGCCGCCCAGGCAGGCCTCCAACTCTCCATGTAGTGGACAATGACCTGGAACAGATCTTTCGGCCTCCGCCTCCCAAGCGCTGGGCACAGCCACGTCCAGCTACCACAGGTGGTACCAGGGCTCCATGAACCCACCCCACCAGGCAGCTGCTCTGCCAACTCAACTATACCCAGTCCCTAACTTGTTTCTGAAGATACTCACCTAAAATCACTTAACTGTAAAACATGAAAAACGAACATAATTTATAAGATAAAATAATCAAAATGATCAATGGGACCAACTCAGATTTATCCAAAACTAAGTGTGGCCAGAAGCGATGATCTGATATTCCAGGTCATGAAGTAATAAACTGAGAATTAGTTTCCTGCTGATCTAAAGAGTGAACAGTGTTTGAAAGCTAAACAATCTTTATCAGACCTTTGCTCAGAGTTTGTCTGACGGTTAAAAAAGGATACTGCTCTCAAAGTGTAGACTCTCTGGGAAAATATCTTAATTTATCTTTTGCTATAAAAATATACAAACACTGCTTTTTTACCTGCTTTGACAAGAGTCACCCAGGACTTGAAGGTTTGGAATACAGGCCTATCTTTCCAAATGGACACTACCACATCAGGTGGACAGAAGGTCGGCAGAAGTCTTTACATCTGCCATCTTGTTATTCTGCACCACTTTCTCCAACTATCAAACATAAGACAGAACTGTGAAGCCAAATCTCTTCCAGGACCCTGCGAGCGCACAGGAAGATGCACGTCAGCTCCTGGCCAGGCGAGCACACGCGAAGATGTGTCAGCGCCTGGCCAGTGTGGATCTTCTGGTGATGTCGTTAATCTACAAGGTAACATTAGCTGCTGGAAAGACTGCCTGTCAATTCCAGGCAATGTTGGAGTAACTCCATATTGTTTAGTAAGGTTTGAAAGCAACCAAGTACCTAAGACCATTTTTAGTTAGCCATTCAATACTGGCTTCTCTCTTCCAATCTTGTATTGCAAGAATTAACTTTAATATTTGGCATGAGCTTATATTGGCTTAGAATCAGAGAAATTGCTATGTCCAGACATGGTAAACAAGTATGTAACACACCAGAAGGAAGGTCTCTTACAGGACCATTTGGCTGTATTGTAAGGCAATCAATGAGGATGGAGTTTTTCCTATCGTAAATTTGATGTGAGCGAAATTCTGAAACATGATAATTCTCCGAAAATCTGAGCGTGTGTTGGTTATGGAAGGTGATCACACCGTGTCTTCGGCATCACTGAACTTCGAGGAGAGCAGACTGAAGGAGAAAGGAATGAACTTGGTGCCTGCACCAGTGTAGAATTTGTTCTGAAATTCCACCCTGCAAAAAAGACCGCACATCAATGGAAATGAACACACAGTGCATTACCACATTTCCGAATGCCGACACTTCCAAGGCCAGAGAATGGGCCTGTGATTGGTGGCTTTGTTGTGGCCAGCGAGAGGTCTCAGTGGCAAAGACACTCGCTCTGAAGCTGGTGACGACATGGCAGGAGAGAACCAACTCCTGAACGCTGTCCTCTGACATGCACATCCGCACTGTGCCATGCGCACAAACATGTGACAAATAGCTATTTGTTAAGAATGTTTTCCTTCCATTTATGCTCTGGACACAAACATTTTTCACTGACCCTTCCCCTCCCCAGTCCACTTTGACGCCAAAATGCGTGGAACATCCTGCCACCCATAAACAGGATGAGGTGCAGGTGACAGGAGCATCCACGCAGCTGACTGGAGGCTGGGGAACCGCCAGATGCCAACTCGAGATGCAGGAGGGGGCTGGGGCACACGGGAGGTGAACCTTCCTGTCTGCTTTCTGACTACAGATGCCTCATGACCCGGCCCCCACGCTCTGCCGTCCACTCTGCTGGAGTTGCCAGCTGGGAGCCCAGGCGGCCTCTCCTTACGTAAGTGGCTCTCGCCATTTTGCCACAGTGCTGACACTGGCAGGTGACGGCAAGACGCCGGCCAGTCCCCTCACGAGCTGCAGGTGGGATGCGAACACACAGATGTTCTCTTGACTGTGACACTGCACACAGTGCCAGGCAAACGGCCTCACTGTGAGGGGCTGGGCGGATTCTGGGCTTTAAAACAGCGACTCGGGGGCCATCTAGGTGGCTCAGGGGCCTGCTTGCAGAAGCCCACGGGACAGGAGAGAGCTAACCTCCACCTGTGTGCCACACGTGCGTGCTCCTTTGTCCTTCTCACGTGGACTTTCATCCCAAGCACCCTTGCAACTCACCAGTGGAGGCGGATGGCATGGAGAAAGGCCTGAGAGCCCCTCCATGATCAAAAGGATGAAAATGGTCAGCACTGCAAAGAAGGCCATGACGGGCAGCAGCAGCAAGACCCCGTAGGTGGTGTCCACGCGGAGGCCCACGCGCATCAGCATGGCCCAGAGCACGTCAGATAATTCTGGAAAGGAAGCACAGGTCACGTGTCACGGTAGTGCTGGCGAGACCCACCCACAAGGTCACACGCACCGTGTGCACCGAGTCAGGCACAGGCATGGGTGTTTCTGAGAAGCAGAGGCCTGGGGAGGGCTCGTGGGTGCTGCCCATGAGCCCTCCTGCTTCGGACCTGCCTCTCGGGGGGCCACCCCTGACCGTGCATTTCTGCCACTCGTCCCTCCGTTTTCCAGGGAAGCACGAGCAGCGCATGCTCTGCTGTTCGAGAGCCAAGCGCACATGCACCTGTTGCAGGTTCAGTGAGGCAAGTGCGACAATGCTGTTTTGAACTGTGGTGGGGCCGAGCACCATCTGAAGTGTGGAGAATGAAGCTGGTTCCTGCAGGGTTCCTGGAACCACGTGGCCTGGGCTGCCGGGCTAAAAGCTCACACAGACCAAGCACAGCCTGCTGTGCGCTTAAACAGCCACACTCTGGCAGGGACACACAGTGACGTCATCAGGGGACAGAGGGAGAGTGCCCAGTCAGAAGGCGCCAGGCCCTCTCAGTTCTAGAACCCCTGTACCTCGGCCAGGAGAGCCTGATGGTCCCCAGAGCCCATAGGAGTCGTAGCTGGAACCATCGCCTGTCCATCTGCTGAGTCCCTCACCTAAGCTCACCACGGGGCTAAGCAGCAACTTACGTGCATGCGCCAGACTGAGCGCCCAGAGCCGCAGGTAGGACGCAGTGTTGGAGATGCAGCCCAGGCAGTACTCGATGGAGTGGATCACCTGGTTCATCAGGATCTCCCCGAAGTTGAACTGAGAGAACAGAACACAACAGTTATGTTGTGGTAGGCGGCGTCACAACATGAAGCCCAGGAGAGGGGCCTGTGCACCCCAGGAACGACTACTAGATGACGGTTGGCCTGAGACCTCAAATGGTTAAGACCCATTTTGCGGTGGTCAGGGCCGCTCCCTGAGCTGGGCGCCAACCCCAATGGGGTGCCAGCCTGGGATAAAGGCACGAAGGCCTGCAGGCTTCTGGTCCTCGGCTCAGCTGTCCACTGATGCGCAAGACCACAGCATCATTAATCTGGCCAAATTAAAACCCTCGATCATGCAATTGTGACAAAATGCTGCCCGTGATAATTCTGCTCGGCCCTTTCAAGCTGCCAAGGGAAGTTTCAAGGAGACTGGCAGAGCATGATAAATTTGGCCACATGGGAACCAGTCTTGGGGAACCTTCTGCCCCGACCAATCTCGAGCACAAAGCTACAGCTGTTGTGGGCTGACCTGTGTCCCCCACCTCCTATGTTAAATCCCCACTTGCAAAATGATACTGTGCACCCAGAAGGTCTCTGGGGAGGAGGTTAAGGTCATGTGACGTCTTTGGCGTGCTGGGTCCCTGATGAGATGAGGACAAGCCCAGCAGGGCAGAACAGACTACCCTGTGGCCTCGCCTCGGCTCCCGCCCCCAGACCTGTGAGGAGGGGTCTCCCTCCTTCCACCCTTCAGACAGTGGGGCAAACACTGGTCCCTGCCAGGCCCACCACCTCTTCCCAGGAAGCTTGGCTAAGAGCAGCGAGTGGCCGAGGGGCAGCTGGCTTCCAGGCACGAAGGGGAGGCCCAACGCTAGTCCCTCAGAACTGCAGCCTGGGACCTGCAAGTCACGTGCAGCTTCCAGGGTCACTAGCCACACTTTTCTCAGGACGACCTGGATTATGCCCACCTGCGCCTGCATAGCCCCGCCCCCACAGTCACCTCTTCGCAAGTCATCTCTCTGCAGCCATCTTCCATTTGGCGGGTACCGCCTTCTACGTCCTGGCTTCCCAGCAGAGACACCTCTTCCTCACTGTCTTTCCTCACGAGTGTGTAACCACTCTAATGAGAGAAACACAGTCAGCACATCAGGCGCGGACGAAACCAGCACGCTCATTTCTTAGGGCCCATCTCTTGGGGTGTAAACAGAAAATAAACAGCTGGTCCGCAGACACAGCCAACGTCAGGGAAGCTGAGAAAAATAAGTGTTGGCTAAGACATAGGGAAACACGGGCTACCTTCTGTGACAGCCCCTCCCCCTCAGACACATACAGCCAAAAGTGCCCAGCAGGTGCACACAATGTGGTAGGTCCCTGCAATGGAGTACTATGTAGCCTTGAAAAGGAACTTTAACATGTGCTAACATGGGTAAAGCTCAAAGATATTACATCACATAAGAGAAGCCAGACAAGACATCGCAGCTTGTGACTCTACTAAGAGGGACACAAGTGGGGCTGAGGGTGAGAACGGAGAACCAGTGTTGGTGAGCCCAGGAGCCTGTGCAGGGACGGCTTGAGGGGGACAACAGCCTGGGTAAGGACAGCTCCCGTGCTGGATCCACGGCTTGTGTGGGGAGGGATGGCTGCTTATACAGGGGGGGACCAGGGCTAAGGAAGAGCGGCTCCAGCTGTGAACAAGGACCCGGGACCCGCAGGTCCACACTCACCCGGCTCACACCAAAGCAAGTGCGCCCGTTGTGCAGCCACAGCAGAAAGAGGGGCTTTCCCAGGAAGAGGACAGGCACGGACAGCACGGTGATGGCCAGCAGCGCTCGCTGCACGTGTGCCTGGTGCGAGGGAGAGAGCCGTAAACACCGGCACCCAGCGAACTGGGGGGAGGGGCACAGAGCATCCTAGGCAAAGGGAACACGGGAGCTGAACTGCATTTGCTAAGCGGCTTTCTAGGTTTCTTCCTGGCATTCACAACACGGTGGGGAAAGAGTAGCTCACACCAGAGTAGACTTCAGAAAGCTCCACCCGGGAAGCTGGACCCAACTCCTTGAACCCACGAGCCAGAGCAGGTGGGCTGGGTCTCCGAGCCACACAGAGTCATCCACGCATGTGCGTGGCCAGCCCCGCTCTGGGGATGTGGAGTTGGGTGGAACCTAAGGTTTGCTCGCAGCCGGCCTAGGCTATGAGCCGTTCCCAGGGACCAACTCTCTCCTAAAGACAGCATGGATGAAGCCCGAGGACCACCACCCAAGGAGGACCTCTGGCCTGGGCACCTGTGTGCGCACGCGCACACACACGTAAGCACATACAAGTAGATAGCCCCAAATCGGAGCAAACACTAACGTGCAGCTGAAACACACCTCGCACCCGACCCGTGCTTCCAGTCTGCTCAAACCTGTCCAGGGTGCAGGGGATGGGGGCTGAGAGCTGCTCTCACTGAGCATGGCACCAGGCCTTTCTGGGGGGATGGCGCCCTTCTGGGGGGGAGGCTTGGTAGGGGCGCACCTGCCCTGGGTAGAGGCCTCGAGTCTCGCTGGTTGGGAACAGGAACATGTTGATGAATTCGATGAGGATGCTGGGCGCCTCCCGGGACGTGTGCGCCGAGTACGCCAGCCACTTGTAGATGATCATGAAGATGAGGTACCCGAAGATGCACAGCATGAACAGCAGCTCGGGGACGGACACCAGGCAGATGTTAAACCGCTTCCTGAAATGCCTGCAACGGGCCGAGCCAGCCACAGGAACCCCCGCCTTGAGTAAGCACGAGAAAGCAGAGCCGACACTCTCCAGCAACAGCAGCACAGGCAACCAGAGGTCCCTCGTCATGCGCTGGCCCTGGCCTAAGGGTCTACCCACGCAGGAGACATGGCTGTGGGAAGCGCGCAGGCTGAAATCTCCAGTTATTAATAACCTATTACAGCACTGGCCTTTCACTGTTATTTTCATGACTACTATCAACTTGCGTGCGCTTATCATTACTGTGTGGTTTTGATGTGGGGGGCACAGTGCATCTGTGCAGGGCAGAGGACACTCTGTGAAGCTGATTACCCCCTTCACCTTTATGTGGTTCTGGGGATGGAACGGGGCGCTCGGCTGGCACAGAGCTGCCCACATTGAGCTAAATTGGTGACCCTGAGATGCTCACAAGTGGGTGTGCGAGCCTCTCAAGCTCTTTAAGCTGCTCCATGACTGGCGACTCTGTTAGTGTTGAGTGTGGACCACTGACGGACAGCTGCTAAGGGTCTGAGGACAGTCAGTACAAAGGTCCTATCTCCATACACACACGCACACACGCACACACGCATACGCCACACTCACAAGTGGTTGAAGACTCCCAGAACCACACCAAAAGTCATATGGATGATCCCTAGGATCACGGACATCTTCATCTTGAAGGAATTCAGGAAGGTGAGGCGGTTGGTGGCCAGGTTCCAGATCTAGAGCCAAACGAAGAGCCAGCCTTGACCCAATGGGCTGGGGATGCTAGAGAAAGCTCCCTTACACGCTGAGGGCCACCACCAAGGGAGGTAACACCCCAAATGTCTCTAGATGCTTCACCCCGGGAACCCAGGTTTTCCCACCCCGGGAACCCGGGTTTTCCCAAGTGAGGGCCAGAGAGATTCAGGCAGCGGCTGTGGCAGCCGCCCTTCCCACATCACAGACAGAAGCATCGCTTGGTGGTGAGCAAGGCTGCTTCTCTCTGCGCTTTGCTGGAACCTTCCAGTCAGATCCACAGTCCCCCCAACTCTAGCACTGCCGCTGACGTGACTTTAGTGAGGTGGCGCAGGCTGCCTGGAACCCAGGTTCTGCCTTCCATCTGACAACTGTGTCTCCCAGTGCCGCAGCTGCCCCACGGGCACCAGGGTGCCATGGACCCACCTGGCTCCACGCACTGCTCCCTTCTGGATCCGAGGGTAAGAGATGAGTCCCAGAAACAAGGAAGCAACTGACCCCCCCAGCTGCCACAGCGTCCTTTCAAGACAGCAAAGCCTTGCAGACAAGCCTGTGGCTCCCCGCCTGGCCGGGCTTCCCGGGGGACAGTCTAATAGCACCACAGACACAGGGGACACAGGAAGCAGCCACTTCAAGTAGTGGACCCCCGCACCTCCCTCACGGGCTACACTGAAGAGCCTCGGACACGGTAGGGGGGGACAGAGCAAGAGAGCTACAGGGGGAGCACACTCACAGGGTCAATGCCGAAGGGGTAGGGGCCTCGGAACACCCCGGGGATGCTTGGGTTCAACTGCAAAGTGTGGCTGCGCCTGACCACGCTGTCGCTGGAAGAAATGTCGGCTGAGGTCAGCTCAGGCTGGGGAGGCGGCTGGAGAAACTCGGCCCCTCTGTGCACCCCGGTCTCAGGCCACATACTTCCAGAGCACCATGGTCTTCCGCTCCTCGGGGGAGTGGCCAGAGCTATACATGGCAGAGATGTTCCACCTGGAGCCGAAGAGGTTCAGGGACTTGGAGAAGCAGTCGTTGTAGATGAGGCCGGTGTACACGGAGAACAGCCCCATCAGCAGGAGGATGTAGCGGCCATTGAAGAACATCCTCAGAATCTGCAGAAGCCACAGGCAGGTCAGACCATGCTGGCAGGACACGCCACCTGGAGGGTCATCCTGGTTGCCTGACACAGAGCACAGGTCCACCCCAAGCCCCGCACAAGACATTGGAGGGGGTGGGGCGGGGCTCACCTGCGGCCCCAGGACTTGAGAGGTAGAGGCCAGATGCCCAGTTCAAGAGCAGCCTCGGCCTCACATAGGCGGGCGCCCCAAGCTGAGCTATCGCACAAGCCTCCCTGACCGAGGGAAATGCAGCATGGCTCCTCCAGTGGAAGACTCCCCCCCTCCCCGCTCCCCTCCAGAGAGGTGCCTTACCTCCTGGGACTGGCTGAGTCTTGGGTGGCGCTCATTGAGCACGAGCAAGAGGGCGAAGAGGAACATCACGAAGCCGTGCCCGCAGTCCCCGAACATCACGGCGAACAGAAACGGGAAGGTGATGATGGTGAAGATGGCTGCAGGACAGAAGCTGAGCGTCTCACCTCTGGCCAACTCGCTATGCCCAGTGAGCCAACAAAACCACCAGTAAACCGCGGCCAGGTGCCAGCTGTGCCCCCACAGCCAGGAGGCCAAGGCAGGCCGGATGAGCCACACTGAGATCCTGACTAGCCAGGACCACAGTGGGAGACCCAGCCCAAGAAAGACGGAAATTCCACAAGCAAAGCAGGTCCAGGAGAGGGCTCGGCCAGAACACGCTCACTGCACAAATCTGCGCCCCCCCGAGTTAATTCCCAGAACCCCAGAGAAGGCCGGGGTGCACTCACTAGCCACCAGTCCAGCACTCAGTGAGTCCTGGGCCAGTGAACCCAGCTCAAGAAACAATGACGGCTCCTGAGGAAAGACACCAAGGCTGATCTCTGGCTTTCACAGGCACGTGGGCACGTGCACTTCTCACTCCTGGCCTCTGCACGAACAGCTGCATGCACGCACGCACACGCACAAGCAGAAACAAACATGACAAAAAGCGCAAAGCCTGGCGTGTGCGCACTCACCTGGATTTACTTCTCTGTAGCTCACGACACCATAGGCGTCCACGATGCTCTGGAAGCCCTCAGTGAATTTGTTGGTGCGAATTAGTGTGGGCGGAGTTTCTTTTGTGGGGATCATGTTCATGAACGAGGGGATCGTCGCACTGCTCTCTCTCTTTCACAGAAAGGCAGAAGGGAAACATGGTTGTGCAAGAGAACAGCTGCAGGCTGGCCCGTAGCGCCCCCCACTTTACGCAGCATGGGAACCAGCCTATAGCGCCCACACTTCACATGGCATAGGAACCAGCCTGCAGTGCCCACACTTTCACATGGCATGGGAACTGGCCTGCAGTGCCCACACTTCACATGGCATGGGAACCAGCCTGCAGTGCCCACACTTTCACATGGCATGGGAACTGGCCTGCAGCGCCCAGAGGCAGAGCTGGGACAGGGGCACATGGAGGCACAAAGCACTGCTCATCCATGTAATCTTAGCATTTGCACACTGAGGCAGGAGAAGGATCAAAAATCTGAGGCCAGTCTGGCTACATAATGAGACTTGGGGGGGAACAGAAGGAAGGAAAAAGGGAAATACAAAGGAAATTGAAATTTAGAACTTTTTCTTTTAAAGTGGTCAAGAAAGAAAGAGACAACTACTAATTACTGCAATAAGTAAGCGATGAGGCAACTGCAGCATTGCGCTGCTGTAGCAAAGCCCCCTGTGTATATTTTCCCTTCACTTGAGCATCATACTGAGTCAGAACATGACCCTCATCTCAGGGGAAGATGGCAAAGGATGCTGACCTTTCACAGAGCAGCAAACCCAGGCCCCTCAGCCCACAGGAGGATGTGGGCTGCTTCTGAGGGACAGGCTGAGGATGTCGCCCTGTCAGGTGACTCAGGTCAAGGGTCACTCACTGCGGCAATGTTTCTGACCAGAAAGTACTAGAATGGCTGTGGAGCCAGTTGATAAGCCAAGGCGTGCAGCGCCCAGAGCAGCTGACCACCAGTGTAGTGACAGACGGGGGGGGGGGGACACGACGACACACGACTCTGTTACGTGGAAGAGCAGTGTTGTACTGGCCTGTGACACGCAGAGAGAGGGAGGGAGAGACAAAGAGACAGGGAGAAGGAGAATCTACTTGAATCTGCTTCTCCAAGGTTCAGCAACTCAGATAGACTGGAACTAAAGCCAGGTGTGTCTTGCCTGGACAGTTATTTTTAAAGGACCTTGGTACAGAGGTGTCCCAATGGCCAGCTCCCCAAAACTTCAGTTTCAGAGGAGGCTGGCTAGCCCTCTCAGGGCCCCACGAAACTCCTCCTCTGTGTGGGGTCAGAGGATCTCCTCCCACAGGGTGGGGAGCCTTACAGAGCCTTCCTCCAGCGCCCGGCGCAGGCCCGGCAGATCCACCTCGGGGCACCAGACCTCAGCGATGAGGCACTTGTTGGTGACGTCGAAACTGCACATGTTGAGCATGTGGTAAATGGCCTTCATCTTCTTCACCTGCACCACGCGGCTGCACACCGACTCCGAGGCCTTGCACAGCACCTGCCTGAGGTAGTCCTCGGTCTTGTGCAGCACCTGGGGCGAGCACATCCCGTGGCTGCACCTCCCACGGCCCCTGACCCACTGCCCTGGGAAACTCCCCCGACCGTCTGAGCCCTGTTCCCACGCAGCCCACCGGCACAGTCAGCGCACAGAACACAGCCCCCAAGGGCACAGGAAGAGACATTAATGGGGTCAGCCCTACAGCCTCCACTGGTGTTTGGAGCACAAGGACAGTTTAGCACCCCAAGACCCCAAAGGAGCATTCTGTAGTTCTGTCACCATGCCCAGGTTTGAAGTAGCTGAGGCAAAGCTTCCGAGGAAAGGAGGGGCAGGAAGACATCTCGGCCGCCTGCACCCCATTAGAACAGAAAACCAGGGGACACGCCTCAGCCCCACACTCACAGTGTACAAATCCTGGATCCGCGTGTTGAGACCCTCCTGAATCTCCTTGCGCTCCTCCACGGTGTTCGGATAGGGGTAGACGTGGCAGTGGTAGCTGGAGAGCAGAAGTCAGCAGGCTGAAGAGCAAGGCCATCTCCAGCGCCAGAGCCTCCTTCGCCCAGGCCTCCAGCACTAGAGCCTTCACACACACACACACCTGCCACCAGCATGCAGCACAGCAGCCCTGGGAGGCAACACTGCAGCTGTGCCTACCATGGGACGCCCTGCACACGCGCACGTGCACGCGCACACACACACACACACACTCAGCCACGGCCGGCCACAGGAGGCCTAGCTCACACACATGCAGCTGTGGAAGTAAATGTGTTCTAAAACTCTTACAAATCCAAATTCCACCTATTCCACCCTCCCCCCCCTTCTTGGAAGCTGGTTCATTCTGCTGTTCTAAAATCCATCAACACCCTTGGTTGAGAATCATCAAATGAGTTGAAAACCCGCCAAACAAAAACCCGTCAGGTGTGCTGGTGGCGCACACCTGGAATCCAGCAGCGGGAGGCTGCGGTGGGAGGCGCTCTGGAGAACAGGGAGGCCGCCTCTACCACAGCAACGCAGAAGGCAAGGCCAGTGTGGCTCAGTGGGTACAAGCATGTGTGCAAACCCGGGACCTGGTTCAACTGCCAGGGCCCATGTGGCAGAGAGAGACCTGACTCCCAAGTCGTCCTCTGACCTGCACCACTTAGTAAGGAGATCTCTCTCTCTCTGTCTCTCTCTCTTTCTCTAAATAAAACACTGGGAAACAAAAATAAAGACACGCACACCGTGGTAAGAAGAGGAGATTACAGTGTGTCTGTGGCCGAAGGCTTCCCAATCTACACTTAAACACGTCAGAAGAACCAAGGCTGTGCGGCCGAGACACTGTGACTGAGAACCAGATGGAACCCCAGCCCCCCAGAACCTGGCAATCTCCAGCACCTGTGAGGAGAAGGGAAGCGGGGACTTTGTCTCTTCTGACCAGAGCAGCGCTGGGGCTGACCCACAGTGACTGCACGCCCTGATTGTCTGAGTATCCCCAAACCAGAGGGGGGGCTATCCCCCCTTTCTGAGTGAGGACCCTCAGCTGACAGGGCAGCTATAGGTGAGCAAGACTGAGGCCAGGCCAGCCACGGGGATCCCCCTGCAGCCATAAAATGTATAGTGTGTTCAGGGTGGCCGGGGAGCCTGGCATGTAGCCAAGGCAAGAGTGAGGCACAGAAGGGGGACCAGGCACCTCCTATAAGAGAGTCTCGACCCAAGGGGAAGCCAACTGAGTGTCTGACACGGACTTTGATGTTAAACGTTCCATGCATCACTGGGGCGCGAGGCGATACCACAGATAAACATTTACAACTTGTCCTTCAGGAAAGATGTTATGGCGAAGACAAGCAGTCAGGCACAACGCCCTGCCGGCTGCACAGGCCAGTACAGCGCCGAGGACGCCACACACAGCGCCTGCCTGGCCAGCGAGAGGTGGGAGTCCAGCCCTGGATGAGGAGGGGGAGGAAAGGGGAGGGAGAGGAGGGGAAGGAAGAAGAGGGAGAGGGAGAGGAGGAGGGAAAGGAGGGCAGACGGGGCAGGGGGGCAGGGGAGCCTGGGCTTCTTACCAGTCACATATCTTCTTGACCTTGTGTCCAATCTGCTCTCCCCAGAAGGAAATCAGGAACACATACCACTTGATGACTTCCCCCTACAAGACAAGCACGGGGACTTGAGCCATGTGCGAAACCCACATCCTGGGGGGCTCCGTCTGCTCTTGCTGCAGTGGCTCTGTGGCGCCCAACACCACACGAGGCGGTACCCGAGGCCCCTCCCAGCCTTCCGCACAAGGGGTGCCTGGAAACTGATGGAGCCCCAGAAGGCGGAACACCCTCCTGGCTCAGCATTCTTCACGTGTCTTCCTGACCCAGTTTCCGTCCTTTGTGTCAGCGCCATTTTTTTGAGTGGTCACTGGGTCAAATTAGTACCCAGACTCCTGAGAGCAAAGGCCAGGGCACCCTGCTGAAGCCGCATCATGTGAGGGACTGCACTGGCGTGAGCTGGACACAATACAGGTCAACAAGGACTCAAACAGGGACATGGCCATGCACTGGACACTGGCTGGAGGCCCTGGAGACACAGACCAAGTCATCCCTAGAATGACCATGTTTGCTCCTGCAGCACTGAGTGGACTGTGAAGAACGAGATCGGCCATGTTACCAAAGCAGTGGGGGCCTGTGGGGCTCAGGCGGTACAGCGCTTGCTCAGCACACGAGCCCCAGGGACCATGGCAGGGCCAGAGAGGCCAAGGTTCTGGCCCGTGGGGAGCTGTTTCTTACTGGCTTCCAGCCCAAGGCCTGAGGCGGCTGTGCTCCCATGAAGGGGTGGACAGACACCAGCCTGGTGCTCAGCTCAGTCAAGCAAGCACTGCACTTGGGGCAGGACAGGGAACGCGATGGCCAGCGTGTGAGCTATAGGGACACTCCTGAGACTGCTGCATCAGGCTGCGGGTGACTTTGCAGAGACCCGCAATCAGGCTGCAGGTGATGTCACAGGGACTTACCGTCTCGGGGTCTTCCAGGGATTCATCCAGCTCCGCATAGGTCATGATGGTATATCCCTTGCACACTCTCCACATCATTTTCTCAAATGCTTCAATTTTTCCTTGGTGAATCAAGCCCGACACGAACCTGGTGGACAAGCAGTAGAACTGTGGCAGCTGATGGCAGGGGGTGCCTGGCTGTGTGTGTGGGGGCTGGCTGTGGGGGCCGCAACAGAAAATGTGCGGGACTGGGAACGTGAGGTGGGAAGCTGTCTTTCCGATCTGCAGCTAAGCTGCAACAAGGAGAAAATCTTGGGCTCCAAAGACAAAACATGCCGGCAGCTCCCTTGCTGCATGACACCCACCAGGTGCTAAGGCCCTGGCTCCATGCTGAGGCTTCCTGCCCATAGGCCATGAGTGAGGGAGACAAGAATCCAGCTGTGCAGCGCTGCATGGACAAGTGCCCCTGGGCATGTGCAGCCAAAGCACTGAATCCTGCCAGCTGGGGTGTAAATTCACATGGCTCCCAAAAAACAAAAACAAAAAACACCTGATGTCAAAACAGGGGAACATGAAGATACATTGTCTCTCTATCCTCAATCCAAATCTCACTGGATGTCTTTCGATGAGGAGGTGGGGAATGCAAGCTGATTACAAAAAGAAAAAAGGTCATAGCAGGAAACAGCGCAGTGGAAGAGTGCATGGCTGAAACGAGCCGGCGCCAGGTCAATCTGCAGTATCTGCAGCAAAATAAAGTCAACCACACATAGAAAGGAGCTGCTCAATCAGTGAGTAGAAAAAACATACGGTAGCAGAGCACCTGCGAACCCACCTATGATCCCAGTCCATGACCCCTGCCTGTGACCCCCCCATCTCATAACTCCCTGACCCCAACCCATGACTCCCGCCTGGAACCCCTGTCCAATGACCCCAGCCAGCTCCCTGGGGCAGGAGCAACACAAGGTCACCATCCACTGAATCTTGGAAATAAACAGGACCCTGCAAGTGCAGCTAAGGCCTAGCTTGACGCAAGCTAGTCTGGGCTCATCGACCTGCCATCACTCCTTTCTAACACACCAGGGGCTTCCCATCATAGGCACTGCCAGTGCCAGCTGGGCACGGGCTTGGCAGAGGCAGGGTACACAACAGACACCCGCTTTGAGTCACCTACCCCAGTTTTGCTCCCAGCCGCTGCATGCTGTTGTAGTCCAACAGAGACTCGTTCTCCAAGGTGGGGAACTCCTCATAAGTGGGTTCAAACTAGAAACACAAAGACCAAATATGTCCCGAGAAAAGTGACGCCCCCCCAAAGCCAGGGGTGTCTGAGCTCAGTGTGAAGAAGTGGCTGCTGAGGCTGAGATGCACTCAGCTCTGGAGAAGCCCTTCACGTGAACTGCTCGAAGACAGTCACAAAAAAAGGAGTGTTAAACCAGGGCATGCCCTGATTCAAATAGAGAGGCGCAACCACGTTCAGAACATAGCGACTTCCGGTGCTCAGCTCAGCGTGGTCTCGCCAAGCAGCCAAGCACACAGGCCTGGAAACGCTGCTCTAACACTGAGTGCATCAGCGGGTACGACCCCAGCACTCTGAGTTCCAAGCACTTGTGGCCCCAGCCGTGGGGATTGGGAAGGACGAACTGCAGGAAAACTGCTTGTCTCTGTAGTGACGGGGTCTTGGCTGAGACCCTTGACCCTTGGCTCATGCCTAGAATCCCGGCACTCGAAAGGCCACAGCAAGAGGGTCAAGGCTAGGCTGGGCTACACGGTCAGCCCTAGTTTTGAAAAAAGTGGGCTGGGATATGGCTCCTCGGTGGACTGCTTCCCAGCATGCACCAGGTCCTGGGCTGGGTCCCCAGCACCACACCATACCCAACACTTAGGAGCAGGCGTAGAAAGATCCGAGTTAAGATCATCCCTGGCTCTGAGGGAGCTCGGGGCACTGGGGATGCAGCTGGTGACAGGGAGCTCGGGGTGCTGAGGATGCAGCTGGTGACAGGGAGCTCGGGGCGCTGGGGATGCAGCTGGTGACAGGGAGCTCGGGGTGCTGAGGATGCAGCTGGTGACAGGGAGCTCGGGGTGCTGGGGATGCAGCTGGTGACAGGGAGCTGGGGCGCTGGGGATGCAGCTGGTGACAGGGAGCTGGGGCGCTGGGGATGCAGCTGGTGACAGGGAGCTGGGGTGCTGAGGATGCAGCTGGTGAGAGGGAGCTGGGGTGCTGGGGATGCAGCTGGTGAGAGGGAGCTGGGGTGCTGGGGATGCAGCTGGTGACAGGGAGCTGGGGTGCTAGGGATGCAGCTGGTGGGCGCCTGCCTAGCACGCAGGAGCGCTGGGCTCCATCCAGGGCCACATAAACTGGACACACCCGAGCCAGAGACACACGAAGCCCTCTCTTGGGGGGGTACAAATGGCTGACATGCCCACCTCAGATACACCCAGATGGGAACAAGATGATCACCCCCTCCCCCACATCTGAGGGTGCTGCACCTCGACACTGCGCTTCACAAAGGTCTTGGTCACGCGCAGCATGTGTGTGTACTCGATCAGCTCCAGCAGGTTCTTCCTCAGCTTCTCCTTGTTCTTGGTGACTTCCCGGAGCTCCACCTCCAGCTTCTGCAGCTGCTCCTGCGGGACGGTGATGGGGATGGCCATCGCTGGCAGTGCCCAGGACACTCTCAACCCTCCCCGCAGCACAGCCTGGGAGAGAGCCCAGCAGCAGGGCGCCTGCTCACCAACCAGGTGATCTGAGTTCGATCCCCAGAAGTCCACACAGTGGAAGGACAGAGCTGACACCCACAGGCCGTCCATCCCCTCACTGCAAGGCTACACATCCCTCTTTCCAAACACGCCTCCTCATCTCTAGCTGAAGCTTTGCCTTGTTTGCGCTCAACAAACGCCTGAGGGAGAACCTCTTGGGCCCTGTAGCCTCATCATTGCTCAGGACACCATGCAGCACCCACACTCGCTGGCCTGATCAGAACTCTAAACAGTCACCACTGTGTCAGGATCGCATCACAGTCAACCCACCCGGCAGGCCAAACCAGCCACTGCTCCCGCCCAGAGGAGCCCCGCCCCCAGCCCACTAGACACCATGGTCGCTCGGATGCACGACAGCTCCCACAGGTCATGAAGCTTACAATACAGGCACTGGGCGCTTGCTGCCCATCTGGGCCCAAACACAGGATGGGGCCGGGCGTGCTAAGGGCCAGGCATGCTAAGGGCCAGGCAATCCCAGGATCTCTGTCCAGCAGCCCTGGGAAGGGAACATGTCATCCACAGGTCAAGCTGAGCACGGTGAGGGCCGCAGGGTGGCCAGACATAGGCTTAACATTCAGGTCAGGGCTTGGGCAGAAAAACCTCAGGAGGCAGCAGGCGGCCCCAAGCGCCTCTCAGGAGCTACTCACCTGCATTTCCAGAACTTGCTTGAGAGGTGGCGCGGGAGGACTGGCCTCTCCCTCGGGCAGGGGGATGTTAGCTCTGGTAATCTCCTGCACCAGGTACACTGCGAAAACAAACTGAGAATCAGCAGGAAGCCCGGTGGGAGGGATGTCTGGCAGCTGACTCCAGCGGATCCCTGAGGCTCAGACTAAACTGCCCGGGAGCCAAACAGTGGCAGGATCAATGCTGGCCCAGACAAAAACCACTAAGGTGTCCCCAGCTGCGTTCATTCTAAAACCCTGAGCTCAAACATTCCAGGTCCAGCACCTGGACAATGAGGGGACGGTGAGGGACACTTGGGGGCTGCAGTTCCACCGCCGTCCCCAGAGGTGGCAGGCTGGCTTCTCTGCAGAGCCTCTCAGGAGCGAGACATAAGCTACCAAGAAAATCTCCACCTTGAGGCCCGAGGGGCCCCAGTGGATCTTGGGGCTCCTTGCATGGCTCTGAGGCCCAAGTGCAAACTATATTTGAGAACTGCAGGAAGAACCAGGTTGCTGGCTTCAGCTCGTACTTTTGAGTCCTTGTCTTTGGGAGGAGAGTACCTCACAGTCACAGCCAAGTGCAGATTTGGGGAGCAGGAAGGAAAGAGAAAAGGGAAGGAGGGGAAAGGTTGCCAAAAGCAGCATTAGATTTAAGAGAGTTCTAGAAATAGATGCAACTTGTATAAACTGATTTCAGCTGAAATCAAGGGTTCCTTTATTCTAAAGTCTGAGTTGGATCTTTTTAAGAGGCTGCTGAGGATGGACCCCGGGTCTTGCAATGCTAAGGAGTTCACCCAGAGCCACAGCCCGGGTCTTGCCATGTGCATCACAGTGTGGTCAGGATCCCCGGACCAGTGTACTATGCGGCCCGACCCTCATTCCACACGTACAGTCTATCAATAACCTGCATCTGTGGCCCAGAGGGATGGGATGCGCTCTACCACACAACCCCAAAGGTAGTGAGGACCCTGAACCAAATCCGCAAGGATTCCAAGAGCTGTCAATGTGAAAGATCCCTGGCTAAAGGCCAGGTGAGGTGGCTCCTGTCTGCACCCCCAGCGCTTGGGAAAGGACACAGGAGGATCAGTTACTCAGGACTAGCCTGGGTTACACGCCAAGTTAGAAGCCTGCCTGGGCTATATGAGATCCTGCCTTCTCTCCCCCCTCCTCCAAAAAAGAGAAAAATCCCAAGGGCTGGAAAGATAGTTAAGGAGTTAAGATTCTACTTCACAGACAGAAGGACCTAAGTTCAGATCCAGATCCCACATGAAAAAAACATCAGGTGGAAATGACAGTGGCCTGCACTGCCAGCTCTGGCGGGCAAAGCCCAGGAAACCCCAGAGCAAAGCAAAAAGGAGGTAGACACAATCCAGGAGGATTCCCCAAGTCACTCTTGGGCTTTCACAACAGGCATCCATAGTACCCTCTAACACACACACACATACACACACACATAAATAAATTTTAAATTCAATAAAAATCCCAAGTAATAAACAGCAATCAAAATATTCAAAAGTCAGACTTTCTCCCCACAGAATGTTTTGGGTTCAGAGCTTACAGACTGTAGAGATAAAAGAAGTCCTGTGGGTGACCACCTGTTAACCGTTAGCCAAAGAGCAGAGATCTGACCCATCTGCAAGGGAACTATGAGAACACACGGTGTTCACGCCGCCCACCTGCCATTCCCTGCCCACCTTGCTCCTCGACAGAGTTTTAAATGAAGTAGCCTATAAACTTGTGCACAGTGATTTTAAGTCATCAAAAAAACAAAAACACAAAAAACCACAAGAGCTTGGCTGGCTGCATCCTATCTGGGACCACGACCAGCTTGCTGAGGCTTGCTGGGGACCACTGAGGGCTGCAGTTCACGCACAAGAAAGAGAATTAGCTCGGAGTCAGGTAACAAGGTTACCTGACCATTATATAAGTCCTTACTTTTATAGAAAAGGAAAACCTGTGAAACACAAGCCAACACTCCTGACGCTGTGACTGCTCTGAACAGCGAGAATGCGAGCAACTTTTCCCTTTTCTGTCCACATATCCCAAAAGAAACAGGTTTTCTTATAGTTTCTCCGATTTTTTTAAAATTTATTCAATTGTGCACCTGTGCGTGTGCGTGTGCGTATGTGTGTAGAACCACGGGCAAATTCGGGAACCACCACAGACCACCTCCACATCCTCCTTGTTTACTGTACCCCGGGATTCACAGGCTCCGCCCTACCAGGACCAGAAATGCAGGCCGCCTCTGTTTCTGCCGGGCGTCTATACGTGGGGTCTAGGATCTGAACTCAGGACCTTCCACCTGCAAGGCAGAGGCTTAATCTCTGAGCCACCTCTCCAGCCCCAGTTTCTCTGATTATTAAAGGGAAAATAAACTTACCCAATATTCGCTCAAGTTCTTCACATCTCTTCACCTCACCAACGAATTTTCTTTGAAAAGAACTTACATTCTGGTTGAGCTGAGAAGAGGAAGAATTTTTGACTTTAAGTTTTTTTTTTTTTAATTATTTATTCAATTGTGTGTGTGTATGTGTGCGTGTATGTAAGTGTAGAAACAAGGGTGAATTCGGGAACCATCATGGACTGCTTCTACCTCCTCTTTTGCTCTGCCCCGGGATTCACAGGCTCCGCCCACCAGGACCAGAAACGCAGGCCTCCCCCGCTTCTGCCCTGCGTTTGTATGTGGGATCTGGGATCTAAACTCAGGACCCCCTGCTTGCAAAGCAGAGGCCTAACCCCTGAGCCATCTCTTCAGCCCTAATTTTAGTTTCTAAAGACTAGGTTTATTTTTATGTATCTTATTACCTAAAAACCATTATTGAAATTAAACTCAGACCCCTACATACTCTGCTACTAAGCTAAAATAAAAGTATTTAAGGAAGTGGAGGTAGGAAGATCAGACAGTCAAGGTCTGGCATGACATTGAATTTGATAAGGAAAAAAGAAGTTCAGAGTCACTGTCAGCCTGGGCTGCAAGAGACTCGGCCCCTTACAAACCAACAAAAAAGCAGATTAAATTCTAAGTGAAAGTTAAAGGGTTAATAACATCTTCTTAATGAAATCATGCAAGATAATCATCTTGGGCTGGTGAGATGGCTCAGCAGGTCAGGCACCTTAGGGGAAACCTCATAACCTGAGTTCAATCCCGAGAAGCCCACACAGTAGGAGAGAATTGACTTCCCAAAGTTGCCCTCTGACCTCCAGTCCTGCACAGGGCATGCATGTGTGCTATCTCTCTCTTGCTCAGAAATTAAAAATATTTTTTTTTATTTTATTCAATCGTGCATGTGTGTGTGCGTGCGTGTGTAGAACCACGGGCAAATTCGGGAACCACCATGGACCGCCTCCACCTCCTCCTTGTTTACTCTGCCCCAGGATTCACAGGCTCCGCTCTACCAGGACCAGAAACGCAGGCCGCCCCCGCTTCCACCCGGCGTCTATACATGGGGTCTAGGATCCGAACTCAGGACCTTCTGCCTGCAAGGCAGAGGCTTAACCCCTGAGCCACCTCTCCAGCCCCTCAAAATATTTTTTTAAAAAGGCAAATCACACAATAAAAAAATTAAAAAAAAAAAAAAGGCAAATCATACATGTATCAGATGGTGGCAGAGATCAATGAGATCATTTCTCCATTCAGTGTTCTGACCTGTGAACAGCTAAATGATTAGTAGTGTGGCATAGCACTCTGCCTACAAAACCCTGGATTCCGTTCTG
The DNA here is from genome assembly GCA_023101885.1 of Typhlomys cinereus. NCBI lineage: Eukaryota > Metazoa > Chordata > Mammalia > Rodentia > Platacanthomyidae > Typhlomys > Typhlomys cinereus. Next base: position 820,371 of record JALPQD010000373.1, on the reverse strand, counting down.
TGCGCCCACAGCATGAGTGGCTTCCTGGGAGGCAGGTCCTCTGGGCAGGGCTCCATGTACCCACATGTGCACCGCCTCTCTGGGCTAGGGCTCTGTGGACTCAGTGTGGGCGGAGCTCCTGTGGGCGGGGCTCCGTGTGCTCACACGATGAACTTAGTCTCACAGGAGACAGTGTTGTCCTTCAGCTTTATCACACAGGTCCATGTACAGCTAGCAGCACAATCATACCGACTCTCTGTATCCTAAATGTATTTTCTTTTATTGTTCACATATTACTTTATATTATAGCCTAACTTTAAAAAGTGAGAACATAAAGATGGGAGGTGGACATGCCAGAGAACGTCCAGGGAGAGGAGGAAGGGATAGCTATGACCAAAAAGCACTGTCTACAAGTATGAGATTGTGAAAGAAGAAAAGTATTATTTAAAGGAGACAGTCGCCTTGTTCTTAGTAGAAGCGGCTACATACTACTTTTACACTATTTACTATAACCTTTCACATGGACCGGCATTTAAGGTGAGGACAGCATCCTATCCAGCATTCGTACTGGGAATTCTCAAGCAGACAACCTCAGAGGTGATCGCGCCCACGCGAGACCATGACAAGCTAAGGAAACCACCAAGCCCTGCATGGACCACAAACCATCTATGGCACTGGGAGGGGAACCTCGAGCTGGCCTGAGCCCCGCTTCCCAGCTCCTCAGCTGCAGTCACGGTTCTACTCCCGTCTACTGTGAAGACACCACAAACACACTGCTCTCCACCTGCCACCCCCAGTTGTCACTGGCTTTGGGGGGAGGTTCCATTGAGGGTTTTGGACACCTGAATTCAAAGCTTTGGCTCTAAAATGTCAACATAGATTCCACACTTGGGCTTTGGGAGAACAGACGCCCTGTGCAGCCCAGCCGGGCCTGGCATGGTGCCCAGTTCTAGGCTTTTCACCTATAAGAGCAGTGGAAGGAAGCGCTGGACGCAGGTGCAAGAGGGGGCAGCCCTTAGGACTTAGAAAAGTCAGACACACCCCTGTCCCAGCCCGAGATCTGGACGGCTGTCACCAGAATCCCTCACCAGCCCCGCCCTCTCTTGGGGTTATTAAAACAAATGCCTAAGAAAGCCAAGGTCAGCAAGATCCCTGTTCCCTATTCCGTCAGAGAGTGAGTGTGGGACCCACCGTGGTGACCTTCCATGCCAGCAACCAGGCGGCGCTCCAGGCGGGCACCTTGCTTTTATTTTCCTCCTGCTTTTAGCAAACAGGGGCAGCATTTTTCTCTTCCTTCCACTGACCCATGCTCGAGAAAGGATTTTGAGCGAAGCCTGAGATCACAGGTTGTGGCTGGCACTCAGTGAAACCTGAAACTCCAGCAGTGATTACATTGCCTGTCTCCCCTCCTCCCAAGATCGAGGGGTGATAGGCATCCTGGCCTGAGCCCTAATAGAAAGGAACAAACCGAGCTGAGAGAGAAGGAGTGGGTTTCACTGTGACTGACTGCCGCCAGGCCCTGCGAGTGCCCCTCCCAGTGTGGCACCACACCTATCACCAGTACTGAAGTCCAAGGACCCGGAAAGCCCTGGGCCTTACCAGGGACATGCCTGTCGCTCAGGAATTTCCCAGTGACATTGTTTTCCAGAATGACCGTGGCTACAGCTCATGAGTACAGGTGCTCTGTCTGGCAGCTAAGGCTCCTTCGAGTGGCCCCAGGCAGGTGGCCTGCATCTGACCCTAGCCGAGTTCAATGCCACCCCTTCCTGCCTGGCACACAGTACAGTGTTTACAGGTCACTTTTCAATGGGTGGTTGTTGCAGTCAGCCTGCATGGTTGCTGATAAATGACCATCAGACGGCTTAAGGAACAGGGGCTTTATTTTCTCTTATGATTACTGGTTACAGTTCTCAGTCCAGCTTGGCCCTGGTCCACCAACACCAGGGCTGAAGGAAGTGGCCACATCATCACCACATAATGGCTGAGAGAGGGACAATCCTTACTTTCCAGACCAGCATGTCTGGCCAAGTGTACACAAGGATGCCAACTCTCTCAACCAGCACTCCGTGATTTATTCCAGAGCCTAATCCCATCCACCATAGGCTGGACCTTCCCCACCAGCTGGACAATCTCCTTTGGGTTTGCTCTGGACTTAACCATTAATTCTCAACAAATGTGCCCAGAGCTCAAACCCTGAACTGTCAAGTTGACACCTATGCCTAACTATGAGAGTAGTAAATTTGGAGAACACAGGGCCTTTTGCTGCCAGATGCACACAAGACCCCCTCCCCCCAGCACCAGAGCTGTGACCCAACACAAAGCTCATCCATTCATCCAGCAATCGCCTATGAAAGCCAACAAATGCCGTGTGTGTGCCCCCGCGCTCGCTCTAAGCCTTGGAAAATAAGGAGGAAGCAAGTCAGACGAGGTCCTAGGGTTTGAAAGCCGAGTGGACACGGAGAAACGCACAAACTAGTGTCTCAGTGTGATGATTTCATGTCACACAGACTCGGGACAATCCAGGTCCTCGTCCAGCGAGGAAGGCTCATTGCCATCACCATCATCCTCATTCTCATCACCATTATCATGAACAAGAGTCTCTCTCAACTGCGCTGCTGCAGGGTCCCAGTTTATGTTGACTTCCCGCGCCCTCCCCCAGCGATCCCCAATCTCCTCCTGCACCTCTTCCCACTGCCAGCCTCCAAAGATGCCCGTCAGAGGCCACCTCTCAAAGCGGCCTTCCACGGCCCCCCCTGCGGGGTCGCCCCCGCGCCACCCGGTTACACTCTGCGTCTGCGGGCTCCAGGAGGTTCCCAAAGGCCTTTGCCCGGGTATGTGCCCACCCCCCACCCTGGGCGGAGGCGGAGGCCCGAGCACGGCAAGGGCGGCACCCCCTTCCCCCAGCGCAGCCCGGGTAACCCTCGGGGTGCCTCTCCCGCACCCCTATCGCTCCCGGGGAGCCCCCCTCCCCGCCGCCGAAGCACTCACGTCTCGGAACTGCACCAGGCCCTTCTCGCCCAGCGCGCTGAGGCACTCATAGGCCGTGCCCGCCTGCAGGAAGAGCTGCGCCAGGCACATGCTCTCGCTCCGGAACGGGGAGCCCATGGCCGAGGCGCCCCGGCCGGAGGCCGCTCCCGTCGCCCAGCCTGACACCCGTCCGCCCGCACCATGGGCTCCGCGCCCTGCCCGCTGCTGAGCCGCCGGCGACGCCCCGCCCACCGCCGCGGCGCTTCCGGTCCCGCCCCCGCGGCGCGCGAGGGCCCGCCCGCCGCCCGCCGGCCAATGAGCGACCGGGGCCGCGGCCGCCCGTCACCGGGGCGGGGTCACCTTCGCGCGCGCGCGGCGAGAGCCGTGGGAGCGCGCCCAGGCCTGATGCGCTTTCGTAGCGCTTTTTGCTGCTGTGTGATGCGTCGGTTGTTCGCGAGCGATGCCATCGCCTAGGGCTGGCTTTGAACTCGTGACCTTCCTAACTCGCACTTCCCAGTGCTGGGATTTCAGGCCTTTCCCGCCGCGCCAACAGCCGGAAGGACTTTTTGGGTTTGATTGGCTTTGGTTTTGAGACCCAAGCTGCCTGCAAACTTTCTCGCTAAGTCTGGCTTTGAATTTCTGTCCTGCTCCCACGTTCCCAGGGATGACACCCGAGGTTGTGAGTGCGAGGAGCATGCTAGGCCAGGGCCCTGCCTCCTGCACGCTGGGCCATTGCTCACGCTGTTGTCTCCAGCCCATGGTTTTTTGAGACACAGTCTTTGTAGCTGTTGTGTAAACAGCTACACTCATACAACTATCTGTTCACCCCAAGAGAGAGCTCCAAGACAGGCCAAAGGAAGGAGAGATCAAAGAAAAGCTTCCAAGGCAGTGGCAATCAAAGGTGGTACCAGAAGGCCCACCCCAGCCTGGGTGAGACTCAACAGAGCTCTCTGCTACCAGAAGCATCTAGGAGGATCTTCTCCAGGCTGCTTCAGGGTCTCTCTTCCCCATCTCCCCTTTGTGTGTGCGTGTGTGTGTGTGTGTGTGTGTGTGTGTGTATCAAAAGCACTGTGTGTGCCTGTGGAGGCCCAGAGGTGATTTAGGGAATCATCCTGAATTGCTCTACTTTTTGCTTTGCTCCGGGATTTCCCAGGCTCGAACTTCCAGAGCCAGAAGTGCAGGTCACTATCATTTCTACTCAACATTTTTATGTGGAGTCTGGGATCCCAATTCAGACTTAACTCCTGAACGATCTCTCAGACCCATTCCCCTTTTTGCCCCCTCCTTCTTGGCTAGACAATCTCTCCCAGACTTCCCTGCCCCTTTTCAAACTGCCTTGAGGTGCTTTATCTGGCTGAGCTGGCAGGAGCAGTTCCGCCCCCAGCTGCTATTTACTGTTTTCCACACCTTGGAGGGAGCCCCGCCCCCAAGCTTGGGCCTCGGAGGAACTTTCCGAGTTTAACAAGTTTTTTACATACTGAGGACTAGTTGTTTCTACATCCTCCTTAGCCTGGGGCAAAAAGTCCAAGATGGGCCCAGTGGAAGAAGTGCCATACAACAGCGGCATGAGTGCCCCCACACATTTATATGGGTTACTGGGGATCCAGGCGTGCTAAGCAAGCTCTGGACCAACTAAGCCACATCCTCAGCCTTTTAGGGTGTGTGTGTGTGTGTGTGTCCTGGAGTTTCCCGGGCTCCGCCTTCCAGGACAAGAGTACAGACCACTGCCATACATGAGATCAAGGATCCGAACCTTCCAAGTCAGTTTCCAAGTCAGCAGCTTAACCCCTGATCCATCTCTCCCGCCCGTACAGCTGGACCTTTACAACCCTGTTCTTAGTGTAATTACAGAAGGCTCAGCAGGACCCTAACCAACCTCAGCACCAGCCCCCCCCCCAAGGCCTCCGCCTGTTGTCAATCGGCTTCCCATCCCCCCTCTCGCCCAGACCCCACTGCGCTGGGCTTTCGCAGATGGACGGTGCCTTCGGTCCACGGAACTGTGTGGCCCCTGCGACAAGCTGGCCACACCTCCTCCGCCATCCAGCCGCAGCCAGGTGACCTCCTGGAGGACAGGAGTATCCAGTGCTTGGAGTCTCTGGCTGCTCACTGACACCCTCCCCAGAGGCCACGCCCCCTCCCTTGGCTCAGCCGCACCCACCTCCTTGCTCCTTCCTGCTCCGCCCCCTTGACCTTTTGATTCCTTTGGATTGAACAACCCGGGCCGAAGTCCTCAAAGTTGGCTCGTGGCGGTCGGTGGGGCTCGCTCGCCCCTCCTCGTCCAGACCTGCCGTGGCTCCCCACCGCAGGGCCTCCTCCCCTTTCTCCTCTGGAATCCACTTGTGCGATTGGAATGACCGTTCCACCAGGACTGGGCATGTCTCAGCTGGCCCAGTACCCAAGTGGCAGGTCAACACATTTTTACTGCCAGACCCTCCCCTTTTCCCCATCCTTTCCAGTAGTTCTTTTTTTTTTTTTAACTTTATTACTTTAGTGTAGGCGTTGCGGTTCACCTACAAGTTGCTAATAAGGTCACAACAAAACGGCTTTTGAGAACAAAAGGTTTTATTCTAGTTACTGTTGGTTTTTCTTAGTCCAGCCTGACAACAGAATTCATGCAGCACCAGGAGCTGAGGGTACTGGGCACACCATATCCATTGCTGAGAGAGGGGCTGGCCGGGTCTTCCCCATTAGACAATCTCTTGCAGGCTTGCTCAGGGTTCAACTCCTAATTCTTTATCCAATGTATCCAGAGCTGGAGCCCTCGATGGCCAAATTATCACCTGGGGCTAATATGCCATGATGTATGATGCATGCGGGGTGTGCGTGTGCTACGGCACATGGGGAGGTTGGGGGGACAACCGGTGACAGTTATTTCTCTCCTACCTTTCCCTGGGTAAACTGATTTTTGTGGGTCCTCTATCTGTGCCACACGCCCTTCGCCCACTAAGCCGGCTCACCACCCCGCCCCCAGGAGGAATCTTTTTATCAGAAGACAGCGGTCAGCCTCTGTAGGGTACCTGTTCCCCAACCAGAGACCCCAAAATGCAGAGGAGGGAGCTGGGCTGGGGGTGTTGGATCCCTTCCACATAACCTCTGCCCAGGGAGTTCAGGGCTAGCCTGGGCTACACGAGTAGAGATAGAGGCTAAACCCCTAAGCCATCTCTCCACCCCAAAATATGTGTATTTTTAAAAAGCATGTCCTAATCCTTTCTCTGACTATGTAATCCATCTATACAAACATGCAACTTAAAGAAAGGTCTGGCATAAATAAAAAACCCCTACTTTGGGCATATGGGGTCACAGACACACGGCTGAGCTCAATCCCTCAGCCTGGCAGCAGTGAGATGCTCAGCTGGTGTTTACTTCCAACATCTGGAGAAATGATTTGCATCCACAGGATCCTCAGGAAGGCTTTTCTAGGAAAATCAAACCTCTTGCTTATCAGGTGCTGCTGAGAGGCAAGCCTGTGTCTGTGTGTCTACCCGGGAAGAGGCTGTGATCCCTGGAGACTTAGGGGCAGCGGGCAGCGCAGCACCGGGCTCTGCAGCGTCCTGTCCAGGGGCTGATGAGAAGCGAGGCCAGCAGCAGGAGCAAGGCCAGCAGCAAGCCCTTGGCCACACACTGGGGGTAGGGCTCCCCTGAAAAATACCGAGAGCTCACTGGCCAGCAGCCCCTCTGGTCAGACCGCGCATGGAGGTCCTCTCTCAGCACGTGCGCAGCATTACATTTTGCTTTTCTTTTTCAGCCTTTCTCTGTGTCTTCAGGTTTTGGTGACATTTACATGCATTTAATTTTTTTTTTAATAACTGACTTTAACTTTGTTGTATTTGTATGTGTGTGTCAGAGGGCACTGTGTATCCTTGTGGAGGACCAAGGACGACTTCCGGAATCATCCTGGATTGCTTCTACCTCCCTTTTGCTTCCTCCTGAAATTTCCCAGGCTCCGCCCACCAAGGCCAGAAGTTCAGGCTGCTACCATTTCAGCCCGGTCTTTTTTGTATGGGACCTGGGATCTGAACTCAGGACCTTCTGCTTGGGAGGCAGAGTCTTAACCCCTGAGTCATCTCTCCAGCCCCATTTCTTAACATTTTTCAATGACAGAACACACAAGCATGCAGACAGCGCAGGACCTACCTTGGTAATGCCGGGTCAGTGGGTATAGAAGCTGGGGCCAGCACACCTCGTTCCTACTACAGTCGTACTCCGTGAAATTGATCTGGAACCTGCAAGGGAAACATGGGCACGGATCCCACTTTCCAATATATATATTTTCCTGCTTCCTCCCTTCCTCAGCTGTTACCTGGTTGGGGGGCGGGGCAGCTGAGCCGGGATTTTAATGAACTGTACTGAGGCACTGATTGGGAGAAGGCTGGCCTTCTCCTCACAGGTGAGCCCACATTGGTACTGCCAAGTCATTGTGGAGAACCTAGGAAAGATTGCAAGGTACGCTCATTCACTGCAGGCCTGCTCAGGACACTAGAGGATGCAATGGATTTTCGAGTACCTGTCAGCCAGCCCCAGTGAGCAGCTCTGTCCTTTCCCACCCTGTCTCTGTATACCTGTGCCTTTTAATTTAATGTGTGTATACGCCTCAATACACATGTGGCAGAAGACAACTCTGTGGAGTTGATTCTCTCCTTCCACCTTTACATGGGTTCTGGGGATCAAATTCAGGTCACTAGGCTTGTGCGGCAAACTCTGTGCTTCTAAAGGGCGCCTGTTTGTCCCAAGCAGGTCCATACATTGAGTCACACGGCGGAGCACAGCCCAGTGGTAAACTCGCTGGCTCAGTGGGCAGGGCTCTGCCTTTCCTCCCGGACACTGGCCAGATCAGCTCTGTGATGAAGCGAGTTTGATGGTTAGCATCTATCATGGGTGCCCACCCAGCATCCCCGCTGTTCTGATATCTGCACCCCAATGCTGCCTCAGGGACTACTACTCTCTGTTCAGCTGGCCTGCATCCCCCGTGCCTGCAAATTAGAACTGACCATCCTGGGCTTAGCGACGGATTCATGAGAAGCACATGACTGTAACCCGTGGAGGTCCAGCCCTCCTGGGAGAGCCCCCCCTCCCCGTTCCCTGGTGACCCTGGTGTGGTCAGCAGGGTGGCTGACTTGCTGCAGCCTGTTTCTGAGATCCTGAAAGGGCTGTTCTGACCTCAGGCCACCTCAGGAGCAAGGGGGGCCACAGGATAGGAGAGCCCCTTGGCACGCTCTCGGCAGCTCTCCTCCTTGCTAATGGAACCTTGTCACTTAACAAAGATGCGACCCAGAGCGTACAGGCGATGTTGCCAGTTCACAGATCAGGAGAATCAAGTCAGTGCCCGAGGTCACACTCACCCCTCTCCCCTCTGTCCACAGAGTCTCTAACCACGGGTGACATTCCCACACCCACATGCTGTCATGTATGGACTCAAAACATCCTCGGCTCCACGCGGCCACTTATTGGCCCCCTCTCTCCCTGAAGGACTTTGCAGAAGGACCACAAGAGGGCTCAGCAGGTCAAAGGCATTTGTGGCTAAGACTGAAGACCTGGGTTCCATCCCCAGAACCCACATGGTAGAAGGAAAGAACAGACTTCATAGTGTTGTCCCCTGATCTCCACACCTGTGACTGCACACGCACGCATGCATGCGCACACGCACAAAGTTAATGATAAAAAGGAGAACAGTGAAGAGCATCCTACACGAGCTTCAGGAACCCTGGTGAAGCAACAGGTTCTGCCCCGCACAGTCCCAACAGTTCCCTGCAGGGACAGAGTCCACCCTGGAACACTCCTGCTCTCTGGAGGCCTTGGCCTGCAGCTCTCGCTCGGGTGAGGGGTGCACGCCTCACCTCATCTCCATGCCGAGGATCTCCTGCTGAGCCACCCCTTCCACAGCGCCGGCATCAGTGACAAGGACCCGGATGCTGAGGTGGGTGGGGAGGTCGGGGCAGACGCCATCTACAAGGCTCTCAGACGGGCCGGTGCCCGGAAGGTCGGGTTGGACATCTGTTGAAGAGCAAGCGGCTCAATGGCGTCTGTCCGAAGCGCACCTAGGAAGTGGGCTGGACAGAGTCCAGAGCACCGTTTCCCTCCCACTGTCCCCACCTGTCGCCCCACCACTGTGAGACCTCTCAGAGTCCACAGAGCAAGAGCAGGTGCTCAGCACCAATGTGGCATCTAGAACATTCCCCGGCATAGCAAATCAGACATAGAAAAAGCCCCAACCCTTATAATCAAACCATATTCTAGTGTGGGCATCGCAGCCCTCCACAGAACCCTGGAACGTATGTATGGACGGTACCAGCTGCAGCAACCGCCCAGAGCCACCGATAAAAAGTGGTTTCTCAGTGTGTGACCACCTGATGTGGGGGGCTGGGGGGCTGTGCCTGCTGTACAAAGATGCAAACCAGAGTGTGATTGCCCGGATCCCACGTAAAACTCTCGGTGGGGGTGGCAGCCCACTTATAATTCATGCATGTACGCACACACACACACAGGTACACATGGATACATATGCAGGCACCCCCACATGCACACAGGTGCACAGTACACACATATAGAAACATGCATTCATAAATGCATGCACTCCATACACGCACACGGGTTCATGGCACACACACAGCTGAACATGCAAACACACACACACACAGGAAAAGAAAAGACATTTAAAATCTATGTCAACAACTCCGGTTTGCCTGGGTTAGACTGATAAAAAGTAACTTCCTAGCGTGGCCTCCGCCTGGGTATAACCGGAAGGAACTGACACCAAGCAGAGGGCTTTTTCTTTTGTTTTGTTGGTGGAGCTGGGGATCACCCCCACACTGAAGACAGCACACTTTCATGAAGCCCCACATCACCCCACCAGAATGCCTATGTGATCCCATGGCACCCCTACTTTGAACCCAGGAATTTGCTTTCTTGCTCCATCAGCTTGCCAGCCCTGGGCCTTGTGCAGAAATGGAGTCATGTGATCTAGAACTTTGGGGTCTGGGCTCCCTTCATCAACCCCAGGATGTTCTCAGCTGCTTTTCTTTAATTAACAGTGTGATGTCTATAGAGGACAAGGTCAAGGTGAACTCTTAAAAGCCACCATATCAATGGAAAGCAGGTATATTTATTCATTAATTTTAATGATTTTTTTACATGATTTCACCCTTTATTAAAAATGAAAGCCAATTTGAAAAAAAAAAAAACAACCATCATACCAAGGGGGAGTGGGTGGTAGAGACTGGACCACACCTTCCAGTCTCGCTTCACATGCTTTCTGCCTTTTAATGTTTTAATTAATTAGAGAAAAGAGAGAAGGTGTACACACACGCAAACACACACACACAAGCCATGGTGCACAGGTGGAGGTCAGAGGACAACTTTGGGGTGTCGGTTCTCTCCTTCCGCCACGTGGGCTCGTGGGGATCCAACTCAGGTTGTAAGTTTACAGGCAGGTGCCTCAGCTCCTGAACTATCTCACCTCTTTCTCTTTTCTTTTTAATTTTATTTATTTGAGGATAGCAGATGTGTATAGGCCAAGCACACATATGGAGGCCAGAGGCAACTTTAAGTTGGATCTGTCCTTCCACTATGCGGGCTCCAGAGGGCAAATTCCAGTCTCCTCGTTCACACACAAGGCCTTCCCCTGCTGGGCCATCTTGCGGGCTCCACTTGGGCTTTCTTTCACAAAGATTATTCATGAAAATTCATGGGAAATTAAAAAAAAAAAAAAAAAAACTCCCCAAGGGAAGACAAGAAGCCCTTGTTGCCTGCAGAGGAAACCCCATACCAAATGTCTGGTTAAGCGGGCCAAGGAGCAAACAAAACCCATCCGCAAACCTGGGCAATCCCAGAGTAAAGCAAGAAGGAAGTAGAAGAAATCCAGGATGATTCCTGAAGCCACCCTTGGTCCTCCACAGGGACACACAGTGCCCTCTGACACACATGCACACACACACACACACACACACACACACACACACACACACACACACACACACGCACGCAGAAATAATATCCGCATGGTTGCGCAGTCTGGACAGCTCCCAGTGACTCACGAATGACTTCCAGCCAACCATCAGGCAGAGCTCCAGGATCCGAGTTGCCCCTCATTGCCACGTGCGTTGCTCGTATCAAGGACTCGAATCTTCCAATGACTCTCTCTCTGCAAGACAGAAAGACTTGGGGGCTGGAGAGGTGGCTCAGGGGTTAAGCCTCTGCCGGGCAGGTGGAAGGTCCCTGAGTTCAGATCCTAAATCCCACGTGTAAATGCCGGGCGGAAGCGGGGGCGGCCTGCGTTTCTGGTCCTGGTAGGGCAGAGCCTGTGAATCCTGGGGCAGAGTAAACAAGGAGGAGGTGGAGGCGGTCCATGGTGGTTCCCGAATTTGCCCATGGTTCTACACACACACACAAATACACGCGCGCACACACACACAATTGAATAAATATTAATAAAAAAAAAAAAAGACAGAAAGACTTGTCTCAGCTTCAGCCAGCAAGGCTTGTTCTGGACCCCTCCTTCCACGCAAGGAGCCCAAGGACCTGGCATTGAGAAGTGCTAGACTCTTCCTCCTCCCTGAGGTCCCCGTGCAGCTGGGGGAGGGCACCCGGAAGCACCTTCGACATCAGCTTGAGAGGGTCGAAAATTATCCTGACATCACAGGTTTTACCCAGTGTTGCAAAACTTGGGAGGAAAGAGGATGCTCTGGGGATCCCCAGGCGCTGCTGTCCAGGACTAGAACAATAGACAGGCTGCCATGGGCTCTGGGGATAAAACTTCATGGTCTTGCTTGCATAACAAGCACATTTCTGCACCGCTGTATGAAGGGAGCTCAGCTGAGCCAGGGATGGCTTTAGCACTGGGAAGTGGAGGCAGGAGGATGAGGAAAACAAGCAAAAAGGAAGCATCTCACCTGAGCTCAGTACAATTCTCGTTAATCCCAACTTCCAGGAGACACCCAGAGAGCCAATTCTCTCCAAATAAAATAGGCTTGAGAGTAGCAGATGCACACAAACCCCTTCCCTCTGCAACAAAGAGAGGAGCTTCTCACTGCTTTGCTAAGGTAAGATGTACTTCAAGGATTTTCCCGCGGAATACAGAGAGACTAGGAAGGACCTGCACTTGCTCGGTGGTGAGGTGGGAGGTACAGAGAGCAGCTTGCTCCACGGTGGGATTTTGACTCAAACAACTGCTACTTATTTTATAATTTTTGAGACATGTTTCTCTTAGCCAAGGCTGGCCACAAACTCACTATGTAGCCAAGGGTGACCCTGAATCTTGGATCCTCCAGCCTCCACCCCCCAAGCGTGAGGATGAAAGGCGTGCGTCATCACACCTGCTTGAAAGAGATGATAGACAGACAGACGGATCAATAAGTAGTTATATGGATACATAAATAAATAAATGGTAGATTAACATGATTAGATGGGTAGATAACAATAATAGATAAATGACAGAGACAGACAGATGCAGATAAATGATAGGTAGGTGCACAGATGATGGATTGACAGATGATGGATGGATTGATAAATGATAGACAGATCAATAGAGATAGACAGCAGATACATAAATACATGGTAGGCAGTTGATACAAAGACAGGGGATAGATGATTGGCAGACAATAAAGAGACAGACAGTAGATAGTAAGCAGAGTTTCAGTTTTCAAAAACTAAAGTTCCGGTCACCCCAATCCTTTCAAAGCAAGGCACCTCTCTGCATCAGGGATTGGGAATCTGTTGCTTCTGAAACTTCCATGACTACACAGGAAGTGATCTCAGCGCACACTGGGCCAGGAGCGAGACCATGTGCCTGAGCAAGCTCCTGCCCAAGCTGCTGGTGCGCGCCTGGCAATGCACACGCTGCGTGTCGTGTGCTCCACCAAGCAGGCTACACGTCCCCTAGGGGATCACCTGGCCCCTTGAGAATACCGAGCCCCAGTACCTGGCTGCCAAAGGTGGAGCGCCGTGACTTCCGTCCCGTTGGCATGCAGCGCTCGCACGGGCTTGCCAAGCTGGTAACCTAGAGAACAGATACGGGTGGGCGTGGGCAGGTGAGATGGTCCAGAGGGAAGACAGAAGTGACCTCTCTGAGTTGTCCTCTTCCACACGTCCACCTTGGCTCATGAGTGGACAAAAGAGATGAATGTTAAAGAGAAAAATTAAAGCGACCAGTGATGGCACGAGAGGCGTGCACGCCTTCTGTTGCGCTGTGTGCGCATTTGCTATCCTGGCGCTCAGAAGATGGAAACAGAGGCAGGAGGATCAGAAGTTTGTGGGCAGCCTGGGGTGCAGTGAGTTGCTTCTCAAAGATGTGCCCCGAGAAAGCCTGGCATCTTCATTTTTTTTGTCTGTTTTTTTCTCCAGGGCTTAGACTAGAACCCAGGACCTCCCACAAGCTGGGCAGCCGCCCCATGACTGAGCTACACCTAGCCCCTGGCTTTTTTGTTTGTTTGGTGTGTGTGTGTGTGCGTGTGTGTACAAGAGGACACTTGAGTATGTGTGTGCCTGTGGAGGCCCAAGGATGCCACTGGGAATCATCCTGGATGGCTCCACCTCCTTATCACTTTCCTCTGGGGTTTCCCAGGCTCCGCCTTCCAGGGCCAGAAATGCAGGCCTTGCCAGTTCCCTTGAACATTTTATGTGGGATCTGGGGATCTGAACTCAGGTCCTTTTGCTTGCAGAGCAAAGTGTTAATCCCTGAGCCACCCCTTGCTTGTAACTGAAGAGGATACTCTTGGATTTTTTGTTTTGTTTTGTTTGGGACTTTGTCTGAGGCAGGGTTTCACATAGTCCAGGCTGCTTCAAAGTCAATATGTAGGTGAGGATGACCTTGGACTCCTGATCCTTCTGCCCCCCTACCCTCCCCAAGAGCTGGGATCAGAGGTATGCGGCACCACATCTGGTTTATGTGGAGCTGGGGGTGGCACCTGGGACTTCATGCCAGGCCAGCACCCACCAACCGAGCCGTCCCCAGCTTCATCTATGTGACTTCTGAAACATGGTTGAGAATCAAATCTATAAAGTCCAAAGTGGGCAAGAGGCCAACTCTCCCACGGACATGGACTCAGCCTGGAAGCCAGGGAGAGCACATGCAAAGAGTTGCAGGCTGATCCTGCAGCTCGCAGGAAGTTGGAGTCAAACCACCTCAAGGGGGTCGCACTGACATGTAGGCCCTCCCTCTGGTCGCCACGCATCTGGCTGACACCCATCTTCTCAGCCCAACCTGGACCACCAGCCTCTGCCAGGACAGAGTCCCATGTGCAGCAAAGCCTGGGGCGGGGTCCAGTGGGCAACGGTAGCCTGGCATGAAATGCTGCATTCCATACCCAGCATCAAGTAAACTAGGGGGCAAACACCTGCCACTCCAGCACGCAGCAGAGGCAGGAGGATGAGAGCCTCGAAGTCATCCTTGGCGCACAGTGAGTTTAGCGCTAGCCTGGGATACGGGAGACCCCGGCCTGCAGGCAGTGTAACCACCCCCCCCCCCGGGCTGCCGGAGACTGGCCTGCAGTCTAGCAGCCCCCTAGCTGTACTGCAGTCAGGAGAAACTGCCTGGAGTTGAATCTGTTCATACAGTGACTGTCACCATCTTCTTACCTGGATTACCAGAAGATTCCCTTTCGTGGCCACTGTCATGGCTTATAAACTTCACTGTAAATCTCTGTGTTAGTATGCCTAGAAATAGATCAAAAGAAAGACAACACAAACCATCTTCACTGGGAAGAGAAAGAACCCCCAGGAATGTTGGGGTCACCTGCAATCCCAGCACTTGAGACGCTGAGGCAGGAGGATTGCCTTGAGCTTGAAGTCAGGCTGAGCCACATAGCAAGATACTATTAAAAAACAGCAAAAGGGCTGGAGAGATGGTTCAGGGGTTAAGCCTCTGCCTCACAAGCAGAAGGTCCTGAGTTCGGGTCCCAGATCCCAGGTAAAAACACCAGGTAGAAGTAGCTACCGCTGAACTTCTGACCCTGGAAGGTAGAGCCTGGAAAAACCCAGAACAAAGCAATAGGGAAGTACAGCAATCCAGGATGATTCTAGAAATCACCCTTGGGCCTTCACAGAAACACACAGTGCCCTCTTCTAAACATACCCACACACAGGTACATATGCCCACCTATACAGGCAAAAAAAAAAGGCAGAAAAGACATGACTTTGGTTTACGTTCTATAATAGTTAGGCACAGGTGTCAACTTGACAGTTGAGGGTTTGAGCTCCGGGCACGTTTGTAGAGAATTAATGGTTGAGTTAAGCTCAGAGCAAACCTGCAAGAGATTGTCTAACTGATGAGGAAGGTCCAACCCATGGTGGGTGGGACTAGACTCAGGAATAAAATACAGAGAGCTGGTTGAGAGAGTTGACATCCTTTTGTACACTTGGCCAGACATGCTGGTCTGGCAAGTAAGGATCGTCCCTCTCTCAGCCATTACGTAGAGATGGTGTGGCCAGTGCCCTCGGCCCTGGTGTTGGTGCATGCTCTCCCATCAAGAATTGTAACCGGACTGTGGTAAGGAAATAAACCCCTTATTCCCCTAAGCTGTGTGATGGTCATTTATCAGCACCATGCAGGCAACTGCAACACATACCAGCTAACCTTGAACTCACCATGTAGCCCAGGTTGGCCTCAGTCATAACGGCTCTTGCCTCAGCCTCCCCAGTATGGGGATGGCAGGTGTGAGCTACACGGGAATCTAGTAAAAGCTACTGTCCTTCGGTTCCATTACAGACATGCCACACAGGCCTGGTTCATTTGCTCGAGGTAACTGTGAAGGTCTTCGGGGAAACTCCTCAAGCCGAGCACATCCTCCTCCTCCTCCAAGTTACCTTTCTGGAAGGCGTTGATTTTTGCCCTGATGATTTTCACTTCTACTTCGCTGATGGAATTATTGAGCCATCGGAAAACATAATGTTCCTCCACGGTCACATTCCTGGGGACCGGACCGCTGCTCAGCAGTGTATCTGCAAAGACAGAGCACTCGGTAGCTGAAAACCCTCTCTGAGCTAAAGCCGCTCCTGGGGGACTCTGTGCCTGGGTGGGTGCCTGTCCATCGGGGCCCCTTAACCCAGCTCAACTTCCTCTAGGCTTCTTCTGAACTCTGACACAGCGGGAGCGGGCAGAGAATCGCAACTCACTGGTAAGGAACAAAAACCAAGGCACAAAGAAGGCTCAGTGGATAAAGGTGCCTGTGGGCAAACCTCAGGACCTGGGTTTGATCCCTGGAGCCCTGTGCTGGAAGGAGAGAACCACTACTGAAAGTTGTCCTCTGACCTCCACCTGGGTGCCACGGCTTGCATGCACCTGCTCTTGCTCTCTCTCGCGCTCTCTCTCCTTCTCCAAATAAATAAATAAATTTAAAATTAAGAATACAGGGCTGGAGAGATAACTCAGGGATTAAGACATGTGCCTCACAAGCAGAAGGTCCTGAGTGCAGATCCCAGGTCCCACGTAAAACACGCCAGGTGAAAACAGCGACAGCCTGCATGCACTTCAGGCCCTGGTGGGCAGAGTCTGGGAAATCCCAGAGCAAAGCAAGAAGGGGGTAGAAGCAAACCAGGATGATTCCCAGTCACCCTTAGTCCTCCACAGGGACACACAGTGCCCTGTGATACACACACATACAACGGATAAATAAATTAATAATTAATTAATGTTCCTGCAGAATACCTTCGCTTGTGATGAACCTGCCGGGCTCTGCTGTCTCCTCGTAGACCACTGTTGGTGTGGCTGTGCCTAAGAGATGCAAAATAAGGTTCGAGGCTCCACAGGGTCCTCTGCAGCCATGTGTACTCAGCAGAAGGCCAGCGTGGGGAGCCACCCCAGGCCCCTCCAAACACCATTGGCCACGTGTCCTCCAGGCTCCAGAGGACTTGGGGGTGGGGGGAGGAAGCTACAGCGTGGGATGTGACAGGGAGTTTGGCTTTGGAAATGTTAAAATGTCCACTGCCTAAACCGAGGAACGTGCCCAGAGAACACAAGGATGTGCTCAAACAAAAGTCTGTCTGTGTGCACACCAAGTGCTCACACCAACACTGATTCCAAGAGCAGAAAGGTGTCCACCTGCTGACGAAGGGGCAGGCAACATATGGGATACTATTTGGTCCTAAATAGGAAGGCGGCTAACACACGCTGTTAGGAATGAGCCTCGAGCATCAGGCTGGTGAGCAAAGGCAGACAGAAGGATTCCCTGGGTGGGCAGCACCCAGCACAGGACATCCACAGAGACACCAGATCATGGGCTCGGGGGCTACAGGGAGGGGTGGCTGAGCAGACAGAGGTTTCCTTTTGGGACGAGGCAAAGTTTCGGAACAACTTGGACATAGAAGGCACCAAAACACTGTGACTCCACCCAGGGCCACTTGCATGTAAGTTAGAGATTCATCCCTGGGCTGGTGATGCAGCTATGCCTGAGAATGCCCAGCCAGAATGCCAAAGCCCTGGGCTCCGCCCAGACAGCAGGAAAGGAGACCACATTCCCCCACGCCAAGGCCAACATGGGTTGCCTAGGGCTCTCTGTCCCCAGCAGGCCTCTGCCTGATGTCACATACCTCCCAGAGCGCCGCGCTTTATCCCAGCATACACACTGCCACCTCGGTCCTGGTATTCTTTCAGATCGGTGCTGCATTTAATATCGAAATTCTGAAGGAAAGCCACCGGCGCATTCTGCAGACACTGGCCGGCCAGGGACACCTGAGAGCCAAAGACAGACTTGGTAGACTGATGGTCCCGTCCCCACACCACAATTTACATGACACTGTCACAGAATTGTTCTTCCTGCTGGTGTGGCACCCATAATCCTGGCCCTCCGGTTGGCTGAGGTGGGGGTGCCCTGACTTTCAGGCCAACTTGGGCGGCAAAGTGAACTGACGGCCGCCTATACAGCCAAGGGAGACCCTGCCCCAGGCCCTTCCTCCCTCCAGAGTGGCTCTCTGCTGCCTGGCCCCTGCTGGACCAGGGTCTCAACAGCTGCTTTAGGAAAACATTCCACGAGTTCGCCAAGCCAAGATCTGGAAGCCGCCACACTCACTGAGAGACAGAAGGAAAGCGAGGATGGGGCCGAGAGGGCCAGGCATCTGCTCGCAAACCTGCAGACCTGAGTTCAATCCCTGGAGGCCACCAGGCGGAAGGAGAGGACTCTCCTCTATATGTGAGCCTTCCCCCCATACAAACACACATGAAGAAATAAAATATTTTTTAAAGGAAGTTGGGGGGGGCTAGAGAGGTAGCTCAGGGGTTAAGCCTCTGCCTTGCAGGCAGAAGGTCCTGAGTTCGGATCTTAGACCCCATGTATAGATGCCGGGCAGAAGCAGAGGCGGCCTGTGCTTCTGGTCCTGATAGGGCGGAGACTGTGAATCCCGGGGCAGAGTAAACGAGGGAGGTGGAAGCGGTCAGCGATGGTTCCCGAATTCACCTGTGGTTCTACACACACACACACACACACACACACACACACACACACACACACGCACAATTGAATAAATAAAAATTTTAAAGAAAGTTGGGGGGCTGGAGATAAGGCTCAGGGGTTAAGACTCTGCCACACAAGCAGAAGGACTTGAGTTTGGATCCCAAATCCCAGGTAAAAATGCCAGGCAGCAGCCTGCACTTCTGACTCTGGAAGGTGGAACCTGGGAAATCCCAGAGCAAAGCAAAAAGGAGATAGAAGCAATTCAGGATGATTCCCGAAGTCACCCTTGGTCCTCCACTGGGAGACACACACACACACACACACACACACACACACAAAAGAGCATGTATGAAAAAACATAAATCAATCAATAGATAGATAGATAGAAGTTGGCAAGGCCAGAGAGATAGCTCAGTAGGTAAGCACATGCTTACAAATCTAGTGACCTGAGTTTGATCCCTGGAAGCCCACATAGTAGAAGGAAAATTGCCCTTTGATCTCCACACATGTAGCATGGCATGTAGCATGGCATGCATGTTCTCTCATTCTCTCTCCTTTCTCAAATAATTAAAAAAAAAAGGAGTTGTCAGGCCCAGGTAGATATCTTATTTGTAAAATGCCTGCCGTGCAACCACAAAGACATGCGTTTGATTCCCCAGAGCCTAGGGAAAATGCCTGGGGCAAGAGGCAGGCTTGAGACCCTTGGCACTGGAGGAGGGTAGGGGGAGGCCGAGATATTCAGATTCCTGACACTTCCTGGCCCACCTGCCAAGTCATTGGGAGCCAGGCTCAGCAAGACCTGGCATAAGAATAAAGGTGACAGCAATAGTGGAAGTCACCTGACATCAACCTTTGATGCACATGGGGACACACACACTCACACTCACCTAAACACATGGTACACATGGGCACACACATACAAACATACACAGTGCACATGGACACACACGGTACACATGTGCACATGGGCATACACATACAAACACACATGTATAGAAAGGAATAGAGAGCTGGAGAAAAGCTCTGCCACTGAGGACACTGGCTGTCAAAACTGATGAGCCAGGTTTGATCCTAAGCCAGCTGGGTGGAAGGCGGGAACACACATAGTAAGGAAATACATGAAAGGGACCTTTCAAAATAAAAATTTTAACAATTGAAAATAAATCAAAAGGACTTGACTGTTCTCCTGAGAGACTTCAGGGAGAGCTTCCCGATACTCCTGGTGTGTTCCACCAACCCCCAAACTTGTGCTAAGGTTAATGACTAGCAGGGGTTCTTATTCTAATGTGGGGACTCTCCAGAGTCAAGTCCCCACACAATCCAGCAGCCTGAGCAGCCCCACATGTTGACAGCAGGAGGGGGATGGGGTGAGGGAACCACTTGGCGGGTGCACCTGACTGTCACCTGTGGGATGGTGAAGTACTCCTCAGCAGCCAGGATGGGGTCCCCTTGCTTGTACCCGACGTCTGAGAAGCCCATTAGATCAGGGTGCAGGTAGGCTTCGAAGGCAGGGTCGTGTTGGGGGGAACTGTGCATTCAGGAGAAAGGTAGTCAATGGGGCGAGCATGCGCCTGCCTCGGTCGCATCTCAGCACCATGGAAAAGATCGTCCCCAGCAGTCGCTGCTCAAGCACAATTCACGCTTGGTTTCCCTCTTCTTTGTGTGTGTGTGGTGTGTATGTAAGAGGCAAGTGTGTATAGTGGTGTGCATACATGTGTGCGTGTAAGGGACAAGTGTATGCTGGTATGTGTGCATATGTGTATGTAAGGGCAGGTATATGTTGGTGTGTGTGTGTGTGTGTAGGGGACAGATGTATGCTGGTACATGTGCATATGTATACATAGGGGGCAGGTGCATGTATGCGTGTGTGCATGGAGGGGGCAGGTGTATGCTGGCATGTGTGCATGTTTGCATATAGGGGGACGATGTACACTGGTGTGCATGTAAGGTGCAGATGTATGCTGTGTGCATGTGTGTGGGCATGTTAAGGTGCAGGTTCGTGCTGATGTGTGCATGTAGGGGCAGGTGCATGATGGTGTGTGTGCATGCAGAGGCAGGTGCATGCTGGCGTGCACAAATGAGCAGGCACATGGAGGCCAAGGGGTGACATCAGGAATCATCCTTGCTCTCTCCATCTTGCTTACAGAGGCAGGGTCTCTCTCTGAACCTGGTGTCTATCATGCAGCTAGGCCAGAGGCCAGCTTGTTGCCGGGATCCCCTGTCCCAGCCTCCTGAATGCAGGGATCACAAGTAGAACTTTCACACCAGCCAGCTTTTTATGTGGATACCGGGGGAGACCTGAACTTGCATCTCACATGAGCACTAGCTTTATCATGAAGCTACCACCAAAGTCCGGTTGTCTTGATTCTTTTCTTTTTCTTCCTTCTTTTTGTTTTTGAAACAGGGTCTCAGCCCAGACTGGTCTTGAACTCACTACACAGTTGGGGATGACCTAGAATTCAAAACCTTGTACTACCATGGCCTGGCTTTTTATTATTATTATTATCATTAGTGCAAAAATCTGGGGGCTGAAAAGACGGCTCTGGGGTAAAGACTCTGCCTTGCAAGCAGAAGGTCCTGAGTTCAGATCCCAGGTTCCATGTAAAAACGCCAGGCAGAAACCATGGTGGCCTGCACTTCCAGCCCTGGTGGGCAGAGCCTGGGAAATCCCAGAGCAAAGCAAGACAGAGGTAGAAGCCATCTAGGATGATTCCTGAAGTCACCTTGGTCCTCCACAGGAACACACATAAATAAATAAATAGAGTTAAAAAAAACAAAAAAAAAACTTGTGGTTAAAAAAAATCATCTTACCAGGGCTGGGGGGTGACTCAGGGTTAGAACTTCTGCCTCACCAGCAAAAAGACTGGAATTGGGACCCCAGATTCCACATAAAAATGCCAAGTAGGATTGGACTCAAGACCCGCTTTTCAGAAGGGAACACATCCCTGTTACTGTAAACTAGAACAAGAACTTAAAAAAGGGAAGGAAATAGATCAATAGGGAAAACAGCCAATGAACCTATAGGTAGGAAGAAAGTACACCAAACTGCTCTGTAAATAGCTGTTATTACATCTATAAATTTAAAGAGCACTTAACACTCAGCCTTAAAGTCTTTCTTCAACAACAAAGGTTCTCAACACCCTGACAGGATGCAGTCTAGGGCAGTAGAAGAGCAGTGAAGCAGACAACAATGGCCAGTACCAGTGACCCAGCAAGGCCCACCCAGAATCAGGTTAACCTAATCTCTCTCCATCCTAAGGCTTTGGGAATCTCACAGAAGAGGGGATGGTGAGATTGTAAGGACCTAAAGATGGGAAGGTCCATCACTGGATAAGACATTCCACTAGGAAGTCAATGCAGTGAGACTTGTCCTTACCAGACCCGCATAATGACTGACACACCAATATGTCCCCTTAGATTATCAAGGAACTCAAAAGAGGTAGAACATGCAGTGGAAACCTTGGGGTCTAAGGCTGGATGAGTGAAGGGAAATGTCTCTATCAGTGGATTGGCCCCAAAAGAGGTGACTTGATATGCCAGAGGCCTGAACCCCCACAAGAGTAAACAAGCCAGAGGGAACCCTGGGGTCCAGCAGACAGACAGGAGGGTGGGAGGGAGTGGGAGGGATTGATGAAGGGAAGGGAAGAGAACAGGAAGGGAGGATGGAGGGAAGCAGGGATAAGTACTCAATATGCTTATAAAAGTAGAAAAATAAAAAATTAATAACAAAAAAATGCCAGGTAGATATGGCAGTTGCTTATAAGTCCTGAGCCTGGGAAACCGCGGAGCAAAGCCATAAGGAGGAAGAACTAATAAAGTCACCCATGGGTCTCCACAGGAACACTCACGCAAGAGCCCTCTAATACACACAGACACAGAGACACACCCCAAATCACAGAGCTATACATTTTGACTGATATGGACGGGTAAAGCATAGAAACTGCTTGCCATGTACCGCTGGCTCATGTTGAACGAGTCTTGACTCCCTCCCCGGCTTTGCCTTCTTTCGGGGCTGTGACGCAAGCCAAGGACTCCGTGGGCAGTGCCCCCTCCCCTGGGACAGGGCAGGGGACGGGCACTCACATGGCACCATGATAGAAGTGACCGAGGAAGGGCGAGGTGGCGGGGCTCGATTGCACACAGAGGAAGGGAGACCAGTCGGTAGTCTGGCCAGCAGCGGTGCCCGCACACAGCTGTTGCCATGGTACGTGCCCTTCGCCGCCGTAAACACCTGAGAAGCACGAGTGGCTGAACAGTTTTCTGGTCTCTGGCAGGCAGTCCTTGAAAGCACAAGATACAAGAGACAGTGAGGACTCGTGGGGACCAGAGGGACCCGTGGGGACCAGTGACTCGGCACCCCACAGGCCTGACGACCCACAGGGGAGTCACATGTTCCCAGCATGAAGAGAATCAGACAGAGCAATCTAAGATGGTTCTCAGTAGGCAGATCAGGCCTCCCCACACACACGGACACACATGCACCTGCACACACATGCTCATTCACTTACACACGCGTGCACATCCCCATGCACACATAGATGTGAAAATGGAAAAGAAGTCGGCAGCCGTGGTGTGGAGCCAGTGGTTTGCCCACCGCACGCGTGCAGGCCTGGCATCACGTATGTGCCCACGGTCAGAAGGCACGCACCTGGTCACAGCAGCAACGAATGTCACAGGCCCCGGCCGTGAGATTGCAGGGACAGGACCCTAGAGGCTGATACGCCGGGTTGGGAATGACGGTTGCGTTCTCTGCGGAGTCACAGGGTGGGAGAGGTCTGTTAGCGACAAATCCACAAGACCCTCTGCGGAGCCGTAGAGGCACCTCCATTTGCTGATGCCCCCAAAGGAGCCATGAAAGAGCTTACCCTATGCCAGCAGCCAGCAATGCGGCAGCAAAGAGGGGCCACCTGTCACGCCAGCCCTCGGGAGGCTGAGGCAAGAGGTGCAGCGCAGAGGGTCAGCCTGGGCTATGGATGAGGTTGGTTCACAAGAAGCAAAAGAAATAAAACCAAACGAGAGACCTCTTCTGTCAGATTTTTTCTTCTTAATTTATGTGTGTTTGTGTGTGTGTGTAACAGGGGACACTGTATGTCTGTCCCTGTGGAGCTGAAGTGAGACTTCGGGAATCACCGTGGATTGCTTCTACCTCCTTTTTTGCTTGGCTCTGGGGTTTCCCAGGCTCTGTCTTCCAGGACAGAAGTGCAGGCAGCTGCCCTTTCCACCTGGCATTTTTACATGGGATATGGGATCTGAACTCAAGTCCTTCTGCTTACAGGGCAAAGGCTTAATCCCTGAGCTATCTCTCCAGCCTTTCTCTCAGAGTTTCCTTTGAAACCCCAGTAGTAGGGAAGGCAGCTTGGTGGCAAAAAGCCCAGGGTTAAAGCCCCAGCTCCACATAGTCCCAGTGGTGGGGCACATCTGTAATCCTACCACTCAGAAGGTGGAGGCAGGATGGTCAGAAGGCCATCCTCGGTTATATTATCAAGTGTGAAGTCAACATGTGCTACATGAGACCGTATCTTTTTATTTATTTGCTTATTTTTTTTATTCAATTGTTCGTGTGTGCGCGTGCATGTGTATCTGTGTGTGTGTAGAACCACGGACAAATTCGGGAACCACCGTGGACGCCTCCACTTCCTCCGCCCCGGGATTCACAGGCTCCGCCCTACCAGGACCAGAAATGTAGGCCAGCCCCGCTTCCGCCCAGCGTCTATACGTGAGATCTGGGATCCGAACTCAAGACCTTCTGCCTGCAAGGCAGAGGCTTAACCCCTGAGCCACCTCTCCAGCCCTATTTGCTTATTTTTATTTGTTTAGTGTTACATACATAAAATAATAGATTTATAATAGACCCTGTCATCAAAAAGAGTAGTAATCATTTTTTTTTCAAATCAGCAGAGTAAGATCCCTGCTCACAAACTAGAGATGTGATGTCCATCCCAGAAAGCCCACGTGGTAGAGGGTGGACAATGACTCCTGAAAGCTGACCTCTGACCTCCACCTATGCACACACTATGGCATGCCTATGTGTGTCCTCTCTCTCTCTCTTTCCCTCCCTTCCCCCTCTTCATAATAAATAAATATATTTTTTAAAAAGTCAGCAAGGCGGGATGCTTGCCCACAGCAACTGGGTAAAACAAATCTTACTGAGATAAAATAACGCAAAGTAAAACATTGAAAATAAGAAAACTAATGTCGCGTGGTAGGAAGGCAGAACAAACTTGAGTCCAGTACTTGGTACAAACCGTACTGTGCGGCAGGTCCCTCCTCTTGCCCCCTCCTTGGGCAGATGCTACTTGCCTGAGGCATCGTGGGTCAAAGATGTGTTGGCATAAATCTCCACCTGGATCAGCAGCTGCGCCAGGCAGGATGAACCGTGAGCTGCAGACACCAGCAGGGTCTGCAGGACACATGGGGCCACCGAGAGGGTGGCTGAGGTCTTGTTAGAGGGACACTCCGGACCCCTCTTCCACCGCACCATAACTTCCAGGGCGTTCTGAAAGGAAGACATGGTTGAATTGTTTTTCTTTACACTTCGTGTGAGTGTGTGTATGTGCACCTGTGTACCAATTGGAGCTGAGTTCAATCTCTGAAACCCACATGGTGGAAGGAGAGAACTGACTCCACGCAGTTGTCCTGACCCCTTTGTATGCACTGTGGCACACATGTCCATGTACACACAGACACAGACACACACATAGCATAATCCCTAAACGCAGAGTCCCTCCAGGAGCTATAGAGCTTTGATCCCGGGCCTTACCACGGCGGGGGTAACCGTCACATTCCAGTCCCCCGTCTCATTGCTGAGAACTCCACAAGTCGGAACTGGCAGCATTCCTAAAGGAGAGTTTAGGGTACAAGGGGCCATCAATATGCAGCAGCCAAGGGGTGCAAACTGGAATCAGTCTCTGGGTCGCGTCCCCAGATAGGCTGTGTGACTCTGAGCAAAGAGCACCCTCTCTGAACTTCAATCTCACGTGTCACATGAGATCCGGAAGACCAGGAGGCCAGCTCCAGGAATCCAGGCCGTTCTTCCTTCACAGTCTCTGGTCCTCAGTAGCCACCTCCCTCTTGCTTCCTGGCATTGTCCGTTGGGAGGCGCCCGCCCGCCCCATTCTTTACCTGCCTCCACCTGCAGCGGAGTCAGAGACACGGTGACATCGTCGGTGTCTCCAACCAAGGACGCGCTGACCTCAGAGCCGGACATTCGGATGAAAGGAGGGATGAAAACTAGGGAAGAAGGAAGGGAGCGGGGAGAGGTCAGCAGCTGCAGAACCGGCGGCCCCGGGGGTGTGCGGTGGACTCTGGAGGTCGCCGTGGCAGTCCCCCTCGGGGCTGCTCTCATGGGCCCTGCAGGCCGCACGCACCCAGGTCCCCGCGCAGCGGCCTCAGGACGCCCTGTAGCACGAGGAGCCCCCACAGGAAACGCGGCGACCGCGGAAAGCCCATGTCCGGGGCCGCGTCCGCCTTCCGCGCTCGGATCTGCGTCCGCCCTACACGCCCGGAACCTCCCGGAGGCAAGAACGCGGCCGCTTGGCCGCCGCCATCTTGCCAAGCGCAGGCCGGGAGCCATGGCAACCACCAATCAGCGAGCGGCATGCCGTGATTGGTCCAGTCGAGCGCCCCGCGCGGCGACCCTCACGCGGGCAGCCTTTGAATACAGCTGCGGCCTGGGGAAGCACGACCCCCGCTTGCCAGGAGGCCCTCAAGCAACAGCTTGTCCACTGGGCCAGACGGCCACACTTGCTTCCGCGATCCCAGTGCAGGTCTGCGATTGGTCAAAACGGTCCTTCGCGGGCGGGCGTGGGACTGTTCTCCGTGTGCGCGGTGGTTGATGCCAACCTTTGCACGAAGAGCAGCTGTAACGGTGCAGAGCCCTCGATCTTCATTAGATGTGGCTGTAACAGAAGAAAGGAGAAGGCAGGAGCCGTGTTCGCAAAGAGCAGACACGGGAGCAGGGGAGGTGGGCAGACAGGTGGGCGAAAGCGAGATAAAGCAGAAAGCTGAGTTGTAAGAGTCAAAGAAGAGAAGTGCGGCCCGGAGAGGGGGGGCAGGGAGAGTCCTAGAGAGCTGTCAGGCTTTAAGGACTAAGGGTGCCGTTGCCCACGGCCTGAAAGTTGCCGCTGCTGCCACTACGACCCGGGGATACCCTGGCACCGAGACACCCTGGCACCGGGACTCCCTGGTGCCCTCAGCCTGCGGGAGAGCTGCAGCACTAGCGAGCACTGCTGCTGTCTGCCTTGCATGCTGCTGCCTCTTACTTGGATCCAACTGTTTCCATGGCATCTGGGTGCTGGGGGTTAAAGCCCGGAGTAATAATCCTCCAACGGATTGCTGAGAGCCCCAAGTGTCTGTTTTCTAAAGTCTACAGCAAACGCCCTCTGGGTTGGCCAGCCGTCTCCTAAGTCTTGGTCATGCAAAGGCCTCATGCAAATAGATGATTGCAGTGTTCGTGACAGTCCCAGGGCAACACCACACTTTCCTCTGGCCCCAGTGAATATGGCTTGGAGTGCAGCTTGTGACAATCAAGGTACAGTCCCCGCCCACATGCAAATGAAGGACCCTGTTTTCCCCAGTGAGAGGCTAGGTTCTCCACAACCACTAGCCTGAGGCGGGCATGAGCCCCCGGTGGCCCACAGCATTGACAGGGGATCAGGGCGAGTTTGAGGCCAGCCTGGGTTACAGTGGGAGACCTTGTCACAAAAACAAAGAACAGCCTGCGCTGGGTGACCAGAGGAAAGAAACACTCCTTTCTAGTCAGGCTTGAGGTACCCCAAGAACCTCTCCCTTCCCTCTTGACAGGAAGAAAGAGTCCCGCAAGCCCACTGGTAACAGGACTGTGAAAGCTGAGTTCAAGGACCTTCAGTTTCTCACATGCTGCTGAAACCTGGGTTGCTGTAGCAGGAATTGTGATGTTTTCCCTGTACCTTGAGTCTTCTCTGAGAAACTGGTATTTCTTGGTTGAGGGGAATAAAACGTGGAGAATATCACAAACTGGAAAGTTGTCAGATATTTACATGACTCCCCTACCCATCTTTGGGACAGTGAAACTACAAATCAGATCAGCACGGCCAAACACTAATACTCAGGGTAATCCCTCTGAAAGAAGGTGGATCGCACCTGTCATTTTAATCTCAGCCACTGGGAAAGCTGAGGTAGGAGGATCAAAAGTTGGAGGCCTGGCTGGTCTCCACAGCAAGTTCAGAGAGCCTGGGCAACCCAAGACCCTCTTTCAAAATAAAGTTCAAAAAGGCTGGGGGTGCAGCTGTAAGGAAGAACATTTCTAGATGCGTTCAGGGCCCTGGGATGAATGTTGGGGTGGGAGGGGCAGAAAGGCTTGGGCCATGTGGGAGTTGGCTTGGGATCGCTCAGGTTCATGAGTCACAGCCTCTGCAGACTGAGTCACTGTTTAACTCAGGAGGAACTGTAATCCTGCAGGAGATTGGCAAGTGGGGTAGCCCCGGCTGCCCCAGGAGGGTGCATGGCGGCTTGGTTCCAACATGCCTACAACAGGGAGGAACCAGAGCAAGAGGCCAGCGGCCACATTTTGTGATCCCATTTATAGGACACGACTAGGAGTGACAGAGACTGTAGATGGATGAGCCAGCATGTAGGAGCACCCCGCAATCCCAGTGCTTGGGAGGTGTAGGCAGAAGGGTCAGGAATTCATCTGTAGCTACAGCTGGGCCGGGACTGAGAGATGGTGCTTGCCGCCAACTTCTACCCCTGGGAATCACATGGAGGACTTTTAGTTGTCCTTCCACGTCACTCATGTGCTGAGACAGGAATGTGCACGCCACCTTTCTTTCTCTGTGTCTCAGTAAATACAGCAAAAACAAGGCAATACTCAGGGAAATAATTGAAGGAAAATAAGTAGAAAAATACATTTTTATTGAAATTATAAATGGTCTTTTCACTTGAGCATTTTTAGTGTTCAACAAGTTACCACTGTGAATGTTCTCCTTGCTAGAAAATGTCAGAATTCCACCTGTGGACCACATTACTTCAGACACGCCCGGAGCCTAACTCTGAGCAGGTCTCCCATTGGCCTTGCTCTAGCCCCTGCTGCTCTGTTTCCCACTAAGACCAGACCTTGCAGCATGTGCTGACTGGTCCTACTGTCACTTGGTGAGCTGCATGCTGGGTGTCAGACTGGTAACAACTGCTGGCAGCTACTGGCGAGTCTCAACTTAGACCATCATTTGTCTGAGAGGAAACTAGTGGCTCCGAGTAGGATGCTCTTCTTCCCAAAAGACACGGTCTCATGCGTAGCCCAGGCTAGACCAGAACTCAAGAGCCAGTGATCTCAGCTTCCCATGTGCCGAGATTTCTCGAGCCAGCACGCTGCCCAGCTGAGGCCTGGGATCTCATGACAAGTGACTTGGACAAATGATCACCCCAAGAGCAAAATACAAACTCCAAGGGCTGGGCTTGGAGCGTAGTGCACACGCATGAAGGCCTGGGTTCAAAGCCCAGCACTTCAGAACAAATAACAACAAATACCAGTAGGTTTGGCACAACTAACTGCTACCTTAAAACAAAGTCAGGCTTAACAAAAACCACAACTTTGTGCTTTCTTCCCCTAAGTGCTGATGGGCCTGAAGCTTTGAAACGTTCATTGATGCTCCCAGGACTCAGGGCTGCTCTGCACACACAGGTTCCCTGAGCCTCACAGGCAGGAAAAGTGGATTTTTAATCATGCAGCAGCTTTCAGCTTCTTCTTCTTGGCCTTCAGGACGGGGGGAAGTGAGATTTTAAAGGCCGTCCTGAAATGACAGAGACACGTCAGCACCTGGCCAGCAGTGCCAGCGGCCCACGCCCCAAGATACTCACTCGCACGTGGTGCAGATGGGGCTGAAGTTGCAGAAAACTACAAGAAACAGAAACCAGGATGTTGAAAACCACACCAAAGGGAGGATGTCCTGCCCCGCCCTGGCCCCTGCCCTGCGGACCCTGCCCCAAGGCCCCACAGGCAGGCAAGCAGCCGCAGCTTACTGGACAAGCACACGGAACACACGTAGCCAATGTCGATGAGGCTGCGGTGGCAGAAGCAGGCGGCCCTGTAGTCCACGTGAATCGGGGGCGGGAGGATCAGCTGCGAGCGCTGGTCTTGATCGGGAAGAAAAACCCACTGTGGCAAGAAGAATCACGAGGGGTCTCAGCTCTTCCCGGGGACACAGGAGCCCGGACACAGACCTCAGCCAGCCAGCGCTAAGCATGTGGCCCCCTCAAGGTTTGTGGGGGCTGTGGGGTCTGCAGTCCTGTGATGTCTGCATGCCGTTTCTCACCCAGGCCCAGCTCCTCCTCCTCAACCCTGGCTGCCCTTCCTCCCTGGGCGCTGCCGCTCCCTACCAGGAGATACTGCAGGAGGGAGGGCATCTGAGGCACTTTCAGGTACAGTCCCCCTGTGATGTCACAAGCCTGTAAGACACAGGGAGTCTGCGTGAGCCGGCTCTGCTATGGCATTCCAGAGAACAGGGGTCTCCCGGAACCGCAGGTGATAAGGTTCAGCAGGCGCAGGAGGGTCACTGGGCACACCAGCACAGGCCAAGGTGGGCAAACCAGGAGTTTTGGAACACAGAGCACATCAGATTAGAAGGTGCAGGAACGATGCTCCTGTTATGGTGGCTTCTGACAATGAAGCAGGAGACAAATCAGGGAGAGCTCCCCAGAAGAGGCGACACAAGAGCCCGAGTTTGAGCCTAAGTGGCATGTGGCCGCAGCAGGCCAGGTGTTCTCCATGTTCTTCAACAGAAGCGGCAGCACAGTCCGAAACGAAGAGAGAAGGACACAGGAAAACGGCCCAGGGTGTATGCTGGACGGGCTCGCAGGGCACTGGGTGTCAGCAGAAGTGGGGGATTGTGGAGAGCTCTAAGCATGTGAGGGGCTAGCCTCAGTTACATCCCAAGCCCAAGCTGGAGGGTAACGTTGCAGCAAGTTGGCGGTCAGCTGCAGACCCCAGTGGGGCAGCTGGGAGGGAGACTGGGGAGAAGCGCGTGTGCAGAGAAGGGACGAGGAGGTTGGTTTGGCCCCAGTTTGCCAAGCCGGTGCTCATGCTGGGGACATCAGAGCCGGGAAAAGTCCGGAGCCTGTGCTGGACCCAGGAGACTGGATGCTGCAGGCAGCCCAGAGGAGACAGACCGGCCAATCTAGGCCTCAAGACAGACATCGCCATGAGGGTCCCAAGGACACAACTGGCTTCAAAGCCAGGAATTAGAGACATGGCTCAGGGGTTGAGCCTCTGTCTCGAAAGCAGAAGGCCCTGAGTTCAAATCCCAGATACCATGTAAAAACACCACGACAGCCAGTACTGACCTTGGAAGGAGAAGCCTGGGAACCTCCAGAGCAAATTGAACAGGAGATAGAAGCAAGCTAGGGGGATTCCCAAAGTCATCCCTGACTGCACAGACACACATGTTGCCTCTGACACATGCACACACACATACACATGCACACACACAAATACATAAGTAAATAAACAAAGCCACCCAGCGTCAAGCACTTCTTCAGAGCCAGATGGTCAGACACACTAGTCAAACAGCGAACTCTGGGTATATGTGCCTTGGTACAGGTGAACACATATGCACATATGCACACCACACATACGTGCACACATGCAAACACAGGTACACACCACACACATGCACACCATACACATGTGGACACATGTGAACACATGCACACCATACACACGTACACACATATGCATACATACACACCATATGCATGTGCACACATGCGAACACATGTTCACACCACATACATGCACACCATTCACATATGCACACTTGCGAACACACACATACAGACACACGCACAGAAACTTGCAAATATTGCAGCCTTCTTTCATTGGTTCAAACTCAGATTTCTGCTCAAAAAGCAACATCTAAAGCCAGGAGGGGCGGCTCGCACCTGGAACCCCACACGGCGGTGCTAAGACGGGAGGATTGACTGGGATAAGCCTGGGCTGCATGGTAAGTAAGGTCTTGTCTGGGGAAAAGAAAAAAGAAAAGAAGGAAAGGAAAGGAAAAGTAGAAGGGGGAAGGGGAATGAAGGGGGAAGGGGGAAAAAAGGGGGAAGGGGGAAGGGAAGGAAAACCCAAAACCAAAACCATCTGCAGCACTGGCCAGGAAAGAAGAGCAGGTCCCCTGAGGCAAGGGCAGCGAGGGCCACGATGGTCATTTTATCAGGCCTCGTGTTCAGCACCACACACCCAAAGTACGGCTCCATCCCTCCTTCTCTCCCTCCCTCCCTTTCTTTTTCCCTGGCTCTATGTTGCTGTCTTTTTAGTTTTTTAAGACAAGCCCTCACTTCCTATCACAGACTGGTCTCAAAATGGAAATGGCCTCCTGAGGACTGGACTTAAAGGCGCCTGCCATCACCCCAGCTAACATACAGCCGTTACTTAAACCCCCACCAAGCGTTATGTGAGCATGTACCTGCTGGAGGAGTCCTGAATCCGAGTCTAAAACACAGGCGTCAATCAAGATATTCTGGAAGAAACATGGCATACGTTACAGGGGGACAGTGCTGGCGGAGACTGAGGGTCGGCTCGGCACCAGGCGCTCTGCTTGCTCTGTCTCTGTCGTCTGGCGGCTAGCTTGGAACTGTGGTCATCCCCCTGCCTCTGCATCTGGGAGCCGAGTTATGGGTGTGCATCACTGGCCAGATGCCATCGAATGTGCAGGACACACAAAGCAGGGGCCTCACAGCGCCGGCGGTGGACCTGCCCCTTGCCGACCACAGAGCCACGTCTGTCCACACTGCTCGATCTATGCCGAATACTGTGCACATGATCAGGGGCCAGTGAGATGGCAGCAGCTCAGGCACTTGTCACAAATCTGGAGACCCAAATTCAAGCTCTGAAACCCACATGGAGAAAGGTGAGAAGTGGCCTCAGACCTCCAAATGTGTGCACATGGCACACATGAGCATGCCCTCCCCAGCTCTATTCTCAACTATTTTTAAAAATAATAAAAGTAAAATTGAAACATACAAAGAAGAAAATGTGTAAGTTGCAGAGTAAAAACATCCAATCTTTATGCAGCAAAGACAAGAAACAGAAAATGGCCAGGCGTGGCCCTGTTATTTTAGCCCAACCAGCTGAGGCTGGAGGACCAAAGGTCAAGGCAGCCCAAGCACCTCAGGAGGAAGCTGCCTCAAAATAAAATGACAGGGGATCAAGCTCAGGGATGGAGCTCACCATGCATGTGCAAACCCCAAGTTCAAAGGAAAACTGGGCTAGAGTATACACTTGCCCAGACCCCAAGAGGACAGTGATGATCCCCTGAATCCTGGTAGTTCCTAACCCATGGGGAATCGAAGGGCCCTGTGATCCCAGCTGGCCCGTGGGGGTTGTGGGGGCGGACTCACCTGCTTCTGGGCAGCAAAGATGGTGTTCATGAAGCTCATGTACTGCAGGGCACTGTCCTCCGCAGCCTTGATCACCTGCAAGCCAGCGAGCGACAGGCCTCAGACGCGGCCCCAGCCACACAAGAGTCCCCGACCAGTTAATAAGCAACACTGAAGTGGAAAGGTGGCACGGGAAAGCACCCCTCCAGAGAGCACCCCCAGTGCAACACCTCGGGTTCCACATCTGCTTTCCACATTGCACACAGCAAGAAAACAATCTATGCCAACAAAATCCAATACAGTCACACAGCTTAATGACAGGACGGATCCCCAAAAACATGTCACTAGGTGACTTTGTTGCTCAAACATTAGTGAGAACTTCCATAAACATGTGCAGTGTGGCCACCACACCGAGGCTACGGGACCACCATCACCACCATCACCACCCCCCCACCCCTCCACCCCCGCACAGAATGGAGCAAGGCTGTATTTTGCATGCTTCTTCCTGACCCCACAATTTAACTACTCTCTGCAGAAACAGCCTTAAGCACCTCTGGCCTGCCCAAGATATGCTTTATGTGGACCTCAGAGACGTGGTTCCAATTTACAGTCCCATGAACCCTGCGTGGGAACAGCCAACCCCCCGTCCTGCAGCAGCCTGGGAACCATTGGTTTCCTCTGTGCTGAGCAACAATCAAACAGCAGGATGCCATGCCGTGACCCCACATTGTGGAGGACCTTGCCTTAGAAACAGGGTCTCTCATTGGCCAGTGAGTCACAGACCTGCCTGCATCCATACCCCCACAACACATACATCCCCCAGGGCTTGGGTTATAGACGTGCTGCCCACCCCGACATTTACATGGCTGCTGGATCAGAACTCAGTTGCCAAACACGTATTTTACCAGCTAAGTCATCTCCGCAGTCCCATAACTTTGTTTTAAAAAATGAATTTATGGCAGGAGATCCAGGTCAGTGGTAGAGGGCTTGCCTGGCATGCACAGGCCTGGCTTGGGCTTACCACACAAAGCAAATTCTTTTTTTTTTTGAGAGTTAAGGAAGAATTTATTAGAAAAGAGAAGGTTGGAACTCACGGACTCCAGACATGGAGTCCCATGAGGAGCTAGGGCGCCTCCATGAGAAGCAGAAGTAGAACAGAGCTCATAGCACTAGAGTGCCATAAAGGGCTAGGGAGCCCACGAGAACTCACAGTGCCTAGGCATGGAATTCATGAGGAGCAAGAAACAAGAAACAGACTCATGGCACTGGAGGACCATGAAGGGCTAGATTGCCTCCAAGAGAAGTAGGCAGCTGGAAACGTTCTCATGGCACTAGAGGGCCATGAGGGGCTAGATCGCCCACAAAGCCAATTCTTCAAGTCTTGCTTACTCTGGAAGCATCACTGATTCTCTGAAGTTGCAAGGCTGCAAAGACTTGTGGGAGACACTTTCTCTTGTCATTTGTGGGGTGCTACCAAACCCAGGTTTGTGCCCATGCCAGTGCTCCACGGCCCAGCCCACACAGCCCCCACCCTCCATGCCCGTGCTCTAGCGTCTACAGTCGAAGGAGCGCAGCTGACTTGTCACCTTACCAGTATCCGTGACTTCATCTCCTGGTTATCTAGAAAGACATGATGGTATGTTTTCACTGAATAACAACATGGCCTGTTGAACATGTGGACTTCAAAGCAATTTTTATAAACATCCATCAAACACACAGGACTAAAATAAATACGACTCGCAGTTAAGGGGTCTCGGCAGTAAGGTGCTTGTAGCCAAGCCTGGAGATCTGAGTTCAATCCCCAGAACACACATGTGGTAAGAGAGAACCAACCCCATAGTCGTCCTATGACCACCACACACACGATAGGAAGCATGCACACACATGCACGCACAGGCACATGCACATGGACACAAACATTATTATAATATTACAGAGACATAAATATAGATTATAATTCGGGGTTGGGGGGAGACCAAGCACCTACCTTTAACTTCTTTGTTCATTCTATGAATGTCTTAATTTTACTCAATTAAGGAATATAAAAATATTTTGTCACAAATATTTGTAGTAAACAGAAAACATATAACAATTTCAAATTTGAAATAAACCCAACATTTACCATGACAAATATTTGAGTAACTGTGAGGGTTATCAGGCCCAAAGTCTGCTCTCTGGATGATACATTAGCATCTGAAACGGGCTGTCGCTAGGAGCTCCTTCCCTGGGAGGTAGAGTTTGCCTCTTGTCTGCAAGACAATGGCAGGCCTAACTCCTTCCCTTGGAGTACAGCTTACCTCCAGTCTGTTCTTGGATTGCTTTTGTTTCTCTTAGAAACTGGCTGGGCTGTTCCTCCCCCAACAGTTCCTTCCTGCTTATCTGAGATATGCTTATGCACGGGCCAGGTAACTGTTTTGAGGCATACATTGTCCATTCCCTTCTAGCAACAAAGTGCCATGCCTGCTTACCTGGAAACATCCTGTCTGGTCTCAAAGCAAATAGATGTCACTCCTGACTTTTCTTTGTTAACTGTAATGTATACGTTTTACATAATTCTGTAAAGAATCTGGTCTTGTTCTTGTTTTCCTATAAATACTATGTATGCTACAATAAAGTAGGCTTGGATGATGGAGGACATCCTAGGCTCCCTCTGACCTGATGCCTGATCAGTTCCTATGGCTCCCACTTCTGTTTCCTGCATGTAAGTCTGGGTTTACGCTGGTTCATGGGTCCAGACAAGTAACCAAGGTTTTTCAATGACTAATTCTATAACTGATGGAGGAATATGATATTTATCTATAAAGAGTAAAATCTCCACTATTTGATTACCTTGTTTTTTTTTTCTTCTTCTATGTATCTATGGAATGCATGCATGTGGCTACACGTGTATGTGCCCATGGACACCTGGGGGTGACAATGGGAATCATCCTTGATTGCTCTTCTACTTCATTGCTGTGAACCTGGGTCTCTCATTAACCCGGAGCAGCCATTAGGACAAGGCTGACTGGCCAGCTTGCTCTGGGGATTCCTAGGCTCCGCTTTCCAGGGCTGGAATGACAGGGGGCCCCATATCTGCCAGGCATTTTCTTTTTTTTTTTTTTTTTAAATTCATTATTTATTCAATTGTGCGTGTATGCGTGTGTGTGCGCGCAAGCGTGTGTGTGTGTGTGTGTGTGTGTAGAACCACGGGCGAATTCGGGAACCACCATGGACCGCCTCCATCTCCTCCTCGTTTACTTTTGCCCCGGGATTCACAGGCTCCGCCCTACCAGGACCAGAAGCGCAGGCCGCCCCCGCTTCTACCTCTGCCAGGCATTTTCATGTGGGATCTGGGGATCTGAACTCATGCCCTTTTGCCTGTGAGGCACAGGGAGTAACCACTAAGCCATCTCCCCAGCCCCTTGATGACCTTGTAAGTCTAATTCTCTGAATACTGGGACATAAATCAATCAGCCAAGCAAGTGAAGTGGTAAATTTGAAAACTGTACTAAGATGACAAAACAACACGAATCAAAACTCTAGGGGCCAGCGAGATGGGTTGGCAGGAGAGGTACCTGCTGGCAAACCTGGTAACCTGGGTTCGATCCCCAGAACTCCTGTAGTAGAAGGAGAGAAGTAACTCTCCAAAGTCACTCTGGCGTCTGCATGCTGTTAGAGCACATGCAGCCTGCTTGCTCTCTCTCTCTCACTCTCTCTCTCTCTCTCTGAGATCCCAGCCCAGGAAGGCTCCTGTCTGTGCTCCTGGCAGCTTACCAACGGCCATCTTTGGACGCACTCCCCAGTTAGGCCGCGGGGCACCTTGAGGTGTCAAGAAACAAAGGAAGAAACAAAAACTGGTGGCCTTCAGTGCTCGCAGACCCCTGCACCCCTCCCCCGCCACAAGGCCCACTGCCTACCACCTGGAGCACGCACGCTGCCCCCAAGGGTCCAACAAGTTGGGGGAGGTCATGCTAGACATCAGGCGCAAGGATACAGCAGAGCGCTCGGGCCAGAGACCCGGCCAGCAGGGTGTCTGTGTGCTGACCCTTTATGTCGCCTGCGGGGACAGGTAAAGAGCAAAGCTGAAACCCTTCATTGCATGTGTTGTCTCTAGCTGAAATGAACCTGAGAAACTGCAGGCTGGAAATGTCACTCGGCTTCTCAGAAGCTGAGGCACCAGCGTGCACCCCGCCCTGGGAATGTCCAGGAGCCGCTTCGGGGCTGGAGCTTCGCTTGGGGTGACAGGACGGATGGTGATGGCCATAGGACATGGGCACACGAGGCTGCTCAACAGCGCACTTGAGATGGCCACAGCCAAGCTTGCATATGTAAATCCTACACGGAAACTCTACAAAACCCCCTCTGAACTCTAAAAATATTTAAGTGAATAATTTCCACCCTTACGTCACTCCTAAGGGTGAAAAGGAGCCCAGAGGGACAGCACGTCTTCCACTCTGGCCCCAGGCCCTCCATCCAAAAATAGGTTACAGTGATACATTTTATTGCACAAATTTCACGAGACTGACCTCAAAAATGAACGTTTCACTGCTTTAGGAAGTTCTCAGCTCTGAGAATGCCACTTCTAAAACAGATCATGGCCACGTGCACTCACACGGGTCCCCCCAGCCCCAGCAACCGCCACCCCACTTCCTGTCTACTGGTTCCTTTTCCAGAGGTGGGTGCAGGGGGCAACTAGAGTAGCCAGCATCATTACTTAGGGTGACAGTGTCCACGCCAACGCAGAGGACGCGCCGGTCAAAGCTGAGATACCTGAGGCTGAACTCACAGACTGCAGCCGACTGGCTGGTGTGAGACGCGTCACATGTATGCTCTGACCTTAGGAAACGCAATCATGTGTGGCAAACTGGATTTGGGACATGTGGGAGAGACACAGATACGCCTCAACCCAAGAGACAGTGTGGGTTTGGTGGTCTAGGGAACAACTGGCACATAAGTGATAAAAGGCAAAGGGAGTCTTGAAAACACACCTCAGAGAACAAAAGGAAGAAGTGTGGGGGTGTGAGGGGGCTGCATACCTCTGATCCCAGCAGAGGCTGAGGCAGGAGGACTGGGTTCAAGGTCAGCCTGGGACACAGAGCAAAGGCCCTGTGCAAACACAGATGCTAGAGAGACCCCCGGAACAGAGGCGACTAACATCTCAGAGGAAGGAGCGAGCCTACAGCACGGGGGTCTGTCACCTCCCAATCCTCGTGTGCGGCAGGCAAGGTGGGCGGCACAGTGGCCGCCGCACTCACCCTGGGTCATCAGGTCTCTGATCTCCTCCGCCATCACCTCGTTGGCAGCTGTCAACAGCTCGTACTTGCCGTCTTTACTCCCCGAGGGGTTGCAGTCCAAAAGGGGGTTGCCTGGGTCCCCGAAGAAGTCTCCATGCCTGCTGTTTTTCCCCGGATATAAGAACCGACTGGAATGGCAGGACAGTGGCGGTCAGCAGTGCGTGAGAAGCCCTGTAGCCCGCTGACCCACCCACCCGCCTCAGAGTCCACCACAGCTGCTTTCTACCATTTCCTCGACCAAGCACCAGACAGAGGAGCCGGACACGGTTTAGGAGCCAGTGTGAGAAGAAAATGTTCTATTGCTAAATTACCAGAATCACACGGAACAGTAAAACAGTTGTGAAAGCTAACTTCAGTGTGACACTTCAGAGCTGAGCCTTTAGACACACCTGAGAGAATTATCTAGTCAAGGTAAGCCTGCAGGAGATCGTCATAATCACCTGGTCGATGTAGGAAGACGCAGTCTACACTGCTTCTGACTACTTCCTGGGCAGGTGGCTGAGACGGAAAGGTGGCTAGTTAGAACGGAGCAAGTTGGCAGGCTGGAACACAGCACTGGTCCTTGCCCTGGGCCCCCGCTGTGGACAGGGGG
Source organism: Typhlomys cinereus (assembly GCA_023101885.1). NCBI lineage: Eukaryota > Metazoa > Chordata > Mammalia > Rodentia > Platacanthomyidae > Typhlomys > Typhlomys cinereus. Next base: position 781,831 of record JALPQD010000373.1, on the reverse strand, counting down.
TGGGCGGTGCCCTGGGCCCCCTTGGTGACCTGCTGTGGGGGCAGGCAGAATCTCCTGCTTCCATGAAGAGCGCTGGCCACAGAAGACAGGACATTAAGTCGCCCCGGGAGAAGCGTGAGGCCAGCACTGCGAGGGAGCTGCGCCCTCTGCCCTGGCAGATGCCCTGGGAACACGAGTGAGGGAGCTGCACCTGACTCTGCCCAAGGGTCAGCTGTGTGGGAAGAGCGGTGCCCACCCTCCAGGGACCTCAGCGCCCGAGCCGCCTCTGCGCCCAGCTCACCCTCAACACGCTGCTCAGTCTGCCACTGTGGAAAGATGTTTCTTTTGCAACAGTGTGGGAATGTAAGTGCCTCCTGGTACCCAGCCTTCAGAGGGTGGAGCAGAGAACAGAAGTGGGGACACAGCCACTCCTACCTTTCCTGGATGTGGCTGGCGACCACTGCGAGCCTGTGGGAGCGATTCATGAACAGGTGGGAATTCCCTAGGACCATGACGGCGTCCAGGCACTTGGACAGAGTGAGCTGTGGGGACACGAGAGACAGAGTGAGCTGCGGGGACACGAGGGACAGAGTGAGCTGTGGGGACACGAGACATGAGGGACAGAGTGAGCTGCGGGGACACGAGGGACAGAGTGAGCTGCGGGGACACGGGACACGAGGGGACAGTGAGCTGCGGGGATACGAGGGACACAGCTTACTCTGAGCAACCACAGGTCTGCGGGAGATTTCGCTGGAAAATCAGACCTTTGACTATTCATTGTATTTACTTATGTATTAAGAGGGGGAGCGAGGAACGTAAGCCCTCATCTCCCCAAGCTGTCTCAGTGCTGTCTCTCAGCAGCAAAGACGCAACCTTGGGCCGGCAGGTAACTCAGCAGGAAACACGTACCCAGTGCCCTGGGTTCCGTCCCTGGAGCTGCCCAAGGGAACCAACTCCACAAGTATCACCTACACACATACCCCATTCACACACTCATGCATTCCACACCCCACTCACACACTCATGCATTCTCACTATGAATCGATTACAGAGAAACTTAAACACAATCTTGTTTTTGTTTTCCAATCAATGAACCAGACATCAAAATTTAAAGCGTACAAGGTGAGCTGGGAAGATAAAATAGAAGCTAAAAAATGGAAGAAAGAAATATCCAGAAGGTGGCACATCGCTAATCCGGCAGTCAGAAGCCTGAGGAGGGACGATCACCGTGACCTGAGGCTGGCATGAGCTACACCACAAGACCTTGTCTGGAAATGACAAGGGCGCAATGACAAAACCTAACAAGAGACAAGGCACAGCAGCATGGCCCGCAGCCAGCTGAGAACATGAAGGAGGACACACACACACACATATACACTCACTCGCTCACTCACACACGTACACACACAGCATGAGACCTCCTGTGGTGGAAGAATTATTCAGCAACAGAATTGTGATGCTAGTCACATAACACCCACATTTCATTTCACTTGCACATGACAACAGGCAGCTCCCATGACAAGTACAGGACACCTTGTGTTCAGCCCAGGCTGGCCCTGGACTAGCCCACCCTCCTAGAGCTGGGAGCAGACGCTCCCACACACCTAGTAGGCCATGGGAGGTAAAGCTTACCTGAGATCCTTTCAGCGCTTGCTTTCCCCACCAAATCGGGTTGGTGTCAACTATGATAACCAGAAGATTCAATTCATCCTCTATAAACGAGAAAAGGTGAATTCCAACCATAAGCCTCTGGTGATCAAAGACAACATTCCTGACATGTACATTAATAGTCCTACGTGCCCAAATGGCTACCACCCTCAGTCAAGGGGCTGAGTCCTTCAAAGATTAGTTCACAGGACGGGGAACACAGCTGACACGGCCTTGCCTGGCATGGACAGGCCTGGGTTTGATCCCCAGCATGCATAGAACTAAAAATAATCACAGACTTTAGTGTGGCAGAACCAGGAGACTCTGGTCTGCTCTGTATGCTAGACTGCAAATTCCACAAGGCTGGGACTTCTGTCTTGTGTGCTAACCCTCGGCAACTAGCACACAGTGAACACACACTGTGTTTTAAACAACCGGTCAGGGACAGAGCTGTGGAATCTCGTATTAGGATTTCAAGCACAGTGGTTTAAAAGGACATACAGGTCCCTGGCCGGTCAGCAGGCATCTGACCATCTAACTTCGAGGCCACCTGTGATCCAAAACCATCTCTGGTCCAGATTGTCCTCCACCTCCCTATGTGGCTGAGGATGACCTTGAATTGCTGCCCTTCACACCTCCACCACCCACCTTGTGCTGCTTTTAGGAGGTGCTGGGAACCCAGCCCAGGGCTTTGTGCATATCAGGCAAGGGCTCTGATAGCTGAACTACAGGCCCTGCCTAGGAACCAATTTTATTTTATTTATTTATTTTTCTATTATGTTTATTTATTTTTTTCCCAATCAAACAAACTTAATAGGTACCCCTGTCCCCTCCCTCCCTCCACCCTAGGAAACAATTTTAAAAAGTGAAAACTATCCCTACGGAAAGATTTTACCATGGAACCGGCAAGATGGCACAACAGGTAAAAGTGCTTGCTACCCAGGCCCGACAACCAGAGTTGGAGCCACAGAATCCACACAAAGGTACATAGAGAGAATCAACTCCACACCATTCTCTGACCCACACACGTGCTATGGTACCTCTCTCTCACACACACATATGAACGTGCATACTAATAACAAAAATATTATCAAAATAGGATTTTACTATGAAAAGAACCTGGCTACAACTAACCCTTAACATATCAATCATCCACTCAAGAAACACATCAAGTACCAGTATTAGCTGTTGGGGATTCTGAATCAAGATCCTTACACATTACCAAGGCCTGGGAGTTGTGCTTGTCAAGCAGGGGCTCTACCACCGAGCTTTATTATTTAGAGATGGGATCTTGATAAATTGCTCAGGCTGGCCTTGAACCTGCTATCCCCCCACCTCCAGGTAGCTGGGATTACAAAGATACAGGCCACACTCAGCTGAGAGCTTGCACTCCAACTGAGGTCATGGTCAAAACACACCCGCCAGTGCCCTCCAGCACAAAAGGCCTACGGTGCCAGTCACAGCACAGCGCAGCCTTTCTTGCCTCCTGCTTTCCTTTCTGCAGCCCCCTCCCCTTCCTCAGGCTTCTGTAGTTACCACTTGCTGCTACCAAGAAGGCTGAGGGGGGGGGAATGTTGCCCAGCAATGTCAGGCCTACTTTGGGACTTGGGACGCAGATTAAGACCAAAGACCAATAAAAGGGGCATGAGTTGTTGCTGGAGCCTCTGAATACATCTCCCTAGCTCTATCCTTACTCCCCACAAGGCAGCCAGAGTGAACTTCTAAAATCGTGGATCAGGTCGTAATTCTTTGCCTAAGACCTTACAACAGAGGGGTATGGGGTCGCAAGTTCAGGGTCAACCTGCGCTAAAAAGCAAGACATCATCCAAAATAAAGAAATCCTACAACAGCTTGACAATGACACCTGAAAGCAGAACTTAATGTAGTATCCTGGAAGTGACCCATCCTTTTCTCCTCCCCACTTCTTTTCATTCTCCTTCGACCTTACATGACCTTTGCACTGAAATGCACTTCCTGTAAAAGTTCCTAACATTCCAGTCCTATGTCGTTGAATCCGGCTTGTCTAGACTTCTGGCTAAGCTGCTCTTGGGCCCAGTCACAGCCCTGCGCGCCCCTGGGCATCATCTAGGCTCTACAGAGAGCCAGATACGAGCCACCAGGGCTTCCCTGTTTTGTTCATTCTCCTGCTTCTTTCTCGGTAAAGAAAACAGGCCGGGCTTCCAGGGAGCAACCCAAAGACATGTAATGAATGACTGACAGGATCAGGATGAGCTCTGCAGGATGAGCAGGTGGATCGTGCAATGTTAAGCCCAGACGGGGCAACCCGGAGAGGCCATTTCTAAAACAGAAACGGGCAGGGCTGGGGGTGGGGTGTGGATCGGTGGGGGTTGACTGCTCGCCTAGCATGTGGTCCAGTCCCCAGCATCGAATAAACCAGGCGCGGTAATCCTAGCCCTCGGCAGGTGAATCAGAAGTTCAAGTTCAATCTCGGCCTCACCGAGAGTTCGAGGCCAGCCCGGGCCAGTTAACACCAGTGAATGAATGAATGAATGAATGCACACACACGCGACTCCTCTAAGGGTCAACCGGCGCCCCTCGCTCCAACCCAGAGCACTCCCCGCGGCCGGCCAAGGCCGGTCGAGCCCGGTCCCGCCCGCGCCGCCCGCGCCGCCCTCACCGTCTGCGGCCATGGCGCCCCGACACCTCCGAGCAGCGCCGGCCGCGACGCGTCCCGAGCCTGCGCGCAGTATTTCCGGCGCGGACGAATGACGCACGAAGCGACCCAGCCCCGCAGCGCGCGGCTTTGAGGTTCCTCCCGGGAGTGACGTCAGTGCCACGCGCCGCGCTTCTGAGACTGTGGCTCCCGGCGCGGTCGCGGGTGTCTCGGCAGCGACGCGCGGCGGCTCAGCGCTCACCACCCGGCGCTCGCGCTCGCCATGGACGACCAGGGTAAATCCGGGCGGCCAAGGCGGTTTCTGTCCCCGCACGCGCAGCCGAGGCTCGGGGGAGTCGTTCGCTGCCCGACGGGGCGTGCGACAGGCATTGGAAGGACCAGGCATCGCTGGCTGGCGAGCAGCGTCTTATTAAATGGCAGCCAAGGACAGGCTCGCATAATGCATTCGGTGCTAAGAGCTTAAGTGACACGGGTGCAACTCCACCTGTGGGTGCGGATGGGCCGTGAGTAGACTTGCATTGGCACGACCTGGACAGGTGTAGGAGAAATCGGTAAAGCGGTGAGTGGGATCCTAATCCAGGGCTTAGTCCTAGGGCTTAAATTGTGCGCGCTGACAGCTCTTTAAAGACGCGTGAGACCTGAGATGCTGTAAATGTACTCTTCTCTCCCTGATAACATCTGGCATGTTCTTGAAACGAACTATTTTTCAAAGGTTTGCTCGTTAAAGTCCACAGTCAGTGCCAAGCTGGGTGGCCTCCCATGCTGCCAAGTGCACAGGGGATAACCCCCGCTTTCCTCCCTCCCTAGAGTTAATCGGATACTTCAAGTCTCAGATGAAGGGGGACCCTGACATGGCCTCTGCCGTGGCTGCCATTCGGACCCTGCTGGAGTTCCTCAAAAGAGATAAAGGTACAGAGGGCAGGTGGGGACACTCTGGGACAGGCATCTTCAGAAGACTGCTTGAAATGTGAAAAGGGAGAGATGTTGGCTTCTCCACAGCCTCGGCCAACCTCCACCAAGGTATCCAGAGGATTCCATTTGTGCGTTCCTCTCTGAATCGAGTGTAGTCCCATTGTGTCTCACCCAGGAAGCCTATATCGCACAATGATTGACTTTATAGATGTGCATTGGACTATCTTGCCCTATATTCTGTGCTGATGCTACAGAGACTGTTCTGGAATAAATTCTGGTATTTATTTTCAGTGTGTTTTCCTACGAATTCAGCATTCATGCGTAAGCATCTGGGTGTGACGTGACTTCTCATACAAGCAGAATAACGATACTTTCTTTGCTCTGAGCGGCTGGCCTAGGTGATGTGTCTAAGTGTCCAGTGCTTGCCTGTGCTTTTTTTTTTTTTCAATTAAAAAAGATTATTATTAGGGACGGTGCATGTGCCACAGTGCACATATGGTGGTCAGAAGACAACTTTGTGGAACCAGTTCTCTCCCTCCACCTCTGCATGGGTTCTGGGGATCGAACTCAGGCCAACAGGCTGCGCAGCAAGCTCCTTTCCCGCTGAGCCATCTCTGCAGGCCTGTGCTTTTCAGACTAGCTGGTTCCATGTCGCAACCTTTGCATTGCCGAGTTCCATGCAGGGGCCTTTTCTCCCTGGGTGCTTACGTGACTGGATCCTTTCTCCCGGGTCTTATTTTATTTTATTTTATTTTTTGGATCTCATTTTAAATGCCTTCAGCTCCAAGAGTTCACGACTCCTGTTAGGTAGTGAACCCCACCCCTGCCTTTATCTGTCCTCATTATAATCTACAACTTGTGTATTTCTTTGCATGCATGTTTCCTGCTCCATCAGCACAGAGCCCTTCTGGGCACCCTGTTTCCCTGGCCTCTGGGACAGTGTCTGGCCTGCAGATATGCCCTGTCAGTGGTGATTGATAAGCAGATGAACTGCAGACTCAGCAAGGGCCACAGCACCCAATGAACCAACACCCATTCTATTCGTCCTTCCAGGGGAGACCATCCAGGGCTTGAGGGCGAATCTCACCAGTGCCATAGAAACGCTGTGTGGCGTGGACTCCTCAGTGGCTGTGTCTTCTGGCGGGGAGCTCTTCCTGCGTTTCATCAGCCTCACCTCCCTGGAGTACTCGGTAAGCTGCCCATCCCCAGCCATGGGTCTAGGGTCTGGGCCCCGCCCTCACACTGACCCTCTTGCAGGACTACTCCAAGTGCAAGAAGATCATGATCGAGCGGGGCGAGCTCTTCCTCAGGAGGATCTCCCTGTCGAGAAACAAGATCGCTGATCTGTGCCACACCTTCATCAAAGACGGGGCGGTGAGTGGACACCCCTCAAGTGAGAGGCGGTGTGATGAGTAGATACCTCTCAAGTGGGAGGTGGAGCAAGGGCTCTGGAACTGGGCGGCTGTGCACTTAGCTGCTGAGCAGCCTCGGCTGAATCTTTCTGCGTCACACTCTCTCACCTGCTAAATAGGGGCAGGAGTCAGCGCTCTGTAGGTGTTGATGTCAGACAGACTGTTTGTACAGGCAGGGACAAACACAGAATGGCATGGGGGGGAGTGAGTGAGAGCGAGCACATGTGGAACTCATTTGTGGAAGCCGACTCTCTCCTCCCATGTGTGCGCTCCAGGAGTCCAGACTCGGTCGCCAGGTCTACCCCTGGCACTTTTACAGGCCGACATCTGCAGCCCTCTAATAAGCTCTTTTTCATGGCCGGATCTGTGGCATAGTCTTCTGCAGCCAGTCAGATCAGCTCTTACTCTGGTGTATCGAGCATCCTCCCGGCCACCATTGGCTAGGGATGCCATCACAGCCTGCACAGTGCCAAGCGTTCCTGCACTGCGTAAGGAACAGCAAGTTAAGCCAGTTGCCAGGTGGTAAAAACCTTTATAGTCTCCCCAGCCACACAAGTGTATCCTCATTTCGGCTTGTGAACCTCCTCCTCTGCTTTATGGCCTCCCCAGCCTTTGAAGTGCACTAGTGAGTAAATGATCTACTAGGTTTGGAGGACTCGTTTAGACAGAACCTCCTAGGCCAGGTGGATGCCCTTCATCACGCCTCCCCACCCACAGCCTCACTGTGCCCAGCATCCTGTAGGTTTCAGCTGCCCATAGTACCCACCCCCGAAGCACTGCCTTGTGATAAGCTTAGAGCTGTACATGCAGGTGAACCACGTGTGGCAGGGCCTGAGAACCCACCCCAGGGACGAGTGTGGCAGGTGGCTTCTTCCAGCAGCTAGAGCCTGTGTCCGCCACACTGCAGCTTGTCAGCAGGGTTTCGGCGCACTACTGTCTCGGTCTCTCTAAGTTGATCCGTGAGGGGCTTCAGCGCCAAGCAATGCTGTCTCAGTGTCCCACTAAGTTGATTCTTGAGGGGCTTCACTTGAGCACATGTGTCAGTCCAGCTGGGTGGCTGTTGGGTGAGGGCTGGCTGGGACCCCTCTAATGACAGTGTCCTGCTCCACAGAGAATTTTGACACACGCCTACTCCAGAGTGGTCTTGAGGGTCCTCGAAGCAGCCGTGGTGGCCAAGAAGCGGTTCAGTGTGTACATCACGGAGTCACAGCCTGATTTGGCAGGGCAAGTACCTCGCCTGGCCTAGCAGCCACCTGCCCAGGCCTATGCCTGCCAGGAGCATCCTGGCCAAAGGGCCAGCAGGAACTCGGGTCTTTGAGAGGTTGGCGATGTAAGCCTATACTGGAGGCGTAGCTGAGGCATGTCTCCACCTCCAGAAGAGCCAAGCAGGCCGCCTCCCAGACTTGGGTTTCTCAACTCAGCTCCTCAGAGTGAGGTTTGAGGGGCTGCAGAGATGTCTTGGGGGTTAAGACTCTGCCTGGAAGCAGAGGCTCTGGAGTCCTGATCCCAAGTCCTATGTAAAAACATCAGGCGGAAACAGCGGTGGTAGTAGAAGCAATCAGTGCCCTGTGAGACACACATACATGCACACGAAATAATTTTAATTTTTTTTATTTATTCAATTGTGCATGTGCGAGTGTGTACGCACATGTGTGTGTGTGTGTGTGTGTGTGTGTGTGTGTGTGTAAAACCACGGGCGAATTCAGGAACCACCATGGACTGCCTCCACATCCTCCTTGTTTACTCTGCCCCAGGATTCACAGGCTCCGCCCTACCAGGACCAGAAACGCAGGCTGCCCTTGCTTCTGCCCAAGTTTTTTTTTTTTATTTTTTAAAGTAAACGTTTGTGGCACTAGAGGCTGAATCCAGGTCTGGCATGTGCCAGGCCAACATCTGCCACTGAGCCACGCCCCAGCTTGTAGTTTAGTGAACACAGATCTTGTGTCCTTAGTCCAGAGTCAGGAGTGCCCCACCTTCTCCCCACAGCCCCGACCCGGCTACTGCTGTGTGTTGACCGACTCAGTGGACCTTACCTAATGTTCTCAATTTACCATCTCCAGTAAGAAAATGGCCAAAGCCCTCGCCCACCTCAACGTCCCGGTCATTGTGGTGCTGGACGCTGCAGTTGGGTAAGTGTACATCTTCCTGGCGGGGGCCAGGGTCCCCCCCCCCCGCAGCCTGTTTCCACATAGGACTTGGAATCCATTCACAAATGTGCATGGGGTGTCCCGCCCCCAACAACAGCTGCCCTGAAACAGCTCTGGGAGTGCAGGGGCCAGTAGTAGGGAAGCTGTGGCAGGCACCATGGGGAGCCTTTGCATTTGTGCTATTTGTTTAGTCTGTGATCAGGCTGGCCTGGATCTCCCAGTCCCTTCCCCTTCTCCCAAGCACTGGGATTGCCAATCCCAGCCCAGCTGTCTGCATGGAGCCCTGTCCATGGCTGCCTCAATGGCAGGCTGGGAGCCCTGCACAACCCATGCAGCTGCTGTCCTGCACAGTCCCTTCTGTGGGTCCTCACGCTGCATGGGAGCCAAGAAGCCACGATCATTTGGGAAGAAAACATGTAACTAAGGAAGTCAGGAATACGGGCAAGAGTGAGGAGCTCCATGATTTTAATTCCTTAACTTGAAAGGGTCGGCAACACAGCCCAGGGTAGAAGTGCTTGGCATCACGCCTGACGAACCAAGTTTGAGCCCCACAACTACACAAAGAAAGTTGGGAGGAGAGAATTGATTCCAGAGTTGTCCTCTGGCGCGCGCATGTGCGCGCGCACACACACACACACACACACACACACACACAGCCTTTTCAAAGGTAAGTGCCTTCAATCCGCTAGAAAAGTTTTGGGATGGTGTGGTGCTTCGGATTGTGCAGAGAACACAGTAACTGCGTGTTTCCAGCCTCAGGTCACGGTTACGCAGCCCTGAGCAGCTCTTGCCCATGCCGTGCTCAGGTGTCCCTGGGAGGGGCAAGGGAGAGCACAGGGGCAGCTGCCTGGAGCATTGAAGTCCTGTTGAGAGAAGCACCTGTGGGAGGAGCCACCATGGTGGAAGTGGAATGTAGCACGAAGACGCTGCCCAGAGCCAAAACATAACTGCTGTGCTTTACGCCCTCAGCTACGTCATGGAGAAGGTCGACCTTGTCATAGTGGGCGCTGAAGGAGTCGTTGAGAACGGGGGGATTATTAACAAGGTAGGCACATCACCCTGGCTCCTGGCTCGGGATGCCCAAGTTGGTCCTGCTCACCTCCACAGCCTCTTTAGACTCCAAACCTCATGTGACCTTGTCACCATCTACTTCCCGTAAGTCACTGCAGCTGTGAACCAAGTTTTCATTGGCCTCACTTTTTAGAGATTCGCCTATATAAATTTTAAGTCTGTATTACAGAAAATAGGTGTCAGCATTTTTTGCTTTTTGTTGTTTTGGTGTAGATCTCATGTACCCCAGGTTAGCCTCAAACTCTGTGCAGCGGAAGCTAGCTCACACTCCTGCCTCTACCTCCCAAGCGCTGGCATGACAGGTGTGTGCCACTGTACAGGCAAAGCAGGTTTGTCCTGGAATTGGGCCAGACCTGAATTTCTCATTTAGGCATGTGTAGTTGGACTGCTCATTTTATCACAGCTTTGATGGCTGGGAATGCAGCGCAGCAGTTGAGCACTTTCCTGATGTGCACGAAACCCTGGTTCATCCCCAGGACGGTGGACAGCTGGGTGTGGTGGGCCCTGGGGAGGTGGAGGCAGAGGTCAGAATTGAGGGTCAGCTGTGGAGTTGGTAAGACCGGCCTGGCCACAGAACAAACAAGACGGTGACTGTGAAGTCAGAGGGGCCCACGCTATGCTCAGTCCTGCGTCCCGCGTGTCCGTGTGTACGTGAGCTCACCCTGCTCCGACTCCCCAGATCGGAACCAACCAGATGGCCGTGTGCGCCAAAGCCCAGAACAAGCCCTTCTATGCAGTGGCGGAAAGCTTCAAGTTTGTGCGGCTCTTCCCACTCAACCAGCAGGATGTCCCGGACAAGTTCAAGGCAAGTTCCGCTGACATGAAGGAAGGGTCTTGTCTGAAGCCAAGCGGGGCCTCAGACCCTCAGGGCTGGACACCAGACTAATGGCTCCTCTATCGTTAGTACAAGGCAGATACCCTGAAGTCCATGCAGACCGGGCAGGACCTCAGAGAGGAGCACCCGTGGGTGGACTACACCTCCCCATCCTTGATCACACTGCTGTTCACAGACCTGGGCGTGCTGACTCCCTCAGCGGTCAGTGACGAGCTCATCAAGCTGTACCTGTAGGGGTCAGGTCCCCCTGCCAGCATCAGGACCCAAGGCAAGTGCCCATGAGTCCCACCGAAAGATTTTCAAGTGAAAATGTAGCCGAGGACCCCGCCCTGAGTGCTCCAGTGTGTAACGCCCCACACCTGCCTAAAGCACACACCCACTTCTAAACTAGGCCACAATGTGTTTCCTGTTTCCAGAAGCCCATGTTAGCTTATTGGCTGCTACCTGACGAATGGCCATACACATCCCTTCCTCTTCCTCCTCTGCACTCCAGCTCACTGGCCAAAAGTGTCAATGACAAGCGGGCGTTCCCAGCTACAGCCAGGCCCTTCCCAGTGAATGATCAGCAGCTGGACAGCACGTCACACCAAGTGCCTCCAAAGTGCCTGCGTGGACTTGGATGAACAGCAGCTGGGCTCAGCGGGAAGAAGCCCAACCACCTCCACCGAGGCGGCCTCCAGTGGAGACACCTTCCGGGACATGACCGAACTTAAATTCTGTTTGTAGAAAAATAGGAGTTCCCTTAGATGTTTGGGCCATAGACAGTGTTTTAAAATTATACTTAGGAACAAATTCAGCATCTTTTCAAATAAATTATATGAAACATTTTGATACAGCATTGCACCAGTGTGAGCAGAAGACCCCACTGCCAGAAAATGGCCACCCTGGGGAACACCAACACACATAGTGGCGTGTCACCTGCTATGGCAGGTCACCTGCTGCGGCATGAGTGCCAGGAGACCTTCATTTAATGTACGGCATGAGCAGCTACTAACTTCCAGGAATGGCTTGCTTCCTGATTTTCAGTACTGCCCCAGTCGTGTCCCCCCCACCCCCCTCCGTCTTTAAAGAGTCTAGAAGCCCAGGCTGGAGCAGCAGCCCACATCTACCGTCCCACAAGCAGGAGGATCAACTGAAGGATGGAGGGAGGACAGGCAAAGTCCAGGGCGTGGGGATGCCTGGTAGCCATAGGGCCTGGACACGCAGGAACTTTCAAAGATCCCAAACCAAGTGCACATCAACATCTATGTGCTTAAAACACACATGTATAAGAGTAAAAAAATCAGCTCAGAGAAAAGCCCAGTTGATGACTCACTAACATAAATACCCACTCATCATTCCTGCCAACACCCCGAGTTCCAGGACACCTCAGTGTCGGTGGCTCTCAGTACCCACAGTGCAGTGCCTGAGTGCTCCCGTGTGAATAGGCAGCTCTCCAAAGGCTGAGGTGTCTCCTGAAGTTGTGGGGACGGGTTCAACTGTGATCTAGGCACTGACATCACTTGAGGATCTGAGGTCAGCAGTCGTCTTCCAGGTCTGAGGCCCCCAAGTCTGACAGCTTGGTTCTCGTGCCATGTGTCAGGAGGCCCTTCTCGAACTCCTCCTCCGTGATTTTGCCTCTTTTCAACTTTTTCAGGAGCCTCGTGTCATTAAGAAGCTCCTCCATGTCCTCTTCGCCAACGTCAGAGCCCTGGGAGCAGACAAGACACAGTCGCTAGGGACACCTCAGGCAGCCAAGGGGCCTAGAGAACTAGTATTGAGACTGAGGGCCCTCATGCTGGTGGGCAGCTCTGCATCAGGGTCACCAACAGTACGCTGGGGAGAAGTGTAGAGTTAGAGACAGGTACTTTACATAGCCCAGGCCCCGGGAGCGCAAGCATGGAACCCCCCCAGACCCTGGGAACGCAGGCACGAGAGTGCTTGCCACTGAAATCTCAGAATTCTGTGCTAGAATTTAAGCAGAACAAAACCTGGAGACAGTACCTCCTCCCGTTTCCTTTTCTCGTTCATCTTCTTCTTCCTCTCCTTCTTGGCCTTCTGTTTCGACCAAGCCTTGTTCTTGGTGAACTTTCTTCTCCCTTCATTATTTTCTGCTCTCTCTTTTCTTTTTTGCTCCAGTAACTTCTGCCTCTGCTTTTCCCTAACTTTGTCTTTAAATGCAATGGTGTCTGTGTCAATGTCCACAGGCACGAATTCTGGAAACTGCTTTCCCCTCAGCTCTGGCATCTTGGGCATCTTCAGCAGGGCGAAACCTCGAGCAAGACTGGCAAAGTCAAGATCTAATCAAACCAAAGCGGCAGTGTTAACACCTAAGCCGAGCAGGCAGGAGTCTTATGAAGCAACTTTCAAATCCCAATGGACGCATTCGCTCTCGTGACAACCGCTAGAGTCAAATTTTTAAGATATGAACCAGCTGGTAACTCATCCTGTGTCTATGCAAAGCCACAGTCTTCCTTTGAAATCCTTAGAAAACATGCAGTCTAGCGGACACCATACATCTTAGTAGACGGCAAATTCACACGCCCAGACCAGAAGGGGCGGCCAGGCAGCTCAGCAGTCAGGGCCTCTGGCTAGCCCGGCTGCTCCAGCTGCATCCCCGGAAGAACTGGTAGAAAGAGGAACTGGCTTCTGAAAGCTGTCCTCTGACTTCTACCCGTGTGCCATGGCCTAAAGCACTCTGTCTCTCTCTCTCTCGTAAGTAAAATAAAGACCACCACCAGCGCTGGGGAGACTCAGTAGGTAGAAGGAGAGAAATGACCCCACAAACTCATCTTCTGACCTACACACACCCACACCCACACCCTTTGGCATGTATGCACACACCCATACCCACAATAAAGTAATTTTTAAAGAACAACCTAGAGCCCCTCAGAGTTCAGGATGAAGCGACGGAGCAGGGCAGTCGCAAGCTCACCTTTCAACCGGAAGATGAGGCTGCACTCATGTTTCGCGTAGGCCTGGACGTAGGACACAAAGGCCTTCATGCCCTTCTCAAACACAGCCCTGTCAGCTAGGGCCATGGCCCTGAGCTTGGGCAGGAGGTCGACCGTGTGTCTCTGGAGACCCATCTCCTGCAGGGGGCACTGCCAGGACCACAGCGTCACTGCCCTGTACGCAGGGTGTCCTGCGCTACCTGGACCCCCCATAGCACATGCTAAAACCAAGGACAGCACGGCCTCACGGCTGTCCTCGCCCACCCAGAGCTCTAATCTAATCATCACTCTGAGCGTGAGATTTAGCACAGCCTTCTCTATCTGGTAAGAGCAGGTGCCGGGAGCCCGTGATCAGGTTGTAACCTGCCTAGACCAGCAGGGGCTGCTCCCCCTCCCCCACCTGAGGCAGCCAGGCTCCCGTGTTGAGCCTCCCCAATCCTAAAGTAGTCAGGCTCCCGTGCTAACCACCCCCTCCCCAGTCCTGAAGCAGCCAGGCTCCCGTATGGACCCCCAGCCCAGGTGACTCTGCAGACCCCCCACAGATGCCCAGGCTGACCTTCTGGTTGATGGCCAGGAAGCTGATGTAAGACTCTTCCATGGGCAACAGGAACACCAAGGCGCTGCCCTCATGGCCAATGCGGGCTGTGCGGCCGCAGCGATGCACAAAGGCACTGGGAGAAGAAGACAGGGTGAAACCAGCGCCCCATCATGGGGGGGCACACAACCACCATCTCCCCTTAAGGCCACTTGCCATGGGCCAGTGAAAGTCAAGCGGCACACCATAGATGGATTCTGCCAGAGACGGGTGCTCTGTGAGGCCATGTAAGAAAGTATCTCAGGTGGTGGCGCGGCTCAGTTGGCAGAGTGCCCACCAACATGCACCCTACAAACCAGGCATGGGGGTTCACACCTGTAATACCAGCCCCCGGGGTGGTGGAGGCAGAAGGGTCAGAAGTTCAACAACATCTCTGGTCACACAGCAAGCTCAAAGCCTGGGCTACATGAGATACTGTGCCAAAAACAAATGGTAAATTTCATGCCATGGGACCAGACAAAGGCTCAGTGGGTGCAGGCAGCATCCACGCACAACCCTGGCCACCTGAGACCCCCTAGAAGCCCCCACTGTGAAGGAGAGAGTTAACTTCCAAAACCACTGGTGCATATGCACGTATCCTCTCTCTCACCAATAATTAAGTAAAATATTAAATTTCATCCCGTGTATCCCTCCAGGATCCTGTCTGGTAAGCCAGCTGGGCAGAGGGCCGTGTGTACCTGGCACTGCTGGGCGGGTCGTACTGCAGAACCCAGTTCACGTCAGGAATGTCGATCCCCCGGGCCATCACGTCGGTGCACACTAGGATCCCACTAGGAAGAAGCAGCGGAGCTGGGAGGAAGGCGGGTGTCTTTCGCCCCCTCCCAGTTAGCAACAAGCTGGCCTGTAGCTTCTGCAGAAGCTTCTGGATGGCGTTTGCTCTCTTCTCCTACAGTCCTCCAGACTTCAAAACTCCTCAGCGAAACGGAGAGCAAAGGAGACAGCAAGGTTCCCCTCAGCCAGGGCTCGAACTCAGCACCTCGCATGCTAGGGGCTCTGCCACTGGCCTCCACTCACCCCTGTTGTTTATTCTGAACCAAAGCTAGCCCCTATGTAGCACAGACTAGACCCAGAGCTGTGATGCTGCGGTCTGTCTCCCAAGCACTAAGACTGCAGCCTGAGCTGACCGCTGAGGCTCCTTGAGCTATTGCTGCACATGCACTTGAAAAACGAAACCAAGCAAAATCCTGACCGTGCAACCGTGGCCGGCGTGAGCTTTCACATCGCCCAAAATGACCCAGGAAGAGAGAAGCAGCACAGTACCAGGACACGCACGCTGTGAGGCACCGGCGGCTGGCTCCCTCCTAGCAAGCCTGCTCTATTCATCCAGAGACAAGGGCACCCCCAAACTTCCAGTGGCCAGACACTGGGGCGACAGGAGTGAGCACTATGTGGGGCTCTGGGTGCGAGACAGAAGGGACTTCCGAGGCAAAGGGACAGTGTGAATGTGGGGTGTGCAAAGGTGCGGGTTGGGGCCCTGCCCGAGGCCTCCCACCTTGCCAGCGAGCGGAACTCCATGAAGATCTTATTGCGCCGGTGTTTCATCTTCCCATGGATACACAGGATCTTCGTGCTCTTCAGCAGCATCTCCAGGGTCTTCCCGTAGTACTCCACACACGCGCAGGTGCTGGAGGGCAGGAGCATCAGTCACTGTCATCGGTAAGGAAGCAGTTGGGGGGCAGACACAGCCTCTCCCCCCACGGGCTGGCCGAAAGCACTCAAGGCCAGCCTGACTGCCCTGGACCACATCTCAGAAGAGACAAAGAGGGAGAGAGAACCCACAGCATGTGTTTCTCTGTGCAGGATGCTTTCCCCAGTTAACAGGATCCCAACGGCTCAGCAAACAACCCAACTTCAGCCAAGCGGATCCTCTCCCAGGAATCCCTAATGGGAGCTGACGGCGCAGGGTCGCGCCAGTAAAGTCCCACCCCAGGGACGCAGTCTGTGGACTGCTGGAGTGCTCTGGGGCTCCTGGTCCCCCATCTTCCCAGGGCTGGGTACACACTTTCCTAGGTTGCTTATACCAGTCCCCACCTACTTGTGAGGCTAGACCCAGAGTCATGTAGCTCAAGCTGCCCCACTCATCATGGAGCGCAGGCTGGCCATAGGCTGTTCCCATCACCCCTAGTGCTGGGAGCACAAACTGGCCATAAGCTACTGTGTCCCCTTCACCCCAAGTGCTAGGGGTGCAGACTGGCCATACGCTACTGCTCCCCTTTACCCCAAGTGAGGGAGGCGCAGCCTGAGCCACCGCCCCCTTTGCTCCTGAATAAGGCGGTTCCAAGCCTTTTCAGCACGAGCAAGTGGCGACTCCAGAACCAAGGCCTAACACATCCATTCTTTTAGCCACCAGAGCACTGCCAAGCTGGGCTTTGGCTGCTTAGCCACTTCCACCTGGGCCACAAGAATGTCACCAGACTGCTGCTTGCCACCGAGAGGCACAGGACTGTACAATGCAGTGACTATAGGTCACAACCCAGACCATGCAAGCAGCTTTGAGATGGATGGGGGGTCTCACTCAGCCTTGAGGTGGAAGGGGGTTTCAGGTAGCCTTGAGGTGGAAGCGGGGTCTCAGGCAGCTGAGACTCTCAGCTGAGGGTCGGTCATTGTGGCTACCATACCTCACTCTACATAAAACATCAGCAGATGAACTGGAGAGAGAGGGAAAGCAAGCCACACTGCTTGAGACACGCGCTCCTCTCCCATGACAGCAGAGCAGATGCTCTCTGACGAGTGGCACCGAGTGAACTATTCCCACCCGCGTCACCTCCCTCTCCACAGGGCAGAAGGCAGCTGGGACAGAGATGCTTCTGGGCTTGAGGGGCAAATACAGCCCTTCCTGGTTCATCTGCCTTCAGGGCATCCTGAGGGGCTGAGCACCCGAAGCTACGAGCGGGCAGTGAGGTGGAAAAGCACGAATGAAGACACACCGCGGTCCAGAGGCCCAGAGGCAAAGGCTGCTTCTCGCAGCCCCCCTCAGCTATGCCACGAGGCTGAATTCCAGCTGTCCGCATTGACGTGGTCCCCAGAGCCTCCCCGGCACATGCAGACCCCTAACAGCCCAGGATTACCTGAAGAAGACCAAGTGCTTTTCCTGCTTATGATTCCGAAGGAAATGGACGAGCTGATTAAATTTCTCATCTGCTTTACACACCTACAAAAGGGAAAAGAAAAGTACCTTAAAAATAATGAGATTCCCTGGGTGTCTGTGGCTAAGACTGGAAGAGCACAGCACCCAGCCAGAAGTTTTCCTCTCTAGCAGAGGTAGAGGATCTCAACCCCTGACAGGACACAGCCCAGGGCAGGGGAAGAGCAGTGCAGTGGACAACAGCGGCCGCCAGAATGCAGAGCACTGGCGACCCAGAAAGGCTCACCCAGAATCAGGCCAGCTTAATATCTCCCCATCCTAAGGCTCAGGGAGCCTCAAGGAAGAAGGGGCGGTGAGACTGTGAGAACTGATAGATAGGAAAGTTCACCGTTGAACAAGACATTCCATTCAAGGCAGGACTGCTGCCTCCAGGAACCCACTGCAGTGAGACTTGTCCTTACAGACCTGCATAAAGACTGACACACCAACATGTCCCCACAGACCAGTGAGGATCTCAGGAGAAATAATTACATTCAGTGGACACCTTGGGGACTAGGGCTGGTCGAGTAAAGGGGAGTGCCCCAATCAGTGGGGCGGCCCAAGGAGGGGCCACTTGATATGCCACAGGGACCTGAACCCCCACAAGCCAGAGGGAAACCCTGGGACTCATAGAAGGGGACAGGCAGGAGGGTGGGAAAGAGTGGGATGGGCTGATGAAGGGAGGAGAGAAGGGATAGAAAGGAGGAGGTAAGGAGGGAGGTAGGGATAAGTACTCAATATGCTTGTAAAACTAGAGGGAAAATAAATAAATAACCCTGGAGGTGGGCTGGGGGAATAAAGTAAAATAAATAATTCCTGTTTCAGTTTCAGCTGAAGTTTTTTGTTCTGTTGTATTTTTTTAATCCTTAAAATTTTTTTCATTTTTATTTATTTTTTCTACTTTTACAAACATATTGGATATTCATCTCAGCTTCCCTCCCTCTCTTCTCCCTCCCATTCCTTCCCTTCCCTTCTCCCTCTCCTCTCCCTCCCATTCCTTCCCTTCCCTTCTCCCTCCCACTCCCTCCCACCTTTCCACCTGTGTGCTTTTATGGACCCCAGGGTTCTCTCTAGCTTGTCTACTTCTATGGGGGCCCAAGCCTCCATGGCATATCAAGTTACCTCTCTCCAGGCCACCCCACTTATTATACGCATTTCCCTTTACTCATCC
The DNA here is from genome assembly GCA_023101885.1 of Typhlomys cinereus. Lineage (NCBI taxonomy): Eukaryota > Metazoa > Chordata > Mammalia > Rodentia > Platacanthomyidae > Typhlomys > Typhlomys cinereus. The sequence goes on along the minus strand of JALPQD010000373.1, from coordinate 763,370 downwards.
AGCTTTAGACCCAAAGATTTCCACGGTGAGTTCCCTTCTATGGGTATTTATCAGCTGCTATTCTGTTGTTTTTTGAAACAGGGTCTCCGGGAGCCCAGACTGGCCTTAAATTCTGCAGCACAGCTGGCCACAGGCAACTTATCCTGGTTCCAGCCCAGGTCCTAGGAGCATAGGTACCAAGCTCAAGCATGTCCTTCAACTGTATGTGTGTGTGTGTGTGTGTGTGTGTGTGTGTGTGTGTGTGAGAGAGAGAGAGACAGTGTGAGTGTGTGAATGTGTATGAGTGTGTGTGTGTGTGTGTGTGTGTGTCTGAGGAGGCCTGAGGAGGCCTAAGGATGAATTCAAGAATCCTCCTGAAATATTCTACCTCCTTATTGCTTTGCTCTGGAATTTTCCAGGTTTCACCTTTCAAGGCTGAAGTGCAGCCCGCTGCCATTTCCACCCAGTTTTTTTTTTTTTAATTCAATTGTGCATGTATACGTGTGTGCGCGTGTGTGTATGTATGTGTGTGTGTATGTGTCTGTGTGTATGTGTCTGTCTGTAGAACCACGGACGAATTCGGGAACCACCATGGACCGCCTCCACCTCCTCCTTGTTTACTTTGTCCCAGGATTCACAGGCTCCGCCCTACCAGGACCAGAAACGCAGGCTCCCCCCCACCCCCCCGCTTCCGCCCGGTGTCTATACGTAGGGCCTAGGATCCGAACTCAGGACCTTACGCCTGCAAGGCAGAGGCTTAACCCCTGAGCCATCTCTCCAGCCCCTCCACCCAGGTTTTTACATGGAATCTGGGATCTGAATGCAGGTCCCTCTGCTTGCGGCAGAGGCTAAACCTCTGTGGATCTCTGCAGTTCACAGTCTTCAACTTTGAGGAAACCAATCTCCCCAGAACAGGGCAGACCCCAGTCACATTATCAGTCAGCCTGGATCAGAACAGACAGGAACGTGTTGCTAACTGGAAATGTCCACCACAAGTAACAAAACCACATAACTGAGAAGCACCCCATCTACAAAGACTGCTCCCAGGCCCCAACCCGCAGCCAGCTCCCACGCAGGTGCACACCAGCTCCAGGGCGAGTGTTGAGGGGCAGATCTCACTGGCTACAGCAGGTCAGATGCAGGCCAAGAATAAATGTTACCTTCAAGCTCCCTGCAAACCTGAAGCCAAGCTCAGAGTCATCTTATCAAAGCGACCAGGGTTTCCAGAAAAGCCGACGGCTACCCAAGGACAGGGACCCTGCTCTGTTTCCTGACAAGCAGTTGACTTGGAAACACCAAGTTTCCATGAGCGCAGCCCTGATTTCCAGCGGAACTGACACCCCAGTGGAGCTGCTCTCAAGAGGCAGTGACGCCTGGAGCACCCACGTGTGGCTGCAGGGACAGGAGGATCAGGACCTCGAGGCTTACCCAGAGCTGCACGATAGGAGCTCAGAGATTCTGCCTGGGCTCCTCACTGCCCCCAGCCCCTGCTGCCCCCCAGCCCCCACAATCCCAGCGTCCTCAGCCAAAGGCAGAGCCAGCAGACTCAGCAGAAGGCTCACGGATCTGCACAGCAGCGAAGGAAAGGAATGAGACTCAGCTGCAGAAACCAGGCAGGAAAAAGGCAGGGGGGACCCCAAAAAACTGTCCTCCGACCTCCAGAGGGCGCTGTGTGCTGCACACCTGCCCACCTACACGAGCACCTGGAGAAAAATCTTTAAAAAAAAACTTAAAAATAAAGTAATGTGAAAAGAAGTTCTCGTGGACTCACATCCTTAAATGCAGCCACTCTAGTGATTGCTGATTGGTCTCATGGCCCTACACCAAGGGGGTCCACCACAGCTCCACTACAGACTGACTGCCAGAAACAGGCTGAGGCACTGGAGGTCTGCTCCAGCCCCAACTCCTCGCTGCGCACCATGAGCTGTGTCCCCCGCACAAGCTGACCCCAGACTGTGAGGTCTGCCCAGGGGACAAGCGTCTCATCAGCACGACAGTTCCCATCGCAGGGACCCACCAGCTCCTGTGAGCAATAGAACTAAAGGCAAACCTGCAGGCACCAAAAGAGGCTGCGTGCCCCCAGCTCCCTGTGCGCCCCAGCTGCTGGGTGCACCATGCATCCCGGCTGCTGGGCTCCCCATGAGGCCCAGCTGCAAATGGTGACATTTCCCAACCAGTTAAGACTTCCAGCGCACAGGATCAGATCCAGGACAGACACAGGACAGTGAGCCGCGGCAACAGGTTCCTACAGCGGGCATGACATGCCCAGCTCTGTCATTTCGAGCCACAGGCCATGTGCAGCCCCCAGCAAGTACAATCAAATCAAACGTGAATTCACTCAGGATGGTGGGCCTAAAACATATCACCAGTCAAGCAGGACCAAACAGAAGATTTGCCCTTGAGAGACAGGTCAGCTCGCCAGCCCCTGGCACACCCAGGCATGCAGTGTGTCTGTCCTTAGGTGCACTTGAACGTGTCCATGGTCTCAGCTGTGGATTAACTTTCATGGGGTGCTAGGCCCCCCAGGCTGAGAGGCGGGACACAGGACGGAGGGGCAGGCTTGGGCTCACCATGTAGTAGTTCTCCAGGCGCGATGGTGTCTTCTGGGTGTTGCTGGCCGCCACGCCCTTCTCCTTCACTGAGATGCGCACGGGGTTGCGGAGTCCTGCGCGCACCAAGTTCTCCACCTCCTGCGTTTGCGTGGCCGAGAAAAGGCCGGTTCTCCGCTGCTTTGGCAACAGCTCCAGGATGGTGTTGATGCTGCAAAAAGGGCCATGTCCGTGACTACCCACTGCCCACCACCACCCGCTGCCCACCACCACCCGCTGCCCACCACCACCCGCTGCCCACCACCACCCGCTGGTGATGCTGCACAGGTTCCCACAAGACCAGAGGAACCTGGGAGCCCAGCACGGGGAGGCTGAGGCAGGAGGACTGCTGGGAATTCACAGGTGAGACCCCGACACAAAAATAGAGTAAAACAGAAAAAGGCAAAAGTACAAGCGACCAGAGGGCTAAGGACACAGATTCAGTGGAGGAGGCCTGCGGGGAAGCCAGGGACCCTCTGCGGTGATGTTACTGAGGGGTGACATCATGGGGTGGGGTGGGGCCTCCCCAGCGCCAGCACAGCTGATCACGAGAGGTCACAGGAAGAGGAAAACCCAGCCCGCCACGTGTAGCATGCGAACTGCGTCCCAAGAAGGTTGCAAGGAGAGAACCCTTGAGGCAAGATGCTTGACAGACACCTGGGGTCAGCCTGTGAGCCCAGCTCTCAGGAAGCAGGGCGGGAGAGGCAAGCCTGGGCTACATGGGAGACTCAGTCTCAAAGTGAACAAGTCACTTTAAGTTATGTGTATGCCTGGCGCCCAGTGGCCACCACCTCGAGCTCACAAAGCGACGGAGGAACCCCTTGCTCTGCCAGCTGTGCCCGCCCCTTGCGGTACCTTGCCTCGAAGCCCATGTCCAGAAGTCTGTCCGCCTCGTCCAGCACCAGGACGTCCAGGGTCCTCACGCAGCTGGCCAGGTCCAGGCCCTCAGCCTTCCTCCGGAACATATCCTCCAGGCGGCCGGGCGTCGCCACAATGATGTTTCCACTTGGGAGAGACGGGCAGCTTTACCCCGGCTCTGGAGCCCAGAGCCACCCAGACCCTAGCGAGGAGAAAGGCCACAGGGCAGAGGAGCCAGAAGGGAGGCGCCCTGGGTGCCTCTGACAGACACCATGAAGACCACATGCTAGACACAGCTGGCCTAGAACACTTAGGTAGGAGATACCTGGCAGGGCAGGGGCTGCCTCCCATGTTCTGGGCCCTGGGTTCTGATCCCAGAAGAAAGAGAGGAAGAAAAAAAAATAGAAAAAAAAAGAAAGAGAGGGTACGGCAACAGGCTGCTGTCTTGCAGACGGGCCGCTCTCTGAGATGCCTGCTTGCAACATGGATTCCATCCCACAGCTAAAAACCAGAAGACAGGGGATAGAGAGATGGCTCAGGGATTAAACTGCCTCACAAGCAGAAGGTCCTGAATTCGGATCCCAGGTCCCAAGTATAAAGGCAGAAATGATGGCGCCTGAACTTCCAGTCCTGGTGGGTGAAGCCAGGGAAATCCCAGAGCGAAACAAAAAGGAGGTAGAAGTAATCCAGAATGATTCCCAAAGTCACCTTTGGTCCTCCACAGGGACACACAGTACCCTCTGAAACACACACACACACACACACACACACACACACACACACACACACACACACGAAAAATAAAGTTAAAAAAAAACAAAACAGAAGACACTGTCTGGAATTCCAACCTTTGAAATACTCACAGCCTGGCAGTGCAGAGCCACAATCCTGCCAGGTAAGGCCCAGGAGACGAGCCTACCCCTGTTCACCTGGGAAGCTTGGGTGTGTCAGTGTTCCCAGGAGCCAGCCATGGGAAGCGGAGGCAGGCCCTGCGGGGTGCTCACTCCCCAAGAGTCTGAGCAAGCAGGACAAGCCCCAGGAAGCCTGCTTACCCCTGCTGCTTAAATCGCTGCACATCTTCTCCAGGGTTGCGGCCTCCAATCCACAGAATCTGGCTGGAACAAGCAAAGGGTCTTGAAGCAGCAGGCAAAGAGACAACAAGCCTCCAGGGATTCAGTGCCCCATTTACCTAAACTGGGGGAAGTGCTTCGTGAAGCAAGACAGGACCTCATCAATCTGAACGGCCAGCTCTCGGGTGGGGGTGATGATGATGGCGCCCACCTGCCCATATGGAGGGAAGCAAGATAGTGTGTGGACCCCCGAAGAGTGCACATATACCCGCACACCAGCCTGTGCTCACCATTTCAGAGGAACGTTCCCAGGCACGGCTTGGAATGCCTGGTGTAGCTCAGGGTAGCTCGATAGCCTGCTACGACTAAGGCCCTGGGTTCATCTCCAGCAACACCAGATTCGTTAATCAGTTAACCCTGTCACTTGTCACGTGCTGGTCCAGCAGGGAAGGAAGCATGTTCCCTGCATCAGACAGCACTTCAGCACTGTGCTCGGGCCATCTTAAACCACAAGAGTGACAAAAAGCATAGACACGCTAAAACTGTGGCACGAGAAGGTACCATTTCCAGTCCAGAAGGCCACCTGCCCACACCCACAGATGACTCAAAGGCACCTACCATCGAGTTTGCTTTATAAACTTCAACAAGGGTAGGGAGATGACCCAGGGGTTAAGACTCTGCCTTGTAAGCAGAAGGACCTGAGTTTGGATCCCAGGTCCCATTTAAAAAGCCAGGAAGAAATGGCAGCAGCCTGTACTTCTGGCCCTGGAAAGCAGAGCCTGGGAAATCCCAGAGCCAAGCAAAGAAGAGATAGAAGCAATTCAGGTGATTCCCAAAGTCATCCTTGGGACTCCACAGGCATACACAGTGCCCTCTGATACACACAGACACATACATACACACACACACACATCACCCTTTTAGCTTTCCTTGCTGGTCCATCAATTTACGTTTTCTTTACTTTCTTTTTGAATAATAAGCATCCCTTTATTTTCTGACTGCCATTACTACTTTTGATTTGTTTTCGGGAGGAGAATGATGTGCAGGGTAAGGGGATACACATGCATGCCACAGTCCACATGTAGAGAGAGGTCAGAGGACACCTTTCAGAAACCAGTTGTCGCTTCCGGGGATAAAGCCCAGGTCTCAGGTTTGCAGGTAGGCGCCTTGGCCGCTGAGCACCTCACATCTCTCACCTGACCCTTCTTTAACGCTTCCTCCCTCCTCAGAAGAATTTCCAGGATGGGGATGACAAAGGCAAGCGTTTTGCCACTGCCCGTGACCTAGGAGGGAGCAAAGTTTTTGACTCGCTTCCCATTCTCGCTTACTGGAAGGAAAGCGCGGCGCCGGGCTGCATTGGCAGGAGGCACTCACCGCTTCTGCAGCGACGTCTTTGTTTTTCATGAACAGAGGGATGGTAGCAGACTGGAGGAAGAGATTGCAAATAAACAATACGTGAATGCATGACTTCACAACCAAGGAGTCCTAAGACTCCGTGGCGACAGACCCCACCTCAAAGGGACCCAGAGTAATCAAGGCACCTCAGGGGCGGAATCAAATACAGCAACATGGCCATCTATACACTGATTATGCCCATACGTGAGAGCAACTCTCAGCAGTTGACCTAGGAGGGAAGCATGGGATGGAAGACATGGGATGCAGCGAACCACAACCGGCCAAAGTGCAGAGAATAAGTGATTGTGGAGTGCTCGGCTCTAGACAGGACATCAAAACCACCCCTATCCCAAGGCCCAGGGAGCCCTGTGGAAGAGGGGGTGTAAGAATGTCAGAGCCTAAGGGTGGGGAAGAATGCTCAGAACTCACTGTAGTGACAGTCCACTTCCACAAAACCAGCCTGACAACACTTCCCCATGGATGAAGGAAAAGAAGACCAGAAATTCCTCCCTGAGACTGTAACTTCGCATCCAGGCCCAGAACAACCCTGAAGCTGTCCTGAATTTGACTTGTCCATATGCACAACTTCCACCACCAGCCCCTCATGGCACAACAGCTTCTACCCCACCTCCCTGCAGTGCCTCTCATGTCACCAAACTCCATCCCATACACAGCATCGCTTCCTGTGCCCTCTCAAGTGGCCTCCAACATACAGGGACTTCCCACTGCCATTAGATCTAAACCTAAGCCTCCCTTTGAGATGCTGGGCAATCCCAGGCCCTGCTTTTGGTACAACATTCAAGATGCACAGACTCAAAGCCTTTTGCCAGCCCCAGGCCAAGTGATCTGGCATTCTCTCTTCTGAATTATGTTCTCCACCCCCATCATTCTGGTGTGGGAAAAATGACCCCTCCAGACCCGCCTTCTCCTGGCTGCGTCACTCAGTATCTATGCCTTCCTGACACTTGGGGCCAACTACAACGACCTCCACCATTCTTTCTCCACCATTAGCTCTAGGCAGAGCCCGGGTCATCTCTTCTTCCCTTATAGAAGAGTATTTGCCGCCTCCGTGTTTAATCTCCAGACCTACTGGACAGGTAACTTTGATCTTTGCGCAAGGAAAAGGAGAGAAAGGGGGGTTAACCCGTGTCAGGACCCGCCGCTAAGACCCCAGCAGCGGACAGGCGTGGGGAGCGGAGTTAGAAGGCGGCGCAGGGGCGGCCTTGCCGGGTCAGATCATTAACCCGCGTCGCACCGGCGGGATCGGCGTCGTAAAGACGTGGCCAAGGAGGTGCGCCCCAGCTGGACGGACGAGACCCCAGGATGCGGTCCCTTCGGGCCGGGACAGGTACCTGCACCGGCGTCATGTACGGGAAACCCAGCTCCCGCAGCGCGTCCCGCACCCGAGGGTGCAGCGGCACCGGCAGCGAGTCCCAGGAGCCCTCCGTCACGTGCTCCATAGCGAGCTCCGCTGCCGCCCGCCCCGCCCGGAACACCGAGGGAGCAGCACCGGCGAGCACTTCCGCTTCCGGAGTCGCGGCCGGCGGGGCACTGTGCTCCAACCGGAACGTTCCAGAGGCGGGTAGGGCCCGCCAGCCGCAGCCGCCGAGAGACACCGCAGGAGCGCGGGCGGCGGGTGGGCGGGGACTCAGGAGGTCCCACCACGTGGCGCCTGTTCCCAGCCGATGGAGCAATCGACCCGGCGGGCACGATCCGCACCCGCTCCCCGTCCTGCTCCTCCGGCCCGAGGCAGGTGGCAGCACAACACCGCGTTCAGGCCGGCGCGCACCCTGCCGAGCTTCGTTAAAGTCAGCTCCAGGCCGGGGTCCTGCGGAGCACTCTGCTCCGTTCCCCTCTCAGGCATTCGTTCCTTCGGGAGGCTTGGTGACCCCTGACTGATCTGTGGGGACACGCCTGCAGGTGCCTGACTTGCTGGCTGGCTGCCTTGGGTCTTGCAGGAGCCCCACGCCACTCAGGGCTCCAGCAGCTGGCCCTTTCTGATTACTGACACCCCTACCCCCACCCCCGCCCGCGTCTATTTTCCCTCCAGCACCATTCAGCAGATTGTTTCCTTTATCCTACTGACTGTGAATGGTCCACAAGCTGTCAGTTGTTCAGACGAAAAGGAAACAGTGCTCACCACACCAATTTCAATCAAGTACAGAGCACAGGCCTAGGGTGCTGGCTTGTCTTGACTCTTTACCACCTTCTGAACTTACTTTCCAAGCCTGTTTCCTTGCCTCCAAACCGACTGCACACAGGCAATGGCAGCTTTGAGGCATGATCGCCACAGTACAGGACCTATAGCCAGGCCTTGGCCAAGGGAAAGCTAATGTCCTCGAGGTAACCTCCAGAGGACTGGACCACAGTACACTCTTGGGGGCAGCAGTTCTTTCTCCTCTCCACTGGCATCCTTGGGCGGCAGGTTCCATTTCTCCAACCACTTCCCACCAACACCAGGTGATCAAGTAAAACCAGGTCAAATGTGTCCTCCCCCAAAACCTTGAGATGTTTATCCCTGACCCTAAGAACTCCACAGGATAGAATGAGATTCCTGTTCACTGCCTTCAAATTGGTAGAAATAAGTAACAGGTGTAAATAACTCTAAAACATGGGTGTCTCACTTCAAATAACAGGAAACTGGTATTTAATACAACCGTTTTTTAATACAAAATGCAGAATACTGTTTTTAAAAAGAATTGTTTATTTACTGAACCTGGGGCATGTTAGATACACAACCAATTTTAAATTTACATCTTTTATTAATTCAATTCAGAAGTGTTTTCACACACAAAAACAAATTGGCATGCAGCAGTCATGCTAAGGTGAGACAATCACCTTACAATGAACTGCTGCAAGTGTAGTCTCCCAAGGCTGAAAAATTATGTCTTGAACATGAAAACTTGTAACAAATTTAAATTAATTCTATAAAACTTGTTAATTGTAGTTCTCCCCTTGCAAGATCCAAAAAAATGTACAAGTAACTAATGGGCATCAGTGACATCATAATCCTGGATCCTCCCACACCCAAAGCAGATGCTCCTCCTGTGTTAGAACCACCATCAGCAAGAAGGTCTTTCCATTTTACACAAAACAAAATTGACATATGCAAAAAAGAATGACCCAGAAAAACCACCCAAACCCTAGTGCTGACAGATGCTCAGCACCCTGGCTACCGAGGCCCAGAGGCCGCTGAGCAGAAAGAGAACAGTGGCTGTGTATCACTGCAAGAGATGCAAGAGGCATTAACCCTTTGGCATCGGAGAGATTTTTTCCATCGTGTGAATGAGTACTTCCTGCGTGCCAGAGAGGAAATGCCTGGCTTTACCAGAGACTTCCAAGGTCCGCAGAAACCAACAGTTATTAGCCTTTGTGCTAATGTAAGCAGGGTGATCAATCCTAACGTCAGCATCAGTCTGCTCTGCAGGAGATGCGCTGGGAAGGGCCTTCCCCAGAGAAGGACAGAGCAGCCGGCGGGGCGCGCAGCCATCAGCTGAGCTGCCTCGAGACCAGCAGAAAAGGCAAGAGTCAGATTACTGCTTGCTGTGACAGCTCAGCAAAGTGAACCCCTGTTGAGGTGACCACCAGGCAAGGGGCCCCAAGAATGTAGCCACTCAGTAGAGTCCTGGCAGGTTAGGTGGTCTGACGTCAGAACAACCACACTGTATTAGGAAAGCCAAAGGAGATGATGATGTAATGAGGCCGCCCTGTCCGTTTGTCTGCAGCTTCTGAGTTCTCGGAAGGGCCCGTGATGGGGCGGCAATCAGATGAGAACCCACAAGCCAATCAGACATCAAGTTTTCACTCTGACTTTCCATCCAAGTCCCCCCCATCATCTATTAATCACAAAGAAACATGAATGTATAGTTCAGAAAATAAAAATGTAGAAACTAAGGACATTATTATGACCAAGGTGTCTGGTAAACAGGAGAATCTTGAGTTTGGGATCATTGGGAAAAGGCCTTTCAAACAACCCTCCGGACTTCGAAAAATCTCTTCAGGTAGTAGATCTGTCCCAATGTCATGGCGACTAGAACAAGAGCTTCGAAGAAGGACCAAAGGACCACTCTGCTGTTTGTGTTGTCGTTGACTGTTGAGGACAAACAGACACAATTAACAGCAACCCCCAAGCAGCACATGTACCCTAACTTGCCTCCTGATTGCTACTGTCTGTGACAGTAACGGGTCGCTCTAAATACTTGTCTTTTGCTCCCAGGCAGAAGCTGAGATTTTCAGCTTCAAAAATAATCTTAAAACCACGTTCCTGTAGCCAGCACTCTGAGCTGAAGCAGGAGCATCGCACGCCAAGAGCCAGCCTGGGCTAGTGCGAGAACCTGTTTTCAAGTCAAAACCTGACTTACTGAGCCCAGTGCAGGCAGCTGTGGAGAATACGCATCTGAAATGATGGAGGAGGGGACTTGCCCAAGGTCGAGACGGTCACAACCCAGCTGCCTCTCTCGCCTCAAACAGTCACATTACAGCCGTTTTCAGACTTCGAAGTGAAGTTCAGGATTACAAGTTACATAGAAGACTTAACAAACACTTCCTGGGCCCTGCTCTACACTCCACGCTGGCTTTCCCCAAGAGGGGTTTTCCAGGAACACTGGGCACACAAGTACCTACTGGAAGCTTCAGCTCTGCCCACAGGGGAGAAGCTGCAACTACTGCGCATTAATTCACACTGCTCACTTGGCCACACTTTTAGCTGCTATTCAGTAAAGCCCCTGGCAGTTCCCGAATTTCTGCATGCTGCTACCATCACAAGTGACTACCTCCTTTGCAGATGCACCCCACTGCCATGGGACTGATTGGAGTGGCAACAAATATGAGCAGTCAATTACCCAGTGAGGATTCTGGGAGTTGACAGCAGCTTCCACTAAGAACCTAGTAGGCACTTTCATCAGCTTTCACTGAAAATCTAGTAGGAACTTTCTCACATGACTGTGTCTCAAATTGGCAAAGTATTAGCTATTTAAAGATGTTTCAGAAGCATGCAAAAATGTGTCTCTAAGCACCTGGAAGATAGGACAGAAAACTGTCCCTACATTTTTATTCACCCACTTATACCAAAATTCTTATTTCCTAGTAGGAAAAGGTAAAAGAAAACGCACGTGTGTGTGTATATGTATGTATGTATGTATGTATGTATGTATGTAAAGAGTCTTAAGCAGCCAGGGGCAGGCAGCCTCAAGCTCACTCTGGAGCCAAGCCCACCCTTGAACTCCTAGTATTCTAGTTTCCACCTCCCAATTCCTGGTTACGCAGGCTTAAAACACTTCAATGTTAATGTTACCTTAGTGGTGAAGTATGAATGTTTTCTATTTATTTCTTAATACTTTATGACCCACAATCTTTTTTGTTATACATATGTGTGCAAAAAGGATACATGCATGTGCTTGTGTGTGGTTTGCATGTGCACAGCTATAAGGGTTGGGGGCATGCTCATGAGCTCACTTGATCGAGTGTGTGTGTATATGCCAAAGAGTGATATCGGGAATTATCCCCGATTACTCTTCCACCCTACTGTTTAAACATAGCTTTCTAATTTAAATCCAGAACAACCATCAGGGCTAATCTGGCTAGCCAGCTTGTGGGGGAAGGGGGAGTGTCTCCCAGGCCTTCCAGGCTGTAATTACAGGCAGGTCACCACGCCCACTTGCACGTGGGATCTGGGGATCCAAATCTGGTTCTTTGGGCTGTGCCATCTCTCTAGCCCCATTTTTGTTCTTTGTTTTTTTAATTTGTTCACTGTTGGGCTGGAGAGATGGCCCAGGGGTTAAGACTCTGCCCCACAAGCAGAAAGTTCGGAGTTCAGATCCCAGGTCCCACATAAAATCACACCAGCTGCTCTTCTGGCCCTGATGGGCAGAGCCTGGGAAACCCCAGAGCAAAGCAAAAAGGAGGCCGATGCAATCCAAGATGATTCCCAAAGTCATCCTTGGTCCTCCACAGGGACACACAGTATCCTGTGATACACACACACTTAAAAAAAAAAAAAAACTTGTCTGCTGAATGTATGGGTGTATGAATGTGTGTGAGTGTACATGTGAATGTGGGTGTGCAAGAGCCATGGCCTAGGTGGTCAGGAATAGGATTCTCCCCTACAGTGGGCTCCAAGGACTGAACATAGGCTATCAGACTTGTACAAGTACATATATCCAATGAGTCATCCCACCAACCCCCAATTTTATATTTTCTGGCACGTGTGTGAGATGTATGTTGTCACAGTTAAGCACAGGTATCAACTTGACTGTTGAGGGTTTGAGCTCTGGGCACAGTTAGAGTTGATGGTTGAGTTAGGCCCAGAGCAAACCTGAAGGAGATTGTCTAGCTGATGGGGAAGACCCAGCCCATGGTGGGTGGAATTAGGCCCTGAATAAATCACAGAGACCTGGTTGAGAGAGTGGGCACCCTTCTGTTCACTTGGCCAGACATACTGGTCTGGCAAGTAAGGATTGTCCATCTCTCAGCCGTTATGCAGTGATGGTGTGGCCAGTTCCCTGGTCCTGGCGTTGATGCATGCTCTCCTGTCAAGCTGGACTGAGAACTATACCAAACTATAGTAAGGAAATAAACCCCTTGTTCCTTTAAGCCATTTGATGGTTATTTATCAGCAATATTGCAGGCTGACTGCAACATATGTATATGTACATGCCATGTGAGCACACGTGTTCATGTCTGTGTGCATGCATGTGTGGAGGCCCCAAGTTCGTGCTTTCTGCCTGCCACTCTCCACTTGTTATCAAAGCAGGGTCTCTCAACTGAACCCAGATTTCACCAACCAACTAGGCTCGCTAGCAGTGTGCTCTGGGCATCCATCCCTCTTTGCTGGATCCCAAATGCTGATTCCTGGTGGCCATGCCTGCCTGGCCTTCATGCAAGTTCTGGGGATCTGACCCCTCCATGCCTGCAGGAAAGCTGTGGTGTCCACTGAAGCATCTCCTCTCCAGTCTTTGTTTGCTTGTCAGATATGCTCTAATGCAGACCAGGCTGGCCTCAAATTCACTGCCTTACAATGCTAGCCTTGAGCTCCCAAGTGCTGGTTTACCAGCATGTGCTACCAAGCCACCTTGATTTTCCAAAATTTCTAACTGAATACGTGTTAAGTTTTCCAGCTAACTCTAAAAGTACCATGTCTGGGTATTTAGCACACAGGGTGCTTATCCAGCATGAAGCCCCATACCAGGCTCAGTCCCCACATCACAGAGCAGATGGCTGATGCACATCTACAACCCAGCTGTAACTCAGCGCTCGGGAGGCAGAGGCAGTGGGTCAGAAGTTTACGGTCATCCTCAGAAACAAAAGGAAGCAAGTTCCAGACCAGCCTGGTCTACATAAGACCCTATCTTAAAAAAAAATTTTTTTTTAATCCAAGAAATGATGCCTGCTACATAATCTCTCATCGTTGGTGTGAAAATATCTATCAGATTTGTTTTCTTTTTTGAGCAGGGTCTTGATATTTAGCCCAGAATGACTTCAAACTGACTATGTACCCGAGGCTGACTTTGGCCTCCTCGGTCCCCATGATGATCACCAGCCACTCTTCTTTCCATTATGAACACATCTCTGCAGAATGATATAAGAGTCTCCACGGCGACCCAGTGTGTGAACACTGTGAACTGTCTAGGCAAGGACAGCCCAGTCCTAGTCCACTGCGGCAAATGGAAGGTCCTGCCTCATCTCTGAAGGCTGCGCAACTGGAAGATACATGAAAACACCGCCTTGGGAGCATCTGATTCGCAGAACGGAGGACCTGAAAACCTCATTCTAGAAACCAAGACAGGATGAACATTTCCTTTTGTTTTTTAAATGTTGTAGGGGAGGGAGGTTTTATTTATTTATTTTTGCATGTGGTGTGTGTGTGTGTGTGTGTGTGTGTGTGTGTGTGTGTGTGTGTGAGAGAGAGAGAGAGAGAGAGAGAGAGAGAGAGAGAGAGAGAGAGAGAGAGAGAGAGAAGGCACTGTGTGTCCCTGCGGAGGACCAAGGATTTCTTTGGGAAATCATTCTGGAATTGCTTCTACCTCCTTTTTGCTTTGCTCTGGAATTTCTCAGACTCCACCCACAAGACTGAAATGCAGGTCGCCCCAGTTTCTGCCTGGCATTTTTTACATGAGACCTGGGATCTGAACTCAGGTCCTTCTGCTTACGAGGCAGTCTTTAACCCCTGAATCATCTCTCCAGTCCAAAATCAGAAATGCTCTAAATCCAAAACAATCGAAAATCCAAAAGTAGTCCAGCTAAGCAAGCCTATGATCTCAGCTGCTTGGGAGGCTGTCTGAGATAGGCTCACTGGAGCTCCAGAGTTCATTAAGCCCAGCCTAAGGAACACAGTGCATGGTGCCACGGCCTGCAATCCAGTACTCGGGAGGCAGAGGCAGGGGGATGGCGAGTCTGAGGCCAGACTGGGCAGCAAGATGCCTCAGCAGTACACAAACCTAGCAATCAGAATTTGATCCTGGACCCCATGTGGTGGGAGGAAATCTAGTACTTGTCTGCTTCCTGCACGCACGCTCTCTCAAGTAACAAATAAGCAAAGGGAAGAGCAGCGGATGTGTGTGGCTTCGGCTGCTTGGGCAACTTACTGGCTCTGTGTATCCTCTCTCGGACCTCCATGTATTCTTGTTCGTGCTTCACGGCAGTCATGGCCACTGCCAATTCGTTAATCATCTCTTCTAGCTTGTTCTGATGAGCTGTGGAAAGATTTGGAAACATGAGCACACACTTAGTGTCTCCTTTTGAAGCGTGTTAATGAATGTCCTCAGAAGCACGGCAGCTACTTCTAGAAACAGCTCCAACAGGCATCTGAACCATGAATGATAATCTAATCTCAAATCTTTTCCTTTGGTTGGGTTCTTGCTGTTTTGGAGATAGGGTCTCAGGCATACTATGTGGCCGAGGCTGGCCTTGAACTTCTGATTCTCCAGTGCTAGGACTGCAGGAGGTGCTGCGATGCCTGCTTAGCAAGTTTTTCCAAATATGAGTCCCAGTATACAGCACTTATGCCGCACAGCGCTTATACCGCACAGCACTTACAATCAACCCTTAGAAACCTCACCAGCATGTGAAGGTCACCAGATGGCCTACTGCCACCAGAGAAGCCAAAGAACGCTACCAGTGACTGTGTGGCACAACTGAATGGACTCTTGGGGATCGTGTGGCTCTGCGGCACGTTGAGACAGCCCAGAAACAGGAGGCAGCCACAGCAACACTCAGGAACAGCCGCCAGCGCATGCTGAAGCACTGCTTGCAGGCCAGTGGGGGGCAGCAGGAGCCGAGAAGAGGGGTCAGTGGGCACCCTGGCACAGGAATGAAGACAAGGCTCCTAGGCAGTGCGTCCGCTCCGTTCTACCAGGACAAGCAGCACAAGGACAGATCCCCAGAGGGAAAGACTTGCCCTGCCTGCGCCCAGCCTCAGGTGGGATTCTAGCACGCAGACCTCTCTCAGCGTAAGAGAAGCAGGGCAGCAAGGGGCATTCTGCTGCATCGCGGCCACGCACATCATCGTGCAGCGGGAGCCCCAGCACCTCATGAAACCCACCATGCTTCTGCCCTTGGGAGTGAAGGCCAAGCTTGTAGGGCGGGGCAGCAGTCAGGAGTCTGGGGGAGCATCAAGCAGCCTCCAACCCCAGGAGCAGTGACACTTGTGCGTCCATCATCTACTTGAGATGGTCGAGATATTGCCAGAGACCCCCCCCAGAAGCCACGCTCGTGAAGGCTCCAGCACAGCTGCCATTCACAGACAAGCATCAGCCCAGCCGCACTCACAGCGGCTGCTCTGGAATATGTACCAGCACCAAGTTCAAAACCTAAGCACACACAACCTTCTACTATGTTCTTCTGGTGAACCAGCCAAGTCCAACACTGCAAACAGCCCTGCTGCATGTGCTGTGGCCCGGAAGGATCGAGGGGTGGGCAGGGCTCCCGGGAGGCAATGCGCCCCAAAAATGCTCTGTGAGCAGAAGCGGTCTGCAGAGCAGCAGCGTGGGAGATTGAGGCAGGAGTGTAGTCTGGGCACAGGTGCTGCACCTCAAAACGGAAATACAGATGGGCTGGGGAGGAGCCTGTGGCAGGGGGCCTGCCTCACATGCACAAGGCCCTGGGTTCAATCCCCATTCACTGCTGCTCAGTTCAGCCATGAACAATCTAAATGAACACATGCTCAAAGACCTTTCTCTCGAGAGTCACACACACCTCTCAAGACAAGGCACATCCAGCCACAACCAGAAGCGTCACCGGCAGAAAGCAGGCTGTACAGCCCCTGACATCACCAATGTCTCACTTTTTGTCCACTTAGATCGCCCCTCCCTCCAGCGTTCTGTCTACAGAAATTCAGATGTTCTAAGAAAGCCTCATTCGCTTCAAAGTTAAAATGCCCTTTCCCCTTAGCTCCTGTCCACTGAATAAGACACCAGAAGTAGGCGAATTAGTCATAGGAGCTTGTAAAGAAAACCCACTCTCATGCCAGCAAACTCAAGTTAGAGAGAAGCAAAAATTAGACGTCAGCAAACAGACGGCAAAGAACGCACATACCATCCCAGGAGTCTCCACCACCTGAAGAAAAGGGCGAGACGTGGACAAAAATAACCAAGAGTTCAGACCAGATATGAAGGCATAAGTAACGTGTGTGTGCGTGTGTGTGTGTCAAAGTCAGCAGTTAACAGAAACACCTGGGACCCTGGGATCCTGAGACCCAGAGTACGTGAGCACAAGGTGCTGTGGAAAAACTGTCGGAGGGGCACTTGTCACCACTATTACTGTGAGCCGTGCACTAAGCACAGAGCACATCCCACATGAGGTTTTTGGCTTCAGGACAGTAAATAAATCCAAAAAGAGAAACAAACCCACTTGATGGGGATCGAGGTGTACGGAATGCAAATGAGCTCTGAGCCTCACCTTCTGTCTCCATGTCCTGGCCCTTGGGCGCCTCCCCGATATCGATGGTGAACATCACAATCTTCGGAGTCATGGTGGACATCCTGTTGCTGAAACAGAATTTGTACGTGCCATCCATGTGAGCAGCGAACGTGTATTTCCCGCTGGACTCTCGATCGCCTTTGTAGATTCCCTTGTTATCCGGTCCTGTGATCTGGTAGAAGGAAACACATGAACTTCACCTACAGTCCAGAAGATGGCTCCTCCGGTACAGTACTGGCTGGCAAACCTGGTGACCTGAGTTCAACTCCAGAAGCCCACGTGGTGCAATGGTACATAGTCTCTCTCTCTCTCTCTCTCTCTCTCTCTCTCTCTCTCTCTCTCTCTCTCTCTCGTAAAATACATTAAAAAAAAAAAATCTAGGCTCGGGCTGGAGAGATGGCTCAGGGGTTAAGACTCTGCCTCACATGGAGAAGGTCCTGAGTTTGAATCCCAGGTCCCATGTAAAAATGCCAGGCAGAAACGGTGGCAGCCTGCACTTCTGGCCCTGGTGGGGAGAGCCTGGAAAATCCCAGAGCAAAGCGAAGAGGTAGAAGCAAACTAGGGTGATTCCCAAAGTCACTCTTAAGTCTTCTACAGGGGCACATAGTGTCCTCTGATACACACACACACAAAATTAAAAAAATATATAAATAAAAATCTAGGATCATAAGTAATGTCCCTTAGCAAAGAGGGGAAAAAATGTAGCCCATGACTCACTGAGGCCCACCTTGAAAAGTGAACACTTTGGGGATCTTGATTCTCCCACTCAATGAAACATCCACTAGATGGGTCCCTAAAGCACCTCAGCTCTGAGGACATTTCTACCTCGTTTCTCCACAGTAGCCACAGCCTGACAGGTGGTCTCCACCAAGTAGCTCCAGCTGACCCCTGAGCTGACACCAAAACTCAAGAGCAAAGTAATTTTTATAAAGCCCATTTCAGTGTGCTTTGTGACTACTCCCAACCCCCAAAGGAACATGATTTTATCTGGGGTCCAGGAAGGCTGCACGCAAATGGCTGGGCTGGAAATTAAGAGATCCCAAATCTCAAGCCAGGTGGCTGCAAACCAGCTGCTAACTGGGCATAGTCCAGCCACTTTCTCTTTGATGGCAGGGCACCGGTGAGACAGGAAACGCTGTCCTTAAGATCTTAGCTAACCCAAGCACATCCTTACTTTGGGGTTCCACTGATCATTTTTGTCCAGCTTAACCGTAATTCTGCGTCCAACGAAAAAATTCTTTAAACTCAATTGTCATGGTAGCAGGCTAATTAAAATATGAACTATACTTGTATTTAAAAAATAAAGCCGGTCGTCTTAATTTTCAAATACACCGCGTTGCTTTCTAAGTGTTTCGCAGCTGTTGCCCGCCACTCTTCGCGGCGCGCCCCAACTCCGCCTCTCTCCGGGGGCAGAGGCGGCGAAACCCAGAGATCGCGGCGGCCCGGGCCGCTGGTGGGCGGGTGAGTTCCCTCCACGGCTCCCGACCCACTTTCCTCCAAACTTTGTTACCACGCCACGTTCCGTCGGGATCGCGCGGAGGGGACCTCGGCAGGCGCCCCGGATCCGTCCCTGCCTGCGCGGAGAGGCGCCTACGGTGGCCCGGGGAGGACACGCGGCGTCCGATCGCGCCGCCCGGGGGGCCAGAGGCTCGCTCGGCCGTCGCGGGGGTCCCGGGAGAGCGGCGGCTTCCACCCCGACGTCTTCCCGGCCCGGCCTCGCGGCAGCCCGACACCTCACCCTCCCCGCGAGCCGCCGGGCGCGCCCGCACCTCCACGTCGATGTCCAGGAAGCCGCCCTCAGCCACCTCGAAGATCAGGCCCATCTTGGTGCCCGAGGTGACCCGCTCGAAGAAGCACTCCTCCGCGTGCGCGTCGATGCTCACGAAGTAGCCCGAAGCCGTGGCCAGCAGCGCGGCCAGGAGCACCAGCAGCTCGGCGAGCGTCACCATGGTGCGGCAGGGGCCGAAGCCAGGACCCGGACTGCGGCCTCCGGAGCCGCCGCCGCCGCCGCCGCCGCCGCCGTCGCCGCCCGCCCCAGCCGCCGCCGCCTCAGCTCCGCCCCTTCCGGCTGCGCCACCCGAGGGGGCTGATGCGGGCGCCGCCGATTGGCCAGCGCTCGCAGCTGCCACGTAACGGACGCACGGCGGCCGCCGAGGGACACGGCGGGTCCGCGCGGTCAGCACCCGGACGGCGACTCCGAACGGTCAAAAAGTCAATGTCCTAACCCTTTCGCGCTGGACTTTCAGCTTAAGTTTCTCCTGAGCGTTATACACGATTTTACGATGGTCCAGGAAGATGGCAAGACCTTTAGAGGCAGCGTCAGAAGCGGGAGGATACGGGAGGTAGGAGCTGAAAGCCAAGAACTTTACAATCTTTTTGCGGGTCTTCTCTTCCCCTAGTCACTTTGATGGTCTAGGTTAGGAGAGAAGGAGAGAAGGTGCATTATACAGGAAACCCCCCCCCCCGCCCCGCAGGGATCCTCTAGAGCGCTGGAGGGGCCCTAGATCTCCACCCGGCTGAGGACGCCTGGGTGCTTTACACAGCTCTCTTCAAAATTCAAGACTAAAGCATGGGGGGACTGGGCAGGAAGGGGTGAAAATGTCATAAATGCATTGTATTCGTGGATGAAAATAATCAAAGATAAAAAATATGTTTTTAAAAGACTAACTAGCAGGCGACTTATTTTACCGTATATGTGTAATATGTTAATTGCAAAAACAATCTTGTCTTTTTCAAATTCTCTCAAATTTCCCCAAAGTCTTGCGGAGGGTCTGTCCATCATATCTCCTTGGCTCCTGCCAACTTTTAGGATTGTCTTTTCTGGCCTTTGCCGGCTACAACTCAATGTCCCGCTGTGGTCAATAGTTGCGTGATTGCCGGGCATCTTTCTGACCAAGCGCTTGCCCCTCCTTCTTGTTGAATTCCAGAAAGTGCAGGAGGCACAGTCTAGTGGTCTCTGCCCTCTCAGGCCCAACTTCGGGGACCCAAAAGACTTTTCTCTTTCCCTATTGGTTGAGGATTATGGGTCCAGCTTCACACACCACCGGTGACCTTGCCTGGGCCGGATTCGCTTTGTGCATCCTATTTCCCTAATCCGTGCAGACGACCTCAAAGCGTGCCTGGCCAACTCAAAGGGAGGATCGCTTTTGAGAGTCGCGTCGGCAATAGGGGGCAGCACGTTTCCACTTTAGGTGGGAAGAAACAGCCGCGGGGGACCGCAGCGTTCTTCCACACCCGAGGCTCCCAGAAGCAGTACCCCAGTACCCCACCCTCCAGCATTTCGAGGACCTACTTTGTAGAATAGGTCCCTTCTTTAGAAAAGCACCAAGAAAAATGTCGGGTTTTATCTAGAAAGTCAATGTGAATTTTCTGTTTTGAATCGATTAAACAATAGTTTAGCATTCAGGGGTCCAGGATTTAAAACTGGCAATGAAAATCTTGGCCTACCACATTAAGATTATATATTGTGGGGTTTTTTTGGTATCAACCGGGGACCCAATTTCAAATGGCTTGGGGATCCTAGGAAACTGAAAGTAGACGTTGAAGCTCCATATGCTCAATATCTGTAGGTTTGTGTTTGTTTGGTTTGTTGTCCTTGTTGCTTAGGCTGACCCCCAACTGGAGGCAATTCTCCTGCCTCAGCTTCCCAAGTGCTGGGGATAATAGGAGCCACCCAAAATGCTCAAATTCCAATTCTGGTTTTGGAAAACAGGTCAGTAGCCAAAGGTATAGTCGGAAGTCATCTGTGTGTTTATTTAAAAAAAAAAAAAAAAAAACAACTTTATTAGTGGGGGGGCACTGTGTGTCCCTGTGAAGGACCAAGGGTGACTTCAAGAATCATCTCAGATTGCTTCTACCTCCTTTTGCTTGGTTCTGGGCTTTCCCAGACTCTGCCCCCCAGGAGCAAAAGTCCAGCTCCCCTCTTTTTCCGCCTGGTGTTTTTAATGTGGGACCTGGGATCTGAACTCAGGATCTTCTGACTTGAGAGACAGAGCCTTAACTCCCTGAACCATCTCTCTAGCCCTATGCATTTATTTTTTAAATCAGGAAAGCAATTATCCAGATTCTCTCAAGTTGGGAAGAGACAAAAGTGATTCCAACCATGGAAAAATACGATCATCTCTGTCAATCTTTGGAATATTTCATGTCACCATGTTAATTTCATTTATTAGTTTTAGTGAATGAGCAACAATCACGTCATCAAGTTTCAGGATCTGAGGTCAAATCCATCAGAGAATCTTGGGAGCTCCACAGATCACCACAGCAAGTGCACTTTATTTGTTAGAGAGAAAGACGGGGGGTGCATGGTGCGTGGGTGGAGGTCAGAGGACAACTTTCAGAAGTCAGTTCTCTCCTTGCACCATATTCTGAGGATGGGACTCTGATCTCCAGGTTTGTGAGCAAGTTCCTGACCCACTGAGCCATCTTGCCTCGCCTGCAAATGCAATTTTAAATATTTTGTTTATGTAAGAGAGAGAGAGCGTGAGAGCGCAGATGGTTATTACACACTTGCAGGGTTAAGCTGACAGTTCTCTCCTTCCACCATGCAGGCTTGTAGGGATAGAAGCGGGTCTCCAGGTTTGTGAGCAGGCACATGCCCGCCATCTTGGCTACTACACTTGGGTCTGTCTGCAGAGCAAGGTTTTCCATGCATGCTCAGATTGGCCTCAAAGCCTCGGGCTCAAACACTTCAGGAGAAGTGAACTAGGTAACTAGATCGCTCAGGGCAACTTACAAGTGTGGGTTAGCAGCTCAGGTTGACTGCCATGGGCTCGTAAGCAGAAGCCAGGGCTGGTCCTCAATCGTCCCTTAGTGGGCAAATCTCCCTGACTCCAGCTCCCTCGAGTCCACTTCAGTAGGTGGCAGTGAGTCTCCTGCAAAATGAAACAGGGACTGGATGGATTTCTAAATTTTCTCAGCTCTGACAACATTTGTCCCTCTGAAACTCAGCCGACCTAACTCTTCACATGCCCGTGTCCTGAAGGAGCATCTCTGCTCTCTGCCTCCAGTTAGCCCATCTGTCTGCTCAACGGGTCCCATGAGACAGTTTCCAAATCTACGCATCCATTGCTGCTGGGTCCCCTTCTTTTTGAAGGCTGACCTACGGGGAGTAGGGGGCACTTGCTTGTGACACTTGCAGTGTGGTGTGAAAACGTTTCCGCCTTGCTGTAAGAGTCTGCTCTAGGGGAGGGGTGGGTGGCAAGACCCAGGACCCCCAGCCAACAGCCAGGTGTCTTTTTTTATTTTATTTCATTTCATCCAAGAGAAGAGAGAGAATGTACACACCATGGCACACGGGTAGAGGTCAGAGGGCAACTGTTAGGAGTCAGTTCTCTCCTTCTACCATATGAGACTCTGAGGATTGAACTCAGAGAGGTTTGTAGGTAAGTACCTTGCCTGCTGAGCCATCTCACCAGCCTCTCCCGGCCCCCTGCAATGGATTCTCCAGTCAAGCAGCTATCGCAAGAGAAACCCAGCATCAGCATTGCTAGAGGTTCATGAAATGGACCAGAGTGTGATTTCCAGAGCCAAGATAGTTGAAGAAGAGACTCCCAAAAGTCATCCTTGAAACAAGTTCACATGCATGCACACATATGTACACATATGCATGCACACCCATGAATGCCTGCCCGTAAGCACACACACTTAAATACATGCATGAATAAATACACATATACACACACAAATACACACACACACAATAAATTAAATAAATAAATAAACAAATGTTTAAAAGTATTTTTGGGCCAGTGAGATAGCTCGGGAGTCAGGTGTCTGCTTGTAAATCTGGCAACCTGAGTTTGATTCCTGGAACTAAAAAGAAAGAATTGCTCAGCCAAACTGCCTCCAGAGCTCAGACCTGCCATGGAACAAATTGAATGAAAGGCTGGAGAGGGGCTGGAGAGGTGGCTCAGGGGTTAAGCCTCCGCCTTGCAGGTGGAAGGACCTGAGTTCGGACGCCAGGCGGAAGCGGGGGCGGCCTGCGCTTCTGGTCCTGGTAGGGCGGAGCCTGTGAATCCCGGGGCAGAAGGAGGTGGAGGCATCCATGGTGGTTCCCGAATTCGTCTGTGGTTCTACACATACACACACACACACACACACACACACACACACACACGCACATACATACACACATGCACACAGTTGAATAAATAATAAAAAAATTAAAAAAAAAAGAAAGGCTGGAGAGATGGCTCAGGAGTTAAGCTTCTGTCTCACAAGCAGAAGGACCTGAGTTCGGATCCCAGATCCCACCTAAAAAATCCCAGGCAGAAATGGCATCGTCCTGCACTTCTGGCCCTGGAAGGCAGAGCCTGGGAAAACCCAGAGTGAAACAAAAAGGAGGTAGAAGCAATCCAGGGTGATTCCCGAAATCACCCTTGGATTGCCACAGACACACAGACACACACACTTCATGAGTTAAATTTGGGCTAATTTACTCAGAAACAGTAATGCATCTCTGTAATCAATCTCCTTCATTAACATGTTTCTAGAGCAAAGACCTGGTATGGATGGGATCTTTCCTCCCTTCCCCTTCCTCCCTTTCCTCCTTCCTTCCTTCTCTTCTTCCTTCCTTCCCTCCTTCCTACCTTCCTTCCCTCCCTCCTTCCTTCTGTCCTTTTTTCCTTTGACATGGCTCTCCCTGTGTCCCTTGGCCAGTCCTAAGCTTACAGCATAGATCACAATAGCCTGGAATTTGCAGCCATCCTCCTACCTCTGACCTCCCAGTGCCGAGCACCAAGCCTGGGGCTTCTCTGCCAATGCAGACTTCTGCCCTGAGTTGGGAAGCTGAGGGCGAAACCTAAGACCAAAGAGTAAGGGAGGCAGAGCATCACCATGGGGCCATTGGCCAGGGGAAGCGGATGCTAGACGGCGTGACTGGTTAACGCAGTCGGTCACGGTTCCACAAGTAGACACTTGGAGGTCCACAGATGCAGCCGGTTCTGTGTCAGAGTCACAGACAAGGGGAAGACACATAAAACCACCCAAAGGAAAGGAAAGGAAGTGGCTGCACTGGGCATGCATGCACGCGCTTGTCAGCATGTGAGGGCCATCCTCAGCTACACAGAGTCTCCAAGGGCAGTCTGGGCTACCTGAACAAACCAAGAAATAAAATGTAGATTCAATAATGACATGAAGATGACCCGTGGCCACGCTGATGAGAAGTAGAAAGAGAAGAGGAAGGGAGGAAGGAGAAGGGGTAAGCAGGAAGCAGAGAAGAAAGAAGAGAGGGGAGGAAGAGAGGAAGGAAACAGGAGGAAGAGAAGGAAGAAGAGGAGACAGAAAGAA
Source organism: Typhlomys cinereus (assembly GCA_023101885.1). Classification (NCBI taxonomy): domain Eukaryota; kingdom Metazoa; phylum Chordata; class Mammalia; order Rodentia; family Platacanthomyidae; genus Typhlomys; species Typhlomys cinereus. The sequence continues at coordinate 739,276 of JALPQD010000373.1, read as the reverse complement.
GGGAAGAGGAAGGAAGCAGGAAGACAGGATCAGAAGGAGAGGGAGGAGGAGACGGGAGGAGGGAAAGAGAAGAGAGGAGGGGATGGAGAGCAGGGGAAGGGAAGGAGGAGAAGAAGGAAAGGGAAGAAAAGAGGGAGGAGGGAAAAGAGGAGAGAGAAAGGAGAGGGAGGAGGGAGGGGAATCAAGAGGGCCAGAAAGAGGGGCAGGAGGAGAGGGAGGAGCAGAAGAGGGAGGACAAGCAGGAGGAGGAAGAAGGAGGAGGGAGGAGGAGGAGGAAGGAACAGGAGGAGGGAGGAGGGGAGGAGGACGTTGCGTGCAGAGTCCTCCCTGCAGTTGCTGTGGCACCCAAGAGCTGTGGGCGCTGGGAAACCACAAGCACAGCACAGGCCCGCCAGGCTCAGCCTTTCCACGCCACCTTTCTAGCTCCGATGGTTCTTCCTCCTGCCCCTGTGGTTCCTCCAGCGCCTGCAGCTGGGGTTTCCAGAAAGCAGTGACTTCCACCTCCACAGACTCACCGCTGCCTCTGCCACATGCCGGGCCCCAGCGGCTCCAGGACCATATGTCATCAGCCTGCAGCCATTTCCCAGCCCTGATGCCTTGATGCAGGACATCCCGCAGCATGGATGCAGGGCGCCCACTCGCTGGTCTGGAGCCTTCTCCTCTCACTCTCGCAGCAGATCTTTCTTTCTCTCCTCTCCTTGCAACTGAAGCAAAGTCAGGAGTAACCCTGGACCTGAAGCCCGTGTGTTAAAGATACACACACACACACACACACACACACACACACGCACACACACATCATGTGCACACACACGTGTGCACGCATACGCTCATGTGCACACGCGCACACATGCACACACACATCATGTGCACATGCACAAACACCCACCCAATGCACTGGGGGAGATGCATGGTGTTTCGAAGAGTCTTGCTGGAGTCCGGGCTGTCCTAGCTCACTGCACAGACCATGCCGTGTGACCTTCCTGCCTCTACCTGGCGAGCGGCTGGGGCTACAGGTGTGTACCCACATACCTAAAAAAACTTTTGTCCCCAGTTTTCATGTGTGTGTGAGGTGCATGTGTTTATGAATATTTGCGTGTGTAGCACACATGTGTGTGGTCAAGTGAATCCAGTGTGTGTGAGACCCCATCATTTTTTTATCATCTTGTTGTGAGATTGGGTCTTTAATTTTAGGGGGATCTGGGCACTTTCTCAGCTGTTATCCCTTCTTAAAACTTCTGTAGGTGGGCTGGAGAGGTGGCTCAGGGGTTAAGCCTATGCCTTGCAGGCAGAAGGTCCTGAGTTCGGATTCTAGACCCCACGTATAGATGCCGGGAGGAAGCGGGGGCGGCCTGCGTTTCTGGTCCTGGTAGGGCGGAGCCTGTGAATCCCGAGGCAGAATAAACAAGGAGGAGGTAGAGGCAGTCCATGGTGGTTCCCGAATTCGTCCGTGGTTCTACACACACAAGCCCACACATGCGCACACACACATACACGCACAATTGAATAAGTAATAAATTAAAAAACATTTAAAAAAAACACAAAACTTCTGTAGGTGAGTGCTGGAGAGACAGCTCAGGTGTTAAGCCTTTGCCTCACAAGCAACAGGGCCTGAGTTCAGATCCCAGATCCCATGTAAAAATGCAGGGCACAAATGGCAGCAACCTGTACGTCCAGTTCTGGAAGGCGGAGCTAGGAAACTACTCCAGAGCAAGCAATAAGGAAGTAGAGCTATCCAAGATTATTCTGGAAGTCACTCTCGGGCTTCCAAAGGCACACAAAACACCCTCTTGTACACACACTTACACACCCACGCACACACACGCACACACATGCAAAAAATAAACAAGTAAAAATTGAAAAGTAGACTGTATTTCTGACATCCCCTTCTTCCCTCTTTCCCTGTGCCAACATCCCCCTGCACCTCCTCCCATCCACACGCCAGGATCACCCCCCCACAGCCTCTAAGACCACCGCTGATGCACCCTCGGGTGAGTGAAAACATGGCTTCTGCCGGGGGCCACAGTGTAGGTCCCCTCAGGGTCCCTCCCCATGCATGCTGGGGGCTTGGCTCAGCGGGTTGAGCAAGCCTGCCCACCTGAGCTGGGGACATCCCCCCCATGAGGTGGAAGGACAGAAGTGACTCATGGGATTCTGTGTTCTGATCAGTGACTCACGAGACTTCTGCAGGGGTGGGCATGGTGGTGCTCATGTTTGCAATCCCGTCTCTCAAGAAGCTGCGGTGGGTGGCTCTCAATGAGTTTCAAGCTAGCCAAGGCTAGCCCAGCCAAATGCCATTTCTTTAATAACGCATGAGGGTCACAGCCTCCAGGACATAGTAAGAGGTGAATCAGTCACATGGCTAAAGTGCTTAGAGACCCAAGTCCAGCATAGTAGGGCTGTCTCTACATAGTGGGGATGTCTCAGCATAGTGGGGCTGTCTCAGCGCTGAGAGGAATTAGACTAGTTACCAACAATCAGAAGTGCAGCAAGTCATTATCCATAGGGCCCTCTTTTTTTTATTATTATTATTTATTCAATTGTGCGTGTATATGCATTTGTGCGTGTGTGTGTATGTATGTGTGTGTATGTATGTATGTGTGTGTAGAACCACAGACGAATTCGGGAACCACCATGGACGCCTCCACCTCCTCCTTGTTTACTCTGCCCCGGGGTTCACAGGCTCCGCCCTACCAGGACCGGAAACGCAGGCCGCCCTCACTTCTGCCTGGTATACGTGGGGTCTAGGATCCGAACTCAGGACCTTCTGCCTGCAAGGCAGAGGCTTAATCCCTGAGCCACCTCTCCAGCCCTAGCCATGGGGCCCTCTTATCTTCTCAGGTCACCCTAAAACCTCAAGGAGCACAGAACCCCAGAGTTTCTGTGTTTTCCCTGGGCGTATTACATACAGTGTTTTTTTTTTAAATTTAATACATTTTTTATTATTATTTCAGCTTATACAAACTTAATAGGTACACCAGTTCCCTCCCTCCCTCCCTCCTCCCCCCCGAACCTCCTGCTCCCCCTCCCCTCACCCCTCCCTACCCATCCCCCAGTGCCTCCCCCCCAATTCCCAGAGAGTCCTTTCTTGTGCATGCCTGACTCTCCTCTGGGCCCTCCTCTCCGATGACGTACAAGGACCCAGTGGCATTTCCCTGAACCCTTTCCCGTGTTCCCCTTAAGCATAGGAACACTGCTGTGGCTGCCAATCCCTTGCCTCCAAGGATCTTGGTGCCTTTAGCAGATGCTAGACTTTGTGAGGTCAATAGTGTGTTGGACATTGCGCAGGGCATGCAAAGTCCAATCATGATTGCTTCGGCCCTAACTTGTGTGGAGTATCTTGCAAATCGTTGCTCCTCCCATCCTTTCACTCTTACACTCTTCCCCCCCCCTCTTCTGCAAATGTCCCTGAGCTTCAGGATGGGGAGAGATTAGTCTGGCCTAGTTCTAGGTGGTTGATATAGTCTCTGAAGTTCTGGATTGTGGTTTGTTGATTTTCTTTTGCAGTTTTGCTGCTCCTGCAATGCCCTTCACTCCATCCTGCTGGGCACTGTATGTCACCCCCTAGGTCGCACGGTGAGGCCCAGCTGGACCGTGTCCCGGGCAGCAGAGTCGTATTACATACAGTGTTTTCATGTGTAAAGTAGACACAATATCAACAATGTTTAATAATAAAATAGAAGGCTCAGAATGATAAACTGTAACCAAAGTTATTTAAAACTTGTGAATTGTTTCTTTCTGGTTCTATCTGCTGAATATTTCTGGTGGCACAGCGGTTGACCTTGGATTAACTGAAGATAAAAGATGAATGGGGGGGCTGGAGAGGTGGCTCAGGGGTTAAGCCTCTGCCTTGCAGGCAGAAGGTCCTGAGTTCAGATCCTAGACCCCACGTATAGACACCGCGTGGAAGCGGGGGTGGCCTGGGTTTCTTGTCCTGGTAGGGCGGAGTCTGTGAATCCCGGGGCAGAGTAAACAAGGAGGAGGCATCCATGGTGGTTCCCGAATTCATCCGTGGTTCTACACACAGATACATACATACCCACACATACATACACACACAATTGAATAAATAATAAATAAAAAAGAATAACCTTTAAAAAAAAAGGTGAATGGGGGGGCAAGCAGGAACCTCCCACCTCCTCCATTTCCTTTTCTGTGACATCATTGTATCAATTTAGAGAGTGCTTAGAGAGTCCTTGAAATACATGTTCAATAAATAGTTACAACTCAGCCTAGTGGCCCCTGTACATCATGTTACTTAGAGTCTTGGGGGGTGCATTGAGCCCAAGGAGGGGGCCCCCCTGGAGATCGGGGTTTAATCCCCAGACCCCACAGGATGGAAGGAGACAACTATTTCCTGCAAGTTGTCTTCTGACCTCCACATTGGTACCAGCATGCCTTTTGTCTCCCCAATAGGTGCTTATGTATCGTATATCAATCATATCATATCATATCATATCTGTATATGAGAATTATGCCCAGGAGTGCCAGACCTGCTTGGTCAACCCAGGGACATCCAGAATGGAATCAGTAAATATGTACAATGATTAGTGCCAGACTGAAAATAAAATGGGGCCTGGAAAGATGGCTCAGGAGGTAAAGCCTTTGTCTCACAAGCAGAAGGACCTGAGTTCCAATCCCAGATCCTACATTAAAAAACTTCCAGGCAGAAACAGCTGGCAGCCTGCACTTCCGGCCCTGGAAGGTGGAGCCTGGGAAACCCCAGAACAAACCAATAAAAAGGGAGAGCCATCCAGAACGATTCCTGAAGCCGCTCTTGGGCCCCCACAGACACACACAGTGCCCTCTTTTATCCATACCCACTTATGCTTAATAAATAAATGAATAAGTAAATAAATAAAATACTTTAATGAAAGCAACAAAATATCATGCTAACATATATATATCAGAAGCTGGGTTTGTAGCTCAGTTGGGAGAGTGCTTGCCTAACATGCATGAAGCCCTTAGTTCAATTCCCCAGCACTACAGAAATTGGCTGTGTGATGCATGCCTGTGATTCCAGCACTGGAGGATGGGAGTGGGGTGGGGGTGAGGGTAGGGGCTCTGGTGGTAGAGGCAGTAGGACAGGAGTTCAAGATCATTCTTAGCTACTTATGGAGTTTTGAGACCAGCCTGAGATACCTGAGACCTTGTCGCAACAATAAACAAATAACGACTTGTGTCCCCAGGGAACCCCCCTTCCCCCAGGACCTGGAAGTCAGGTGGAGGCTTCTCGAATGAAGAGCACACACTTCAGCACGTTGACAGTAGATGCCACACGGGAAGGGATAGTGGGAATTCGGGGGTCCCTCAGCCGCGCGTGGAGAGAAGGATGGATGCAGATTCAAGAAAGGGTCTGAGGGACAAGTAGATTCACGGAGCCCAAAAGGATCGAGGGGTTAGGGACTCATTTCAGCAGGAGGACCGGAGAGCAGGCGGCGGCTGGGATCCCGGCGTCTCCCCAGAATCCAGCCGCATCCCGGGAGGCGCCCACCTCCTGACCCTCCGCTCCTCTGCGTGCAGACGCCGCCCGAGCCCCGAGCAGCGAATGGCGGGGCGCGACGAGACGCCCCTCCCGGGCGGCGGGGGCGGAGCCGGGGCCCGGCGAGGAGGCGGTGGCGCGTCGGTCCCGGTTCTCCAGCGGCTGCGGGTGGGCATCGGAGCCGGGGAGGCCGCGCGATCGGCGGCTGCGGGGTGACCCGCGGAGGCGGCTGGTGCACCCCAAGCCAAGGCCGGGGCGCGGCGGCCGGGCGCGGCATCCCCGCGGCGGAGGGAGTCACCGGCGTCGCCAAAGTTTCCCAGAGGAGCCTCGAGCTGCGCTAGCGCCGCGCGGACGGCGATCCCTGCTTCCTCAGGGGGGTCTCCCGCCGGACCCCGCGCCACCACCGCGCCCAAGTCGGATCCCCAACTTGGGAGGCGCCGCGGGCCTGCGCACGCGCGCCGCCGCTTCCCGGCCGTGCTCCCCGCGATCCTCCCGGTCCTCCTCCTCCTCTTCCTCCGCCCGACCTCCGGCCGCGGGACACCCGGAGTCCGGCCGCCTTCCCCGTGCGCCCCGGCCCGCGGCTCCGCCCCGGCGGCCCCCCTCCCCCCGCTCCTGGCCCGGCCCGCGCCGCCCGCCCAAGTTTGTGAGTTGCCGGAGTTGGCGGCCCGCGGCCATGGAGGAGGAGCGGGGGTCGGCGCTGGCCGCGGAGTCGGCGCTGGAGAAGAACGTGGCCGAGCTGACCGTCATGGACGTGTACGACATCGCGTCGCTCGTGGGCCACGAGTTTGAGCGCGTCATCGACCAGCACGGCTGCGAGTCCATCGCGCGCCTCATGCCCAAGGTCGTGAGGGTCCTGGAGATCCTGGAGGTGCTGGTCAGTCGCCACCACGTCGCCCCCGAGCTGGACGAGCTCCGCCTGGAGCTGGACCGGCTGCGCGTGGAGAGGATGGACCGCATCGAGAAGGAACGCAAGCATCAGAAGGTGTGCGGAGGCCTGCCCCTCTCCGAGAGGGGCGCGGGGACCCAGGCCGACATCTGTGTCTCTAGGGTTCAGAGCCAGGAACCCAGCGCTGGGAGAGGGAGAGGGTGGGGGAAAAGGTGCCAGTCCCTGCGTGGGGCAGCTGGCATGCATCACCATGGGGTAGCATGCGACCTTGGGTAAGTTGCTGGCCGGCTCTGTGCTGTGTCTTCTGTCTAAGTAGCACCTTCAGCAAGCATTAAATGGGGTGTAATGTACTAGATAATATTCTGTTGTGGTAGGCAGATAAGACCCCTCCCCATCCTTCAAGGCCACCTGTCACCCCAGGTCTCTTTCTTCACCTTTTCTCGGCACAGCGAGTCTTTCTAGAACTGTCTGGCTCCAGACATTATCCCCAGTCTGAGGGGTGTGCACTTGGAACTAGAGTTCCCCTAGTTTATTCCCTTTTCTTGCTAAAGTGCTTTCTCTCCTAGATCTTATCTGTAATCCACTTAGAACCTGAGGCCACAATTCTCATTTCTTAGATGAGGAAACGGGTGTCAGAGAGTTTGTCAGATTTGATGATTGAGTTCTAGCCTCAGGAGAGGTACTTTGAGTGACTGACTCTTCCTCAGCCTGTTTGGATTGAGGAACTGGATGATTTGGGGGTAACTTTCAGGCTCAACCCCTGCCTTGGGAGTGGAAGGGGTGGGGGACCAGACCAGGCTAGGTGGCTGGGAGAAAGGAAGTGGGAGCCCAGTGGTTTCCTGCCTAAACCTCAAGCAGACTTTTAGGATTGAGTTTGGAAGGAAATCTTTCCCTCCGGCGCTGGAGCCCTACCCTGGCTTGCTGTGCAGGCTTGGGAAATCCAGGTAGCCTCTCGGAACCGCTGTGGGTGCGGTTGGGATGGAGGCAGTCGGTCGTGTGGACCAGGGCTGGCTGGCGTTTCCCGGCCTGCGCTCTAGGGGCAGGAAGGAAACGAGCTTCTCAGAGTCAGCAGCCCTTCCAAGGTCACGCTGGGGACCGGAAGGTGCCGGACGGCTGCCCACGTTTTGTTGGCTCTGTGCTTTGTTGAGGGGAGTCTCAGTCCACATCCTGCAGGATCCATGACAGGGGAGGAGGTTAGCGGACACAAAGCCCCCCCCCAGCCAGAGCCTTTCCCCACAGCTTTCTATGAGCGGGATGCTCACTGAAGTGCCCTCGGGAGGCACCGATTTCCCCCCAAACCCAGGTACCCCCTATGCTTCTCTTCCAGGAGGGCAGGAAGTGTTGGCCTCGAAATCCTCCCATGCTGAAGCCCAAGAGGCTTAGCCTGTGGCACCTCTGTCCCCGGCCAGACTGGCCACGCCCTCGGGCCCTGTGACAGATCACTGAAGTCGACTGGAATTCTCTCCTCACTTGTTGCTCTCAGAATGCCAGTGGCCCCTGCCAGGAAGCCAGCACCCACGCTGGAGGCCAGAGCTTGTTTGTAAACAGCTAGCTGGCCCTACTGAGCAGGACTGAACCCCTTGTTCCCAGCTGGGGTCCTCGTGCGACCACCGCTTAGGGTCTTATCCGGCCCATGGGATGTTTCAAATTGCAACCACGGGGTTCTGGGAGCTGCCAGAAACCCAGAAACCACCTTTGGCATGTCTTCAGGGTCCCTTGGGGTCCCCTGCTTTGACCTAGCCAACACGGCTCTGGTCAAGGCTGTACCCCTTAAACCTACCGTGTCCCCCCCACCCCACATTACTCAGTATGCAAGTCTGTAGCCGGGTTGTGGTGTGCAGAATGCTCTACCTGTTGTGTCTTCGGACTCCAGACATACCTATTGAGCGATCCCTGTGCCCCTGGGCACTGGGGAAGCAGACAGGGTTTGGGCCTGAGAGTCTGTCCTTTCAGGGCTGCTGGTGTGTTTCTAGAAGGCTCGCGAGGTTATGTTAGCACATGGAACAGAAGCTAATGTATCTAGATTTTCATTCCATGTGTATTCGCTCCATCTGTGCATGGAACCCAGGCCTCACCCACTGGAGACAAGTGTTCTCCACCACTGAGCCCCTCCCTTAACCCCAGGGTAAAAATTATTGATATTTATTTACTTGTTATTTTTTTTAAGTTTAAGAAGCCCCCTATCTTAGACTCTTTATTTATTATTATTATTATTATGTGGGATCTGAAATTCGAATTCGGGGCCCTCTGCTTTCGAGGCAGAGGCTTGACCCCTAAGCTATCTCTCCAGCCCCCTATTTGTTTTTGTTTTTAATTTTATTTCAGACAGAGGGTCTCATGTAGCTCAAATCTTGAAGTTGAGTGCAAGGTCATCTTTGAACTTCCAAGGTTCCTGCCCCTTGGGTTGCAGGCGTGTACCAGCACACCTGATGAGGCCTCTGTCCACTGAGCTACCCCCCCAGCTTCCCCCAACCCTGTGTGTGTGTGTGTGTGTGTGTGTGTGTGTGTGTGTGTGAGAGAGAGAGAGAGAGAGAGAGAGGGCACTGTGCATCCTTGTGGAGGCCCAATGGTAACTTCAGGAGTCATCCTGGATTGCTTCTACCTCCTCTTTGCTTTTCTCTGAGGTTTCCCAGGTTCCACCTCCCAGGGCCACAAGTGCAGGCCACCACCATTTCTGCATGACAGGCTTTTTTTTTTTTTTTTTATGAGATCAGGAATCTGAACTCAGGACCTTCTACTTGCAAGGCAGAGGCTTAACCTCTGAGCCATCTCTCCAGCCCTGAAGCTGTTCCTACCTGGCAGGGTGGCTCATCCCTGTAACACCAAGACTCGGGAGCCTGGGGCAGGAGGATCAATGTAAGTTTGAGGCTGTCTCAAAAATTAATCATTATGGACAAGGTGGCTAGGTGGGCAAAGGTGCCTGTGTGAAAACCTGGAGACCTGAATTCGATCCCTGGAACTAACAGGAAGAAATGTGAGAACCGGCTTCTGAAAGTTGTTCTCTGACCTTCATGAGGGTCCCATGGAGCTATGTGCTCTCCCTTTCCCCTATTTTTTCCCCAAATAAGTAAAATATTTAAACAGAAAGACAAATAAATAAGGAAAGGGTTTCAGGGCCAGTGTGCTGGCTCAGACAGGAAGCTGCCTATTCCAAAAGCTGGCGACCTGAGTTTGGTCCCCCGAAGCCCACATGGTGGAAGGAAATATGTTCTTCGGTCTCCCAGTTCACCATGGCGTGTATTCTCTGTCTTTCTCTCTCTGTGTCTCTGTCTCTGTCTTCTCTCCCCCCGCCCCACATCTCTGATCATGCTGATCCATCCAAATCATCCCGAGACCCATGGAAGTTCACCATCTGGCAGGTGGAGGGGTGGGATGTCTGCTACGTGAAACTTTTTCCGAGGAGATGCCCCACAAATGTCTGTCCATCCATCCACTCCAGATAGGGTTTTAATGACAGACCAAAGTACCAATTAACACCAACGTCTGGCTCGGCGAACATAGGAATTATTGGGGTGGTTTACAGGAGCATGGGCAATCCCAAGGTGGCCATACTCCCTGGATGAGAGATGATTGATTCCCTCTGTCGGTTACCCCTTCCTCCTGTCCAGGACCCGAGTCCTGGCTGCCCCCTGCAGGGTATCTAGGGCGCAATTAGGACAGAATCAAATATTAATGACTGGGCGGGGCTCCAGCTGAGGGGTCAGTAATCCTCCCCACCCCTCTGTCTCTGAGGTGCCCCCACAGTCAACAGGTGGGAACTCCCAAGTAGTTACAGATGAATAGAGGGGACCCTGCTGGAGAGGCAGATCAGTGCCCCCCAAAAATGTTTATTGTATGGCGGTTTCCTCCAAAACAGCTGCCAGGGGGTTGGGGACATGGCTCACCTGTCTAGAATCCCCCAGTGAGGGGCTGGGGGCGTGGCTCATGGGTAGAGGGTTCCATCCTCAGCCCCTCAGCCCAGCATGTTTGGGTGGCAAGGCTGCAGGCTGCAGGCTGCATGCCTCTGCTGGATTGCATTGCATGCAGGCGGCTGGAGCTGTCTGACCTGGTGCCTGGCTCCTGTGGCTGCTCTGTTCACGGTCACTTTGAGAACAATTACATCGTCCCTGATGGAAACCCCGTACCCAGTAACGGTCACTTCTCAGCCTTCTCTGGGCTCCAGCCAAACAACCCCCAACTCCATCCCAGCACCCCCCCACTCTCCCTCCGCTTCTGGTCCTGAGGATTTGCCAGTTTGAGACATTTCATCGAAAGGGGATCATGGACCACGTGCCTGGCCAGTTTCTTGGCTTGGAGAGCATTGACATCATTCCGTTCCTTTTTATGTCCAAATACTGGCCGATTGCGCCCATTGTGCAGGTACCCCAGGTTCCTGTGGCTGTTGGGTCTGACTGCACGTGTGCCAGCATCATGCCTGGGAACACTGAGGGCACCAAGGTCCACACCTCACCCGACCTCCACAGGAGTCCTCCACTCTTGGGCCCAGGGGTGCACCAGCCTCGCGCCTCAGTCTTTCAGGGATCTCAGAGATCTGCGGCCTTCCTGTCCCTTGGGAGGTGGTAGTTGGAGGTGTGGGGACCCTGGGAAGCTGCGGGGGGTGCCGGTGGCTCCAGTATAGTCAGCGGAGGCTTGGTGGCCTCATCTACCAACTGCCAAGGCCAGGTGCTCCTACCGCAGCGCGTGGCACTCAGTTCCAGGATCCTGAGCAGCGCGTGCTGGGCCTGGCTGCTCAACCCCTCGGAGACCCTCACTGCCACCCTGCTGTGCCCCCAGGAGCTGGAGCTAGTGGAGGACGTGTGGCGGGGGGAAGCACAGGACCTGCTGTCGAGGATCGCTCAGCTGCAGGAGGAGAACAAACAGCTCATGACCAACCTCAACCACAAGGACACGGGCTTCTCGGAAGAGGAGTTTCAGAAGCAGGAAGGTAATGGGGGGTGATGGGGGCAGCTGGCTCGGAGCAGCTTGCCAGGTTGGCATCTGGTGGGAGAGATTTCGGGCCGCCCCTTGAGGGCAGGAGCCCATCCGATCGCCATAAACAGTCCCAGGAACCCCATGCCAGGCTGGTGCTGGGGAGAGAGGACACACACAAGGGTGCGGTCCGGGCCTCCTCCTTGTCTCCCCCTCAGCCCCTCCACATCAGATCCTGTACCCTCCCACTCCCCGCAGGGAGTCACAGACCTGTCTCTTCAGTCTGAGCACGACCCTGGGTTTCCACAGAAGCCCCGTCCTGTATTCAGATGGACAGAGATGGGATTTGTGGGGGGAAGGGGGCTGAACTTTAGCACCTGTGGAAGCGACTGAGGGAGGATCAAGAGTGGCATTGACAAGGACTGTGGGAATTAAAAAGCCACACGGTTGAAGCCAAGTCTGAAGTTTTCTTTTCCTTGTGCTGTCTTTGTGGGCACGTGGAGCTCAGAGCACATTCTCAGGTGTGGGTCTGCTTGCACCTCCTCCAGGCAGGGTCTCTGCTTGCTGCTGTGTACACCAGGCTCGCTGACCCGAGAGCTTCCAGCGACTCACCTGTCTTGGCTTTCCATCTGCACAGAGGAGCGCTGGGATTATAGATGTGTTGCTGTGCACAGTTATCCGTGGGTGCTGGGGATCTGAACTCAGGACCTTACACTTGTGCGGCGAGCACTTTATCCCCCCCCATCTCCCTGTGTGGTGTGATCGTGTCTCCTGACCTTCCTGTGCCTGAGCTGTTCGAGGTCATCCTTGGTTGCATAGCAAGTTTGAGTCACCCTGGGCTACTGTCTTGTGTGAAATGTGCTGTGTACATTGGGAAAGCTGCTTCTCTCTCTCTCTCTCTCTCTCTCTCTCTCTCTCTCTCTCTCTCTGTCTCTCTCTGTCTCTCGGCATCTGCCGTCTCCTGCCCACACCTGGAGGTAGATAGCCAGTCTCCCCCAGAGCTCCCAGCTGTGAGCCCCAGAAAACACAAGGCTGACCTGGACCTGTAGGTAGGCAGCAGTGAGGAGCTGGTGTTGGATTCACACACACATCCACACATGCTTCCACACATGCACACAGGTCTGCACATCCACACGCATCCACACATGCACACGGGTCCACACATACGCATCCACACATGCACACAGGTCTGCACATACATGCACGTGAATCCTCACATATACTGTCCACACACGCATCGCCTGCGCTAAGCCCCGCATGCCGAAGGATGCGTACCCATAGCGTTCCTGGGAAGGCCGAGGGGCAGCTGCAGACCCCAGTGAGCGGAGAACTAGCTAAGCAGACAGCTGAAGCTTTGCCTGTTTGTCTGCTTTGGTTTCTGGAGGTTTCTGGAGGTTTGCTGTGAAGCCTCCAACTTCCAACCCTGCTTCTGCGTCCCGCTGCTGGGGTTACTCATGGCTCATGTGCTCCTGGTGACAGGATGTGCTGCCATCTGCGTGGGCTTGAGCCCGGGGCTCCACAGCCCTGCCCTGTTCCCTTCATGCCAGCCTCAAGGGCTCTAGGTTTTTATTTTTTATTGTGTGTGTGTGTGTGTGTGTGTGTGTGTGTGTGTGTGTGTGTATCAGAGTACACTGTGTGTCCCTGTGGAGGACCAAGGGTGACTTCAGGAATCATCCTGGATTGCTTCGACCCCCTTGCTTCACTTTGGGATTTCCCAAGCTCCGCCCATCAGGGCCAGAAGTGCAGCCACTGCCATTTCCATCTGGATCTGGAATCTGAACTCAGGTCCTTCTGCTGGTGAGGCAGAGGCTTAACTCTTGAGCCATGTCTCCAGTCCCAGATTTTCAGTGTTTTACTTTCTAGGAAAGAAGAGCAATGTGTGCAAGTGATTCTTTTTTGCATGTATGTGTCTCTCTGTATGTGTATGCTAGAAGACGTGTGTGTGTGTGTGTGTGTGTGTGTGTGTGTGTGTGTGTGTGTGTGTGTGTGTGAAGACCCAAGGGTGACTCTGGAGATCATTCTGGAATCTAGGCTCCTAACTCAGGTCCTTTTGCATGTGAAGCAAAGGCTTTAACCCCTGAGCATCTCCCCAAACCCATGATTTTAAAAAGTCTTAACATGGATCCAGGTGGGTCTGGGCACATCTCAGCTGACCGCTAAGGAGGTAGGGGAAGAGGGTCAGGGGTTCAAGGCCAGCCTGGTGTACATGGAAGGATCTTGCCTCAAAAAAATAAAGAGGAGAGGAGAAGAGAAAAGTGAGAGAGAGAGGGAGAGAGAGGGAGAGCAGAAGGGTGAAGATGAGCAAAGGAAATAAAGCTGGATTTACCCCTTCTGGATAGTCCATAAAATGCACCCCATATTGTCCATGTTTCAGCAGATATTCGTAGCAGCCCGATCCCTTTTCATGGCCGAGTTATATTCTAGCGTGAGGATGGGCTCTGGGGCTCTTTCCACTTAGGGCTGCTGTGAACAGTTCTGCCAGTGGATCGTACAAGGCTTTGTGGGGTTCACATCTAGGAGTGGAATTACTGGGCCACCCGGGTCTAAGCTAGACAGTTATGAAGGAACTAGGCATGGTCCATCTGCCTGCGACATTCTCACCAGACACCCAGAGGTCTCTCACGCGGCCTCCCCAAACACATGTCCAGGCCCCCTCCCGGTGGGAGCTCAGCTCCGCCTCCGCCTTCCGGATCCCACGTGTGAGCTGCACTTACAAGTCCGTGCGTGGTTCCCACTGCTGCCCGCCTGCAGCCTCCCAGTGCGCGTGGCGAGCTAGCAGATGCCAGGGCTGGGCTGGTTATTTTTATTTTGGAGAAGAAACCATGGGAACCCAGGAGTGTGTGGGGGGAGAGCACTTCCTCCACCTGCTGTTGGGGGAAAAAAACTTGGGGGGAGAGAGGTAGTGGTTACCTGGGACCTCCTCAGGCGTGACATCAAGCAGGGCAGAGGCTGGGGCGGTCTGAGGGTTCAGGGGTGCAGGTGATTGACTTCTAGGGAGTGGGGTTTGGGTGAGGAGGTGTTGCAGTTCACCTGTATGTTGCTGATAAATCACCATCAAACAGCTTAAGGGAACAAGAGGTTTATTTTCTCTTCTGATTCCTGGTTACAGTTGTGTGTCCAGCTTGACAGGAGAGCTCACACCAACACCAGGGCCGAGGGAACTGGCCACACCATCTCCACGTAATGGCTGAGAGAGAGATGATCCTTACTTGCCAGACCAATATGTTTGGCCAGGTATACACAAGGATGCCAACTCTCTTCACCTAGTCCTCTGCATTTTATTCACCTGTCCAGGGCCAAGTCCTGCCCACCGTAGCTTGTCCCATCAGCTAGACAATCTCCTGCGGGTTTGCTCTGAACTTAAGTATTAATTCTCTACAAATGTGCCCAGAGCTCGAACTCTCCACCATCAAGTTGACAGCTGCCTCCCTTCCTTGCCTCCTTGAGTTCTGTGTGCCTGTGGGTATCCGTGCTCCTGTGTGTAGGCACACATGTGTGTGCATGATGCATGTATGTGCTGTGAAAACCCCAAAGTTGAACTCAGGTTTCCTCTTTGATCATATGACATGGTGCTCAGGTAGAGGTTGGAGGGCAACTTTCAGAAGTCAGTTTTCACCTTCCACCCTGTGGGCATCTGGGGATTGAACTCAGGTCATCAGGTTTGGGAACAGACGCTCCACCCTCTGAGCCATCTTGCCTCTCCACTTTCCACTTTTTCTTTCCTTCCTTTCTTTTCGCTTCACTTTTATTAAGGCGCCATCTTTCAGTGCAACCCAGAGCTCGCTGGTTGGCTAGGCCAGCCATCCAGCTTGCCCTGGGGACTCCCTCTCTCTGCCTCCCAAGCTCTGGGTTTACATTACTCCCTCTCTCTGCCTCCAGATTGAAAGGCAGCGTGGGTCTGGGTTTCAGAACCTGCCTCCCAGGTGGAGTGCAGCAAACGGCAAGTCGCTGTGGACGCACAGACCCATGCACCACTTGGGTCGGGCCATTGGAAAGGGCAGACGGGGTGCCAAGGGACGCAAAGGGCTGCTGAGACCCTCTTGTGCCACAGAGGGACGGTGTGGTTGCCAGGAGCAGAGCTGAACTCAGGTAGACGCTTGATGCTTTGCTTTGTTTCTGAGAAAAACGCTTGTGTAGCCCAGGCTGCCCTCATACCACACTCACTGCTTAGGCAAGGATGGTGACTCTCTGTTCTTCCAGCTTAAGTGCTGGGATCATAGGCTTGAGCTGCCACATCCCCTTTTGTGGGTTGGACTTTTGGGGCATTTGGCTATCAGCATCCGTTTATTCTGATCCTGAATGTAAGTGCCGCCTCCCATTGTTGTGCCTGCCCACATATGTATGTGAGACCGGCCCACATACCTTATTACCAGGTTTATTCTTTTTCATTGCTGTGTAGTAGCTCACGATTTACTTATTCATTCACAACTGGTGGACATTTTGCTTGTTTCTGATTTGGAGCTGTGGAGACGAGCTGTTGTGCACATTTGGCGTGTCCTGTTCTGGACATGTGAGAGAACAGATCACTTAACCTTTTTCACTAACTAGTATATCTCTGACTTGCTGACGGCCCCACGGCAATGAGTTATAGGGGGGTGGGAGAGTCCTGATGGATGGGGGCTCAGATGCCATCGCTGGCTCAGGGGCCGTGGTCATGTGGAAGGGCAGGGATGTGTTCTAGAAGGCACCTTTTGTTGGTGTTCATAGTTCACAGAGCATATCTGCCTCAACTGAGACACCGTTGTGTGTGACCAGTCATTCATCTGCGGGGGCGGGGTGGACTGGCATGACGTCACCCAATGAATGACATCACGCCGTGAAATCACGCCATGCGTGGCTAACACTCGTGTCCACGGTCACTCGGCAGCAGGGGCGAGGGGCCAGTGGCCGCTTCCTCTCGCTGGCCCTGTTCTCGTCGGGTCTTATCCCAGAAGGGGAGATGTTGACCCCAGCCAGGCCTGTCTCTGAGCCCCCCAGGGTGTCCCTGCAGGGCAGAGCAGAACCCACAGCCCTTGCAAAGTGAAGGTGCCTGTTGGGGTGTCGGGGCTGAAGTGACAGCTGACCTCCAGCAGGTTTTGGTAGGCTCTAGGCGCCACTGGAGGGGGTAGAAGTTGCTGTGCCCATTTTACAGATGAGGTGGTGGAGGCTTGGCTTCTAGCCCCTCCAGCTGCCAGGAGCTGCTGCGACCTCGGGGTGGGTCCTCTCTGCTTGTCACACCGTCAATTGTAGGCTCCAAGCCTCTGGCTTCTGGGGTATGTGTGTTGTGTGGCCTGTGTGTTCCCTGGAAGTCCCTCGCCTGATCCTCTGGCCCCAGCCTCCTGATGTTCGCGGTCTGGGTACACTAAGATTGGGGTGTTCCGGTCTCCTGGTTCGGCTTCCAGGCCCTTGCTCTGCGTGTCCAGAACATCCGCTGTGGGTAGGCCCTGGGCAAGGCCTGGGCAGCATCGCGTGTTTGCCCAGTTAGCCGATGGTCACTGGGGTGGGGGAGGGTGGGTGGTCCTGGACTGTCCTCATGGTGTCCGTCCTCACAGCTGCCCAGGTTAGGGGCAGCTACGGCCTGTTTACAGATGTAGAAACTAAGGCACTAATAGTCAAGAGCCGCCTGGCCAGGAGACGCGTCACTGAGGGCCACGGGCCATCTCTGAAGCCTGTGTTGGGGTGGGGAAGCAGGCGCTGGGGTGCATGGGTATGCTGGGTACACGGGGTGCACTGGGGTGTGAAAATGATGCTCACCCTCTAGGAGGCTAGCTGGAGGCTGGGCCTGGGAGGAGGGCAGCCGCTCAGCCCTGGGTGCCCCCGCAGGCATGTCGGACCGAGAGCTGCAGGTGATGAGGAAGCTGAAGGAGGTTGTGGACAAGCAGCGGGACGAGATCCGTGCCAAGGACAGGGAGTTGGGCCTGAAGAACGAGGACGTGGAGGCGGTAAGGGCCATGCCAAGGGGAGGCTGCACGCTCCGAGCTAGAGGCCAGGGCAGAAGCCAGGGACCCCCACTGAGCGCCTCCCCCACCCCTGCTCCGTTCCATATCACAGCTGATAAACTGAGGACCAAATGACTGACGGAACAAGGGGTTTATTCTCTCTTAGGACTGTCTAGTCACAGTGCCCTGCCCAGCTGGGCAGCAGAGCCTGTACCCACACAGGGCCGAGGGAGCTGACCATACTATAGCCACAGGACAACTGAGAGGGATGATTCTTACTTGCCAGATCCGTGTGTCTAGCCAAGTGTACACAGGACGCTAACTTCTTTACCCAGCTCCCTCCGTCTTACCCACGTGCTCAAGGACGAGTCCCACCCCCCATGGACTAGGCCTTCCCCATCCACTACACAATCTCCTATAGGCTTGCTCAGGGCTTAATCAACTATTAATTCTCTACAGCTGTGCCCAAAGCTCGAACCCTCAACATCAAACTGACACCTGTAGCTAGCCATGTCAATAGTCATTAACGAACAAAGACACATTTCGAGGGTTTCGGTGTCCGGGTGCAGGGTGCACCTATGCCCCCCCCCCTTAGTGGCCGCCCTCTCTCCACAGCTGCAGCAGCAGCAGACCCGGCTGATGAAGATCAACCACGACCTCCGGCACCGGGTCACGGTGGTCGAGGCACAGGGCAAAGCGTTGATCGAGCAGAAAGTGGAGCTGGAGGCTGATCTGCAGACCAAGGAGCAGGAGATGGGCAGCCTCCGGGCCGAGCTGGGGAAGCTTCGAGAGAGGCTGTGGGGGGAACCCAGCCTGAACGGGGAGGAGGAGCCTGAGGTGAGTGGGGAGCACGTGCAGAGGCGGGCAGGGCCACCACAGTGCAGAGATACCTTGCCCGAAGGTGGCACATGGGCTGGGGACATGCTCAGAGGCTAAGCCTTTGCCTCACGCAAAAGGACTCGAATAATTCAGATCTCCAGATCCCAAGTGGGTGTGGCTGCCCACCTGTCACTCCAGTCCTGGAAGGCGGAGCCTGGGGATCCCCAGAATAAGCTGGGTGGTCACACTTGCCCTAATGGCTGCTGTGGGTTTAAGGAGAGACCCAGCCTCACAGTAGCAAAGTGGAAGAGCGATGGAGCATGATTTCTGATACCACCCTTGGGCATCCATGGGCACACATGCTCACCCGCATTTATGTACATGAACCACACACACATATACCTACACACACACACACACACACACACACACACACACACACACACACACACGGAAAAGGAAAAAAATGGGAGACACAGAGAAAGACTCATGGCTAGGTTGGGGCAAAACTATGCCTAGAACCCAGGACTCCACACTTCAGCCCAGAGCCTGCCTCAGCATGGTTACTGAGCACCATTCATTCATTCATTCATTAGTTCGTTCGTTCGTTCATTCTTTTTTTTGTTTCAATTGTGCGTGTGTGTGTGTAGAACCACAGGTGAACTCGGGAAACCACCATGGACCGCCTCTACCTCCTCCTTGTTTACTCTGCCCCGGAATTCACAGGCTCCGCCCTACCAGGAGCAGAAACCCAGGCCGACCCCGCTTCTGCCCAGCGTCTATATGTGGGGTCTAGGATCCGAACTCAGGACCTTCTGCCTGCAAGGCAGAGGCTTAACCCCTGAGCCACCTCTCCAGCCCCCATCGTTCGTTCATTCTTGAAGCTGCTGACAGGGCACCCTGGTTTTTCCCCTGTGGACCATATGTTTGGTATGGAGGGAGACGACAGGCATCCACACACAGTGCCACCTCTAGACTGGAAACTAGCTGGTGTGGCGATTCCTGGGTACCATCCCGGCATCATGAGGCCGGGGCAGCGGGGGGGAGCAAGAGGCTGCCGGGAGTTCTGGGCCAGCCTGCGCTACAGCGTCAGTCTGTTCCACACAAACCAAGTCAGGACTGGTGCCTGCACCTGTTGTGCCAGCATCTGGGAGGTGGAGCCAGAAGGATGGCACTTGATGGTCCTCCTCGGCCTCGTGCTCCTACAGGGAAGGAATCTGGTCAGGGATCTGGCTGGACGCTATGAGGACTCCGGTTGATGAGCAGTGCAGGGGACAGACCGGATGCCAGTGGCTGCCCTGGAGGGGGTGGGGGGCTGTCCCCGTGGCAAAACGTTGTCATCATCTGCATCTTTCAGTCCGAGCTTGAGAACAAGGACTCCAAGCCCTGGAGGGGAAGGTGCGGGGTGCAGGTGAGGTCCTGGACAGAGGATACTCTGTCCCGCAGTAGGGTGTGTGTGTGTGTGAGAGCCTGGGGGGGATTTGGGGGATGCTCCCAGAAGCTTGAGAGTCGTCTTTCCCAAGGAGGTTATTCGGGGGCCATCTGTCCACAAGCCGTTGCCCCTGGGTGGGTAAGGATGATACCCCCAAGAGTGTTACCCCCACATCTATATCCGTGCTAGCAGGAATGGGTAGTCAGGCAGTGAGGGCTTCAGGAGCTGGAAGAGGGGGTGCAGTGGGGGTGGTCTGACAGGCACATGACCCCCAGAGTGCATCAGGATCCCCACAGATGGGCTCTTAATGTTGAGTGGTTCTGGGGGGAGTGGGTGCTGAGGCCGGGAACAGAGCGCCAATGACAGGGGTCTCAAGAGCTCAGGGTGAGATGTGGGGCCGGGGAGCCCAGGGTGGCATCCGGGGCTCACACTGTCTCCCCAGGGCCAGCCTGGATGTTTACAGTCCAGACATCTAGTTGGCCACCAGTGCAGCAGATGAGTTTACAGTCAGCCCAGTTCAGGTCCCCGATGTCCTCTCGTGTCCTGAGAATGTGGGCCAGGGACTTCCGGAGTTCGTCTTCACGAATCTGGAGAGGGTGGGGAAGGAGAAGTCATTTTCTTTTTTATGCATGTGTGGAGGTATGTGTGTGCATGCATGTGTGTGCACGTGTCTTCACATGTGGGTAGGTGTACATATCTGTACATGTGTGGTACACAAGTGCACATGAGTGTGTGCACCTGTGGATGCTCCAGGGTGCTGTGCTGGATCGTCCTCTATCATTTGTCAGCCTTACTGCTGCGAGGCTGGGTCGTCATTAAACCCAGAGTAGCCAACAGGGCTGGGCTGGCTGCCAGCTCGCTCTGGGGGTTCCCAGGCTCTGCCTTCCAGGGCTGGAATCCCAGAGAGAAGCCATCCCCATCAGACAAGGGGTCTTGGGATCCAAACTCAGGTTCCTTGGCTTGCCAGCCAAAGGCTTTAACCAGTGAGCCCTCTCCTCAGTCCTGGAAGAAGTCTTCAAAGGTTAGGGCCTGATTTGGGCTAAAAGCAAGAAGCTAAGTTATGTGGTTAAGAAGAGAGAAAAACAAAAACAACTTGCTGGGTGCGTCACTACAAGCTTCACGTTACGGACAGCTTCAGGCATAGCTGGTTCTAGGTATACACATGATGCAGTCAGGAATTCCCTTCAGACTGCAGCCTGCAGGTTGCCTCTTTCCCAGGAGTCCTAGGGAGTCTGCGGGCATCTGGTCCCCTGTGCATGTATCCAGAACCTTGGGAGATGTGGCTGCAGCACTCTGTCCTAGAGCAACAGGCTCATCCAAGCCACAGGGAGCCTGACAGGGAGAAGCGCAGGACTGGGTGTGAGCGGGCACTCCTGAGCGGGCACTGCTGCCTGCACAGCCAGAGCTGTGGGCCAGGTCAGGATCCCTTCCCAGGGCCTGCATGGGCTCATGGGTGTGATGGGGGTTTAAGGGATTCGTGGAGGGGGCACAGTGTAAATAACAGGGACAGTTTTCTTTGCAATATTCTGGAGTACGGCCGTCCATGCATGGGAGTCCCCCCTCTTCTCTCCTGGTGCCCTCAAGATGCCTCTAGGGTCCCGCATGAGCTCAGAGCCATCTCCTGGCTGGCTGAGGCCCAGCCTGAAGCTGGGTCCCCGAGGACTCACCCAGACTCCTGGCTACGCCCCAGGAGAAGGACATTCCACACCATCTGGCCCGGCTCCTGGCAGCTTCCAGCTTCTCTGAGGTCTGGGGAGGAACTGGGTGTGTGTGGGGGAGGGGGTCACGTTGGGTCACAGCGTGAAGCTTCTGGCTGAGGACTACCTGCTGAGTGTGCCTGCAGCCTGAGAGCTGGGTGGGCAGAGCCCTGAGTCCAGGGTGTGACCCTATAGAGTCCCATGGTGCTGTGGGATCTGGGGGTCCACCCAGTGTCCTCGACTGGCAGATTGAGGGGCACAGCCTTGACCCAGGGGATTGAAAAGCTCACGCAGGCAGCCTAGAAAAACTGGGGTTCCCAAAGAGCCCCGCAGAACAGAGATACCGGATGGGTTTCAGGCATTCAGCTTAGGGGGAGGGGGGCAATGGCAGAACTTGCCTTGGCCCTGGGGGGGGACAGGGAACCATGGGTAGGCTAGGGCCCAGCGGAATGCAGGGCTATTTATTCCAGGCCTGCGACACCAGGGGCCGCAAAGCTTGTAGCTTGTGGCTGGCTGTGGCTGAGTCCTGGCACAGAGGAGGGAGCTGGGTGTCATGGAAGATTCTGGAGCCAGAGAGAAAGATTCTCATCTCAACCTGGGCCTGCTTTGCGTTCCTTTGCTTTCTTTTTCTTTGTTTGTTTTTTTCTTTCTTTCTTTTGCACATGTAGGCGTGGGTACCTAAGTGTATCAGAGGGCGCCGTGCATGTCTGTTGGGCCCCAAGAGTGACTTCAGGACTCATCCTGCAGGGCTCCACCTCCTTACTGCTTGGCTCTGGGGTTTCCCAGGCTCTGCTTTCCAGGGCCAGATGTGCGGACCGCCACCATTTCCACCTGGCGTTTTTATATGGAATCTGGGATCCAAATACAGGTCCTTGTGTTTTAAATCCAACTGTAGGGCTAGAGGTTAAACCCTTTGCCTCATAAGCAAAAGGACCTGAGTTCGGATCCCCAGACAGGCATGGCGCCCCATCTGTCACTCCAGCCCTGGAAAGTAGAGCCTGGGGATCCCCAGAGCAAGCTGGCCAGCCAGACTAGCCCTAATGGCTGCTTTAGGTTTAATCAGAGACCCAGACTCACAGCAGGAAGGTGGAAGAGTGATGAAGGATGATTCTAGATATCACTCTTGGGCCTCTACAGGCACACAACGCTCAAGTGGGCTCATGTAAATACCCCACCCATGTGCACCCACCCACATGGAGACACACATGAGCGCGCACACACATACACACACACACGCACACACTTATGCATAAAAAAACAATGCTACTGACTTGCTCCCTGGTTCTCCAGATCTCACCCACTCTGCCAAGTCCCAAGCACTCCTGCCCACCACAGCCTTCTCGGGAGGCAGTCTCTGGCTGGAGGCTTGGATCAGGATGCTGCTCCCTGATATCTCCTGGTGGCTGTGCCCAGAGAGCCTCTAGGGACCTGTGTATCAGAGATAACCTGAGCCACCCCTGCGGTCCCTTGTGGACTTGGGCACAGGAGGGCAGCTGATTGGTCAGAGGGCCGTGTCGGGAGGAGCCGCCTCTGGCTCTCGCAGTGGACCGTGGACAGCCTCACTTGGGCTGAACAATTGCGGGTTCTCCCAGGCTGAAGTCAGCTTGCAGGGTCAGGTCCTTCCCAGAGATCCGTCCCTTCTCTAGAGAAGCAACTCAGGCCGGGGAAGCCCTCCACGTCCCAGTGGAACAGAGGACCCCCACGCTGGGCCAGGAGGACCTTAGAGAATGTCACTGGGCTGGCTGGATGTGCTGCCTCAGGATGATAATCCTAACCCTCGGGGGTCTGAGTTTCTTGATCTTAAAACCCTGGACACACTGGATGTGGGGGAGGGGCTCAGTGGTTAAAGCGCCTGCCACGTAAGCAAGAAGGACCAGCATTGACACTGAGTTTGGATCTCCAAATGTCACGTAAATGCCAGTGTCCTCCCCCTTGCTGGTTCCCCCCCTCCGTGGTAGTCCCAGCTTCCAAAGGAAGAGACTGGGAATCCCTGGGGCAAGCTGGATAGTCCTGGTGACCCACTCTGGGGTTAATTAGAGACCAAGTCTCAAAAGGAAGGTGGAAAAAGCGATGGAGGGTGGATGAATCCCACACAGAGCCTCCACAGGCACGTGCACATGTGTGCAACATGCCTGCACACATACGCGCCCACTGACATGTAAACACACACAATACATGTCACAAAAATGGAAAAGAATTGAGTAGATTGTCCAACCCGGCCAGAGACTAAACATAGAGGGGAGGCGTGCGCTTAAAGGGACACTAGTTTGCAACCTCTGGTTTATACTACCGGTGTTCAGAGTTAATGGCAAGCTCCCATGTCAGTCAGAACCCCACTCGTCCATCAGAACCCCACACACAGAGAGCCCCTCCCACGTGTCCATCAGAACCTGGCGCAGAGACCTTTACAGTCACACCTCCCTGTTCTTGCGCCGGCTTCCTTGCGTTCCTGCAGCTTGTTTGTCATGTTACCGTGTGGCTTTCTTTTCCTGTGCGCCCATTTCCTCCCCGCCTGTTCTCGGCTTTGCGAGCTGAGTAAATCTTAGCGACCCCCCCAGATTGGTTCCAGAGACCAGCGTTCTTGAGGTCCAGCACGGGCTCCAGGTAGCCTTTCATGAAGCACACATGTGAGTCAGAGGCTTCTGGAGGCGCAGGATGCTGAAGCTCCAGCCTCAAATGTTTCCAGTACACCAGGAAATCCAACTCCCCAGACTCTCCTGTCTGCTCCCAGACCCCCCACAAATGGGGTGGTTTGCAGGGTGGGAGGCATGCACGAGGGGGTGTCATTGCGGCTCTGGGCTGCTGTGGGCACCAGGGCTGACCTGTAACTCCGGCCAGTGGGTCATCTGAGCCACCTGAAAGGCCCTGGCTCTTGTCAGCTGTCCCCTTCTAGAACAGTCCCTCTGGGACTCAAGTGTCTCAGCTCAGCTTCACAGGGTCCCTGGACTCTTGGCTTTACCACCAGGTCCTGGCTGGAGTCTTTGCTTTTTATAAGGCTATGCAACAAGGGTCCGGGGATTATGATGGGGTCCCTACTTCTGAGCTCCCCAGTTCTAGAGCTTGTGGGCTACTGCCCTGGCTACCCTAACTAGTCCACAGGGAGGCTCACCAGTACTCATGGATCACTCGAGATTTGGCTGGGTAACCTGGGTCACTTTCAAATCCTCTCTTGCTATAAAAAAAAAAAAAAGAAAAAGAAAAAAAGATGAGTATGAGGTGGATCCATGTATGCTCGAGCCCTGGGGCTTAGGTGGGAAGAGAAGGAAGAAGGGGAGGGAGGGAGGGAAGCAGGGGACGTGACAGATTGCAATTTGGATGGGTCCAGAGGCTGGATGTTGAGGTGGAGGTCAGATGCACAGGGCCACCCTCATTGGGGTCCATTACAGGAAATGTCTAGAATGGACCTCTGCAGTGATGTGAAAGCCCCTGTTGACCAGGGGTGGGAGAGGGAGGCATGGCCAGCCAATTGCTTAATGCCTATCCCTTTGACTAACAGGAACATTCTTATATTAGCAGTGGTAATTGCTTGATATTGTAAATACGCTAAGAGGTACTAGATGATTTATTTACTTACCGATTTCCATTTTCATGTGCATGTGGAGGGATATGTGAATACTTGTTTTCCCTGTGTGTGTGTGTGTGTGTGTGTGCATGTGGAGACCTGAGAGAGATATTGGGGTTCATCCTCAATCGCTTCCACCTTATTCTGTTGAGGGTCTCTGCTCAAACCCAGAGCTTGCCAATATGGTTAGTCTATCTGGCCAACTTGCTCTAGGGATTCCCAGGCTCTGCCCTCTAGGGCAGGAATTATCAGGTAGGCTGCCACACCTGTTCGCATTTTACCCTGAGAACTGTAGATTCAAACTCTGGCCATTTCTCTTGCTTGGTAAGTGCTTTAAGTGCCGGGCCATCATCCCGACTTCTTATTTTTACTTGAAACAGGGCCTCAAATTGTAGCCCAGGCTGGCACTGAGCTCCCTATCATTACTCCAGGCTAGCCTCCAATCCCAGCTCTCCTCCTACCTCACCCTCCTCTGTGGTGGAATTACTGCCACATCCAGCCACCATATACTTTAAAAGGATGAAACAATGAGCCCGTGTTAAACTTGTCTCACTACAATTTTTGGAAAGATTCCCAGAGGCTGGAGAGATGGCTCAGGGGTTAAGAGTCTGCCTGGTAAGCAGAAGGTCCTGAATTCGGATCCCAGGTCTCAAAAAAAAAAAAAAAAAAAAGCCAGGCAGAAACTCAGCTTCTACCAGTTCCAGTAGACAGCCTGGGAAATCCTAGAGCAAAACAATGAGGTAGGAACAATCCAGGACGACTTCCGAAGTCCTTGGTCCTCCACAGGGACACACAGTGCCCTCTGACACACACACGCATGCACACACTGAATGAATAGAAGTTTTAAAAAGACTTCCAGGTTCTGGAAGGTGGATTTGGATTTAACCCAGGGCAGGTGACTCAGAACGACACTCATCACCTGGGGGATTTGAATCCAGGACACATGCCCAAGTGTGTCTCTGGGCCAGGCACTGATCTCAGGGGCACAGATGCCTGTGGCCCCTTGGCAAGGGCTTGGGCAGAGGGCCTGGCACAGAAGGGGTCTGACTGTAGTCAGATGAAAAAGGGCGTGTGGGCAGCGATTCCCCCACACTTTGGGCAGACTGGCGAAGGTCTTAGTGAGGAGGAGGAGGAAGATAGCCTGGAGGACAAGCCTCAGATTGCCCTGGCGGCAGTTGGAGGCTTCTGCTTCTCCACTGAGGGTGCCCCCCAACCCCCATTTGCCACAGACCCTGGATGGCGTGGGCGGCCCTGGCCCCTGCCTCGAGAGAAAAACTGGACATGAGCTGGCGCTGGCGGGAACGGGAACATTCCGACGCCGCCAGGGTTGTCATTGGGCGAGTGGGCGGCAGCCATGGTGTCACACGTAGCTCCTCTGCCCCCGCAGCCGCAGCCGGCAGGAGAGGAGGGCAACTGGGAGACGGAGAAGGCAGCCTTGGACCTCAAGGACCCCAACCGGCCGCGGTTCACGCTGCAGGAGCTGCGGGACGTGCTGCACGAGAGGAACGAACTCAAGTCCAAGGTGTTCCTGCTGCAGGAGGAGCTGGCTTACTACAAGAGGTGAGGGTGGGGTGGGGGCGTGGTCACGGGAGCCCCACCTACTACAAGAGGTGAGGGTGGGGGAGGTGAGGGGTGTGGGGGCAATGATGGCGTGGTCACAGGCTGTCCCGCTTACTATGGGAAGTGGGGGTGGGACACGGTCATGGCGGCCCAGCCTAACTCAAGCTGTGAGGGCATGGGGGGAGGAACCTGCCCCACCTACTACAAAAGGTGAGGGTAGGTGGGGCTGTGCTCACAGGTGCCCCACCTACTGCAAGAGGTGAGGGCAGGGCATGGTTAAGTGACCTGCCCCTGGCCCAGTCGTCCCCAGCACAAAGAACCAATGCAGAATGAGGAAATAAACAAATGGGGTGAGTGTCCCCAGTTTCCATAGCCCACCCCAGCACCCACCCCAAACCCAATCCCTGAGCTTCCACAGTGAATGTGGGCGGTCCAGTGGGTGGGATAAAGGTCACCAATGGACTTAGAACTACTGGCCTCATGTTTTGTCCCCAGAAGCCTTACCCCGCTCCCCCCAAGAAAAAAAGAGCCCTCTCTCTGGCCCAAATTAAGCCTTTACAGTTGAGGGTAGTGCTCAGGTGTGGGTTGCCATTTCCTCGACACGGAGGGGGGGGCATCCAGAGGCAGCTCAAGTAAGCATTTGGGGGCACCGAAAACAGGGTCCACTTCAGTTTGATTGGATGCAGGGGCAGCGAGAGACAGACGGTGTGGCAGTTGATAGCTTGTCATTCTCATGTGGGGGCCTGAGGTGGAGTTGGTGGCAAGTTTGCACCAGCCTGGGCTGGGCAGTGAAAACCTTGTCTCAAAGAGGAGTGAAGGAACTGGCTGGGTGGGCGACTCACGGGTCAAAGCCTGCCTCAAAAGCAAAAGGATCCGAGTTCACATCCCCAGATCCCTGCTCTTGGGGACTGGCCGGCCTCTGGGCACAGAATATAGCGGCCCTTGTGGCCATCTTCATGGGCTCCTTTGTCCTCCCAAATTTCCACCATCAGCCAGTACCCTTCTAAAATATTCCAGTTTTTGCAGAAGTGTTGACTCATGGGTCTCATTCCTCTCCACTCCTTCCAGTGAAGAAATCGAAGAGGAAAATCGAATACCCCAACCTCCCCCCATCACACACCTGAGGACCTCCCCCCAGCCGGAGTCTGGGATCAAGCGACTGTAAGTGTTGTGTGTACAGCTGGGGGTGGGGTGGGTGCCTGGCCCACCTGGCAGTTCTCATGACCTCCAGCTCTTGGGTACCTAGTCCAGGGCCTGGTTTGTTGCCACCCCCAGCTGCTGAGCCCAGACCCTCAGTGCTGAGCCCAGTCAGTCAGTACTCTCTGGGGTGGTTTTGGTTGTACCTGGGGGACTGCGGCATTGGGGTCTGTGGCTAGTGCTCAGCAGCTTGCTTGAGTGTGCTGGGTAGGTAGGGTGCGGTTCTGAGCTTTGGACAGTGGTGAATTTGGGGGATGTGGGGCAGTGAAGTTGGGGTGTGGGGCAGTGAAATGGGGGGGTGGGGTAGTGAAGGGGGATGGGGTAATGAAGTGGGGGATGGGGCAGTGAGGTTGGGGTGTGGGGCAGTGAAGTGGGGGGGTGGGGTAGTGAAGTGGGGGGTGGGGCAATGAAGTGGGGGGTGTGGCAGTGGAATGGGGGGTTGAGGCTCACGTGTTAGAGTTTCACGCTCCAGCTGTGAGTCACTGAACATGGGCTGGTTTGTGAGGGGAGGAGCACCCAGTCCCACGCTGGAGCTACTGAGTTCCCCTCAGTAGCTGGGGAAAGTCTGGGGTACAGGTGCTAGGATACCCAACAGCTTCTGCAGCAGCTCCCTTTGGGTCCTGCCCAGTTTCTCACATTTCTGGGAGTTAGGGAAGGAGAAAAGCCGCTTCCGAACCCCTCACACCTTGGGCGGAGGATCAGTTTGGGGTCTTCCATCTACCAGCAACACCCAAGTGACCCGAGGAAACACCGGGGCTAAGCGCAGATGCTCCTCTGGCCCCGCCCCCTCCGCCCTTGACTCAGTTTCCTTTGTGTTCCCCCCCTTCCCAGCCATACTCCTCCACACAATGGGGGGATGGCCAGCTTAGGGTCTCACTTCTGCTAGCTATGATGGCTCACACCTGTAACCCCAGCACTTGGGAGGCTGAAGCAGGAGGATTGCCATGAGTTTGGAAGCCAACCTACACTATAGAAAGGGAGGGAAGGAAGGAAGGAGGGAGGGATGGAAAGGAGGGAAGCATCGCTTTTTCTTAGGGTCCAGTCTCTCTTCACAAATTCCCAAGGAACTGCAGGGTCGAGTCTCATTGGTGTTGCCCAGGTCATGTGACCACCCAAAGCCAATCAGGGTAGCAGGTCAGTTGCCAGGTTTGCATCTGGGTCTCAACCCTGCAGACTATTTTCACTGCCTGGAACTACCTGTGACAACCAGGCCAGCCTGAACTTCCGACCCTCCAACACCCCTCAGGCAGGATGGCAGGTAGGAGTCACCACACCCAGCCCTCACTCCGAAACTCAGAGTAGCTTTAACTTCATTCCCAAACTGGGGATGGTGGTCTCCATACAAGACCAGTGTGCCAGGAAATGACAGTGTCCCCCATAACTTTGCTTTGGGGGTGAAGAGGCCCCTGGGTCTGGGTCGGGTGAAATACTCAGTAGTTGGGGAAAATCTCTTCCTAGGTAGGGGGTCTTGATTCAGGGCCCAGCCACATTCAGCTGTGCCACTCCCCCCCCACCCCTGTGTGGGGACACCCCTACAACTTTAGGGTCCAGCTCAGGAGAAGGTACCAGAAGCTGGGTGAGTAAGATGGCAGACTCTGTGAGAACAGACTCTTCTCACCACGTGTGAGTTTGACCCCTGGAGCCCGCAGGGTGGGCACATGCACTGTAGCATGCAGCATACACGTAATGAATAAGTAGAAGGAAAAAGAAGAGTTTTTTTTTTAGAAAAGAGAGGAAAAGAAAAAGTAGCCAGAGCCCCATGAACCCCAACAGTTCCAGCCTGAGCTGAGAACCGGGGAGGCCTTCAGTCAGTCCCTCCCTGCTCCTTAAGAACTAAACCTTTGTAGCACCTTCAGGGACGGTCGGCCGAGTTTACAAACCCTTTGGTGCCTGCAGACCCGGGTCGCCCTGAGAAAAAGTCCCAAGCCGGGTCTTCTTCCTGGCCAGCACCCCACTCCAGCTACTTTCCTCTGGGTCGGTACTGGGAGTTGGCGTCGGAGCTGACTATGAGGAACAAAAGGATGAGGAGTGGAAGGTCATCCTTGGCTACCTCGTGAGGTGTGGGCTAGCCTGGGCTACAGGAGACCCTGATTTTAAGCATAATAATCATAAAAGAAAGAAAAGCTGGGCTCTTGAGACAGCAGAACAGGGAAGGCTGAGGCAGGGGGGCTCTGAGTTGGAGGCCCATGTGGACTATGTAAGGAAACCCTATGTCAGGAAACAAAACCACTAAAGAGCTGCTTTTCCCAGTGTCAAACTGGGTGAAGCCCCGAGGAACATGCTCAGAGTTGGCAGACAGAGCCACTTGCTGCCCAACTGGCTCCCGGGCCCGGGTGGGCCGCTCCCCTCTAGCATGTTCCAGCATGTTCCATTAGCCAAGCTTGGCCTCAAGTTTCTTGACCAGACAGGTGCTGGGGGGGGATCAGAGAGACAGACAGAGCGAGGCCACGCCCCTTGACCATGCCACACAGGCGGTCAGACTCTGGCAAGCAACTGTGTAGACGATGGACAGGCAGCAGAGAGGACACTGGTCATCTCTGTCCTGCACGTGACTGTGGGACTGGGGATCTCCCGTGAGCCCCAGGGAGAGGGGTGCAAGGCCAGGGCTGCGTCTTCCTGTGGCTGAGACGTCCAGCTGCTCACTTGAGCTCCACTCTGTGGCTTTAGCCTCTCCCTAGTCACCTCTGTCCCACCTTGGGCAGCTTTCCAGTCCCAGCCCCCGATGCTACAAAGCCCGTGACCCTGGTCATTGCCTGGACACTTTGCCTGGAAAGGGTGTCTGCCACGTGGCCAACAGAGGGACCACACTCATCACAGGGGGATGGACCCCCCGGGTCACATGGAGCGTCCCAGCAGATGACTGACTGTCCTACTGGGCTCACGGAAAGCAGTCCTTTTCCTAACTGCCCCCGTCCCCCAACAACTAGGGACAATTAGGGGTGGCTGAAGGGGCCACAGGGAGCACCTGCCCTGAGCTCTCTGTCTTTCACCACATGGAGAGCTGGAGCTGGAGCAGCGCTCCCATTTCTCCTACGGGGAAAACTGAGGCTGGAGCACGGCTTGACTTCATTTGGATCGCTGTGCTGCAAGGGCCCTGAGCTGGGCCCCTGAACTGGCTCTTTTGTTCTCCCAACCCTTCCCCCACACTCTGTCCGCCCGAGTCCCTTATCTCAAAAATGTGTCCTGAGCCCCAGACGTCAGACTCGACATTTCAGGGCTGGACAAGGAGATGGGGAAACCAGAAAGTCCTGCTGCCGGTCCAAAGAGGACCTGAGTTCCAAGAATAGCTTTGTGATCGAGCTGGAGAGGACGGGTTGGCACGGCCCAGAGGTCACAAGGGAGCCTCAAGTGACTTCAGCCTTGTCTCCAGACAAACAAAACGCCAGCACCCCCTTCGCGTGCCCCCTCCCCCACGGCTCAGTTGGTTGTACGTTCACTGCCCCCACTTTCCATCCCCTCCCCCTCCCTCCAGGGGTGACGCTGGTGGGGGACAGGAAGCCAGCTGCCAGTCTCAGGGACCGGAAAGGCTTGGGCAGGCCCCGTTCACTCTGACCCCCATCTCCCCAACCCTCCTTCTACATTCAGCCAGAAATAACCGCCTCCCAGCTGCCCATGAAATGCCAGAGTTAGAACCTGCTTTGGTTGGAGTCTTCTAGAAATACTTGGCGGAGAGGGAGGAGTTAAAGGCAGCTACCCGACACCCCAGATGCCAGCTGGGGGCCCTGCTGCTTGTGCTGGGGATCAGTAGGTAGTGAGCGAGGGGTGCTCAAAGTGACTGACTTCAATCAGTCAAGGCTGGTGACTCCAGGTGACCAGGGGACCCTGCATTTCCAGGAGGGGCAGACAGCCTTCCAGGCAAAGCCACCACAGGGTCTCCGAGACCCCCTGCTTTGTATCGACTGACTCTGCTTGAGTATCCTGGTAAAGGGGTGCCACTGCAAAGCCCTTGGGGCTGGCTACACTAGAGACCCCACCCTACAATAAATTAACAGCAGAAATACAACTTGGCCACACATCGTGGTGCCCCCGTGACCCCGCAGCTGGGAGGGAGACTGAGGCAGGAAGACCCAGAGCTCAGGGCTAGCCCAGAGAAAGGAGTAAATTTCAAACCAGCCCCATCTACATATGGAGACTTGGTCTCCGAAACAAACCCCAAAAGAGGATCTGACTTAGGTCCCCAGGACCCACGGAACCGAAGGAGAAAACTGATTCCACGAGGTTCCTCGGACCTCCGTGGTCATGCCACGCACATGTGTGCACACATACATGCGGCGCTCTGCACATCTTGGGTTCTCTCCACCCTCTGGCATGGGGTCTACAGCTCTCCAAACAGGGAGAGACCTGTGAGAACGGGAGTCAGGGGTCCCTGTGAACCCTCAGAGGCTTTGATCTCTGTCCCACACCAGACCTGCCTTTTGGGCCCCGGGGATGTCACCCACCCACGGCCTGTTTCTTAGGTTTGCCATGGCACAGTGCTAAAGGCTGAAGGCGGGTTGCCCTGAGTCATGGGTTCAAGTCCAGGTGTCTGGCTGGGCCCAGCCGGGGAGGGTGGGGCACACCTGTGGTGCCCGCTCCAGGGGAGGCTGAAGCCACAGAAAGTATGAGATCAGCCTGAGAAAGTGCCCGACACCCTGTCTTAAAATGAAACTTTTTTTAAAAGGGTCGGTGGAGCCAGTCAGATGGCTCAGCTGGGTCAGGTGCCCGCTGGCAAAGCTGGTGGCCCAAGTTTCATTCCCAGAAGCCCGCAGGGTGGAAGGAGAAAACCTACTTCTGGAAGTTGTCCTCTGACCCCCACTCTTATGCCATGCACTCTCTCTCTCTCTCTCTCTCTCTCTCTCTCTCTCTCTCTCTCATTCTTGCTCTCTCGTTCTCTCTCTAATAAATAAATACAAGGACTAGAATCTTACAGTCATCATCAGCCACATAGTGAGTCTCAGGCTAGCTTGGTACACATGAGACCCTGTTTTGCCCCCCCCAAAAAGGAGGAAGGGATGGGAATGCATCTCCGCACCAGAGCGCTCCCCAGCACACCAGGACCCTGGAAAAACCAAATCCACGGTTCTGAGAGGGGTCATCCCAGGCTTCTCCTCTCGAGGGTGGTGACCTCAGGCTCCGGGGTGACATACTCCCCTCTTGGGCACATGTCTGGTGCAGATCCTGCCTCATGAGGACCCTTGTCTTTCCCTGCCAGGGAGGGACACCCTTCCCCAATGCGCCCTCCTCTGGAAGCCCCTGGTCCTACATTCTGTCATTCAGCGAGGCACTTGAGTGCAGGGATTTGGAGGTGAGGGACGCATCTGGACCCGTTCCTTGGATGGTGGTGGGCTCCACGGCCCGCTGGGTCGTGTCAGGTGGGGGCTTCTTGGTCACATGGCCCTCTTTTGTCTCCTCTGTCCGTCTCCTTCTGGAAGCAGGCTCTTTACGGCCATCATGCCCATGGTGGCAGCTGGACTGATCTTGGACGACCCCACGCTGCAGCCTGTCCGGCGCCTCGTGTCCCTTGTAGGCACTGTGTGTGTGTGTGTGTATACGTGTGTATGTGTGTTTGTTCATGTGAGCTGTGCCTTTGGAATGGCCGCTGCAGCTGCTGCCAGCCTGGCCCTTCAGGACACCTGCATGGCCATCACCTGCACGCTGGCCTTTGGAGTGGACACCCAGTGTGGTCTGGGTCAGGCTGCTGTGTACCCAGGATTTTCTGCTCGGTCACTGATAATCCTCTCTGTCTCTTGTTTTTCCTTTAAAACCAACCCGTCCGTGACGCAGTAAAGAAGGTCCCGTAAGTGACCGGTCAGTAACCAACGCCCCTCTTCTGGGGATCCCTTTGTGACACTAACTGTGTTGGACGTCTCCATGCCTGTGGCTCACTAAACAGCTTGGTCCCATTCAGAAGGGGGCACCAAGGGAAGACTAACGTGTCCCACGGGCTAGGTGGCTTCCCCGCACCTTGGTCAGGCCTTGGCGATGAGAAGTGTTGAGGTGCTCAGCCCTGACACTGGGCACTGCTGCTATCTATCACATGACCCCCAGTGACCCCAGGCTGCCATCGGCCAGCCCACCTGGTGCCTTTAACTGCCAGCCAGCATTCTCCCCCCATCCCGTGTGATCCTGGCTGAGCACTGTAGGAAGAGATCGCAGTGACCCCCCCTTCTCTGGAGGTGGATGGCAACTCTCCTCCGTAGGGGACTGAGACAAGCTCGGGAGGGGAAATGGAGACCCCACCTCTAGAAACTAACAAAGCTGAGCACCTGGCTGTTTGATGGGGTGCTTGGCTGGCGCACACCAACCCTGGGGTATAGTCCCCAGGGTGGCACTCCTGCAGGGTGACAGGGGAATGGAAAGTGCCTATGGCTGCATTCCCACCCAGGACACATGGTGAAGTGTCTCATATGCAAGTCCCAAGGGAAAACTCAGAGACAGGAGGCCTGGGGGGTGGCGGGACTGAAGGAGTTCCAGAAGCCAAGAGCTAGCAGCAGGTGTGACAGGGGACCCCCCCCCACTACCACCACCACACGAGGCTGAGCAGGAGGTCCCAAGTTCAGGGCTAGCCTGGGCGTATTGGGGAGACCCTGCAAGATTACACTGAAGGATCCTAAGTGTGGCTCAGTGCTGGAACACTTGCTAGTGGGGCTGAGCCCCGATCCAGGACCACCCCAATAGAAAGCCGCCCCGCTGCTTGGCTGTGGCTCGAGCATCCCAGGCTTCTGGCGTGGGCTCCACAGCCACAGCGTCTTTCATGAAAGAACTCTGGGACTCGCTTCACTGGACTTCTTTCTTGCCTCTTGCCTTTTCAATCCCCCATAAGCCTCACCGCAAGCAGTAATGTCCGTGAACTCTGGGCCTCTGGGGGCTTTGCGATTGACATTACATAACTGCAGCTGTCAAGTCGGGTGTTTGCAGGGGTTTACTTGAGAATCCGCTTACATTCCACACGACGGTCTTTTCTCAGCATCACTTAAGGTCCTGAAAGAAATTCCCAAGGGGCTGCGAGACAGCTCAGTGGTCAGGGCTTGTCACCAAGCCCGAAGGACCTGCCTGAGTTCCATCCCCAGAAAATGGAACATGATAGGAGGAGAGAACCAACTCCTAAAAGTGATCCTTTGCCATTCATGGGCGCACCTTGGCACGCAAATACACACACATAAATAACTACATGTTAAAAATTCCTAAGGAGCTAAAGAGATGGCTCGGGATTAAGACTCTGCCTTGTAAGCAGAAGGACCTGAGTTCAGATCCCACATAAGAATGCCAGGCAGAAAGGCTGGAGAGGTGGCTCAGGGGTTAAGCCTCTGTCTCACAAAAAGAAGCCTGAATTCAGATCCTGGATGGACGCTGTGTGAACTTCTGGATTCTCACATAAAAACGCCAGGGGGAAATGGAGGCGGCCTGCACTTCCATTACTGGTGGGTGGAGCCTGAAAAATCCCAGAGCAAAGCAAAAAGGAGGTAGAGCCATGCAGGATGACTCCCGAAGTCACCCTTGGGCCTCCACAGGGACACACAGTGCCCTCTGATGCACACAGGACCCTCCCCCTACACACGTACACAGACGCACACACACACACATGTGCACTCGAAGGCACACAAAAAGTTTTAAGAAAGACGTCTAGGCTGAGGCTGTAGCACAGCTGGTACCTGAAACCCTGGGTTCCATCCCTAGCAGCGTGGTGGCCACGCCTGTCATCACAGCACATGGGAGATGGAAACAGGAGGATCAGAGGTTGCAGGCCATCCTCGGCTACATAATGAGTAGGGTCTAGCCTGAGTCACTGAGGCGCTGCCTTTAAAAGGAAACTGGAGCACGTGGCTGGCATGTGAGGGCCTGAGTTAGCTCCTGAAGGTCAGTCTGTCTGCTGGTTGGTGGTGGCCAGGGTAGAAGGCCCTCACGCAGCACACCTGCTAGCACTACATGGCCTCTAACGTTCTTGGACTAAATGACACAGACGCCCCAGTGCTTTCTAGAAGGCTCTGATCGCATCCCGGGTGCCGTGAGGACTGTGCTCACATCTGTTTGTTTGCTGCTGTGTGAACTGCCACGGAAGAATTCTGGATTCTCACTTGTGTCTCTCTCTTCCCTTCCCAAAGGTTTAGCTTTTTCTCCCGGGACAAGAAGCGCCTACCCAACGCACAGAGGACCGTGCACATCCACGAGACCTTTGGCCAGTGGGCCAGCATGCACCGGGATGACGGGTACACGGAGCAAGGACAGGAAGCGCTACAGCACCTGTGAATGTGCCTTCTGCCCGGGGCCTGGACCACCATGCTCGGTCGCCGCCTGCATTTTCCTGCAGACGTACCCTTGAATCCGACTCCTCGGGCAAACTGTGTGCTTTGAGGATGGACGCTGACAAACTGATCCTAAAGGAGTGTTTATTTATATGCAGGCTGCCATGTTTGTAATAGATGCCCCTGAGCCCCTAGATATATATTTAATAGTCCCACAAACTGAAACAGACTTTGACATTAATTTCCCTAACACACTTCTTAAGCCAAATACGTCACTTGCCACATAACGGCTGCCTGGCTTCTTTGTGTGAGATTTGATTAGTTTTCTTGCCACTTTGTGATACATGGACAAGAGACAAGTTGTTGCAGTTCATCTGCATAGTTGCTGATAAATGACACTCCATCGCTTGTCAACTTGACACAAAAACAATAACACTTTTAAACTATAACCTTTCCTTGTGCCCACAGATGT
The DNA here is from genome assembly GCA_023101885.1 of Typhlomys cinereus. NCBI lineage: Eukaryota > Metazoa > Chordata > Mammalia > Rodentia > Platacanthomyidae > Typhlomys > Typhlomys cinereus. The sequence goes on along the minus strand of JALPQD010000373.1, from coordinate 703,121 downwards.
TAAAAGTTATCTTAAAAATACAAATACATTTCATGGACAAATTTAAAATGTTTTCTCATTAAAACTGCAGTTCCAACATTTTAAAAGTTCAAAGTTCTTTAAACATAAGAGTATTAAGTCAGAATAAGTTAAATACTTTAAAACAGATAAAACATTAAAACAGAAGGATCTTAAACAATAAGAAAACATTAAAAAGATCAAGGTCCAGAAAATCAAATACCGCATCCTTCACTTCAATGTCCATCTTCTGTTGCTCATCAACGTAGTCAAGGTGGTGCAAAAATTCTAGGCATTCCCAGTCCCTGTTTGCAGCTCAAAGTTATAAAAGCGGAGTTCTTTGAACCAGGCTGAATCTCCACTCGCAGTTGTCCTCAGCAGCAGTCCCACAGTGCTGGCATCTCAAACACAACTTTGGGTTCTCCTCTGCAGCTTCAAGCTTCACCATCTCTTACAGGACTCTACGCCTGCCACTTGGTGCCAAGCTTTTGCTGCTCTCCATGAACCCTTCAGTAGTACATGAAAACCAGCATCACCTGAGGGACGCGGCCAGATTCTGAAGCAAGGTTGAAACGCAGCTTAGTCCACTGGAGCCACAGCTGCACCAACTTCAACTCGCTGACGCTGGAAAGGCCTCTCTTCTAGGCAACCAAACTTGCAAAGGGCAAGAAACAGCTTTAACTTGGGCTTTCAGCCCCTGAAGGAATCTGAGCTTCCAAACCACGAACTTGCCATACGGTGGTTTCCACGTCCTCCACCGTCTCAGTGCAAGTCACTAGGTTTTCCTTCACTGATACTCATTTGTCCAACAGCAGCAGATATTCTGCTGCCTGCCCTTTGCACATCCAAACCTCCAAGGTTGCCAACACAGCTCTCCTCTGTCAAGCAAACCAGTCCATCCTCCTTATATTCAATTTTACCAAAGTCCTTGTTTCCCTCATCACAAATTGGGCCCAAACAATGTCTCTCAGCAATTGGCCCACTAAACGCTGAAGAACGGTATTTGTAAATCCACAAAGTGAAAATTTTCAAGAATTTCCAACTTTGTCCAGCAGAACCATTCAAAAGCCACAAAATCCACATAGTCAGATTTATCAGCAACACCCCACTTCCTGGGTACCAAATTCTGTTGCAGTTCATCTGCATAGTTGTTGATAAATGACCAGAACACAGCTTAAGGGAACAAGGAGTTTACTTTCTTACGACAGTCCGGTTACAGTTCTTAGTCCAGCTTGACGGGAGAGCACGCACCAACACCAGGGCCGAGGGAACTGGCCACACCATCACTGCATAACGGCTGAGAGATGGACAATCCTTACTTGCCAGACCAGCATGTCTGTCCAAGTGAACAGAAGGATGCCAACTCTCTCAACCAGGTCTCTCTGATTTATCCAGGGCCTATCCTGGGTCAGGTTTGCTCTGGACTTAACTCAACCATCACCTCTCTACACCTGTGCCCAGAGCTCAAACCCTCAAGAGTCAAGTTGACACCTGTGCTTAACTATGACACAAGTTCTTTGTTCTCAAGGAGTTGCTGAGGAGGAAGAAATGGGGTCACAGCAAATGTACGGGTCTGAGATGCGGAGCCAGTGCTTACGGGGTGACTCTGGACTCAACGCAGCAGGAGAGCAGGGGACACAACCTTGTGAAACCAGACACTGCTCCCAATGAGGCGGGAGGCCTGTGCAGCCGGCCAAGATGTGTCCTGGGAGTCTGGCAGTTACACAGTCCTAATCAAACAAAGCTACTTGGGAGGAGACGTGGCAGTGTTTCTTGTGCACGTGTTTGTTTTTTCGTTAGCATTCACTATATGAAATAGATCAGGGAGTGGGAGATGGCTCTTCCCATACAGCATAAGCAGGGGGGCTGAGTTCGAATCCCGACACCCAGGCAAAAGTCAGGCCCAGTGATTCCAGAGATAGGCGGATGTCTGGAACTTTCTGGCTAGCTAGCCTCACCAATCAGTTGCTCCAGGTTCAATGGGGATCCAGTCTCAAGAAACCAAGGCAGAGTGAGGGTGAGGTGGCTCACTGGTGAAAGCATTTGGCAAGCAAAGAGTTCAGAGTTTGAATTCCCAGTTCCTCTTACAATGCCAGGTGGGCATGGCAGCCTGCTTTAACTCTTAATTCCTCAGAAGGTGGGGACCCAATGTCCCAGAGCAAACCTGCTCCACATGAGCTCTACACCTGAGCCCTGAGTATGATTAGAGACCCGGTCTCAAGAAGCATACAAGGGAAGAGTAATGGAAGGCGATTGCCAATCTCGACCTCAGGCTTCCACACACGTGTGAACACATTTACACACATGCACCCCACCTACATTCACATAAACATACATGTGAACACACGCATGCACCCCACCCACAGTCATGTGAACACACATGCATACCCTGCCCGCATGTGAACACACACACATGTACCCCATCCACATACAGGTGAACACACGCATGCATCCTTCACACATGAACACATGAACATAGAACAAGGAAAGAGAAAAAATGAACGATCTAGAAAGACACTAGACACTGACTGCTGTCCTCCGCACACATAAAACACTCGCACGTACAAAAGCAGAGGGAGCCAAGCTCTGGAGATGGGGAATGTGGAGTACGAAGGTGGGGAGACGTAGCCAAGGAAGGTGCCAGGTGGACAGGGGGCTTAGACTGACCCAAGGTCGCATAGCTGCAGAAGGAATTGGGAGCTGAACCAAGCATTGGCTTATTGCCCAGGCAGGGAGCACTTGAAGGGTGCTGTTGCAGTTTGCCTGCATGGTTGCTGATAAATGACCATCAAACGACTTAAGGGAACAAGAGGTTTATTTTCTTAATGAGAGTTCGGTTACAGTCTGTCCATCTTGATGGGAGAGCACACACCAACACCAGGCCGGGGGAACTGGCCACACCATCTCTATGTATTGCATAAGAGAAGGACGATCCTTATTTGTGAGACCAACATGTCTGGCCAAGTGTACACAAGGATGCCGACTTCCTCAACCAGCTCTCTGTGTTTTATTCCAGGATCTAATCCCACCCATCAGCCAGACCAATCAGCCAGACCATCTCCTGCAGGTTTGCTCCGGGCTTAACCCAACCACTAATTCCGCACAAATGTGTCCAGAGCTCAAACCCTCAACTGTCAAGTTGACACCTGTGCCCAACCATGACAGGTGCCAGCGAGATCACAGGCAGCAAGCACTTCCTCAGAGCACTCAAGGCATCTGGCGAAAAGGGCTCTGTGCATTCGGCTGGTTCGCTAAGAAGCATGGGAATGAGGGCGTGGGGGTGCATGCCTGTAATCACACGTTGTGGAGGAGACATGAGATCAGAGAAAGATGTTCCGCCTGCCTTCTGACACACGGTGGAGGCAGCAAAATTCTAGACTGGAAATTTCCAAAGAGCATATTTTTCTAAAACAGCTTTAAATGCTGAGAGCATATCCCCACCCCACCCATTTTATGAAATGAGGTTTTGCTCTATGGCTCTGACTAGCCTTAAATATTTGCCAATTCTGCCTCGACCTCTTCAGTACTGGGACTAGAGGCATGAAGCCGCCACTTGGCAAATCAGCAGAATATGAACCTCATGAGGATCCGTATTTCTATGTAAACCTGGCAGGAGCACCGGGGACAGTTCAATGGTGGAGTCTATGCAGATGACTTGGAAGGTTCTGGGCTTCATTCCCACCCAGGCCCCTACCTCCAACATACAGCCTATGCTAAATGCCATTTAATTAAAAAATTCTCAGTGATGAGGCCCTTTACTAAAATCCACAGAACTGGACCATTAGACCGTGGAACCTTCCATCCCAACTACAGCTCAGCCCCGGGATTTGCTCCTCCGGACTCTCCATTCCACTCCCACTTCCGCTGAGACTTTATCTTTTCCAAGGCCTGGGAGTCTGCAGCGATCAGCTCCGCCATGGAAGGAAGTGGGTCAGCATTCCACATGGGCTGCTGGAGTCACACTGGTGGACGGCAGCACGGGCCTGCTGACCAGAGGCTCCTCCGCCTGGGCGCTGGTGTTGAGTCCCGGGACTCAGCTGTGTCTTTGTAGCACCTGTTTATTTCAGTTCCCGAAACTCGGGGTGCTGGCTGTGAAGATGGAAGGACAGACACCAGCCTGAACAGGGAGGGGTCTCCAGGGCACCCAGCAGGGTTTCTTTCTGATGTTATTTTTAACTTTTTAAAATTATTTTGCGTGTGTGTGTGTGTGTGTGAGGACACTGTGTGCCCCTGTGGAGGCCCCCAAGGGTGATTTCAGGAATCACCCAGGATTACTTCTACCTCCTTCTTGCTTTGCTCTGGAGTTTCCCAGGCTCCACCTTCTAGGGCTGGATGTGCAGACTGCTGCCATTTCTGCCTGGTGTTTTTACAGGGGATCCGGGATCCAAATTTGGGAACTTCTGCTTGCAAGGAAGAGGCTTAACCCCTGAGCCATCTCTCCAGCCCCCAATTTTATTTTGAAAGTTTATGTGGGATTTAAATGTACACACACACACACACACACACGTGTGCATAGGTTCACATACATTTATGTACATGTGGAAATCCAGAAGTTGATGTCTGGTGTTTTCATTGATCATTCTCTAGGGGTCTGTGTGTGTGTGTGTGTATCAGGGAGCACTGGGGTGTTTGTGCCTGTGGAGGCCCAAGGGTAACATCAGGAATCATCCTATATTGTTCTCTCTACCTCCTTCTTGCTTTGCTCTGGGGTTTCCCAGGCTCTGCCCTCTAAACTCTGCCTTATAAGCTGTAGCTGTATCTACCTGTGGAATCTGGTGATCTGAACTCAGTCCTTTTGCTTGCAAGGCAAAGCCTTTACCCCGAGTCATCTTCTCAGCTCTCCGCTTTGATGATTAAGGCAGGATCTCTCAGCTGAACCCAGAATCTGAAAATCAGCTGGGCATGCCATCCTGCCTGCCCTGGGTGCCATCTCTATGGTGAATGCTGAGGTCCCATATCCAGCTCTCAGTGGGTTCTGGGGATTCGCACTCAGTCCTCTCACTTGCAGGGCAAGTGCCGTACCCTCGGGGCATCTCTGCAACCTGCTCTTGCTTTGGAGGCCTTTCCAGGGAGCCCTGGTTTCCTGCCTCAGCCTCCCCAGCGCAAGGACACATGCCAAGGCCATGGTCCCTCATAAACGCATTCAGACTTCATCTCAGAAAGCTGGGGAGACAAATTCTTTTTATTGTGTGGATTTCTTCTGCAACTCAGACAGGCCGTGGCCTCCTCATCCTCCTGCTTCCACCTGAGAGCCCGGCAGAGACCAACTTCGTGTTGCACTGAAAGCATACTGGCCCCTGTGAAGCGGGTTCCCCCTCCCATGGGGGCGGCGCCCAGCTGGAGATGAGCGATTGGAGTTCAGTGCCGACTATAAAAACATAAAGGAACAGAAGAGACTGCGCCAGCACCTTGTGGCTTGCGGGAGCTGATCCACCCGCTCTGAGCCCAGCAGGTTGACGGTGTGAGTCCTGCACACACGTGTGCCGCTCGCCAGACCTCTGGCGCCTCTACTTGCTCCTGCCCCTTCCCCCGTGCCGCCTCCACTAGGTCCCCTCCCCGCCCCAGTCATTTTCGGGCCGCACCCTGGCGGGGTCCCTCGGGCCACCTCTTCTCTCGGCCCCTGTCGTGGTCCCGGGGCCGGGAGTCCCAGTGCCTGTCCCGGGACCGCGACCGCTCGCGCGGGTCCCACTTCCCCTCTCGGTACTGCTCGTTCTTAACCACTGGCAGGTGGATGGGCTTCCGGAAAGGCCGATCTCGCCCCCCAAACCTCAGCTGCCCCGATTCCTTTTTCCCGCCCAGCCCGCCCCCAAGGCGCCGTGGGATCCAACCGCGGAGGGTCCGCTCCAGCTCGTAGTCCACGAATATCTCGTGCTGGTCGATGACCAGGCCGTCGGCGTCGCGGTGGGCCTTCAGCAGCGCGCGCTCCTCCTTGAACTCGATGAACGCGTAGCCCTTGGAGAAGCCGGTCACCAGGTCCCGCACCAGCCGCAGCCGCCGGATGTCGCCGTAGCGGGAGAACACTTCCCGCAACTTGTCTTCCTTGGTCTGCAGGTTTAACCTGGCCACGAACAGGGTGAGGAGGGGGTCTCCAGTGACGCCCTTGTTGGGAATGTAGCGGGCCAGCATGGCCCTCCACACAGCACGGTCATGCGGGTCCTCGTCTGTGCCATCGATGCTGCCAGCCTTCAGTGGGTCGTATTCCTTGGCGATGGGCACCCAGTCACTCATGTTCTAGGACAATAGGACAGCAACCGTCTGGAGCCCCCCCAAACTCCTCACTCCCCTCTCCCAGCCTGGCGAGCAATCACATTCACCCAGCTCTGGGGTCTCATGCAGCACCCCAGGCTAGTTTCCACATCTTTCTGCCCCAGCCTCCCAGGACTATAGTGTGGGCCCCGCTCAACTTCCAGCATCTCCAAGGCAGTGGGACCAGAGGATTCAAGCCTCTGAACCAGTAAGAGGGGCAGGTGGTCTCAGAGCAGGAAGGGGCAAGTGGTCTCAGAGCAGTAAGAGGGGCAGGTGGCCTCGGAGCAGTAAGAGGGGCAGGTGGTCTCGGAGCAGTAAGAGGGGCAGGTGGTTTCGGAGCAGTAAGAGGGGCAGGTGGCCTCGGAGCAGTAAGAGGGGCAGGTGGCCTCGGAGCAGTAAGAGGGGCAGGTGGCCTCGGAGCAGTAAGAGGGGCAGTTGATCTCAGAGCAGGAAGGGGCAGGTGGTCTCAGCCCAGGTGGCTGCATTCTTGCAGATCCCCCACCTGCCTGCCCTGCAGCGCTGGGCCAGGGCCAGGGCCAGGGGACAGTGAGTGAGTCTCACCTTGACCAAGCCGGGTGGCAGTGCTTGGCAGCATGTCAACCCCAGTGTGAAAGGCCTCAAGGATCAAAATCCACACACTTGATGTCAGAGGTCGAGACCTGACTGCTGGTGACTTAGCTTCACTACAGGTGGGGGCAACAAAAAAACCCTCCCCAAACTTAGGGGAAGGGTTAGCCTGCTCCCATGTCCAGGTTACAAACCAGGATTTAGCCTGTTCCCATCTTCAGGTTACCAAGCAGGGCTTAGCCTGTTATCTCCAGGTTACGAGGCAGGGTCTAACCTGCTCCCATCTCCAGGTTACTAACCACGGCTGCTGGCATGCCACAGCATCAGAAGCAAGAAAGCTGCACAGAGGTCCACAGCCAGCAGCAGAAGCTGGGATCATGCATACTGCAGCCGCACCCACCGTCACACTTCCTGCTCAGGGAATGGTCCCACCCGGTTGGACTGGGTGGTCCCACATCAACTGATGCACATCAGACACTCGCTCAGAAGCGCACCCAGAGGCCAACCTCAGTCTAGGCATCCCTCTTGAGGGGCCTCCCATTGGGCAGTGGACACCTGCCTGGCGTGAGGCCTTCTGTTACATCTCAGAAGTGAACGGTCACAGATCTGGCCATGTGGCCCCTGTGTCCAGGCCCTTGCGAGTAGAGGACAGCTGGGCAGCTCTCACTCATCTTGACATGTGGTAACTGATTCCCAGGGAACTTCTGTGCATGAGAGGCATGATACCTGTGCAGACCCTCTAGTGCTAGTGACCTGCCAAACCCTCAGCGCCAGGTTGGAATACGCTGCTTACAACCCGGGCTCTGTTCTTAACCACAATCTCACCATAAAACTAAAAGGATGGGGCTGGAGAGGTGGCACGGGGATTAAGCCTCTGCCTTGCAGGCGGAAGGTCCTGAGTTCGGATCCTAGACCCCACGTATAGACACCGGTCGGAAGCGGGGGTGGCCTGCGTTTCTGGTCCTGGTAGGGCGGAGCCTGTGAATCCCGGGACAGAGTAAACAAGGAGGAGGCAGGTCCATGGTGGTTCCTGAATTCGTCCGTGGTTCTGCACACACACACACACACACACGCACACATGCATATGTACACAATTGAATAAATAATAAATAAAAAAAATTAAAAAAAAACAAACTCAAAGGAGATCTAGAACTGTCTCAGAAGATAAAAAGACTGTCTGACACCTGAGCACTTGGGAGGAGGAAACAGAAGGATCAGGCCCTACTGGTCTACATAGGAAGTTTGAGGCCAGCCTGCGTTACATGGGTCCCTGTCTCAATAAATCAAAACCAGGGCTCGGCCGTGGGTAAAGGTGCACGTGCTCACGCACATGCACCTGAAGAGCCCAACAAGACAGAAATGACCAGAAGGTTGTCCTCTGACCTGCCGCCCACCCCCCCTCTTCTGTCCTCTAACCTGCACCCACCTCTCTCCCTCCCCTGTCTCTCTCTTTTCTTTCTCTAGTAGGACCACGAGCCCTTCAGCTGCCTCTCCTAGCACTCAGTCCCCCCCCCTCCGGCCTCCCACTGCACAGGACAGGGGCAGCTTTAGGTCACAGCCAGTCTTCACGCACACAAGGCCAGGCTATGCCATCTGACGTGAAACTTCCCGCCACACTCTGAGATACTATAAAAACCAGAAGTCCTGTCTGTCCCGGGGGCTCTACAGACTCTGTCCCTCTCTAAGTTACAGCTCCTGCTCTCCCACCTTAAGGCCCTTCATGGCCTTGACACAAGGCTCTCTGTTCTAATAAAGCTCAGACTCCTGTAGGGTGATCTTGGGATAACTGTATTTCATGAATGAACCAAACATGTCTTCTTTCTTCTTTCACGAATGTGTGTGAATGGGGTACGTGCATGCATGTGTGTGCGTGTGTCTACATATGGTGGGAGTACATGTGTGTGCAGATGAATGTGCATGAGTCATTCAAGTGTGTGCCTGGGGAAGCCCAATGGTGACCTTGGGAACTATTTCCCATGTCTCTTCCACCTTCCCGTTGTGAACCTGGTCTCTCATGAGACCCAGAGCCCACTGTTATGGCTAGTCTGGCTGCCAGCTTGCTCTGGGGGTTCCCTGCCTTTGCCTCCCGAGTGCCGGAACTGCGAGTGGCCACCAACCTATCCAGCTTTTATCTGGGGGCTCAAGGAATCTAAACTCTAGCCTTCACACTTGCTGGACAAATGCCCTCGAGCTCTCCAGCGCCTAGAGAGTTGTTTCCACGTGACCAGCCCCCTGTGTCTGACGCTCATTCTTGCTCTAGGGCTTTCCCACAGAATCCTCAGCTAGGAATGTCCAGGCCCTTTCTGCCGCCATGCTGCATTCCGGGAGATTCTCCTGGTCCCTCCCGGTCAGCTCCAGCCTCCCAGGCAGCAGCAGCTGGTCTCTTCCACGACCGCCCACTGTGGCCCTTGTACCCTTGTCACGTTTTACCCTGTGCACACCAAACACGTTCAACTCCCAGATCTTAGACGGAATCCTGAGACATGCTGATTCCCATCCACATTCAGACCTGCAGTACACACAAGAATGCAAAGGGTCATCCACGCATACAAGGCAGTGGGTTTGATCCCCAGCATGGGGAAAGGAAAAGAAGAGGGATGAGGGATGGGGGAGAGAAAAGGGGGCTCCTTGTGAATAAGAAGGCAAGACCTTATAAAAGGAGGGCAGAGGCTGGAGAGATAGCTTAGGGGTTAAGCCTCTGCCTCACAAGCAGAAAGTCCTGAGTTTGGATCCCAGATCCCATGTAAAAACACCAGACAGAAATGGCAGCAGCCTACATTTCTGGCCCTGGAAGGTAGAGCCTTGGAGCCTGGGAAAACTTCACAACAAAGCAGAGAGACAGCGGTGGGCATGGAGGCAGTGTAGCCACTAACCAGCAAAAACACGTGTGGGAAAGAGAAGAACATGGACTGGGGTCAGATGCCAGACCTGAGACAGGGGCCTTTCATCTCGGGGGAAATTTAAAACTTTTAAACTTTGAGCTTTAAGATTCTCATCTATAAAACATAACTTTAAAAAATGGCATCTTACCAGGCCTTTTCTTTTTCATCTTTTCATGTGTATGTGGTATGCATGCGGTGTATGTACACAATGGCATTTGGGGGTGTGTCTGTGGAGGCCCAAAGTTGGCATCAGGAATCACTCTTGGTTGACCTTCCACCTTGTTGTGAGTTGGGGCCTCTAAACCCGGAGTCCACTAGGGCTGGTCTAGTCAGTCAGCACGTGTAGAGGATTAAGGCAAAGTTTATTAGAGGAGCGAAAGAATGGAGCTCACGGATGTGAATCCACCAGGGACAAGAGAGCCCCCAAGAACTTACAAACTTCAGGAATGGAACCCATGAGGGGAAAGGAAATGAAAAGAACTCATGAACTCCAGACATGGTGCCCTACCAGGGACAAGAGAGCTGGAAAGAAACTCAGACATGCAGTGCATGAGGGGCCAGAGAGGCAAAGATGGCTGCCAAGGTCAAGATTATTTATGGGTTTAGGCAGACACACAAATGGTGACTTTTCCTTACTGGTTAGCTCCAGTTTCTGTAAACCTGATTGGAGGTTTTGGTCCTCTACATCTCATTGGTCTGTTCATATTGCAGTCCAACCCAGTTGATCTTGTGCCCAAGCTAGGGTTTCTTTTCAAAGGAGAACTAATCTCCACATCTTTTCTTAAACAGAGGATGGGGCAAGGTGGCTACTATCTCTGAGAAAGAATCAGTTCCTTCAGATTAGAAAAGGGTGTGTTCCCTCAGGGTAGTCCCAGCCCTGGGGATAACTTTAGAAAACCTTCAGAGACCATACCAGCATGGCTGCTCTAAAATTGATAGATGGCTCAGGGGTTAAGATACTGCTTCAAAAGCAGAAGGTCATGAGTTCAGATCCCAGATCCCATGTAAAAAAGGCCAATCGGAAATGGCAGTGACCTGCACTTCCGGCCATGGTGGGCAGAGCCTGGGAAATCCCAGAGCAAAGCAAAAAGGAGGTAGAAGCAATCCAGGGCGATTCCCGAAGTCACCCTTGGCCCTCCACAGGCACACACAGTGCCCTCTTACACACACTTACACACACACGCACACAAATAAAAATAAATTAAAAATCTAAAAAATAAAATAAAAAAATAAAGCAGAATAAGGCAATAGATAGAATAGCAAACAAACGGATGGGTCTCTGGGACGGAAGGTCTGGAGGAGCTTCGTTGGCAAATAGGAACTGAAATTCAAGGCCGGAGTTTCCGCTCGGAACGAAGCAATCGGCGCATGCGCAGTGGCTCCAAGGAAGCCAGGGCGAAAGTCCGGGCAGGACGCCCCGCTTGCCGTTCCGGCTTTCCAGCTTCCGGCCGGGCCCACTTTCCGGACTTACCCGCCGGCCCCTCAACTTTTCGGGTGGGTTCAGGGAAATTCGAGCCCTCCGACCGTGCTCAGCCCGGTGTCGCCTTTGCCCGGTTTCAACATGGCGGCCGGGCACCGTCCACGGCGCCACCCCTACAGGCCCCCCTGCGGCTTCACATCGCCCCCACGTGGACCCTGCTCCCTTCGCGTCGTGTCCACTCACCCCAGCGCGCTCCGGCTCCCTTCCCCACGAGGTCAGCAGCAGCGGCGGCCAGGTTCCAGGCCCGGTACGGCCACCGAACAGTCCGCACGCCGAGTTCGACCCCAACTTTTCTTCGGCGGCAGCAGATTCGCCACAGGCGCTGATTGGCTTTTTGTTTTTTTAAGAAATGCAATCACGCGTCTTAAACATTTGGGAGTGGATTTTTGTTGTTGTTGTTTGTTTTGTTTTGTTTTGTTAAAACTAAAGAGATTTGACTTACTCGTAACTTTTTATCTGAAGACAATTCTTAACAATGCGTGGGTCGCCGGCCGAATGTGCAGTTAGTTTTCTTCGAGGATGTGGTTTGAAGCTGCTCGCTGCAGCACTCGCTTAGTGTGGATTCCCACACTACTGGCTGTCCCAGACTTTCCCCTTCCAGACTCAAAGCTGACATTCTCTAGGAGTCTCAGCAAAAACCCAACTTGCACGGAAAAGATCAGTAGTAAATCCCTTGGGCAAACCTAGAGGCTCCGGATTTTTCTTTATTAGATTGATTTATAATCCCGAAGTATCTCTGGAAGGACTTCACCTCTTGTTTTAAAAAGGGGAAAGATTTTTTTAGCAATCATTTCAAATGTGACTTGAGCTACCAAAATGCATGTAGATAGCCCAAACTAATATTGTTTACCCCTCGACTAGCTGGTTCCTTGTATTCGGTTCATCTTACTTGAGTAGAACATTGTGAAGTTGATTCTCTCCTTCCAAGGCATCCAACTCAGGCTGTCAGACTTGGACGCAAGTATCTATTACCTGGTGAGCCATCCTGCAGGCCTGAAATGATCTTTTATGTAATTGAAAGAAGGAATATTAAATAAAATGAAATTTAGCTAATGTGTGCTTTAAAATAGGCTAACTAATGGAACTAATATGGCTTCTGTTTTTGTAACCCGACTTGCTGAGCTTGGCTTTAGAAAGAAAGCTGAGTTGTTTATTTGGGTCCATGGTAACTGAAAGGAGGAGTGATAGAACACAAAGAGTAATTTAATATTAACTTTTAACCTGCCTTTTTGCTTCTGTATCTTGGCTTGTTTACACAGCATTAAAAAATTGTACTACTAATCTAAATAGGAGACAATAGCTGTGCCTGGATATGTGCTGAACACAAAATTAAAAATAGGTCAACTGTAACTGGAAATTTACTGCTAAGCACCCTTCTCCAAGGAACAAGGAGTCAAAAAACAAAAAGATGCCAAGCATCTGCGGCTTTTGCCTTTAAAAACTGTTTAACGTCGTTTGGGGCTATACTTCGAGATGAAAGAGCTCTGAGGTGTGGCCCCAGTGTACTGGTTTCTGTAGTAAAGCTTTTCTTCACCCAATTTCTGGTGTGGTGAGTCTTTGTTGGGTGTGTCCGGACCCTACAACAGTAATTACCAGCTCTGTCTCATTAAACTGGCAAAGCAGTTAAAGCAGCAGCTCCAATTTGGCCTGAATTGAGGTCACAAAAGTCTAGCAGACCACCTCAGGCTGCTAAGGGTGATGTGCAAGATCTGTGTCTCTGGTCCCTTGTTGCTGGCAAACCCGACACGTGGAAGGATGAGGCAGGAGGATTGTTGTCAGTTCCAGACCACTCTTGGCCACACAGTGAGCCAGTTCATTCTCTGCCTTGCAAGCAGAAGGACCCAGATACTATATTTAAAAAAATAAATGCAGGATGATTCTGAAGTCACCCTTGGGCCTTCACAGTGGACACATAGTGCCCTTTGACACACATAATAAATAAATAAACAAACAAATAAATGTGGGAAAGATGGCTCAAGGGGTAAGATTCTCTCTCGAAAGCAGAAGGTCCTGAGTTCAGATCCCAGGTCCCATGTAAAAAAAAATGCCAGATGGATACAGGACAGCTTGCACTTGCCTTGGTGGGTGGAGCCTTAATCCCAGAGTGAAGCAAAAGAGGAGGTAGAAGTAATCCAGGATGATTCCCGAAGTCATCATTGATCCTCCACAGGGACACACAGTGCCCTCTAATACACACACACACACACGTGTGTGCACGCACTAAACAAATAAAATATATAAAAAATAAAAAATGATGGCACTTCTGGCCCTGGAACACAGCCTGGGAAACCCCAGGAGGAGGTAGAACAATCCAGGCTGATTCTCAAAGACACCCTGGGCCCCCATATGTACACACAATGTCCTCTGATACACTTAAAAAAGCTCCCCCAACTACCCATATCTGTGTGTGCGCACGCATGCGTGTGTGTGTGTGTGTATGTGTGCGTGGTGTGTGTGTATGTGTGCATGGTGTGTGTATGGTGTGTGTGTATGTGTGCATGGTGTGTGTGCATGGTGTGTGTGTATGTGGTGTGCGAGTGTGTGTATGTGTGTGTGTGTGTGTGTGTGTGTGTGTGTGTGTGTGTTTGACAGGGTCTCACTTTGTCTGTACTGGCCTGGAAAAGTCACAAAAACTTACACCCAGCCCTGAATAAGTAGGTCACAGAATTCAAACCAAAACAAAGCAATGCTCCAAACCAACACCCAAGACACCGCCCTTCCCACGCCCCAACCCACATTCTTTCCCTAAGAAGTGAAGAGAAGTTCACAGAGCGCAAGTATTTAAAACAGCCTGGCAAATCTCTGGAATCTTGACTTTTCATGATCAAGAAAACAATATCCAACACTGCAGAAATGGGATTTAGAGTGAATCCTGCAGGCAGGAGCCCGGGATCACAGATGGCCAGAGGACCAGAACACAGGACCTCGAGTGGAACTTTCCTACTACGGACATCGGCCCCTAACACCTCCAGTTCCACTTTGATGATGTGTGAAGCCACGCACTTAAATTTATTTTCCGTTTCAGCTTTTTTCTTGCCTGTCCTAACTCTCAGGGGAATGAGTCATTTTGAATTTTTTAGTTTCCTCAGTGATTGTATTAAGTAGAGATTAAAGATGAGTACACACTTCAGAAAGGAGAGAGAGAAAGAGAGAGAGAGAACAGTTTATAGCTTTCTCAAGAGGTAAAGTTGCCTTGAAATTATTTTTTAAACTTCATATAGTGCCCAGTGAAATAGCTCAGTGCGTAAGGTGTCTAGTGTCCTGAGTTCCAATCATAGAAGCCCCCATGACGGAAAGAGAGCTGACTTCCAAAAGTTGTCCTCTGGTCTCTGCCCCTGTCCCCTGGCTTGCCCCTCCTCCCTTCCTCCTCTCCCTTCCTTTCAAATCAATAAGAAGATAGTTTGGAGTGCAGAGATGGTTCAGGAGTTAAGCCTCTGCCTCAGAAGCAGACAGTCTTGAGTTTGAATCCCACACACACACAAAAAAAAAAGCCAAGAGGAAGGGGCCGTACATCTGACCCTGGTGGGCAGAACCTGGGAAATTTTAGAGCGAAGCAAAGAGAGGTACAATCCAGAATGATTCCTGAAGTCACCCTTAGGCTCCACAGGCAGACACAGTGCCCTTTCTCTCTCTCTCTCTCTCTCTCTCTCTCTCTCTCTCTCTCTCTCTCACACACACACACACACACACACACACACGCGCATGCATGCACGTGTACATGATTGCAAAATAAATAGCTTTTAAAAAAACTTCCTATATTGGTGTATCATAGGGACTTCTTTCTTTTATGGTTCCACACATGCTAGGCAAGCGCTCAGATGCTGAGCTACCCTATCACATCCTCTTTTTCCAGACAGGCCTTGCGTTTGCCATCTTCCTGCCTCAGCCTCCCCGGGATCTGGAATTATGAGTCCATTCCACCAAGTCAGCAATGTAGGTTTCATTTTGCTTTGCTTTCTTTGTCTGGTACGGATCCAACTTTTCTTACCTCGTTCCCAAGTAATTGTATGGAGTCAAGAAATTTCTTATTTCCTTCTTGGTAAGAAGAGCAGTTTCTGAGGACACCCAATGTGACCGAATGTTTAGTGTCAGCATAGCCAGTCCCAGCAGCCTTGCAAAGTGTTCTATCCTATTTTATAGTTGGGAAAACCAAGTCCCCAAGTCAGGGAAAATTCACTTGTCTAACTTCATACAACCTGCAAGTTTCAGGAAACAAGATCTGAACACCTGTGGTCTGCTCCAGCCCCCACTTTCCTCGCTATTAAACCATCATATGGTTTTCAAACACTCCCAAGCACACAGGCTCATGCCTATGATCCCAATGTTTGAAAAGCTGAGGCAGGAGGATTGCCACAATGAGTTCAAGTATAGCCTGGACTGCAGAGTAAGACCTTGACTTAGACTCACACCAGCACCCCACATCTCTGGTACCAAATTTTCCTGGTTCTATATTTCCTTTGCTGTAATGAAGTCCTGACCTAAATAATTTAGAGGAACCAAGGGGGGTTCAATTTCAGGAGAGTTACCAGCAGAAACTGGCTACATCATCTCTATAGCAAGAATCACTCTTTCAGGCTTGTTTTCAAATGTGCCAACTGGTTCTCAACCTGCCTGGTCTCACCCACTAAGGTGTGATATTTATCCCACATCAATTATACAACTAGACATCCTTTTGCAGACTTTCCTTAGTTTGATGACTCTCCACAGGTAGGCCTAAAGGCTCCGTACTCAAGTTAATACCTGAAACTAACTTCCGCACACCACCCCATTCCTGGTACCAAATTTGTCATTGTCTCACAGCAACAGCCCACTTCTGGTACCACAATCTGCAATGAGTCAGGGCTTTCTAGAGTTCAGAAACAATGAAAACAATCTATATTAAAAGGGGTCTTATTAGATTGGCTTACCAGGTAAGATATCCAACAATGGCTGCAAGTAGCTGCTCAGTCCAGGGGGCTGGATACCCCAGCAATCCCAGTCTGCTACTGAACGACCTCCACACACATACATGTGTCATGTGTGTCCAACTGTGTCCACCTGAAGTATATGTTATATATACATATATACACACATATGTCACCTGTGTCCCCATAGATAAATAAATGTAAAACATATCCATATCATCTGTATCTGTGTCTATCTAGATATAAAGACACACAGATATATCCATATCATCTATATTTATCTATCATCTATCTATCTGTCTATCTGTCTATCTCTAGATAGATATAGAGACACAGATCTATCCATATCTATCTATCTATTATCTATCTAGATATACACACAAATTTATCCATATCATCTATATCTATCAATCTATCTGTCCATCTATCTATCTATAGAGACACACAGATCTATCCATATCGTCTATATCTATCTATCTATCTATTTAGATATAAAGATACAAAGATCTATCTGTATCATCTATATCTATTTATCTATCTATCTAAATATAGAGACACACAGATCTATCCATATCATCTATATCTATCTATCCGTCTATCTACCCATCCACCCACCCATCCATCTATCCATCCATCCATCCATCGCATCTATCTAGATATAAAGACACACAGTTCTATTTTGTATTGGGGGGTGGTGGCTTATATCTGTCCTATCAGCACCACAGAGACTGAGACATGATTACGGTCAGGGTTTGAGGTCCGCCCCCTGGTCTACCCAGCAGTGGTGTTGCGCGTCTGGAATTCCAGCAGGGAGAGGTGACATTCAAAGGAGGATCAGACTTTCAAAGTCATTTTGGGCTACAGGAAAAGTTCAGGCTATCCTGGGCTACACGCGCCCTGTCTTGGGGGAAAGAAAAAAACAAGCAAAAGAAAGCCGGACTTCCCCTTCCTCTGCCCTCCCATGCAAATGCCAACCTCCGGCTCTCGGCGAAGTCATGCCCTGGTTCACCTTCTTTCCACGCTCGCCCTGGCAACTCCGCCCCACGTGTCTATGGAAACGCGGCTTCTCAGCGCGTCGCGGGGGCGGGGCCCGCGGGCTCCTCCTCTCGCGGCTGTTCTAGGGTCCGCAGCTCCCGCCCGCGGGCTCCTCCTGCTGCTGCTGCTCTGGGGTCCGCAGCTCCGAGGCCAGCAATCACCGGGGTGCCCGGTGCCCGGCCTGGCGGCCCCGTGCGATCCCCGATTTGGTCTCCGCGGCGCTGTTGGGGACCCTCGCGGGCGACGGTGTACGGGTGGCGGCGTCACGCTGCGTGGACTCGGTGCCCGGGAAACTTTGCTCGCCCTGGAGGAAGTCGGGGCGTAAGGGACTAAAGCAGCCTCGAAGGCCGCGGGGAGGGACTATGGAGGAGCCCCCTTTGCGACGGCAAGAAGAGGAAGAGGAAGAGGAGGAGGAGGAGGAGGAAGACCAGGAGGACCAGGCCGGGCCCGAGGGCGCCCTGGGCAAGAGTCCCTTGCAGCTGACCGCCGACGACGTGTACGACATCTCCTACGTGGTGGGCCGCGAACTTATGGCCCTGGGCAGCGACCCCCGCGTGACGCGACTGCAGTTCAAGATAGTGCGTGTGCTGGAGATGTTGGAGACGCTGGTGAATGAGGGGGGCCTGGCGGCCGAGGCGCTGCGCATGGAGCGGGACAACCTGCGGCTGGAAGTGGAGGGGCTGCGCCGGGCCGGCCCGACAGGCAAAGACCAGGAGGTGAGTGTCGGCACCAGCCAGCTTTTATTGAGCAACTATTGTTTGCCCTACCTTGGAGCCGTAGTCTGGGCCGGTGGACACTAGGATTTGCATCTTGGGACAGGATCTCCATCGTGGCAAGGTGGCCTGGAACTCCCAATATCAGGGAGTGTGACCTTGAACTCTGATCCCTACGCCTTCATCTCTGAAACTCTGACATTATAGGGGTTCATTACCACACTTCGTTTGTTGTGCCTGGGTTAAGGATCAAATTCAGGGCCTCGTGCACTTCATCCACAGAGCCCAGCTTGGACAGTGTTACTTTCGTCCCATGGTGGGAGATGTGAGTCCTCTCGAAGCTTGCTCACTGGCTGTGGCAAGCCACAGCCTGTGCTATTTTTGTTAGGGTGTCCAGGAAATAGAGGAAGTTTCCTTGGGGCCTGGGAACCCTGTGGTATGCCTGGGGCTGAGTGATTTCCCCAGTGGGACAGAAAGGACAAGTGTCACGGCGGCCACATGACACGGCAGATTTTCTTCCTCTACCACTGTTTTTTAAAAGTGGGACTAGTGAGCAGGGAGGTGTCTCAATGGTTGTGGGGCAACGGAAGGACTGGAGTTTGAATCCCCAGATCCCAAGTAAAATGCTGGATGGGCGAGGCCGCCTGCCTCTACCTGGAGCCTCTGAAGGAGGAGGTTGGAGGTGTCCAAGCAAGCTGTTTAGCCAAGTCAGGCCTGTCTGGGTTTAATTTGAGACCCAGCCTCAAATTAATAAGGTGGAAGAGGGATAGAGGATGATTCCCTGGGTCACCTCAGGCATCTGTGCACATGTGCAAACACACATGCACACACCCCCATAACAATGGAAAGAGTGGAGGGGGTGGCTCTGGGCATGTGAGGAGCTGTAAGTCCAGGGATTGGGAGGTTGAGGCAAGATGGTAAGAGTTGGAGGCCAGCCTGTTTCAAAACCAAACCAACCAAGCAATTATAACAGGACTCTGCATGATCTGAGCAATGACCAACATATCGTTGACCCCTCAGATTCTAGCATGGACTAAAGGCACTAGGATCCTTAGAAGCAAGGAATTAACAGTCATAATAGTGTTCCTATACTTAAGGGGAACACAAGAAAGAGTTCTAGGAAATGCCACTGAGTCCTTACCCAGAGGAAAGTTTGATATACTCATTAAAGGATGCTTCAGAGATGGGGGGAGGGGGCACTGGGAGAAAGGGAGGGAGGGGGACAAAGTGGGGAGGGAACAGGGAGGTCCAGGGAGGGGTGGAGGGAGGGAGGGGACAGGGGTTCCTATTATGTTTGTATGAGCAGAAAAAAATTAAAAAATTTAAAACAAACAAACAAGACACAGGAAATAAGAGGGTGAGCCAGAGGAGAGGACACCCAGGAGGGGACTGTTCAGTGCTCCCCAACATTTCATTAGAATGTCATGGTCCTTTTATTTTTTATTTTTTCATGATTCTATTTTTTAAAATTTATTTATTTTTCCCCAATTATACAAGCTTAATAGGTGCCCTGGTCCCCCACCTCCCTCTACC
The DNA here is from genome assembly GCA_023101885.1 of Typhlomys cinereus. NCBI lineage: Eukaryota > Metazoa > Chordata > Mammalia > Rodentia > Platacanthomyidae > Typhlomys > Typhlomys cinereus. The sequence continues at coordinate 683,764 of JALPQD010000373.1, read as the reverse complement.
TCTCCCCAGTCCCCCTTGCAAACTCCCCCGCCCCTGCTTTTCCTCTTCCTTCCCCCCCTCCCCCATTCCCTGGAACATCCTTTTGAGTGAATGCCAAACCTCCCTCTGCATCCTCCATCCCAGGGAGCTGCAAGGACTCAGTGGCATCGTCCAGAAACCTTTCCGGGGCTCCGTTTTAGCACGGAACACTATTATGACTGTTAATCCCTTGCCTGTAAGGATCCTAGTGCCTATGATCCATATTAGACTTTGGGGAGTCGTTGACATGACAGTCGTTGGGCAGGTCATGCAAAGTCCGATTCCACTGCTGCCCTAACTTGTGTGGAGCATCTTGCCTATCATGGTCCTTTTTATTACTTTGTGATGATTTAAGTTATTCTTACTTGAAGTAAAATACATTGTCGCAGTTCCTGTACCTCCGTGCTGATAAATTCATGACAATATAGCGTAAAGGAACAAGGGGCTTATTCTCTCCTAGGATAGTCCAGTTACAGTTCCTTGTCCATCCTGGCAGGACGGCGCACTCCAACATGAGGGGCCAAGGGACCTGGCTGCACCAAATCCTCAGGACTACCTAGACGGGCACAGTCCCTCCTTGCTAGATCAGCATGTCTGCCCAAGTATACCAACTTCCTCAGTTCATTCCCTCCATCTTTTTCACCTGCCCAGATACAAGTGCTGCCTACCACGGGCTGGGTCTTCCCTGTCAATCAATCTCCTGCAGGCTTGCTCAGGGTTTAAGTTGAACCCTCAACCGTCAAATTGGCACCTGTATCTAATTACACCATTCGTGTAACTTTCATAAAAGATTTTTTGTCTCTGTGTTTCTCTGTCTCCCTCTACACACACATCCCCCAGCCCACTGCCACACGCTGGGCAAGTGCCCTGCCACTGAGCCACACCCAGGTTGTCTTTACCGTTTTCAAATGTGCTATTGCACTCAATGCCAGCTCTCCCTCAGCTGGCAGAATTCAAACCCAGCTCCATCCCACGATATCATGCTTCTTCTGGTTTTGACTTAAGAAAAAAAATTGTTTTTTCCTGAGAAGATGTGGCTTAGACTGGCTCTGTGCCTCTCTAGGCTCAAGTGATCTCCCTGCCTCAGTCTCCTGCATAACCATGACGACAGGCAGGTGCCACTTTGCCCGGGTGCCTTTTTCTCTTTATTCATTTATCTGTTCTGTTTCATGTGGCCATGTGTGGGGTGTACCTATGGTGCACGCAAAGATCCAACGGGACTGTCAAGGGTCCTGTTCAGTCTTACTTCCACCTTATTCCCTTGAGACAGGGTCTCTCACAGACCTGGAGTTGGGACAGAGGCCAGGAATCCACATTGACCCCTGCTTCTCCCCTGCATGGTCTTGGGACAACCACCATGCTGGGCTTTTTTTTTTTTTTTTTTTAATATTGTGTTCATTAGAGGAGGGGGGAGGTCAGAGAACACTCTGTGTGTGTGTGTGTGTGTGTGTGTGTGTGTGTGTGTGTGTAAGTGTAAATCAGAAGGCTGTGGAGGTCCAAGGACAACTTTGGGAATCACCCTGAATTATTCTACCTCTTCTTTGCTTTGCTCTGGAATTTCCCAGACTCCCCTTTCCAGGGCCAGAAGTGCAGGCCGCTGCCACTTTTCCATCTGGCATTTTTTAGCATGTGATCCAGGACCAGAACTCAGCACCTTCTGCTTGTGAGTCAGAGTCTTAACCCCTGAGCCATCTCTCCAGTCTCAATGCTACTTTATCATTCATTTATTGTGTGTGTGTGTGTGTTTGTGTGTGTGTGTTCATTCTCTCTTCCATCTTTACCTGGTGTCTGGGGAATGAACTCAGGTCCTCAGGCGCACGCTGCAAGCCTCTGTACCTACTGAGCCATCTCACTGCGGACAGCCCAGCGTCCCAAAGGAAACCCTTGGCATTTGTCTTTCAGGTGAACCTGGGACCAGACAAAATGGTGGTTGACCTGACGGACCCCAACCGGCCCCGCTTCACCCTGCAGGAGCTGAGGGACGTGCTGCAGGAGCGCAACAAACTCAAGTCTCAGCTGCTGCTGGTGCAGGAGGAATTGCAATGCTACAGGAGGTGGGTGTCAGCTGGGGATGCAGCAGATGTGGCGCTGGCGTGATCCTGAGGACTAGAGTTCAAATCCCCAGCACCCATGTAAAAGCCAGGTGACCATCGGGGATCCTAGTACTAGGCAGGCAAAGCCACAGGCATTCCCGGGGCAAGCGGGCTAGCTGGGCCTAGCTGACCGGCAGCTGTGAGTTAACTGGGATCCGCCCTGATACTAAAATGGAGCTGGCTTCAAGCCTCCACCAGCCTGTATGCATATATGCAAATGGTGTTCACATACCCAATTAGTATGCAAAAACAAGATGGTGGGCCCTGCCCCAGGGCCTTGGCACCAGATGATTTTTCACTAGCCTGCACACTTGCTCTTACCTTCACACAGTCACTCTGCCGAATGGCCAGCAGGTGCCTGGCATCAGGGACAGTAAGCAGAGAAGCTGGGGTGTGGTCAGGCTAGTGGAGACATGTGATCTTGAAGGAAGTCCTAGTTGGGTACAGGAGGTGGAGGCAGGAGCATGGGGAACTGAAGGTCCTCCTCAGCCACATAGAAAGTTAGAGGTCAGGGCTGGAGAGGTGGCTCAGGGGTTAAGCCTCTGCCTTGCAGGCGGAAGGTCCTGAGTTCGGATCCTAGACCCCACGTATAGACGCTGGCTGAAGCAGGGGCGGCCTGAATCCCAGAGCAGAGTAAACAAGGAGGAGGTGGAGGCAGTCCATGGTGGTTCCCGAATTCATCCATGATTCACACGCACGCACAATTGAATAAAGAATTTAAAAAAAAAAAAAAGAAAGTTAGAGATCAGTCCAGGCTATGTCAGACTCCATGTCAAAACCAACCAACATGTGAACTGGAGAGACGGCCCGTGGGATAAAGCCTTTGCCTGGAAAGCAAAAGGACATGATTCAGGTCCCCATATCCCACCTAAACATGCTGGGCTGATGTCTTAGCCGCGTGTAATTCAAGCCATAGAAAGCAAAGCCTGGGAAACCCCAGGGCAAAGCAGTAAACAGGTAGAGCAAGCCAGGCCTATTCCCGATGCCACCCTTGGGCCTGCACAGACACACGCATCCAAATGGCCATATGCACACACCCGCACGCACATGTACACCCCCTTACATCCAAAACACACATACACACAACCGATACACAATATACATAAAAACGGCACATCGAGATGGCTCAGTGGTTTTGCCGCAGAAGCCTGACTACTGGGTTCCATTCCCGGAATTTACACCAAGTGAAAGGAGAGAACTGACTTCATGAAAGTTATCCTAAGTTGTTTCCTCCTCCTTCCATACATGTGCATGGCATGTGTGCATCCCATATACATCATGTATGCACACACAACAATAATTATTGTTTTATTTACTAGGGACCAGAGATGCATGCATGCACACCAAGGCACATGCTGGTGACATTAGAAGACAGCTCTGGGAATTGAACTCAGGTCTCCAGATTTCTGTACAGACACCTTCCCCTCCCCAAACCCTCCTGCTGGCTCTCAGTTTCTTCCTTTCCTCCTCTCTTGTGGGCCTCGTTGCTGGTGTTACACATACACCATCTGGCAGCCTCATGGCTGAGCAGAAGAGACCAACCACATTAAGTGTAGCCTCGCTTCAATGCCGGACCAATCCTTATCAATCTTGCTGTAGATATATTTTTGGTTGGTTTGGATGCTGGAGCTGAAATCTAAGGCCTTGTGCTTGCCATGCCCTGAGCTCTACACCCAGGTTCTAGAGGCAATGAAAAAAAAATTTTTTTTTGAGTTGGGGTCTGCTTGTTTGGAACACAGGCTCAAGCGAACCCCCTTTCTTCAGCTTCCCAAGTTCCTAGGCATACAGGCAAATGCTACCACAGCTGGTTACATGCGTTTTTTGTTTTGTTTTTCTGTCAAAGGGTTATTTTTTTGCTTTGGTTTGTTTCTTTGAGTGCTGAGGATTGAACCCAGAGCCTTACCCAGGCACATGTTTGACCGCTGGGCTGCCCCTTCAAGTGCTAACAAAGATTTTCAGTCCATGTTTGTTGACACCCCTTTATGCAGAACCCGAGAATACCAGGGACTAGCTATGTCTATAATGTCTCCGCACAGCAGGGAGCTTAATAAAATATTCATTGAGGGGATGGGGGGATTCTCAGTGGTTAAAGTGCTTGCTGCAGAAGTACAAGGACCTGAGTTCTGATCCCCAGATTCCATGTAAAAAAAAATATCAAAAATTCCAGGTAGGCATAGCGAGCCCCTGTCTTTCCAGTGCAGAAGGTATAGCCTTGAAATCCTAGAGCAAGCTGGTGGACCAGAAGAGTCGTGTAGGTGGATGAGCTTTGATTTTGACTAAAGACCCTGTCTCAAAACAGTAAGGTGGAAAAGCGCTCAAGGATGATTCCCACCCTTGGTCTCCATGTACATGCAGACTCACATGCACATGCATCTACACACACTGCTCACCCACATGCAAGACATACATACACACATGCATGCCTACCATACATATATGTATATGATAATCAGTATTCATGAGGAAATGATTGTCAGAAATGAACGTATCATCTCTTTTTTGATTCCCTCTAAGTGTAAAAGAATTTAATTCAATTTTTTTCTTAGAAAGTGCAGAGTTGGAAACACCAGCTGATGCTCTTCCACAAGAGAAATAAATAAGCAGTTTCAGTATGGATAGTGATGACGAGTTGTTATCTGAATCTCTTTGACTCTAGTACTTTTAACCACAGAATTGCAAGATACCAGTGATTGCTAGGATTTTGTTTTCAGATCTCTGGTAAAGCTAGTGTAGTGTGTGTGTGTGTGTGTGTGTGTGTGTGTGTGTGTGCGCGCGCGCGCGCCTTTGGAGATCCAAGGGTAATTTCGGAAATCATCTGAATTGCTCTTCCTTCTATTTGCTCTGCTTTGGGGTTTCCCAAGCTCCGCCTTCCAGGGCCGGAAGTGCAGCCCCCTGCCAGTCCCACTTGTCATTTTTTTTTATTATTATTATTATTTATTCAACTGTGTACATGTGCGTGTGTATGTGGCGCGCGTGTGCGTATGTGTGTGTGTGTGTGTGTGTGTGTCTGTGTAGAACCACGGACGATTCGTGAACCACCATGGACGCCTCCACCTCCTTCTGCCCCGGGATTCACAGACTCCGCCCTACCAGGGCCAGAAGCGCAGGACGCCCCCGCTTCCGCCTGGCGTCTATACGTGGGATCTGGGATCCGAACTCAGGACCTTCCGTCTGCAAGGCGGAGGCTTAACCCCTGAGCCACCTCTCCAGCCCCCCACTTGTCATTTTTTATGTGGGATCCAGGACTGAACTCAAGTCATTCAGTTTGCCAGTCAGAGTCCCAACCTCTGAGCCATCTCTCCAGTCCTTTAGTAAAACGTTGGTCTTTCCTTTGCACAGTGGTCTGCTTCCCCCAAGCGAAGCCCCAGGAGGGAGACGAGAAAAGGACTCTGTGGTGACCAGGGCCCCCGGGGCCCACAGTGATAAGGAGGAGAGGACTATCATGAAGAAGCTGTAAGTTCCTTTTCTGCCACCACGAAACAGTGGCTTTGGGAAGCAGTGGTTTGGAGGGGTCTGGCCAGCTGCCAGCAAGGGGAGGGGGTCGTCTCTCTAGTGATGTGGTTGATGCTGATAGCAAAGCTCCAGGCCGTGTGTCACACTCATGACCTTGGCCAAACAGAAGTTCTCGGTATGGGGGTGTCCACTCACCTGCACTGGCCAGGGATTCCCATCCACGGGCACTGGCCAGGTCAGGGGAGGAGTCTCGTCTTTTAAATCAGAGTCTGATTCTACTTATTTGAACCACATCATCGTGAATCTAATCCCAAGGATTCCCATTATCACTTTCTTTTTTTTTTTTCAATTTTTTTATTTTTATTATTATTATTTATTCAACTGTGTGCATGTGCGTATGTATGTGCGCGCGCGCGCGCGCGCGCGTGTGTGTGTGTGTGTGTGTGTGTGTGTGTGTGTGTGTGTGTAGAACCACGGACGAATTCTCGAACCACCATGGATGCCTCCACCTCCTTCAGCCCTGGGATTCACAGGCTCCGCCCTACCAGGACCAGAAGCACAGGCCGCCCCCGCTTCCGCCTGGTGTCTATACATGGGATCTGGGATATGAACTCAGGACCTTCCGCCTGCAAGGCGGAGGCTTAACCCCTGAGCCACCTCTCCAGCCCCCCATTATCACTTTCTATGCCTTTAACTATGATCAACCAAGGACCCAAAACCAGTGCGTGGAAAATTCTAGAATTAGTAAATTTGAAATCACATGCTGTTCTGAGTGGGGCTGATGAAATCTATGTCTTGTTGCTCCAGCTTGAGGATGTGAATCATCTCTTTCTCTCATAACGCACTTCCGGGGATGGGAGTGGGGGTGGGTGGATGTCAGTGAACCATGTGCTAGTGACTTAATGGTGTCTGGGAGGTATGAGTGTTATAATGCCGGCAGTTCCAATCGGCCAGATGGGGCCTAGGGAGATGGCTCAGAGGTTAAAGCACTTGCTGAGGAAGCAAAAGGATCAGAGTTCAGATCCCCAGATCCCAAGTAACATGCTTGACGGATGTGGGCGACCTGCCTGTCATTCCAGCCCTGGAAGGCAGAGCTTGGGAATCCCCAGAGCAAGCTGACCAGTCAGACCAGCCCTAATGACACGCTCTGGGTTTCATGAGGGACCCAGGCCTAATATAAGTTGGAAGAGCAATCAAGGATGATCTACAGATCCCAGGTCCCATGTAAAAAAAAAAAAAAAAAAAAAAAAGGATGATCTACAATGCCTTGGGCCTCTACATGCACGAGCACTTACATGCACATGTATCCGCACACATGTGCACCCACCCATGCACTAGCATGTGTATATGCTTGCACATGTCTGCAGTGCACTTCATTTAGTAGAAAAGGAACAGGGTTGTGAGTATGTGTAGGAAATAGTGAGTGTGTGAGGCTGGATGCCACTTACAGTCTGGGGTGTATACTCAGGACTTAGACTTACTCTTTTTGGAGAGGGAGAGTTACTGAGACTGGTGTTTGGAGAACTTATTAAGTAGGTACTTTTTCTGTTCTCATGTTGCACATGCAAAAATTAATGCCCAGAATTAAAATTTTTTGAATGCATGTGTGTGTGTGTATGTGTGTGTGTGTGCTTATATGTGTGGATAGGTGTATAAGAGAGCATTTGAGTGCCTTTGCGACCCAAGGATGATATCAGAGGTCATTCCAGATTGCTTGCTTCCTTATAGCTTTGCTCCAAGGTTTCCCAGGCTCTGTCTTCCAGGGCTAGAATTACAGGCCACTGTCCTCTACACCTGGCTTTTTTTTTTTTTTTTAATTTTTTATTAATTATTCAATTGTGCGTGTATGAGTGTTTGTGTTTGTGTGTGTATGTGTATAGAACCACGGACAAATTCGGGAACCACCATGGACGCCTCTACCTCCTTGTTTACTCTGCCCCGGGATTCACAGGCTCTGCCCTACTAGGACCAGAAGTGCAGGCCACCCCTGCTTCTGCCTGGTGTCTATACATGGGGTCTAGGATCGGAAATCAGGACCTTCTGCTTGCAAGGCAGAAGCTTAACCCCTGAGCCACCTCTCCAGCCCCTCACCTGGCATTTTTGTGTGGGCTCTGGACATCTGAACTCAGGTCCTTTTGCTTGTGAGGCAAAGGCTTTACTTCTGAGCTATCCCCCCCGCCCATAATTTTTAAATGTTTTGTTTCTTAATTTGAAGCAGAGAGGGTGCAGTGCACATATGTACCCTCAAAGGAAACAACAGCAAATTACTTTTTCCACTTAATGAGTGCTCCCTCATTGCCTGTTAGACCCTGGGGCAGTGGTTCATCTTTTCAAGCTTTCCCTTTACAGGTAGATAAACCAAGTGGGGGGGGTGATAACTTGCAAAATTTACACAACTGATCGGTGTGTGGAACTGACACATAAAGTTCTCTCTTTCTGATTCCTCCGTGTAATCTTGAGATTTCTAGAATCTGTAGCAGAGCACACTAATTTCCAGAATGTTCCTGCTGCAGACACGATAATGCCAGGAAAAGCAATCAGTATTCAACTCTTGCCAGTGCTGGTAGCTCAGTTCTGTAATCTCCACAGGGTGAGGTAGGAGATTTCCAGGAGATCAAGGCCAGCCTGGGCTACAGAGTCAAGGTTAAGTCTTCTTGAGGGAAGATTGGCTCAATGGATAAAGTACATGCCATACAAGCTTGAGGTCCTGAGTTCAGATCCGTAAACACCAGAAACCAGGCATGATGTCACCCGTGTACAGTCCCAGCCCTGGTGTGGGGAGGAGGTGGGGAGACAGGAGGTCCCCAGATATATTGGGCAGTCTAGCTGAATCATGAGCACCAGGGTCAGTTGAGGGCCCGTCGCAAAAAAACTCAGGTGGAGATGGATTGATACCTCCAGCTTCCACATGCACATATCATACACATGCACACACACAAACCCATATACATTCAATGCGCGCGTGAGAGCACACACACATATTTGCATTTGTGCTCGAGCAAATAAATACAGTATGTGTGGGAACGGTCTTATCAACATCACACCCTAACATCAGAAAAATCTCAAGAAGCTCCACTCCTCTCTGAGAGACTGATGAGGACTCATGTTGATGGGGAAGTAAAGGAGGATGCTTTCTTTACTTGTGCATCCACTGATCTAGGATGCTTGTTGGAGCATAAATCGGGTCGGGTATAAGTCATCGTGGACCAGGTGAAACACAGTGGGCCACACAAGCGAAAAGATTTGAAAATAGGAAGGAATTTGGCAGGGGATATATAGAGTTATAATAGAAAAAACTTGCAATGTACATGTATGCAACATTAAATAAAAAAGAAAACATATTAAAAAAAGTAAATCAGCCAGTGACTTTATATATTATATTTATTTATTTTGTGTGTGTGTGTGTGTGTGTGTGTGTGTGTGTGTGTGTGTATCAGAGGTCAGTGTGCATCTCTGTGGGGGGCCAAGGGTGATTTCGGGAATCACTCTAGATTGCTTTTGCATCCTTCTTGCTTCACTCTGGGATTTCCTAGGCTCCACCCACCAGGGCCAGAAGTTCAGGTCAAGTCCAGGTCACCTCTATTTCCGAGTGAGACCTGGGATCTGAACTCAGGACCTTCTGCTTGTGAAATAGAGTCTTAACCCCTGAGCCATCTCTCCAGCCATGAAGTTTGTAATTTTTTGGTTCTGTGTGTGCACATATATGCCACAGAACATGCAGCAACTGATTTTCTCCGTCCACTACTTGGTTTCTAGGGAGCGAACTCGGATCTGCATCCGAGTGTGTCTGCGGACATGCATTCAGTGCTGCACGAGTTCACCATCAGACAAGCCTGCGGGTTGTGTGAACGAATGCAACTTCCTGGAGAAGTTGGTCAGGGTAGTTAGAAGGATCTTGGTTCTTGTCTGGAGGACAGGGCTAGGGGTCAAGTTTAGTCAGCTCTGCATCGCTGTGACAGGTTTGCAGGGCGTGTGGGGAGGGGTGAGCCTTCATCCTGCGGCTCTAGTGGAGTACAGAGTAGGAACTGGAAACACATTGGGGATGTGATGTTGTTGCAGTTACTCAGCATGGTTGCTGATAAATCACCGTCAAAAAACTTGGAACAAGCCTGATATCTTTGTTCCTTTCCAGAACTTTCTGGGAGAGGAAAATCTGCTAACAGAACAAGGGAACAAGGCTGAGAGAGGGGCGATCCTCACTTGCCAGACCAGCATGTCTGGCCAAGTGCACAGAAGGATGCCAACTTCCTCAACCAGCTCTTTGTATTTTATTCACCTGTCCAGGGCCTAACCCCACCCACCATGGGTTGGGTCTACCCCATCAACTAATCAGTCTCCTGCAGGTTCGCTCTGGGCTTAAATCAACTAATGCTCTACAGATGCACCTAGACCTTGAACCCTGAATCACCAAGTTGACACCTATGCCTAACTATGACAGATGTCTAATCTAGCAGATGGTGGGCAGGCAGGGTGTGGAAGTCAACTCCTGGTGTTTAGTACGTGGTTAGAAGGGGGTGTCATTTCCAGAGGCATGAGTAGTTACAGGTGGGGATGGGGGTGGGGAGAGACAGATACGTTCGGGGATGGCTGAGTACAGATGTTTGTATCCTGCATACCAGCTCACTCCAGCCTTCCTGGGCAGGCTTCCAGCCTTGCTCAGAGTAGCTGTTCCTCCTCCTCCTTCTCCTCCTCTTGAGCATTCTATCCAGTGCTCTCTCACCCAGCTATATCTCCAGCTCTTTTCCACCCCCTCTTTTTTTTTTTTTATTTTTATTTTTGAGACAAGGCCTCATTAAGTTGTCCACGCTGGCTTTGAACTCATGTTCTTGAAATTAAGGATTTCCTGCCTGGGTCATCTCAGAGCTGGGACGACCTTATGTGTTACCATGCTTAGCCCTAGAAATCACACTGTGCCTGGCGATCAACCCAGACATCCATGTTCCTTACCAGAACTTTCTTGGAGGGGAAAGTCTGCTAACAGTTGGGTGCTCGGACCCCAGGGGACACTTTTCACATTTTCTTTGTTTTAACTAAGTGTCATTCAGTGCAAAAAAAAGAAGTCTTATAATTGCAGTTAGTATCAAAAAACCATCATTCCTCTACTGTAAAACTTAGAAAAACAAACAGGGACCCCATTTGTAGGGTGGGGGTGCACAGCCCTCTGTGTGACCATGTGTTCCTTACCTCTGGGACCTCAGTTTGTTCGTGCATAAAATACAGATATTGGAGCTGGAGAGATGATTCAGGGGTTAAGTCTCTGCCTTTCAAGCAGAAGGTCCTGAGTTCGGATGCTGGATCCCATGTAAAAGAATACCACACAGAAATGGCTGCAGCCCACACTTCCAGCCGTGGAAGACAGAGTCTGGGAAACTCTAGAGCGAAGCAAAAAGGAAATAGAAACAATTCAAGATGGTTCCTGGAGTCACTCTTGAACCTCCACAGGGACACATGGTGCTCTCTGATACACACGCACACACACACACATACAAAGAGACATAAAGACACACATGTGAATTACATATATATCGATATTAATCACGCAGACTACAGAATCAAAATGAGCATGGCATGAACTGTCAATGGAAGCATCTAGAACAGTGCCAATCCCATCGGAAACCCTGAAGGAACCTTTCTTGAGCTCACTCTTCCTCTCTTTCCACCCAGGTTCTTCTTCCGCTCAGGGAAGCGTCCCTAGACTGGAGACAACAGCCAAGAAGCTGCTGGAACATTCTCTTGGCGCCTTGCGCCCACCTGCACTTGCTCAGCCCCCCTCAGAGCAATCTGAGGAGGGAGATGTGCTTCCGGGTTTCACTCTTCTGGGCTGCAGAAGCGGCTGGCCCGGCCGCAAAGCCGGAGGAACATGCTGGGGCCACCGCTCACCGCAACTGCCCAGAGAAGCCTCTGGCCCCCCTGTTCTGGCCCCAGGGGGCATCTGGCCTTAACACGTGACCACGAGAGGAAAAAAGCTGGGAAACATGGAATTGACTTCACTGATCCTTGGTGACTACTTGATTCTGCCTGCACAACTTCTTTTCATGAGTTTTTTATTAAAGAAAAATAGTTTATTGTTTCTTTTTTTTTTTTCGATTTTATGTGCGTGTCCATGTTTGAAAATGTACATGTGTGTGAGCCTATTTTTAGGCGCATGAGTACGCATGTGCATATGATGCCTATAGTTGGCATCAAGAATCCTTCTTGTGACTTTTCTGCCTCTTTCCTTTGAGGCTGGATCTTCTTGATTGGACTGCTCTGGCTAGCCAGCTTGCTCAGGGGATTTCTGGGCTTTTCCTCTAAAGGCTGGAATTGCAGGTGGTTCCCACACCTTGGTAGGCATTTTGCATACCATTTGAGGCTTTGAACTCAGGTACTTTTGCATGAGCAAGAAGTGGATAATTGCTGATCCATTTCCCTCCAAGCCTGAATTATAGTTTCCATAGTCGTTCTCGCGCGATGTCTTAGAGTAGTAAACAGAATACATGGTATGCATGTATGTGGGCATATGGCTTAATATATAGTTTGTAGTATATGTGTGCATGGGGTGTGGTATATATGGCACATATAGGATAATGATATGTATGTATGGAGGGCTGTGGTGTGGTGTATGTATATGTGTGTAGTCATACGGTGTGGTATGTATGATATGTATTCAGAGTGTATATATGGTGTGTGTGTGTGGTTACATGGCATGGTATGTATGCATGAGGTCATATGGTATGTGTAACATGTATGCATGTGGGCGTATGGTATGATTATGTATGTATGGGGGCATTCCTTCCTGTGTGTATATATATATTCAGGCAATATATGCAGGCACCTTTACATGCATGTACAAAAGGGCATTTCAGTATGTGTGCTGTGGAAGCCCAAAGGTGACTTGAGGAATCACCGTGGTTTGCTCTTCGTCCTTATTGCTTTGCTCTGGGGTTTGAATTGCAGGTCACTGCCATCTACACCTGGTATTTTCACGTAGGATCTGGGATCTGAACTCAGGTTTTTTTGCTTGGAGGGCATAAATTTTAAGTTCTGAGCCCCCGTCTCCACCCGACCTGAGTCATTCTGGCCTGTTTCTCCCTTTACAGAGCACAGGATGGTCACCACACAGATTTAAAGTCATTATGTATTGTTCTGTGGAAACAGGCGATTCTGTTTCCAGACCCCGTGAACTCACCTGCTTCCATGGGCTGCTGTAGACGCTGTTCTCTGAGATGAACAGAGCAGCTACAACCACTTGAAGAGACCATCGACATCAGACACTGGAGACAGGTGGGTGTGGAGGGTCCTTAGATCCTTGCCTATGGTTCTGGCTGCTCCCTGAGGCCCCTCCCAGCCCTCTGTGTGCAATTCAGCCCTAACTGCACACATGGCCTCGAGGTCTAGCCAGGGACTGGGGTGCATGGGCTGAAAAAGGTTGGCTGAAGGGGGGGTGTTCCATCTGTGCACAGGGGGTGACTTCCTGGTGGTAAAGATGTTGTATGTGAGTGACCACCCTTCCTGTAAGTAATCCCAGTAGGTCCCCGAGATGTCAGCATAATCATTACATCATCTGTTTCCTATGGTGGAGCAATTGGTGTGGTGTTACCCTGGGCAGAGTTCATGTAACATGGGACCAAGTGGGGAGAGAACCTCCTGAAATGGGGACGGCCCTGGTTCTCCCGGAGATACTTGGGGAGTTACAAGAACGCTTGGAGCTCAGGACTTGTGTGGGTGTTCTGGAAGGTAACATTTAGGAACATTTGCCTTGACTCCATTTAGGAACATAAGCCTTGATTACAGATGACAAATAGCCCCCGCCCTGTAGCCACTGTGTCCCTGGACCCCCCACGGCCCCACTCTGTGGCCTTCTAACCACAAAGCCAGCAAGCCCTGGGAGGAGCTGGCCAGAACCTCGGAATGAAGCAGACATTGGCAATGTCTTTTTAAAATAAACTAACCAAGCTCCAACTAAAATAACTAACAGAACTCATCATCAGAACTTGGGTGGGCTTTTGGTTTTGGAGACAGGGTCTCTCATCTTGCAGCCCAAGGCAACCCAACAAGTGCTGGGATTACAGGTGTAAGCTACCACCTCCAAGCTCCAACTTGCTCTTATTTCAAATATTTGATTTGACAGGAAAAAGAGACCCCTCGGGAACCATGGCGCAGGGGTACAGATCAGAGGAGCCAACTTTTGGAAGTTACCGCTCTCCTGCCATGTGGGCCTCTGGGGATCAGCCTCAGGTTTACAAGCATGCGCCTCACCTGCTAAACTGTCTGTCCCCCACATCCAGCTTTGAGTAACTCAAGTTGGAGATACTTCCTGTCGCCCTTCACATAGGCAAACCATGAAGAATCTGGAACTTCCCAGATTCTTCACCCTCATACTGGCTGCTTGCTAGACACTGGACCGAGGGGTGTAAATGGCAGTGCCATAACCCCAACTGCCCACCAGCAGCTTCTGCTGGGCAGGAGGAAACGCAGGTGGGCAGGCCAGCCCCTGAATCTAACAGCCAGTCAGATTGACGCAGAGCATGCGGAGGCCAAGCAAACCGATCTTCTTGCCGGAAGGATGTCTGCTGGCTATGTCCGTGGGACACCTGAAAACGTGGGTGGACAGCTGTTACTTGAGCGGATATGCTAAAGGGGCAAGCGACCTGTCCAAGGTCACATGACCAACCACTAAAAGCTCTAAACTAAGGGTTCCCTCCACAGTCCCAGTAGGCCTTAAGTCTTGGAGCTTGGCAGAGGGTCTTCGATAGGGACAGATGTCCAAGCTGGTGGGAGGTGAGACTGTGGGAGCTGGTGAGGGGGCACCACAGTGCCCTAATCTAATCCAGCACGAGGGAGGCAGAGGCAGAAGGGCTACACGTCAAGACCATTCTTGACTGCAGTGACTTTGGTAGGCCAGCCTGGGCTACGACGGGCTCAACACCTAAAAAGGTATCTTGTTGCCCAGGCTGGCCTTGAACTCCTGACCCTCCGGCAGAGCTGAGAACAAGCGCTGTGGGCACCAGAAAAGCTCCAACCCAGGTGTCCATGCTTGAGGCAAGTGCTCCACTGAACAAAGGCCCCAGCTACTCTTTTCTACCCGCACCACATAAAAACAGAATGACACGGATAGGCGGGCCTTGCCTGGCAATAAATATTTTAATTTTTGTTTCATTTTTATGGTGACAAATAATTTTCAAGTTTATTTCCTTTTGTTTGCTATTTAAATACAAAGCTAAACCATAAACAGGTACAACCAAGACATTTTCTCTCACAGTTGTGTCCTTCTGTCGGATCCTCCTCCAATTCTCTGACCACTGCCCGGGTTAGAGGGGTGTGGGGAAGACTTTCTTAGGTAGCACCGTGGTGAGGCTGGGGAGGGGCAAGGGGAAGGGCGGGTTCTCACACCTGTCTTCACATTCACCGGCTCCTGAGCACAGCCCTGGCCTGAGGGTGCCCAGTAGACCTCACTCCCTAGGAGGGAGGATGCCACCCTGCCCTGCCAGCTGGCCACCAAGCACATGTGGTGCCTAATGCCGACAGGGCGGGCCCGCGTGTGGGCTGCTGCTTCACCAGACACCTGCGTCTGACAAGCACAAGGCTGACAGCAGGTTGAGAAGGTTCTGCATGGCAGGACGGGGTGTGTGTGTGTGTGTGTGTGTGTGTGTGTGTGTGTGTGTGTGTGTCACACTCAGTAAATTCTGGTCCCACTACAAAAACTTTACTTTTGATTGGCATAGAGGACCATCTTGAATGTCTTCTATAAAAGCAAAAAGAATTTAAAGAAAGAGAAACGCACCCATTTCACTCGCTGCAGGACCTATGTACACATAAGTTGTTTTCTGTGGGGTTTTTCTTTTTTTTTTCTTTTTGATTTTTTTAAAATTTTTATTATTATTATTTTTTTAAAATAAAATTCAGAGTTCACATTTCTATAAAGTCTCAGGACCTGCCCATGGGGCAGGGGAACAGCGCTTTACCCGGCCCGCCTCTAGTCTGCCTGCCACCCTGACGCTCTGAGGTGCCCGGGAAAGCCGAAAGCCCCTGGAAGAGGTCTGCGCCCCCCGGACCTCCAGGTCCCCGGCACAGCGAGCTTCAAGAAAGCAGAGGGAAGACTGGCTAGCTCGCTGTGAAGCCTCTTTTAAAAAATATTCATACACTTCAATGTGCGCCTGTGGACGCGGAGAACAAGAGCTTGGAGCCCACCCGGCCACACACAGGGGCCGCGGCGCCTGGCACCTGGCTCCGGGATGGGGGTTTGGGGAGTCCTGGCTGTCCAGGCGGGGCAGAGCCTCCCCCGCTTCTCGATTGCGCTGGACTCTCCTCTGAGACCTGTGTGGAGCCGTGGGCAGCGCAGACAGCGCCTCGAC
The DNA here is from genome assembly GCA_023101885.1 of Typhlomys cinereus. NCBI lineage: Eukaryota > Metazoa > Chordata > Mammalia > Rodentia > Platacanthomyidae > Typhlomys > Typhlomys cinereus. The sequence continues at coordinate 667,866 of JALPQD010000373.1, read as the reverse complement.
TCCATGCGAAAGGTACAAAACAACTAGAATATAAAAGTTTTGGTGATATAAGGCCATCTGCACAAGCCCACCGTGGAAACCTGTAACAGATATTTAAATACTACAGTGAAAGGCATCTTAATAGACTTTAGAAACATCTGAAGGGATGCGCTAAGATAAGTATAGAAAAGAAAATCCCTTTGAGGGCACCTGTCCGTCAGGGCAGGCGGGTGGGGTTAGTGCTTCAGCCAGGGATGGGCCTCAATGGATGCCTTGCTGCGGTCCCCATAGTCGTACAGGAGCTCCTCCCCCGCCTCGATGTCTCGGGAGGCGATGAGGATGAGGTGCGGCACGCCTGCGATGTCGTGCAGCTTTGTCTGGCAGTTCCCACACTTGCTGTGGTTGATCAGCCGTCCCAGGCGGTTGGTCTCTCGGGTGGCGTCCACACTGGTATGGGAAGGAGGAAGACAGGGCCACACTGGCGTTGTCGACCAGCTGGAGTCATGCTCCGCCCCCTCTAGTGGAGTGTCGCTGGCAGTCGCCCATGGAGCCAAAGCCCAATTACAAGGCAATTCTCAGGAGCCCAGAGAGGTGCTGGCCGGAGCCAAAGGACTCTGTGGGGGTCAGGCCTTCACGATGTCCATTCATGGATCAAGTTGGATCCTGAGCTGCTCTGGCCAAGGACCCAACGACGGAGTCCCGTGAGCCACCAAGCACCGGCCTGGGAATGAACCCCTTGGCTTTGGGTGGCTTTCACACAGCTCCGATCCCCAGCCTTACTGTGAGAGCAGCCAGCAGCGCTGGACACAGGGACTCACACCTGAGCCCTAGCACCAGGAGGCTGAGGTGGCTCAAGGCCAGTATGAACGACACTGGGAGACCATCTCAAAAGAAATGAGCAAGGTGGGGCTGGGAGAGGACACAGGGATGAAAGTGCCGGTCCCATAAAAAGAAACGTTTGGGCTGCAGATATGGCTTGGAGGTTAAGCCTCGGGAGGTTAAGCCTTGGCCACACAAGCACACAGTCCTGAGTTCGGATTCTGGATCCCACACCAGGTGGAAGTGCTGGCCCGTACTTCCAGTGCTGGGAAATTACAGAGCAGCAAAGAGGAAGTGGCACAATCCAGGGTGATTCCTGAAGTCACCCTTGGGTCTCCATAGGTGCATGCGCGTGCATACACACACACACACACACAAATGCAAAAAAAAAAAAAAAAGAACTGGAGTTGAGATTCTCAGATGCCATCTGACAGGCATGGTGACTGTCTTGTAATGCAACTCCTGACCCCAAAGGAGGAGCCCAAATTATGCTGGCCAGACTAGCCCCATCTTCCAGCCCTGGTTTAGACTTAGCTTTAAAATACAAAGGTGGAAGACCAAAGGCACACTTGCACCTGCACATACACTCACACACGCGCACTCACACCTGCACATACACCTCACATACACATGTACACACACCTGCACATACACATGTACTCATACACATGTACACACACCTGCACATTTTTGTATCCACTCATGCACAGACATACATACACTCAAGTGTGTACATGTGAAAATGGAAGAAAAAGAAAATGTGAGAAGCCACAGCCCTGAGGTCCGCGGGCGGCCCTGTACCTACCAGTAGGTTTTGCTCAGATACTGGAAGTAGTACATGTAGCAGCCCGTGGACGGGTCCTGTGCATACAGAGCCTCCCGCTTCTTGGCATCAGTGATCTCAATCAGGTCTCCATGGTACTCCACCACAAAGTCACCACGCGAGAACTGTTTGGTGGCAATCACGCCCCTGCCTTTGCCGTCGATGAGGTCAATCTGTCAGGAGGGAAGTGGAGGGTACTTCATAGCATGGCAACCCCAGGCACAGCAGGCTTCCCGGGCTTGGGCAAATTCCTTCCAGCTCTATTGAATGGGCCTCCATAAAAACAAAGCCCACTCAGATTTGGTTCTCCCCTCACCCCGCCCCCCCAGAGACCCTCTGCGCACATTACAAAGTGCTTCTTAAAAAAGCATTTACATAAGCCTGGGCTCATTTGCCACAGTGCACGTGTGGAGGTCAGAGGACCTTCAGGAGTTGGGTCTCTCTTCCCTCCACGTGGATTCTGGGCGTCAGCTCGCACACGAGCCTCTACACCCGCCGGGCCTTCTCGCTGGTTCTGAAGTCTCTTTATACAGCCTTTGGCAGGGTCCTGCTGGGTGGGTGCCGTCCCATGGGCAGGCGAGGAACTGAACTTGGAGTCACAGCTGCCCACGGCCCCACGGCCTTGTGCTCAATGGTCAAGGGCAGGACCCAGCGTCTCTCTCCTTGCTGTGTTACCAAGGAGACGGGTAGTCGCTCAAGGGCCCAGAACTTTAAATTCAAACACTTGCACCTAGCAGGAGAGACCTTTGGCTCCTATGGCAGATCTAGCTGAGCACCATGTTCTAGAAGTCCTGGAGAGGTGGCTCAGGGGTTAAGCCTCTGCCTTGCAGGCGGAAGGTCCTGAGTTCAAATCCTAGACCCCATGTATAGACGCCAGGCAGAAACGGGGGCGGCCTGCGTTTCTGGACCTGGTAGGGCGGAGCCTGTGAATCCCGGGGCAGAGTAAACAAGGAGGAGATGGAGGCGGTCCATGGTGGTCCCCGAATTCGCCCGTGGTTCTACACACACACACACACACACACACACACACACACACACACACGCACAATTGACTAAATAAAAAAAAAAATTTAGAAGTCCTCTCCTCTCACCCCAACCACAAGAATATGAAATGCATTAATTAGTTTCAGGGTGACTCACTGACCAGTAGTGCTTAGCATCCCATCTCAGTCCTGGCAACAAATGGCATAGAGCAAAACCAGTCAAGAGAAGAACAAACAGCTAAAGCTTGCCACGTGGAAGATGTTGAGACAGTCTCTCTCTCTCACTGGGAGCTAAATTCAGGTGGTCCACCATTGAGCTAAGTCCCTAGCCTCTTTGTGCTTTGAGACAGGGCCTTACTAAGTGGCCCAGGTCACCTTGGTCTCATGATCCTCCTGCTCCTGAGCAGCTGGGAGGACAGCCAGGAGGACAGCCGGGAGGACAGACAGACCCACAGCACTACACCAGCTGTACTTTCTTTTCCTGAAAGTTTACATTGGTCATGGTGCTAGATGAAGAAAGCAGACCAGCAGCTAACAAGATAATCCTGACCAATGAACAGAAAGGACACATCCACAGCTGGTTGCCTGCTGGTGGGCACGAGTAACTGCTTACAGGCACATGGTCTCCACTGGACATTTTAGGGGGAGGACCTGATGGTGGCCGGAACGCATTCTGAGCTGCACTTGCTGAACCACACTCGCTCAGTGGCAAGCACCATGCTACGGGTACTATGGGTGAGCACTAGTACTGTGATAGTTAATCCTGGGTGTCAACATGACACACCTAGTATTAACTAAGATCAGCTGAGACCACCTGAAGAGATGTACTCGCCCTAGATTCCATCAGAACCTCCAAAGATCTCATAGGAACCTCTCAGAAATGGACATATAAAAGCCACAGAACAGAATACAGAGGGGAAGAGGAGAGACGCTCCAGGAATGCTTCAGCCATGTGCAGGTCTGCTGTGACTTCAGCCATGCTGTCTCCACTGTGTATGTTCCCTCTGGAACCCTAAGGTGAATAAATCTCCTTTTTCCTCCCTTACGTTATTAGACTTTGAATGCTATTTCACAGCAATAGTTAAAAGTAATCGTTACAGATCCTATGGGCGAGCACTATGCTATGGGTACTTTGGCACAATTTAAAAACAAGCTTCTCAGGGCAGCATTTATTCTGTGCAAAGCCCACATGATCCTTTCCTGAGGCATTCAGCAAGCTTCTATACCCAGAGGCGGGGCCCAGCGGGTGAGCGAGAGGGGTAAAGGCAACATGGTGGCCATTCTTGCACAGTGAGCATGTTGCTTTACCTTCATGCCTTCCTCCTTCCCGCTCTCAATCAGCTCGTCTATTCTTCTCCTTTCTTCAGACTGGTGCGGAAGAAAGAAAAGACAAGTGTTAGTGGTTGCTCCCAACCCACTGCATGGGGCCACTTGACACCAGTGATGCCGGTGTCCTGGGCACCACTCTGTTCCCTCGGCTGGAGGGTTTCACTGTTGTGGAGACACATAAGCAGCCAGGCAGCCGAGGGCATGCAGGCTGCTGTCCTGTGCATGTCACATTTCCCTGAGACAGGGTTTTACTGTACAGTACAGCATGGTCTTGACCTCATGACCTTCCTGCAGCAGCCTCCAGAATGCTGGGTCCATCAGACAGGATCTAATCATCCCCCAAAGGTCCACCTAAGAAAGGCTTTGTGCCCAGTGCTTCTAGGCCCTCCAGTCTGTCTTCTCTGTCCCCAGAGGAGTGGCTTTGGCCTCAAGCCAGCCACGCGAGCTAACTGACCATGGCTGGAGCCTCTAACATGACCACAGGCAACTTGTTCTGTCTGCAGGCTGATGGGCCCTGGATACAGGGCTGGAGAACATGTGTCTAAGGCAGCACTGAAAAAATGTTCACATCTCGGACATGTAAAAATCAGGGCTTTGAAATCCCCTACTGGGCGTGGTAGTACAGATGCTCAGGAGGGAAGCTGAGGCTGGAGAGTCAAGGTCAACCTGGGCTTATCTAGTGAGTCAGGACCAGCCTAGAACCAGGGAGAGCTGGTATTTCAACAAAGAAAAGGTCTAGGGAGGGAGCTCAATAGAGAGTGCTTGCTTAGCATATGGACTCAATCCAGGTGTAATCAAGGAGGGGGACTAACTGACCACCCAGGGCAGAGAGGACATGTGCGTTCCTCGACCTCCCTGGCCTGTTAACACCCCCCACGGACACCCATGTGCCAGACCTGCTGCTCCAGATCAGAAGAGGGGTTCCTTGCTGGGTGCTCTCAGTTTCCCTTTCCCCTGGAATCCCATTGTGCCTTCTATGCCCAAAGAACAGGGAGGGAGCTTAGAGCTCAGATGGGCCACACTACTGTGGCTCACCAGAAAGCATCTGGGGGAGCCTCAACGCCCCCCGAGTTCACACCCCCTCTGGACAGGAATCTGGACCAGCTGTGGCTGGTCAAGCACCCAGTCCACACCTGCCTATTGACAGATGTGGACGACCAAGGGGACTAAGTCTCCACAGCCTGAGGAGGGTCTCAAATCCAGCCACCTCCTCTCCGTGTGCACACCTCCTCTCTGTGTGCACACCTCCTCTCCGTGTGCACACCCACTCTCTGTGTGCGCTGGCCTCGGCCAAGCCACAGCAGGTGGCAGCCAGGTCTCTGGACCCCGCTGATCCCAACTCCATCTTCCTTCTAGCACCAGAGGGTCTTTTACAAATGTCACTGAGCAGCTCTCAGCAGCACAGTGGTGGTGAGCTGGGGGCTCACAGGAAAGCACATGAACCAAGCCCTTGTAACTCTGCTTTGTCTTAAAAGAAGCAGCGAATCACTTCATTTGAGGCAGACGAAGCTGCACTCACGTGCCAGTTGCAATGGTGAAACAGAGGACAGCTTGCAAGAAGCCATGTGGGCTTCCCGGGAGAAACTTGGGTAACAGATAGGGAGGGGCCTTACCCACTGAGCCACCTCGCTGACCCAAGCATGATAAACAGCAAACGCCAGTGCTGGTAACTGGTGGCACTAGTGACAGGTCTTGGGACTGGTTTGTATTATCTTTGCCACTCTCCTATGAATCCAAAATTAGTATAAGGATCAAAGTTCACTTGTCTTGTTTTTGAGATAGGTTCTCACTGTGTGGCTAATGCTGGAAAGACAGAGCCTGTTCTGTCCCCGGCCATTGCACAACTGCCCCTCTTGCCTCGGGTAGGCTTCCCCAAGCTTCTGCCCGCCTTGTTCAGTCTCCGCTCACTGACACCCTGCACACGAAGGCCTGTGGCAGCCACGCTAAACTTCCTGAGGATGTGGGGGGCAGTCTAGGGGGCAGTCCCAGCAGACAGAAGGTGGCTCAGGAGGGAGCAGGCCAGGCCGAGTGACGGGAAGGTCGAGGGCCCAGGCAGAACAGCTTTCCACATGCCAGCTCTGCGGCTGGCTGGGCATGAGGATGTCAAGCACCGGCAACAGCTCTGGTTCCTGTGCCAGTGTGGCTGCCACCCACCCACAGGCAGGCGGCGAGCAAGAGGCTCTGTAGTCCTGCGCCACAGAGCTAGAGGCATCTGTCCAAGTACCACCATGTTTAAACCTGCAGCCAAGATTCCTCCCTCTTGCCTGACTGCAGCCCTGCCCTGCTGCCTGCCGGCTCAGTGAGATGTGCCAGCATCTCTCTTGGGGCACACCCAGACCCCCGCCTGGCCCAGAGGGTGGTCAGGGCAGGGAAATCTCAGCCCTCAGAGAGCCTAGCTGCCGGGTCCTGGGGCTTCACTGCAGTCAAGAAAATATACACCAGCTAGCACAGCCACATCACCTAACCACCGGGCCAGCTGTGTGCTGATTGCCAGGCACAATGTTCACTCGGCAGAGCCAACACAGAGGGGTGCAGCATGACTCTGGCTTGTGACTGGCTCTGGCCCACAGCACAGCGAATTCCATGCCGCAGCCCACGCTTTGCGGAAGCCGCTCCCTCAGGCCTGCCTGCCACAAGAGCGGCAAACCTGCAACCCGCAGGTCTGCTGCCTTCCCCTCCCCCGGGCACAAGAGCCTGACTTGTTATTACTTGGGCAGACTCAGCAGCTCTCACCAAGCAGCAGTCCCTGGCACTCCCTGTACCGCCAGCCATGGCTCCTGCCTGGCTGGGAGGGTCCTGGGGTCTGGGGCCTGGCACTACCTTCCCTGGGCAGGGCCACCTTGGAGAGTGACTGAGCACAGCCTGCACTGCCTGCAGATGTTTTGTAACAGCTCATTTTGTCCAAAAGACACTGCTTTTCACAGAAAGTCAGTGCTGCTGGGGAAGGTGAGGAGTTAGACCCCCCTTTCTGTTTGTTTTTAAAATTAAAGCCCTATCAGTTAAAAGAAAATGAGAGAACATTCTAGATCTCTATAGTCACATCTGCAGATTTAACATTAACAGTGCTGCAATATTCTCTGTGTCAGTTGAAATGCTAGAGTTGTCCTCTGCAGAAGGTGGACCTAAACTCCAGGGTCAAGAGTGGGTGCAGGAGAGCATGTGGCTGACCCTGCCCCCCTCGGTAGCAGCAGGGAGACACCTGTCCACACACTGGCACTGTACAACAAACAGGCCTAACAATACTGCACTGCACCGAATACTGACAGGGCCCAGGTGGACAATGCACACATGGGTGGGGTCCCATGGGCTGGCCACCTCCCTGCCTCAAGTGCTCCAGTCACATCTGACGGTCCACAGGGAAATGACCACAGAAAACATGGTGCCAAAGTCGCAGGTACCTACCACCCATAATTTTGTCTCTACCCATGAGAGGGGGCCTCATGTGGTCTGGCCTGGCCTTGAACTTACGCAACTGAGAGATCAGCTCTGGTTCTGGTGCACAGTCCAGGCTGGCTTGGAACCTGGGGCAGTCGCCCTGCCTGGCCTGCTGAACATTCAGGACAGACGCACCCGCTTCAGGCAGGATAGTGCCTGGCAAGTGTCTCCGCAACGTGGAAACACGTGGACTCGAGACGAGAACCTCCTGAAAGCAGCTGCTCCCCATGGACCGGGACTCCACATGTCCTGCCAACAACCCGAGGATGGCACCCTGACAGCGCCTGGCCTTCCACATCAAAAGCCTAAGGGCTTCCACAGAAGGGTCCCGTGACCACAGCAGGAGCGCCCAGCAAGCTCCGTGAATTCCCACAATGCAGGGAGTGAGACCTGCCCAAGAACATGCGTGCTAGGCATGGCCCATGAGCCGGAACCCACCTGGAGCTCAGCCTTGCTCTTCCTGGAGCTTCTGCGGACCGGGTAGAAATCCGTGAGTTTGTGATTCTGGTGTGTTTTTCCCGGAGCTCTGGGTAAAGGGGAAGAAAAGAATGTGAGGCCAGGGGAGACCAGGGGAAGGCCAGTTCGCAGAGGCCAGGGGAGGTCAGGGGAGACCAGGGGAAGGCCAGTTCACAGAGGCCAGGGGAGGCCAGCACAGCCCTGGGGGCGCACACAGCTCCTGGGCCGGGAATGGCTCCTTGCAAACGTCATTTAACATGCCTTTACCCACTGGGACGCCAAGTGCATGATAGCTCACCCCCTTCAATTCATCCACCCACCAGCCTGAGAGCCCAGTTTCAAGGGCAGCTGTTTCCTATGCTTCCTGGGGAGAGAGAGAAAAGGGGGCCTTTGACCTCTGGACCTGCCACTTGGAGACCTGCGAACAGCACTGGGTAACGACTGGGATGGAGGGGGAAGTGGGTGGCTCAATCCCAAGAGGCGCCTGAACAGACCCAGCTTCTGAGGCCCCAGAACCAACTATGCTTGGGAGGACGGGACTGTGAGGGACTTACTTTTTCCGGGGGATCTGTTTGCCCTTGAGGGGCTTCTTCAGGGCTTGCTTGGTGACTGCTGCAGCTGTGGAGTCGTGGGGCGGGGGTGGGGATTTGGGAGGCTCTGTGGCTTCAGATTTTTGGTTTGGAAAAGGTGCGAGGGGTCCTCTCCTGGCATCTTTGATCTTCTGTTCTTCGGACTTCATGGCACTTCCAACTGCATTCCCAGCATTTCTTTTCTCTGCGTGGGGGAAGTGGGGAGACCCACAGATTACTCTATGCCTGCTTTCAGCATCCCACCTGCTCCATGTCAGACTAAGGAGGAAGATCATGAGAACTCGGGTGGCAGTGCCCAGAGCCCAGCAGCCGGGAGCACCTGGGTTTCTGCATATGGACGAGGGAGAGCCGAGGCCAGCTGGACTACATTGCTGACCTGAGTCTTGGCGGGCAGCTCTACCCAAGAAAAGCGGCTCAATCCCCAAAGCCGGGCAGCATGGGTGGGGAGCGAGGGGACAGAGCCACGTGGCCTCTCCACCCCGCTCCTGGCTGCTTCCCCTGGGGCCTTAGTTGAACCCCTTCCCTTTTCCCAGCCTGTGCGGTCACGAGGCTCACTGCAAACAGCCCTGCTGCACTGGAGGGGCCCCCTGAGAAGTGTTTGCTTTTTGCTATCATTCAATGCTTTATTGTTTAACACCACTAGACAACACCTTCCTGGTGACAAAGCAAAACAGCACAGCCGGTTAGGGGACAGGCCTGTAGCTCCTGGAAAGTCAAGCGCAGAATCACCCCACGACCGGCAACTCCACGCTCAGCGTCTCCTTGGGAGAATTAAACCACATGTCTGTGTAAAAATCTGGACTCAAATATAGCAGCTTACTTGCAGCCAAAAATGGCAAAGAACCCAAACACCCATCAGTGGGTGAATGGCTAAACAAAACGTTTGTCCACATGCAGAATGCAACTATGATTCAGCTGGAAAAAGGCAGAACCAAGATGTGCCACGACATGGAGACCTGGAGAACATCGCCTGCAAGGCCTGATCCCAAAGCCCATGTACTGTGATTCACTTATATAAAATGCCCACAAGAGGCAAAGCCAGACTCTGTAGTGCCTGCCTGGGATGTGGGGGCAGAATGGGGAGTGACTACTGATGGATGGGTTCCTTCTGGAGAGAACAAAAATGCTCTGGAGTTAGACAGAGGTAATGGTCACAAAGCTACTAGGTTTCAAGTTTTAACCTTGAGCTGGGGAAGCATTTCGGTGTCTGCCCGGCATGCAGGAGACCCCAGGTCTCACTTCCAACTCCTCCAGTCAAAGAAATAAACCTTATAATCCGTGAATCAGAGCTTAATAATAAGAAAAAAAAAATACAGACAAACCATCTATGACATCGTCAGTCTTGTTTGATGATACTGTCCTGCCACAATGGAAGATGTGAGCCAGGGTGTCTGTGGTGGTGAGCGAGTCCACCGTGTGCCACCTCACAATCAGGAAGAGTCAGGACCTCAGGATCTCCCAATATGTGCGACCACCAACATCTAACCACTGCCATTTGGTACCACCAGGAACCAAATAAGCTAGCTTGTACACCACCTTGTCACCTTTAGGGGGTTTGCACCTCGTTCTGGAAAGGTACCAGGTAGGAGCTGACTACCACTGCAGACAGCTCTTTTCCACGCCCCAGCAGCCAATGCTCCTAACAGTGGCGGGCGGGGAGGCAGTGGGAAGAGCTGAAGGCTGCACCACAGGGATTACAGGGCTCCTCCCCGCCTCCAAGAGTCTATGGGGGATACAGCCCCCCCCCCAGAGCTCAATGAGGACACAGGGTCCTTCTCCGCCTACCCCACCCCCAGAGATGAGACAAACCGAGGCTCACAACACATTTGCAACCTGCCCAAGCCTCCTGGTTGTAGTCAGGATTAGAACCCAAGTTATTTAAAAATTTTTTTTTTATTATTGTTTATTCAATTGTGCATGTGTATATGTGTATGTGTGTGTGTGTGTGTGTGTGTAGAACTACGGGTGAATTCGGGAACCACCATGGACACCTCCACTTCCTCGTTTACTATGCCCCGGGATTCACAGGCTCGGCCCTACCAGGACAAGAAACGCAGGCCGCCCCCACTTCCACCCGGTGTCTGTACGTGGGGTCTAGGATCTGAACTCAGGATCTTCCGCCTGCAAGGCAGAGGCTTAACCCCTGAGCCACCTCTCCAGCCCCCAGAACTTGTTATTTTAGACAGAATGAAATAATTTCACCCTGTGCTCAAGGGGTAGCATAAAGTTAAAAAAAAAAAAAAAAGTCAAGCTTTTGCACATTTCTGCCCCACTGGGCTCCTGGTTCTCAGAGTTAGTATCAGAGGTCACATTACGTCACAGCTGACCCTTTCTACCCCAGAATGAAGGACTCTCTCCAGTATTCTACTCTGCCTGGCAAGTTTTTAAAAAAGAAGGGGTTAACTGGAGAGAAAGAGGCACAAACTCTTGCATGCATGCTCTGAATTGGGCTTAAAGAATTCACCTCGTTTGGAGGGCTTTTTAAGTTTTGCTTAGTCTGAGGTTTTCATTGTGATGTTGTGAATCAAGTCTAGAGTTTCACACACCCTAGGCAAGCATTTCACCCCAGCCCTGTCTGCTTTTTTTTGGGGGGGGGATAAGGGGGTAGGGGATGACAACCCAGGCTGGCTTTGAACTCCCTGCAATCCTCCTGTGGCCATTTGAGAATTTTCATTAGTCATGTACTTTTGGTTCAACCATTTTTTTTTTAAAAATTTGAAGCACTGGGGATGAAATCTAAGCTGCCAGCATGCCACTGACTGAGCCCCGCCCCTAGCCCTCACTCAGAATTTTAATTCCAAATTTCACCAAAAGGCATGCTGCTTCAGAAACATAGACACTTGAATGGAAAGAAACTTTAGAAATGGGGTCAGGCCCGGAGCACAGGGGAAAGAGGCCTATCCCCTTATCTTCACCCTGCACTGCAGCGGCACTCTTGTGTTCAAGCTGGACTCATTCGGTGTGCATTTTTAGCAGTTATGAGCTGCAAGCGGATGTGTGACATTTGCAAAGTGGCGAGAAGCCGCCTCAAGGACAGGTTAACTTCTTGTTAAAGCAGAAAGAGCCTGTCCCTGGACACACCCTGGAAGATCCACTCCTTCCATCTGTGTTTGTTTTTCAGCAAGGTGAGAAGACCTGGTCGCCATGTCTCACACCCAGCACTAAAAACGGCTGGCTAGGGAGTGAATATGTACATGGTATCCTTGGCTAGAACAGGGGCTCCTGCAGCCTGGGCAGCAGACACTGGGAAAGGGCCATTTGGGGGCTTACCTTCTCGCTTCCTGTAGATTCCAGTTAATGGTTTCCCCTGGCATTTGACTTCGTGATGTACAACGGAGTTCTCTTCCTGAAGGGGTGATCTCATTCCAGACTTGTTGGGGCTCATGTAGGTGTAGATCTTCGACTGCCCGGCAAACACGTTCTCCTAGAAAGACAAACACATTTTCTGAAAGAGCCTTGAAAATGACGCAGATCCCATCGGACTTGAGGGACAAAGGGGAAAATAGAAAAAAGACCAAAGACAGACACCATCATTTCTAACAATGGACCACCGGACAGACGGCAGCCCCAGCACCTGGGGGAGTCAGAGCTGTAGGTCCAAGCCAAAGGTTTTGACACACGCTCCCTAGTTCTGGTCACTGAGGGGGCACCTGACCAGCAGTGTACAAGACGCTGACCTACCAGCAGCTGGGAGGTCGAAATGACCCAGAGAAAACCCAGACTGCGAATGTGAAGGACTGAGCTGAGTCGAGAGAACTCCCGGGGCTGGGGCGGCCCCACGAACGCACTAACAGGCTTCGGAGAACCTGATGAACCACTCGGTGCGGAGGCCAGCGGGGAGGGCGCCTCGCTGCGGCCTGAGGTTCTGCGCCAAGTCTGGCCTCGGCTCAAGCCACTGCAGCCTTGAGCCACTGCAGCCCGGCACCTCCCAGCCTCCTGGCCCAGCGCGGCTCTCTGGGTGATGGGGAAGGCCGATGAGCTCAGACGCCCCCCGGCCATCGCCTAGAAAGAGGATCGTCACTCCACCGCAAGCCGCACCTTGGCTACCCACAGTGGGCAGGCCCGGGAGGGTGGGTGCAGCTCATTGGGGAGCCGGAGCCACGGCCTCTCCGTCCAGTGGTCCAGTGACTACACTTAGGAGAAGAGTTTGCCCCGGAAACAACCCATGGCCCGACTGCCTGCTGAGCCACTGAACACCCAGGCGGTCCAACCAATGACTCTGCGGGCTCCTGGCGACCCCGCACGCCCTGCGGAGGCCACCGCCTCCCAGGAACTCTCTGGGTGGCGAGCAGGGGAACCGCCAGATGCCACGATCAAACTTTTCCGAGGTCAAACACTGCCAGGGTCATGGCGGAGTGTGGCCGCCACTCCCAGCCCGGTAGCAGCGAGGAGGAAGCTGCCCCCGAGCCGGTCGTGCCCCAGGGTCCCCCAGGGCGGCGCGGGCGGGGGACCCGGGGGGCGCCCACGTGCTCGCGGCTGGGCGGGCGCACCGCTCAGTGCGGGGAGGGTGCCTGCTTACCCCGTTGGTGCGGGGCCTCCCCGGGCCCCTCCGCTCCACCATCTCCGGGCCCGGGGCCGTCGCTGCCACCGCCGCCGCCGCCGCCGCCGCCTCCACCGCGCGGGGCTTGGACATCTTCCTGCCTGGAGAGGGGGGACCCGGGGGAAGCGGGGGAGGGGGCGCTCAGGGCGCGGCGGGGCGGGGAGCGGGGCCGCCCGGGGGCCGGGCGCCGCGGCGGCGCCTCCGCAGCCATGTTTCCAGGGCCCCGGCGGCGGCGCCGAACGCCCGCGTCTCCGGGAGGCAGGGGCCGGCCCACCGGGCCGCAGCCCCGCGCCCACCCGCCCGCCCCCTCCACGGCCCGGCCCGGTCGGGGCCCCGCGCGCCGCCCGCCCCCTCGCGCGGCCGGGCCCGACACACCCACCTGCAGCCCGGCCAGGCCCATGGCGACGCGGCCCGCGCCCTCGCCCTCGCCGCGGCCCGGCCACCAGCGCTGCCGCTGCCGCTGCTGCTGCTGCTGCCGCCGCCACCAGCGCCGCCGCGGCGCCCCGGGGAAAGGCCGGCGGCGCCCCACGGCGCCCCCTTCCCCCATGGCCTGCGAGCAGGGCCGGGCACCCGCCGCCGCCCCCGGGCCGCCCCGAGCGAGGGACGCAGGCAGGGAGGCGCAGGCGGCGCGTCCTCCGCGCCCGCCCGCTCGCCGCCGCCCACCGTCCGGCTCCCGGCCGGGGGAGGGGGCTGGCAGGGGCGGCGCTGCGAGGCGCCTGGGGGGAAGGAGCGAGGGCGGGCCGCGCGGCCGCGGCGAATCCGGGCTCGGGCGCGCCCCCTTGCGCGTGTCCTCAGCCACTCGGCGGGGGACGTGCTGGTGACGGCCGGCCGCCGGCGGCCGCGGGACTCCTCCTCGCCAGCGCTCAGCCAGCGTGCCGGGAAGGGCCAGCCGGGCAGAAGTCAGCTGCGGGGGCACTCGACCCCAGAGGGGCCTTGTGCACCCCGAGCTGTGTGTGCGGCCGCTGGCATCTTCCCGCAAAGCTTGATCAGGTTTCCTGGCCATCCCCGAATAAAGATGGGGATGCATCATACAGGGAGGTACAGGGCAAGTGACAGGCCGGATGTCAAACCTAGATGTTCTGCAATTTGGCCGGTAGGAGGCCCTGGGGAGACAGAGCCCTGTCTTGGCAAGGTAAGTTTGGAGGGTGCTTCCCTAGCATCCATTATCTCGCCCTAGGCCTTTCTTATCTCTCTGCTACAGATGGAGAAACTGAGGCTCATCCGCGGCCAAGTTCTCACAACCCAGTTCCCAGCCCAGCCCGACAGATCACGGAGACTGAACTAGTCACCACCTCGTCCGATACAGACTAGGGAGCTAATGGTGGCACGAGGTTTAGCAAATCACCTTGTGCTCCTCCTCCCCCATGACAAACTACCATGACAAGGTGGGCGAGGTTCCAGCCCCTCTGGTGACCGTCTGCATAGCTCGGTGCCTTGTGCCGCTGTGCTGTGACTGTCAGGGCTCGTGGGCTCACCGCCAAAGACTGAATTTGTGCAAAGTCATAGATGCAGCCCGGGGAAGTGCTTCATGACCACAGGGGAGCCACGGCCCCAGTCTGGTCCTCTGCTTTGTGGGTAAAACCCTTACAATCCCGGCGTACCTGAGACACCTCCCAACATCTACAAGAAACATGGTTATAGCTACCTCTCCACCTAGCCTCCTGTTAGGATTAACAGGTAGGACATCAACACCAAAATCCATTTGCTTTAGCAGCCGTCCTGGCAGAATCCAACCTAGCAACCAACTCCAGTGCATCATGGTGCCTATGACTGTACCCTCAACAGAGAGCCCATCACACCAGAATAGCAAGACTCCCAGCAGGAGAAAGGATTCCAAAGCCACACTCGCACCCAGTTGGAACCATTTGCAAGGGCCTCTGTATAAGTAGGGCACACAAGTTTTACAATGTGTTGCCAAGTTACCATGGGATTCATGATTTGGGAACAAATCACTTTCTCTACTCCTGGCTCCCACGTGCAAGGTTAGTTCCAAATCCAGCACCCACTCCTATGAATGCCATAGCTCCAAGACCTAGATGGAAGTACAGATCATTCCAGGGAGCTTTCAAAAGAGGACTTCCTTTCTCTGCACTGTTTATATGTAGAGACAAATACACCGATCAGCACATAGAGGACTGCACCTGTGGGAAAGTGCTGGCCTAGCACAAACCAAATTGTGGGTTCAATCCCATGTGCTACAACAACAACAAATGCACACAGGCTCACATTTGTCATCACTATCCGGTAGGCCAAGGCAGGAGGGCTGCAAGTTGGAGGCCAATCAAGGCTACAAGGTTTGTCTCAAAACAAAAGCACAAAAACAGAAATGCAAACTCCAGTGTTCCTAGGCAACTGATTGAGCTGTGATTCAACAATATCAACAGCTAACACTTCCTGATGCAATGTGCTAGGCTCTTGATTCAAACTTCCCACCAACTTATGCGAAAGCACTATTACTCCTGTTTCACAGATGTAGAAACTGAGGCTAGGGACAGATGGATCATTTGTCTACTAAGTAATGGGACGTACTTTACCACAAAGAATGAACACAACTCCTCCTGCATTCAAACACTAGCATTCGTTCATTCATTCGACAAACCTGGCCTACTTTGAACCAGGTCTTGTATACTATAGCAGTAAATATAAGAGGGCCGGAGTAACCTGGGGCCTTTCGGATCCCCTCAGTGGATTCCATTGTAGAAGCAGTGGGGGAAGGAGGGATAGAAAACAGTGAAAGTCACACAGACATACACATGCGCGCGCGCTCACATACACACGCACATGCGCACAGTTGAATAAATAATAATAATAATAAAAAATTTTAAAAAAAAAGAAAACAGTGAAGGTCACATGATAAGAATGTATAACCTTGGGGCTGAAGAGGTGGCTCAGGGGTTAAGCCTCTGCCTTGCAGGTGGAAGATCCTGAGTTCGGATCCTAGACTCCACATATAGACACTGGGCAGTCCTGAATTCACCTATGGTTCTACACACACACACGCACGCACGCACGCACGTATACATACACACAAACGCACACATACACAATTGAATAAAAAAAAAAAAAGAATACAAATACACCGGGGACCACTGTGGCTGCTGAGAGATAATGATCTGGGGAAGGGGACAATTTGAAGGGGGCCTTTTGGTCAACGCAGAGAAGAAAGGTAGGTGGGCTGTCCCCCCCAATAATAAATATGGCTCATGTCTGTAATCCCAGCACTTGGGGGGCTAGAGTGGGAAGATCTTGAGTTCATGACTATTTTTGAGATCCTGTCTCAAAAATACATATATAATACTATATTTAGGACCATAAATACTTCACAACTAAAATTTCATAACCAAAAACAAAAAATAAAGAAAGAAAAACTTCTGAACCAGAGAAACTGCCAGGTACCGGAATACTCTATCCACATGACCTAGTGGAGGTCTCAAGGTGAACAGCATTTCCTGAAGACCATTTTCTGAGACCATGAGGAAGCCCAGGCTAACCCAGACTTCCTTATGTAGCCCAGGTTGGCCTCCACCTCTCAGAACTTTCCTGCCTCAGCCTCCAGCTTTCCTAGATTGGAGCTGTGAGCCACTCCATGCAGTCAAAGCCTGACCCTTTCATTTGATGTACAGTAGATGACTTGGTGTTTCCAAGCACACCGCAGACTCCCTGGGCCTGGTGTTGAGCGCTTTTCCTTCCAGTTGCTTGGAAGACTGAGGCAGGAGCATTGCAGATCCAAGGCTCAGAGTGAGTTCAAGGCCCGAGAGAGTAATTTTTTAGTGCAACCCATTCTCAAAATAAAAAAGTACAGTACAAGACACACAAAACAAAAATAAACCCTGCAGGCAAGCCTGGGCAACACAAGGAAACCCTGTCTAAAAACAAAAGGGGGCTTGTAATATGCCTCAATAATAAAGTACTTGTATGATGTGTGTGAAGCCTTTAGTATCCAATTATCAGACACTCACACACACACACACACACACACACACACACACACACACACGAGTAATTAAGGAAGGGTCAAGTATGAAGTAAGAATCACTAACTAATAATCACAAAGGGGATGTGTAAATCTGACAGGATAGAAGCTGGACAATTTTCCCCTTCATTTCACTGAAGAAAGGGAGGTAAGTAAGGCAAAAGAAGCAATAGAAGAGTCAGATTTTAAATTTTACTTTCTACTTCCGAAAAATGAGTCAGTTTGTAGAGATGAGTGAGATAATGAGCTGTTTGGATCTCAGTAATCATTATCCCCATGCTTTAAGTAGTTCGATGATAAATGGCTCACTTTCTCCCTATAGATTAATTAAAGCGATTTTTTTTTTTGCACACTACTTTTGGTTTTGTGGTGATGTGAACAATGAACTAGGGAATCATAATTTTACTGATAGCTGCCTAGTCAACTAGATTAGACAAAAATATTTTTAGATGCTAATATTCTCTTTTCACCATTTTCTTGAGTCGATAGAGGAGTGCATTTGTATGTTTTTGCACATTTTGGGCACGTGTGCGTGCAGATGGAAGCTCATGGGTGATACTGGGAGTCAACCTCAATTGCTCTTCCACCTTATTCTTTCCAGGCTGAGTGTCTTGTTAAACAAAGCTCCCAACTGGGCTAGACTGACTAGCCAGCTTGTTCTGGGGATTCCCAAATTAAAGGAGGGGCTGCTACAATCCAACTGGAATTTTAGTGGGATCTAGGGATCCAAACTCCGATCCTAGATAGGCACTTTAATCATGGAACCATCTCCCAGCCTGTGTAACATTTCTCCCTCCCACCTCTCACACTCAGAAAAAAAAAAAAAAAAAAAAGCTAGCTTCGGAGGTGGTGGCTCACTCCTGCATTTCCAGCACTCTGGGAGGGAGGCAGAAGAATGACCACGAGTTGAGGTCAGCCTGCCAGGGTTACACAAGGAATCTCTGTCTCAAAAAAAAAAAAAAAAAAAAAAAAAAGGAAGAAAGAAAAGGAAAAATGGAAGGAAAAGGGAGGGAAGAAGGAGAGAGAAGGGGGGAACCAGTGTTCATTTTCTCTGTGAACTGGGTTGTGAAACTCTTTAACCTGAAATTGCCTTTGCCTTGTTTCTTCATCAGCTTTTGAGAAGTAAGGACGCCGAGAGCATGCATGATGATTAGGCGCAGGACCTGTAAACAAAGAGTTGGATTCGCAGAACGAATCCTGACTTTACAGTCAGCACTGCCGCAGGCAGCACACGGCATGCGGGGAAATCCCACCTGGCACATGATGCCACACTGTTAGCTGAAATACTCTTAACTTACTTTTGTTTCGTTTTTTTAAATAGCAATTCTACCCAACGATCATGCTCAAGTATTTTGGCTTTCTTAGCTTTCGGGAGACACAGAGGCTGGAAATGACCGGCGGTTGATGATGTCTTTGCCGCATAACGTGGCTGGACCGTCCAGTCTGCAAACTTCAGCAAGCAGAGGTGGGCTTCAGACAGGACCATCGCCTCGCGCCGCGGACGAGCCCACCCACGCCATCCAGCCCAGGCTGGAGTCCTGGAGGCGCGAGGAGTCAGGGGGTCGGGTTCACCCCTCCCTGGGCCAGCGGGGTCCGGCCTCACTCCAGGGTACAGAACTGACCCTGAGCGCGGGCAGCGCAGGTGTCAACGCGGCGATCGCTCCCCAGCGGGCAGGTTTCATCCATCTGCGCCCCAGTTTGGGGGCCAACTTCCTCCCTCGCCCAGGGCAAGCGCCACTCACTCCCCACCCCAGAACAGCTGATTCCCGGGAGGGACTCGGGGGGAGGGGGGCTGAGCTTAGGTTTCCCACCATGAGCTTTGACATATGGGGAGCCAGCTGCGGAGCGGCCGGGTGGCCGAGCAGGAGCTCTCGCGTCCGCGAGGGGACAGCGAGGCTCGGCGGTAGGAGTGGCTTCGGGGAGCTGGGAGGGGGGTCCCGCGGCAGAGCCCGGCCCGGGGTCCCCGATGCGCCCCGCACGGGGATGCCTGCCCGGGGCGGCTCCAGCCCGCGCGGCTCCCCACCCGGCCACCCCCGGCGCTGGTCACCTAGGCAAATACCTCTCGCCATGGCCCAGCTCTGTCACCGCCTGGGATCTCCCGGGAAACCGAGCTTTCGAAAAAAAAGTTGCAACAACTGTAGCCAACTGCTCCGCCGCGCCGCGGCCGCCGGTCCTGATTGGCGCCGCCGCCCGCCTCTTTCGCAGGCTGCCCGCCCTGATAGGCGGACTCTCGCGAAGGGCCCGCCTTTGGCCCCGCCTCCTGGCCGGGGCGGAACCAGCGACTGCACTTTTCTACAAACGCTTTCAGGACAGGTCCCCGCGGAGGAGGTGGGAGGGGGTTTAAATTTGATCATCTTCCGACGTTGATTGGCTGCGGTGGAAGGAGTCGCAGGCTACCATTGGGAGGGAGGGGCCGCAAGCTCCGCCCTCTCCAGTGCTGCGGCTCCACCTCCTGTGCTTGGGTCACGTGGCTGGCGGACCAGGCTCGGGGCTGTACCTGCTGATCGGGGACTTCCGGTTTTTCTAAAAGCTTGACCGGAAGCCAGACCTTTGACCTCTGGACCTCTCCTTATGGTCCAGGAAGCCAAGCGTACCTGGCAGCTTGCCCTTTCCGACACTTTAGCTCCCTCCCTCTTTCACTCTTAGCCCTGGAAGGCTCCGGACATTCCTTTCTTCCAGATCCATGCCCTGTGGGCGTTACCGTCTAGCCAACTGGGTCAGTGGGTAAACTTCCCAGGATCGCCTGCGTGTGGCCCCTGCTCCACGTATTTTACAGAATATGCCACTCAGCGGTTTAATCTACAGGGTCTGCATCCATAGTGGGACTGACAGCCCACACCACGCGGCCAACTTAGCCCCAGGGAAAAACCCAGCTCTCAATCCCACCAGGATCCCACACAAACTCAGGTGTCCCCAATGGACCTTGCTTGAGAACCCGGAAAATGTTGGCCACTCTTTGGTGACTTGAGAATATTCTTTTGATAACTTTATTTTGTGTAGGGGTGTGTGTGTTAGGCAGTTCTAGTGCAGCCATGCTAGGACAGTCTACTCAGGTCTTGGGAAGCCATCAACCCACTCCTGAGATCAACGTGGAGGAACACTCCTGTGGATAGGGAGGAACTGACTCCAATCCTCCACACAGATAAGCCTGTCAACTTCCTCAACCCTTTGCCTATGACAGGATTATTACAGAGATTAGTTCTCCTTTACAGATAAGCCCTACCTAGAGGTGGGCACTAGATCAACTGGATTGGGCCCCAATATGAACTAGCCAATGAGCAAAAGCCATCCCCTCTTTCCTTGCCTAATCATATAAATATACCTAATCCTGGCAGCCATGTTTGGCGCCTGCCCCTCACAGCACTCCACCTGTGTTCTTTTTTTTTTTTTTTTAATAATTTTTTTTGTCATTCTTTTTTTAAAATTTTTTTATTATTCAATTGTGTGTGTGTGTGTGTGTGTGTGTGTGTGTGTAGAACCACGAACGAATTCGGGAACCATCATGGACACCTCCACCTCCTCCTTGTTTACTCTGCCCTGGGATTCACAGCCTCCGCCCTACCAGGGCCAGAAACGCAGGCTGCCCCTGCTTTCGCCTGTCATCTATACATGGGGTCTAGGATCCGAACTCAGGACCTTCCGCCTGCAATGCAGAGGCTTAACCCCTGAGCCACCTCTCCAGCCCTCCACCTGTGTTCTTTTCCAGTTCCTTGCCCCTCATGGATTCCATGCCTGCAGTCCATGAGTTTTCTAGGGTGTCCTTGCTTTGTATTGTACTCCATGTCTGGAGTCTGTGATTTCCGTTTTTTTCTCTCCTGTAATAAACTCTGTCTTAATCCTCCACATGCGTTCTGGTTTCAATCTTCTACTCTTGAACACAAGAACCCGGACACAGACTCCTAGAGAAAGAGACCCCATCACACGTGTGTGTGTGTGTGTGTGTGTGTATCAGAGGGCACATGTGTCCCTGTGGGGAGCCAAAGGTAAGTTTGAAAATCATCCTTGATTGCTTCTACCTCCTTTTTTTTCTTAGCTCTGGGATTTCCCAGGCTCTGCCCAACAGGGCCTGAAGTGCAGGCTACTGGTGTTTCCTCCTGTTGTTGTCTGGGATCAGAACTCAGTTCTGCTTGTGAGACAGAGTCTTAACCTCTGAGCCATCTCTCCAGCCGGACTGAGAACATTCTTGGCTACCCCACCAAAGATTCCCCACATTGCTGGGATGGGGACCAGGGGTACAGGCGGCTCAAGGCCACACAGGGCTGCGGGGTGCGTCTCTAGCACCAGAAAGAAAGAAAAAAGCAAAATGGTGTATGTGAAAAGCCCCTGGGGGAAGTAGAGGCCGGTAGGGTGAGGTGTAGCATTTCAGCCTGCTGCCCTCAGCCGCTTCTCTGACAAATGCCCTTCAGGGCCTGCTGTGATACCAGTCGCTCTAGAGGCTGAGGCAGGAGAATCACAGCTCAGGGTTGCCTGAACTACATGGAGCTCAAGGCCGGCCTGGGCACCCTCGCAAAACCCTTCCTGAAACCCAAAAGTGAGAAAAGAACCCAAGAGACAGTCCAGTGATGCCTGCCCAGAGTGCCAAGACCCTCTACCTGCAGGGTACCCACCGGGCATGAACACCAGATGCTGAGCAATGCCAATGGAGAGCTGATTTATTAGGACCATGGGGGCCACATTCTTCATATATTAAGAGTTAAGTTGCACCCCACTGCCCTTGGCCGAGAAACCATCTTGCTGGCCCTATTTGAATTTTTCTGTTTGCTTTGTTTTGTCTCATGTAGCCCATGCCGGCCTCAAACTCAGAATGTGACAGCCTCTACCTCTTACACGCTGGAGTGACAGGCAGAAACCGCCACACCCAGTTTATGCTTTGTTAGGATCAAACCCAGGGCCAACTGAGCTGTATTCCAGCACTTTTTTATTTTTAAAATATTGTATGTAGGGCTGGAGAAAGGATGTAGAGGTTAAGCCTCTGTCTTGCAAGCCAAAGAACCTGAGTTTGGATCCTAGGACCCATGTAAAAAAGCCAGGCAGAAATGGCTTGGGTCTGCACATCCAACTCTGGAAGGTGGAGATTGGGAAAGCTCAGAGTGAAGCATAAAAGGAGGTAGAAACAATCTAGGATAATTCCCAAAGTCACCCTTGGGCCTCCACAGGAATAGACAATGCCCTCTGATACACACATACGTGCATGTGCACCAGTTTTTTTTTTAGTTAAAATTGTTCTTTAAAAATACTGTATTGGGGCTGGAGAGATGGCTCAGTGATTAAGACTGTCTCACAAGGGGCCAGAGAGGTGGCTCAGGGGTTACGCCTCTGACTTGCAGGCAGAGGGTCCTGAGTTCAGATCCTCAACCCCACATATAGATGCTAGGGTGGAAGGGGGGGGGGCGGCCTGCGTTTCCTGTCCTGGTAGGGCGGAGCCTGTGAATCCCAGGGCAGAGTAAACAAGGAGGAGGTGGAGGCAGTCCATGGTGATTCCGGAATTCGCCCGTGGTTCTACACACACACACATACATACACACACAAGCACACATGCAATTGAATAAATAAAAAATAAATTAAAAAATTAAAAAAAAAAAGACTGTCTCACAAGCAGAAGGGTCTGAGTTCAGATCCCAGGTCCCATATAAAAACGCTAGATCTAAACGGGAGGCCTGTACTTCCAGCCCTGGTGGGCAGCCTGAGAAATCCCAGAGCAAAGCAAAAAAGAGGTAGAAGTGACTCAGAATGATTTCTGAAGTCACTCTTGGTCTTTCACAGGGACACACAGTGCCCTGACACACACGTGCATGCACAAGATAAAGATACTGTGTTTATCAGAGAAGGAGGAATGGAGAGGGAAGGGGGAGAGAGGGAGGAAGGAGGAGAGAGATGGAATATACATGCACGCCATGGTGCAGAGCAGAGGACAATTTTCTTTGCACCATGTGGGCTTCCAGGGAGCAAACTCAGGTTACCAGGTGCTTTTCTCACTGACCTATCATGCAGGCCCCATTTTTATTTGTTTAAATCACTAGTAAATTGCCTTTTACCTAGATAGGTGATGCTCACGTGCACTTACAGCATGTGGGGGGCTGAGACAAGAGAATAGTGAATTCATGGTCACTCTGGCCCTGTATCCAAAAAAAAGAAAACAAGGTTGAATTAATGATTTTTGTTTAGTTTTTGTTTTGATATTGCATTTCACGCTGTAGTCGTGGTTTGACTCAGCCCTACCTCGGCCTCAGTGTAGGAATAAAGCCATAAAGCATCATACCCAGCTCTGACAATAAGTTTAAGGACCCTACATATTTATGGACATTGGAAGGGCCCTTCTGAGCTCATAGCCCAACTCTCATTTTTGTGATACTGGTGATAGAACTGTAACAAGGTGAAGAGCAAAAAAGAGTCCATCTTATAAACCAGGCTCACTCCATAAGGTCTAGAGGAAACATTTCAACTTGGTTGTTTACAGAAGGGGTGTGGGTTTATCTAAAGATGTTGGTGTTAATCTCATCTCCGGGAACCACCCTCAACAATCTGTGACAATCCGCTTGACTTAGACCTGACAGAACTTTCCATATGTATAAAACCCCATTTGAGAAGTGGCTCAGCTGCATCTCATTATGCCCCTCCCCCCATGCATGCCCACTGGCCAGTGAATAAATCAACTTTCATTTTTTAAAAATTTGTTATGATGGGGCTAGAGAGATGGCTCAGGGGTTGTAACTCTGTCTCACAAGCAGAAGGTTCTGAGTTCGGATCCCAGGTCCCACGTTAAAAAAAAGAAAAAAAAAAAAAAAAAGACACTGAAAAATTTGTTATGTTACTTTAATGATATATCTGAAATAACTTCAAACATCTGATCAACAGCATTCTACACATGTGGGGGTATGTGGTCCTTTACAAAATATAAAGCTAAGCATTTAAAATACAAAACTAACTTTGGATATACATATTATTGAAGTACTCTTTAACATATACATATGCGATGGTTAATATTGGGAGTCAACTTGACACACCTGGGATTAACTAAGATCAGCTGTCAGACCGCCTGAAGAGATGATCCAGATCAATACATTTACAATACAAAGACCAGCCTTTCATCTAATGGGAACCTCCCATAGTGGACCAGATAAAAGGAGCCACAGAACAGAAGACTTAAAAGAAGAGAGACTCCAGGATGTTGCACCGACTTAGCCTCCTCCAGCTTCAGCTATGTCCCCTCTGCCATGAAAGACTGCTTCTCCCCTCTGGAACTGTAAGCTGAATAAATTCCCTCTTTCTTCCTCAAGTTAATTGACTTTGGGTGCTCTCTCACAGCAACAGTTAAGAATAACTATTACAGCATTAATTTACAGCAATGTACACAATTATTTGCTAAAAAAAAAAAAAAAAAAAAAGTGGCCAACTTAACTCTTAGTTAAGTGACGGGGCCAGAGTGTGGCCCCCCAAATCCTGTGTGGAATGGAGAGGGTATAGTGGCCCACTTATAATTCCAGTCTGGGAATCCCCAGAACAAGCTGGCTGGCCAGACCAGTCCTGGTGGTGAGTTATGGGTGTAACTGGAGACATAGCCTCAAAAGCCTAAGTGAAAGTCCAACAAGGGTGGTTCCTGATGCCAATCTTGGGCCGCACAGGCACGGCCACCCACATGCATTTGTGCAACAAGAAGCGCAGCAGGCAGTGTAGATCATCTAGTCTTAATGAACTTCGTGGGATTCTCCACTCATGTCTACGCTCTACTCAGTAAGAGCAGGTCGCTGCACGCTGTGATTGCTTGCCAGCCCGAGCTAGGCATCAGAAGGCAGGCATCAGAGGTACCTCATACCACCTCACGGCTTGCTCACCTGCCCCGGGTCGCCTCGGGCAGTAGCATGTGGATCAGTTTCCAGGTTCTTCTGCACTCCCAGTCTCCTCCGTGGGAGTCCATAGGAAGGGAGCGAGCCCTCCTTCTGAGTGCCAGGGATCTGGAAGCCAGGCAGCACTGAAGGGACAGACAAGGTGACACGGGAGGGAAAGGAGCATCTCCTTCCAGCATCCCGGTGCAGCTGAAGCCTGCTATGAATGTTGCCAATAAGACAATACTCCTCTTATAGATGTTTCAAATACAAAAGTTCAAAGAGCAACAAATGAGTTCCAGGCCCAAGCAACAGGACCTTGGAACATGGCCTTTCTCTCTTCCCAGATACAGACTTGGACTTTTCTAGGAATCTTGCAGGAGCCCCTGTTCACCTTGGACAACATTTCCGAATGTCCTTGTGTAATATGCAAGATCCCTACTTTTGCTTTATCAGATGCAACAATACTCAAGGTGTCTCCAGAATCCTCATATAATCTCACTTATTAGAAAAAGGGACAGTAAAAAGATGGGAGATGGAGGGGTCCCCTAGAGCAATGTATTTCTCAGTCTCCAAAATCCTATGTATAGCAACTGCTAGACACTCAGCATTTCTTTTATTAGCATGTGTTAGTTACGCATTATGATGGGGTTCATCACATGTCCATACACTTACAGATGTTTTCACATTCACCCCATAACGCTTCCTTGCCCTCTTACCTTCCTCCATCCCTTACTCTTCCCAATGAGTACTGTCCATGGTCATTTCTTTATCTCTGGTGACTGAGAGTGTAATTAGGGTTGATACCAGAGTACAAGTGTGATGGACACGCATCAACCTGACAAGTAGAGGCTTGAGTTCTGAGAATTAGTAGTTAAGCCCTGGGCAGGAGACGGGCCAGTGGGTGGCGGAAGGACCTAGCCCATGGTGGGTAGAATTTTTCCCTGGGCAGACAAATAAGATGGAGAGAGATGGGCTACTTAGACATGCCATCTGGCAAGTGAGGTTTGACCTTCTCTCAGCCGTCCTGTGGATATGGTGTGGCCAGTTCCCTCGTAAACTTCTGGCCAGGCTGAACTGAGAGGTGTAATCAGACAACTTTAAGAAAGCATGAAACCCCTTGTTCCCCCTTAGCCGTTTGGTCTTGAATTTGTGGGCAACATGTAGGCCCACTGTGACAACAGGCGGGGTTATTTAGCTCACCACTGACTGTAATGTCTCCTCTCTCCCCCAGCAACCATAAAGTTGTATCCTCAAGGAGGGTTGGATTTTAAGGACCCCCCCTCCCCATCTCTGCTGTTTGACAGAATGTTGACTGACGGCTTGTGGCCATTACAGCTGGGGACACTCTGCCCATCCCTCCCTTGTGGTCTTCTTTCCACCCCTTCTTCCATCACACATCGAACCTGGGAATGGGTGACCGAGATGTGCCATTGAGGGCTCAGTTTTCACAGTTATTTTCAGTGCTGTGAACAGTGGGAGTCTGTACAGTGATCGCTGCCCACTGTAACCATCGGTCAGCCCATAACAGCGCTGACACAAGGGTGAGCAAATGTATTTCTAAGGTCGCTGGCAGGCACTAGGCCCTGTGACCTCTGCAACCGTAGGCTTCTGACCAGGTTTGCAGTACCGGATGCAAATCCTGAACAGCAGGCATCACAGCCAATCAGAAGCTGCAGAAGCCCAGCTGGCCCGGGCAGCCAGACCTGAGAAGCAAGAGTCATAGCTGAGAGCCGGCTGATGACCGTCCTCCCAGCAGCCAGCACAGCTCTGGCACGGAGCCTTGGCTAGCAGAGGAGACAGACTCTCTCTTCAGAAGCCAGCACCCAGGGCTAGAGAGATGGCTTGGGAATTAATTCTCTGCTTCACAGACAGAAGCACCGGAGTTTAGATCCAGATTCCACATAAAAACGCCAGGCCCATGTTGGCCGGCTACTGTCCTTGCCCTGAGAACCTCTTGCACCAACCGCCCTGCTTAAATCCATATTCAGTTTGTGCTGGTGTGTTTTAACTTCTCTTCTGGGAGTCCAAGGTCGCAGCTCAAATGAAAGGGACCCCCAGAGCTGCCTTGCCTGTGCTCCACTGCCGGTGGCAGACTACCTGGCTATGCCCCTTCCTCAGATGGTTAGAAATGAGCTCCGTGGCTGGCGAGATGCTGAGGGCAGAGGCTCTCGCCCGGCAAGGCTGGCGACCTGAGTTTAGGAACCCAAGCAAAGGTGGAAGCAGACAACACACTGCAAGAGTTATCCTGATTTCATGCATGCACCGTGGCAAGCGTGCCCTGATACACGCCACACATACACACCACGAAGAAAGGAGAGAGGAAGGAACCAGGTCCTTGGGACTCCACCTCTGCTAGCTGCCTCCAGTTTGTCCTCCCTCCAGCTTATCCTCTCCCCTCTAGCTTGTCCTCCCTCTAGCTTGTCCTCCTTCCTCGTTTGTCCTCCTTCCTCCAGTTTGTCCTTCCTCCAGCTAGCTCTCCCTCCAGCTTGTTCTTCCTCCTCCAGCTTGTCCTCCCTCCAGCTAGTTCCCTCTCCAGTTCTCTTCCAGCCTTGGAGGTAAAGCCCACTTCCTATACTTGTTACTTAGTTATCTCCATGTTCCCCTTTTACTTTTCCCTCCTCCATCACCTGTTCAACGAATTTCCATTGAAAATTCAGGTGCTGTGTCAGTACCCTGAGCACCCCAGAGAGTGAGGACTACAGAGTGAGACTTGCCTGGAAAACAGAACCAAAGAAAAGAGGGTGGCTCAGGGTCAGAGGACCAGGAGAGATGTGTAAAGGCATTTGTGAGCAACCTAGTGACCTGCATTCAATCCTGTGGTGGAGGGAGAGAAATGACTGCCAAAGGTGGTCTTCTGACCTCCACATATCTGTGTGGCAAGCATACTCCTATGCTTGCTCTCTTATACACATGTGTACACTATGCACACATACATACACATAGACATGAGCAGGTGCACACACACATACACTCATTCATACACATGCGCACACATGCGCATATATGCACGCACACTATGGATATACACACATACATGTATACAAGCATGGGCACATGTATATACTATACACCCACATGTGTATATATATACATATACACATGTTCTCTCACTGTATATACACATACACACGAGTGCATGCATGCACACACTATAATATACACATGCACACCTATATATGCATATGCATGTTTGCTATATACATATATACATACACATATGTATACAAAGGTGCACATGTTCATGCACAAAAATATACACATACATACACAAATATAAATATGCACGTACACATGCAGCAACACACACACACTCACACACACACACACACATGCGTGCGCACACGTGCGCCCCGGTATGGGGTAGTATCTCTGTAGGGAAAGTATCTGCTCTCGCTCTGTCAGCATAGGACCTGAGTTGGGATCTTCAATGTTCACCCAGAAGCAGGGCATTGGTGTGAGTCTGGAATCCCAGCATGGGGAGCAGAGGCAGCTGAACTCTGGGCCTTGCTGGCCAGCGACTCAGCCAAAAAACAGCTCCAGGTTCAGGAGAGACTCTCAAAACTAAAGTGGAACATGATTGAAGATGACACAACACACAGACACGCATAGCTGCACACAAGCACACACACACACACACACACACACACACACACACGCACGCGCGCGCAGAAGCACACATGCACACACAAGCACACATGTCACACAGAAAATGCAAAACAAACAAACTGTGTTCCCTGCCTGTCATGGGAACTCAAACCTTAGTTCCAAGTCAAGTGGAAGCCACCAACCACCACCAGTAAATCTCAATGGCCATTCATGACAGAGTGACATTTTGAACTCCGGAACCATGGGACACTAGTTCCCCTCTCCAGAACCCTTATGAGCCCACATGGTTCCGATGTGGTCACACCAGTGACAATGATGTGTATGTGTGTGTGTGAGAGACAGAGACAGAGAGAGGGCACTGTGTCCCCCTGTGGAGGACCAAGGGTTTTTTTGGGAATCATCCTGGATTGCTTCTACCTTGGCTCGGCTGCCAGTTCCATCTGACGTTTTTACATGGAACCTGGGATCCAAACTCAGGATCTTCTGCTTGGGAGGCAGAGTCTTAACCCCTGAGTCATCTCTCCAGCCCTGCTAGTGTCTAGTTCTAAAGGTTCTGTGAAACAGGCTTCATGGAGGCTGCAGGGACAGACTCCAAGAAGACCTGCCCCAGAAACCAGAATCTGAGACTGATCAAGTTTCATTTTTTGAAGTGACAGCACTTCAACACGATCATAAGAGAGAAACAAAAGAGAATAATGGTGGGTGGACGTCTGTGGTTCCATCTCTTGGCAAGCAGCAGCTGGAGTTCGGGGGGCCATACACAATGAGTTTGAGGTCATCCTGGGCTACATCAGACACTCTCAAGACAAAACAAAACACAAAGAAAAAGTATACCAGAATTGAGTAGATAACTCACTGGGTAAATGCTCACCTTGCAGGCACCAGGACCTGGGTTAACTCACAGAACACACATAAAAAGCAGTTGGGTGTGGCGTCTTGACCCCACTTACATGCTGTGCACACCCGTGCATGCGATAAATAAATGAAAAAAAAAAAAAAAAACCCACAAGTCCTTACAGGTGGGAACTAAAGTTGATCTCAAAAGCAGCAGCACACTGGGCTTGTTCACTGCAACTACTCAGGTTGACAACTGAAGATGACCTAAGTTCAGGCCTTTCTGAGTTTCAGAATGAATCCAAGGCGCTGGATGGGCAACTTAGTGAGACTATGTACCCAAATAAAAAGCCATTTGGGAGGCTGAGGCAGGATGGTTGTAGGTTCAGTGTAAGCCCCGGCACAAAATGAGTTCAGGGCCACCCTGTGGGACTGGAAAAGATTGTTTCAAGAAGTACAAAGAGGCTCCCTAGCCCCTCATGGTACTCTAGTGCCATGAGTCTGTTTCTTGTTCCTTGCTCCTCATGAATTCCATGCCTAGGCACCGGGAATTCTCATGGGCTCCCTAGCCCCTCATGGCACTCCACATCTGGAGTCCATGAGTTCCAACCTTTCTCTTCTCTAATAAACTCTACCTTAATCCTCTAAAGAAAAAAAAAAAAAAAAAGTACAAAGAGTGTGGGGAATCAGCTTAGTGGTAGAATTCTTACCTGACAAGCAGGAGACACTAAATTCAATTCCAGTGCCACATGCTCACACATGAAGAACAGAATAGGTTACCAGAGCCTGGGAAAAGCAACGGTGGTGGAAGAGAAAAAGGAGAGCAACTGCTAGCCTTTTGAGGGGTACATTTAGATATGCTGAATAACTTCAAATGCTCTATAGCACAGTAGACTAACTGTGGTTGACACTTCAAAATAACTATGAATTTACCTACGGAAAACAGATGTTTTAATTGACCGTTATGTATGCTACATACTCTGGTCCAATCGCTGTGTGCATACATGGATTGAAATGTCACAATGTACCCCATAAGCATTACAGTTCCTAGGTCAATAAAAAATGAATTTGTATTAAAAAAATGAAGCTGTGCAAGGTGGTGCATACCAGCAATCTCTGTTAAGGCTGAGGCAGGAGGCTTTGAGTCTGAGGTCAAACTACTCCAAGGGAGAAAAAAATAAATGCAAGTTGATGGCAAAAGGACTTTTTTTTTTTATCGTTTGAAGTGCTTCATAGGGACACAACTCTAATACACATACGTATGCACACGAACGCTGGGCTGGAAGATTAATAACTATTCTTGTTATGTGTGTGTACATAATTTCTGCTTAGGCGTTCACACACCTTTAACCCTGACGTTGGAGGGGCTGGAAAAGGCTTTGCTCTCTGCGCAGCACGAGCAGGAAGCGCAGCCAGCAGGGGGGCAAGAAACTGCCAGGCGTGTCCATTACCTAAGCAACCGAGTCAAGTCGCCTTCTCGGAATGATTTTACAGAGGGGACTAGGAAAGTCTGTTCGGCCACTTAAGGGCAATTAAAATAAAGAAGTGAGACGCGGAAGGGAGCGCCCTGCTCGGCAAGAAGCTTTAATGGCGAGCTGGTGCAAGCGTGTGTGCCAAGCGGAACCGCCGATCGTCCTCCTTAGCTGCTGCCCTGGACCAGCCCAGGGGGCTCCGAGTCCTTGTCGTATCATAATCCATAAAGTGTCTAAAGCCAGCTAAACAAGCAGTGGCCGTGTGAACTTCTTTCCCTAGGATGCTCAACGCGGAGCTCTTCAAAGGCATAGAGGAGCCGCAGGGTGCCCCAGTAGTCCGCAGCTCCCCAGCGCCGCGCTTCTGAAACTACTTCGCCAGGCAGGTGCTGGACGCATGCGCGCGGCTCCCCACTCCTGCCCCCGTGACCTCCCCGTGGCACGGCAGAGTGCCCGACCTTCTTCCCGACAGCCCGCGGGGCAGAACGGGACCGGGAACGGAATTCTCGCGAGGCCTTCGCGAGCGCCGGCGGAAGCAGCGGACACGTGACGGTCCTAGGCGGCCTTCGCCTTCCCCCCCTCCCCCTTCTCGGAAACCCGGCCCCCTCCACCCCTCGCCCACCCCGGAGCCGCGGTAATGGACCGTTTAGGTTCCGGAATTCCCTTGGATCCAATGATTGGTACCAGGCTAGCGGGAGCCGGCGGAGTCCGAGTTCGGTGACCGAGGCAGGGGGCGGTCAAGATGGGGGGGAGGAGAATCAGCTCCTTTCGCTTTGGAGGAAGGCGGGGCGGAGAGGGGGAAGCGGGGGAGCGGGCGGGGCGAGGGAGGTGGGAGGAAGTCACGTGGGGCGCTGTGTGCGCGCGGCGCCTGACCCGTCGCTCCGCCCCCTCGGCCTGCGGGGCGGGGGGTCGGGGGGAGGGGCGTCAAGATGGCGGCGGGGAGGTAGGCAGAGCCGGACGCTGCCGCCGCCGCCGCCGCCGCCGCCGCCTCCGCTCCAGCCGCTTCGGGCGCCTGCAGCTCTCACGGCCCGGGGGAAGCCATCCTGGCGTCGCGTCTCGCGGGGAAAGTAAGTCCTCCCCTCCGCCCTGTTTCTCCTTCCGCACTCGCGCCCCGGACAGCCTCCCACTCCCACCACCCTCCTCAGGGTCCGTGTGGGGCCGGCCTGGGGGGGCAGCCACCTCACCCCGACTCCGGGCCTCGCTCGCCGCCCTCCGCGGCCGTCCCGCTTGCAGGCGGCGTCCCCCGTCCGTCAGCGCCGGCCGTGCGGGCGTCAGGCGTGGGGCTCCGGACTCCGGCAGCGCGGCTGTCCCGAGCGGAGGCAGCCCGAGGGGCCGCGCCGGCCGCGCCGCAGACGGCCCCGGTGCTGGCGCGCACGGCGTCCGGCGTCCTTTCCGAGCCTTGCCGGACCGTCGCTGGGGCTTGGGCGAGGCGGGGACGCCACGGGGTCGTCCTTCCGGATCCGCGTCCCCGGCCGGCGCTCGGCGGAGGACCTCGCTCCTGGGGCGGCGGGGGAGGTGCGTGGGACACGTGGGGGTGCCGCAGCCTCGCCTGCCCCTCAGCTTGACTTTGCCTCCCGCGAGTGAGTTCCCCTCTCCCAGCCTGAGGTTGGCGTCTGCGGAGGGCGACGGCGGTTGGGCATGTGCCCCCCTTTGCGTGTGTGTTGGGTGGACCGAGGCTCCAAGTCTTGGGTGGGCTTCACCTCTCTGAGAGTCGGACGGTCCTGAAGCCGTGCGGTTGTTTCTTTCCTGGCCCATGCATCCAGCTCCAGCTCCTCCCCTTTCCACCCTGGCTTTGTGCTTCTGTTTGGTTAATGTTTGCGGGCACTTGTGGTTCTGTTGGTTAATGTTCGCGGGCACTTGGAAGCTCCTCTTTGCGTGCGCTGTTCACCGTGGGAGGTTTTTGTTTGGGGGAGACGCTGGCTGAGAAACGTGGGGAAAGATCGGGAGAGGCAAAGAAAGCAACGTCTTCATCCATTGGATTGCTTAGCCAATGTCAGCGCACCCGGAAGTTTGTGCAGAACACGTGTTGCGGGAAGGTTAAAAGCTGGTCCCCTTTGACCTTTAAAAGTTGGTCGTTGGTCATGTATGTTGAGGTAAATGTGTCCTGTTCTGCAGACAGTAAGAGTTAAAGGTGGTGAGGACTCAGGAAGTCCAGTGAACTGTCAAAGCAGCAGCACCCTAGCCCAGTGAGCTCAGCCCGTCCTTGCGAATGGTTCTTCCAGGCTCGGTGCATTCTGTTTTCCCGGGGCGGTAGGTGATTGTCACAAGCGGTGGCAAGAGAGATAAGTTCATACAGGATTTTAGGATTAAGTGTAGAATTTGCTATTGACGACTTCAGTGGGAACATCAATGTTGCAAAGAAGTGGAATGCGCTATTTTCATCTTTTAAAGTTTTTTTTTCTCTCCTGAAATTTTCCCGACTGGTGAGGTCCTCCCTTTGGCTTCTGGATATTCACATTTAACTTTATCTTGTGCAACTTTCAGAATTTTAAGTGCAATTTTACTTTGGTTACTGGATAAATGTTAAAAAAGAGAGCCTTCATAGTCACTGGCTCTTTGATTTGTGTGAAGCAGTTTTTTTTGTGTGTATGTGTATGTGAAGCAGTTTTAAATGTCGTAAGGTCTTCCCGAGGTTATTTTGTACAAGTGGTCAGTATGAAGACTGGAGAATGGAGATTCTTTCTGGACACTAATTTTTAGGAAGTTTATGGTCACACACAGCATCCTCCAGGCTGGCCTCCATCCAGTTCAGTGGTCCTCCAGCCTTAGCCTCCTTCCCTTCACTGGGATCACAGTTCTGTACCGGCACTGTCCAGTCTTTCCATGCTTTTAGGATAGATCTGGCGCAAAGCTGTGTTTGTGGGTAGGTTTGTTTCTATTGTGTAGGTTGAAGTTTGAGTTGAGGCTTGCCACTGGGGGCAGAAACTCAGGTCTTTACTGTGTTCCAGGAGTGTGTGAAGCTAGTTTCTGAGAGGAATTGCTCTCGCTTAGGATAAATTGTCCAGTTAATAACTAAAATGTTGGTAGATGTTTTTATATGCTGATTGACAGATACACGTTGATATAGCTAGACCTTGTCCAGCTGTTAAAAGCAGGATCACCTTGGATACCAATGAACTTCTTTTATACATGGAAAGGAAAGGATCTTGAAGAGCAAGAACTCTCAAGTAAAAGATGGCTCTAAAACAATTAGATGAGCTTATTTCCTAGGAGACAGACCAAAAATTTATTTTTTGAATGTTTATTACATCCTATGGTAAATGTTTTACATTGTGATGTAGTACATGTGCACGTGCAATAAAATACTTACTCTGTGCATGTGTTTTCGTTCTACACTGAAGTATTTAAGAATGTTGGCCATAGTACCATAAAATGTATTAGCCTGTCCATTGTTATATTATGAACAGAGATTGAAAATACTAGTCTATTCTTACTTTGATTTCCACGAGGACAGGATTATCTGCAGGTGCTCACGTCCTTATGTAAATAGGGTCAAATTTGTGAGTAGCTTACATACTTCCTCCCTTACAGTTTTACTCATCTCTAAATTATTTAATACCTAGTAGATTTTAGGTGTAAGTGGCTGTTTGTATTGCCCAGTGATCAATGGCTCCTCACTACAGTATTCTGTACAGTGTCTCACGCAGCTTTGATGACCTTTAACTCCCTCCTCTTCTGCCTTCATTCAGTTCCTGGGGGGGAGGGTAGAGGCAGAGAGAGGCCACCTTGCCCAGCTTTTCAGTGACAGTATTTTCTATCCTCTGGTGCGCCCATGGATGTGGAGGGTCACCTAATGGGGTCAGATACCCTGGGTATAGACATTCACTCCACATGTTAAGTATTTATTATATTGTTTTTTTCTTCTAAGTCTATGTATAGGATTAAAAGAAAAGTCTCATCATGAAAAGTATTAAGCCGGCTGGGTGTGGGGCTGTAATCCTAGCATTGGAAGTGGAGTTGGGAGGATGGAAATTGACTGTAACTCTGGGCCACATGAGACAGTCCTGTTTAAAGAACTTGCAAGGTCCTGCCTCAAAAAAAAGCCTGGAGAGGTGGCTCAGGGGTTAAGCCTCTGCCTTGCAGGCGGAAGGTCCTGAGTTCGGATCCCAGATCCCACGTATAGACACGCCAGGCGGAAGCGGGCGCGGCCTGCGCTTCTGGTCCTGGTAGGGCGGAGCCTGTGAATCCCGGGGCAGAAGGAGATGGAGGAGTCCATGGTGGTTCACGAATTCGTCCGTGGTTCTACACATACACAGACACACACACAGACATACACACACGCGCACACATGCACACGCACATGCGCACAGTTGAATAAATAATAATTAAAAAATTTTAAAAAAAAGGGAGGGGGGAAGGGCTGGCCACATGGCATGTCTGGTAAGGTGCCTACTCTAAAGTCTGATTATCTGATTCAATCCTGGGGTGCCCACATGGTAGAAGGACAAGGGCCATTGCTTGGTGTATCCTCCCCCTTCAAATAAGTAAATCAGTGTAAAAGAGGAGGGTTATCTGAATTTGAATTGTCAATGAAGGGTTTTTGAAACGAATATATTTTGCACATTCCTTTATGAATGTATATCTAAAGGTTTTATAGTGATGTCGTGCTGATCAGTAGCAGTTATTTATTTATTTTATTTTATTTTTTTTTAAATTTTTTTTATTATTTATTCAATTGTGTGTGTATGCATGTATGTGTATGTGTATGTATGTGTGTGTAGAACCACGGGCGAATTCAGGAACCACCATGGACCGCCTCCACCTCCTCCTTGTTTACTTTGCCCAGGGATTCACAGGCTCCACCCTACCAGGACCAGAAACGCAGGCTGCCCCCGCTTCTACCTGGCGTCTATACGTGGGGTCTAGGATCCGAACTCAGGACCTTCCGTCTGCAAGGCAGAGGCTTAACCCCTGAGCCACCTCTCCAGCCCCAGTAGCAGTTATTTAAAGTGCTGGTGCGGAAAGATTTTTGTGATTAACTTTTCTTTGGGGTGGGGAGGGCACAGAAATGTGTCCTCTTGAGACAGGGATTCATGCAGTGGAGAATGTGGGTTTGGCCTTGAGCGGTCCTGTTCTACCTCCTGCGTTGCCTGCTCCACCAGCCCAGCTCCAACCGCTTTTCTCAAGTCACCCTGTCACAGTGCTCCTCCACCTCGTCTTACAGGGTCTTTCTGTGTAGGAGGCTCACATTTTACAGGTGTGAGCCTCTGACTTGAAATGTTTTTTTCTTTGTTTGTTTTCCTTTGAGAGAGAAGAATAAGAGTGTAAGTGTATGTCCATGCCATTGCTCCAACTGGAGTTGAGGGCAGGCTTTTGGAAGTCATTTCTCTCCTCCCTCCATGTGGGATCTGACTGGGTTGCCAGGCTTTCTTACAGTGTGCACAGGGCACAGCACCACAGCTCTTGTGAAGCCAGAGGACACCGTGCAGTGGTGTCTCTCTCCTCTACTTGGGTTCTGGGGTCACACCCAGGCCCATCAGGCTTGGCATCCAGTGTCTTTGAGCAGCCCTATAGGTAGGTCTCTATCTTGCTGGTACTGATGTTCTAATACTTGATGGTCTGTATCAGCTTGATTCCAAATGGATTATTATATAGATATCTGTTTGGTCTTGTATTTGTTGGTCTCTAAGGGCTCTATGGTTCTGTTGTGTAGAATTCACAGGTACAAAGCAGTGCATGTTCAAGCACAGTGGGGAGATTGAGGCAGGAGGACAGTGTATACCCTGGAATTTGGGGCCAGCCTGGGCAGCACAAACCCTGTGTTTTAGAACAGTAATAAAAATGCAGTTTTGTTTCAAATTAAATAAGTATTTTCCAGTATTTACTTTAAAAAGATGACATTTTATTAACTTGAATCAAGATTAGCCATAGCAAGAAGACACCCCCCTCCACACCCCCCTTCCTACAGGTCATTGGTTCTTGTGAAGTATTTCGTGACTTGGAAGAGTTTTTAGAGCATTGGTTAGAGTTTTAGGTACTTATTTGTACTACATATTCACAAAGCATGGTTAACAACCTGCATTAGAACTTTTTAAGTGTCGATTGGTACATGTCTCCTATTTGTCTCCTCTGTCATCTACTTTTCTTTTTGTTTTGTGTTTTGGAGATGGGGTTTGACTATGCAGCATAGTCTAGCCTGTCTCCAAACTCATTTCTCTTACTTCAGCCATACTACGGCTGGCTCTGTTCTGTTTAATCTCATTCTGGCATTTGCTCCAGTTTCTTTGTACTCATCAGGAGGAGGACCCATGGGCCTTGGGTATTGGGATTATTTAGACTCTATCTGTCTAGGTGAATTTGGGGCTACTTCAAGCTATCTGAACTTTGGATTTGAATTAGAGTACCTGTGTCAGGGATGCTGTGAACAGAAATGGTGGTATGTGCCAGGAGCCTGGTGCTGGGCAGGCTGTGAGGCACAGGCTGTGCCCTGGTGCCATGCATGCTGCTGGGCACGGGCTGTGTCCTGATGCTGTGTATAGTGAGGGTACAGGCTCTATCCCTTCCTTCCCCTTTTCCTGCTCAGGACGTCTTTCTGCTTTGAGCTTCTTTCCTTTCCCTCATAAATTTGGGAGAAGTTAGATTTTGTTCTTTCACCTTTTTTCCTAGTGGTTCTGTTTCCACCTCAGACTCATTCATGTTGCACTCAGAATTGTCTGCAGTGCCGTGGTGCACACGCATGGTTGATCTTCCTGCTGCAGTGCCTCTGTCTCATCTAGTGTTTGCTGCATATTACATGGATATGATCCTGGCTCTTGACGCATTTTCCTTCTTAGGTTCCATAGTGCTTTGTAGACATCCTCTCACTTGGTTTTAGAGGACCATGGAGTCATAAAGTCTGTTGCTCTGAATGATGTACTTTTCTGTCCATTGATTTTTATTTACTGTTTGTTTGTTTATTCAGTTATTTATTTATTGGTGGGGGCTGTCTGGGTTCAGATTCTTTATCTTTTCTAGGCACATAAATACTGAACTAATGAGTCTGGGGGAACATATTGGATTGTTTATGCTTGAAAGATGATAATTTTGGGGGCTAGAGAGGTGGCTCAGGGGTTAAGCCTCTGCCTTGCAGGCGGAAGGCCTCGAGTTCGGATCCCAGATCCCACGTATAGACGCCAGGCGGAAGCGGGGGCGGCCTGCGCTTCTGGTCCTGGTAGGGCGGAGCCTGTGAATCCCAGGGCAGAAGGAGGTGGAGGTGGCCATGGTGGTTCCCGAATTCGTCTGTGGTTCTACACAGACACAGACACGCGCTGCGCACATACACACAGTTGAATAAATAATAATAATAAAAAAAGATGATAATTTTTGCTTTATGCTCTTCATATAAACACTGGGTATTTTGTTCTAAAGATGGTGGAACCAGGGCAGGATTTACTGCTTGCTGCTTTGAGTGAGAGTGGAATCAGTCCCAACGACCTCTTTGATAGCGATGGTGGAGATGCCGGGCTTGGGACACCAACAGCTGCCCCAGTTCAACAGGTAAGAAAGAAGTTTTCAAATTATCTGTGAAGTGGAATTCCTTAATTCATAGTTTTCATTTTACCTATTTTTATTATAGTTTTTTTTTTTTTTTTTTTTTTTTTTGTGGTATTGGGTTGAACCATGAGCCACTGAACTGTTCTGAGTTTGTTTCATTTAACAAGATCAATGCAGAAGTGGGGAGGCGTTCAGCTGCAGAGCACTTGCATGCACGAGGCTCTGAGTTCAGTTCTCAGTGCTGGATTTAAGTCGCGGATAATGCGACCCTTGCTGCTGTGGTAGAGCTCACTGCTGCTCTGCTTGTGATCTTTCTCCTCAGCCGCTCAGCGCCTTAGAGCTGGGTTTGGAGACAGAAACATCAGTTCCTGTTAAACAAGAGCCGGAGACGGTGCCAGCTTCTGCCCTGTTAAACATGAGGGTAAGCGCCGTTTCGATCGGCCGTTCCTTCTAAAGTTGTTTCGTACAGCGGCATAAAATGGTTTTTAACACGAAGTAGTTTAGTCCTCCTAGTTCTGTCCCTTTCCCACTCTCACTCTGCCCCCATTTTTTCCTTCTTCCCGCCTACCTTTTCTTTCCTATTCTCTGAGTATCTGGCCAGGACCAGCTTTGGTCTCTCTGTGTGTCCGAGGATGACTTTGAACTTCTGATCCTCCCAAGTGCACCCCACCCCTCCCAGTGCCTGCAGTGTGAGGTGTTGAGTCCAGGGGTCTCTCGCATGCTAGACAAGCGCTGTCCTGTTGAGCTACATCCCAACCCTCCAGCCCTGGTACTTGCTCACTGTTCTCTTACTGTCCCCTACTTGGTAAAACATTTCTTTTACTCTGGAAATGTACATTCATCAAGAAAGTAGTTACAGGGGCTGGAGAGGTGGCTCAGGAGTTAATACTCTGTCTTACAAGTGGAAAGTCCTGAGTTCCAAATCCAGGTCCTATGTAAAGAAAATGCCAGGAGGCCTGCACTTCCGGCCCTGGTGGGTGGAGCCTAGGAAATCCCAGGGTGAAGCAAAAAGGAGGTAGAAACAATCCAGGATGATTCCCAGAGTCACCTTTGATCCACAGGGACATATAGTGCCCTCTGATATACACACACACACTAAATAAACAAAAACAAGTATTTTTTAAAAGAGTAGTTAGGACAAATTTAAAATATATTTAGAGAGAAATAACGCATATACATAGGTAGGTGCACATGTGCTGGCCCCAAAATAGAAACAATTTTGAGTTTGTTACAAATCATAAATGAAATAAAAATAGAATTGGGCCAGCTCACTAGCTTGGTGGTCTGAGCTCAGTCTTTATATTCCCACAGCCGCATTTTACCTATGGGGCCAACTCCAGCCTGACATCAGATTTCCAGGGGTTGGTTGGTGTCTTGTTTGTTTTTAATCTTGAGACTTGGGGAGCAGTACCAGCCAGGCTGGCCTTGAACTTGTAATAAACTGATCACAACCTTGGACTCCTGATCCTCCTGCCTGCTGGGATTACAGGTGTGAGCCACCACCTGTTGTTGGTACTGCTTCTCCCCTCCCCTCTTTCTCCTTCTATTCCTTCTCTTCCTCTTCGGCATTTTTTCCCATACCACATCCTAAGAAAACATAAAGTGGTCTGTGGCTTCGTGTTACATTCACCAGCACCCGTTTTCACCAGTCTTCAAAGTTACTCTGTCCTTTTGAGCGCTGGAGTGGAACCTATGTGATAGAAGACGCTCTTGCACAGGAAGGGTGATGTTAGTTAGCAAGCTGCCCTAGAAGGGGCTCCCCCTCCAGTGGCTAAGTGGTTTGCCCTAGAATAACCTACCTGCCTAGATGGGTACTGTGGCTAGTGCCATACTAATTTTTAGGGTTTCTGGAAATCACAACTTGTTTTGGAATACAGTATCTATATGTACATTCTGTTCTTGGCGGTTATATAAAATGTTACGTGACTACTACAGTCTTTTGTGTGCTTGCTTCTTTATCTGTTTATCTGTTTATTTATTTATTTTGTGTGTGGGTGGATGAGGTTGTATTCAAAGGGCACTGTGTGTGCCTTCGGAGGCCCAAAGGTGAATTCACGAATCATCCTGGATTTTTCTACCTTGTTATCGCTTTAATCTGGGCTCTCCCAGACTTGCTCTCCAGGGCAGGATGTGCAGGTCATTGCCATTTTCCACCTGGCATTTTTATGTGAGATCTGGGGATTCCAATTCAGATTCTTTTGCTTGCAAGGCAAAGGCCTTAATCCCTGAGTGGTCTCTCCAGCTCCTGTGTATGTGTTTAAGATGATTTCTTTTTGTGGTTGTTCATCTGTGACAATAGAAGAAATGATTTATTGTACATATTACACTTGGCAACAAAGGAGAACAGAATTACTCTGAAATGCCTAAGGTGTGGGGCAAAGCCAATAAGGATTGTTTTGATGGTGGGCAAAGCAGGTCTATCAAAGCAGCTTGTTCAGACACTTTACCAACAACTTGCACCAGTGTTTGTGTGTCTGGTACCACTCACTGGCTTCTGTGGCCTCTGGAGGGCACAGGATGGTCGACTGGACCACGTGCCTCATTGTTGGTCTCTTGCCCTCAGTCTGCATGTGTTCTGCTTGCTATCGGTTCTGGAGTCAAAAGTGATCTTCCTTTTCAATTTATTATAAAATAAGCACAGTGTGAAGGTCAGAGGACAGCTTGTGAGCCTTCTGTCCTTCCACCATGTCTGTTCTGTGCCATCTCATCATGGGCTTATAATCTTGTCTTTTAACTTGATAATTTATACGTAATTACTTTAAATAGGAAAAAAAAGTACCAATGGTTAGACAAAAATAGAATCAATTCTAGATTTTTAGATAAGACTACAATGTTTATTGATGCAGAGTGTATCTTTTCTTTTCCAGCAACAGCCTCCCTCCACTACAACATTTGTACTGAATCAAATAAATCAGCTTCCAACCCTGGGGTCTACAATTGTAATGACTAAAACACCACCAGCAACAACCAACAGACAAACTATCACCTTAACAAAGTTCATCCAGACTACTGCAAACACACGCCCATCAGTTTCAGCTCCAGTGGTACGGAATGCTATGACCTCCGCTCCATCCAAAGACCAGGTTCAACTGAAGGATCTCCTTAAAAGTAACAGTCTGAACGAGCTCATGAAACTGAAGCCACCTGCTAACATTGCCCAACCTGTTGCTACCGCCGCTAGTAAGTCTGTTTTCAGCCGCACAGCTTGCTGCCTCAGAAGCCATGTCAGAGCCCTGCTCCGTGTGCCTACAGTGCTTGCAGAGCTAAGGAAAGCAACAATTCGGAGGCCTGGATGAGCATTAAGCTTTGAAATGAGCTGCGTGGAATTATGGGGTGGCTATGTTAATGCTATAAGATGCCATTTGTTTATTTTATGTGTGTGTGGGGGGGGGCTGCATGTATGTTTGTTCACATGTCTGGGTGCATGCCTGAGTGCGTGCACATGTATTTCTGCATATGTGCAGGTAGACCTCAGGTTGATATTAGGTGTTTTCTTCAATGATTCTCTACTTTTATTATTAAGGCAGAGTCTCTCAGTTGAACCTAGAGCTTGCTGGTTGGCTGGGCTACCTGATCAGCTTGCTGTATTTCTCATTTGTCACCAGTGCTGTATTACAGATGGCCAACATGCTGACCCAGAGCCATCTCTCTTGCCCTTTTTAGACTGATGTGTTATGAACATTTTTCTTAGTTGTTTAAGTCACTTGAGAAATTCATTCAAAGGTAGAATCTCATTCTGGAGATTTTCAGGGTTCTGCATTTCTAATAAACTAGAAGTGCGCCTGTTTCATTGGTCTTTGGATCATCTGTAGATAGCGGGCTTTAAACCATGTTTAATTAAGCTTGACTCTGCCTTTCGTGATTTGGGAGATTATGGCTGTGACTGGCTTCATTGCTTGTCTGTTACAGGAATCCACTTTGAAAATATGTCATTGATTCATTGCATTTTCTTTGAAGAGGAAGTGTCCATAATTTTTAAACTTTTTTTTTTTTTTTTTGATGTAAAGTTTCTGCACCATAGCGTTTCCTCTTCTGAGTGAACATGCACTTAGTATATTCAGGGCTGTGCTACTGTCACACTTGATTAAATTTACTGATTTGATCACAACTTTATAGAAGTTAAGGTATCAATGAAATAATATATAAAGAATGTAGATTTCTTTTTCTGGGATGTCTTGTTTATTGAGTAAATAATGGGTGTCTATAATGTGCTGGCACCTTTCTGGGATTTTGTGGCTGTGGCTAGAGGGGAAGTGTTGAAATTGAATCCATGAGGAGCTTTTGTTCAACTGGATTACTGGATTTAAATGACTAAGTCATTTCTTGTGAAGTTCTAGTGTTGTAGAGAGAAGCAAAAGATGAAGTGTGGGGTAGGAGCAAGGTGTGTGTGTGTGTGTGTGTGTGTGTGTGTGTGTGTGTGTGTGTGTGTGTGTCCTGTGATCTAGAGGACCCCCTCTGGTGCCAACCACTTCTTGACACATATCCACTTTCCTGGAGCTCACCTGACAGGTGGAGCCAGCCAGCCTGGCAGCCCAGGATTCCTGTGTGCCCGTTTCCGTGCTGGGAACATATGCCTGCTACCACCTTGCCTGGCTGTTTCCATTGGTTCTGGGATTGAAAAGTTCGAGACAAGCACCTTATTGAGCCATCTCCTCGGTGCCGGAAGAGAGCCCAATTTTTCCTTTTTCCCCAAGAGAAGCTCCCAGTGTGATGAGTAGGATTAATCTACATCCTTCCCCCAACTTCAGTTATCTCAAACTTCATTTTAGTTATGAGAGAGAGGGAGAACATTAGAGTTGTGCATGCACTTGCATGCATGTCATGGCACGTGGGTAGGTTAGAGCACAG
The DNA here is from genome assembly GCA_023101885.1 of Typhlomys cinereus. Classification (NCBI taxonomy): domain Eukaryota; kingdom Metazoa; phylum Chordata; class Mammalia; order Rodentia; family Platacanthomyidae; genus Typhlomys; species Typhlomys cinereus. Next base: position 624,883 of record JALPQD010000373.1, on the reverse strand, counting down.
CTTTCAGAAGTCTGTGTTCTTGCTCCACGTAGCTTCTGCACAGCTGCCAGGTGTGAGCCACCAGGCATGTGAGCTGCCAGGCGTGAGCCAGCCCATTGTCCACTAGGCTGCATCACCTCCCCTCCTCCACCATTTTAAATGTTACTCATTTGGGAGAGATGGTTGGAGGATGAATTTTTTTAAAACTTATGTTGTGTGAGACACTGAAGCACTTGTGGGTACAAGTCAGAAGGCAACTTTGGGAATTAGTTCGTGGATCTCTCCTGTTGCTGCCATATTGTACTCGCTGGCCTGGGAACTTATAGCCAGTTCTTTTTGCTTCATTTCCCATTTTATCACAGTGCTAGGAATGCAGCTGTGGACCTGTCACCATGCTTTTACATGGGCTCAGGGGTGTGGGTTGTGACTCAGGTTATCAGGCTTGATATCCCTGGCACAGTATAGACTACTTCTTTGGAGACCGTGTTACTGTATAGCCCAGTTGGGCTGGACTTCTTAGTCCTTCTGCCTCGCCTCCTGATTGCTGGGCTCACAACCACCCGCTGCCAGGCTTGGCCTGGTGTGTTTGTGGAGTAAACAGTGGCCTGTGAGAGGCTGTCGTTGTGCCTCTGTTGAGAGAGATCCTGGAGCCCCTGGTTGTGGCTTTGCTGTGGACACTCGGCAGAGGAGAATTCATGTCTCATCCTTCATGCTAATCACGTTCATTTCATAGTTCAAAGTTTTATTTACTTTGAGAGAGTGAGAGGCACATGCTTATGCTGTGGAACGCGTGGCTTGAAAGTGGGGAGACAAAAACACACATGTATCATATGGGTTTCTGGGGGTTGAATTCAGATTACCAGGTTCGCAAGCAGTGCCTGACCCCACTGACTGTCTCACCAGCCCAGGAACAGCTTTCAGAAATTGGTTCTTTGTACTGAGTGGACCCTTTGTGGATTGGACCCAGGGTATCAGGTTTCCATGCAGGCATCTTAGACAGGGTCTTGCGTGACCCACCCTGACTGCGAACTCATTGTGTGGCTGGGGATGATCTTGAACGTCTCATCTTCTTGTTCCTTATTTTTTGCTATTGGTTTTGGTCAGCTTAAGGGTTTTTTTGGTTTGTTTGTTTTTTAAATATGTGTGTGTGTGTGTATGCATCAGAGGGCATTCTGTGTCCCTGTGGAGGATCCTGTGACTTCAGGAATCATCCTGGATCGCTTCTATCTCCTTTTTGCTTTGATCTGGGATTTCTCAGGCTCTGCCTACCAGGGCCGGAAGTGCAGGCTGCCACCATTTCCACCTGGCTTTTTACATGGGACCTGGGATCTGAACTCAGGACCTTCTGCTTGCAAGGCAGTCTTAACCCCTGAGCTCTCTCTCCAGCCCAGGTTTTTTTTTTTTTTTAAGACAGCAAGAGAGGAAGTGTGTCATGGCCTGCTAGGGGTCAGAGGGTAGCTTAGAAACATGTGGGTTCCTGGAATTGAAGTGAGGTTGCCAGGTTTGTGCTCAGGCACCTTTCCCCACTGAGCCATCATTCCCACCCAGTATTGTTGGGGACCCGAGCATAGGATGAAGATGACGCGCCAGCCTCCATAAGGCTCCTAACGGGTAATGGTAATGCCTGTGTGACACCGTCTGCCTCTTGAAAGAGCTGATGTAAAATGACGGGGCAGGTTCTCCTGTAGAGAGCTGCCTCACCTTCCAGTTACAGGAAGGAGGTTTTGTACATAGTATGTATAGAGCAATACACATTGTGGTAGGCAGATCGCTTAGAACTTGCATCTTGTTCGTATAAAGCAGAGGACTTAGAGTCTAAGGAATGAACAAGAAAGTATTCACAGAAGGATGTAGAATTATCTCTGTGGCCAGTAGTAAGTAAAATCAGACATTTCAGGTCTTTACCTTGTACCCATTGGACTGCTGTGTTTACTCAGGGTCCTCACTGCTCTCACGGTGACCTGGGGCTCTCTCCTTTCCTCATGGAGACTCCAGGCATCTCAGCCCTCCACTTCTGCCAGGTAGGCCACCAGGGATTGAACTCAAGTCACCAAGTTTGTGAACAGGTACCTGACCTGTTGAGGCATCTCACCGCCCAGTAATTTTAGTTTTGTTATTTCATTAAAAAAATTTTTTTATGTGTATGTGTCTGTCTCTGTGTGTATCAGAGGTTACTGTGTGTACCTGTGGAGGCCCAAGGGTGACTTCGGGAATCACTCTGGATTGGGCTCTCTCTTGTTTTGCTTTGGGGTTTCCAAGGTGCAGGCCGCCACCACTTCTCGTAGTGTGAGAACCAGGGTTCGAACTCAGGACTTTCAGATTTCAAAGCAGAGGCTTAACTCCTAAGCCATCTCTCCAGCCCTAACTTTAGCTTAAAAAAAAAATAGACAACAAAAAAATGATTGGACTAGAAGATGGCTTAGTGGTCAAAGCCTTTGCCTTTCAAGCAAAAAGACCTGAATTTGGAGCCCAGATCACACATAAAAAATGCCAGGCAGATGTGGTGGTGGCTATAATTCAGGTGCTGGAGGAGGAAGCTGGGAAACCCCAGAGCAAAGCAACAGGTAGAAGAGCAACCCAGGACGATGATGATGATGTCCTTGGGCCTCCACAGCATACTCACTCAAGGGCCCTTTTTGTACCCAGGCATACATACGCGTACCATGGTGCTCGGGTGAAGGTCGGAGGACAGCTTTTAGAAATTAATTCCCTCCTGCCCTATGGACTTCCAGGAGTTGAACTCAGGTCACCAGAATTACCTGCAGAACCATCATTTTACCTCCCTAATTTTAGGTTTGGAACGAGACCATGTGATTTTTTTTTTTTTTTTTTTTTTTTTTTGATTTGCACATTTCCATTTCAGTTACTTAGATTTCAGCGTTTTTTGTTCCTCAAAGATACAACTTTGAATGTTCTTATGTTATGCTTAACTTAGCTGCAGGCAGATTGACGTCCTTTGGTTTATGAAATGAATAAAGTTTACTGAATTTTTTCTCTTACGTGTGTCTGCGGAATACATATGTGTGTTCGCATGTGGGTAACACTGAGTATTGATATTACAAATCACCCTTGATTACTTTCACCTTACTGTTGTGAATCTGGAGATTCCCAAGCTCTACTTTCAGGGGCTGGAATTACAGGTGGGCTGCCATATCCACTTGGCATTTTTATGCCAAATCTGGGGAGGTCTCAAATCTGGTCGTTTTGCATGGGAGGCAAAGGCTTTAACTACTGAGTCATCTCTCCATCCTAACTTCACTGGATTTTTAAATGATAGGAAAAGAATTGAGATCTTGTTATAAAACAGAAGTCACTTTCTCTCCTCCAGCTGACGTGAGCAATGGCGCAGTGAAGAAAGAGTCTAATAAAGAAGTAGCAAGAATATGGATAAATGACATGAAAATGAGGAGTTTCTCCCCTACCATGGTGAGTACAAATAGCCATATTGTTATTTGCTTGGTTAAAGTGCTTTAGAACAATACTCAAGAAGGTTCTTGAGTAGATGGACTACGTTACAAAAGCTTGATGATAAATGAGCCCCGCTGAATCAGCTCAAACATTAAATTGGGGCTGCTACTCAGATTAACAGGAAGTGGTATTAAAGATGGTACAGATGTATATTTTATTGTTGGTTTAACCTATTCAAGAAAAAGGACAGTGTGTGGAGGATAACCCAAAAAACTTTGACAGTTATGTACATTTCAGAATTGAGCCTGAACATGTAGTTAGCTATCAGGCATCAAATCATGTAATTAGCTAGGTATGAGTAATTTTGAGTTATTTTCCTTAAACTTTGAAAACTTGAAACCTGAGGTCAGTTGGCTATAGGTTAGTTTATAAATAACATCTGGACCACACTGTGGGGGGAGTTCGTGTAAGGAATGTGCTGATGAGTCCTCTTAGTAAACATTCTATGTGCAAAGACATCCAGGGCACAGTGCAGTGCAGAAGGTAGGATCTTCTGACTGGCTTTGCAGACTGAGGGATTCTGGGAAGGAGCCAAAGTGGTAATAGGTGCTGAACGCTAGTGGCTGTGCTTAGGTGACAGCAAGACAGGGAACTTCACTTCAAGGAAGAAAAGACAGGATGTTTGGTTCCAAGGAGGATCCTTACCTGAGTTTATGGACAAGAGCTAGTGGAGAGGTTCAAGTAGATAGTCAGGAAGACAGGCAAGAGGTAAGACAATTTGAGGAGGAGATTTGAAAGGGTCAAAGAAAAGAAAATGTTCCAACCATGCTAGCGGGTCTGCATTGAGCATTCTCTAGTGTTTGTCTGATCATGTGCACATGGGCCTTTACCTTCTGTCCCCACACTTGTTGTTCTTCTAGTCCTGAACTGGAGTTAATAATGGGAGATACCCAAACATCTGGAGGCAGTGTTGAGGGACAGAGCTGCTGTAGCTGGCAGGGGCTGAAGGGCTTGAAGCCATTGTTTGTGCTTCAGAGAAGCAGGGAAGGGTGCTCTTCAGGCCTTGTGTTCACAAAGTAGACAGCATCCCACAGAGGTGGGCAGCTGTTGGTATTTGGGATTGATTATACTTTTGTGTTACAGAAGGTTCCTGCTGTTAAAGAGGAGGATGAGCCAGAGGAAGAAGATGAAGAAGAAATGGGTCATGCAGAAACTTATGCCGAGTACATGCCAATAAAGTGTATGTGTTTGGGCTTTGTCAAAATAAGAGTTCCAGGTTCCTCTGAACCTAATTTCCTATACCTTTACCTCTTAAGACCAAAAAGTGTTGAGTGCCTTAGGGTTTGACAAGTATGAGCATTGTAGTATATTTTGTTTTTTGTTTAGTCTGTGTAGAAATGTGTTATCTCAAGTTAACACCCCTCAGCCTCACACATGCTAAAATTATAGGCATGTACCACCATACCAGTTGTAATGTGACTTAAGTTGGATTGTATTTTAAAGATAACTACATGGAAATTTTACTTTTACTTTGCTTCCTTCCTCCAAATTTTTTTTAGAATTTTGTTTTAGGTGAAAGTCTTTAAAATCAAGGCCAAAAAAGCTTGGTAGTTTTTCTTGCTTTTTGTTTCGTTTTAGTTTATTTTGCTCTTATGAATCGTGACTAAAATCCAAGCAAATTATACCAATATAAATGAATATTTTATACAGCTTATACAAATTCACAGATACTAGAATCTTTTTTTTTCTCCCTATATAGCTGAAGCTGGCCTTGAATTCCTGATTTCTCCAGTCTCTATCTCCTAAGTACTGAGCTAGTACAAGCAAACACTTTATCCATTACCTGTATTCCCAGCCTTTAAAAAAAAAACTTTTTATTCATTCATTTAGAGAGAGAGAGAGAGTGTGTGTGTGTGTGTGTGTGTGTGTGTGTGTGTCCCTGTGGAGGCCCAAGGGTGACTTTAGCAGTCATCTTGGATTGCTTCCACTGCCTTCTTGCTTTGCTCTGGGGTTTCCCAGGCTCTGCCCAACAGGGCTGGAAGTATAGGCCGCTGCTGTTTATACCTGGCGATTTTACAATGGGACCTGGGATCCGAACTAGGACCTTCTGCTTGGTGAGGCAGTCTTAACTCCTGAGCTATCTCTCCAGCCCCCAGCCTCTTTTTTTGAAATAGGTCTGACTTGGTAGCCCAGGCTGGACTCCTCTCGTGGCGTTCCTATCTTAGCTTCTCACATACTGGGGTTATAGCTGGCTGTCATCACCCCTGCTTCATCGGTTTTCATTAATATCATTTCTTGCCTTGTATCAAGACATTTCTTGTAACAAGCGTGATTCATCATATAGTGACTAAGTATATGAAATTAAAAGTTACTGATTTTTCTTTTTCACAATATGAGAAGTAATAAGATGAGATGGGGTGTATGCTTACTGTATTACTCAAGTCTGCCTTCCACCACTGCCTCCATAGTAGCTGGAGGTGCAGGTGTGTCCCACAAAGCCAGCTAAGTTCATGCTTTCAAAGCTATAGATAATGGAGGAATTTTTATCAGTTTTAAGTAATACTTGACCATCGGTTACTTTTTATAGAAGGTTGAAGTGAATGTGTTATTTTCTGTGTCATTGTTTTGTAATAAGATTGGAAATGTGACTAGATCAATTTAAATGATGTATTTTTAAACTTGCAGTAAAAATTGGACTGCGGCATCCCGATGCTGTTGTGGAAACCAGCTCTTTGTCCAGTGTTACTCCTCCAGATGTTTGGTACAAAACCTCCATCTCTGAAGAAACCATTGACAACGGCTGGCTGTCAGCGTTACAGCTTGAGGCAATTACATATGCAGCCCAGGTAACTCGTCGTTACACATGATACTGGCCGTCTTCATCCATGTAACACAGTTGTTTCAACACAAAGGTCAATTTTATTTGCATGATAAGCTCATACATGAGATCCCTTATTCCCCAATTTTTAGTATGTGCTGCTGGAGCCAGCTTAGGATTTTAATTTGTAACATTATAAGCCAAGTAAAGAGATGTGGCAAAGTTCTGGAGAATGAATTCCAATGAATGATAAGTTTGTGATCTTTATAAAGTTTTCTGGGGCTGTCTGTTAACATGAAGAATGAATGTGTCTTTTACTCACCATTGTTATTGCTTGAGTCTGTACTTGTAGCCTCTCCCTGCAAAAGGTGTGTGTGTCCACACGATGCTGGTAGATGTGTGTGTCCACATGATGCTGGTAGATGTGTGTCTATAAGATGCTGGTAGATGATATCCACAGGAGTCTGTAGCTGGTTGTTGCTGTGCCCTGCGGTGCTGTGGCCAGGTGAGCTATGGCATCACTCTTGTGCTTAAGATTCGGTCCCAACCAGCTCCCTTGGGTCGCATGCGCAGGTGTTCACGTGACAGTGAGGACGTGTCACTGATTTGTTGGTTTCATTTCTTGGTGAATGGCTGGTGAAGGAAAGAACATGTCGGAACTGTAGAAAGTGCCTAGACTCAAGGCCACACCCTGTGCCATTCCAAAAAGTCCTGGTATAATTTATGCTTTACTAAAGAAAATCATTCAGGGACTGCCAGTGAGGTAATTTAGTGTTGATGCTCATGGCGGGTGGAAGAACTGGCTTCCAAAGTTGTCCTATGGCCCCTGTGTGCACGGGCTGCACGCACATGCTTTCCTCCCAAGTAAGTGCACAGAATATAGAAGAGTCATCAGGGATTAGTGCACACATTTTTCTTTTTCAGCAACATGAAACTTTCCTTCCTAATGGAGACCGAGCTGGCTTCTTAATAGGTGATGGCGCTGGCGTGGGAAAAGGCAGGACGATAGCAGGGATCATCTATGAAAACTACTTATTGAGCCGGAAAAGAGCCCTGTGGTAAGTGCCAGCGACCAGCCCAGGGAGCCTGTGTTGTACCTACTTGGTGTGGGAGGGGAATTCAAGGGAAGGGTTTCTTGGGTAAATGTCAAGCCTGGCTTCATTCTTTAATCAGTGAAGAATGATATTATTTGAAGTTAATATGGTTTTCTTTTTTGTGGCAGGTTTAGTGTCTCAAATGACTTAAAATATGATGCTGAAAGAGATTTGAGAGACATTGGAGCAAAAAACATTTCAGTCCACTCATTAAATAAGGTATGAAACTTTGCTGTTCAGTTGACTGCTGAGTTAAGTTTTTATTTTGGGGCCGATAAGGATTAAATGAACAGAACATATTTGCCAGGCAGTGAGTGTGTTAATAGCAGACAGTAGGTATTGACCCTGTTTTCTTGACTTCTGGTGTCTTGTTTTGTTGTGTGAACATTTTGTTTTGTGCATGTATCAGGGCACACTGTGCGTGCCAATGGAGGCCCAAGGGTGACTTTGGGACTCATCCTGCATTGTTTCTGACTCTTTTTTGTGTCACTCTGGGATTTCCCAAACTCTACCTTCCAGAGCCAGATGTGCTGCAGGGCACCACCATTTCAGCGTGACGTCTTTTATGTAGGACTTGGGATCCAAACAACTCAGGACATTTTGCTTGCAAGGCAGAGCCTTAACCCCTGAGCCCTCTCTCAGTCCTACCGCCATCCCCCATATTATTTTTAATCTTAGTTTCTGGAGTTTTCCATGGCTGTTAGTAGTGCCCTGTGAAGAGGCATTGTGCTCATCGCCACAGTTACCTCGGCTTGTACAGCATGCAGAGTCCTCCCAGCTCAAACGCTGGTTTCAGTATGTGCTGAACAACGTCACATGGGCACAGAAGGAGTTGTGTCAAGTGGAAGAAAACATTAAATTTTAATGTTCCCTTGGGAAATCTCCTCTGAGGCTGGGTCTCACTTCGTATATGGCCCAACCTGCTTCACCTCCACAGCCCCCTCCTGCCAAGATTTCTAGTGCTGGGACTAAAACTTGAGGCACCACCCCCACCCAACTCATCTCTTACTGCCATCATGGTGGCTGTGAAGGCAAAATGAACAGACATGGTTCATGGTAGCACTCCTGTCACCTCTGAACATCTAAATCTCTTCATGAGAGCTCATCACTGGACATACTGAGTTCAGTGGATCTGTAAGATCATACTGTGAAGGACCACAGCTCACAGCTGGAAATGGTCAGTGTGCTGATCAAGTGATTCGCCAAGTCTGATAACCCCAATTCAGTTTCCAAAGGTGAGAATCAGCCCCCATAAGCTGTCTTCTGACATCCACAAGTGTGTCACGGCATATGTGCCTGCTCAGAAATGTAAAAAATAAGTTGCTTCATGCAATCATGCTGGGGAGAGTGCTGGAATGGGACCCAGGACCCAGGCGCATGCACGACACTCAGCTAGACCCCAGCCCTTCATGGGGTTCTTGCCCCTCCATTCCTTGGGTTTGGTCACTGTGGCTTTCACATAGTGATCACACAGTTAATAATGTAGAGCGAGCATAACCTTTATAAGGGATTATTTTGCTGCTGTTTTCATGGTTCATCATTAGGATTTACAGACTAGCTCCTTGTGTTCCCTTACCCTCGTGGCACTCCATATCTGGAGTCCGTGAGTTCTTTTCCAGCTCCTTGCCCCTCGTGGATTCCATGCCTGAGCCCATAAGTTTCTTCAGGGCACCTGCCCCTCACAAATTCACATCCGTGAATTCTGTACTTTCTCTCCTCTAATAAACTCTGCCTTAATCTCTTTAAAGAAAAAAAAAAAGGGGGCTGGAGAGGTGGCTCAGGGTTTAAGCCTCTGCCTTGCAGGCAGAAGGTCCTGAATTCGGATCCTAGACCCCATATATAGACACTGGGGGGAAGCGGCGGCGGTGGCCTGCATTTCTGGCCCTGGTAGGGCGCAGCCTGTGAATCCCGGGGCAGAGTAAATAAGGAGGAGGTGGAAGCAGTCCATGGTGGTTCCCGAATTCGTCCGTGGTTCTACACATACACACATACATACACATACGCACACACGCACAATTGAATTAAAAAAAAAAAAAAAACCTGGGTCTTTGCCATAAAGGTGTGTTTGTATCTGTCTACATGTAAAGCTGCTCTCATATCACATTGACTCCAAGCCTGTAGGAGCCTCTGATGTCACATTCCATAAGTTATGGTAGATGTTTCTACAGGGAAGATCTGATTAAAATTCTTTCTTTTTTTAGTTTAAATATGGAAAAATTTCCTCAAAGCACAATGGCAGTGTGAAGAAAGGCGTTATTTTTGCTACCTATTCTTCTCTCATTGGCGAAAGCCAGTCTGGCGGCAAATACAAGACCAGGTTGAAACAGCTTCTGCACTGGTGCGGTGATGACTTCGATGGAGTGGTATCCTTTCACCTTTCACGATATGCGCTGGTGGTGATGGGCAGTTAATGCACAGACAGACTTTTGCGAGGCACAGTCTTTTTTTGTTTTGTTTATTTATTCAATTGTGCCTGAGTGTGTGTGTGTGTGTGTGTGTGTGTGTAGAACCACCATGAACTTGCCTCCATCTCCTCCTTGTTTACTCTGCCCCAGGATTCACAGGCTCCGCCCTACCAGGACCAGAAACGCAGGCCGCCCCCACTTCCGGCTGGCGTCTAAACGTGGGGTTTAGGATCAGAATTCAGGACCTTCCGCCTGCAAGGCAGAGGCTTAACCCCTGAGCCACCTCTCAGCCCCTGACAGACTTTCGGACAAAACGAATCCTGAGGTTAAACAAAATGTCATGATGAGCGTATAAATGATGAGAGGCCTTGGGCCTAGGAAGCTGATTCTGTTTTGAGTCTGTCAGATGGAGGTTCAGGGATGGGAAAGTTGGTAGGCGTGAGCAGGAGTCACATGCTCGTTCACACACTAGTTCACTGGGCTGCTGGGGACAGCATTGATCTCTTTGCTCACAGCCTCTCGGACGTCTACTGTGGGTTACTTTCGCTTCCAAGGTAAACTGTCCTGCCACAGCAGATTCTTTGCTCCCTTCTAATTAAGAATGAAATATCAAAGTGGTTGAGTAAATACATACCTGAGTGGGTACCTCAGAGGACGCCCAAAAAGAGCTTCCTCCTCCCCTGCAGCCTGAAGAAAGCCCGGGGCCTTGGTTGTCAGGTCCCATAGTACTGACTGCGTTACGTTCCTCAGCGTGTTCCTTACAGATAGTGTTTGACGAATGCCATAAAGCAAAGAATTTGTGTCCTGTTGGTTCTTCAAAGCCAACCAAGACAGGCTTGGCGGTTTTAGAGCTTCAGAATAAATTGCCAAAAGCCAGAGTCGTTTATGCCAGTGCTACCGGTAAGTATGTATCTAGTTAAAAAGTTAGGTGCACTTGGCTTTTGCAGCTGTAATATTTTTGGGGTTTTCCAGGTGCTTCTGAACCACGCAACATGGCTTATATGAACCGTCTTGGAATATGGGGCGAGGGAACTCCATTTAGAGAATTCAGTGATTTTATTCAAGCCGTGGAACGCAGGTAATGCAGCTGATGGTGCACCCTTCTCAGTGGCACTCCAAGAGCACACCAGTGAAGGCTTGCTGTGTTGATGGTTACTCTTCGTTTCAATTTTATTTAGAGGCGTTGGTGCCATGGAGATAGTTGCTATGGATATGAAGCTGAGAGGAATGTATATTGCACGACAGCTGAGCTTTACAGGAGTGACCTTCAAGATCGAGGAGGTTCTTCTGTCCCAGAATTATGTCAGCATGTACAACAAGGCCGTCAAGCTGGTGAGCTGTGCTCAGCTGTTGTGTTTTCAGTGTGTCTGATGATCTTTGTTAGCGCCATGCATCGTAATGCTTGTCAACACACAGATAGTCACCACAGGATAGTTATTTAATCAGTGTCCTTTATGTTCCAAGTTTTCATTTCTTTGGAGCATTTCATATAAAATGAACATTTATTTCAGCCAGATTTCTCCCAGTTAGAGTATAACTGTTTCCTGCCTTGATGTATTAAATAGTATTAATTTTGAGACTGACACATGAGCCTTAAGCCATCTACAAATTCCTAAATGACTAGGGGTTATTGTAACTGAATAGGTTAGTTAATTAACTTCATTCAAAAATGTGTTGGTTGTTTTCAGTGGGTCATTGCCAGAGAGCGGTTTCAGCAAGCTGCAGATCTGATCGATGCCGAGCAGCGAATGAAGAAGTCCATGTGGGGCCAGTTCTGGTCTGCTCACCAGAGGTTTTTCAAATACTTGTGCATAGCATCCAAAGTTAAAAGGGTGGTGCAACTGGCTCGGGAAGAAATCAAGAATGGAAAAGTAAGTTGGAGAGCATGTTTCGGTCCTTTTTTTGGTCAATGTGTGTGGGTGTGGGAATGAGGTTTTCTACTTGTTTGTTTCTTCTTAGTGTATCGTAGATGTACTGCTGCTGTTAAGAGCCTATTGTGTGTGTTGTTTTGTTTCGAGACAGTCTGGTTCTTATACTCAGTACACAGCCCAGTGTGGCCTTGAATTCACTGAAGCCCTTCTGCCTCAGCATCCTAGGTGCTGAGATGGCAAGTATATGCACCACAGCTGTCTTGTAGGACAGAAAAGTTAAAGGGTCAGACCTGGTGGCAGACCCCTGTAGTCCTTACATTTTGGATTTGGAAACAGAGATCAGGAGTAACTAAGACCTTGTCTTAAGCAGCCTATATATAGGAAAATAAATACATATAAAACAGTGCCTATTTCGATATTTTATATAGTTCAGAATATGCCAATAAGCATTATTTGGTCAGCTTGGCTCCATCTACTGATAATCAGTGATATGTATTGCCTTGAGGTTGCTTGCTTGTGGTGAATATCTACTTAAAACCTGAAGGGCTGGCCTGAAGAGATGGCTCAGGGGTTAAACCTGTCTGCCTTGTAAGCAGAAGGTCCTGAGTTTGGATCCTGGATCCCATGTAACATGCCAGATGAAAATGGTGGTGGACTCTACTGGTAGGTGGAGCCTGGGAAATTCCAGAAAGCAAAGAGGAGGTAGAAGAAATCCACTGTGATTGCCAAAATTACCCATGGGCCTCCAGGGGCTCGCACAGTGCTCTCTGATACACATAGACACACACACTTAAGCATACGCAAGAAGGGGCCACACTAAGCAAGGTCAGGGATGTTCCGTATGCCTCTCTTATGTATAGAATAATAAATCCCAAGCTGCTGTAGAATGATAATGTGGTCATTCTTTAGAAACTTTATAAGAGGTTTTTACTAAATATTTAAAAGTTTAGTTTTTTTTTTTTTTTTAAACTGTGTGTGTGTGTCAGAGGGCACTGTGTCCTATGGATAACCAAGAACGATTTTGGGGAATCATCCTGGATTGCTTCTACATCCTTTTTAAAAGCTACATTTTGATGCATGTATTGAAAAAAAAATCTACAGACCTGGGTTTTTTGTTTTTTTTTTTTGTTTTGTTTTGTTTTTTTTGTTTTGTAATCATTGTATTTTTTGCTTTCCAGTGTGTCGTAATTGGTCTGCAGTCTACAGGAGAAGCTAGAACCTTGGAAGCCTTGGAGGAGGGCGGAGGAGAACTGAATGACTTCGTTTCAACTGCCAAGTAATGCTTTTTTTTGAGTTTCTTTTGAATGGTGATTAAATTAAATCAAGTGTTGGCATTTCTTTGAATTAAGAATTTTGGCTTGTTTGTATCTTTAAAACTTTTCCAAGCATCTTATAGTCCTGAGTGTTTGGTAGGCAGTGTTTGGACTCACACAAGCAATGGCTTTTGTCTATCTGTACATCTCAGAACCTGACACTGATGTAATTATTTTCAGTGTTGTGTCTCCCGAATGACACTAGCTGTAGTTTGTCCCAGTGCAATCAGTTCTGCTGTATCTATCAGTTGGAAAGTCACGTCATATTTTTGACAAGCTTAAAAATGTGAACTCTGGGCTGGAGAGATGGCTCAAGGGCTAAGACTGCCTTGTAAACAGAAGGTCCTGAGTTCTGATCTCAAGTCCCACGTTAAAAATGCCAGAGGGAAATAGCAGTGACCTGAACTTCTGGTGAGTGGGCAGAGCCTATGAAAATCCAGAGGAATGCAAAAAAGAGATAGAAACAATCCAGAATGATCTACATAGTGCCATCTGATAAACACACACACAACATACGGCATGCACAAAGTAAATTTTAAAAAAACCCGAGAGTAAGACTTGATTATTTTATTTAGTGGCTGAGAACAACTACTTGCTAAGGTGGGTACAGTAGTTGATAAGGCTAGTGCGGGTTCAGATTTGTCATACATTGGCTTGACTTACAGGAGCTGTAAAATTGGTTTCACAAGTTCCTTTGGTTTTGCTCTGTTGGTTGGAGCAACCCTCTCACCAGGCCTATCTCGTAGTTGCAACTATAGCAATGCCATTATCCCTACCTGCTCCTCCCTTTAGAAGCAGAGTTTGGGATACACACATACACACACACACACAGTTTATTCAGTGTGTGTGTGTGTGTGTGTGTGTGTGTCAGAGGGCACCATGCAGCCCTGTGGAGGACCAAGGGTGACTTCAGGAATCATCCTGGATTGCTTCTCTCCTTGCTTCACTCTGGCATTTCCCAGGTCCATCCACTAGGACTAGAAGTGCTGACTGCTGCCTTTTCCACCTGTAATTTAAAAGAGATTTTTAATATGATTTAAAACATGAGGGTAAGGAAGAATGTCCTGAGAGTGAACTGTGGGTCTTTCAAAGAGTTATCTTCATTTATTACTGAGAGGAAGAGAAAGTGTGTGTGTGTGCGTGCATGCGTGTCTTTATGATGGCAGGGATCATGCAGGCATGTGCCACTACACATGTGCAGATCAGGGACCACTTTGTTGAGTAGGTTCTCCTATTTTTGGGTATGCTGTGAAGATGGATGTCAGGTCGTCAGACATGCTTGGTATGCACCTTTATTCAAATAAGCCATCTTGTGCCCTGTTTTTTTGAATGTAGACATGAGAAAATAGAAAAATTACACATAGCATGACTTGGGTTATATTTCAGTTGATTGGGCTTTACCTGGAAATTAAAATTCACTTTAGCCAAGCTAGCATTATTTTGGAAGATTGAACAAAGTGTCTTTCTCTGAAATACATTTAGTAAGACTTTATGTACATGTGTGTTCTCTTGCCTTTTTTTTAAAATTTTTTTTTAATTTTTATTTATTCAATTGGGCCTGTGTGCACGCGTGTGTATGTACGTGTGTGTGTGTGTGTGTAGAACCATGGGCAAATTCGGGAACCACCATGGAACCACCACTGACTGCCTCCACCACCTCCTTGTTTACTCTGCCCCGGGATTCACAGGCTCTACCCTACCAGGACCAGAAACGCAGGCCGCCCCCGCTTCTGCCCGGCATCTATACGTGGGGTCTAGGATTAGAACTCAGGACCTTCCACCTGCAAGGCAGAGGCTTAACCTCTGAGCCACCTCCCCAGCCCCTCTCTTGCCTTTTGAAAGAGACATTTTTAACTGTTTTTTTCCTACAGAGGAGTGTTGCAGTCACTCATTGAAAAACACTTCCCTGCTCCAGACAGGAAGAAACTGTATAGTTTGCTAGGAATCGATTTGACAGCTCCAAGTAACAACAGCTCACCAAGAGATAGCCCTTGTAAAGAAAAGAAAGTAAAGAAGCGGAAAGGTGAGTGCTTTTCTTTTACTAGTTGATGCTAAAACGTTTCATCCAATTTAGCATCTTAAGGACCTGTACTTTCTGAATGAACTGGCTACCTTGAGCTGTGTGCTTGGCTATTCACAGTCTTGTGACCCTCTTACTTTGAATTACTAATGCTGCATATTCTGGTGAACAATTTAACATATCATATCACTTAACCAACCAGAAGTCTTTAGAAAATTAGGTCTGACTTTTCCTGCTTTGTAGACAGGTTAAGGAGTGTTCCTAATTCATGTTCCTTGGAGATGATGTCTGGGTCTTTCCGTTGCAAGAGCTGTTTTCAAAAATCTGGAACTAGGTGGTTAAAGCACCTTTTTTTCTTTCTTTTTGTAAGTATTGGGATTTGAACCCAGCTTAGGTTTAGCATACTGGCACCAAGCTACAGACCCAGGCTGTCTAGGCTGGCCTTCAACTTGCCTTCCTCTTGCCTCAGCCTCCAAGTACCTGGGATTGCGGGAATTTGTACTGAGCCCAAATGATCACGAGTTAAAGGGCTTTGGTTAGTTCAGTTGTTACTCATTGAGCAATCGTCGCATCGTGGTGTTTATTAGCTTGCAACGTGTAAATTCGAGTTATACTTGATCTTTCTGAGCTATGGGACTTTCAGAGGTTATTAGCCCCTTTCCTTGAGATACATTCTGATGTAAAGAGCAGTTGAGACTCTCTGTGCTCACATGCTTGGCTTTCAACTCCAGCACTGCTCAGATAGAAAGGGTCTGTGATAGTGTGCGCTGTAAGAACAATGTCTGGCTCCACTTTATCTGTAGCAAGATACAATCTTCTTTTTTCTTTATTTTTAATGTGCCTGTACATAAGGTGACCATTGTACTTTATCTGGTTACATTGTTTTTTTAATGTTCCAAGTAATGATGTCTTGGAATCAGCAGTGCCTTGGGATAGTAAAAGGCTTGTTTCTCCCTTTTTGTATTTCTTTTTTAGTATATGTTATTTATTGCAGATACCATATTTGTACTTATTTGAGAGAAGAGAGGGAGAGAAAATTTACACGCACGCCCTAGTGCATGGGTGGAGGTCAGAGGAGTTTTCAGAGCTCTGCTCAGGAGTCATCCCTGCCCCCTCAATTCTCTCCTTGAAATACCTTCTTACTTTGAAATTAACATGGTTTCTTTTCAGTGTTGTTAGTTTTTGGGTGTTCGATTACATTTTTTTAAAATGTTAAATAATTCAAACTTGCATCTCCTTTACTTTTAAACTTAAAAATGGGGTTTCTGAGTTTGTTTTTCTTGGCATTCTGTGTCCACACTTACAATTATTAGGGCTCTTCTCCTAACCGTTTCTGTTTTTATATTGTGAGCGTGAGATGGATTCCGTTCTAACTGGGTCTCCTGATTGGTTCTGAAGCGCCTGCACAGGAAGGCAGATTTGCGCTTGTCCTTGTGGAACGATGCCTTATTGAGCAGCATGAATCTGGGCGCTTAGGGTGATCCGACACGGGAGCATTTGTGTGGGTTTATTTGTTCTTAGCATGAATGCATACTTTCTATTGAACGAACCTATGAAGTAAATGATGCCTTTGTTTCCAACTGATTCTCCCGTGGTCTTGAGAGTAGGTGAAGAAATAGCTCGAGAAGCCAAAAAAGCCCGAAAAGTGGGTGGCCTCGCCGGCAGCAGTTCTGACGACAGCGGAAGCGCATCCGACATCTCGGATCGTGAGGACAGTGACTGCGAGAGCTCCAAGAACATGAGCTCTGCGGAGGACGACGACTTCAATCCCTTCCGAGACGAGTCTAGCGAGGATGAGGAGGACGGTGAGCTTGGGACTCTGCAGCCCTGAACCAACGCTTGTGTTTCTCCTCCTTGTTGTTGTTAGGGATACAAAGATTCTGTTTTTGGTGGGACCGTGCCTGCTGTCCCCGCGCTCGCTACTCACAGGATGGCTCTGCCTTGGCTGGGTCTTCTGCTTGTCTCTAGATGTTTTTTGAGAGAACGTTTTGCTCTCTAGCTCCGGTCGACCTCGTATTTGACCTCTTCCTTCGTGTTGGCATTTTAGGGATGGTACCATGCCTGGTACCCTGGTGGGCAAATGGGTGCAGTGGGCCACTGGTAGATGATTATGCTTTTATAAGTAATTAGTTCACAACATAAAACAAAACTGAAAGCAGTGTCCACGGATGTTTTTTCCGTTGTTTTAGCACGTGATTTGATAGGTAGCTTCCCTTCACTTTCAGATCCCTGGTTAGTGAGAAAAGATCACAAGAAAAACAAAGACAAAAAAAAGAAGAAAAGTATAGATCCGGATTCCATTCAAAGTGCCTTGTTAGCTTCAGGTCTTGGCTCAAAACGGCCTAGCTTTTCATCTACACCAGTTATCTCGCCTGCTCCTAACAGTACACCAGGTATTTACGTAGACTTTTGTTTACCCTTTAACTTTTAAACACAAGTACTGAAGCTCATACTGAAATGTTCGATGTTCTTCATTAGCTAACAGCAACACCACCAGCAGCAATAGCCTTATAACGAGTCAGGATGCCGTGGAAAGGGCGCAGCAGATGAAGAAAGACTTGCTTGATAAACTAGAAAAGTTGGCTGAAGACCTCCCTCCTAACACCCTGGATGAGCTGATTGACGAGCTAGGTGGCCCTGAGAATGTTGCTGAGGTAAGGTGGCTTCATTAGGCAAAGTTTCTTCTTGGGAACTTCTTGTGCTGCTTTGAAACCCTATGAACAGCCAGAGAGATGACGGGTTAAGCCTCTGCTTTATAAGCAGAGGATCCTGAGTTCAGATTTCAGTTCCAAGTAAAAATGACAGGTTGAATTTAAAGCATTCCTTTAATTTTGTAATTCTTTACTGTAGAATAGCTCAGGATGTCAACCCCGTTTAAAGTGACAGAATTGACCACTGAGCAAGGAAACATAATTTTGATTATAAAATTCTTGCTTTAATAAAAATTCCTTAAACAGTGAAAACAATAAGTTGCAATGGTGGTGGCCTGTACTTCCAACCCTGGAAGGTGGAATGTGGGAAACTCCAGAACAAAGCAAAGCAGAGGTAGTGCAATCCAGGGTGATTCCCAGAGCCACTCTTAGGCATCCATGGGCACACATAGTGCCCCCCCCTTTTACACACATGCAAAACAAAAATGAGAAAAACCATATAAAATAAAATGCCTTACTTCTCTAGTACATCTTAGAGCACTTCTGCTTTAGTTACTTTATGGCTATTAAAGGCCTTCCCTAAAGTCCTGAGTATTTGGCTGAAGTCTCATGTCATGTTTATTGCAATTGTCATGGAGCTTTTGTGATTGGTCATGTGTTAGTTTTCTATTGAGGTCTCTGGTGACTCCAGTGCCAGTGTGTATCTCCGTTTTTATTTCTGGACGTGCATCACACACCTTAAGTAATTTCTGTAACTGATGATACTGTTGCTTTCTCA
This sequence comes from Typhlomys cinereus, assembly GCA_023101885.1. NCBI lineage: Eukaryota > Metazoa > Chordata > Mammalia > Rodentia > Platacanthomyidae > Typhlomys > Typhlomys cinereus. The sequence goes on along the minus strand of JALPQD010000373.1, from coordinate 606,546 downwards.
GATGACTGGTCGCAAGGGACGGGTTGTGAGCAACGATGATGGAAGCATATCTTATGAGTCAAGATCTGAGCTGGATGTGCCTGTTGAAATTCTGAATATCACAGAGAAGCAGAGGTTTATGGATGGAAATAAGGTAGGTGCTTTTCAACAGAGATAGCCGTGCCTGTAATGGCCTACACTTAAATTTCAGAAAACTTGATCACCAACACCCCACAGAGTCAATACTGCACCCACATTAGTAATTGCACCAAATCTTTTATGTACATTTACTACTGTATCATCAGTTAAATGTTGTGTGTATCTTGTATTTTGCATAGAATTAGCTTTCAGAACTTTTGGAATCTTTAATCAGAAGCCAGATGAGTGTCTAGTAAGAGAGCCCAGTGTTAGGAAAAAGGAACTGACTTTCTAAAGCTGTTCTCTGACCTCCACACGACCACTAAAACATGCATGTGTGTGTGCCTTCCCTCTCCTTCATAAGTGAATAAAATAAAACCAGGTGCACACCTGCAATCCTAATATATTAGAAGTGGAGGCAGGAGGATCAGGAGTTCAAGGTCAGCCTGTACTATTTTGACCCTGTATCAAAAAGTACAGAATGGTGTGGGTCATTGTACTAGTTATGTTTTATCTCTTTTTTTTTGTATTACTTTTTCTTTTTTATTTATTTGTTTTATTGTGTGTGTGTGTCAGGCAGAGGGAACTGTGTGCCCCTGTGGAGGACCAAGGGTGACTCTGGGAATCATTCTGAATTACTTTTACCTTCTATTTGTTTTGTTCTGGAATTTCTCAGGCTCCACCCACCGGGGCTGGAAGTGGAGGCCATTGCCATTTCTGCCTGGGACCTGGGATTCAGAGTGGCAGAGTCTTATCCCCTGAGCTGTCTCCAGTCCAAGTGTTAATATGAAGCCCAGGCTGGCCTCGAATTCATGATCTTCCTGCTTTACCTTTAGTTGTTGGGGTTTCCTATTGAGCCTCTTCACTCCCTGCTTCCTGTGACTTACTGTATGTCCCTCCATTCCCACTACACCCTTTACCCCTGTACACTTCAGGTTTATCCTCTGCTGTTTTGGCTTTGATCCATGGTCTGTTATGATCTGCAGTACAGTCTGACCTTAAATCTGTAGTGCTTCTCCTCCCTTGGCCTCCAAGTGAGCAAGCACTCTTCAAGGAAAGTCCAGGCTCCCCACCCCCCCAAGTTGTGTCTTGGGGGAGAACCCGGCCTCAGGTACTTTCTACCAAAACTCTGCAGCTGAGCCGCATGTCTTCTTGCCCGCTTTAAGTAAGAACATTTCCTGGGCATTGTCCCTTGACACTACACTCTGCTGACTGTAGGGGCTACTCTGGATTCTGAGAGGGCTCAGCCGCACTGGCTGTGAGGTGGGTCTTGTTACTGAGGGGTGAGTGATGCTGGTAGCTGGTGATGTTCCCTGAGGAGATTAATTAGGGTGCCATCTTCTTCTTGTGAAGAAGTTTTTTTTTTCTTCTTACATTCCATATAGAATATTGCTATCATCTCAGAAGCTGCCAGCTCAGGAATCTCACTGCAAGCAGATAGGAGGGCTAAAAATCAAAGGCGACGCGTTCACATGACTTTAGAGTTACCGTGGAGTGCTGATAGAGCAATACAGCAATTTGGTAAGTTTTTCTATTATTGTGTTCGGCTTGATGGATAGGTGGGAACATGTTTGCATATCTTTGCAACTTGTGAGGACTTTGTTAAAACTCTTGTATTTTATTTTATTGTGTCGTGTTGTATAATGGATTACAAGTTAATTTCTTACAGTTTTCAAAACTGTTAGAGATCTGCAGTGGGACTGCATGAGTAGGTGTCACGTATCTTCATTGCGTGTCCATGTCAGCAGCAGCTACTTCTGTGTCCTTTCAGCCCTTGGTGCCTTGACTTTCCGATCCCTTCTTTTCCCTATTTTTTGTTCTTGTGACCACTGATGTAGCAGCTTAGAATTCAGCTGTGCAGCAGTGACATTGTGGTTAACAAAAATCATGTTGACTGTGACTTCACTGCCTTGAACAATTTGACAGCAGGTTCCATTTCCCTCTGATGGGAATTGTGCTGAGCATAGATGTCACTGAGGTTGGAATGAAGACACTGTTCTTGGGAACTATGAAAAAATGTTATATTAGCTATCTTTCATTTTTCTTTATGAAAAGATTTTTTTTAGACCAGTGCCAGCTTAGTGGAGCATGGAAACACACAACTGTGATTCCAGCACTTGGAAAGTAGGCAGGAGGGTCTTGAGTTCAAGACCTGTCCCAACTACATAATGTTTTGGAAACATATATTTCCAGAACCAGCAGTTTTAACTTAGTGTTAAGTGCGAGTCATTAGATCTCAAAATATTTTCTTTGTAATAAACACAGTCATTGATCTCTAAAATTGTCACTACAGGAAGAACTCATAGATCAAACCAAGTTACTGCTCCAGAGTATGTCTTTTTGATTTCTGAATTGGCTGGAGAGCAACGATTCGCATCTATTGTTGCTAAAAGACTTGAGAGTTTGGTAAGTTTTTGAGGTGTGTGTGTGTGTCAGAGATAGTCTGTGTTACCTGACTTAACATTGAGGGATGGGCTGTGTGTTGATCACAAGTTTTGTATTTTCTTAGGGAGCGCTTACACATGGTGACCGAAGAGCCACAGAATCTAGGGATCTGAGCAGATTCAACTTTGACAATAAGGTACATAACAGCGTGATGACACAAGGGGGAAGATTTCTGTCTAAAGCTCCAACTCCGCTGTTGAGTTCGGCTCTGCCAGCCTAACTTCTTGGAAGACAGATTCCGTGGGTTCCTTGGTATTTTTATTCCTGGTGGGAAGTACAATGCAGTGATCACTTGGAATGAATCCAGATTGAGTTACCAGGAAAAAGGAAGTTAGGAACATACTGAGTGTCTGCTGTCTGCAAAGGTGCAGAAAAGGGCATCTAAATGTAAAGGTGGTGAATGCTGGTTTTGAGTATTTGGTTACAGTAATTTTTATAATTGTCATTCAAATGATTGTGTGATTACAAAATATCCAAATGCTGAAACTGGTTAAAACATGGTGTGTGTGTTTTATTACAGTATGGAAGAAATGCCTTAGAAATTGTTATGAAATCCATTGTGAACTTGGATTCTCCTATGGTATCTCCACCTCCAGACTATCCTGGAGAATTCTTTAAAGGTAATGTTCCAAAGCAATCATCATCTGGGGGCTGTAGCTTAATAGTCATAGTCCTTGTGGTGCATTCATGAAGCCCTTTTCATTCTCCAGCATCGATTAAAGCAGGCATGATCATGGCCCATGCGCTGATCCCAGACTTCAGATACCAGAGAATGTCTGAGTCAAGGCCAGCCTTGAAAGTAGCAAGACCTTGTCTCATAAAGCCGAAGACAAAACAAAGCATTTTATTCATAGAACGTTCTTTCCCTTTGTATGTGCATGGAAATTTATACAATTGAGTAAAAAAAATTCCTAGGTAGTTACAGGTTCTTAAAACCGTACTCACAGGGGCTGGAGAGATGGGTCAGTGATTAAGACAGCTTTCCCTCTACCATGTGAGCTTCCAGAAATTGAACTTAGGTCTCCAGGTTTGCATGCATGAATTTTACTCACTGAGCTATTTCATCAGCCCCAGATTTTAATAATTTATGAAAACTGTGAAACTATTTTGGAAAAACAAAGAGGTGTAAGATAAACTGAGATAACATTGTTCCAGGTTTTTCCTTGGAAAGTGCTTTCTAGGAGCTGGGGAGATGACTTGTTAAAAACTTACATGCATTAGGGCCTGGTTCAGGCTTCCAGAAGCTATGTGAAAGCTAGGTGTGTTGCCCAAGTCCATGGTTCCAGAGACACAGGGATCCCTGGAACTTGTCAGTCAGCCCATCCATGTTCAGATCTGAGCTTTGCAATATAAGGTTTAGAGTGATAGAGGAAGACGAAGTACCCAGACCTTGGCCTACACACACACACACACACACACATCTTAGAAACTGCTTTCAGTCTATCAGTATCACTCAGCAAGTTTGCAGATCAGGTGAAAGTGCTGGTGCTGTCTTATCTCCCTGTCTTTTTACAAAATGAAGTCTTAATTCTTTGGTTGCTGGAGGGAATGTCAAAGGGAATGTTTTTTGTTATGTTTTGGTTTTGTTTTGTTTGTTTGTTTTAAGGATTGGGGCAGAGTTTATTAGAGGAGAGAAAGAACGGCTGGGGAGTTAAGACTCCCTTGCTCGCAGAAGGCCCAGATTTCTGATCCCAGGTCTCACATAAAAATGTCAGGCAGAAATGGCAGTGGCCTACCATCCAGCTCTGGTGGGTGGAGCCTGGGAAATCCCAGAGCTAAGCAAGAAGCAGGTGAAAGCAATCCAGGATAATTCCTGAAGTCACCCTTGGTCACACAGTGTGCCTCTGACAGATACATACACTATAGTGGATTTTTTTAAATTTTTAAAAAAAATTTATTATTTATTCAATTGTGCGTGTGTGTGTGTGTGTGTGTGTGTGTGTGTGTGTGTAGAACCACAGACAATTTGGGAACCACCATGGATGCCTCCACCTCCTCCTTGTTTACTCTGCCCCAGGATTCACAGGCTCCGCCCTACCAGGACCAGAAACGCAGGCTGCCCCCACTTCCACTTGGCGTCTATATGTGGGGTCTAGGATCTGAACTCAGGATCTTCTACCTGCAAGGCAGAGGCTTAACCCCTGAGCCACCTCTCCAGCTGCTATAGTGGATTTTATTGTGACCTTTAGTCATTAAAAATTCGTTGGGGAAGGGGCGAGGGAGATGGATGACTTGCTTATGTAGTCAGAGGAGAGCTGTGAAAGTTGGTTTTCTCCTTCCCACCTTACGGGTAGATCTTAGTGTATTTAGTCAGTTATTGAGTCATGTTGATTTCCAGTGTTTCCTCATGCTGAACGTGGCAGCTGTCTTCACTTGTAGGTGGTCTTTGCCCAATAGCGTGACCCCCAACGAAAGCTGCAGGCACAAATTACCCTGCAGGCTTTGGTTGGAGGTCTCATGCATACTTCTTCCACCTGTCTCCCCTGTTTTAATTCAGCGTTGGCGCTTGAACTCAAGACACTAGTGTATGCTGTACCAGTGAGCTAAATTTATAGTTTACTGCTTGCATGACATTTCTCTTTTCCATTACTTTGTGGGATAATTATAGATAAAATGTAGGCAAAGGGAATACTATTTCCTTAAGAATTACAGGGGCTGGAGAGGTAGCTCAAGTGTTAAGCCTCTGCCTTGCAGGCAGAAGGTCCTGAGTTCAGATCCTAGACGCCAGGCAGAAGCGGGGGTGTGGGTGGTGGACTGCGTTTCTGGTCCTGGTAGGGCGGAGCCTGTGAATCCCAGAGCAGAGTAAACAAGGAGGAGGTGTAAGTGTCCATGGTGGTTCCTGAATTTGTCCGTGGTTCTACACACACACACGTGCACACACGCATACATGTACAATTGAATAAATAATAATAAAAAAGAATTATTACTCAACTAATATTCTGCGACTTGTTTTTTTTTTTTAATTTTTTTTTTATTATTATTTATTCAACTGTGCGCATGTGTGTGTGTATGTGCGCGTGCGTGTGTGTGTGTCTGTGTGTAGAACCACGGACGATCGCGAACCACCATGGACGCCTCCACCTCCTTCTGCCCCGGGATTCACAGGCTCCGCCTTACCAGGACCAGAAGCGCAGGCCGCCCCCGCTTCCGCCTGGCGTCTATACGTGGGATCTGGGATCGAACTCAGGACCTTCCGCCTGCAAGGCGGAGGCTTAACCCCTGAGCCACCTCTCCAGCCCCATATTCTGCGACTTGTATAAAATCAAACAGATTCTATGCATGACAGCTGCATAAGACACAAGAGACTGTGCAGTGTCTGGTTAGAAGGATTTTTAAAATTTTTTATTGTGTTTATGTATCTGAAGGCACTGTGGAAACCCAAGGGTGATTTCAGGAATCATTCTGGATTGATGTACCTCATTTTTGCTTTGCTCTGGGTTTTCCCAGGCTCCATCTTCCAGGGCTAGACGCTCAAGCCACTTCTGGATGGCATTGGAATCTGAACTCAGGTTCTTTCTCTTGCAAGGCAGAAGATTTAACCCATGATTTTTATGAGTTTCTTTTCTTACAGATGTTCGACAAGGACTGATAGGAGTTGGCCTGATAAATGTAGAAGATCGCTCAGGAATTCTTACTCTTGATAAAGGTAACACTGTGTGAATGTATGACTTGTTGTGGGGCCTTTTGTATGTTCTGGACTAAAGGATAAGCTTCAGCTCTGTAGCTTATTTATTTTTGACACACAGTCCTACTCTGTAGCTCAAGCTGGCCTTGAACTCACAGCTATTATTCTGCCTTAGTCTCTGAGTTGCTGGAATTAAGATGGTTCTGGAATTTCACCCAAGACCTTGCACATGGTATCGAGTGTCCTGTCACTGAGCGTACATACTGTATGTACTTTCTGTTTCTGAGATGAGGGTCTCAGGTTAGTCTTGCCTCACTCTTCACCCTGAACCTCTTGCTTGAGTGTCCCTTGTAGCTGAGATGACAGGCATGGGCTACATCTGTCCCATGTCCTTAGTCCTGGTTATTGAGGTTTGATCAGCTAGCCCAAACTGGCCTGGAATTCACTTTGTAGCCCAAGCTGGCCTTGGATTTGTAACAGTCCTCCTGCCTTAGCGTCCTGAGTTCTGAAATTAGAGGCACAAGATTCCACAACTAGTTTAGTTTTTAACAATACTGAATTCAAGAATGGATTTATACATAAGTGATTTTGTGAAACCCTCGGCCTTCCCTTCTGTGTCTAGGGTTGAGAATCATTGGTTTCCAGAACACTTAGAACTCTGAGAGTTTAAGTTTAAGGCTGGAAGCTAGGTGTGTACTGTTCATTTGTATGTGTTCAAGACCTGTTTCTAAACAAGGCTTAATGTTGGCAAACCATTGTTCTGGGGTGCTGAGTGATTCATGGTGGGGTTTATGACTTACAAGCCAATTTGAGAAACCTGTGTAAGCATGTGCCGTACTTTGATCAGTTCCACTTTAAGGAAAGTAAAGAAGTTGGAAGGAAGACTTGAGAACAGAAAGTAGAACATCTGAAGTTATGTCTAAATAAAGTTTTTAAGTGAAATTGTTCATATAATCTTGTCATTACAGATTACAACAATATAGGAAAATTCTTAAATAGAATCCTGGGCATGGAGGTGCATCAGCAGAACGCCCTGTTTCAGTATTTTGCAGACACACTTACTGCAGTTGTTCAAAATGCCAAAAAAAATGGAAGATACGACATGGGAATCCTAGGTATGTAAAAGAATTTTATGTTGCTTGTGCTCCTGGTAGTTTTTCTTACACCACATGCTCTGTCTTACACTTCCTGCTTGTGTTCCTCATTTAAGATCTTGGTTCTGGGGATGAGAAGGTGAGGAAGAGTGACGTCAAGAAGTTCCTCACTCCGGGGTACTCCACCTCGGGCCATGTAGAGCTGTACACAGTGAGTTTGGATGCGGTCATGCCCGGGGCAGTGCTGGCGGCTGGCATCAGCTGACCAACGTAGCCACATTTTCCTGACTTCTTTTGCAGATCAGTGTGGAGAGGGGGATGTCCTGGGAGGAGGCCACCAGGATCTGGGCTGAGTTGACAGGACCCGATGACGGTTTCTACTTGTCACTACAAGTACGCAATAAATGTTCTCTACGGTCATCCCGGGCTCTGTCTTCCTGTGTCAGCTGACTCTGTTGGGGGGGTTTGTTCCTAAATTGTTTGTCCATTCATGTGCATTTTTATGTCTTAGCACTATTACCTTTTCAATTTTAGTGACTTTTTGAGATGACATGTACTTGAGGCAGGGCTCCAATTTGTCATCATACTGATTTTAGTCTCCCTTACGCTGGGATCATTAAAAATCTATTCCACAACCAGCCTTCAGTCAGCACTTTTAGTCATACCTTGCCTTTTCTTTTTCTCTTTGTGAAAAGACTCTTTTTTTTATTCAATTGTGCGCGTGCGCACACGTGCGTGTGTGTGTGTGTGTGTGTGTGTGTGTGTGTGTGTGTGTGTGTGTGTGTGTGTGTACGTACGTAGGTATGTATTATGTATATGTGTGTGTAGAACCACGGACGAATTCGGGAACCACCGTGGACGCCTCCACCTCCTCCATGTTTACTCTGCCCCAGGATTCACAGGCTCCACCCTACCAGGACCAGAAACACAGGCCGCCCCCACTTCGGCCCAGTGTTTATATGTGGGGTCTAGGATCCGAACTCCGGACCTTTTGCCTGCAAGGCAGAGGCTTAACCCCTGAGCATCTCTCCAGCTCCAAAAAGACTCCTTTTTGTTGATTATTTGTATAGCTTCATTTTTGGTTTGCTTGTGCACAGAACTGAGGAAATTGTACACATGCAAGCCCATGCACATCGACATGCATGTATGGCATAGGTTTTGCTTTCCTAAGACAGGTTCTTTTGTGTGGCCTGGCTGATCACAAATCCTTTCCTTCCTCCTTCCCTCTCCACCTGTCTTGAGATAAAATGAGTGCCATGGCCACAGCTAGAGGTCAGAGGGCAATCCTCAGAACCAGTTCTCTCCTTTGGTACTCTGGGTTCCACGGATTAAACCTGGGGCTCCAGGTTCAAACAGTTCCTTACCACTGAGCCGTGTCACTCGTTCTTGCCCCACACATCGGGCCGACAGGCACAACGAGCACACCCAGAGGAGACACTGGAGCCCCTGCTGCTCATCTGGTTGATTAAGGCCGAAGAGTTCTTGCTTTACCAGCATTGTGTGCGATAGGTGCCTCGTTTTAACCAAGATCCTCATCTCTAGGCACGTAGGACAGTGACTAGCAGTTGCTCTGTATATTGCTGATAGATTCATGACTAAACGGTTTATAGGGGAAGAAGAGGTTTATTTTCTCTTACCATAGTCCAGTTCTTAGTCCAGCGTAGCAGAAGAGCACACCCCAACACCAGGAACCAAGAGACCTGCCACTCCATATCCACAGGACTGAGAGGGACAGTCCTCAGTTGCTACCAGCATGTCTGGCAACTTCCTCAGCCAGCTCACTCCATCTCACTTGCCTACCTGGAAACTGTCCCTGTCCACCATGAGGTGGGCCTCCCTGCCAATCAGACAATCTGTTGCAGACTCACTCAGGGCTTAACTCAAATACTCATTCTCTACAAATGTACCCAAAGCTCAAACCCTGAAGTTGACATTTATATCAAATTATGGTCATGAGGTTTTCAACATGGCACTCCAGTGTCCTGAAGACTTGAAGAGTATGTTTTATGATGACCTATTTCACATTTAAACAAGGAGTTTCTTGGCAGTTAAAGTCTTTGCTTTGCAAACAAAAGGACCAGAGTTCAGTCCTCATATCCCACTTAAAAAATGTTGAGCCACCTGTAATTCTGGCCTTGGAAGCAGAACCTGGGAAACATCAGAGCAAAACAATAGTAGATAATTTCTGACGTCACCCTTGGGCCTGTATAGGCACATGGGTGTGCGCACACACACACAGCTCCAGGTTAGCCTAGGGCGCTGTGATGACCTGTGGCCCCAGCTTATAAGGCTTTGGCCAGAATTAATTCAGTGGCATGACTCTGGTACCCCCTTTCAAGTGCAATTGTGTGAGTGTGGTTCTGTCTTGTAGTTATGTGGTTATTTGAACAGTAGCAGAGTCTAAAGAGTTCACTGTCAAATCCTCACTTTTTCTCAATTCTTTTAATAGATAAGAAACAACAAGAAGACTGCCATCTTGGTTAAAGAAGTGAACCCTAAAAAGAAACTTTTCTTAGTTTACCGACCAAATACTGGGAAACAACTCAAATTAGAAATCTATGCTGATCTAAAAAAGAAATACAAGAAGGTATTATTTTGTTATTTTGCTGTACGTGGATATGTGCTGTACTGCATAGTGAAACTCCTGACAGAATGTCACTGATTTCAGAGCATGTTCAGACCAGTCCTCCTGCACTGCTCTCAGGGGCTCCCCTTACCATTTGTTTAGGGTACAATGAGATTCAAAACTCTGCTGTCAGAGAAGGGGTCTCCCAGTGCAGAGCACCAGCTAGGATAGTGTGTTAGGTCCTTCCACCAACATGCTGGTTGCTTGGGGGCGTGGCACATGGCATATTCAAGAAAGTGGACGATCGTTGAACATAAATCACTGTTCTTACCTTTCTCGTCTGAAATTACTGTTCAGTTCTCTGAAGCACAGCTTCTTTAAATTCTCCCAGGAGCTGAGGCATCTGTATTTTTTGAGGATTAAGACAGTTTATTAGAGGAATTCATAGACAGGAATCCTCAAGGAACAAGAGAGCCCTGGAGAACTCACAGACTCCAGGCGTGGAATTCGTGAGGGGCAAGAGAAAAGTCAGACAGGAACTCACAGACTCCAGATGTGAAATCCTATGGGGGAAAGGGAACCAACAAGAACTCACAGACATGAAGTCTGTGAGGGTTTAGTGAGGTAAAATCAGAAAGAGCTTAATGGACTCCAGACGTGGAACACCTTGCCGGCAGGGAGCCCGGCAGCGTGTTTGATGGAGTTGGCATTTGTTTTGCAGGTGCTGTCTGACGATGCCCTCGTACACTGGCTTGACCAGTACAATTCATCTGCAGACACTTGCACTCACGCCTACTGGTTAGTATTTTCCTGTTCCCCACATTTCACAAGGTGTAATCAAGATTTAAAGGCATCTTTTGGGGTGGAAGGACGTGGTGCTAAAATGTCTTTCCTGGGCTGGGCTGGGCTGGGCCTCACTTCGCAGACCAGGCTGGCCACAAAGCTGGCAGCAGTTCTCTTGTTTCTGTCTCCCAGTTTCTGGGGTTATAGGTTTAATCGATAAAAAACAAGACGATTGCCATCTTGGTACCCAGATAAACATACTCAAGTTTGCTAAGTGTATTTCACTTCATCGGTGACATACACTGGATGCCGGGCATTGGTGGCACATGCCTGTAATCCCTACACTTGAAAAGTTTAAGGCCACCCTCTGCTGCTTGAATTCCACTCCAGCCTGACGCCAAAAAGAGAAGCTTTGTGTATTGAGATCGGTGGGCCAGGCGCTGTGGCAGGCCTCTGCTATCCTGGATGCTGTCATGTCAGCAGCTTATATTGGCCGTGTGGCTCTGTCCGTCTTCGCTTCTTTCAGAGCTTGTTGATCCTTTATTTCTTTTTTTTTTTTTTTTTTTTTTATTAAAAATTTAATTATACATTTTAAAATTTTTCACCAGTTCCCTCCCTCCCCCCTCCTCCCCCTCCCCTTCCCCCAGTGCCTCCCCCCCAATTCCCAGAGAGTCCTTTATTGTGTACGCCTAACTCTCCACTGGGTCCTCCTCTCCGATGACATATAAGGACCCAGTGGCACCTTTATTTCTTCCTTTTAATTTGTTAGAATAAAAGGAGAGCACAGCCAGGTGCGCGCTGTGGCAGGGTGTGGGGTATGGGCAGCTCTTGAGATTGAACTCTGCCAGGTTTGCACAGAAACCTCTCCTTTTCCTCCTGCCAAGACAGGTCTTCCTCTGGACACTTCCCTCACTTCAGCCTCTGCAGTACTTGCCACCATGCCTGTGTCGTCCGGTCTTTTGTGTGTGTGTTGTGTGTATGTGTGTTGTATATTAGAGGGTACCATGTGTCTCTGGGGGGGGCAAAAATAACTTCAGAAACCATCCTGGATTGTTTCTATCTCTTTTTTACCTCACACTGATACTTCCCAGGCTCCATCTTCCAGAGCTGGAAGTGCAAACCGCTGCCATTTCCTCCTGGAGGTTTTACGTGGGGTCTGGGATCAATTGTTCTGCTTACTAGTCCAAATCTTAATCTCTGAGCCATCTCTCCAGCCCCCTTCCAGGATTTTTTTAACTAAAGCATTGCTAATGGTGGCACATGCCTGGAATACCAGGATTCAGAAGGCACGGGCAGACGTCTGTGTGGGAGAAGGTGCCTCTGTGCAAACTGGAGCCCCAAGTTCAGTCCCCAGAGCCATGTAAAAGAATCAACTTCGGGAAAGTCATCCTAACCATTTTTTTTCTGCCTTACCGTCCCTTGACTAAATAAACAAATTTCTAATAAAGGCTGTACTATTTAAAAAAGAAATTGAGGCCAACCTGTGCTTCATATCATCGAGAGGGCATTTGTTGTGTCCTGGCCTTAGGCAGCCTGTAGTAATGGGGTCCCAAATGTAGCTATGCAGCCCTTTCTGCTGCACCTTCAGTTCACTCTGGTCATGTTCTGGGGCCATGAGCGTCTCTGGTGTGTTCTTACCGGCATGAGGGCCCATCAGCTTGTCTTTGTGAAAAGGAAGGATGGGATAAAAATGTTCACTTTGTTGGTTTGTTTTAATTTTTCTCATGCTCACTTTTATATAAGCAGTACATTTTGTTTCAAAATTAAATCTGTGCTGCTAGGAATTAAAATTTAGAGGGCCAGCGCGAGAGCTCAGTGAGTGGAGGCATCTGCTTACAAACCTGGCAACCACAGTTCCCAGGAAGGCCACATGGTGGGAGGAGAGACCTGAATTCCAAAAGTTATCCTCTGATCACACTACCCATCTGCCATGGCATGCATATTCATTCACTCTCTCCCTTTTGGGGTGTGTGTGTGTGTGTGTGTGTGTGTGTGTGTGTGTGTGTGTGTAAGAAATATTTTTTAAATTTTTACTTTCGAAAAATCATTAAGATTTTTTAGAAACATTTGTTTTGTGGTGCTAGGCCTCAGATCTTGGGTTAAACCATAAAAGTTAACTCTAGATGTTGTCAGTAGGACTGGGAATGGAGTTCCATGTAGTGTGTTCGGCAGCATACATGGGCCGTGGGTTCAAGTCCTGGCACTGCACGTGGGCCAGTTACTAACCTCCAAAACACTGGCTTTGAATCACAGCAAGAGAAGTGTCCCTCCATGTACTTTCATTGTGTTAAATCTGTGCTGATTTCATGGTGACTTTTAACTGTAATGGAAACATGACTGTGAATTGTGAAAACAATCTGGTCGTAGTATACCCATTACCATGTCTCCCTTTTTTCCGAGTTCTTCAGTGTACCTGTGGTGTGTGTTTTGATTGCTGATCCCTGTCACACTGATCTTTAGCTCAGTGTAGTGGTTTAAAAGTGCAAAGCAGCAGGAACAGGGTTAGGGCCTAAAATGTGCATAGCAGCTACCAGAACCGTGTCCACCCTTTCACAGGGAGGCAGCCATAGCTGTGGTTGAGGTTTAAACAGAAGTCCTATTCCTTACTTCTGGAAGGGATGGTTGTCCAGAGCTGGGCTGGTAGCTCCGCATAGAGCACTGGCCTGGCATGTGACCCTCCCTGGGCCCCAGAGAACACAACCAGAAAAACCTAAAGGATTGTGACTGAATTAAGCAAAGTCAGTAAAGGAAAATAAGAGTAGGACAGTTTCCACATAACGTGCAGGTACACCTCCAAGTCCTGTTCATGTGCTTACATGTTTTTCCTTCCTGTCTTCTCTAGGCGTGGCAATTGCAAAAAAGCAAGCTTAGGATTGGTTTGTGAAATAGGTCTCCGCTGTCGCACATACTATGTTTTATGTGGCTCTGTGTTGAGTGTCTGGACAAAAGTGGAGGGTGTTCTCGCGTCTGTCAGCGGCACAAACGTGAAAATGCAAATAGTTCGGCTGAGAACAGAAGATGGACAGCGGATTGTAGGTAAGCCTGGTTTTCATCTGGCTTTCAGTTGGAAGGGATTGAGACCTGTGTCTGTCTCGACTAGCATTGGCCGGCCTCTGTTCCAGCAGCGTATGCAGAACTTGTTCTCTGTTCTGTGAGTTCTTTGCTTTCCTTCCAGACAGCACCTTGGCTAATGACGGCCTAAAGTCTTTTCCTGCTCCCCTCCCAAGTGCTGCAGTCCCAGGCCTGTGCCATCTTGCGCCGCAGCTGACGTTGTAGCTGGGATGCTGCTGCCACTTCCCCTTGCCCAGGGCTCTGAGGGAGTCAGGCTAAGGCCGCACGGCTAAGGGACAGCTGTGGTGTGCTGCGCTGCTGGGTGTTGGATGCCGCAGTTTATTTCATTCACAGCAGCCTCCCCTGTGCACTGGTGCAGATGGGCCTGTGGAGCAGAACATGACATTTGTTTTGTCCTTCAAATAGTTTTGATTATTGGGCTGGAGAGATGGCTCAGGGATTAAGACTCTGCCTTGAAAGCAGAATGTCCTGAGTTCAGATCCCAGTTCAAAATGCCAGGTTGGAAACAGCTACGGTCTGCATTTCCTGCTCTGGTGTGCAGAACCTGGGAAATCCCAGACAAAGCAAGGTAGAAGCAATCCAGGATGATTCCCAAAGTCCTTGGCTCCCTAAAAGGACACATGAGCCCTCTGATACACACACACACACACACACACACACACAGTAAAATAAAATGTTTAAAAAAGAATTTCGATTATAGAAAGCCTTCACTTAGTTTCTGACATCTGAAAATCAAAATGTTTGACTTGCCAGCCATACAAAAGAAAAAGAAGCAAAGGTTTTTCTCTTAACGTGAGTGGTGCAAGCCCTGCACAGCATTTTCTGTCTTGCAAACTTGTGTTGTTCAGGGGTGGCCTCCGCCCTGAAGTTTTACACCCTGGTAAGGGATAGCTGATGCTGCTTGCCTGGCTGCACGAGGCTCACATGCAGGAGGCAGGAGCTGTGCCCAGTCTTGCTTTTGTCATTAGGCAACTCTGAGACCTGCAGAGGTTGATGTATCTGCAGAGCGCACCACGTGTTTGCCGCCTGGCTAATTGTTGTTCAAGTTCATTTGCAGTCTTTGGTGAAGCAGTAAAATACAGTGTGGTTGCTGGTTGCTACTTTATAGATTATTTTTGCTAATTACAGGTTTGATCATTCCGGCAAATTGTGTTTCTCCTCTTGTTAATCTCCTGTCGACTTCAGACCAGTCCCAGCAGCTTGCGGTCCAGCAAAAGCAGCTGTGGCAGCAGCGCCACCCCCAGAGCATCGCCAGCTTGAGCAACGCATAAGCAGCAGACAGGTTGCCACACGATGTGTTTGAGATGCCGCGAGAGCATATCACTTGCATAAAAATCAGGGACAGTTTCCAAAGAATTCTATATTTTTTTCAGTTGTGCTCTCTCTGGTTCACTTTCGGGAATGAGGATAAACTGGACAGCAAGCCTGGGGTCAGCAGCGCCGATGGTGGTGCGCGGGTCTTTCCTTTGCTCCCGGGGTCCCCGTGCTTTACTTTGGGTGAGCAGAGGGGTGTGTGGGTGTGGGTGTGTCTGTCTGTGAGTTTGTTAGATGCTACAAAAACACAATTAGTTTAAAATGCTTGGATTTTCCCAAACTGGCTTTCCTTTTATGTTCTACAGTGCTCAGGGTTAACGCAGTACATCCACGTCTCTACCGTGGGAGTTTCCCAGATGCATGTGTTCAAGCCTATAAATAACAGAAATGTTGCTTGGTTTCTTTTTCCAGTTAAGCAGTAGGTTTCCTGAAGCATGGAGAGCACTCAGGCTCTCCTGATTGTTCTGACAGTGCATGTCTTTGAGAGCATGCGTAAACAAGATTAACCCAGAAGTCACGTGTCGGAGAGAAACATTTGTAGGTGTACAGCCTTGGTTATTACATTTTCTAGTGTTTAGGTCTGGGTGTTGCTTCTGGCCCTCAATCCCCCTCCCCCAATCCCTTTCCCAGGTTTCTTGTCATTGTAGTAAGTACCTACTTTTCTGTGTGATAAAATTCTTAAAAGTTAATTTTAATGTGTTAATAGTATTCCTAATTTGTGCTGCAAAATAGTGGCTGTAAGCCTTTTCTGAACGTTACATTTTTTAACTTAATGATAGTTTTAGAAGTACAATTGGCTTCCAGATGCAAATGTCTCTTTGCTTCTTTATCCGGATCTGCTGTCAATCAAACCCGAAGGCGCCGTGAGTTGTAAACTAGAGGGTGAGCAAACACAGGCTTGTGCCGAGTGTCCTTGCTGTTGTTCCCAGTAACTTGAATATTGTTTACTGTGTTGTAAGATGTCTATGATTTATCTCAGCTGTTAAAATGGTAATGTACAAATGTGAATAGACACTTCTCTATTAACATAGGTGAGCTTTGTTTCACCTGTGATAGATGTTTATAGAAACAAGTAGGGACAAGTGGTCTTTGTCCCATCCCCTTTTTCCTTTTTTTTTTTTTTTTTTTTTTTTGTTTTGTTTTGTTTTGTTTTTGGGGTTTTTTTTTTTTTTTTTTTTTTTTTTTTTTTTTTGCTTGCACAGGTTGCACTATTGAAAAAATTGAGATTGTATAAAACTGGTTAAAAGCTGCAAGATACCAAAATCTTGTAGATGTTGAATAAAAATGTTATTATACTAATGAAGTGGACTCTTGCTTAGGCCCTCACTGGGGACCTGCAAGCGCAGGCTGCCAGCACGAGTGAGCTGGGCTGGAGCGTTCCGGGCGGCCTTAGTGTCCGACTTCTGTTCCCTCCCAAAACCTGAAGTGACCACTGAGGAAGGGGGGTAATGGTACTTCTGAATGTTTCACAAGTTACGTTCTTCTCTTTGTAACTCTTTAAACTTCTAAAGAACTGGGCGAGATGTGTGTCAGGTGGGCACACAAGGTAGTGAAGTGTTGGGGTCTTCATCCTCTAAGAGCTCCTTAAGTTGACTGTAAGCTTTCCTTGGATTTGTTTCTTCCTAGTGCCTGAAAACACATTGAATCATTTCTGTTCTCGGGCACCTTTTGCCCAGTGGATGCAACCTTTGCCCTCAGTCCTCAGCTCTCAGGCTCTCCAGGCTGCCGCAGTCAGTGGCACAGCCATGTCCATCAGAGCTCAGCTTTTCGGCTTCCTTTGGCATGTTGAGGCCAAGCCAGCCAGATGACCGTGTCCCCTCCATCCTCCTGGGTCCTTGAGTCTCCAGACTCTTCGCATGCGGTTCCCAGGTTCTCACTTGATCACACCACGATTGCTCCTGGAGCCATCTGGAAGTAGATAGGGTCTACGTGCGGTCTGCTCTTGTAGAACGCCCTCTTTTTATTTCTTGGAAAAACACAAAGTCCACAAATTGTAGGCATCTGAAAGCACTTTCAAAGTAGATTCACAGATTCCAAAAAGTCAAGCAGTATGGTAGCCAGGGGCTAAGGCTCTGAACCTTCCACTGTGGTGGGGGGGCACTTGGGAATCACCCCTACAACCACCAGTCTAGCAGCCATCAAGAGAGTTCCATGTTCAAGGGCTTCTGTCCAAATCTGAGTCTTCACAGCCAGTCCTAAGTGAAGCCACCCCATCCCCACGGGATGCCCACGCCACCTCTGCACCAGAGGCCTTGTTTTTTCCCAGCCCAACCTGGGTCCTTTGGGTCTGCCATGGCCTTTTCTCCTGCTTTAGCAATACAGCTGTGAGCAGATGTGCGTGCACTGCGGGACCCGCCTGGGAAGGCACTGCAGCTGCCTTGTCAGGGTCACCAGAAGTGGTAACAGGTGCAGACTCGGAGAAGTGTTATTTTGAAGCAGTGACCAGAGTTGGATAGGTGAGCAGCACTTCCATTTGGTACTGAATTGCAGGTGACTCTGTGTGTCTTTCTACATGTGTGTGCATAGTTAGTAGGGGACTCTGCGTGTCTTTCTATGTGTGCACATACTTGCAAGAACTCATCCAAGCACTGTCGATCCAGAGCACTATTGTAAGGCGCGTGTGTACATATGTATTTATTCTTAGTTCATTAGCACTTCAGAAACCCTTCAAGGTGCAGCAGTAAGCATTGTGTTTCAGTTTGCTGTCTATATAAATATAAGTTCTAGATAACCAAAATCCAGAGGACTGTATTATTTTTGAGCCACAAATTTTGGCTGTAGCCCATGGGGCATTCATTTGCTGGTCTCCATAACGTGCTGTTAGAACATCTCTGGCTGACCAGAAAAGAGACCCAGTGCCCAGGCGCCATTTGCAACTGTTTCATGGACCCCACCTCCTCCTGCACCCCATCTTCCATTTCAGCATTGAGTATGTAAGCAAGTGCAGAAGTTCTCTGGGCTCTTTTCTTGGTGTTGTATGGAGCGGTGGGGTTCTGTGTTGGTCTGTGGTGTTGGTTGCAGACCTGCATGGGGTCTGGCAATTTCTAAGAATGTGGCAGGATAGCCCAGAGCAAGTGGTAAGTGCTTGTTGGTGGCAGGGTTGAGTTCCTGTGCTGATGCTTGGCGATGCCCTTGCTGTGCAGGCTCTGGAGATCTTTAGCCATGGACCAAGCCTTCTACCCCATCCGAACACAGCCGTGTGCATGAAGGTTCTTCCTAGAGGCCAGTTGTGGAACTCAACGTCTCAAGTAAAGGGGGCGCATGGGCGAGGGCCTCTCCAGTCAGATGGATTTTGTTCTTAGTATGTTGTTTCCAGCTTTCCCTGATTACATGCTGCACTTATATATATGTGCATAGCGTGTGTACATAAATATGTAAATAGTTCTTGTAAATTGGGACAAGCCCCCCTCGCGTGTCCACCCCTTTTCTCCTATTTATTCTTTCCTTGTCTTCCCATATGGGGCATTTTGGTAGCTTGCATTTTTCTTTAGGAAACTATGGAAAATTGAATCTATTCCTATATTTCAGAGTTGGGTTTGTCTTTGCTGTGGAGTCAGCTGTTCTGTGTTAATACTTTGAGCGCGCCCAGTTGTGTTGTGTGTTCGCACTGTGTGCAGCGTGTCATGTGGCATCAGTGTGCACATGTCACACTCCGTTGCATCCTTGGAAGCTGTGCGGAGCCTGACGCACATTGAGGAAGGACAGATGCTCCCAGACTTGCCTGCAGCTTCTCAGTCTTCAGTGCATTTGCCATGGAGTATGGTAGCTGGTTTCCATCCCAGACACTGGAAACATCTGCTTGCTGCTGCCCTCGGGAACAAGCAGGATGAGCCTAAGGTTGACAGAGCTAGGGCTATGCACAGCTTTTGCACACAGGCCCGCCCTGGGGGGGGTCAACAGCTACCCACCGAAGGTGCCCTGAGCGGACGTTCTTCACCCTGTGCTGGGTACTAGGTGTTGGCTGGTCTAACTGTAAGCCCAGGTGCTGCTCTTGGGTCACATCAGTAACGAGCGTTGGCCCTGGAGTCCTGAGTGGTTTGTGGAATGGTGTGGCATCACGGCGGGGCAGACTCAACTGTACGTCTGCGGCCTGCACATCCTCGTGGACATATCTGTGATTCTCAGGAAGGCTTGTCTCAAGTGTCTCTGGGACTTTGATTCCATACATGTTTCATTTGTTGCCACTCGGCCTGTTAGACCAGGGGACACTGAGTCTTTGTCACAAATGGGGGCTATTGGCAGATGACTCTGCAGGAACTCTCGCACTCCGCTGTCTGCTGTCCAGGGCGTCCAGTAGGGACGCAGCACAGCTGCACCCGGGCACATGAGCAGCAGGCATCTTGCACTTTAGGTTCCTTGGGCCAAGCAGCAGCAGACAGCTCTCTAGCAAGCCTGCGCCTGCACTTTCCACTTGTCCTTCGGCCCAGAGGGATGCTGGGAGTCTTCTTGCTGGGAGTCTTCTTGCTGTGGCTCGGGCTTGTGGCACTGAAGGGGGTGCCCCTCCCTACCAGCTCCCTCTTTACGGTGGCACAGAGCCTTCTCTCTGTGCATGTGGTGCAGTCTCCCGCTGTCAGGACCACCCATGGTTTTTTACTGAATTGCAAACTACTGATGTTATTTTTCAATGACCACTTGTACCTACCGAGGACCTGAGATGTGGGGAGAGGGCCTCTTTTTGCAATAAACTTGCTGGGTTCTACCTCGTTGTGCAAAGGCTGTTCCCTGTAGCATAGCGCTGCCGCCTCGCATCTGACACAGTGCATCTGGACCTGGTGTCCCAATGGAGTCAAGACCTTGGAACTAAACAGGGCGTGAACTCTAGGGCACATTCCGCCCTTTTCTCCAGCCTCCCTCTGCATCGCTGCTGTCAGGAGCCCCCGTCGGAATGAAGGCACACGCCACGCTGCTGCCATCAGCCTCTTCTGGACCCACGACCGAGAGAGTCCAGAGTCAACTGTTCCTACTGTTGGATACATAGCTGTCAAGTCTCACAAGTAAACGTGCTGGCTGCAGTGTAGACAGGCTCATCTGCAGGCGACGGGCTCAGCAGGAACATAACACGTGCTGTAGTAGGGTCTTGTGGTTTATCATTTGTCTTTGGATTTGTTTTGTTTTTGTAAAATTCTTAAATATATTAAACAAAAGAAGTGCTCTTCTCTCTTCTGTCCTACTTCCAGTCTGGCTCTCAAGTGCTCTTTGTCACTCCCAGCCTCTCACCCAGAGGCTGCTGGTAAGCTTGGCTTCTCTTCCCTGGTAAGCATGGAATTGGTGTTGCACGGTATCTAAAGTGAGTTAGAGAGAACTAGCTTATTGGTAGAGCCCTTGCCCACCTGAGAGGTAGGGAGAGGGCCTCTTTCTGCAATAAACTTGCCGGGTTCTACCTCGTGCAAAGGCTGTTCCCTGTAGCACGCACACACATGAGGACAGAGTTACAGAACACACGCAAGCTAAATGCTCTGGATGCGGTTCACGCTTGTACTCCCCCATTCCACACCTAGCACTCAGAAGGTTGAGATGAATGAGGGCAGCCAGGGTGGAGAAATGGCTCAGGGGTTAGCCCCTCTGCGTTGCAAGCAGAAGATCCTGAGTTCAGATCTTAGCTCCCACCTAAAAATGGCAGGCAGAAGTGGTGGCAACCTGTACTTTTGGCCCTGGAAGGTGAAGCCTGGGAAACTGCAAGCAAAACAAGAAAGGGGTAGTGCAGTCGAGGTTGATTCCCCAGTCATCCTTAAGCCTCCACAGACACACACAGCTTCCTCTGATACACAGACACATGCAAAAAAATTTTAAGTTAAGGGGGGGGCATGGTTGTTGTAATGTCAGCATTGTCGGCCCAGCATGCTGTAGGGAGGAAAGTGCGTCCAGCCGCACAGCTGTCTGCACCCCAGTGGTAGGTGCCACACCTTGGGTTGGGCTTGAGACCTCAGACTCCTGGGATAGAAAGTTTCCTAGCATGCAGTCTGGCCTTTAGTAACAGTAGACCCTGGTCATGGCAAAGTGTCAGCCATGCCTTGTTTTGTGGTTCTGTCCACAAAGCCGGGCAGGGGGGCCTCAGGCGACTGCTTTGTCACCCCTGAGAGACTCAGCCCAGAGCTGTGCTGGAAGCCAGCAGTCAGCCTCCACACCCTTGTGTGACCACATCCGATCAACCTGGTTTTCTCATGTGGATCCCACAGAGCCAACGGATCCTTATGCTTCGCTGTCACGCGCTCCTGTCCAGAGCCTCCTCCCCAACCCTCAGTCTGCACACCTCAGGTGAATTCTCTGCTGTAAGCTACAAAAGTCAAGTAGTGCCCGGCTCTCATGGAGCCGGCTTCCCTGGCTGTTGAAGAAGCAGCTGCAGCATGTTCAATTCTGGCCCTGAGTTGCTCCTGTGGGGGTGCCCAGGACACTTAACCCCAGAAGGGGCTAAGGAGCAGTTAATCGGCAGTGGCTGGGGCAATGGGTAAGCTTCTAGCATGTTCAGGGCCTTGTGAGTGGGAGTTCAAGGAGGTGCCTCACTGAGCTAACAGCTGAACAGCCTTCAGGGTGCAGTGACCCACACATCCCATTGCAAGAGTGGAAATGGACAAGAAAACACCATGGGGTGAATTCTATGTACAGATGGAGTCTCTGTGCACATGGGTGGGGATCAGGATAACTCAGAAGTAGGTTCTCTCCTTCCACCATGCAGGCTTTCAGAATTGAATTCAGGTCATTGGTGTGGCAAGCAAGCCCTGGCTACCTCAGTGAGATTTAAGTGCAATCACCGTCAGCTTACAGATAGATCAGCAGAGGTCAGGGCCTGTGTGGCCTTCATCCTGCTTCTGATCTAGTAGTGCATGGGACCCAGGGTCAGTTCTGCCATCCACTACTTCTGGCCAAGATGGAGAAAGAAAAAAGAACTGAAATCAACAATAGGTTTTGTGGGGGGAGGGAGGGCGCAGCTGGAGAAAAAGGCACTGGAGTGTGTGTGCCTGTGGAGGCCCAAGTGCAAATTATCCTGGATCACTCTGGCAGGCCACTGCCATTTCCACCAGCATTTCTATGTGGCCTGTAGCGATCTGAACTCGGGTCCTTTTGCTTTGAAGGCAAAGAGTTAACTCCTCATCCTCTGCAGCCCATGACAGGAGATTCCTAAGTTCTGTTTAGCCAGGTGTGACATACCCCAGCACCCAGGAGACCATCTATCCTGGGCTGCACCCCCACACTCTGTCTAAAAAGGTAAAGTAGAGCTACCCAGTGGGTAAAGGCTGTCCCAAGCAAACCTGGTTGGGCTCAAAGCCCACATGAAGAGAATCTGTCCACACACCTTGAACATGGGTCCCTGCTTGCCTGAGTTGTTCTTCCTCTCAAACTACAATCCTCACCGACGCTGTGGTCAAGGGCTTGCCTGGTTCATCCCCAGCATGGCCGCCTCAAGATCTAGCGCTGGGGTTCCATCCTGCTTGAGGTTTACTCTTGGGTGCCAACTTGCTGCCCTCTGGTGTCCACTTGCAACCTTGTCCTGCCTGCTCTGCATGTGGGCATGTGGACATGTGCCTGTGGGCATTCCTGGTGCTGGGGGCCCCCCTGGGAGCTAAAGGATGTTCAGCAAGCACCCCTGGCCTGCAACCTGCATACCCCAGTAGCACACTCCTCCCCTAGAGTGGCAACTCAAAGTATTAGCAAACATTGCCAGGCGTCCTGTGAGGGTCAAAGTCAGTGTCTGCTGTGAGCCGATGTGTCAGCAGGAAGCCCAGCTCACCCCTGGGGGTGCTTGTGTGTGTGTCTCCCTAAAACTCATGCCTGGGGGTGCCTCTGTGTGTGTCTTCCCAGCACTGGGTGTGCATTTTATGGCGGATGCGTGTGGGGAACAAAGGACACCACCCCAGGGATCCAGAAAATAAAACACAAATGCTACCCGGCTGCTGGGTTGAAGCTCCTACAATACCATTTCCATGCATATGAATATTTATCAGCACAACGTTGGAGAGCATGGTGTTAGCTGCCATCTGTGGAGGCCTTTCTGGAGAGAGGCTTAAAGAGTTTGTGCACGGGGCCTATTTTTAGAGTCCAGCTCCTTACGAGGTGCTCTCCTCCTCCAAAAGCTGCCCACCCTGGGTACATCAGGGTGAGGAGAGGCCCGGGTCCCCGCATCAGCCCCAGGTGGTCCTCATCGCGTGTACGCAGCCCAGAGGTGTTGAATCTCAGATGCTCGATTCCTCCGAAGTGCTTGGTTGTATTATTCGGACTGTGGTTTGCAGAGTGAATATTACTGAGCTTGCAATTAGGTGTAAGCAACTTTCCTGATCTCGCCTGCCCCTCCCCATCCTCCTCCCCGTGAGACACCTCAAACACCCAGATACACACACTAGTAGGTCTGTTAAAAACCCACCAGGAGCGCTACCACAGGCACATGGAGTGGAGCCCTCCACTGGAGCCTGGGCATCTGCCAGCAACCACACTTCGGCCACCATCAACTGCCACTCGCTCCACTGTTACCTAGGGGTGATGTCAGGTGAGCCGCCACATCTTGGGAACTTTCAGAAAGTAACTTTTTGTGTGTGTGTGTGTGTGTGTGTGTGTGTGTGTGTGTGTGTGAAGGCACTATATGACCCTGTGGATCAAAGGTGACTTTGGGAATCACCCTGGATTGCTTCTACCTCCTTTTTGCTTCACTCTGGAATTTTCCAGGCTCTGCCCACCAGGGCCAGAAGTGCAGGCTGTTGCTGTTTCCACCTGGCATTATTATGTAGACCTGGGATCTGAACTCAGGACCTTCTGCTTGTGAGGCAGAATCTTAACCCCTGAGTCATCTCTCCAGCCCTAGTTTAATTTTTTTTAATGATCATTTGAGAGAAAGCAGCAAGAGGTTGGGGGTTTGGGCACAGGTACCTATGTTCCATGCATGGTGCATTTGTGGAAGAAAGAGTACAACTTTCACAAGTTGGTTATCTTGGGTGGTGGAGATGATTGCTCAGGGGTTAAGCCTCTGCCTCCCAAGCAGAAGGACCTGACTTCGGATCCCAGGTCCCATGTAAAAACTGCCAGGCATAAATGGCAGTGGCCTGCACTTCTGGCCCTGGAAGGCAGAGCCTGGGAAACCCCAGAGCAAAGCAAAAAGGAAGTAGAGCCATCCAGGGTGATTCCCAAAGTCACTCTTGGGCCTCCATAGATATACACAGTGCCCTGACACACCCACGCGCACTCGCACACACAGTTATCTCCTGAGATTACCTGTTTTGCACCAGGATGCTGTCACCTGCCGAGCCCCCTCTCCACGGCACGAAATAATTGGGAAATGACAGAAATGCTCTAATCAAAGTGTGTGGCTGGTGTACCTGTGATTCTAGGTTTATGTTTGGTGCCACCAGATGGATGTGTGAGCCCACTTGCTGGAGAAGACAAAAGATCATTTTTGAGTTGTAGGAAGTTGTGAAGTCAGCTTGAGCCAGCAGTCAAAAGTGGCTGTCCACACTGGGGAGAAGCGGGAAGGGAGGCACAAGACCTCAACCGTCCTGGGAAGGTTGGGAGGTGGCTACTGAGGGGAGAAATTCCATTTCGCAGTGGCCTGGCCTGGTGGGGTCTCTGATAAGTTGCCTCATGGTATTCAGTCAACCTTTCTTAAACTCATTGGAGGAAATATGATCAAATATTACATTTATAAATTTCTGAAAAGAATAAATAAAAGTAATTATTAGCTAGGTGTGGTAGGCACAGGCCTATGATTCTAGCACTGGAGAAGCAGAAGAGATAGAGACTGTCTTTATACCAGTGTCTCTAAACAGAGAAAACATATACTATAAACTGTAGGGATGGAAAGTTACACAAGAACCTAGGGCCTGTGAATAGCTCAGTCTTTAGGTGCTTGTCACGCAAGCCGAAGCCCTGGGACCACACATAGTAGAAGAACCAACTTCTGAAAGTTGTCCTCTGACGACCTCACACACAGTGTCAGTGCTGTGGGGTACTATCGGATGTAACTCAACTACTAGGCAGGTGGTCCTCAGCAACATAGTTCCAGGTCAGTCTGGGATACGTGGGGTGTATTTAAAAAGACAAAAAATAGATCCATGGTTAAAGTGCAAATCGTATGGATTCTGAGGTGAGGACCGGGCCTCTTGCTGCAGCAAGGAAGGGTTATCTCAAAACAGCATCCTGTTAGGTGGGTACGTGTCTCACCTAACACATCCCCAGCAAAAACCAAAAGCTTATTTGACAAGGTCGTGCTGTGTAGCTCAGGCTGGCCTTAAATTCATTGTGCACCTGAGATCCAGAACCCTGGTGTTCCGCCCCACTCCCACCCACCCCACCCCACCCCCCCCCACCCCCCACCCCCCCCGTCCCATGCACCACCACGCCTGGCAATTCAAACAGAAATGACTAGACACAAGGCCTCATGCAGCGGAGGCTGGCCTCAAGTAAAGATAAAAGTTGCTAGATCCACGTCTTCAAAACCCAGCTGACAGGACCCATCAGATAGCACCCTGGTTAAGGTGCATGCTCAAAAACCTGGTGACTTGAGTTCAATGCCTGGACTCCTACACATGATGGAGGAAAGTTGTCCCCTGACCTCCACACATGCACTGTGGCATGCATGCGTGCACTTTAGCTCTCCCTTCCTTCCTCTCTCAAATAAAATATTTTTTTTTATAACTTTTGAAAAGAGAATTTAATGCCAAATATAATGATTATATGAATTTGAGGGCAATTTTTGCAAGCAAATTACAATTGCCTTTCTAAATGTTCTTGATAACTAATGATGTTATTTCCTTTTTTTTTTTTTTTATTAAAAATTTAATTATACATTTTAAAATTTTTTACCAGTTCCCTCCCTCCCCCCTCCTCCCCCAAATAAAATATTTTTTAAAAAGTAAGTGATGGCAGAAACAAAATTGGAAAATTTGTGAATTCCAGAGTAGACCTCTGATATAATCATGGCTGGGCATGGGGCACTCTCCTATCCTTCCAGTGAGGCAGGAGGATTTGGAGTTCAAGATCATCATTGACTGTAGGGAAAGCGACCTGGAATACATGAAACCCTATCTCAAAAGAGGGGAGGGTTGTGGGGCCAGCAACAAAACTCAGCAGGTAGACACGTGCTCCCAACCTGGCGACTATAGTTCAATTCCCAAGAGCCTACATGATGGAAGCGAGAAAGGATTTTTGAAAGTCACCTTCTGATCACCATGGCATGTACATGTGCACCTCCCCTCCCTCCCAATTTCTCTTCTTCCCTTCCTCCCTCCTTCCCTCTCTCTTTCTCTCTCTCTCTCTCTCTCTCTCTCAACCAAATTTTGTTAAAAATACAAATAATTGACTAGGAGTTGAGGATTATCTTTGGCTGCACAGCAAGTGATCTGGACTACACAAGGGTCATAAAAGGGCGTGTGTGTGTGTGTGTGTATGAGAGAGAGAGAGAGAGAGAGAGATGGCTCATCAATAAAAGTGCCACACAAATCTGATGACATCACTTTGATCCCTGGGACCTACAAGGTAGAACCAACTCTTATGCACGCATGCACGTACACATGCACGCACATGCATACATGCATACACACACACCATCTCAAACTGAGGTCAACTCTGCTTGAACCAAAAGTCACTTCTTTCCATTGTGGGCTCCCAGGATTTGAACTCAGGTCTACGGTTTGCAAGCATGAGCTGTCCCCCGCCCCCCTCCCCTTTCTTAAACTCCTTTCTCAAGTCTTGGCCTCTGGTCAGCTTCTCTTTGCAGTGGTCTCACAATCGTTCGTCGCTTTCCATTCCTCCCCCTCCCTCCCCAAGCAGAGGATCAATGCCTCAGGAAGAGGCCGTGTGAGACTAAAGGTGTCCCACAGAGTGATGTGGCACAAGCCAGAGCTGCAGGATGCCAGAGGAGGTCGGGTGGTCTCTCCCCTGTCACCCTAAAGCAGGCCCACCTTGCCACCCCTCACCATACTCCTGGCCTCCAACCTGTGGGAAAATCTGTTCTCTATTCTTTTTTGTTCTTTATTCCGCACGTGCACATGCGCATTGTGTGTTCTTGTGGAGGACCAAGGGTGACTTCAGGAATCATCCTGGATTGCTTCTACTTCTTTTTTGCTTTGCTCTGGGATTTCCCAGGCTCCACCCGCCCGGGTCAGAACTGCAAACTGCACCTGTTTATATAGGACCTGGTATAGGACTCGGGACCTTCTGCTTGCAAGGCAGAGTCTTAACCCCCACTTTCTATTCTTGCCCATAGACCAGGCCAGCCCTCCCCATGGGGCTCTGGCTGGCAGCATTTTGAGGCCCATCATGGGATGTCTTGTGCATCTAAGGAACTCATGCAGGGTCAGCTCAGGCTCCCTGAAGGACATCTGCCCCAGGAGCCCTGCAGCAGGCATTAGTTAGAGCTGCTTCCCTGAGAAGCCAGTGGGGGAATGGTGGCGTGGGGGAACTAGAAGACTCCAATAGCATGTGGGGTCACTGTGAAGGTCATTGTTAGAGGGCGGCTAGAACCCGAGTAAGAAGCAAAAGGACTTGAGTTTGGATCCGGATCCCATGTAAAAATGCCAGGCGGAAATGGCAGACCTGCACTTCTGGCCGTAGAGGGTAGAGCCTGAGACCCCCCCAGAGCAAAACAAAAAGATAAAGCTATCCATGGTGGTTCCTAATGTCACCCTTGGGCCTCCATAGACACACACTCTCTAACAAACAAACAAATAGAAGCTACCCCAAGGGATAGACTTAAGAAACATGGATTTTATGGGAGCCAAGAGCCTGGTTGGCCGAGGGAGCCATAGTTCAGCTTTAAAGTGGGAGAGTGTTAGAACAGAAGAGAGAGTGAAGATCAGGGGAACAGGGAGATTGCCAGAGGGAGACAGGCCCAGGGCAGGCATCTGTCTTTTACAGTCATGCAGGTAGGGAATGAAAGAACATCAGGCCAGAGACGATCCTCTCTCAAGGCCATAGGGTGAGGGAATGAGGATGTAGGGGGTGTGGGTAGTTCAGAGAATCACCACCTTGGATTCTAGGCAGGGTGGAAGAGTTTTTGGGGAGATGGCGTGGTGGCTGGAACTCACAAAAAGGTTTGTGGCAAAACTAAATACCTTGCATGATGAAAAACAAAGGAGATTTTATCATGATTTGCATGATAAAAAGACAAACTGGATGTCCTCTGAGAATAGCGGCCTGCCTTTGGTCACATCCCCAGGGTCCTTCTGGGGGGAGACCTTCAGGACTGGGCCTGTTGAGTGTGTGCTCCCTCAGGGGCAGCCTGGAGGGTCTGACTCTCCCCTGGGATCTCTGCTGGCTGCCATTTGTTCTCACTTGCACCCCAATTCTAGATGGCCTGGCCGAGGGTCTTTGGAGCTAGTATCTGTGCAGTGTGTAGGCCCAGACAGGAGACCCCATCTGTGTAGCTGAGGAGAAGCTATCCATGCAAGGTGAGGTACAGACCACACCCCTGTGAGTAACCCTCCACTGTGCTCCCTAGGTAACCCCAGAATCCCCCAGGGAGGGACCTGGTGCAGCCCTCCTCTGGTTTAGCATCAGGACCTAGGAAGAGGGTGAGACATTTATTTATGGTTCCCAGGGAAAGGATGTCCCAGACACTGGGATCAGATCCACTGAGGCCTTAGAAGGATGGAGAGGAGCGATGACTAGTATCGAGCCAGCAGGAAGTCATTTTGAAAGCTTCCTTCGCCCTGGCTGGACCCCTACACACACACACTGCAGCTATCCTAATCCACTTCTAAGACTGGACCACCCCAGCGCCTTGACAGAGGATGGTCTTCTGGGCACCCACTCTCCACAGGGCACTGCCCCACTGAGCCTTAAAGATTTGTTGGGTGGTGTTTGCACTTCCTCAGGGGCTCTCTCCCTGTGCCCCCCCCCACCTTCAGCTCTCTTGTTCTAACGCTCTCCCACCTTAAGGCTAAACTAGGTTCCCTTGGCCACAGGCCCTGGCTTGAATAAACGTGTATTTATTCTCTCTGTGTTTTTCTTTCTCTCTTTCTAACTTTAATTTTTCTTTATCATGGATTCCAAGTCTGCCACTAACCTGACACATAGCAAGAGTCTAAAGAAACAAACAAATTACAGAAATACCCCAAACTTGACACCAGTCTGGGCTCCATGTGATCGTCTCTTAAAACAAGGAATCCCTGGTCATCATGGATGACCGCTGTGTACAGGCCTCAGATGCTCGGGGAGGGGGGCAGAGCCTGACTTCACAGTCCACTTTGGTCAGGAACTAGACCGATACTGTGGGGGAGGTTTTTAATGTCCAGATTCCTGTGTTTGGAAAATCAGAACACGTGCAAAGGATTAAGGCAGAGGTTATTAGAGGAAAGAAAGAATGGAATTCACGGATGTGAATCTGTGAGGACCGAGAGAGCCCAGGAGAACTCCGGGACTCCAGGCACCAAATCCATGAGGGGCAAGAGAACGTCAAAGATTGCTGGCAGAATCAGAAGGATTTGTAGGGTTCGGCAGGCCTGGGGAAAGTGACTTTTCCTTATTGTTTAGCTTCAGTTTCTGCAAACCAGATTGAAATTTTGGGTCCTCTTTGTCTCATTGGTCTGTTCATAGAGCCCAGCCCAACTGATCATGTGACCGGCCTCCTGGTGGAGCTGCTTAGTTTATCTGCAACTGGAGAGCTCTTGTCCATAGGCTTTCATGAACTGAGGGGTGGGGGAAGTGGGCGACCTTATCTCTGTGGAGGATTAGAAGCAGTTCCTCCCAATCCGTGGGGTGAGTTCCTTCTGGATGATCCCAGCTGTGGGGGATGATCTTCGAAGACCTTCCCAGCACAGTTCGGTTCTGAAAGTGCCTAACAAGGACGCCTGCTTCCGAAGCTTCTAGACAGGGTATTAGAGGCCCAAAAGGCAAACCTCCAATTCTGAAATGAGATAATTAGGCAGTTTTAGCGCAAGGCTGTGCTGCGGAGGTCTTTGAAGGTCTATAAAAGTCATCTCCCACTTCTGGGATATCCTGAAGGAACGCGCCCTACTAATCCCGAGGAACTGGTTTTAATGTGAAAGGATGAAGAGATGAGATCTCCATTGCAGATAACCTAAATTCCTCAAAAAAAAAAAACAAAACAAAAAAAAAAAAAACAGCTGGACACTGAGGTCAGCCCCAAGGACCACTGGGATGAGCTCCAATATGAACAATCAATGTGATGTAGGGGGCCAAAAGCTCCAATCAGGTTGTAGAGACTGGAGCTAACCAATGAGGAAAACCCACTTTTCCCAGGTCTGCCCAACCCTATAAATACCCCTGCCCCTGCCAGCCAGCTTGGCTCTGTTGCCCCTCTGGGGATCCATGTCCGTGAGTTCCATTCTTTCTCTCCTCTCATAAAATCTTCTTTAATCCTCTGTGTATGTTCTGGTTTCAATCTTGGACTCCCAAACAGAAGAACCTGGATATAAAAACCTTCACAACAGTAAGACTGGGGGGAAAGGTCTCAGGCACACATGGAAATCTCATATGAAAACTTGTTAATTTGTAAACTCATTTGAAAATTACAAATATCAAAAAAATAAAGCTGCCCCTAATGTCAGATGACAGGTTCTTATTCACTGAACACCCTAAATGCTATTGAAACTTGTCCATTTCGAAATGTTGGGGGATCTGCGATCAGCGTAGGAAAATCTATAGTATTTCCTTAAGACATTATGGAAATGTTTGCCTCTTGGGCAAAAAGACCTGAGTTCAGATCCTCCAAATGCACATAAAAACGCCAGGCAGAAATGGTGGTGGTCTGTAATTCTGAACATCCCATTTGGGATGACTCCTGATGTCATGTTTGTGCCTCCACAGACACACACCCGCACAAGCCAAAAAAGAAAAGAAATTATTTGAGGAATGGAAAGGAGAGAGAGAGAGAGAGAGAACATGTGTCCAGGTGCTCTGGTGATACAGGGCACGCACGTAGTGGTAGAAAGCAGCTTGTAACTTTTCGGAGGGTCCGTGCATCTTTGCCAAGTGTCCCTCTGGTGTGCGCAACAAATGAGCAGAGCAGAAAGGAAACGCAAGGGGAAACGCAAGGGGAAATGGAAGGCAATTCCACTTAGTGCCACAGAAAGAGAAGCGCCACGCTGGATGGGCATGGAGGCCTGTCATCTGCTTGGGCTCAGGGGCTTGAGGCTGAACAGCACAGTGAGACTGTCTCAAACAAGCAAACAGCAAACCCTTTAAATAAGTTTAGAGAAGTAGATGCCGGCAAGATGGCTGAGCTGGCAAAGCTGGCACGTGCTCAAAACCTGAGTTCAGTGCCTGGAGCCCATCTATGGTGAAAGGAGAAAA
The DNA here is from genome assembly GCA_023101885.1 of Typhlomys cinereus. NCBI lineage: Eukaryota > Metazoa > Chordata > Mammalia > Rodentia > Platacanthomyidae > Typhlomys > Typhlomys cinereus. The sequence continues at coordinate 575,294 of JALPQD010000373.1, read as the reverse complement.
CTGACCTCCACTTGCCTGCCTGTGCCCCCTTTTCTGTCCTCCCATCTCTCCAATAAATAAAATAAAAGAAGAACTGTCTCTTAAAATATTTGCTGAGAGAGAACACGCACGGTGGTGCAGGCACAGGGTCAGAAGGCAACTTTCAAAGGTCAGTTCGCCCTTTCTACTAAGTGACCTTCTGGGAATCGAACTCAGGTCCCCAGGTGTGTGCACAGGAGCCTTTACAAGGTAAGCCATTTTGTTGGTCCCAAGGGGATGGGAGGAGGGAGAGAAAAACAAATTTCGACTGGGGATGTTGCTCATTTAGTAAGTAGAACATTTGTCTAGTGTGCATGAAACCTTGGGTCCGGTCCCCAGCACCCCTAAACAGGTGTGCTAGCACATGCCTGTGGTGGAGGGCAGAAGCCAGCCTCAAAGCAATCAACTAGAAGGATTTCACACCTCAGATTCCAATACTTATTATTCAAAATAACAGACATGGGGGGTGTGGCTCTTGCAGAAGGATGGATGTGTTCAGCAAAGAATGAGAGAGAATTAGGAGGGAATAAAATGCTTATTCTAAGTTTTTTATATTTTACTCATTTATGAGAGAGAAAGAGACAGAGAGATCTTATATTCCGAAGGTTAAAGCAGGGACTTTATTGAAACTGAGAGAAGAGGGAAGAAACTCTTGAACTCTGGTCTGAGGTGAGGAGGATGCCAAATCCCTCGGGGGTGGGAGAGAATCAAAGCTGAGGAGCTCACTGGAAGCCAGAGAGAAGGGGAGCACCGCCTTGAGCACAGGGCTGGGAGAGGACAGAGCTGCCCATGGCTAGAGGGCAGAAAGGACAGTGTGGATGGCTGGAGCCACGGTTCTCTGTAGTTGGACCTTGCTAGGAGTGGCCAGGAAGTGAGGTAAAGACTGGAGGGGTGGTAGGTGTGGTCCCCACTGGACAGGGCATTCCTAACTGCACTAGCTGTCCAATAGCAATGGAGTTATCTGCATTTACAGCATACAGAGGTTACTGGGAAACTCTATCCCACCCCCCCCCTTTTTTTGCATTTGTAGACTGGGTGTCTAGGTGTGGGTGGGTATGTATCAGAGGGCATTCATAGAGGCCCAAGGATGATATCAGGAATCACCCTGGATTTTTCTATCTCCTTATTGATTTGCTCCAGGGTTTCCCAGGCTCCACCTTCCAGGTCCAGATGGGCAGGCCGCCACCATTTCCACCGGATGCGTCAAACTCAGAGAGAGAAAATTTTGTTAGGTAGAGTAGAACAGCCATCCTGGGAAAGGCCTTGAATGTCTTTGAAGGTCACCCCGCCTGCTGGGATTATCCTGAAGGAACACACCTGATCTTCAGGAACTGGTTTTAATGTGACAGGATCTGGAGATGGTCCACATTGCCACAAGCCGAGTTCATCAAAAGAAACAACTGGAACACAGGTTGGCTGAGGTTTGGCTGAGGCCGTGATATGAACAGACCAAGGTCTAGACCAATTGTAGAGGCCGGAGCTAACCAATAAGGAAAAGCCACTTTTCCTGGGTCTGGCTCACCCTGCAAATACCCCTAACCTTGTCGGCCATCTTTGGCTCCCTTGCCCTTCACGGATTCCATATCTGTGAATTCTGTCCTTTCTCTGCTCTAAGAAAATCAGCTGTAATCCTCTATGCATGTTCTGGTTTCAATCTTTGATACTGAATAGAGGAACTTGGACTTAACAACAACAACAACAAAACCCACTTTTGCTGTCAAGGAAAGAGTTCACCCCTGAACCGTCTCTCCAGCCCCAAGGGACAACCTTCATAAAGTCAGTCCTCTCCTTCTACCATGTGGGCTTTCTGGGAATCAAACTCAGATCCCCAGGTTTAGGAGCAATTGTCTTACCTGCTGAGCCATCTTACAGGCCCCATTGATTGATTTTTGAGAAGTGTGAAAGCCAGTTCAGTGGGAGTGTGGAGACAGTTTAATTAGGAAAAAGGAACGATCTTCTCAACAAGTGATCCTGAGGCAATAATTGCCAATAAGCGAAGGGTAAATTTAGACTGTACACAAAAAATAAACATGGATCAATGATATAACGATGGCTCTTAAGAGAAAACAGAAAGCGAAATCCTTTGTGACCTTGGACTAGCTATGAGGAAGCTCACAGAGGTGGGCTTGTGGCTCAGTGGGTAGTGTGCTCGCCTGACATGCATAAAGCACTGGGTTTGAATCCCACTAGCTCATACATTGTGGTGGTGATAAGGGCTTCTTGCCAGGCTCTTGTGTGCCCAGGGTGAAAGAAAAACTCCAGGACACGTGTAGAGGTTTAAGGCAAGATTTAGTAGGTGAGAGAAAAAGGAAGGACTTGTGGGCATCGAGTCAGCGAGAGGCAAGGGTCGAGGGCTGGCACGGTTAGGGGAATTTATGGGATTAAAGTCTGGGAAAAGTGTCTTTTCCTTATTGGTTAGTTTTCGTTTCTTTAAATCTACAGGACTTTTGTTTTCCTCTTTGTCTGATTGGTTCCTGTATCTGGGAGGCCAACTCCTGGCTGAGCCGAATTTATCTACATTTGAAAAGCTCATTTCTATATCCTTTCAAAACCCAAGGGTTAGGGGAGTTGTCAATCTTATCTCTGTGGGGGATTGGAGACAGTTCCTGAGGAGGACAGGATGTGTTCCTGCAGGATAATCCCAGCAGTGGAGGATGACCTTCCAGAACCTGCCCAGTCCAGTCGGGCTCTTCTGTCCTAGACTGCCAAAAAAAAGACCCAACTAAATCCCTATTGTAAAGCTGCCCTATAGAAATGAGGTGAGGTGGCTCGGCAGGTAAGTGTGCTTGCTGCACCATTCTGACAGCCTGAGTTGATCCCCGGAGCCTCCGGATGGCAAGTGAGAGCCTATTCTGAAAGCTGCCCTTGACTTCTACACGCACATCTTGGTGCATATGCATCTGCACATAAATACGCATCTGACTTTTTCTTTTTTTGAATTTTTTGTGTATGTGTGTGGGGAGGGTGCACGTGCGCATGTCTATTTGCATGTGTGAGGTCTTTTGTGTATATCCAGGTGTGCGTGCATCGTGAGTGCGTATCAGGAATCATCCTCTATCACTCTTCCATCTTATTCTTTTTGAGGCTGGTTCTTTAAACACACCCAATGTTCACAGTTAGAACTGGTCTGGCTAGCCAGCTTGCTCTGGGGATTCCCAGTCTCTACCTTCTAAGGCTGGATTCAGGTGGTGGGTGGGCTGCCACACCTGCCCAGTATTTATGTGAATTTGGAGATCTAATTTTCAATTTTTTGCTTGCTTGTTCTCTTGCTCTCTTGATTTCTTTCATGTGTGTCTGTGTGTGTGTGTGTCTTTGTGTATCAGAGGGTACTGTTTGTGCCTGTGGAGGCCCAAAGGTGACTTAGGGATCCATCTGAATTGCTTCTACCTCCTTTTTGCTTTTCTGTAGGGTTTCCCAGGCTCTGCCTTCCAGATGTGCAAGTGCAGGCTCTTGCCACTTCCGCCTGGAATCTTTATGTGTGATCTGGGATCCAAACTCGAGTCCTTCTGCTTACAAGGCAAAGCCTTAGCCCCTGAGCCATCTCTCTAGTCCAGATTTGGATATCTGAGCTACAGTCCTGTTGCTTTCAAGACAACCATTTTAACCACTGAGCCAACTCACCAGTTGCCAATAAATAAGAAAAACTTTCTTGGATTGATCACTATATGCAATGAATCAGAGCAGGGCCAAGCCCTGAAATCCTAGCAATTGAAAGGCTCAGAATCCCTTCAAGTTTGAACCAACCTGGGCTACACAGTGAGCCAGACTGGGCTACACAGGGAGACCTTTTGGTGGGTGGGAAGCAAAACCCAGGCCAATGATACATGTTGTCACATGCTTATCACCTCAGTTACTTGATAGTTTGAGGCAAGAGGATTCAGAAATTCAATAGCTCAAGGCTAGTTTGAACAACATAGGGAGACCCCCTCATCTTAAAAAAAAAAAAAAGGACAACCTACAGAAAATGTTTATAAATTATATATAATATAGTACTGGGGAGTACATAGGTTCAGTAGTTCAGATGCTTGTTACAGGAAGCAAAAGAGCAGAGTTCAGATCCCCAGATCCCTTGTAAAACGAAAATGAAAAAAAAAAAAAAAAAAAGAAATGCTTGGAAAGAAAAATACATAGAGCCAGGGAGGGAGAACAGGATAGAGTATAAAATTTCTTTTCCTTTTCTTTTGGATGGACATGTTCTAGAATTAGGTTGTGGCAACAGTTGGACAACTCTGAATATTTTAAAAAATCACTGACTTGGATAATTTAAAAGGGTGAGTTTTATGCTAAGGGAATTACGGTCCCGACTAGAAATAAAACCAAGCTGGGCACAATGATCATGCATATCAGCCCAGAATTTGGGAGGTTGAGACAGAAGGATTGCCATGAGTTCAGATTAACTTGCTCTATTCTGTGCCCCTCTTGTGTGGCTTATGGCTCACACTGTCCCATGCTGGCAGTAAGCACCGGCTAGGGCAGGTACTGATTGCTTGGGATGAGTGTGGGATGCGGTGTGTACAATTTGAGCTTGGATGATAGAGAGAAGGTTGAGTGCGACCAGGACAAACAAAAAGCATGTTGTGGATGAGCTCTGTGCATTCATTACTTGTAGAAACCATCCTGTTCTGGATCTATTGCCAGAAATGAAATGGATCATCATGCCACGTCCTTAACCAAACATGTTGTTTTGACAAGGTCCTGGTATGGGGAAAACTGCTTCAAGGAAGGCATTTTCTGGGAAATGACATGGCTTATTTAGAATAAATATGGGGAATATGGGGGTTGTCAGGCCTAAAGTCTTCTCTTTGGGGAATGAGATATTAACATCTAAAGTGGGCAGTTGTTAGGGACTCCTCCCTTTTTGTAAATTGAGTTTTGCCTCTTGTCTGCATAGACAATGACAGGCGAATTCCTTCCTGTGGAAGTTGAGTTTCCCTCTTATCTGTTCTTAGATCTCTTTTGTTCTTCTCCGGACTGGCTAGGTTATCACCTCCCCCTCCAGTTCCTTCCCTATGCATTTGCCATTCATTGTCCCTTCCCTTTTAGCAACTAAGCATCACCCTTGCTTTTAACTCTACCTGGAGATATCATGTCTGGTCCCACACACAAGTAGATGTCACTCCTGCCTTTTCTTTGTTAACTGGAATGGATACCTTTTACATAATCCTGTAAAGAATTTGGTCCTGCTCTTTGATGTTTCCCTATGAATTTAGCGACACATTCTTTGCCACCTACCTTAGATTTTCTAATATAAGCTCTGCTGTAAACTTCAATAAAGAAGCTGCGTGTCTACTGTTCTCCATCTTCGTTGACTCCTTGTCCACCTATTGGGTTCTTAGATCCAGGCTGCGGCCAGACCACATCATTTCAAACTTTCACGAATTGCTATGCTGGGCCCGTGAGATGGCACAGTAGGTGTACAGGTGCTTGATAACCCGAGTTTGATCCCCAGAACATACATGCTGAAACTTCTTGACAGTTTTAGGCATGATGGGAGATAGAACAGATTCTTGTGTTTTCTTCTGAACTCCACATTCAGAAACTGGCACACGTGTGGGAAGTGTGGATGTACTCACAGCTATATTTTAAAAAATTGACTAGTGGGGCTGGAGAGGTGGCTCAGGGGTTAAGCCTCTGCCTTGCAGGCAGAAGGTCCTGAATTCGGATCCTAGATCCCACGTATGTATAGATGCCGTGCGGAAGCAGGGGCAGCCTGTGTTTCTGGTCCTGGTAGGGGGGAGAGCCTGTGAATCCCGGGGCAGAGTAAATAAAGAGGAGGTGGAGACAGTCCATGGTGGTTCTCGAATTCCCCCGTGGTTCTACATACACACACATACATACACACATGCACACACACACGCATACATGCACAATTGAATAAATAATAAACAATAAAAAATTGACTAATTTTTTTTTCTGTGTGTGGAGGGCGTGTACGTGCTTTTCAGTGTGTGTGCCTCTGCAAAGTGTTTTTACATGAGATCTGAACTCAGGTCCTTATACTTTCAAGGCAAAAGGTTTTAACCACTGAATCATCTCTCTAGCTCAACTAAAAAAAATTTATAAACGCATGGTCCACCTTGTATTTTTATCAACTAGAGTAGAGCATGCTCATTCTTTGGAACGTCACCAAGAAGCCTTTGAGCTGGGGAAGGGTTTGTGTTCTTTCTTATAACTTCATCAATCTCAAAGGGAAGAAAGGCCCAGGTGCTGAGAGGGGGGTTCCCTTCTTTCTTGGGCAGAGTTTGCCGCCTTTTTTCATCAGCTTCACAGATGAAGTCTCAATGTGACTAATTAAAAAAAAAAAAAGGTATTGAAAACAACAGGAGAAAGAGTGGGTGGGCGTTTTATGTAATTCGACTAGAATTACTATTCAGGCAAAACTCCAAAATATAGTGCTTTTGGAAGGTTATTCATCTGATCCTAAATATATCTAATGATGACTCGTTTGGATCAGATCGATGGATGTCCATGGGTGTAAGGTGTGGTGTTGGGAAGGAAGAAAGCTTAAATTTTTTTTTTTAGCCTAAACTCAGGGGAGTGGAAACTTTGCCAAGTTCATTCTTGAATTCTTGGCATCTAGCACCTTGCTTTGCACACAGTAGGGGTGCCCCTTCAATAGTCAAAGAGCGAATCCATTCTAGGATGCGGACCGGAGGGCGAATTTTCCTGAAGAGTCTTCGTCTCTTATCCGGCTTTTGTCAATCTCCAAAGCATCTTAGGTTCCCAAAGGGTTAAAAAAAAAAACACTTAAGAAGACAGGCAGAGACATGAAATTTATTCGAAATCAATGTCAAGAATGGGTTATTCTCATTCTGGGGGCAGAGCCAGACCCGGGCATCTGGAATGATCTACATGCTTAAAAAAAAAAAAAAAAAAAAAAAAAAAGCGAAGCCCAGTCGCCACCATTTTCTCCAGGTAATTTTCCATCAGCGTCCCCGCGGCGGAGACAGAGACAGAAAAGTACTTGTCGCGGGTGGCCAGGCGGTGCCGGGGAGCAGCAGCGGGCATGAGCGCGGCCCCGGCACGGGGGGACCCCAGCCCCCCAAACTTTGGCAAGTTGCGGCGCCGCCGGAGGCGCGGGGCGCGGCCGCGGGCGGAGCCGTCCTGACGCCGGCCGCCCCCTCCCGGCCCGGGCCGCCCCGCGCTGGCGCTCGGCTCAAAGTTTGCGGCCGCCCCTGCGCCGCGCCCGCTGCTCGGCCGATCGGCTGCGGCGGGGTCGGGAGAGCTGCGGCCATCTTTGCCGGCGCGGCCCGAGCCGCCGCCGCGGAAAGTGCGCGGGCGCTCGGCGGGCGCTCGGCCGGCCGCGGGGACGCGGGGCCCGGCGCGGGCCTCGGCCTCGGCCTCGCCGCCCGCCTCGCGGCCTGGCCCGGCGGCGCCCCGCGCGCCCGCCCGCCGCGATGTCTTACAAGCCGAACTTGAGCGCGCACATGCCCGCCGCCGCCCTCAACGCCGGTGAGTGAGCGCGGGCCGCGCGCGCCCCGCAAGTGCCGCCAAGTTCCCGGGGACCCCCGGCGCCGGCTGCCCGGGGACTCCCCCTTCCCTGGCGGCGGCGGGCGAGCGGGTCCCGGCCGCGGAGCGCGGACGCCGCCGCCGCCATGATTCCGATGCCCGCGTCGCCAAAGTTCGCGGCGACCCCCGCGCTCGCCGGGCCGCGGGGGTCGCGCCGGGCTGTCGCGGGGGCCCCCACGCCGGCGGCCCAGGACGGCAGGGCGAAGGGCGCGGGCGGGCGCGCGTGGGAGGCTTCCTCTCCGCTCCTTTCTCCTGGGGCTTTTGGGGCGGCTCGGCGAGGGCCCCTGCCGGCGGGAGGCGGGACGGCCGGGCGGCGCGGGGAGCGAGGCGCGGGGCTCCGGCGTGTGTGCGTGTGTGTGTGTTGGGGGGGTCCGGGCAGCGGGGACAGGCCGAGGTCTGGGCCACCTGCGCGTGATGGGCTGGGCCGCGCGTGCGGGGCGTCCGGGAGGCTCGAGGCAGCGGGGGGTCTCGAGGGAGCCTGGGGCCGGGCCGGGGTCACGCGCGATGGGCGGTGGTGGTGGGGGCGCGCGGCCTGGGCGCCGGAGCAGTGCCCTCCGTACCCCTTGGTCACTCGAATTGGGCCCCTCTAGCGGGCCCCGGGGAAGGAAGTTAGAGAAGCGAGGCGAGAGCGTGCGGGCTGCAGGGCTCCGGGGGAGGGGGATCCCCCATCCCGAGCCCCCCACGTGCAGGCGGGCGCCGGGGGCCGTTCTGCAGCCACCGGAGGACCCGGGCTCAGCCTCCCGGGCTGGGGCAGATCGCTGCCGGGAAACTCCTGTAAAGTTCTCTGGCTGTTTCCGCCTGCGCCCAGGACCCTGCCCCGGAGTCCGAGGGGACCCGAGCCAGCGGTGTGAAATTGTATCGGTGGGTGGTGACCGGCTTTGTGTCCTTCGCTCCCACTTTAAACGTTTGACTGTGACCAGCCTTACCCCAAATCGGGAGGGTGGGGTGGGGCAAAACGAGATAGGGGATCAGTGTGTATGTGGGCGCAAGGCCTTCAGGGAGGGCGGTATCTGCAAGGCACAGATGCCATCCATGTTGCCCCCTCGTTTAGGTTTGGAGCCTCGTCTCCAAGTGTTGACTCCAGAACTCCCGAAATCCCCAGACGGGCCCCGAAGAGCCTTGGGTGCCTGTTTTAAACTTCTTAAACATCGATATTTGGGTTTGGGGAAGGGTTAAGATTCAGAGTGCAGCGGAGAGTGGAGATGCTCACATATGGACTGAGCTCCCACTTCTCCCCAAGAGCATGCAGCCACTATTGCTCTCCCCACGGTCTCCCACACTTTGGGGTCTGCAAGCCTTACAAAGACCGGCTTTGTTGTCCAGGTGGGATTTTTCTCTCCCAGCCCTTCCTCATCATCATAGAGTGGAAGGGCAGTGGTTGCCTTGCCAGCCCGTGCGTGGCCTGAGACCCCAGGATAGCTCTAGGTAGCTGCCCCGGGGATCTCAAAATGGGACCTTTGGGGACGTGGGGTCACAGTGTCCGTTCTGGGCTGGCTAGCACCTGTACGGGGCTTTCGGTTTTTCTCCTTTGGGAATGGCAGCGGGAGGCGTGCGGGGGAGGGGGTGTCCCAGGTCGCTGGCATTTTGTCTGGAGGGTCCCCCAGCTTCCCGCCCGAAAGCCCCGCTTGCCCCTGCCATCTGCATCCAAGATGGACTCTCGCAGCGGGTCCTCCGCCCGGCTCGTCATCATCCTCACACCCTCCAGCCCTGCCTCCTGCTCGCGGGGTTGCCAAGCTGCGGCCTGGCCGGCGGTGGCAGTGGCGGAGTTAGACAAAGCCCCCGCCTCCCCCGCCCGAGAGCCCCCCAGGCGCCCCAAGTGGCGGGGAGGCCGCCAGCTCCCCAGGCCCCGGCCGCTCTTTGTCTGGCGTGGGGGCGGGGAGCTGCGCCTGGCCCCCGGAGCTTCCTGGCCTCTGCCCAGCCCTCGCGGCTCCTGCACACTGCGCTCATTGTCTGCCATGCTCCGCACAGGCGCTGCTGACGTGGAGCCGCCTCTCCGCGGCCTCCCTGGGCCCGGGCCCCTGTGTCTGCGGGAAGAAGACCCTTCGGCCAACTCTGCCCCAGGGCAGACCCCAACCGTCCCCAAGGCCGACCACGGGGCTGGGTTTGGCATAGAGGGTCCTGTGGGAAGCCAGGCTCCACCCAGATGGGGCTTTCTCTTCTTTTCCCCCAGCTTCCCACACCTAACCCCAGTGTTTGATATTGGGGAGCATGGCCTCAAGCCGATGGAGAAACAGGCCCAGAGAGGGAAGGGCCTTGTCGCAGGCCACACAGCCAGGCCTGGCAGCTCTGGGAGACAAGATGGGGCAGGAAGGTGAGAAACACGGAAAAGGGTGGGCTGAGGTCCCGGGGCTGCAAAGAGCTGGCCAGCCTTCCTCACAGGGGGCTGGAATCTTCCAAAGGTCTCAAGTGCTCTTTCAGGACTCCCCCCTCCCCCCAGCCTTTACAGCCTCAGAAGAACGGTTCACAACCCTCAGGCAGGATTGGAAGCCAAGCTAAGGCCTGCGGAGTCAACAGCACATGCCACACTGAAGGCTTAGACAGGGTTTGGGGAGGGGGGCAAGTTCATTCTACCATCCCCTCTTGTGTGGAAACCCCAGGGCTGCCCCGCCTTCCACCCGGCGGTGGGGGGGAACCTGGGTGCAGACCCTAGACCTGGGAAGGTCCCTGCAGTGCTCTCGCCATTCTTTGCTGACAGGTGTTGGGGTCTATAGCTTTCTGCCTAGCTATTTCTTTTCAGTGTGGCTTGCTGTCAGGGTTCTGCAGGACCTCTCCCAGATCCCGCACCTAAGCTCCCTGGGCTTCCTTCCACTTCTCCCCTCGCCTACACCAAGTGAGCAGCTGCTTGCTTGGGCAGCCTGGCACCAGCTGCCATCCCCGGGGCCAAGTCTGCAGAGCCTGCAGGGTGTGTGTGTGTGTGTGTGTGTGTGTGTGTGTGTGTGAGAGAGAGAGACAGAGACAGAGACAGAGAGACCATTTGGTTCTGGGGGTGGCGGGCATTAGATACATTCTCCATGGTTACTGCTGTTTGTAATTCGCAGGACATCCTTTACCCACTTACTAGCCATTTGGATACCATTGTGGGTCTGCATGTTTTAGCCATGGGCGGGTCCCTATCTCATATTCAGGAGATGACATCTATGTTGGGCTCTGGATCCATTTGGTCCTATTAATTTGCAAGTGTTAGGTTCCATGTGTGGGGCCTTAGCTCTCACTGCTGAGGTGCACAGTCTCGACTATAAACTGTCAGAAGTTCTCAAGGAAGCTGGCTCTCAGAGGGCATGTTCTCCAGAGGCTTGTGGGTGTGGCCAGGGTCAGGGCCCAGAGCCTGTAGGTTTTACTTGTCTTCCTCATGGTCTTGTCTGGTGGGGATGGTGTGTATGGAAGAAGTTCTGGCTAGTTGCAGGATGTGGCTGCAGCCCTCAGCCTCTGGCAAGCAGGATGGGGGGGTCAGCAAGGATTAGGCTGGGCGTAGCTGTCAGTTTTCTGCAGTTAGTAGAGGCGTGGATGAGTGACGTTCTGTGCCCTTCAAGGTACCACGTGACTGGTTGTTTGGCCACAAGTGGGAGTCCGGGCAGGGAGCTCTTTGGTGTAGCTAAACCAAGACTGGGTGACCTCTAACCTCTCTCTCCTTCCTGCAGCAGGAAGTGTCCACTCTCCTTCCACTAGCATGGCCACGCCCTCCCAATACCGGCAGCTGCTCAGTGACTACGGGCCACCATCCCTAGGCTACACCCAGGTACAGCTGTGTGGGTGATGGCATGATTCCAGGGTCTGGGGGCCACCAGGACAGTGGCCCTCTCACCCATGTTGGCTGGGGAGGGGATAGGGATAAAGATAGATGAATGTGAGGTGCTGAGGCCACTGTGGGTGAGGTTCTGGGTCCCCTGCTCCTGCTTCCAGGCATCAGAACCTGGCTCTCGGCCGGGACGGCTGCCGTGGGAGTCGGTGGAGCCGCGTGGTCCTCAGGTCAGGTGCTTGATTCCTAACAGGCTCCACCCCTTCTGGATACCCAGCGTGGTGGGGTGACCTCAGGGGGGAGGGGCTGCCTTAGTACCTTTTGTTGGGCTCTAGGGACACTTGGGGGGTTTCTGGTAGCCCTGGTTGCTAGCAGGAAGATTCTTTCTCCATGGGTTCCGGGGTCGCCGTGGAGGCCTCTTCTTGGCCCAGTGGCCGTGGCCAGCCTCCCACCATGCCCCGCCAGGCTGTCCTGTCACAGGAGGAGAAGGAGGCCCGAGCCCGGGAGCGGGACAGGCTGAAGAAGCGGCGGCGCCGGGAGGATGGGCAGAGGCGAAGCCTGGAGCGGCAGCGCAATGCCCTGGCCATGCGGCGCCGGCGCTGGGAGAAGCGGGAGGCCAAGCGGCGGCTGTGCCAGGAGGCTGAGCTGCAGGCCTGTGGTCCCAGTGGCGAGGCCTGGGAGTGGAGGTGGCAGAGGCAGGAGGAGCAGACCAGGGCGCTGCAGAGAGAGCTGGCTGCCCTGGTCCAGCTGCCGCAGGAGGAGGAGCAGCCGGAACGTGGCCCCTCGCTGATCTGGGTGCTTGCTTGGGGGCCGAAGGCTGCTTGCGGAGTGGCCTGCCCGAGGAGAGGGAACGGTGCATTTTATACGTTTTTTAGCCTTGTGCTGGCTCTTTGGCCGTCACTGAGGTCCTGCCGAGCCCAGTGGTGACCTCGGTCCTACTCCCTGTGAACACTTGGCCCCCAGTGGGCACTGTCTCTGCCCAGGGACCAGGGAACTCTGTAGGGGAGGTGGCCAGTTCTTCCATTGAAAGTAGTCAGGGAGCTTTTCTCCGCAGACTTAGTGTTTTGTGATCTATGGGCCAGGTGGGTGAGGACCCTGCTCTGGAGTTGTACCCAGCCGAGGGGCAGCTCTGGGAGCCCAGCTAGGTCACTTCCCTCTGTTCTGCCCCCAGTGTGCGGTTGGGGTCAGATTAGGATCCAGTCCATCCAAACTTCCTTGTCCTCTGACCCCAGGGAGCAGGCAGCAGCCAGGTGCCCCAGAGCAAGTACGCAGAGTTGCTGGCCATCATCGAGGAGTTGGGGAAAGAGATCAGACCCACGTATGCCGGGAGCAAGAGCGCCATGGAGAGACTGAAACGAGGTGAGGCACGGGCCTGGAGTGTCCATGCTGGGCTGCCCACCCTGCTGCAGCCAGGCACGCTGGTGCTGGTGGATGCCTGCAATTCCTGCTCCTTGGGAGGCCAAGGCAGGAGGAGTACAGCCTAGGAGGCTTGTGATTTCCTAGGGGAGGGTCCAGACACAGGTGTTTGACCCCCAGACTAGTGTTACAGAGTGTGCCTGGGCACGGACGGATGTGTATGGAGAGGGGCCTCAGATGGGGGGGAGGGGAGAGGGGTCAGGCGTGAGTGCTGCCTGCTGCTCACGTCTTTTTTTTTTTTTTTTTTTAAAAATTGTTTTATTTTTCTTGTTTTATAAGCACAATGAGTACTTTTTTAATTCATCTTCTTTTTTATTATTATTCAATTGTGCGTGTGTGCATATGTATATGCGCGTGCATGTGTATATGTGTGTGTGTAGAACCACGGACGAATTCGCGAACCACCACAGACACCTTCACCTCCTTCTGCCCCGGGATTCACAGGCTCCGTCCTACCAGGACCAGAAGTGCAGGCCGCCTCCGCTTCTGCCTGGCGTCTGTACGTGGGATCTGGGATCCGAACTCAGGACCTTCTGCCTGCAAGGCAGAGGCTTAAACCCTGAGCCACCTCTCCAGCCCCTGCTCACGTCTTTAAAAGCGGGTCAAGGAAAGGTGTGGGTCAGGGGAGAGGAGCGCCTCAATATGTTTTTAAAGCAGCTTAGTTTTACTTTTTTTTCCTTCAATATTTTATTTATTTACTGTGTGGGGGGGGGAGAGGGAGAGGGTATTGTGTGACCCTATGGAGGACCAAGGGTGACTACGGGAATCACCCTAGATTGTTTTACCTCCTTCTTGATTCGCTCTGGGATTTCTCAGGCTTTACCTACCAGAGCCGGAAGTGCAGGCCACTGCCGTTTCCTTCTGGCATTTTTATGTGGGACCTGGGATCCGAACTCAGGACCTTCTGCTTGCTAGACAGTCTTAACCCCTGAACCATCTCTCCAGCCTAAAGCTGTTCATTATTTATTTATTCATTTTTTTTTTAACGTGGGACCTGGGATCCGAACTCAGAACCTTCTGCTTGTGAGACAGAGTCACAACCCCTGAGCCATCTCTCCAGCCCCCTATTTATTCATTTTTTTATTACTATTATTTATTCAATTGTGTGTGTATGTGTGTGTGTGCGTGTATGTATTGTGTATATGTATGTGTGTGTGTAGAACCACGGACGAATTCGGGAACCACCATGGACGCCTCCATCTCCTCCTTGTTTACTCTGCCCCGGGATTCACAAGCTCTGCCCTACCAGGACCAGAAACGCAGGCTGCCCCTGCTTCCGCCGGCGTTTATATGTGGGATCTAGGATCCGAACTCAGGACCTTCTGCCTGCAAGGCAGAGGCTTAAGCCCTGAGCCACCTCTCCAGCCCCCTATTTATTTGTTTTTTCAAAGCAGTTAATTTTTAATGTCAAACACATAGAACGGCAGGCAAATAGCACTTTAACAATCTAAATCCATTCATATTATTGTACGTATCTGGAACTTTCATCTTGCACAGCTGAAGCTGCTAATACAAACTCCCATCACCTTGAGAATCTTTACTTGCTGTGAGGGAGGGAGGGTAGGGAGGTGAGGACATCACAGGACACAGGTACTGAGCACAAGGTGAGGTGCGAGAAGCTCGCCGTTTTGTTCTATTTTAGAAGGTGGCAGCAGAGAGACAAGGCTCTGGGTTTTCTGATCAGGAGCACGCAGTTCATTGAAGCAACTTGGAGACACAGGAGAGAGGACCGTCCTTTGGGTGCAGAGATGGGTCAGGCTGCTGTTGAAGTCACAGCTTCACAGCCTGGACAGGCCAGCTTAGGGCAGGACGGCCTGTTTGTGGACTGCTGATGAACTAGATTGGGTACAAGTGGGAGCCTGGAGACTGGACTGGCAGAGATTGCAGCCCAGGAGAGCTCGAGGGAGGGATGGAGCCCCGGCCTGGCCTGACCTGGCTCAGGACGACACATCACTGATTCCCGAGCAGCTGCTTTGCAGGCGCGGGAAGTGGGGGCTCAGGAAATCAGGGTATTGATGACACTGATGGAAATTCTTGGGAAGATGCTAAACCCTGATGTCTCAGCAAACCAGTGGAAGGTGCAGTGTAGCATGTGGCCTTGCGGGACCCATGGGGGCTGCTGCCAGTGAGGCGAGAAGGGACAGACAGGGCGTGGAGTCGGCATGAGTGCGTGTGAATGCCGCAGTGCACACATGGAAGTCAGTTCCCTCCTCTCATCATGTGGTTTGTGCTTGAAGTATTTTCTTTGTTGGTGTTTGCGTGCGTGCGCAGTATGTAATGTGAGTGCAGGGTCATGCGTGGGCGTTGGTTCTCTCTGGATCCTCGGGCTGGAGTAGCTGGTTTGCCCGTGAATCTGTTCTGCAGACTGAGCCACAGCTTCCCGAGCAACCTGGCCTTGCAGGTTCTTTGGGCCCACCAGCCCCTCCAGCACAAGGCTCTCTGGGTCCTGTTCAGAGTGGTGCTGACCCCCCTTTGCTTCTCTGTAGGGATCATCCACGCCCGAGGACTGGTTCGGGAGTGCCTGGCTGAGACAGAGCGCAATGCCAGGTCCTAGTTGCGCCCGCCTGCTGAGACCATCGTTTGCAAAGCGGAGACAGTTTAGTTTTTTTCTGCCAGGTTCACTGAGCTCTGAACCTACACTCACAGAGAACACATTCTGCAGTTAGATTAAGATGTGCATTTCAGTAGTTAGGAACAACCCAGGAGTTTTTTTTTTTTTTAATTTTTTTAAGCATTGATTTAAAAGGATGCATGTGAAGTTACTTTACAGCAAACTATTGTTCGCCCCCAAATCAAGCCTCTCCCTTTAATCTTCTTTTGGATACATCTGCGTCACCCAAACCAATTTGTTCTTTTCATAAGCTCCACATCTCTGAGGACTCAGAGCTACCGACAGGGTGTTTACTCAGTAGTGGTCCCTTGCCATGCAGCGTAGACGGGCCTTGGGGGGGGCCTCTGCGTAAGCATTTAAGGCCAGGCTTAGAAATGTCCAAGCTGTAGACCCAGAAGAAAGGGCGCTCTACCAAACCTAGCGTCACCCTGACCATTTTTCATACAAAGACTGTCTATTCCAGCTCCGTGTTCACTGTTGAGTTGATAAAGCATCTGGAAGAAAATGACTAAAACCGTTTGCATCTTTGTATGTATTTATTACTTGATGTAATAAAGCTTATTTTCATTAACACTTTGTGTTAAGACTGGGTTCCTTGGTTTTTTTTCTCTCCCGCTTAGAGGCTCCCTGCTTAGCCCAGGCTGGCCTGGCTCCCATCCTGGTTCAGCCGCCTGACATTGATCCCAGGTGAGCCCCAGGCTGTGCTTCCTGGCGCGGTTGGTGGAGGCTGTCCAGGCCAGTTTCATGATGGTACCATTGTCTACTCGGTCTCATGGGAGAGAGCTGCGCTGTGGGAGATGAGAAACAAGCAGCGTGGCTGGCCCTCCCCACCCCGCCCTCCTCAGCAGGTGGGTATCCATTCTGCTTCCAGGGTGCAGTTTTTGTCTGGAAATGTGTAAAACCTCAGCCGATGGGAGGCAGAGGCAGAAGAAGGGTCTCCGAAAGTTGGAGTCTAGCCAGGACTACACAATGAGACCCCCTCTTGAGTAATAACCCGAGGTGTATTTCATGTGGTTGGTAAGTTTACCAAGTGCTCATTTGAAACACGGCTGTCATAGGCACAGGTGTCAACTTGACAGTTGAGGGTTTGAGCTCTGGGCACATTTGTGGAGAATTAGTGGTTGAGGTAGGCCCAGAATGAACCTGCAGGAGATTGTCTAGCTTATGGGAAGGCCCAGCCTGTGGTGGGTGGGACTAGGCCCTGAACAGATGAATAATACTGAGAGCTGGTTGAGGAAGTTGGCATCCTTGTGTTCACTTGGCCAGACATGCTGGTCTGGAAAGTAAGGATTGTCCCTCTCTCGACCATTACATAGAGATGGTGTGGCCAGTTCCCTCAGCCCTGGTATTGGTGCGTGCTCTCCCGTCAAGCTGAACTATGAACTGTAACTGGACTATCAGTAAGAAAATAAATCCCTTGTTCCCTTAAGCTGTTTGGTGGTGATGTATCAGGAACCATGCAGGTGAACTGCAACACTGGCCTTGGGCAGAGGAAAAGTGTTCAGTCTGCGGGGGTCCCCAGCAGTACTTTAGTACTTGTGAGCCGTGCGTGACTTTGGCAGAAAGAACGTGTGGCCTTAGCTCACTGAAATCCCCCACTTGTCTCATGAGTGCACTCGGGGGTTTCTGACAAGGGAAACTCAGCTGTGGGACTATCCTACTGCAAAATTACATGAAACAAACAGCTGGATACAGTGACCCAGCACTGAGTTGGGGGGGAGAGGGGAGGGCAGATGTGCAGGACATCACCCTGGCTTCATAAAGATCCTGGGTCAAAGCAAACCAGAAGCACAATAAGGATGGGTGATGAAAATACCAACAGGTCCTGGGACAGGTTCTCGTATACATAGAGTGTGGTAGGTGTGTCCACACACTTCCAGATCTGGTCTCCTGGCCCCTCTCACTGTTTGACTCAGCTTTCAAAAAAGATGGGCACTTGTTCAGTAGATTGCTCTGTATAATGTGTATAGTTCTAAGAATTTACTTCAAGGTGCTCAGCCATGCAAATGCCCGTTTTCCAGGTTGGTTTTCATTCATACCTTTTTATAACAGTAACAGACAACTGCATAAGAAATTGTAAAAAGATGAGCCGCAGTGGTAATCCCAGTGCTGGGGACACCAAGCAGAGAGGGGCACCCCCATAGGTTGGAGACCAGCCTGGGCTGCAGTTGAGACCATTTCCAAGATGTCTGTCAGATGTGCTGGTGCACGCCCTCACCCCAGCTCTGGGAAATGGAGGCAGGAAGAGGAAGAGGGGTCCAAGGTCTTCCTCAAGCTACAGACTGACAGTGAGGCCAGCTCGGGTTATATCCTGTCTCAAAAACAAGACCAAAAAGGTGACACCCGTCTGCCAAGTCAGGAGAGAACTCTGCCAGCCACCCAAGAAGCTGCCCCCTCCAAGTCTGTAAGAGAGAAGGGGAGGGGGTAAGAGAGAAGGGGAAGAGGGAGAGCAAGCGAGCGAGAAAGCCTGCCTTGGCACACAGGTGGAGGTCAGAGATCAGCTTTCAGAAGTCAGTTTTCCTTCCACCATGTGCTTCTTGGCACCGAACTCGGGTGGCTGGGTTGGCAAGTGAGCACCTCCTGCCGAGCTTCTCTTAGCTCTGATTCTGGTCTTCTTTCTGTTCAAGTGTCACTTTGGAGACTTGATGTCTCCATCAGTAACGCTTTCTCATTTTCTTTAGAAACAGATTTCTTTCCACGCACCCAAAGGTAGCCCAGGCTGCCCCATACTTACGGCAGCACTATTTAAAGTGCAGGATCACAGGCACGTGCTGCTGCACCAAGAGTTCAGAATGATTTTTATTCGAGAGAAAGAGCACACTATGGCATGGGTGTGGCACCAGAGGACAGCTCTTAGAAGTCAGTTCTCTCCTTGTGCGTATGAACTCAGGTTTGCATCTCTGCTGCTCCACGGAATTCCTTCCGATGCCGTCGGCACCGCCATGAGCATGGGCACCGTCTCTCCCGCCACTGCTTGCAGTTTCAGTCGGGATCGTTCTTTTTCTCAGGGATGTTTCTACTTGATTCCCATAGTTGGTGCAGGATTCTCTTTTTCTCCAGAGTTTCCTTTGCTCTTCTTTTCCTCTCTTGCTTGTTTTTCATTGCCTCGTGCCTCTCTCTGCACACAGGACTGTTTTCGCCATTGTAGAAAACGTCTACTTTTGCTTGCAGGATTTTCCGAGCGAGCTTTCGGTTCTGATCCACAGATCTTGTCTGGTGGCACTGCAAGACATCGTGTTCAGCTAAGAGATGGACAGGGCTCAGCAGTCCCTCGCCTGGAGCCCAGGAGTCAGGACAATGATGACCAGACCCACCTGCCTGTGGCCTTGGCTTTGGGCACCAGCTGAATTAATGTGACCTTCACCTGAGTGTTTTATAATCAAGAATATTATTTTTGCTTAGCAGCAGCTTACAGTCTTGGCCTTCAAATAATTTCAACAGTTATTTGAATGGGTGTGGATAGCATCCCCGTGCAACATTTGTGTGTGCTACTCATCAGTGTGAACTATCCAGGACTACAGCATCTTTATCAATAGCTCACTGCAACATTCCCTGCATGATGGGCGAGGGCCCATTCTAGTTATGGAACCGGAAGAGTTAACATGTGGGCTGGAGAGATGACTCTGGTTAAAGCCTTTGCCTCACAAGCAAAAGGCCCCAAGTTTGGATCCCAGATCACATGTAAAAGTGTTGGGCTGAAATGGTAGAGGCCAGGAAACCCCAGAGTGAAGCAAGAAGGTAAAGCAATCCAGGATGATTCCTGAAGGCACCCTTGGGCCTATAACAGGCACATACAGAGATGTGTGTGTGTGTGCGCGAGAGAGAGAGAGAGGGAGAGCGAGCGAGAGCGCTAACATGCAGTGGCTAGGAGGCCTGTTTTGTTAGTGGGCATCTGGGGATGCCGAGGTCCTGGGGAAGCCTAGCTGGCCATCCCCAGAGTTCTCAAGGCGATGTGCTATTTTTGGGCTCCCTAATGATATGAGGCAGTGGGCCGGCAGCTCTGTTGGCACAGCTCAGGTTCTGGCCTAGAAACAGGTTGCTGGCCGTCCACAGGTGTGGCTTCCTGAGGGTGCCTCTTCCATCAAGGGCTCTGGGATGGGCACTGGCACAGGCCTCACGCCACCTTGCTCTCAGCTCCCCTGCCCAGTGGCAGACAGCCGAGGGATGGTTAAAGGTGGCTAACATGGGCTGGCCCGTGAACCCAGGGCTGTGTCAGCGGCCAGCAGGCAGCGTGGATCCCTTAGCGAGGAGCCACAGACCACTCACCCGAGGGGGTGTTGGGGGACAGCATGTTGCGACCCAGTGTCAGAGCCAAAACAGCAGCGGTGCCCTGGTGGGCCCTGGGGTCAGGCCCCTGACGCGGGGCGGAAGGTTCTGCCTCAGAACGGCTTTGTGCCCCGATCACCAAGCTGGCAGAGCCAGCCAGCACCAGAAACTTGCAGCGACCACGAGCCCCTGGACTCCCCCAACTCCCACCCCCCTACCTTTACCACGATGCCAGAGGGCACATGCTTGAGCACCACGCAGTTGTTGGTCTTGTTGGTGGCCTGGCCACCAGGGCCGTGGCCTTTCACAAACTGCTCCTCAAGTTCGCTCTCATTCAGGGGGAGCAGAGGGGGGAAGTCTCTCTTGCTTGCCACCTGCACTGTGGTGGGGGCCGTTCCTGGGGAGAGCGGCAGCTTCTGTAGCCTGAATCCCAGAGGCCCCCCGCATATCCTGGTCAGCAGTGCGGGGAGGCGGCACAAACCCCAGGAACTCATCCAGGACGCCCCTCTGCTGGCTTTTTCCGGGAGCTTCCGACACAGCTTTGTGCACACACCAGCAATGGTCCCTTTGTGCCTGGGGTACCTGGGGACAAGTGGAGGTGGTCACTCAGCAGTTGTCCCTCCAGCTGAGGCCCTGTGTTCTGGCCAGCTGGGGAATGTTCCCTTGTAACAGGCCAGGAATACTCCAGAGCGCCCAGAGGCGCTGTGTTCTCAGGAGGCAGAAGTGGGATGGGGGGGAAGCAGGGCTGTAATTTGATAAACACACACTGAACAGAACATCAGTGGGCATCAGGACAAGTCTAAGGCCAGTATGGACCTGTGAAAGGCGCAGTGACACGTGAGGGTGACAGCGGTGGCTTCAGTCTGACACGGGAAGCTCCACATCACTTAGCATCTCATGGCGACTTGTGAGCACTTCCCTTCCAGGGTGTGAATGGGAAAGTTCCCGGACACACTGCCAAGGATGGGACCCAACTGGTTCTTGCCTTCACAACTATCGGAGGGACCAGTTTTTACAAAGGTGTTCCTCAGGCTGGAAACAACTTTGGAAGGAGCTGGAAGGTGCAGGAGGAGGAAGAGCTAGAGGGTCTATGTGGTACCAGGAATTGAATCCGGGGCCTCAGGGACATTTAAATGCCTGTTCTTACCATTAGATTCCCAGCTTCCTGAAGTGTGGGATGGTGGGGCCCATGCATTCAGATCAGAGTGAGACGCCGACCCAAACCAAGTAACCACTGGGGACACGACATAAGGGTGACTTGATGAGAGATGAATTAGGCTGAGGTAGAAGGTGTGAGGAAAGGCAGGTCGCAACTTTCTTTACCAGGTGGGGTTGGGTGAACCAGCCTTTCTCTATCTAGCCCGTGTAGGTTAGAAAGGCCACACACCAAAGTCTTCTGGAGACTCCTTGAGGCCTGGGACTGCGTTCCTGGAAGGTCTGCCAGCCAGGTGGATGTAGAACTAGTTATGCATTTCACTGTGTCTACCCCACACTTCATATGGGCACTGGTGTCGCCCCACGATGATACGCTGTGCTGTAAGAGTGGGTTTCCCGATGCTTGGCGTGTCTGTTGGGTTGTGGGCAGGTCTTAAGCAACTAGGCTGACCTCAAACTCCTGATCCTCCTGCCGCCACTTCCTGAGTGCTGGGATGGCAGGTGTGTGCCTGGTGCCTCAAGTGCAACAGGCTTAAGGAGGCCAGGAAGAGGGCATGGGTGGGGGTCACAAGCGCGATGACCTGTGTTTGATCCCTAGATGACATAAAAGTGCAAGAATGATACGTGGATGTAGTGGCACATGCACACATGTGCACATACATCAGACATGCACACACAAACTCCACACAGACACATGTACATAGACACATGTGCACACACACAAATACACACACAGACACAGATACATCAATTAAAAAAAGCTAAGTGATAAGTCATGTATGGTGCCCACACCTATGATCTCAGCAGAGTAGAGGGAGGGAGGATTTTAAGGCCAACCTGGACTTCATTAAAAAAAAAAAAAAAGAATTAACAACAGAAACCTAGGCGATAAACCCAGACACTCTGAAATCTCTTCAATGCATCACCAGCCTACACAGGGCAAGGGGGGCCAGGGGACGGGCCAGGTCAATGTCCAGATTCTCCCTCCTTTATCTCCACGCTCACTGTACAGTACAAAATTCCTTTGTGCACCAGAGGGCTTCGAGTCCCTGGGGGACTTGCCATGGAAGGCAAGCCTGAGGTATCTGTCAGGTTCCTCTTCCGCCAGCTGGTGAACTGACTGGGCAGGATGGCACTGGCACACAGGGCAGCGAGGAAGCCAGGAAGCCAGTCTGGATGAGGCCAGACTCCTAGACAAAGGGGAAGCAGGGAAGGAGGGAGGGGAGGGCTTTCATCAGCAGCCCTGGGGCTGTTGTTTGAATCCTTCCCTTCTGTCCTAGTTAGGAGCCGACAGATGCCCTGAAAGATCTCCCACCCAAATGAGTTCAAGAAGGTCTCCAGTGTTTGGTGACTGGCTGCTTTGTTTAATGGCTAATTCCAACAGCCAATCAGACAATTCCAGACACTTCTAGTATTTCCTGGAGCTTTGGCTCAGCTCCAGTGACTGGTAAAAATGACCAATGCGCCCACGGTGCCACTTCCCTAAAGCCTAGAGACGACACAGACTGGATTTCAGTTCTTGTGATCACAGAGCAGCCTGAAGTCTTTGGGGGAACAATCGAATCAGCTCAAATTACAGCTCCTGGTGACATTAGAAACAGAGGAGAAGAAAGATTGCCAGCCCGGTAGTAAGGGACACCAGCAGGTGTGGGCTTTGCCCTAATTCTTTTCTGAGCCTCTGGTGGAATGTAGAGCTGACTCTCCTTTCTTCTGCACACCGCTTCAGCCCTGAACAGCTGCAGAGAGTAGGGGGAAGCCCCACTCCATGTCTGAGCCCCTTCCGACTTGGTCAAGCAGGCAGAAGAAAGGTCTGATCCACAGGGCAAGTTAACTTGTCCCATGAGTATCTAATCGTCTGCTGAAGCACACAGCGAGCTTGCACAGTAAGAAATGAAGACCCTATAAACCCCCAACCCAGCACAGGATGCAGGCACTGCCAGTGTGCAGTCCTCAACTTTACCTAGTAGAGGGGGGCACACTTGTGCATGTCATGACCCATGCACGGCACATGTCAGGACAACTTTCAGAAGTCGGTTCTCTCCTTTCTATCACGTGAACTTCTGGGAGTGGAAGCATGTTTGCAAGCAGGATGCCTGACTTGCTGAGTGATCTCGCCCCCACCCACTCTAACCAATGACCCAAGGTACCTGCCTTTTATCAAGTGCTTCCCCCAAGGGTGCAGTGTGCACCCTTCCCTTCCTCACCTTCCCACAGTCATGTCAGGAAAGCCGCAGTGGCAGGGCTGGTCTGGGACAGCTGCAATCCCAGGCTGCATCCATTTTCTGGGAAGGCCAGGGGACTGGAACACTAGTTCCGAGCTCCTCCAGCTACTTTGCGGTGTGTCGACC
Organism: Typhlomys cinereus; assembly: GCA_023101885.1. Lineage (NCBI taxonomy): Eukaryota > Metazoa > Chordata > Mammalia > Rodentia > Platacanthomyidae > Typhlomys > Typhlomys cinereus. Next base: position 552,235 of record JALPQD010000373.1, on the reverse strand, counting down.
TTGCAGAAACTTCATTAAAGCAGACCGAAAGACGTTACATGGAGATGAACCCCAATGGGGTGCTTTGGGAGAGAAGATGTTAATGCTCTCGCCAGGGTCCCACCATGCAGACTGGAATGGGCGCACACAGCACACCTGGGTGTGCTTGTTAAATCGGGGTGCCTGCAGCTCGGCACGGGCAGACCTTATTTCCAGACTGTTGTTCTTGGTCCTGGAACCTTTGATAACGTGAGTATTTGACGAGTCCCCTGGGATCACCATGGCAGTGACGGTGACAGAGGGTAGACAGGAGGTGATGGGAGGGAGGGGACCAGCTGCAGAAAGGAATAGAAAGCACCTTGATTGGAGCTAGCAGGAGCAGCTTGGTGGGGACAGAATCGAGAAAGGAACATGGAACGTCAGGGTTCCAGAGCAGAGCTGTCCAGCAGAAACAAGCCATTTGCCACGTGTGGAGTTGTCCACATCCAAGTCACTGCTGATGAAGAGTGTGGTCAGCAGTGTCTGCAGGGCACAGGCTGGGCCTGCTCGTCTCGAGTGTGGTGCCACTCGCTTCAAATCCCAGGTTGGCGAGGTGGAATTTCAAGGCCAGCCTTGGCTAGACCGCAAATTCAAAACCAGCCTGGTATACATGAGACCCTGTTTCCAAAGAAATAAATACAAGACAATGCCCCTCTCTCAAATAATAAAAACATTATAAAAAATAGTTGAAAAGATGGCTCAGTGGGTAAGGGACCTGTCCCCACCCGGTCCTCTGACTTCTGTTTGCACGTGAGCTCTCTCTTTTTCTCTCTCTCAAAAAAGTTTAAAAACCTGATAAGCTTAATAAATTAACTCAGTGTGTACAAAACATTCATTGGTCACTGCGGCACATGTCTGGATCCCTGGTACTTAAGAGGGAGATGCAGGAAGACAGGTGAGACTCTCAGCCTGACTTACACAGCTACATGGTGAGACCCTATCTCAAAACAACACAATACTTTGAGAAAAGAACCGACTTTTGAAAGTTGCTCTCTGGCCAAACATGCACCCCCGGTACATGTGCATTCTCTTTCTCACATAAAAATACTTAAAACCCAGTATTTCAGCATGTGATTAACAAAGAAGACAGAACGCATTCCTGTTGCACAAAGTCCTCACAGCCTGAAGTAGCCATTGCTCCAGGGTCCCCACCCTCATGCTGCAGCTGTATTGAAGATGGCTCCTCAAAATGTGGTCCATGCAGCAGGGGCAGCTACCACATGGGAGCCTGTCAGAAATGAAGGGCTCAGCTGACTGATGAGCACTGTATGCACAAAGGGGAGGGTCTCGGCTGACTGTTAAAATCCATTTATCTTCAGAACATGCAAGAAGCTGAGCCTAGAAACCAGTATCAGCTGCAGCCAGGCCACTCTATAAAAGTCTACCTGGGGGGCAGGACCTCCCCACCTGCACTGCTCTCCTTCCTTGCAACTCCTTAGCCTCACAAGCAGAAGAACCTGAGTCTGTTCCCAGGTCCCAGGTAAATGCCAGGCCAAAATTGCAGCAGCCTGCACTTTGGTCCTGGTAGGCAGAACCTGGGAAATCCCAGAGTGAAGCAAAAAAGAGGTAGAAGCAATCCAGGATGATTCCAGAAGTCATCTTGGTCCTCCACAGGGACACAGAGTGTCCTCTGACACACACACACACACACACACACACACACACACACACACTAAATAATGTTCAAAAAGTCTCCTTGTGTTAACTGCTCTTGTCAACAGACCTTATAGTCACTCTTAGATCTGCCCTCCAACCTCCCAAGCAGGAAACCAGCGGTGCTCCTTCAGGTCAGGTCTCCCCAGCACAAAGGTGAAAGAAGTCACAATAGCTAGAAAGCATGACTTGAGGCGTGGTGAAGGATCAGTTAGCATGTGCTGGCAGATGACAGCCAAAGAGGCTGCTGCAAATGCCACTGCTTGCCCCCAGATGATGTAAATGCTCAAAATAATGAACTTGCTATGCAGTCAAGAGAGACCTTGGCCTGCGGATCTTCTTGCCTCTGCTGTTTGTGCTTATTACCCAGAGTCCTGTGTGTGTTAGGCAAGTGCTTTATCACTGCTGCAGCCCATCTGGTCCCCGAGGTCTTCGGCCACCTCTCCAGAGGGAACCGTGGAGCACTGCAGGCCTGACTCCACACTGATCACGTGCCTGCGCTGGGGCTACCCCTGAAGGTACAGCAGCTCTCACCCACAGCCAGCTTTACTGGGAGGTGCTTCTCCAACAAGGACGGCATAAAAGATAGAGCACGTGGGCTGCGGAGACGCTCATGGCAAAAGCACTTGCTGTCCAGCAAAAGGGGCCGCCCAGGAAATGCTGCAAGGACCTGTGGGGCGGCCTGAGATTCTAGCCGCAGATGGCAGAGTCCGGGGATCCTGGAGCAAGCTGACTAGCCAGACTGGCCCTGTGTGCCAACTCTGGGTTTCGAGATCCAGTCTCAAGACAGTAAGGTAGAAGACTGGTTGCGCATGATTCCCATGTCACCTTTGGGGCTCCACTCGCTCAATGCATTCAATGCACACGCGCCATGCAAACATGTATACACACACAGGCCCTGCACACATATCTGCATGGAAATGGGGCGAGGAAGACAGACCCAACTCTTACCTTTGATATGAGAGGTGAGGGCAGTGGAAAAGAACACTTCTGGGTCTGGCCTGAATTAAAACTCACATGTGTCAAGAGAGGACTCATGAAGACGTAAGGAAAAGCATCTAATCCACAAACCAACATCTCATTCATCTTTCTTTTTAAGCGGAAAACATAATCCGGAGAGCTGTGTCTGCCCTACATGTGCACTGCTGTGACTTTTGTCTATTTCTGGCACTCACAGGAATCTTGGTTTATCAGCTACAGTCTTAGCAGCGGCAGTGATAACACTACATCTCATTCTAGAACTCTAACATCCTGTATTCCATCAGTGAAATATTCCTTCAGGACTCAGACATGCTCACAGTCCCTTAGACACGAGGCACCGAGCTCGGTGGTGCACGACCTGCGATCCCAGCACTTTGAAAGTAGGAGCAGGAGGATTCCAACTGAGAAGCTACAGTGAGACCCCCCTCAAAATAAACACAAGGCAAAAAGTTGTATTTCATATAAAGAAAATAAGAAATTTACACCGTGTGCATTCTCTGAACATCCTGTGTAAATTCTCTTGGAAAAGTAGTAAGTTTTCAATCTTTCTCTCTCTCTCTCTCTTTCTGAGAGAAGGTCTCATATAGCTTTCGATGGTCTCAGACTTACTCTGCAGCCTAAGATGATTTTGACTCCTGATCTTCCCGTCTCCCCCAGCAGTGTGGAATTATAGGCTGGCTGTTTTCAGTTTTCCTAACATGGATGTTGTGTGTGTGTGTGTGTGTGTATGTGTGTGTGTGTGTGCGCGCGCGCGCCATGGCTTGCATGTGGGTCTCAGGCTTGTGCTCAGGTTCTGGGATGAGTGACTCACAAATCATGTAAGTTGTGGTATCCAGCATAAACCTAGGCTCTGAACTCATTACTTTATGGGCTTTTGGAACTACCAGTGAAAAGACACTTAGGAAAACACTCTGAAAATGCTTTTACTATGTACGGTCTGTGATAGTTAATCCTGACACACCTGGCATTAACTAAGATCAGCTGAGACCACCTGAAGAGATTATCTGGATCAATAATTTACATTATAAAGACCAGCCCTAGATTCCATTAGAACCTCCCTTGATCTCATTGGAACCTCTCAGTAGTGGACCAGATAAAAGGAACCACGGAACAGAAGACTGGGAAGAAGAGACTCTCCAGGACTCCTCCAGCCTTCCGCCTCAATCACGAGTCTACTGGATGTTTGCAGTGATGTAGCCTGTGTCCAGCTTCAGCCACTGGCCATGTCGCCTCTGCCATGAGAGACTCTATCTCCCCTCTGGAACCATAAGGTAAATAAATCTCCCTTTTTCCCATAAGTTGACTGACTTTGCTCTCTCACAACAATAGTTAAGAATTACTGCTACATGGCCCTATGTAAAAAGCACTTGGAAGTCATGAATTTGCCAAGAATGTGTTATTGGGTGAGATCATAATTCTGGTCTATGCAATCAGGTGCCAAGGAGATCATTGTGAAGCCAGAATACAGCGGGACTTCCCAGCAGGTTCATGGGACTGTCTGCAAACCAAGTACTGAATGTCCCTTTAGAACCTACAAACTGTAGCTGATAAAATCACAAAAACCAGGAAAGACTAAAAAAAAAAAAAAATTACAGGTTAGAGCTGGGAATGACGCTCAGTGGCCGGTGACTGCTTTGCTGTGTTGGATTCTCAGCACCAGGAAACAACCAACCAAACCAATGTAAATCTGACCATTTCCTTCCCTGTTTAACAGTTACATTATCATTTTTTATTTTTATTCTTTTGTTGTGAAGTGTGCCTCATCCCCATCACAATGACGGGGAGTGGGGAGGGGGAAATCAATGATTTTGGAGAAATGACTTAGAGTCTAGAGACCTGCGGGCCTGACAAAGGCTCTGCCTGGAGAGCAAAAGGACCAAAGTTTGGATCCCAAATCCCAGGGACCCCATGTAACAATGCCAGAGGGAAATGGTGGCGGCCTGCACTTCTGGTCCTGGAAGGTGGAGTCTGAGAAATCCCAGATTGAGGCAAGGAGGAGGTAGAACAATCAAGGATGATTCCTGAAGTTACCTTTGAACCTCCATAGGCACACACAATGCCCTCTGATACACACACACACACACACACCAATTTCATTGATTTTTGTTTAAAAAATAAAGTCACATCCTGAAATAACACCAGGAAAGGGGGAGGGAGCTAATGTAAGTCCTTGAGAGGCTGAGGCAAGAAGGATGCTTTGAGCTCTAGGCTGGCCTACCCGCAAGAACCTGTCTCAAAAATCAAAAGATCTTAGAAAAGGCTAAACCTGAGGACAGCAAGATACAACTCAGTAGGTAAGGAGCCTGCTGGCAAGCCTAGAGATTTGAATTCAATTCCTTGAAGCCCATATGATTTTGGAGAAATGACTTAGAGTCTAGAGACCTGCGGGCCTGACAAAGGCTCTGCCTGGAGAGCAAAAGGACCAAAGTTTGGATCCCAAATCCCAGGGACCCCATGTAACAATGTCAGAGGGAAGAAAATTGTCTTCTGACTCCACACATCCATCAAGACACACATGACTGTTCTGTCTTTCAAACAGCAAATTAGATTAGCTTAAAAGAAATCACTTAAACTGGGCATAGTGGTACACACTGGAATTTCCAGCCCTTGGGAGGTAGACGCAGAGAGAGGAAGGATTTCAAAGCCAGCCTCTACTTCATTCCCAGCTTGAGGCCCCTTGGGATATATGAGACCCTATTCTTAAAAATCAAAACAAAACCAAAAAGATATTACTAAAAATCACACTCCCCTCCCAAAAATATATATAAAAATATGTTCTCCCAAACTAACAGAGCACATCTTGTTAATGACTAACCAATCATAGTTGCCTTTGGGTTTAACCTTTATGCTTTTTTCTTTTTTTATTCTTTTAGTGTTTCATACATGAATACATTATGATATTTCCTTAATCCCCAATCCAGAGATTAATCTTTACTTGTAGGAAAATACGCTTTGCCTGGAGTTGTTTGAGCACACTTGTTCACTGTGTACTAGATTCAGGTGTCTCTTAAAGATTTTGGGACCAACTGAAATTACTGATAGAGAACTTTTGGAGGTCCGTGGGGTGGGCTTGAAATCTGGTGTTTGAAAACAATGTGTGTTTAAAAGTAATTTGGTTTTGGTTAGGTGGAGGAAATTGGAGGAGTAATGCAATGACGTTTTGATTTATTTAAACTTGCCATCTGACATACAGCCATGGGGCTTTTGGGGATTAAAGTTTCATTGGTTAAAAAAAATCCCTAAATTGTACAATATAATTATATTCTAAGGAGGAGAAGATGTGATGGGATCTTTCCTGCTATACACTCGGGACCGCCACCGGCAACTTAAGCATCAATTTTGATGCACTACGGACTTAGGTCAGGGTACTGGAGAGAAAGTGCTGGAAGTTCCTCACTAGGCCGAAGCATGGGGTTGGCAGGAAGGAGCATAGGAGATGGGCTGGGAGCCCACCGGCAAGGAAGCAGGTTAGATTCCCGTGATCCTTAGAAAGCTGAGCACTAGCTGCATTGACCAGGTCTGGTGAATAAGTGAATGAAGAAGGTCAAACCCGTTTCTCCTGGGACCTTCGTGGAACTAGTTTTCCTCCCTCCCCCCAGGGGGCGGTGATCTCTCCTCTCCTGCAGTTTAGGGGTAAACTAAGTCTAGACGACACTTAAGCACAGGGGTCAGGTGGGCTCCAGCTCCCGCCAGCAGGAAACTGGAGGGTGCAGGGCCGCCCCCAGGGAACAGCTCAGATAGACTGGGGCGAGCAACACAGGGGCTGCCTGCCTCGCGGGCGCACACCTGGACCGACACCTGGCTCGCGGACGCACACCAGAACGCGCTTACCTTGTTCAGCACGGAAACTCAAAACCCTCCTCTGCAGACCCCGGATGGGACCCGCGGCAGCAGGGGCTCGCCTACGTCACGCTCCCGCCCCACAGTTTCCCTCACCCGCCCCACTCATTCTCTCCAACGGCGCATGCGGGAAACCGAGACACCACCCCCGCAGCTTCCAGAGAACCAATCAGAATGGAGGTTTTGGCTCCAGCCCCGCCCCTCCCCCCGCAGCACCACGCCGCGGGGCGGGGAGCGAGCAGGGGGCGTGGCGTCAGCCTCGCTGACTCCGCCCTCTGCGGAGCAGCCAATCGCGGGCGGGCGCCGGGCGCGCGCACGCTCCCTCGGTGTAACGGTCGCGCGAGGCCGACCTCCCGGCCCCGACCTCGGCAGAGGAGTGGGCGGCCAGGTAAGCGGCCCGGGCCTGGGGGGCGCTGCCGGCCGCGAGGGGCGTGGGGTGACGGGGACACGCCATGGTCTCAGAGGACTCTTGGGGGGAACCTGACAGACGGGGGCGAAGAGACATGGCCGCCGCAGAAGGGCCTGCGGGGGCTCTGCCCTTGAGTGACACGGGCGCGGCCCAATCGCAGAGCGGCCCTCGGGGAGGGGGCGTGAGAATGTTTCTTTGACCCGGTACCTGGGCTCCCTCGGCGATGCGCCGAGGCGCGGGGTCTCCATCTTCCCGCAGCCTGACCCCGTTCTCGCTCCACCCAGCCTCCCTGCGAAGAGGACGCCCAGTTAGCGTTCAAATCATCGGTGGGGACCCCTCACGCTCTTTTCTCGCCTCTCCTTGGTGGGTGGTAGGACGGGGGAGCAACATGTTTGCTGCTGGAAATTCATGTAAAAACCCGTTTTCCTATATTCATTATCAAGCTTACCTCAGATCCATATCGATTTTCCCTCTTTTCTGCTTCCCCCCCGTCCCCCAGCCTGGGGGGAGCATCGCTGAATTTCTGTTGTCCCCCCCCAAAAAAAAATCTGGGGATCCCTGTATCCGGAATATCTCAGTGTGGGAAATAACAGCTGATGGAGTTGTACATCCATCTCCCTGGACAACTTGTAGTTATTTGAATCTTGGGGTTTTCGTTGCCAGTTGGAAGGGGTAGCCCCTGACTTTTACAGTACTTCATTTGTTGGTGAGACTGGGCAGTACACCCAAGAGCAAAATCCACCTAGTTAGGTCTGTTTACCCTTGGGCTTCCATACTTTCCCTGAAGAAAATGCTTCTGCTGAGCTGATTTATTATTATTATTATTATCCCAAATCCTAGAAAGTCATAATTAGTGAATCTGGAATACTAATTAATTCTGTTGTAATCTCTTAAACTTTTCAATTTGTAAGCAACATAGATTTCCTTTTTTTTCATTTTTCTCTGACTTTTTTTTTTTAAAGACTGTCTCAATGTATTTTAAATTAGTTTTGATACATACATAGCTGAAGGTGGCCTTGAATTCTTGCCTCCCGTCCCCAGTGGTCCAGTGCTTGGAATGACAGTACTGAGGACCCAAGCCAAGTCCTAGATCTTCTGAATGCATGGTTTCCAGAAGAGGAGACCTGTCGTTTGACTCAGATTCAGTGACCTGGCCAATAGTGGCCCATTTTACTGAGAAGTCACAATGTATGCAGAGGGTACTTCCAGTCACAGGAGAAGCTGCTGTATTAGCAGTTTAAACCCCAAATAGTTACGTTGTAGTGAAGGTGTGAACAAATTATGGTAAATATTCCATTTGTTACATAGTAGAATTGTCTCTAGAACTTGAGTCAACAGGAAATTCTGATCCCTTCCCTGAGGGAGTGTTTCTTTTGCAAATTACCTTTAATGTAAATTTTTAAAAGACCCATGGTTTATATACTATAAAATTCACCCTCTTTTAAGTGTATGGTATAGTGTTTTTTGTAGTTCTCATCTGGCACCCTGACATGAAAACCTGTACCCATTGTCTCCTTTCTGCTGGGATTCCTCTGCTTTCCATCCCTGTGTATATTCCTGTTCTAGATAATTCATAAAAATGGAATCTTCTAATACGTACTCTTTGCGACTGGCTTATTTTACTTACCTGGGCATTCTGATGTTTGCCACGGTGTAGTATGGGCCAGAGCTTTATTCATGCCCATTGTGTAGACATGCCAGATTGCTTTGTCCATTCATCTGTGGGTTGCTTCCACCTTGTGGCCTTTGTGAATAAGGTTGCAGTTCCTAATGTACATAATATGAATAATGTAGATAACAAAGTAAGAGCAGATTTCCAAAGTCAGAAAAGACAGTTGCAGAGTTTAGCGGCTTTTCATGGTAGTATTTTCCCCATTCATTTCCAGAGTCTCTCCGAAGTTCAGGTGGTTTCACATTCCGGATGTTAGCAGCCGAAGATGCAGGTAGACGATGAAGCATCTGAAGATGACGCAGATTCCATTCCCTCACGTGGCGCCAGCGAGCGCTTTCGCAAATAAGGGAGTCTAACTCTGTCTACCATGGAGGATTCTGACCCCATGAAAACTTTACAAAAAACTTCATCTTGTGTAGAAGCTGATCTCAGTTCTCTCCATTCTCTTGGATTGAGCTTACATGCTTATAGGTAAGAATGGGATAGATATTCTTAATAAAATTACAGACCAAAGTAACTATTTGCATACTTTACTGATTTACCCAAATAATGTCATATTTCCTGATTTACATTTGTTAAAAAAATCCAGCTATGACCAGGAATTGTTGCGGGAGAATTATTGAGAACAGTTCTCATCCTCCCGAGCATCTCCTTTCTCCCAGAGAAATGCACGTTAGTGTGGAGGACACTGAACAAGACTTACATTACTATGTTACTAATTCCAGACCAGCCAGGGAAAGAGCCAGAGAGAGTCTTGTGTTAGAAGACCAAAAACCAAACAAAGCAGCAAGAATCTAAATTTATTTTGCTAGTTATATGCCTTATACTTTTTTTGGAAGGGTGCATAATTATAAGCATATCTTTAAAATTTGATTGCTTAACACACATACATATACACACGCACATACATGCATATACACATATATACAGACCCGTACACATATACATAAACATAACTTACATATACATACATACACATTCACACGTACACACATACATAGACACACACACACACACACACACACACACACACACACACACACTGTTTTGCGGCAGGGTTATATGTGGCCTAGGCTGTCTCTGACTCATCATCGTGCAGCCAAAGTTGACCTTGAACTCCTGATCTTCCTGATTGTTGCCTAAATATTTCTACTTCAAAAAAATTATTTTTATTTATTTATTTATTTTTGAGCCAGGATCTCACTGTGGCCCCAGCTGGCCTTTAAACTCATGTGAGCCTCTTGCCTCAGGCTCCCTAATGTTGGGATTACAGGTGGGAGCTACCATACCTGGCTTACTTCTATTTTTAAATGAATGGTACAAACAATTAAAAATATTTATTTGAAAGAGGAAGAGGGAGGTGGAGAGAGGGACAGAGACACAGACCTGCTCTCAGTGGCAAGTGCAGGTGCATGGGCTCATGGTGCCTGTGGAGGTCAGAAGTCAGTTCTCTCCTTCTACGGTGGGGCCCCAGGGAGCCATCTCAGGTGTCCAGGGTTTCATTAGGGCATCTTTACCCCCTGAGCCATCTTGTCAGCTCGTCAGTAATGTTTTACCTTGCAGAAACATCTCTGGGAGCTGGCAGTGAAAGCTAATGAAAGGGTTTTTTATGTTTTCCTTGGGCCTGGAACTTTTGGTAGGCCAGGCTGGTCTGGAACAGATGTGGGGATTGTGGATTTGTGCCACCACACCACATGTGATTTCATTTTATTTTTAAGTTGATTATTGTTTATTATGGTCCTGGGACTACAGCCCAAGGTCTCTGAATGCCACACAGTTGCTTTTTACCCACTGGGCTTTCTCACCGGCCCTGTGTTGCATTCTTTGTTATATGATTATTTTTATTCCTCTTTTCTTGAAAAAAAAAATGTGTGTGTGTGTGTGTATGTGAATAAGAGAATACTATGTGTGATTGTGGAGGACCAAGGGTGACTTCAGGACTCACCCTGGATTTTTCTATCTTTATTTTGCTTTCCTCTGGAGTTTCCCAGGCTCTGCCTTCCAAGGCTGGAAGTGCAGGCCACCACTATTTCCGTCTGGCATTTTTAGGTGGAATTTGAGATTTGAACTCAGAACCTTCTGCTTTCAAGACAGATGCTTAACCCCTGAACCTTCTCTCCAGCTGTAGTTCCTCATTTTTACATGTGTGTGCACGCGCGCATGTGAAACACAACAGGGTAACAAGTTCCTAAAGTACGTTAAGTAAAAATGTCCAGGACCAACGATGTAGCTGGTGGGTAGAGTGCTTGCTAGCATGCAGAAAACCCTGTGCTCTCTAGTGAGCATCCCATAGGTAAGGTGTAGTGCCTCATAGTTATAATAACCCCAGCACTTAGAAAGTGGAGGTGGGAGGACCAGAAATTAAAGTTCATTCTCAGCTACATAGTAAGTTCTAGCACAGTTGGGGCTATGTGAGACCTTGTCTAAAAAGAAAACTGGAAAAAAAATCCACAAAACTTCAGTAAGTAGATTTTCAACAAATTTTAAGGTACTGTGTTAAGCTTTGTGAGTTTATGAAACAAATTTGAAATCAGCTCATTAGGAAAAACTGTCTTTTGGAAAGAGTCAGTATTGCTTTACAGGTGAAACAGACAAAGTGCATTTTAAGTATTTGCTGCTAATTTGCTTGGCACAACTTTTCATTCTGAGATAGTGCAGTGATTAGCAGCAGCTTATCACTCCACATTAGAGGATCCAGTTGCCAGGAGCTGACCAAACCTGGGGGCTTCTTCAGTGCACAAAGAAGGGCTGTTCCTAAAGTGGGCCACATACTCCTCAGGCGTAATTCAGCTCAGAGGAGCTGAAACGTTGACTTGTTTAGCTGCACAGTGCTTTTGCCTGCAGACACCTCTCTGTCCCTAAAGAAATGGGGTGTCCTGTCCTTTTCCTGCTGCTTCCATTGGTGGACAAACTGATCAGATTTTTCAAATGAGCCATTAGAAGGGTTAAGTGTCACTGGTTTTGTGCTGCAAACTGCGCTGCTAGATCTTGAATGGCTGAATTATTCACCACTTGGCAGATGGAAGAAAACCACCTGAATTGTTTGTGTTTCAACAGAAGTAGCCCCCACTTTAGTACAAATGGGGTATCCTCTTTCTCAGGGAAGACCAGACCGTTCATCCTACGGGACGCAGTGGACATCCTCACCTCTTTAATGCAAGAGCTGCAGAGCAGTGGATCGATCGATTCTGAACTCTGGAAAAAGTGTGAGGTATCTCTCTTTTTTTTAGTGGGGGGAATTGAAAAGTAATTGTATTTAAATATTCCTCTGTGGAATTGTTCTCTTCTAAAGATAGTCACATATATTAAGTAGAGAATCATACTGAGTAAACAGGACAAAGGTGACTGAAAATATTTTTGACAGTGTGTCAACAATTAGATACAAGATACTAATTTGTGGGGCTGGAGAGGTGGCTCAGGGGTTAAGCCTCTGCCTTACAGGCGGAAGGTCCTGAGTTTGGATCCTAGACCCCACGTTTGGATGCCGGGCAGAAGCAGGGGCGGCCTGCGTTTCTGGTCCTGGTAGGGCGGAGCCTGTGAATCCCGGGGCAGAGTAAACGAGGAGGTGGAAGTGGTCCATGGTGGTTCCCGAATTCGTCCGTGGTTCTATACACACATACATACATACACACTCATACATACACACATACATGCACACATGCGCACACATGCATACACACACAATTGAATAAATAATAAAAAAATTTAAGATACTAACTTGTATATTAAACAGTGACCCAGAAAGTCCTTGTACAGAGAACTGAGACCCTTCACTGTTAAAATCATTACTAATTATAATATTGTAAGTAACTCTGGGGTTATACTCATTTTGGAAAAGTAAATCTACGTTTGGAATATTCAAATCATCTAATTAAAAACAAAGGCTTCTGCAGTGCCTGCCTTGTGGTTTTCAGGACAGTGGGTCTTGGGTAAATGATGGTGTGAAAACTTATGGTGGTGGGGGTTACCATGTAAGTCAGTGGGGTGAGTGTGCAGGTCAGTGAGGTGAGTGTGCAGGTCAGTCAGTTGGGTGAGTGTGCAGGTCAGTCAGTTGGGTGAGTGTGCAGGTCAGTCAGTAGGGTGAGTGTGCAGGTCAGTCAGTAGGGTGAGTGTGCAGGTCAGTCAGTGGGGTGAGTGTGCAGGTCAGTCAGTGGGGTGAGTGTGCAGGTCAGTCAGTGGGGTGAGTGTGCAGGTCAGTCAGTGGGGTGAGTGTGCAGGTCAGTCAGTGGGGTGAGTGTGCAGGTCAGTCAGTGGAGTGAGTGTGCAGGCCAGTGGGGTGAGTGTGCAGGTCAGTCAGTAGGGTGAGTGTGCAGGTCAGTCAGTGGGGGTGAGTGTGCAGGTCAGTCAGTGGGGTGAGTGTGCAGGTCAGTCAGTGGGGTGAGTGTGCAGGTCAGTCAGTGGGGTGAGTGTGCAGGTCAGTCAGTGGGGTGAGTGTGCAGGTCAGTCAGTGGGGTGAGTGTGCAGGTCAGTCAGTGGGGTGAGTGTGCAGGTCAGTCAGTAGGGTGAGTGTGCAGGTCAGTCAGTGGGGTGAGTGGACCTAGTACGAATGAGTCTCTGGCTCTGGCACCAACACCACTAAGCAATTAATAAAAACACTGTAGACCAACAAGTAAAGGATGCTTATACATAGATTTTGTCATAGAATCGTAGCATCGTAGAATAATGGTCATGGTGGATTTTTCTCTTTTACAGTGGAGGCAGCAGTGTTTATAGAAATGAGTAAAACATAATGGCTGAGCCCCATTATATAGTAGATTTTGTTTCTAACATTAGTTGTTGCCGCAGACCAGAGTCGCGGCCTCGAGACCAGGGCTCCCCAGGACCAGGCGGAGAACAGAACACACGCGGCTCCCTCTCGTCCGAGTGTATCCTGAACCCGTTTATTGAAACTTTCGTGACAACTTTTATACAGAAAATTTTGGGGTAAAGAATGTTGCATACATAATAGATGATCAGCAAAGTCACCTTCAGGGTGGACCCTTTTTTCAAGAACCTAACCCATTGCTTCAGGGCAAAGGCACTTAACAAAAACATTCTCTCAGTATTTCCAAACTTATCTAATCTATAATGCTTCACCGGATAGCTATGGGGCTGAGCCCACATTTTAACTGCTTTTTAAAAATACACAGAGGCAGAATGATCTCCTATTGATTTTAGCAAGGAACATATTTTACAATTAACGATAGGAGTCCCCAACACCCCATAAGTCCCAGCGTGAGCTTTGGCTGTTGTCCTCTCCAGGTTGATACTCTCAGTCAGGCAGGTCGACATAGGCACCAGGCATGGCAGCAGGTTCTAACTTGGGAAGATGTATGCAGCTCATGTAGTCTCTACTATCCAAGCTTAAACTACATCTCTAAGGAGGCCTTGACTTGGATACTCAAGGCCCATAAGCTATAGCTGGTTCTGTCGATGGAGCACTGAGGTATGCACTGAAGAAAAACACTTAAGCAATATAATTATTAAAAGAATAACTTCTATAATAGCATCCTTCTATTCCTTTAATAGTAAGGTTTCTTATGTCTTCCTTTGAGGAATTCCAGAAGTGTATTGCCATCAGTTAGATGACCCATCTGTGAACCATGCATACTCCAAACCTGGGGTCCAGTCAGGCCCCATATGCCGAGGGTGTCTCTTTCGGGGCGGAGGCGATCATTGGTGGGAGTGCACTCAGATGGTCCATTTCTGTGATTTCTCATAAGAGTGCTGTTTGGGGTAGGAAAGACACAGCCCCCTTTGCTTCTGACATGGATTCTCCCAGTTTGGACTGCAAATACCATCTCCAGGGGCAGTCTTGGCATCTAGACTTTCTGGCATGATGGTCTCTTCCTTGGCCTTCAGCCAGGGTAAGAGGGTATCACAGTTTCTTTTAAGGTTCTGGTGGACTGAGAGCATAGTCTTGTACTTCTGGAATTTCTAAGTAAGGTGGAACCACATAGGTGGGAATCTTACCCAACCTATGTTTTAAGATTCTAGAAGTTATTCTCTAATTTCCTTAAAATCAGTGCACACATTCTGGCTAACAAGTCTACTTATCGTAAATGACTAGACATGAAATTTCTATTTAGTATTTGACTGAAACTTAAAAAGCAGGCTTCTTCTCTAGAACAGAGAGCAGGAAGCTAGTTCCAAAAAACCCTAAGAAAGGGCACACCTAAATCCCAGAGGAATTCTTCCTGCCAGAGGCAAAACTTGAATTATCCCAGACAAAACCTAGGTAAAAATGCTTAGCACCTGTCCATGGGCTTTATTGTGACATACCGAGAAATTCCTAGCACTTGCCCATGGGGTTACTGTGACCTTCCCAGGGAACAGGCTTTAGGCCTGAACTGGGCAGAAACACCAAGACCTGACAATTCCCATATTTTTCCTTATTTCTCTAAAATAAAGCCATGTCCTTATCCCAAAACATGTTACTTTGAATCCACCTTTTCCAAACTGAGACATATTCTATCAGATTAGTTGCATAGGAGCGCGGCAAGTTGTACTTTTAGAACTGTAATTTTTGTTATATATTATATATTTCAAAATATATGGAGGGGAATAAAACATTTCCCTAAGGATTCAGGAGCAGCCACCTAAGTATAATCATTTTAATGAATATACATGCTAAAAAAATAACTTTTCAGGTTTCTTTCTTTTTTTTTGAGGCAAGGTCTCTAGCCTAGGCTGCTGAAATGCTCTGTAGTCTCAGCTGGCTTCCAACTCATGGCAATTCTCCTGCCTCAGCCTTCAAAGGCTGACGCCACAGGCATGAGCCACTGTACCTTTTTAGCTTTAAACATGCTTTTTTTTGTTTTGCCACGTAGTAGTCATTGTGTACTAAGATGAGGTGTAGTATAGTGTGATATTAAAAATGGAATATTCAAGCTCTCAATGCGCATGTATTACTTCATACTCTCATGCACTCATGTATACATCTTATACATACATTCACCCATCACACACATATACATTCATTCACACATATACATATCTCATACATACATCATAAATTCATACATACATTCACATCTCATACACATGTTTTATACAGACATACACACATCTGCCACACATCATCATGCACTCACATCACACACATCATGTACTCACATTTGCCACACACACATTTTACATCCACAAACACATCTTACATATACATCATACACTCATGCATCATGCACATAAACCTCATATATACATCTCATACACATGTACTCACACATCTCATATACATATGATATGCATTATATAACACGAACTCACGTATTACACACATACACATACATTCATATACACACATCCCGATATACTCACATCATACATTTACACTCAGAATATAAATTTCTAAAAAAAAAGTATTTGTTATGGTCCGTGGTTATAGTTCAGTGCTTATAGTTCAGATACTAATCCTAGTATCTGAAAAAAAATTTTTTTTAAACTTCATTTATTTTGCTTGTGTGTATGTGGTGTGTGTGTGTGTGTGTGTGTGTGTGTGTGTGTGTGTGTGTATGTGTGTATCAGAGAGCACTTTGTGTCCTTATGGAGGCCCAAGGGTGACTTGGGAATCATTCTAGATTGCTTCTACTCCTCCTTGCTTCTCTCTGGGATTTCTCAGGCTCTGCCCACCAGGGCTGACAGTGTAGGCTGCTACTGTTTCTGCCTGGCATTTTTACGTGTTCCTGGGATTGAACTCAGGACCTTCTGCTTGCGAGGCAGAGTCTTAACCCCTGAGTCATCTCTCCAGCTCAACCCCCAAAAATGTTCTATTAATTGTTTTTACTAATGTTTCTATTCATAGCTTATGCCATTTGCATTAATGTTTTTTAATTTTTTTTTCCATGTGTGTATGTGCGTGTGTGTGTGCACCTCTCTCTGTGTGTATATGTGTGTATCAGAGGCATTCACTGTGCGTGCCCATGGAGGCTCAAGGGGGACTGAAGGAATCATCCTGGATTGTTCGCCCTCTTATTGCTTGGCTGTGGGTTTTCTCAACCTCAGCCTTCTAGGGCTAGAAATGCAGGCTGCCGCTATTGCTACCTGGCATTTTATGTGGGGTCTGGGATCTTAATGTGGGAGGCTTAACCCCTGAGCCTCCCATTAATGTGTTTTAAGACAATGCACAGCTACTAGAGCAGTTTGATTTCTGGCAAACTTGTGCTTAATTAGAAATTGTTACTTCATTTTAAAATTTTTATATTTTATTTGAGAGAGAAACAGAGCAAACAGGCTAGAGCAGGCACATGTATGTCACAGCATGTATGTGGAGGGCTCTGAGGCCAATTTTCAGAGTCAGTTCTCTTCTTGCATCATATGTGCGCCCTAAGGATTGAACTCAGGTCGCCAGATTGGATGCAGGTCCTTAACCCACTGAATCATCTCACCAGCCCAGCATTATTACTTTACTACTTCGAATCAACATCTTAAGTCAGAAACAATATATTTATGAGTTTAACATAATGATTTTTAAAGAAGGATCTTGCTGAGGTTTCTGTTGGATGTCTTGGTGAGGTTTCCATGTGGATGGTCTTGCTGATGTTGTGCTGCTTCCAAGCCAATGACTCGAGCCTTAGTATGTGAAGCTTAACGCTGATGCGCACCTTCCCTTTCTGCAGCGCAACACTAAAATGTGGAGGTTTTGGCTCTGTTCTCATAGGCTGTGAAGGCACATTGAACAAGTGTTTTTGAAACGACTAGAAAGTGTACTTCATACTCTGTCAGAGTAAGAAACTGGCAAGATGGGACTGGCGAGATGGCTCTGCAGGTAAGGTGTGTGCTCACAAGCTGGTGACCTGAGTTCTGTCCCCAGAAGCCAACATGGTGAAAGGAGAGAGCTGCCTTCGCGGGTTATTCTCATGATGCACCATGCTGTGCCTGTGGTCTCTCTCTCTTTTTTTTCTCATAAAAATAAAGTATTTTAAAAGATAAGTTTAATTTGACCCAGTCCATCTTAATCTGAAGTTCGTTAATATTTATTGTGTGTTGGACGTGGAACTGCTGGCCTCGTGCATGCTAGGTCAGTGCTTTGCCCTGTGGCACAGCCCGAGCAGAAATTAGTTTGTAATAACATTTTCTATCAGCATTGCCATTATCCCCTTTTCCTTTTTCCATATTTCTTTTTTTTTTATTTGTTTAAAAAAATTTTTTTTATTATTTATTCAACTGTGCGCGCGCGCGCGTATGTGTGTGTGTGTGTGTGTGTGTGTGTGGCGTATGTGTGTGTATATGTGTGTCTGTGTATGTGTAGAACCACGGACGAATTCGTGAACCACCATGGACTCCTCCATCTCCTTCTGCCCCGGGATTCACAGGCTCCTCCCTACCAGGGCCAGAAGTGCAGGCCGCCCCCACTTCCGCCTGGTGTCTATACGTGGGATCTGGGATCCAAACTCAGGACCTTTATACGTGGGATCTGGGATCCGAACTCAGGACCTTCCGTCTGCAAGGCGGAGGCTTAACCCCTGAGCCACCTCTCCAGCCCTGCTTTTTTCATTCTTTTTTTTTTTTAATTATTATTATTTATTCAACTGTGCGCATGTGCGTGTGTATATGCGCGCGCGTGTGTATCTGTGTGTGCGTGTGTCTGTGTATCTGTGTGTGCGTGTGTCTGTGTATGTGTAGAACCACGGACGAATTCGCGAACCACCATGGACGCCTCCATCTCCTTCTGCCCCGGGATTCACAGGCTCCGCCCTACCAGGACCAGAAGCGCAGGCCGCCCCCGCTTCCACCTGGCGTCTATACGTGGGATCTGGGATCCGAACTCGGGACCTTCCGCCTGCAAGGCGGAGGCTTAACCCCTGAGCCACCTCTCCAGCCCCTGCTTTTTTCATTCTTGAGGCTTTCCTTTACCCTTGATAGTGTTGTATAGTTTTAAAATTAAGTCTGTAGCCTGAATTTTAAGAATTAAAAACCGAAAACTGGGTTGGAGAGTTGGCTCAGGAGTTAAGACTCTGCTTCTCAAGTAGAAGAAGGTCCTGAGTTCAGAACCCACATCCCACATAAAAACACCAGGCGGAAAGGGCGATGGCCTACATTTCTGGACCTGGTGGCCAGAATCTGGAAAATCCAGAGCAAAGCATAATAATTCCAGAAGTCAACCTTGGTTCTCCATGGGGATATACAGTGCCCTCTACCCCCTCCCCCCACTAAATAAATAATAAAGTTGAAAATTCTTTAAAAAATTTTTTAACTCAAAATGTGCATTTCTGTCCATTCATTGTGACTGTGCAGTTGAATGGCTGCTCTTTGGAAGGCAGGAAATAGAGTGGAGAAGGGTGGAGACAAGCAAGAAAGGGACAGAAGAGTGTTCTGTGCTTTGCTGGTATTCGGAATGTCACAGATTAGGAAGAGAGGAGCCCTTGGGATGGTGGGAGCAGGCGGTGGGGCTGAAGCCTCAGGTTGTGAGGATATCCATCACATGAAGAGCTGGGGACGCATCTTCCTGGGTGGAGGACATCTGCATTTGGAGCGTGGCACAGAGGCAGTTGCAGTCAGACATGGCTGGGGGATGGAGACATTGAAGGCTTTTAGTAGTGAATTGTCACAATGTCTCCTTTTTGAAACTGATGTAACTATATGCATATTATGCAGCTACATATAGCTATGTACAATTGGTAGTTCTGTACTGTTGTTGAAACTGTATATAACTGTATGTAACCATTTGTCACTGAACACTTATCAAACCTGAGGCTGAATTAGCCTCCTGGGGAGTCCTGTGCCCCTGTCCCCTAGTCAGAAAATGCTTACTGGAGTTGGGGCACTGTGACCCCAGTGTGCATTGTGCAGGGTGTCTGGAGGCCATATGATGACTGTCCAGGGAGTCATTTTTTCATCCTTTATGTTGAGTTCTGTAGTGTTTGGAACTCTAAAATCCATGACATTTAAAGGATATTTTAGAGGCTGGGAACTGACTCAGTGATTAAACACTTGTACAAGCAGAAGGATTGGCGCTTAGATTCCCAGAGCCCAGGAAAAATGGAGTGTGGGTGCAGTAGCCAGCCTGTGATTTTGGCCTGGGAAGGCAGATGCTGGGATTCCCCAGATTCCCTGTCTGTGAGCTCTGGGCTTAGAGACCCTGCCTCTGAGCAATAAGGTGGAAGTACAATAGAGGATGTTTCTCGGTGTCAACTTTGGACCTGCACACGCATGTGCACACACGTACGTCCATACCCACGCATGTACCCACACACGTGCAAGTATGCAAATGTTACATGTTGACAAAAAGGGAGGTGGGTGTTTCTCACTGGGGGAATTTTTCTATGAAATCTCGAGATTATCTCATTTTTAATTACATTTTGTAACTGAATAGGCCAGGTGGTTGCAGTTGTTCAGTTTGGTGGAAAAGCAATGCCAGGAGCAGATCGTGGCCCAGCAGGAACAGTTCCACATCCAGATCCAGGTAACGTGGCCCTTTGTAGTGATATGTTTTACCTGTAAGATTGGCAGAAAAACCAGCCTGTATATCAGCTTGTTTATAAGAGAAGGCACCATGTTCAGAGTAACATATGTTGAAATGGAATTTTCATAAAATGTGTAGAAATGTCTGAGATTCTTCCTTACCTACACCTGTAACTTTTTGTTCTAGCGTATTCAGGAGGAGATAAGAAATTTAGTCAAACTGCAGATCAGCGGTTCTTCCTGGTCTTCCTGCAACAGAAGTTCTTTGAGCAAGCACGTTTCCCCGGAGAGTCCAATGGGTTTTTTTTCTGAAAATAGTGAGAGAAATGAATCTGTTATCAGTTGCTCCAAGGAGCCCACGCCGCAACCCTCAGCATCCCTGTTTCGAGGAGACGGCAGCGTGGACGGCAGCTCCGTGAGCAGCGGCTATGGTACCTTCTGCGTTGTGGAGCTGAACCCCCACAAAGCCAAAGACGCCACCCAGCTCATGGAGCCTGTCGGGGCTGCCCAGGGCCAGCGGTCAGCGCCTGCCACGCCCACCCACCTGCCTGGGGGTGGCACAGGAACCCGCAGCCTTTTCACACAGACCCCTGAGGACTTTCCTGTGGCTGCGCAGGAAGAGGCTTCCACTTTTCCCGGGGAGCTGGAGCATCGTTTTCTCAGTGAGAAGATTTCGGAAGTGTACAGCGGCAGAGCAGAGAGGTAGGTTGAGGTTCCCTTGATGTGATCCGAGAGGCGGTGCTCTGCAGCTGCATGTTGCTCTGCAGCTCCATGTTGCTCTGCAGGTGTGTGGTGCTGAGCCGTCAGCTTGCTGCTGGACTCCAGCTCCTGTCCACTGCAGAGCTGCCTCAGCCCTCAGGCTGGTGATGAGGGACTCCTTCCGAGCGCAGGGCTTTTTAAGACTTGCACTCTTGATGTAGGGGGTCTTGCCAAAAAATACTTGGCTGTTTTCTTTTAAAATAGTGTTTGGTGTTCTTACATATTTTATTACTTATTTTGAGAGAGAGGAGGGAGGGAGAGAAGAAAAGAGGGAGAGGGAGGGAGGAAGAGATACAGAGAGAGAGAATGCATGCATGCCGTGGCACGGGTAGAGGTGAGGTGTCAGTTCTCTCCTTCCACCAGATGGGTTTCTGGGCTTGGACTCAGGTTGCCAGGTCTGCAGACCCATTGAGCCACAACTGGGCCCCTTACTTTGTGCTTTCTAGCCATGTAAACTTGCTGAAAGTGATAGAAGATCATATCGGTAGAGGATTACAAAGATATATTTATTTTGTGCGTCTGTGTCTGGGCTTGAGCTTGGTGCGTGTGCTTGGAGGTCAGAGCACAGCTTGCAGCAGATGGTTCTTTCCTCTTGCCGTATGGCTCCAGGGAGTGCCTGGCAGCAGGTTTGCATGACAAGCCCATGCCTGACATGCACTGGAAGGCCTAGATGTTGTCTTCTGCAGCAGGGGTTGGAAACCCAGAATTACACTCACAATTTTGTCTTTTATATATTTGAAGAATTTCATATTGAATGACTTGTTAATAAAAGACTGCCCCTGAATATTTGCAAAGCAGATAGTCTTGTAAAATCTGTGGTTTACCCTGAGTTTCAGTTGACATCTCTGCTGTATGTTGTGCAGAGCAAGGCATTTGGTTGTAGCAACAGGAGTCCATCTACTCGCGGTTCTAACTATAGTCCAGCTAGTCTATGAGCTTCAGTGGTGGAGAGCAGTTTCTCTGTTCTACACTTAGTATGTTAATTACTTTTAGTCTTCTTTACTTTGCCTTTGATAAGTTGAAAAGGACAATTTGGGAGACTCAGTAGAAACCATCATCTTTGAGTGGTCAAGGTCCCGGGCCTCCCTCAGCATGTGCCCTGCGGCCTGTGTGAGTGGAGAACATCTGGAAAAGGGTTTTGTTTTCTCTTTCTTAGTAAGTCTGTAACATCGTGGGCACAGAAGCTGAAGCTGAGCCAGCCGAGGAGAGCACACACCGAAGAGGGGTGTTCCAGCTCCACACAGACCGAGCCCAACAAGAGGCCTCCTGAGGAGCCGGTAGGCGTGAGTAACCCCTATACATGTTGTGGTTAAGGTGGCTGCTCGGGGCTGCTGCGTGCTCACCCCTTTCTGTTTCCACTCTCTCGTTTGTATTGTCAGACTACTTATTTAGAAGTCTTTTGGCACCTCAGCATTGGGTATAATGATTTACAGTAGATACTGCTTTTTTAGCAGGCTGGAAATTAGAGTTGACGAAGTACAAAATACTGTGAAAAATGAGTAATTTGTAGAAGTCTAGTTTTTATTGTGACCCATTATTTTTTAAAAACTTCCAGTTGGCGATAAAAGTCATGGTAATTTGTAACATGTAGTTCTCTAAGTGTTAAGCACTTTAAGATGCCTTTATTAAAAAAATGCCAATTTTGGGGGCCGGTGAGATAGTTCAGCAGGTAAAGGTACTTTTGGCACAAGTCCGGTGACCTGAACCCCAGCCCATCAAAACGGATGAGGAATGGCACAGAGGCCTGAACTCCGTCAAAGCAGGTGATCCAGAGGGAGCAGATAGACGGGAAGGTGAGAGGGAGTGGATGGATTGACGAAGGGAAGGAAGGAAGGGGGGGAGGGAGGAGAGGAGAAGGGCAGAGATAATTAATTATTCAATGTGCTTGCAAAACTAGGAAAAAAATATTTCTTTAAAAGGTGGATGAAGGGCTGGAGAGATGGCTCAGGAGTTAAGACTCTGTCTTGCAAGCAGGCAGTCCTAAGTTCAGATCCCAGATCTCCCCCCCCCAAAAAAAACCCGTCAGGCAGAAACATTGGCTGCCTGCACTTCTGGCTCTGGTGGGCAGAGCCTGGGAAATCCCAGAAGCATGGAGGAGGTAGAAACAATTCAAGATGATTCCTGAAGTCGCCCTTGGCCTTCCACAGGGACACCCAGTGCCCTCTGATACACATAAATTTGCACGCGTGCACGCACACACATACACACACACACACACACACTAAAATATTTAAAGAAAAAAAATGTGGATGAGAACTACTCCACAAAGTTGTTTTCTGGGGAGGCAGGACTGGGTTTTGCTATATGTCAAGTTCCAGGCTGGCCTGGATCTTGGAATCTTTCTTGCAAGCATGTGTCACCATGCTCAGGGAGGTTACATGTCTGCATTCTGCGTGGACCTCTTCTCAAAATTCTTTTTCTTACCAGGATTCAGACAGTAAGTTTTAGCCTGTATGTATTACCTTCATTGGCCTACGTCATAATGGAAGAGCATTAATTCCTTCATGTATGAAGTTAACAATCGGGTCTTTCCACACATTTAAGGACCCTATATCTTTAGAAACTAACTGTGTCTTGATTATCTTAAACAGTCTTTCTCTTGCCCAGGGGGGGTCTAACAGGTAAACCACAGGAAGACGGTCCCTTAGTTTTCATGAGGAACTACTTATTTCTGTTTTTTTCTTCTTTTTTTTTTTTTTGGAGATGGGTCTCATGTGCTAGTCCAGCCGATCTCGTGGTGATCCTTGTGCTACCAGGGTTGGGGTTGCAGGGATGAACCTCCATGTTCAGCACATTTTCCTTTTCAACCTGTAATATTTAGGACTCTAATGCTGCTGTCTTTTGACTTTTTTGGATTTATATGGAAGGAAGGAGGGAGGTAAATGGCCTGAACCATACGTGTGTTTGTACTGGGAAGGCCGCTAGTACTTTATATAGGTCTAGTGTGAGGCCTGTTGCAGTTACCTGCGTGGTGCTGATAAAATCACCATCAAATCACTTAAGGGAACCAGGGATTTATTCTTTGCTTAGTCCAGCTTCATGGGAAGGCTCACACAAACAACAGGGTCGAGAGAAGTGGCTATGCTGTAGCCAATTCCTGTAGGAAAGGGATGATCCTTACTTTCCCAACCAGCATGTCTGGCCAAGTGTACATAAAGATTCCAACTTCCTCAGCCAGCTCTCTGTATTTTATTCACCATTCCAGGGCCTAATCCTGCCCACCATGGGCTGGGTCTGCTCCATCAACTAGACAATCTGCTGTAGGTTTGCTTTGGCCTCAATTACTAGTTATCTACAAATGTGCCCAGAACTCGAACCCTGAACCATCAAGTTTCCACTTGTGTCTAACTATGATAGCTGTCAGTAAGCTGTGGATAGGTCTGTTGTTTGAACTCCCGTGCCATGTTTGGGTTGACAGCATGAAGCACTGGGATTGGAGTAAAATCGATGCTTTCATTTCGATAGTTGTGCAAGATAGTAGGAGGATGTTCTAGTGGTTGTTTCTTGCTACTTTTTCAGAGGTCAGGCGAAACTCACAATCACCTTTCTTATCTCTATTTGAGTCCTGATATTAAATGTGTGCATCTACATGCCCACCTCCATTTTCTAGCACACTGTACATGCTAAGTGTGAACTCTATCAGTGAGTTGCACTTCCAACCCCTAGACTTTACATGACAGGTTTGTGGTCATTTTCTTGGCTGTGATTATGTCAGTGTGGGTTTGCTGGCTACCTCAACTGTCCCCAAACTTTACATATTGGAGTTGCCTCAGAGATTTACAGCTGTTCTGCTGCTAACCCCAGCTGTTTTGACTGTTCTGGGGGACGGCACCTGTCCAGAAGAGTTTTATTTACAAGTGTTTATATGGGAGGGGGTTAAGAAAACTTTCTTGGTGATTTCAGTGTGTAGAACTGGGAATTGCAGGCTTGGCCCACCTTTCTCTTTAGTTCAGTGAGAATTGCCCTGGCTGTGACCACTCTGAGCACTGCCAAGAAACATCTTGGTAACTTTCTGCCTCTGGCAGCCACCAGACACGTGGAGCTGGAAAGAGGGATGACTTCGAAGGTTTTCCTTTTCTCATCTCCTGGGCAAGTTAAAATTTTCCTGCTAGATCATATATTTGGCATTAATCCAGTTTCTCTGCTACTTTTAAAAAAATATTTAAGGGGGGAACGGAGGAAGAGGAGAAGAGAGCACATGATCCCCGCTTCGTGGAGAGGTCAGGGCAACTTCTAGAACTCAGCTCATTTCTTCCACCTCGTGGGCTTCTGGGGATGGAACTCAGGTCTTTGGTTTGTGAGCAGCGCCTCACCCACGAGCCGTTTTGCCAGCTTCTACTGTATCTGAATTTCAGATGTTTTGAGTAGTTGCTGCTCAAAATATCCCATTTGTAGGACAGGGTGTCCTTGTCCCTTCTCTTTCCCCGTATTCTCAGCTGATTCCAATGTGGGGCGTGCTTATCGAAGTTCTCTTCTAATCGATTGTCTTTTTGCAAGTACTGGTTTATTGTAGGACATGGTGCTTTGAAGTACATCTTGAAGTCGTGTGTCATCGAGTGTTTCCCAGACCTTGAGTTGTTTCCTTGAATCTCATTTCCTTGGTGCTTTGTTTTGGGATGTGACTTTGCCCTTTTGCAGGCTGATGGGCTTCGTGGACACTGATCACATGGGGTAGTGGACTGATACTGAGCTCACGAGCAGGTCCTTGCTGAGGCCCAGGCCTGCGTCTGGGCCAAGAGATTGGCCGTTTTCCTCAGTGGGGGCTTGTGTTTGTTATGGTCGGGGAGGTGCCTTGTCCGCCTTGAGTCCCTTGTGCTGTGTCTGCCCAGGGTCTGAAGTTTGCTCCTCAGGTTGTGGGGAGGTTTAAATGTTTCATTGGGGAGTCTTGACTTCGTCTTCCCCAGTCACCTTGCTATAGTCTCTTAAGTATAGATCCAGAGCTGAACAGCTACTTCTAAAAAATAAAAGGTGATTTGGAAGTTGTCTCCTGATAAAAAGAGCCTCAGTGGTTCCTGGTGAAATTGGTGATGAGCCCCATTCCTGAAAGTAAAGCGCCCTCCTCAAGGTGTGATCGTTGCAAGCCAGTGTGCAGCTCGCATGCTTTCAGCAGGAATGAAAAATTTAGTAGTGAGGACTTTCTAGGGAGGGTCGTTGAAAATACCCAGTCACATATCTCTGCGGGAAACAGTTTCTTTTTCTTCCTTGGAGATGAGCATCAAACCCAAGAAAAGCCTTTTTGCACGTTAGGCAAGCGTTCAGCCATTGAGCTACATCTATCCCATATAAATAGATTTTTTTGGGGGGAGGCATGTGATAATGTCAGAGATTTTATAAGGAATGACTCACTTTTTTATTATTAGAATGGATAATAAGCATTTTTAGCCTTTTGTGGGATTAGCAGCTTCATTGTAGCAGCCATATTAGCTGAGCATGGTGGTGCATTCTTGTAAAACTGCTACTTGGGGAGTAGAGACAGGACGGTCATGAATCAAGAGCCAGCTTGGACTCTACAGTAGGATGCGATCTCAGGAAGCCAAAAAAAGGTGGGCTGGGGTTGCAACTCTCTTTGCCTAGTATGTCACTTTGCCTAGTACGTCAAGGCCCTAGGTTACATCTCCCACATCAAAACAAAAAACCAAAACAAAATTTAAAAAAAAATTTAAAACTTAGGTTTATACTACTGAGTCATATTACAGACTTTCAAAGTAATTTGATTTATTGAAGTTGTAATGATACACACAAATTGTTAAGACTATCAAGGGTTAACTTTTAGACTTCAGTAGGTTTCCCTCAAATTCTAGACTTTAGTAGGTACCTCAAATTTCTTTTGGAAACAGAAAACAAATTATAAGTACATGTCAGTTCTGAGCCCATTAGGTAACAACACCCCCCAGATTTCTTCTAGCTCCACAGAGAACAGAAATAAACTTGTGTGAATTATATAGGTGAGGCCTTCATTGTTGGTCCTGTCATGTTATGTGCTTGTAACCATGCTGCTTCATGCACTTCAGCTCTCTGCACTTGGCTCCTTCCCCAGGTCAGCTGTCCACCAACTGTTCTTTCTTGAATTGCAGTGTGATCTTGCTGCTGCTCATCCTTGTGCTTTTTACCTCAACCAGCCAGATGAAAGCCCAAGTTCTTGGATGTCTGATTCAGGAACAGGTACGGAATTTAAACTGGAGGGGAGGTTTCCTCTTGTCCTGACTGACCTCACTCACTGTAGAATAAGAATCATTACAAATGTATCTGTGGTTTCTGTGAGAGTACTGCGCGATGTTCCTTTGGTAGCCTTTCTCTCTATCTTACTATTACTGTGTGTGATATGTGCATGGATGGATGCATGTCGTGGTGTGCGGAGGGAGGTCTGAGAACTTTGTGGAGTCAGGTCTCTCCTTCCACTTTTATGTGCATTCTGGGAATCACACTTGGATTGTCAGACTTGTACAGCAAGTTCCTTTACCCTCTGAGTAGGTCCTGTAAATTTCTTACTTACCTTGTGTTGTAAGTTCTATAAACACAGAATGAAGAAATATATTTTTTTAATTATTTTAAAAAATCATCTCAGCCTTTTTCTGTTGCTTCAAAATGACTTAACAACAAGTTCTCTGTACGCTTTGTTGGTACTTCATGGTGAGCTCTTTTGGCCTTGCCATTTTTATGTACTGACTTAACCGATTTTGACTCCTTTGTCTACATCCCATGTCCAATTTATCAGTTTTGCATTATAAAACCTTTTAGAATCCAATGGCTTCATATTATGTCCATAACTCCTGCTGTGGTGGAGCCCTCTGCTACATCCCACCCTTGCCCCTTCAGTTCTTAGTGTGGGACTCCTCTGCACAGGCTCCGTGACGGTTCCATTTCCTCAGAGTAACCACCATCAGCTTTAAGGATGGCCGCAGGCCCTGAGGATGGGGCCTGTCCCCCCCATTGTCTGAGTGTCTTCGCAGGCCGACTGCTTTTCTCACCACGAGCTCACCAGAGAGCATTTCACTGGTTGCTTCCCCTGTTCAAAATGCCTTTCACCTGCACGGACAAACCTGTTTCAGTGAGCCCCTCCTAATACCCTCTGAAAATAAGTTCAGCACTTCATGCTCCACTTTTTTTTTTTAAATTTGTTTTTATTTATTGGGGGGAGGTGCTTTGGTACATATGTGGAGGCCAGAGGACAGCTTTCAGAAACTGGTTCTCTCCTTTTACCATGTGGACTTTGAACTCAGGTCACCAGGTTTGTGTGCCTTCAACTGCTAAGCCATCTTGTTGTCCCCCATCACCTCCTATCCACCTCTCCCAGAACCGGAAGCTCACTGAGAAGATTTGCCCTCATATCTGTACGGTTCAGTAGTTCTATCAGAAAATGTGGCTTGTAGTAAACACATTAGCATTTATTAAGAAATGTCATTGATCCCCCCTCACTGGAGATAGGCCAGTACGCTACACCAGATCTTTATTGCTAATTTTTTTCGTGTGTGTGTGTGTGTGTGTGTGTGTGTGTGTGTGTGTGTGTGTGTATGGAGATTGTGTATGCATGTCTGTATGTGTGTGCACATATGTATGTGTGTGTTTGTGGGGGTCAGAGGTCAATCTTGGTTTTTTTTCAGGAATTTCACTTCATTTTTTAAGACCTGGTGTCTCGGGGGCTGGAGAGGTAGCTCAGGGGTTAAGCCTCTGCCTTGCAGGTGGAAAGTCCTGAGTTCGGATCCTAGACCCCACGTATAGACGCCTGGCAGAAGCGGGGGGCGGCCTGCATTTCTGGTCCTGGTAGGACGGAGCCTGTGAATCCCAGGGCAGAGTAAACAAGAAGGAGGTGGAGGCGGTCCATGGAGGTGGAGGCGGTCCATGGTGATTCCCGAATTCGTCCGTGGTTCTACACATACACACATACATACACACGCGTGCGCACACACGCATATACGCACAATTGAATAAATAATAATTAAAAAAAAAAAAAGACTTGGTGTCTCAGTGGTACCTTAGCATCGCTGGTTATGAGTCTAAGGGTTCAACCGGCTGTCTCCACCTCCCCTGTGCTGGGATTAAAACACAAGCCCACCATGCTCGTTTATCGACCAGGGTGCTAGGGATTAAACTCAGGTCCATGTGCTTGTATGGCAAGCACTTTTCCAGTGAGCTATCTCCCCAGCCCCCTAAGTTTTTTTGTAGAGATTTTCTTTTTCTCTTTTCCATAGTCCCTTCTCCTCTTTTAAAATTTTCTTTCAGAGTTCCTTGTGACCTGCTGTGTGTCCTGCACGGTTTATGTATCTACGTTTCACTCCTTCTGTCTCCCAGCTAGGCATAGTAGATGCTTAATTGTCATAATGCTGTTTATTTGGCCTTTTGAGACAAGGTCTTACTGTGTAGTCCTGGATATTCTGGGGCTCTAGCTTGTGATGATCCTGCCTCTGCTGCTTACCTGGAGCTGGAGAGATGGCTCAGGGGTTAAGACTACCTTGCAAGGGGCTGGAGAGGTGGCTCAGAGGTTAAGCCTCTGCCTTGCAGGCAGAAGGTCCTGAGTTCGAATCCTAGACCCCATGTATAGATGCCAGGCGGAAGCAAGGCGGCCTGCGTTTCTGGTCCTGGTAAGGCAGAGCCTGTGAATCCCAGGGCAGAGTAAACAAGGAAGAGGTGGAGGCATCCATGGTGATTCCCGAATTCGTCCGTGGTTCTATACACACACACACACACACGCATATATACACACATGCGCACGCACATACATGCACAATTGAATAAATAATAAAAAAAAAAAAAAAAAAAAAGACTATCTTGCAAGCAGAAGGACCTGAGTTCAGATCCCATGAAAAAAAAAAAAAAATAGGTGGAAAGGGTGGCGGCCTGCACTTCTGGCCCTGGTGGGCAAAGCCTGAGAAATCCCAGAATGAAGCAAAAAGGAGGTAAAAGCAATTCAGAATGATTCCCAAAGTCACCCTTGGACTTTTTCAGGGATACTCAGTGCCTACTGATACACATACACACACACATGCAAAAAAAAAAAAAAAAAAAAAAAAGATATCTGCCCCATGAACTTAGGATTCTTACATGTATGCACCTCTTTTCCTATGAAAATTTAGGTGCAATAACCAGACAGACAATAACCAACTCCTTCCCACTGTTAATTTTCTGTGTCAGGTTAGAAAGCATTTTGGTTTTCGCTGCTCACTCTTTTTTGCCTTGTGTGTTTGTGCATTTTAGGATTGACTTATTGGAAACTGGAGGAGAAGGACCTGTATCACTCTTTGCCTGACACTTTGGAGAAGACATTAGTGCTGCCATCTCCTGTGAGGACAGCATGTCAGGTAATGTAAAAGTACATGCCCTGAGCTCGTGTGGGTGTTGGGATTGTAGTTAAGCTCTCCATCATAAAAAATTTTAATGTGTTGTGTTTCTACGTGTGTATCAGAGGGTACTGTGCGTGTTATGGAGGTCTGCTTCAATGCAGACTTAATCCCTGAACCAAAATTCCAGCCCCTTAAATCTTTTTTAACCTCAGAACTTTTTTTTTCTTTATTCTTTCTTTTTTCTTTTCTTTTTTTCTTTTTTTTTTTTGATACAGAGTCTCATGTGACCCAGCTTGGCCTGGAGCTGAATTTGTAGCTGAAGATGACCTTGAACTCCTGATGGCCTGCTGCCCTGCCCCACTGGGATAGCAGGCGCATGCTTGGTTATTTTAAAAGAAGTGCTTTTTGTTGTGTGTAGTCAGTTTTCTATTGTTTTGACAAAATGGATAAAATAACCTAAGGAAGAAAAGTTATTTTGACTTTTAGTCTCAAAGTTTCAGTTCATGGTGGTTGCTAGAGCTGCTGTTGGGCCTGTGGTGGGTCAGTACATGAGGAAGCTTCTGTGGAGAGAGAAAGGCTGCTCCTGTCATGGAGGCTGGAAAGCAGAGGACAAGAGGGACAAAGGAAAGCCCAGGTGCTCAGCGCTCCCTTTAAGGCTGTGCCGATGGGCACTGGTCTTCCTTGGGTTCCACCCTTAAGGGTTCCACTGTTCTGCTAGCACTATTACTGGGGATTAAGTCTCCCCACACAAGCCTTGGGGAGATATTTAAGATCCAAAACATAGGGCTGCTGCTATGTCTCAGTGGGTGAAGATGCTGCTAAGCCTGATACCTCAAGTTCAAGCCCCAGAACCATGTAAAGGTGGAAGGAGAGAACCAACTCTATAAAGTTGTCTTCTAACTTCCATTCATATGCTGTTCTTACAAGTGTGTGCATATACATGTATATGCACGCAAGAAATATGAGAGAAAGAAAAGCTCCAAACCAGAGCAGAAGCAACATAGGATTTTATTGTGTGGATGCACAGGCTACTAAATAGGTTCAACTTGTCTACTTAATGCAACTATTAGGAGACAAGAACATTTTCATCTTTCGGGAGACCCATATAGAAAGTGACTTCCTTATTCATCTTACTCAGTCGAGATTTCCAGCTTATTTCAGATCTTTCAGAGACTTCTTGTATGATGCTGATCTTTGACATCAGTGTTTTTTTTTCCTTTGTTGATAATATCGCTTAAGTGATTTTGTTTCATATCTTTAAGTTTAATACTAACAATGAGGCAATGCTCCTGTCCCTGAAGGATATTTATCATGAGAAAAAAAGGGAAAACAAGCAGTTCCCCGAGAGGAATTCTACTTCTGCTTCCAACTCAAACCACCCGCCAGAGGTAAAGTCCTTACTATTGTGCCAACTCTGGCTGTTCTCTAGCTCGTCTTTCCTGAGAGGCTGATGCCACCTCCTTAGAAACAAGCACATTAACCTGAGCAGCGAGGGCAGCACCTTACGGCTGTCCATCTTCCTCCTAGGTTCTGACTTTGGATCCCACCGTGCACATGAAGCCTGGCCAGCAGCTGTCCCGGCCACGTGACTTTTTGAACACTCTTGATGACAGAATATCCTTTTCCTCAGACTCTGTTCTGGGGCCCAGTGTGTCCAGCCACTCTGACATTGACTCATTCTCACAAGCAAGTAACAATGCATCGCCATTATCTGGCTTCCCAAAGTACTCTTCAAATACAAAAGCTGCCCCCTTGGACACTTGGAAGAACCACACATCCCAGAATGAAAGTAGGACCAGTTCCACATTTCCTTCTGTCTATACTGTTGCCAGTAACGATGTCTCCGTCAACACCGTGGAT
The DNA here is from genome assembly GCA_023101885.1 of Typhlomys cinereus. NCBI lineage: Eukaryota > Metazoa > Chordata > Mammalia > Rodentia > Platacanthomyidae > Typhlomys > Typhlomys cinereus. Next base: position 520,383 of record JALPQD010000373.1, on the reverse strand, counting down.
GAAGAAAACACTGTCATGGTAGCTTCGCCCTTGGTCAGTCCCCAGCTTCCAGGTACAGCCAGCAGTGTCCCAGAATGCATTGCATTGGCTTCCCTGGAAGATCCTGTGATGTTGTCTAAGTATGTATTTCAGTGAACGGCTTATAATGTTAATAGACTTTTTTGTGATGTCTGACTGAATAATAGAAATGATTATTATTGAACCTCATTAATATAGAAAATCTTAGAAAATATATAGCATTTAGAGTGTGTTATCTAGAATTGTCTCTTTTTCATTTATTGTCAACTTTGTTGAAGTAAAAGGTACTGACAAAGGCAGCCAGTAAGTGGTGGCTGACTAGCTTGAATGCTTTTGTATCTGGAAGAAGCTGGAGTGACTGGAACACCAGCTGTTTCCCAGGGTATACGGGAGAAGTAGGCTTTAGTTACCTTTTCATCACTGTGACCAAATATCTGGCAGAGGCAGTTGAAGGGGGAGGTTTTAGCTCGTGGTTGAAGAAGGTACAAGACCCCGTGTGAGACCACGTGGTGGCTGGTCGAATTCATCTACATCAAGAACCTCAGAGTGATCTAGTGGTCTGCTTGCTTTGTCCTTTCAGTTTTACTTAGTCTAGGATCCGAACATGTGGGGTAGGAACCCTCAAGCTCAGGGTGGCTTTCCTCCTCAGTTAAACCTTTCTAGAGACACCTTAAAAGTCACAGTCCCCATTAGTGATTCTAAGTCTTGTCAAGTTGGCAATGAAGAATATTTAAAAAACCTTTAGATTTATTTACCTTGTGTGTGTGTTTGTATGTGTGGAGTCAGAGCACACCTTTCTGAAGTTGGTTCTCTCCTTCTACCACGTGGATGTCAGGCACTGAAGTCAGGTACCAAATGCAGCTCATCAGCTTTGGCAGCCAATGCCCTTATCTGCTGAGCCATTCTTGTTGGTCCTACAATGCAGATCAACTGCCACAAGTCCATCCTGGTCGGTTTGACCCTCGGACACAGTGAACCCCAGCCCTGTGCTCTCGGCTCCTCTCAGGGACAGTGTGCTGTTCTGATGACGCTTGCTGCTTTTCCTGACAGAATGAGGCAGAACCTGAAGGAGAAGCACGCTCGGCACATTGCAGACCTCCGAGCTTACTATGAGTCAGAAATAACCAGCCTGAAGCAGAAACTGGAGGCGAAGGAAATGTCTGTAGCCGAAGAGTGGAGGAAGAAAAATCAAATTCTTGTGGACAGGTAAAGCTCTGCCGTGAAGCTAATGTTCTTCCAACTTGTCTGTATTTCTTCCACAGAGGTATAATATGTTGTGCTATGAGATATAAACACACACACACACAAAAAGAGATATAAAACATTTTGAAAATGTGTAATTTTCATTTGACATTTAAAAATTTTTTATATATTTATTGTGTGTGTTTGTGCATGCACATGTCCACCATGGCACATGTGTGGAGGTCAGAGGGCAAATTGTGGGAGTTTGTTCTATCCAGAAATGGAACTCATGCCATCAGGCTTGATGGTGAGTGCCTTCACCCACAGGTCCATTTCTCCAGCCCCTCATTTGAAAATTTTTTTTTAAAATTAAATTGTGTGTGTGTATGTGTGTGTGTAGAGTCAAGGGTAAATTCAGGAATCATTGTGGACTGCTTCTACCTCCTCTTTTGCTCTGCTCTGGGATTCCCGGGCTCCGCCCACCAGGACCAGAAACGCAGGCTTGCCGGCGTTTGTACGTGGGATCTGGGATCCGAACTCAGGATCCTCTGCTTGCAAGGCAGAGGCCTAACCCCTGAGCCATCTCTCCAGCCCCCCTCATTTGAAATTTAACACCGACATGTAACTTAGTACAGATCTAAACTAGAGACATGCTTAGTATTTTTAAAGATTTTAACTGGCCTCTGATAACTGGCACAAAACCATCTGTTTTATGTGGATGAAATTCTGAAACAAGCAGGCTCAGTATGTGATGTCATTTGTGGGAAGATTAATAATCTGTGGAGTCCCTCAAAAGAATGAGCATTCCCAGTCTTTGTGGAGGAGTGTAGCCCCCATACAGCACCAACCTAGCGCGATGGCCTTGAGTTTGATACCCAACACTGAAGCAAAGGAATATGAGAACTTGGCAATTTTTTTTTTTGAACTTGGCAATTTTTGTGTTGTGGATGTTCTAAACTTTTTAAAATGCCTTATCAGAATTAAAAAAAAAATTACGAGAGAGAAGGTGAGCAGGTGTCAGGAGACAACTCTTGGACATTGGGATTCTCCCTCTACCATGGAGGCCTTGGGGCTAGCTCAGGTTTGGTGCTGATACCTGACCTAAACAGCCGTCTCACAGGCCTGGCTCTTAGGAATGACCTTAAAATACCACTGTTCTCTTGCACTGGAAAAGTCAGTGCACACATTCAGAAAGCCATGCACAGGCAGGGGAGCATGGACTTATCCCTGGGGTTTGCTTTGCTCTTTCTTCAAGAATCATTTCTAGGGCTGGCTGGGTAGCTTATAGTCAAGGTGACCTCATGCAAGCCTGGAGGCTCAAGATTGGTCTCCAAGAGCTTACAAGGTACAGGAGAGAGCGCTTCTCTCTCTCCCTCCTTCTCTCCCTCTCTCCCTCCCCCCTTTTCTCCCTTCTTTCTTCTCTTTCTCTATTGTGAATTTTCAGCTTTAATGCAATTTCTGGATGTATTTTTTAAAAAAAGTTTATATCTTTAACACCTTCATATATAAAACAATGAATTATGTTTTCGCCTTGTATAGCCCATCCCATCCTCCTCCTATCCCACTTCCCACTTTCTCCTTTTCAGCCTGTCTCCTCCTATTTTCATGTCCTTTTGCGCGTGTGACCCACTGGGTTTCATCTGGACGCCTGTACTGGCAAGTGTCTGAGCACTCGCCAGGTCTGGATGACTTATCAGTGGGCAAATCATCAAGTAAAGAAGATTGTCTGTCATTCGGTTGTTATTAACCTTAAAAAGTCTCTCAGGGAGATATAGTGTCTCTGAGCTTGTCCCTCATCCTTGGTGAAACACTGAGAGGCCAACTATTGGGCATTTCCTGTGGACGTGGACATCACCGCAGTGCATTCTTGGGTGCAGCAGCCCTGTCCTGACCAGGGACACTGGCAGCCCCCCCACCAGGCTCTTACACTCCTACCTCCCCCTTTTCCTTGATGCTATGTGAGCCTTGTGATGGGGTGATTTTGACGTCCTGTTTAGAGCCCAGCTGTCCACGGTCACTTCTCTCTGAGCTTTGGCCACTTGTGGTTCTCTGTGTTAAGCACCTTCCATTGCAAAAGGAAGTTCCTTAGTCAAGTGCTGAGAACTGCTTTATCTAATCTGTGGGTGTAATGATTATGTCTAGATGGCAAGAGAGGGGTAACTTCTGGGAGTGGTCCACTGACTGCCACACACAAGTACCTGTTCTCTCTCTCTCTTTCTCAGATAAATAAGTAAATATAGAAATAAAACCTTTAAATAAATATGAAGCAAGCCATTTACAAAGTGTAGTGCTTGGGATGGAGAGATGGCTTAGGGGTTAAGACTCTGCCTCACAAGCAGAAGACCCTGAGTTCTGGTTTCAGGTCCCACGTAAAAAATGCCAGGTGGAAAAGGTGGTGGCCTGCACTTCTGGCCCTGGTGGGCAGAGCCTGGGAAATTGTAGAGCAAAGCAAAAAAGGAGGTGGAAGCAATCCAGAATGATTTGCAAAGTCACCCTTGGTCCTCCACAAAGACATATGGTGCCCTCTGAAACACACACACACACACACACACACACACACAGAGATATAAATAATAAAGTTAAAAAGTGTAGTGGTTACGCAGTGTTAGTGCCGGAGTGCTTGCAGGATGCTTAGAATTAAGTGTGATGTAAACAGATGGAAGCTTCAGGTGCACCAAGCTGTCCAAGGCAGAAAAAGGTAAGTCCTTTGGGAAAGAGGTAAGGAACCTTAAATCTTCTCGAGTTAATAGAATTCCAGGAAAAATAGACTTTATATGAAATTATTGGTGCTGTGGTGTAACTCAGGTGCTTTCTGTCTGAATTTTTCTCTTGCTTCTGCTGTGTGCAGTGCAGTGTAGGGAGGAGAACCTTGAGCAGAGCTGGCTGAGTTGCTAAATTATTACTTTGTTGTACTTGACTTTTTCAGACACAGCCTCAGGTAGCCCAGGCTGACCTGGAGCATCAGTGTATGTCTGAAGGTAACCTTGAACTCTTGATCCTCCTGCCTCTACCTTCTTTTTTTATTATTTATTCAATTGTGCGTGTGTGTATGTGTGTGTGTTGTTGAACCCCGGGTGAATTTGGGAACCACCATGGACCGCCTCCACCTCCTCCTTGCTTACTCTGCCCTGGGATTCACAGGCTCCACCCTACCAGAACCAGAAACGCAGGCCGCCCCTGCTTCCGCCGGCGTCTATATGTGGGGTCTAGGATCCGAACTCAGGACCCTCCGCCTGCAAGGCAGAGGCTCAATCCCTGAGCCACCTCTCCAGCCCCGAGCCTCTGCCTTCTTGAATACCGGGGTTGCAGGGGGACACTACTAAGCCCTCCCTAAGTTTCTTTTAGAAAGGGGGGAGAGCAGTTAGGGGACGTCTTTGTTTCAAAATGGTGGAGATAACCAGGAGCCAAAGGTGAAACGAGCCTTTCTGAGGTCCAGACAGAGCCGACGAAGGCTGGTAAACGGTACTTAGAATGTTCTGATGTCAGAATGCCCAAAGGTGGAGCAGCAGGACGTGGGCTCAATGCGCAGGCACAAGCTGTGGTTTCAGAGCAGTTCCTAATGACACGGTGTAGGCGCCTGGGTCAGCGGCCAGGCCATGCTGTCCTCTGTGTCCCAAAGGATGTAATCAGTGTCAGTGGGCAGTTGTGTTGAGGATCGTGGAAACCACAGCAACTCTGCACACACTGAGAAGCGTCTCTCATGGCGCCAGCCAGTGTTATTTGTGCACACACCCATTTTTCCCAACTTAAAAGTTGCAAATTGGGGAATTCCACTGGTACTGCAAATTGGGGTTGGCCAAAACATCAGATCTTTTTGTAACACCTTGGCAACTCTGAGAACAACAATCCCCAGAATGTGAGAAAGTGTGGTAAAGTCAGCAAAGCACGGTTACTAAGTTTGCAGTTGACTAGCAGTAGGAGGTGTGGTTCAGCAGCAGAGCTTGCCTGGCCACAGTGAGAGTATGAACCCTCTTATGTGAGAGGGAGAAAGGGGAGGATGGGGATAGAAAAGGCAAGGGAGAAGGAGGAGAAGAGTGAGAATGGCTAGTGGGGGGAATGGAGAGGAGAGAACATGGTCTTGTCGCTGGTTTATTTCTGAGGGTTAATGAACAGGGTTTCAAGCGTGCAGAGACTCTGGAGGTAGATTTACTGGCTTCAAAATCCAGGGAAAAGAATGCGGCTCAGTAGTAGAGCGTGACTTTGTATGCTGGGTTTCTTTCCCCAGTGCCAGAAACACTGCAGCAGTGACATATGCACACACACACCCTTGCACCCTCATGCTCAAGGACACACACACTCCGTCACGCTCAAGCATACATGCATACACACTCCCTCACACTCAAGCACGCACACACTCCCTTACACTCAAGCGCGCACACACAACTTCACACTCAAGCACACACATACTCCCTCACACTCAAGCATACATGCACATACACTCCCTCACACTCAAGCATACATGCACACACACTCCCTCACACTCAAGCATACATGCACATACACTCCCTCACACTCAAGCATACCTGCACACACACTCCCTCACACTCAAGCACACACACACTCCCTCATACTCAAGCATACATGCACATACATTCCCTTACATTCAAACACACGCCCACAGCCCCAGTGAAACCCTCACCCTTGTCTCTGTCTGTTTCCCATACGCAAACGGCTCAAAGGATTGTGAGGCCAAGTGTTTGGTGTTTCTCATGGACCTGACATGCTCAGTATTAAATCAGTTTTTTTCATTTACCCTTACTATAAAACAGAACAATTGGTGAATTCTGTGTACTTTGTTGGAGGTCTGTGGTAATTTGCAGAAAAAGTCTTCACAGTAGTATTCTGGGCTGCAGAGAGCTCAGGGGTTAAGACTCTGACTCACAAATAGAAGGCCCAGAGTTCGGATCCCAAGTCCCATGTAAAAACTCCAGGTGGAAACAGCAGGTAGCATCCTGCACTTTTAGCCTTCATGGATAGAGCCTGGAAAATCCCAGCGTGAGGCAAAAAGGAGGTAGAAGCAATCCAGGATGGTTCCTGAAGTCACCTTTGGTCCTCCACAGGGACACACGGTGCCCTCTGATACACACACATACACACACACACATAAACTAAAATGTTTAAAAAAATAAAAAAAAGGGGCTGGAGAGGTGGCTCAGGGGTTAAGCCTCTGCCTTGCAGGCAGAAGGTCCTGAGTTCGGATCCTAGACCCTACATATAGACGCCGGCGGAAGCAGGGGCGGCCTGAGTTTCTGGTTCTGGTAGGGTGGAGCCTGTGAATCCCGGGGCAGAATAAATAAGGAGGAGGTGGAGGGGATCCATGGTGGTTCCCGAATTCGCCCGTGGTTCTACACACACACACACACACACACACACACACACACACATATACATGCACGAGTGCGTGCGCACACACATACACGCACAATTGAATAAATAATAAAATAAAAATAAAAAAAGTAATATTCTGGGGTTGGGAGAATCGATCAGGGGGTAAGGACTCCCTTTAAGCATGAGGACCTGAGGTGGACCTGCAAAAGCCCATGTAGGAAATTTGGGCGAGGCTTTAGGGATGCTCACTGGTGAGAGTGGTGCACCCCATAAGCTTAGCAACCCAAGTTTAATCCCAGAATCCCATGTCAAATGGTAGATGTGCACATCTGTAATCCCAGCACTCATTAGGCAAGATGGGAGACAAAACAGAAGATCATACCTGGAGTAGTAACAGAAACAAGAGGGACACTGTCTCAATAGGGTAGAAGATGAGATCGGACTCCCAAAAGCTGTCCTCTGACCACCCACCCATGTGTGCCCCTTTTTGTACACCCCTGCCAGAGTCAGACATAGTGTTCTGTGTTTGTAATCTCAGCACTGAGACAGAGCAGGATAATCTCTGGGGTTCACTGACCAGCCCCCATCTAGTCTGATGGATTATCTGTGGACCAGGGAGAGACCCTGTCTCCAGCAAGGTGGCTGATGTCTGAGGATGACACTCAACCCTTCCAGCCTCCACAGACGTGCGCACGTGGCCCTTTCACGCCACACCTCAAAAATCACGCAACAGTTCTTTGTCTCTGAATTTGACCGCCACAAGTGGGATCATGATACTGTTTATCTTTTCTGGCACTGGGCGTTGATCCAAAGGCCTTAAAGATGCTTTGTCATATCCTTTCACTGAGCTGAGCGTCTATCCTTCCCTTTTGTCACTAACTCATTTTCCTGAATTTCAAGGTTCCAAGGTTTCCTTCCTTCTAGGGTTGGGTATCCATCATATGCAAGTACCACATTTTTAAAATCTGTTTATTTGTGCAAAGACCATTTGCTTCCACCTTTTGATATTGCTGCTATAAATATGCCAACGTATTTCCAAATTTGGCTTATTTCACCCAGTTACTGTTACAGCGTTTTGTGCTGACAGTTGGAGGCAGGGCTCATGTTGCAGAAGCCTTTGTTTACCATGTGTTAACCGCCCAGCTCGCTTGATGTTCTCTGGGATCTTTGTGATGTCATTATTATTTTTTTTTATAAATCTACCTTTTTTTAATGTTCAAATAATCTGTTGGTACATGTTGTATATTTGACATTGTAAAGGATTACAGACTTAAAAATACAAAACTGTAAATATTCAACAAATATTTTTCTTATTTTCATGACAAGTGGCTTATTATACCTCCACAGTTCATCTATAACACACTAGAGCACTTTTTTAAATTTATTTTTTATTTTTACAAGCATATCAAGTACTAATCCTTGCTTCCTTCCATCCCCCCTTCCATCTTCTTCCCTTCCCTTCCCTCCCATCCTCCTGCCTGACCACTTATATGCGATGTCATTATTGTATCTCAGATATTAGATTATCTTTGGAATATAGTCTCCAAGAGTGACTCTATCTTAGATAGTAGGGGAGGGTTTCTTGTATATGATGCATTGCTAAACCTTTCAGGTTTGCTTCATGCTCTTAAATGAAATTATCTTCTAATTGCTGCTGTACTTATGGTTCTTAGATGTAGCCAGTTAGATGGTGCTCTGAGTGAGGCGGCCAGTCGTGTGCGGACTCTTGAAAATAAGAACAACCTGCTGGAAGTAGAAGTGGTGAGTACATCGTCTTTTTTTTTTTAGGCTGTTTCTAGAGGCTCAATGTTTAAAAACCTCATCATTAGCTGACTTGAGAGACAGGCCTCCTCTATCACCTTTGGCTAACATCCCTTTCAGTCAGGGACTCTCCCTGAATCTGCAGGTTGCAAGCACCAGTAATCCCTCTGTTCCCTCCACTTTGGTGCTTAACTTTTTTATATTATTAAAAAATGTCCACAATAGCAAAAAAAAAAAAAAAAAAAGGAATCACCCAACATGTCCATCAGCAGAGAAATGAAAATGTGGTACATGTATACAATGGAATATTATTCAGCCATCAGAAAGGATGAGATTATGGAATTTTCTGGTAAACTATTTTAATATCCAGTGAGATATCTCAGACGTAGAAAGTTAAGCATCACATGTTCTCTCTTATATGTGGATGATTGAACTGATATCCTTGTCAGTGTATTTGGAGTAGAAGCATTGTAAGAGCCAGAAAATTCAAAAAAGGTTTATAAGTGGGAAGATGGGAAGTATTGGTTAGGGTGAAACCTTTTAAAGAGGAGATTTAGAATCCCAGGACAAGGGTCAAGGAAGGAATAATTGGGAAAAATACTTAGTGGGGAATGAAGGGATGGAGATAGGAGGGACATGGGAAATAGGAGGTATTGAGGAACTTATAGAAAAACTCAGATTGTAGGAAGTAACCCCAAAAAGAAAATCCTATGCCAGTAATATGTCAAAAAAAAAAAAAAAGTCTTTTAAAGAAAGGAACAAGAATGGTCAGTCCCTGTGCTGAGACCTTGAGCTGATCCACTTAGAACCCAGGGACAAAATGATACTAGAAGTAAAAAGAATGTGGTACGTCCTGATAAAATGTTGGTCAGAGAGGTCTTAAAGGCCCCTGAACATTACAGGCTTTTCCATTGCTCTTGGTTGCTCTCCAAAAAACATCAGTAAGATTATTACTGAAGATGCAAATAGATGGATCACAGAATATAGGCAAAATACATCAACTGAGAAACTGAACTTTCTCCTTGCTGGACAGCTTACACAATATCAAGGAGTACTATAGAAGCACGGGGGGAGAGAAGTAATCACAAGCCCCATCAAGGGCATGAGATCCATAAGTTGCAATAAAAATCACCATGGCAACAGGTGACCACCAGTGTAATAGAGGCATGAATATCAAGGAGACCACCAACAGCCTTTTGATTAGATTCAAGACATGCTTGTCAGAATGGTACCCATCCCTGTTACTGTAAACTAGAACACCCCCCCAAGAAAAAAGGGGGGGAATAGATCAATAAGGAAGATAACTAATAAACCTACATCAAATTGCTCTGTAGCTAGTTGTTATACCCGTAGAATGGTAACTCACAGTGGAAATTTTTGGGTCTAAAACTGGATGAGTGAAGGGAAACACTCGTATCAGTGGGGTGGCCCAAAGAGAGGTAACTTGATGTGCCATGGAGGCTTGGGCCCCCACAGGAGTAGATAAGCCAGAGTGAACCCTGGGGTCCATAGAAGCATACAAGGAGAAGGATGAGAGGGAGTGGGAGGGAATGCTGAAGGGAGGGGAGGGAATGAGAGGGAAGGGAAAGAATCTGGGATGAATATTCAATATGTTTGTAAAAGTAGAAAAAAAATAAAAATGGGAAAAATGTTATTTTTATGTATGAGATATGTGTGTTGCCATGGCACATGTGTGGAGGTCAGAGCACAACCTTTGGAGATCAGCTCTCCTCCCCACCATGTGGGCTCTGGAGTCAAGCTCATGTCTTTAGGTTTGTAGGCGGGCGTGTTGATCAACCATCTCACTGGCCTGCATACTTTTTTCGTTCATTTGTTTTATTTTTATTTTATTTATTATTATTGCTAATCGTATGTGTGCGTATATGTCTGCTGTGATGTGCATGTGTAGGTTAGAGGACAACTTTGGGGAGTTGGGTCTCACCTTCTATCTTCTGTGGATTCAGGAGAGGAATCAAGTGGTCAAGCTTGTTCAACCAGTGCCTTTATCTGCTGAATCATCTTATCAGCCCACCTGACCTGTTACATAGGTGCTAGTTTGTGAATTCTGGTTCTTAGACTTGCACAGCTGGTGATCTTAACTTCTGAGTCATCTCTAAGCCTTCACTTACATTTTGAAGGTTTGTCAATGCACATGTATCGTTATTTCTTTCCTTTTTATTTTTTGTTGAGACAAGGTCTTACTGTGTAGCTTAGGCTGTTCTTGAACTTGCCATATAGCCCTGGGTGGCTCCAAGATCCTCCAGCCTCTTGTCCCAAGCACTGGGGGAAACACACACCACACACTCATCACCACAGTGTGTACTGCATACCTTTGTATGCTTAATAGTCCACTGCATTGATTGGCTATTGTGAGTGTTGTTCTAGTTACCAACACAAAGCACAGCTCTCACCACAGAGGGAATAAGGCACAATTTCTTCTTGAGCTAAATGTAATAGCCGTGGCCCAGGAATATGTATTGATGTTGCCCACAAAGACATTTTCTGGAAGTGATTACGTGAGACTTTATTAGTTACAGAATAAATAAAAGCTATAAATTCAAGGCTTTTAGTGGGTACATTGGTAGGGACACAGGTAGGCAGCTAAAGGATTCACATACTGTTTGACTCGCTTAGCTTTTGCATAGTGGAAGCTAGTGAGGTGCTGGCACACATTTTTAAAGGCTTTAGAGTGAGTTTTTGTTGTTCTTTGCTTGGTTCTGTTTTATTTCTTGATGCTGGGAATTTCTGGAACCCAGGGCTTCAAGCATAGTCAGCTCATGTGCCACCTCTGAGCTGTGCTCCTGGCCCTGTGCTCATGCTTGTTGTTATTGTGTGTAGAGGTAGGAGAGCACAAATGTTAGTGCATTACTTTGCTCTCATATATTAATTGCCAAGTGTTTTTCTGTGTGTGTGTGTGTGTGTGTGTGTGTGTGTGTGTGTACCAGAAGGCAGTTGAGTGTGTGTGCCTGTGGAGACCCAAGGGTGACATTGGGAATTATTTTGGATCATTCTTCCACCTGCTCTGTGGTTTCCTAGGCTCTGCTTTTCAGTGCCAAAATATCCACCGGGCATTTTTATATGAGATCTGGGGATCTGAACTCAGGTATTTTTACTTTCGTGGCAAAGGCTGTAACCACTGAAGCATCTTCCCAGCCCAGGTTTTATTCTTTTATATATTACCTTCCAATCAAATTTTTTTTTTTTTGTGGAGGATTCCTGTTTTTTTTTTTTAATTTTAATTTATGCTGTGTGTGTGTTGCAGTCAGCCTGCATGGTTGCTGATAAATGACCATCAAATGGCTTAAGGGAACAAGGGGTTTATTCCCTTACACTTTCTGGTTACAGTTCTTAGTCCAGCTTGACGGGAGAGCGTGCACCAACACCAGGGCCGAGGGAATTGGCCACACCATCACGGTATAACGGCTGAGAGATAGACAATCCTTACTTGCCAGACCAGCATGTCTGGCCAAGTGTGTAGAAGGATGCCAACTCTCTCAACCAGCTCTCTGTAATTTATCCAGGGCCTAATCCACCCACCGTGGGCTGGATCTTCCCATCAGTTAGACAATCTCCTTCAGGTTTGCTCTGGGCTTAACTCAACCATCAACTCTCTACAACTGTGCCCAGAGCTCAAACCCTCAACAGTCAAGTTGACACCTGTGCCTAACCATGACTCTGTGTGTGTGTGTGTGTGTGTGTGTGTGTGTGTGTGTGTGTGAGAGAGAAGAAGAGGAAGGATGAGAGAGGAGAGGATAGAGAGAGAGAGAGCATACACTAAGTGGCTTGTGGACGGCCCAAGGGTGACAGTTGTGAAATCATCCTGGATTGCTTCTGCCTCCTTACCTCTTTTGTTCTTTGTATTTTTTCTGTCTTCGGTGTTTTTTGTTCTTGTATTGGGGATGGAATCCTGGCCCTCACTAATGCTAGGCAGCGCTTGCATCTTACCTTACCCCTTTGATGCTTTTTTAAAAATACTTTTTTTATTTATTTGTTTGAGAGAGAGAGAATGCCACAGCGTGTAAGTGGAAGTCTGGGGACAACTTTCAAAAGCTGGTTCTCTCCTTCCACCATGCGGGCTTCAAGGGATTGCACTCGGGTCACCACGTTTTTGAGCTGGTGTCTCTACTACTCATAGATACTCATGGACAAGATATCTTGTCTGCTGCTGCTGCTGCTTTTAAGATTTCTGTGCGTGTGTGTGTGTGTGTGTGTTATGTATGTGCGTGAGTTGTATATGTGTGTGAATTGCGCATGCACGTGTGTGTGAGAGTTGTGTGTGTACCCTTGGAGATCAGAGGACAACTTTGCAGGAGTCAGTTCCTTCCTTCTACCTTGGTTTTTGAGGCAATGTCTTTCCTGTTTTTTCTGCCACTGCATAATCTGCATGGGGCCCACTCTCCTGTCTCTGGCTCCCACCTGCCTGTGGAAGTACTGGGGTTCCAAGTGGAAACCTTTGTGTCAGTTTCTTGTGTGGGTCCCAGGGAATGACTTACCCCAAAAGACTTGTTCGTCAAACACTTTCTGCCCTTGAAGCACCTTCCTGGATTTTTAAAGTCTGCTTGTCTCTTTCTACACCATAAACCTAGGAGGTTAGGGAGTTACCTTTCTCCACAGTCTCGAGTGTGGTGTTTTGCTGCTGTAATGCTTAGGATGTTCTTGAGCTCATGCGTGTAAGCAGTCCACTCATGTCAACCTTGCAAGTTGGCAGGTCTGCTGGTACCTAGCACATGTTGGGCATTCCGGAAATAAGACTGTTGAGTGGATGTACCCTGTGTGTTCTTGGTAGGGAGAGAGGGGTAAGAAACATTCCCTGATACTAAGGTTGAACATACTTTCTGGTCATATTTCCAGAGCAATTTCTCTGCTCTTCATAGTTATCTTTCCTTATGAAGATGCAAGTCCTAGAATCACTGTGTTTCACATTGTGTTCCACTGTTTCCTGTCCTTCCTAAACTATATTGTTTCTAGGCTCATTCCAGGATATAACAGAATATTAAATTTGCTTATTTTCACTTGTAAGTTTTTTAACTTACATTTTTATTAATGTGTGTGTATGTGTGCATGTGACAGAGAGAGAGAGAGAATGAAAGAGGGGGGAGGACTGCGTGTCCCTGTGGAGGCCCAAGGGTGACACTTCAGGAATCATCCTGGATCACTTCTACCTCCTTTTTGCTTCGCTCTGGAATTTCCCAGGCTCCGCCTTCCAGAGTTAGAAGTGCCGACTATTGCTTGGTGGTTTTATGTGAAATTGGGGATGCAAACTCTGATCCCTCTGCTTTTCTGGCATCTCTCCAGCCCATTGTAAGCTTTGTTTTATCTCACATTTTGTAGTCCTGAATTTATTAACTAATATGGAGGCATCTTTTCCACTTAAAATAATTGATCTTTGTCTTTTCTTTGCAGAGTGATCTGAGAGAACGCTTCACTGCAGCCAGCAGTACCTCCAAAGCTTTGCAAGAACGAATCGAGGAAATGAGAGCCAGCAATAAAGAGAAAGACACCACCATAATCCGGCTAAAATCTAGATTGCAGGACCTGGAGGAAGCATTTGAAAACGCTTACAAACTCTCAGATGATAAAGAAGCTAGACTGAAACAAGAAAACAAAATGTTTCAAGATGTGAGTAACAAAAAGCCCAGAGTGATTTGTTTAGGGGTTCTACTCTTTCAGGGGGAGGGGGTGGCCTTGTCTAGATAGATTTTGGTCTGAGGTAACTTTGTCAGGAAGTCAGAGCTTAGAAGAGTGACCAAATTCCCTTATTTTTCTGTGTCAAGCAGGCTAGCATTTGCGCTGTCCTGATAGCTATGTCTGGCAGAATGAAATGCTGTCCAGCAGCTTCAGGGTGTATATTGAGACAATGTCTTGCTGTGCAGCCCATCTACCCTTGAACGCAAGCCTCAGCCCCTTGAGTGCTGGAATCTAAGATCCATCATGTGCTGGCTATTTCGTTGTTGTGTTTTTTTTCTCCCTGGGGCTGGGACCCAGACCTTGTCCATGCTAATTAAGTGCTTTGCCATGGAGCTTCATTCCCTGCCTATGGAATAGTGTACATTAAACACTGACTTGATTTCACTTAAAATTTGGATGCATTCTACACTGATACTGGTTTAGAGTTCAGTTTGCATGTTTTGCTAAGGTTCTCACAGTGTTTCTTTTCAGGTTATTTGTTGTACTCAAGCCATCTGCAATCATTTAGTCTTGAAATTTCCCTTGGTTTCAAAATATATTTGCAGGACTGGAGAGATGGCTCAGGGATTAAGATCCTGCCTTGCAAGCAGATGGTCTTGAGTTCAGATCCCAGATCCCATTAAAAAACAATCAGGCAGAAATGGTGGCGGCCTGCACTTCTGGCCCTGGTGGGTGGAGCCTGGAAAATCCCAGAGTAAAGCAAGAAAGAGGTAGAAGCAATCCAGGATGATTCCTGAAGTCATCTTTGGTCCACAGGGATACATGTGCCTTCTGATACATACACACACACACAAAATGAATGAATAAATGAATATATATGAATATAAATGAATGAATGAATAAATAAAGTTTAAAATGTATTTGCTGGCTAGGGCTGTAGCTCAGAAGCAGGGCGCTCTCCTATTGTGCTCAACATTTTAGATTCAATCCCCAGTATGTCCAAAAAAAGCAAACAGACACACACTTGATTTTCCTGCATGTAATCCATGGCAACGGTTGCTCACATCTCTAATGAAAACCCTGGCGGGTCAGTGGCTCAGGTGTTCAGAGTGAATCTGGGCATTTTGGTTAGTTTTGGGTGGGTCAGTTTGAGTGTTGCCTGCGGCTTGGGCTCTGGCATTGCTGTGAGGTTTTGTGATTTCCTGTCCTTGTCATTATTTTTACCCCCCATGGAGACTTTGTGGATCTCTCCTTCTCTGAACTGATGTGCCTTGGTGCTTCGTCATTATTTCATAGATACCTTGCACTGTTCACTCTGGAAGTTTTCTTTTTTTTTTAATGTTTTTTTAATTTAATTGTGTGTGTGTGTGTGTGTGTGTGTGTATGTGAATTCGGGAATCATCGTGGACTGCTTCTACCTCCTTTTTGCTCCTCCCCGGGATTCACAGGCTCCACCCACCAGGACCAGAAGCACAGGCCGCCCCCACTTCTGGAAGTTTTCTTATTCTGAAGTTTTCTATTTCTGTTCCATTCTTACCAGATAGATTGGAGCGCAGGGTGATGCTCTGTTTTTACTTTGTGTGCTCGTGTGTGTGTGTGTGTGTGTGTGTGTGTGTGTGTGTGTGTGTGTGCATGCATCAGAATGCACTGTGTGTCCCTGTGGAGGATCAAGGGTGACATCGGGACTCATCAGGCCTTAACTGCAGTCCCATTTTCTTCACATGTTCTACCCCTGCCTCTAGCTGTATCCCCCTGAACGCTGGAGCTGGCTCAACAGCCACAAGGCTGCACAGGTGTGGGGGGACTGGGGCTCCGTTCCCGTCGACCTTGTTTCTGTTATCTTTTCATTGCACGTTCACACTTTCTGGAGTAGCAAGTATGTTATAGCCTCATTTTGTACATTTTTACACTCATGTATAGGCTAGACTGGCCTCAAATTTACCATCCTCCCTGCTTCAGCACATTGGCATGCCCACTCAGATGCATATCTTTCAAGCATTTTATTTATTCATGTGTGTGTGTATATGAGAGAGCGAGCGAGAGAGAGAATGCATATATGTGTGTGGGAGTGCACGCTACAGCATATACGTGGAGGTTAGAGAAGGACTCTGTGGCGTTGGTTCTCTTTGCTCAGATTTGTATGGGTTCTGGGATTTGAACTCAGGTCATCAGTGCTCAGCAAGCATTTTCACTATAAAGCCTTTTCAGTGACCCAAACGTTATTTTTGAAGGATGCTGCTGTTTTGTAGACTGTTTCCCAATTGGTGTTCTACTGTTTAATTTCATAGTGTAACTCTATTTTTCTCTGCAGCTGCTAGGAGAGTATGAATCCCTTGGAAAAGAGCACAGTCGAGTAAAGGTAATGGTCTCGGTCTGCATATCATTTAGGGACATAATTCCTGGCTGGGAGTTGAGACCTCATTTTCCTCCCTTCTCTCCCTTTCCTCTGTCTTGCAACTGTTCAGATTGTTCATATGTTTATCCTTTCTTTGTTGATAGCTTTATTTTCAAACATCAGCCCTATTTAATAGCTTTGTTACGTTTATTAGTTTAATATACATTTATTGAATGGCTGTTGAATCGATATGAGTGGAGATGAAAATGTATGGAACAGTATAAGGTAATGGACGAATTAAAATAATCTTAGAATTGCATAAATAGAAAGTTTTAATTTTCAAACCATTAGTTTTCTCATACAGTTGTATGAATTTATCTATAGTGTCTGAATCCTTGACTGCATATTTGAATTCATTGAAATTCCACAACCATGTTGTAAGTGGGGTGCAAGAATTCTAGTGCACGAAATGTAAACTGGATTCTAAAGGTTATTGAAAGGCCTCTGTAGCTAGATAGCTAAGACTCTGGCCATTTGGGAGTAAATGTCCCTGTCTGAAGCATTATCAAAGATGTGCTAAGAGGTTACACGCATCCATCCTGTCCTGGGGTCAAGCTGCCAGTGTGGACCAGTGTTTTGTGCTCTCACTTTTCCCACCTTGAATGGCCTGACTGCTTGAATTCCTGCTGAGTATTGGTGTCATTTGTAGCCAGCCAACGTAACCTTGAATGGATTTCATATTCCTCATGTTAAAGAATGTATGCATACCTTCCATTATGTAACTTTTCCTTTTTCTCATAGGATACATTAAACACAACTGAGAACAAACTGCTTGATGCACAAACTCAGATTTCTGATTTGAAAAGGTAAAATTGTCTCTTACTTGTAAAACGCCTCTAATTGTTCTTATGTGTTGGACTTGGAGTGATGTAAAGAATCCTCATGTTCTGACATGAAAATGCAAAATGAGATTTTTTCTAAAAAAACAATCTAAAAATATTTTCTTCTTTATTTGAAACAGAGAAAAAGCACATACATATATGCCATAATGCATAATGCATTTCTAATTTTCAGGAAGTCAGTTCTCTCCTTCCACCATGTGGGCTTCTGGAGATTGAACTCAGGTCCCCAGGTTTTCGAGGAGGTGCCAGGTCTGCTGAGCTATTCTGGTGGCCACTAAAGGAGGTTTCTAGAGTGATTAGAATCCTTGGAGGCTGAGCCTCAGAGGCGTCCTTTCCTTGGAAACATTCTGCATTTTCTTGGTGCAGGAGAACTTAATGGCAACTCACCACTAGGAGGAGTTTTAAATGCAGTCTTGTTTGCCAAGCTATTTGTGTGCTGAGGAGAAAGTGGAATTCTCTCATGTTTGTGGTTATCTACTATCTTTTTTCTTTCTTTTATTTTTTTAATGTTGCATATATGAATATAGTGAATTTGTAATATTTTTATCCCTTAATCCAAAATTCCATTCCTCATCTACTTATAGATCTGATTTGGACACTACTTTTATGGTCCTATTTGCTTAACTAGACATCATGATTGACATCGTAAATGCTCCATATTGTATAGTTAGAAATTCCTCAATTGGGGGCTAGCAAGGTGGCTCAGGGGTTAAGCCTCTGCCTTGCAGGCGGAAGGTCCTGAATTCGGTTTCTAGACCCCACGTATAGACACCAGGCAGAAGCGGGGCGGCCTGCGTTTCTGGTCCTGGTAGGGCAGAGCCTGTGAATCCTGGGGCAGAGAAAACGGAGGAGGTGGAGGTGGTCCATGATGGTTCCTGAAATCATGCGTGGTTCTACACACACACACACACACACACACACACACACACACACACCACACACACCCACCCACACACACATACATACACACACGTGCACACACGCACAATTGAATAAATAATAAAATAATAATAAAAAAAGAAATTCCTCAGTTGGCCTTAAAGCATATTTATATTTAGACTTGAATCAAATCATTCCCTTTATTTAAATTGTACTTTGGTCTCTAAAGGATGTAGATGGAAAACAGAAAAACCGCCCAGAATCCTCATCCGCGCAGTTCCCCCATGCTACTGATACTTTCTGACCATGTTGGAGTAAATGCTTCTTGTTAGAGTTGTCCTTCTCTCACGCCTTTAGCATTTCAGGACTAAAGACATGCTGAAGACAGACACAGAGTTTACAGGGTTGAGAGGCCAGGAAAAACACTTGACCTTCTGTTGAGAGCCTTGAAGTGATGAAGCCATCGGGAGAGAATTGTTAGGGATTTTAGTCCCTTTGCAAGATTCGAAGTTAAGGCTGCTTCCTCTTCTGTTAAACTGTCACCTGGTTTGTTTTGCGTAGACACAGACATGTTCTAGTTAAGCATGTTAGAAGGAAGTTTAGTACTTTAGTTTAATTATATCTTGCATGCTTTCATTCTTACTCCAATTTCTGTAACTGTTTAAAGCTTGCCGTATAGTAAGTCATCTTGTTCCTCTTCTTCAGCTACAGTATTTGAGATGCTCCATGTGGAGTCTAATGTATTTGGTGTTCTGCCATTTTCTGATTTTCTGTTTTTAAAAGGTTAATGGTGGCATCTCACTATAAGGGAGATCATTAACTTGTCATTTTGAGCTACATTGAAATTAGCTGTAATGTATTTTAATTTATAATACTGCTTTTGAACTAGGATGGTTTCGAAACTTGAAGCTCAACTGAAGCAAGTGGAACATGAAAACATGCTGAGTCTCCGTCATAATTCTCAAATTCCTCTCCGACCGTCACGTGCCAAGTAAGCTTGTCACTAGATATCTGTCCAGCTAGCAGGAGTACACATCTGTTAAGTGAGGCTCTGTGACATCGTGTTGTATGAGAGAACATGTGCCATAACACACATGTGGAGATCAAGGACAGCTTTTTGAATTTGGTTCTCACCTCCAACTACATAGACTCCAAGGATAGAGCTCAGGTTGTCGGGGTTTTTTTTTTTATTATTTGTTTATTTAGTGTATGTGTCAGAGGGCACAGTGTGACCCTGTGGAGGACCCAGAGTGACTTTGGGAATCATCCTGGATTGCTTTTACCTCCTTCTTCACTCTGGGATTTCCTAGGCTCCACCCACCAGGATCAGAAGCATGGTCTGCTGTTGTTTCTGACTATTGTTTTTATATGGGACCTGGGATCTGAACACAGGACCTTCTGCATGCAAGGCAGAGTCTTAACCTTAAGCCATCTCTCCAGCCTTAGAACCTTTTTAGAAATGCTCCAGTGGTGCAATCAGAGTGTTGTACTTATACCCAAGTAGTTTTTTAATCTTCTTTAAAATTTTTATCTATTTATTTATTTTTGTGTGTGTGTATCCATGTCTATATATGTATATCAGAGGGCACTGTGTGAGTCTATGGAGGCCCAAAGGGTGACTTCAGGAATCATCCTGGATTGCTTCTACCTCTCTTTTGCTTTGTTCTAGGGTTCCCAGGCTCGCCCATCAGGGCTAGAAATGCAGGTTGCTGGCATTTCAACCTGGTGTTTTACATGGATCCGGGATCCAAACCCAAGGTCCTTCTGCTTGTGAGACACAATCTTAAGTCCTGAGTCATCTCTCTAAGCCCAGTGGCAACTTTCAGAAATCAGCTCTCTTTGTGTCATGTGGGCTCTGGGCAGCTCTCTCTGTGCCACATGGGCTCTGGGCAGCTCTTTCTGTGCCACGTGGGCTCTGGGCAGCTCTCTCTGTGCCACGTGGGCTCTGGGCAGCTCTCTCTGTGCCATGTGGGCTCTGGGCAGCTCTCTCTGTGCCATGTGGGCTCTGGGCAGCTCTCTCTGTGCCACATGGGCTCTGGGCAGCTCTCTCTGTGCCACATGGGCTCTTGATAGCTCTCTCTTTGCCACGTGGGCTCTGGGCAGCTCTCTGTGCCACATGGGCTCTGGGTAGCTCTCTTTGTGCCATGCGGGCTCTGGACAGTTCTCTTGGTGCCATGCAGGCTCTGGGCAGTGCTCTCTGTGCCACATAAGTGTCAAACCCAGGTTGCAGATTCGTGCTCAGTGCCTCATCCACAAGCCATCTTGCAGCCCTGAGTCAAGAGCAAGCCCAGAGCCAGCATCGTTGAGTCTAGCCCAGTGACATTCTGCCCACTAGGCCCCATGTCCCTGAGGGTCCGTAGCCTCCTAAAGCAGTGCTAATGTCTCTGGACCAGGTGAAACACATGTGCCTATAGGGGTTGCCTAAATTCACCCCATAGCACTGGAGTGGCATGTTGGAGGCAAGAGGTCAGGTAGCTCTAGGCAGAATCACAGGTTGGTCACATGTGGCTTTTGTACTCATGGAGGTGTCTGAGTTTTGCTTTAGTCCTTTGAGAACCTTTTGGTTGTTTAAATGTGTTTGTCACCGCAATGCCATCTGATGTTTGATATTCCTGCCATATGAAGGGGTTGGGACTGGAAAGAGTAGAAGCAGGAATCTAAGCTCCTGCGACACTGGGAGATACAGTGTTTCCTGGTGGTGAAAGAATGCAGAGCGGCTTTGGGCAAGAAAGGGGGACTCAAATATACACAGCCACATATTGAACTGGCAAGCGATCCGACATTCTTTTTGGTGTTTTTGTCTGAGACTCGCAAGGTTCCCATGTGAAGATCAAGTGGGGAACTGAAAACTTAGGTCTTAGGCTAAAGTTTCAGAGCCACAGGTTTTTAAATTTTTTTTTTTCAAATTTGTGTGTGTGTGTATGTGTGTGTGTGTGTATGTGTGTGTATCAGAGGGCACCATGTGTGTATCCCTGTGGAAGACCAAGGGTTGCGGGGCTGATTTTCCCAAGCACATACACACTGTGATGACTCCAGGCCGTCAGGGCAGAGAAAAGCGAACGTGCTGCAGGTCCTCCACCCCCTCACCTAAATCCAGGGGACTCCGGACACAGCAGGGAGTTTGTCAGGGCAAGACTCACTCACTCTCTTTATTGGGGGCAATGAAACAGTTTATATAGACAGCAGATTGCAGGGCGCGAAATGGACAGCCAATTACCTTAATGGTCAGCACAGCACGCACGCTACATAGGTCAGACTAAACATATGTCTATGTTGGCTCCTATAAGCCAATTAGGGCTCTCTGTAATGTGATCAGGGTTACGCCCAGGACACTAGCTCTCAGTGCCATCTTTGGTCCCATGTGCTAAGCCATGCCCTGCTCACTCCCTCCCAGACCGTTATTCCTGGGCAGGCCCAACAAAGAGTGACTTTGGGAATCATCCTGGATTGCTTCTACCATCTTCTTACTTAGCCCTGGGATTTCCCAGGCTCCGCCCACCAGGACCAAAAAGTGTGTCCCGTAGTTTCCACCTGATGTGTTCACATGGTACTTGGGATCGGAACTCAGGACCTTCTGCTTGTGAGACAGAATCTTAACCCTGAGCCGGCTCTCCAGCCCGCTACTGGTTTTTATGTGGTGCTTGCAGCTGTAGGATTACAGGACCTGAGTGTATTTAGTGAGGAACAGGCCCAGTCAAAGCTCTCAGGAATCCTGTTAGATGTTGGGTAGAGAGCATTTGGCAAAAGAACCAACTCACTAGTAGTGGTGAGTGTTGTGAGGGATCTGGTGGTGACAACGGTGGTGAGTGCTGCGAGGGATTAGGTGGTGACAGTGGTGGTCAGTGCCGTGAAGGATCTGGCAGGGAGCATCTTTCGAGATTTGCAGGTCGAGGCTGCTGCTGACTTAGTGTTGTATCCAGATTAAGGGACGTAGGTGACTGAAGTTTGGAGGGCAAACAAAACAGCTATAAGCCCAGCACCTGGAAATGCATATACTTTTGCAGGCATGGCATAAGTGGCACTTTTTATAAGGTGTGCGACTGAAGAATAGTTTGTATGTTTTTAAGTGTTTGGCTAGGGGCGCGAGTGGAAACTACTTAGTGAAATACTTCCTTGCACCATGAAAATCTGCGTTTGAGCCTCAGAATTCATGTAAAAATGCTGGGCATGGTGATGCACACTTATGGTCCCAGAATTTTTTTTATGTGCTGAGTATTGAACCCAGTGCCTCATGCATGCTCAGTAAGCACTCTTGTCTCAGTTTTAAATTAAGCAATAGTTCAAACACCCACCTACTCTGTTTTAACAGATGCAAGCAAGATCTTGGCCATGTTTGTTTCTAATTGTAAGGCATAAGACTGCATTCATGTGTACATTTGCATTTGTCAAATGACAATATATATACATTTTTCTTCTTTTTCTGCTGGTCTCTGTTAAAGATTTATTCATGTTAGTATGCAGAGCTTGTTCTTTTAGCCATTTATCTATGGTATAATATAAGCCATTTGTTCTTCTGTTGGTGGAGGCTGTTTCGATAATGCTACGATTAACATGTGTAAGAGTTAATGTAAAGTCAATACCTATAAACAGAACTGTGGTGCTTTAGTCTATCTATCACCTTGAGCTGTCCTGCTATTGCCAAATCCCTCTCTAGGGAAATATGTGAGCTCTTCTTTCTTCATATCTTTGACAAACTTTGAAAAGAATCAGATTTTTAAATTTGCCATGTCTCATGGCATGAATGGTATGCTACTATTTTTAAAATCATTTTTATTAATATTTAGTGTTCCTAAATACAAACACAATGGGCGTGACTCTCTCTGACTTCTTCCTTCCCCTCAATATGTTTTTTATTTAATTAATTTTGTTTTAGTTTTAGTTTTACTCTTTTACAATCTCATATACAAAAACAATTTATTTTGATCTAAGTACTCTATCTCCTTCCCGCTGCCCCTGGACATTTCCTTAGCAAGTCCACATTCTGCTTTTATGTCCTAATTTTTTAAATTGGACAATATGAAATAATATCCAAGCAATTAAAAAATATACATTAAGGTATAGAGCTCCCAGTTCCACATGGTTAAGAACATATGATAAAGCTGAAGAATACCAGTTTTGTCCATCTTCTATGAGACCAAGTTCATGGTGTGAGCACATGGAGACCCAGGCCGCGGGAGGCTTTCCCCGCTGTGGGCACACGGAGATCCACCCCATAAGATACCATTCCACTTGTGAGCACACAGGAGGCCATCCACATTGTGAACACATGGAGCCCACCCCATGAGAAGCCTTCGTGTTGTGAGTACACAGATAGGAAATTCGGGGTTCTGATAGGCAGTGTGGCATGTGAGGCTATTAATCATTCAGCTGTCCACAGGTCAGAACACTGAACAGAAAATAGTTTCATGTCCTCTCTGCCACAGGCTGACACAGATGGGGTACAGCAGCAGAGCTAGGGGCAGAGTTACTGTTACTTAGAGCAGTCAGCATCTTCTCACTGCTTTTAGCCATTTAAGTTTCCTTCCCTGTGAAGCCTCACATTCTTTTACCATTTTTCTCTGGAGGAGGTTGTCTTTTAAATTTTTTTTAATTAAAAAAAAGTTTTTTTAATTATTCAATTGTGTGTGCGTGTGCGTGTGCGTGTGTGTGTGTGTGTGTAGAATCCTGGGCAAATTCGGGAACCACCATGGACCGCCTCCACCTCCTCCTTGTTTACTCTGCTCCGGGATTCACAGGCTCCGCCCTACCAGGACCAGACATGGGGTCTAGGATCCGAACACAGGACCTTCTGCCTGCAAGGCAGAGGCTTAACCCTTGAGCCACCTCTCCAGCCCCTGTCTTTTAAATTTTTTAAAAAATTTTTTTGCGTGGGTATGTGCTCATGTGTATGGTATGTGGGGGGGGCGCACTGTGTGTTCCTATGGAGTACCAAGGGTAACTTTGGGAATCATCTTGTATTGCTTAACTGTGGGATTTCCCAGGCTCTAACCATGAGGGCCAGAAGTACAGGCCACTGCCTTTTCTGCCTGGCGTTTTTAGATGGGACCTGCATTTCGAACTCAGGTCCTTCTGTTTGTGAGACAATCTTAACTCCTGCGCCATCTTTCCAGTCCCTTGCCAATCTCTTAATGTGTGGTTCCCTGTCTAAAGCAGCCGTTTATACTCAGTGTGTGCTCAGCATTTTTATGCACAGAACTATTGTATGTGCTGAACTTGATGTAAATGATTTCCAATTTGAGGCTGAGGAGGATGAACCTCAGTCACGCACTACTTGCCTAGCAATTTCCTGGGTTTTATTACTGGTACTTAAAAAAAAATCTTATTTCTTCTTCACCTGGTTTTTCTGTTGTTCCATATTATATTCTTAAAATTCATGTGGGCAATCTAGATAAAGGGATTGGCAGTTTTTTTTAATAAAAGACTATAGAAGAAATATTTCAGGTTTTCTAGAGCAGACAACATTCATTACCAGATGCTCAGCTTTGCTACTGTCAAGCATAAGTAGCCCAACAGTATGTAAATGAACAGGCTTACTTGTATTCCAGTAAACTTTATTTATGGACACTGATGTTTGAATTTCACATAGTTTTCTCACATTATAAAATACCTTTTCCCCTGAAGAAAATTTTTAATGCATCACATTAGTTTTTGTTTGTTTCAAGAAAAAGGGCAAACTGAAAACAGATAGGGAGGAAATTCCCAAAATGCCTGTCTACCCAGATAGCAAACAGATGGTAGAAGAAAGTAGTGACCACACCAAAGTCCATGTTGGCAAGTGAATGGTCACCCAAGTAAAGCATGGGAAGCTGGGGGGAACCCCAGAGCAGCCACACTGGGAAGTCTCACCCTATCATGGGTGATAACTTTCCCCACAGCTACGCAGAGGTGTCCCACCTTCAGTGACTCAACCCCAATCTGTATACTTTACCCAGAGGCCGGTGCAGTCAGGCAGGATTGCATGCAAATAGGGGAAGGAGCGTGATGTTGCTGTTGGAATCCCAGGTGAAGGGGCCCAGTGACCCTCGTCACCCCTGTCTCTGAAAGCAACAGTGAGCAGCTCTGATCCTGATGAGACCATCAGGTTGTCATGGCTAATCTGAAAAGATGGTGGTTTTTCAGCTTGTAGGACAGCATTCTACAACAGATGGCAGCAGCAGATCTAGAGAAGATGAGACCTGTTCAGAGTGTGGCAGGGAATGGGGTGTGCGCGTGTGCGCATGTATGCGTGTGCGTGCATGCTGTGTGTGTGTGTGTGTGTGTGTGTGTGTGTGAGAGAGATGTGTGTGCACCTGGGACAAGTAGAGGTTTCATGCAGACATGGAGGAAAATATAGTCTAGCCCTGTGCTGCTTGTGGGAATTGTGCAGATGGCCACGTTCTACAGACGTTGAGTGAAGTGGACATTAGCATGGGCTTCTGAGCCACTTTTCAGGCAGGCAGTCCATCATGTGTGTTCTAAAGGAGCCAGAGGACGGCCTTCCCTCACCCCTCTCTCTGGACCTAATCTGAGAGGGCGAGGTGTGTGGGGAGTGGCCGAGGCTTCTCTGTCATGGGACTGTTCAGAAGTTCAGCTGAATATTGAAGCCTTAAAGTAGAATTCATTTGTTGAGAGTATGCATAGATTGCTGCCTGTAGCTTTTAAATCACTGTACAATATGTGGACGTTGCCTGGGCAGGCAAAGGTGAGAGAGACCCTTAGAGGACATATGAGTCTCTTACTCCCGCAGCACACTGGCGACTTCAGATGTGAGCCGGCGGAAATGGCTGATACCAGGTGCCGAGTATTCCATCTTTACCGGCCAGCCTCTGGACATCAAAGACAGGAAGATGGACAAGCAGCTGGACGAAACCTGTGTTCCCGGGTGAGACTTGCAGCGCACCTTGAGGGGGGCTCTCTTACACTGTTACCTGAAGAACCCTTGCAGAGCTCTGCTGTGAAAGGAGCAGGAGGAAGACAGCAGTGCTCCTCTCTTTCTTTGAAACTAGACTCAAGGGTGTCCTCTGACTAAAGGCCAGGAGGAGGGTCTTGAGAGCAGAGCCTGTCAATCACTTGTATTGCACAAGTGGAACATGCCAGTCAAGGAAAATGTGGGTGTCTACTCTGTGGGGTCAATGAGTGTCCACAGTTGTGTGACTGTTTCTACCAGTCAGTTCCACTGACAATGCTCAGCTATGGGATGACCTTGACCTTGAACTTTTACCTCCCAAGTGTTGGGATTATAGATTTGCAACACTATGTCCAGTTCTTTTTTATGTTTTGGTTCTGCATGTGTATATGCATAGTGAGCATGTGTTTGAATGTTCACATGCAGGGGCTCGTGCACACATATGTGCATGTGAAGGTGATGTTGGTGTCTTCCTCTTCCTCATTTGCTGTCCACTTTATGTCTGTAGCAGGATCTCTTGCTGTACTGAAGGTTGCCATTTAGGCTGGTCTAGCTGGCTAGCTGGTTCCTGGGATCCTTTCTCTCCCTCAAGTGCCGGCTTGCAGGCAGGGCTCCATACCTACCCAGCTTCTTATATGGGTGCTAGGGATTCAAACTCTGGCTCGCACACTGGTGTGGCAAATGTTTTATCCTCTGAGCCATCTACAAAGTCCTAGTTCTTTAATATCTTAATTTTGAGAACTGATTTTTTTTCTTTGTTTACAATGCTGAGATTGAGTTTTGGCCCTTATACATGCTAGGCACATGCTCTACTCTGAGCCAAGTCTTGCGTGTATCCCTTGTTGGTCCTCCTGCTGTGGCCTCCCAAGTGCCGGAATTGCTGGCATATGTGCTCCATTGCCTGGGCAGTAATGCCATCATGGAGTTTCCTCTCTTATGGCCTCACTCATTAATCCTAACTTCTCCAAAGACCCCCCTCCAAATACTGCCTATAAGGTTAGGGCTGTTATCTATACATTTATTGTTAGAAATACAAATATTGTGATTACAGCAGATTTAACTACAGTGATTATTTCAGGTACCATTCTCCTCCAGAAAAGGATTCGTCACCTGGAAATTCACCAGCAAGCTTATTAATTAAAAAACAGAGAGAGACTTTAGATACACCAATCATGAAAGCATTAAAAGAGCTTGATGAAGAAAGAATATTTAAAAATTGGGGGACTCAGACAGAGAAAGAGGCCACCTCAAGTAGTAAGTATTTTATACTTGTCTGATACAGACGGATCGAGAGTGTTTGTATGTTTGCACCTGTCTGGTAGGTAGATCCTCGATGGTTTAGAGTTGAGTCTCTAATTACTCTGGGGATTACCGATAGCACTAGTCTGGCTGTGGGATTCTCAGGCTCTGTCCTCTGGGGCCAGAACTACTGCACAGGCTGAGACACTGAGTGCTAGTTCCCCGGGGCTCTGGACATCTTGAGTCCTTTTGACTGCACAGCAAGCACTTCATTATTAAAATTATTTTTACATAATTTTAGAAGTGGACTGGAAATAAGGCAAATACCAGTGCAGTTGTAAAGGCTCCCTAACAGGAAATGTAGGGAGGAGCCTGTGAGTGCTGCACAAGAGAGGGAGACAGCCGCCTCCCGAGTCCTGTCCCCCATGTATATTACTTTTCCTGAAAATTGAATTCCTCAGGTTGCAGTGAGGTTGTAATGTATCATACTGTCACTTCAGTGCTATTTCATAGATAATTGAATCCCTAGTTAATAATTTATCATAGACTTTGCGTAACTTGTACCTTTTATGCAAAGCAAATTGCATATTATGTTTGATTATTACAAAGGCTTACAGGAGCTAGGCTGGATAGAGGCTATAGTAGTTACTCAGGAAGCTGAGGCAGGAAGACTGCAGTCATGCTCTGCTTGGGCTTACTGAGGGAGTTCTGGGCCAGCCTGGACAACTTGATGAGATCTTGTCAGCAAATAAAAAGGCTGAGGATGTAGCTCAGTGGAGGGCATTGGTCTGCGTTCCATCCCTAGGATTGCAGAAACAAGTGAATAACTTTACAGACTTCTTAAAGATATTTGAAAAATCTCTTCATCTGTTTTTCCTACTTATACATATCAGAAAATTTCATGTATCAAGGTAGACGTTGCACTCACAGAGTGAGGAGTTAATCTGGCAATACATTCCCATGCTCCCACCATAGCAAGATGTGTCTCAAAAAATCCCAAAACAAGGAGCAACATTTCTTAATTTTTTTCCTTTTAGTTTTTGAGCATCTGTAAAGAGGAAGGAAAATAATTTTAATAATGTATTTTTTCTACAAATTCAGGTCAGCAATATTTTTTTTCTCCTAAAATCTTCTTGAGCTGATGTCATGTAGTCTAGACTGGCCTTGAACTGTGTACCCAGTGTGACCTCGAGTTGCACCTTCTTCTACTGCATGCCCTGCCCATCCCGAGATTTTTTTTGTTTCCTCCCATGCTGCCTTGGTCAGACGTGCAAGTCACATCCTCAGGTCTTTGGTATTGCATCTCACACAGTGTCTCCTAGTAAATAAATTAGTAACCTGCTTCCTAAAATAAACTGTGTGAGAAATCACCTTGAATGCGGGTTGTCAACAGGAAGCCAGGGTGAATTCATCATAAACTCCCACATTTCTTCCTCCAGCACTGCCATTCTAACGTGGTACATTTGCAAATACTAGAGCGCGAGCCAGCATCTGCCCAGTAGAGGACCTGTGCAGGCTGAAGTGCTCTCTTGTGTTTGGCATTTGTCTGTACAGAAATAATGGCTCCTCAGCATGCCGACTCTTCTGTCAGCTCAAGCCGTTCTCCAGAGAAAAGCACGCAGCAGAGACCCAAGCGACAGAGTTCAGCTTCCCACAGATCATCATCGTTACCACCCTCCGGTCGGAAAGCCAGTACTCCAAGTAAGAGTGATGTCGGGCAGAGAATGCCTTTTCCCACGCACAGCACTGAGTATGTGAGCACGGGTTCCCTGGCACACTCGTGGGCAGAGCTACCTGTTTGTACACAGGTGCTATGACATTGTCACTGCAGAAACCTTAGCTCTGTGGGACCTGGTGGTGTGGACTGTCATCCTGGCTGCTCAGGATGCCCAGGCAGGAGGAACAAGCTTGAAGGCATACTTGGGTTCAAGGGCAGCCTGGATAACTATGGAGACCCTGCCGCCAAACGAGTAGTAAAAAGAATAGAGCCCATCCTGTGCATGCATAAAGTCCTGGGTTCAATTTCTAGATTTCTTAAAAAAGAAATCTCAGTTTCTGAACCTCCTGAGTTTGAAGGTTTAGAGAGAGAAGAGGGCTGATAGTTAGGCCTGATTTGGACTTACTGCCCTTGCCCTGAGAAGATGCCTCTTATGCATTTAACCTCTATGCTCAGCAGCAGCCCCTTCTCTTGTGTGGCTCTCACAGGCTCGTCCCTGCATTTCCTGTTAGAGGAGCCTTTACAACTGCACTGGTATTTGCCTTATTTCCAGTCCACTTCTAAAAGCCTGAAAAACCAGTTTTGAGTCAGAGTGCTGAAACTATAGTCTGGCATACTAAAACATGAACAGAGGTTGACTCTGGATGTTAGAATTATGGGTTATTTTAATTTTCTTGATTTTTTTTGTTACTTTGTCTAAAATGCCTCAGTTTTGCTATGAAATTATACTACTTTTAAAATAAAAAGTTCTGTATTGAAAACCTCTGTTCTGCCACCATGACACATACAGAAAGAAAAACATATATTTCTTTGTTTTTTTTTTCCTTAGCAAAAAGAGAGATTATGTTAACACCAGTGACTATGGTTTACAGTCCTAAGCGGTCCCCTAAAGAAAATTTGTCCCCAGGATTTAGTCACCTACTTAACAAAAATGAAAGTAATCCAGTTCGGTGAGTTCTCTAAAATTATGGAATAAAACACATATTATTGATTTTTCTGTGTGTGGTAGTGCTGGGACATTGTGTGTGTGTGTGTGCACAGTCTTGGGTGTCATTCCTCCCATCTTGTTCTCTGTGCATAGGCTCCTGCCTGAGCTCTGCAGAGTGAGTGTCCTGTAGCTGTGGGAAACACAGGCTTTGGGGATCTGAACTCTGGTCCTCAGGCTGTGCAACAGGTGCTTTATCAATTGAACCATCTCCCTAGTCCCTGTATTACTGATTTTTGAAATGTCTATGGCTTTCACTGATTTTTCAGTTTCATTGGTAATCTAGAGTTAAATCATTCACACGAACTTACAAAAAAAATCAAGTAACAAAAAATATAATACATGAAAATAGTTTTTAACTGTGGAAACTTGTTACTACTGGATTATAAGCCTGCCTCAGCCTTTAGATGTACAGTAATGTTCTTCATCTTCCTGAAAGGCTGTGTGATAAGAGAAACCCATGTCTGGAAGGGGCCGAGCTGTGGGGTAGATGCAGTTCACTGCTCCTCTCTGAAGTGGGGCAGCACTATGTATGGGGCTATGGATGGGGGTGGGGAGTGGAGGTGGGGGCAGGGACACCTTCCTCCTAGTTCTAGACCCAGCATCCTTAGGTCTCACGAGTTCACTTAAGCACATCATACCTCCTTTTCCCTTCCAGCAAAGCGAGGTGATCCCTGCCCTGCTGGCAGTAAAGCTTGTTGGAAAGATGAGTGGCTGGGGCTGGGGAGCACTTGGGTCCATGTGTGCAAAGTGCATGTCACGCTTCAGTGTAGAAAGTTATATGACTGACTTTCTTTTAGAAGAGCTGGATGTGAGCTCCCTGCATGCCTGCTCACCACCCCTTTCTAGTGGGGACAGCAATTCCCTTAGCATTTGTTTCTCACAAGCCCCTTATTTCCTTCACCAGATTTGATGGACTTCTGGATGATTTAGACACAGTTTCTCTGTCCACGTTACAACGACCCAGTCCAAGAAAACAGCTCCAGTTTCTTCCTCTTGATGACACAGAAGGTACCTTTTCCTAAAAACTTACTAGCTCTAGTTTTTGTGATTTGGTGTCTTTTCAGTTTCTAAAGGCAAGTCTCCATGATGCACATATTACATTGTGTTATTCTGTGAGAAGCAGCTTGGGCTTTGGGTAGTGGTTTTGTTTTTATTTGTATTTTAAGTTTGGGATGCAGTTAAGATGCATGTGACGTCACCTGGGCAGGTTCTTAACCATAACTGTCAATGGTGCTTAAGGCGCTCACCAAGTGTGAGGACTCACTGAACTTTACATGCTACATTACGTTAAGTTTCTTACAGTCATTTAAGGAGGTTATAAAAATTGCCAACTTTTTAAGGATTGGGGATGCCTGTCTGTAGTCCAACACTGGGGGGGACTGAGGCAGGAAGATGGCACCGCCTCAGTGCCAGCTAGACAGCGAGACCTGTCTCAAATGTGAAACAGCAGAAAAAAATCTTTTTTCTAAGGCATCCAGCAGCTATTTTCAGAAAGTGAAGTGAACAAGGTACTTAATGTATATATACTCTATTAGGAAAAAATAAGAAATTTTTCTTTTCTCACAGAAAAAATTTCAGAAAAAGCCACAGACAGCTCTGTTGACCACAGCTCGTGCCCCGAAGCCTCGCCCAGCGGAGCCAGGCAGACACTAGCGAGGCCTGCCCGGGAGAACAAGTCAGTTAGCTTTGAGCAGTGTGAGCCCGTCTCAGTGCAAGCACAGGGGAATGGTTTTGAATATACAGCAAAAATTAGGACTCTAGCTGAAACGGAACGATTTTTTGATGAACTTACAAAAGAAAAAGATCAGGTAAGACAAACAAAATATGTTTGGATTTTTTTTTTTAATTTTTTTATTATTATTTATTCTATTGTGCATGTGTACGTATGTATGTGCATGTGTGTGTGTGTGTAGAACCACGGACGAATTCGGGAACCACCATGGACCGCCTCCACCTCCTTCTGCCCCGGGATTCACAAGCTCCGCCCTACCAGGACCAGAAGCGCAGGCCGTCCCCGCTTCTGCCTGGCGTCTATACGTGGGATCTGGGATCCGAACTCAGGACCTTCCGCCTGCAAGGCGGAGGCTTAACCCCTGAGCCACCTCTCCAGCCCTATGTTTGGATTTTTTTTAAACTTAATGTTTATGTCAAGGAATTGTCAGAAGGGTTTACTGAGCTGGGTGTGGTAGCATGTGCCAGGGACCCACAACTTCCCGACCAGCCTAGACTGTATGAGAGAGTCTCTCTCAAAAAACAAAACATTGGGGGGAATAAAAGTAAAAAGTAAAGAAGGAAACCTTTGGGCAAAAAACACCAAAATACTAACAATAAAAAAGAAGGAAACCATTGTGTCAGGCCCATCACAGAGATGAGCTACAGTGGACAGGAAGCTCCTCACTGCAATCTCCTCTCTGCGTCTGTGTCATGACTTCCCTCTCTACAGTTCTTTGTTTTTTTTTTAAATTATATTTTAATTTTTTTCATTATTTATTCAATTCTGTGTGTGTGTGTATGTGTGTGTGTGTGCACGCGCGCGTCTGTGTGTGTAGAACCATGGACGAATTTGGGAACCACCATGGACGCCTCCACCTCCTTCTGCCCCGGGATTCACAGGCTCCGCCCTACCAGGACCAGAAGCGCAGGCCGCCCCCGCTTCCGCCTGGTGTCTATACGTGGGATCTGGGAACCGAACTCAGGACCTTCCTCTCCAGCCCAGTTCTTTGATTTTTATGTGACTGTTTTTTCGTGTCAACAGATCGAGGCAGCACTCAGCCGCATGCCTTCTCCTGGAGGAAGAGTCACCTTGCAGACAAGACTGAACCAGGTGAAGCCACTCAGCTCAGGGCTATCTGGGGGCTGATCTTTCAGCACACCACTTAGCCCAGAAGAGTCTTTAAGGTCGAGGTCGACTGGTGTGGTGGTCAAAGCTTAGCCTTGACAGGAGTTCGGTGGTTGCAGGTGCCTTGCAGCTGCGGCTGCTGTCAGGACAGCAAGATGGAGCTCACGACAGCGCAGGCAGCGTAGCTTGCTGTGCTCTTTGGCCTGGGCCTTAGCCACTAGGGCAATGGGAACCTCTGAGCTACACCCCCAAGCCCAGCAGACCTTTTTATTGATGCTTTCCACCTGCCCTCTCTTTCTGACCCCTTCCCTGAAATGGTTGCGCTTTGCCAGAGATGGAAGGACAGCTAGAGAGACATGTGATTCCTCAACCGAGCGATGCGGCCGCGTGCATTTCTCTCCGTGGCTTTCTGAGAGAATCAAACATGCAGAGCCATGGGACATTAATTTTTTTTTTTTTTTAGTAACATTTTACACAGAACAGCAAGTGTGTAGTCCGTAGGGCTTTGTGTCCTTAACTTCAGTTGAAATGCATTTTCATACCACAAAGAAAACTGCAGAGGGCTTCCTGCCTCTGCACACCTTTGTCTTTTGCTCTGGCTCAAGGCTTTTGGTTCTGCTTTGTCTTCCTGTGGAATTCTGGGAATCAGAGTTTTACCACTGAGCCTATACCATTTTTTAAAAAAAAATTTTTTTATTATTTATTTAATTGCATGCGTGTACGTGTGTGTGTGCATGTATGTGTGCGTGTATGCAG
Organism: Typhlomys cinereus; assembly: GCA_023101885.1. NCBI lineage: Eukaryota > Metazoa > Chordata > Mammalia > Rodentia > Platacanthomyidae > Typhlomys > Typhlomys cinereus. The sequence continues at coordinate 486,926 of JALPQD010000373.1, read as the reverse complement.
CCTACACCATTTTTTAATTGAATAATTTTATAAGACTCAACACATGAAACTCTCACAATACTTTATTAGGAAAGCTTGTTAGTACTCTGATATTAAACCAACATGAAATACTTAATATGTTTTCTAAGGAACATTAAGGTGGCCTCTTAACCATGTAACAACTTTCTAAAGAGCATTCATTTCTGTTCTTGTATTTCAATGCTGCTTCAACTCACTAAGAAGATAAACGGCAGCAGAAAGGGGCCCCGGAGGCTCATGGGATGATAAGTTAACTGGTGAGGAGCTGAAGAATGTTCTGTCTCCCACTGGGATGGGCACACTGACAGAACTTTCACCGGGCATGTTTGAGGCCCTGCAGAAACCCTCAGCCTTGCCAGTGAATAAGAGTGACACGTGACGTCCAGGCGGTCTCACTCCCGTAATCCCTGCACGCAGGAGGCTGTGCCCGCCTGAGTGTCACAGTAACGAGCCTGTCTCAACGAAGGCAAACAAGCCGGGGATGGCTGCTCAGTCTTCAGTGAGCTCTGGGCACTCACCTCCCAGGACCACAGAGAACAATGTGGCGCATGGTGGTGACCCTAACACTTAGGAGGTGGAGGCAAAGTAGCAGTTCAAGACTCTTCTCCTGCACCACGAGATCTCGCTTACTCTCCCAGTAAAAGAGAAATAAAAATGAAACCAAGCTTGCTAATGTGATTTCTAGTGAGTTTTTTCCTTTTTTAATCACATTAGCAAGTTTGGTTTTGGGGGTCTTTATGCCCAAGTCTCAGGTTGGTTTTGGATTCATGGTCTTCCTCTCGTTTCCCTAGTTTGTGGGGTTGTTGTAAGTGTGGACTACTATCATGCCAGCTACCAAGGGTTTTATCTGGAAGTACCTCACAGGACAGATAAACTTACTCTTACATAATGCAAGTGGAAGTAGAAATTATCATAAATTGTCTGGAATACAATTTGATGTATATCCAAAGCCTAAGAATTTTACATTTCTTTGAACTCAAACTTGTTTTTATGTCTGTGAATGATTTCTAAGATGATATTTATAGATGCAGCAAAGAGATATTTAAGAAATTTGTTACAGTCTTCTGTGTGGTGTCTAAAATTAGAAATAACCTAAATTTCTACTAAAAGGAATGTAAAGGAATAATGTACATTAACTTAAGAGGTTGTTATAGAAAAAGACACTTCATAGTATGTCAAGAAAGTTCAAATGAAAAATATTTGAAATGTTTGAAATGTGTGTATATCAGAAAAAAATGGGAAAGAGAAGCAGTGTTTTTTCTTTGCCCTCTGACTTCTCAATATTGTATAATAAATATTTTATTCTTTTATAGCTAAATTGTCAAATATAAAATTCTTGAGTTTTATATGCCATTAGAGTTAATGTGGAATAAATGATCTAAAATAGTAAATACTTATTTTGAGTATCACTAGCTAGAGTGATTCATTGTAATTGTTAAAGGGAAGTTCTTTGATATATAGCCTGATCTGGCATGAGATGCAACCAGCCGGCTCCTCACAGCGTGTCAAACATACTGAGACTATTTAAAATACAACAATTATTTAGAAGCACTGAGAAGAGATATGTTGTTCATCTTAAAAGAGAGAATGTAAGTGGTGTGTGTAGGAAGCAAATGTGTAATTGTAAAGTTCGTATTTTGCTCTCTTGTCAAAGGAAAGCTCGTCTTAGGACAGACTGTGGAGTTCTCATTACAGTTGTCCGCTGTTTGCATCTAGGAGGCTCTGGAAGATCGGCTGGAAAGGATCAACCGAGAGCTGGGCTCAGTTCGAATGACCCTCAAGAAGTTTCACGTTCTTCGAACTTCTGCAAATCTCTGAGATTTGTAGCATTAAATCTGAGACATTTTTGTTTGCACTGATGTATAATTATGCACTTGAAAGAGGAACGCTATTTTGTACTGTTTATAGCTTCGAACAGCAGCTTTACAATCATGCTATTCTTACACTTGCTGTTTTATACTTCAAATGTCCACATATTTTCAAGATATTTTTGTTACTCTCGGAACCTCTTGTATATTTTACTATTTAAAAAACATTATTTTTAAATATATGTCTTCAATTTATATCAAAAATAAGGAAATGTAACCAGGGAAGGCAGCTTGTTTCTAAAGAAATAGTGTTACCCTTTTATGGTGAACTTTGCACACCAATTTTATACTTATTCCATGTTGAAAATACAATGCATTTTTAAAAATAGATGCTTAACGGCTTCCATAGGATAGACTAACACATGCTGATTATTTAAAAGTATGGCATACTCTGCATTTTTGTAGTGAAGAGGTCTTTAAAACATGATAATGCAGTTCTAGTTTGAAACATATGTCTTAGAGCGAATATCAGAATAGTAATACTTGACTATTTGAAAATTTTGAAGTTTTATAAATATAACTCACTTGATTTCATTATTTGTAGGGAAAGAAACAAGAGGAATGTAAATCCTTTAATTTTGTCTGCTATGTAATACTTTCAAAATAAGTTAAGCAGCTGGAGAGCTGTGGTTTTCCCCATGGTTCTGGATTTAACCGCATCAGCCCATGGACGACAAGTGGGGTAGTGAAGCGTTTCTGCAGCGGCCTCCACTGGGTGAGAAACAAGACTGGTTCTGTTAGGTGTAAAGTGTCAGCTCCCGAGACATTTCACCCTCCTCACCTCACCCGACCCACGTATCCACCTTGCCAAGAAAAGTGCTTTCGTAGTAGGTGCTGGGATAACGCTAGTTTTGACATCACAGTCTGTTTTGTTGCCTTTCCTGCCTGGGGACTAGGTCCCGGATCTTCCCAAGAGCATGTGTGGGTAGGAGCTGCTCCGTCCAGGGGCGGTAAGCAGCCCTTAGTGTTGGGACTTTTGGAGTCTGGAGTGTGTACCCCCTTACTTGGTGACCAGTCAGAACCAAATTCCCACATCTCAGCTCAGGATTTGCTGTGGACTCATCCTAAACTCTCAAGATTGATTTACTAACGACAGTGCTCAGGGTTTTGACTTTGGTTCCCCTTAAGCTTTTTTCCCTTAAGTTTGTAGTTACAGTGAACCGAGTCAACCCAGGATTCTGCTAGGGTGTGTCTATGCCATGAACGAGGATCCCACGTGACCTCTGAGCATCTCTCACCAGTCTCCCCTGGTGCACCAGGCCTGTGGTCTGCCCAGGCCTAAGGAGACCCTTAGCCAGGAAGGACCCCTTGGACAGAACCGAACCTGGAGTTCAGCTCAGTAACTAGTTGAAACTTAAATCAAACTTGCTTATCAATTGAATCAAGTGCCTTTATTGATTTTTTTTCCCTAGCCTTTTAAAAAGTTATTAATGTTACAGTTTTTAAAAGTTCAGTTAAGGCTAGAGAGATGGCTCAGGGATTGACTCTGCCTCAGAAGTAGAAGGACCTGAGTTTGCATCCCAGGTCCTACATAACAATACCAGGCATACATGGCTGAAACCTGCTCTTCTGGCCTGGTGGGCAGAGGCTGGGAAATCCCAGAGCGAAGCAAAAAAAGGAGGTAGAAGCAATCCAAGATGGTTCCTAAAATCACCCATGGGCCTTCAGAAGGATACGTAGTGCCCTCTGATACACATGCACACTCATGTGCTCACACATGCAAAAAAGTAAAAAGGTAATGTAAATCACTCTCTGCACAGCTGGTGTCCAGTTCTTATAAAGGGATAGTCTGTTTTTAAATAAGTTCTTGAAAGGCTGGGATGTCACACTGTGAAAGTGCTGTGAGGGCATGCATGGGTTCTGTCCCCAGCATCCCAAAACAAAAGAGTACTAACCCGTACATCCTTGGTGTGTTTACTGCCCCTCCTTAAAAAGTCTACTACCTTCCTAAGGTAATAGAACCTGGAGATCAGCAGTCTCCTACCTTCCTAAGGAATAAGGAAGTGGCCACTGCAGAGGAGGCGGGAGTTTTGTCATGCCAAGGAGTTACCTTGTCACTAGCCTGTAATTGGCTTACTCCACAGAAAGCATTATGTTGCCCAAAGCATCCTCTATGCCTCACAGAGAGCAAATGCCTTGATTTTTCAAAGTGTGTCATAGATGTGAACTATCATTTACTTACTTGAAAAAGAAAGTTTATTCTTTCTTCATAACTTTGAAGAAGGAAACCAAGGAAAAATTCTTCTAGCAGCCTTTTCCCTCAGTAATTAATGTTTATCTTATGAGCACTCAACCAGAAAGCAGCCCATCTTAAAATTGGGAAAGGGGGCAATCTTAAAGATTTAAACTGCTTTTGTGTGAGGTCGGCTCATAACCAAACCTAAGCGAGACTTTGCTTCTAGGAAGTGCCTTTAAATGCCCGCGATGGTGTGTTCTTCTGTGGCCTAGATTCCCTTCCTTCCTTCCACCGCCTTAGCGGGCTTGGGGAGGCTCTTGCTGGAGAGGTACTGCTGTGGCTAATTCGGCCTTGCTGGGGCAGTTCCCAACAGGGCACAGGGCACAGGGCATAGGTGGGAGGAAATGTGGAGCCAGACAGGCCTGGGTCACACCTGGCACACACCTGCTTCCTCAGCTGAATAGGACAAGACCAAGTGGTTAGATTCCTGTCCTTAAGGGAGGTGTGAGCAGTGTCTGGGTTAGTAAGAGCCACGAGATGGGGCTTTTGATGTGCTCTCCAGCTCTTGCTCTTTCCTTCCCCTTCCCCTTTTCCTTTTGTCTGTCTTTTGTTGATTTGCAAATCCTTCTGGTTAATGAGCCTGGGCTTGCACATGCTAGGGAATTTTACTACCCAGCTGCATCTCAGCGCAGTGATTTCTTTTTAAAATTGAAGGTTTTTGTCCTAATCCATTGACTTATAACACATTGGGTTGTCACTTCTATTAGGTGTTATATGTCCTATCCCCTCTTTACATAAAACAAAGGTTTTCTTGGAGTTTCAATGAGCTTCCCTGTTTTGTTTTTTTGAAAAATTAGAAAAAGGGTAACTTGTCAAATATAAGTTCAGAAAGCACTTTGATCTTAATTGGTTATTTGGGAATTACTAGGTCTAAATACTGGCCTTTTCCATTAACATTCATTGCCAATTAAAAGTTGTCCTTCACATGCTCTACAAGCAGACCTCTATAGGTTGTAGACAAATGCCTGCTACTGGGTGCTAGATTCATATGGAGATTATGATTCAGAGACTCAGACTGCCTATTTCCCTTTTAACCTAGAAAAGCCAGGTGCTTTGCAGAATGCCATTTGAATTTTGAACCCTGCACCTAGATATGCAGTAAAGTTAGGCATTTTCATCCATTTTAGGTTTCCGATGTCTCAATGGTAGTTTGCACTCAACATAAATGTGCTACTGGTTCTGTAAGTTCCTAAGAACCTTTAAAAAAATAAGCAGACCTCTAGGAGGAGCCATCAAGGTAAATCATATTTATCATCAGTGAATCATGCATAGTTAGGAGCTTTACAGGTCTGATTATTGCACAAATTTTGCTGGAAACACTCTCCTGCCAAAAGCAGTAAGACAATTTGATGGTGTGTCTCAAGCTGTACCAGTATTCTCAGACGTGTTGCTAAACCTTCGCCTGTCTATCTATCTCTTGTTTCAAGAGACCTCAGTCCGTGGCGGTTCCCAAATTCGTCCATGGTTCTACACGCACACACACATACACGCGCACAAATTGAATAAAAAAAAAATAAAAGAGACCTCAGATAAACATGTGGATTCAAGCCATACATTTGCATTTCCTGAGCATTATATAATAGGCACTGCCTGTGAACACAGATTTTAGAGATAACTTTTATCTACATGGAGCAGTTTTGCTGTTAAGTGACCAATGATGTGAAAGACTGATGGTTAGACAAAGACGGGGCTTTTTTTTTTTTTTTTTAAATCTAGTCAAATATTGGGAGTAATGAATTTGTAAGCTTGGTGAGAGCTGGGGCCACATTTGCATCCTTACATATCAGACAATAAATATGTGTGGATACGAACTGTGTCGAGGTGTGTTTACTCATCCTGGCCTGTTAAGCATGATTGTAGCCTGTGTGGGGGCTGGTTTGACCCCTGCCTTGGCGATCGTCCAGCCCAGGTGCAGCCAGCTAATAGCGTAGAGCCTCGCCCTGGAGATGTGTCTCCAAAGTCTGTCCAAGTGCCCCTTGGGGCACCTCTTGGTCATTCTAGGTGTGGGGAGTGACGCAGCACTTCTGGGTGTGGCGATCACACCTTGCAGTTTTGCTAGTCCTTTCAGCCTTAACCCGAGGAGATGGACGGCCTGGCTGGTCCTGCACCCTCCTGGACCGAGGGACAGTAACCAGGGAGCATTGGGCATCTGTCTTGTGGTCAGCCTTCACTGGGTTTCAGAAGTGCCCATAGTGCAGACGAAAAGATTTTCTTAGGAAGCTCACTAGTTTGCCTTTTAGTTTAGTACCTGGAGAGTCCCATGGGGGAGAAGCATCTAGAAGACGCTATTTCTGGACCTCTTCCTGCTCCTTGCAGAGCTTCCAGCGGCCACTTCTCCCCCTATTGATGGTCAGCAGCCGTTTTCGGCTTTTCCTGCCAGGGGCCGAGGCAAAGAACTTGACGCCGGAGTGCACGGGGCGCAGAGCCGGGTCCCCGGGTCCCCCCACACTGACTCGTGAGAACGATCGCGAGTAAGAAGGAAGCCGTGCGAGGCGCGGAGCCCGCGCCCCGCTCCTGCCCTCCGCGGTCCCCACCGCCACTTGCGGGCGATCGGCGTCCACAGCGCCGACCCGGAGCCCTTGCGCTGCCCGCGTCCGAGCGGCTCTTCCGGCCCGCGGCCCCGGGCGACCCGGGCAGGACGCGCCCCGCCGTGCCCCGCGCGGCCGGAGGAGGCGCCGCCCGCCGCCGCCACTGAGGGAATGCGAGGCGGGCCGGCGCGCGCGGGCAGCGGCGGCTGAGGCGCCCGGAGCCCGCACGTGCGCCGCCCGCCGCCGGCCCCGGAGCATGCCCGCCGCCGCTCGAACGCTCGCCGGGGGCCAGCAGGCGGCGGGGCCGCGGGGCGCAGCGGGCCGGGCTGGGGCCGCGGGCTCCGCGCTGCCCGTGCAGCGGCTGAAGACGACGGAGCGCGGCCCCGCCGAACGGTGAGTGCGCGGGCGGGCGCCCGAGCCGCAGCGCGGGGCGCCCCCGAGGCCCCGGGAGGCCGCGCCGGGGGAGCCGGGAGGGGAGCGCGGGAGACCCGGGCGGGCGGCGGGACCAGCGCGGGGCTGGTAGGGACCCCCTCCCCCCGCGTCCAGGGCGTCGCGGAGGTGACTCGCTTGGGGGGGGCGCGGTGCTGATTTCTGAAATCCCTCGCGTTGGGGAGGCCCCCTCCCCCAGTGACAAGTGTCACAGCGGTCACGGAGCAGGTGTGTGCGTGGCGCCTGGCCTGCCCGCCGCCGGCCCCGAGCCCGGGAAGACGCTGGCAGGAAGTGGTGGGCACAGCCTCGGCCCTGGTGTCTCCTGGCTCTGTCCAGCGGGGGCATCCTTCCAGCCTTGCCTGGTTAGGTGGGCACCGGGACCCCGAGGACGGGGTGTGGCCCATCCGCATCTCACATGGGCCTTTTCAGGCGTCCTGTGGGGCGCCAGGTGCATCTCTGTGTTAGCATCTTCCTGTTCCGCGCACCCACATTCTTTCCTGTCAGTGGCTAGACCGATGGGTAGCTTGGGGGAGAGGGAAATTTATCTCCCTTCCCCAATGTGTACAATCCCTCACCTCCCATCCTAAATGGGCATTCCATGTAAACAGTGGCACTTCACCAATGCCATCCCAGAATCCGGCCCCTGACTTCTCTCCCTTTCAGTGGACTTGCTGCTACCCACCTAGGTTCCACCCCACTCTAAAACTCTGGAGCCTACCCACCTCCACCTTCTGGAATCTTCCTGGGATACTGTAATTAAGCATCATGCTTTGCCCACTGCCTGCACTCTCCCCAGCCCATCGGGTACAAACACCAGCTGATTAGAGTACCCCAGGGCCCTTACTATCCAGAGTTCTCTACCACCCAGCCAGCCTTGGGCTCCTCTCTCTGCACTGAACCCCTGTGGCCCCTTATCTCTGTGCTTCTTAACACTGTCTGCCTTATTTCATAGTTTCTTTTGTGTCTGGCTTATCACCCCTGTTGGACTGTGAGCTCCTACGTGGAGTTTGATTCCTCACCCCATCCCTGCCTTGGCCAGCCCCCCTGTGGGTAGCTAGGATCTGCATGGAACAGAAATCCCTCTCAGTCTGGCCTATCTCAGCCTAGCTTCATCAACCCCCCCCCTCAATACTCAGGAGACTTCACAGTAGGGGACTGCAGGAGTCTTGAAGGCCTAGCCTCCCTATCTGCCCTTCCTCACTCCCCCAAAACTTGCTCTGTGAGCCCATAAGTGTGTCACTTGGTTCTTCCTTGTGAAATTTGAAATTCTTCAGCACACACAAAGAGATCTGGGCTCCATCCACCTGCTTCCTGTCCAGCATTTCATTCCTCTCCCGCCAGGCTCTGAGGTTCTCCAGGCTCCTGTGTGCCTGGCCTTCGCTGGAGGTTGACCCCCCTCCCTCCATCTCTGCGACACCCCAACCTGACTTGCCTCGTGAAATGAGACCTTTGTTTCCATGTGCCTGTCTGTTAGATTGCAAGCTAGACCCTGGCCAAGGCTGAATCCTTTACTTTACTCTGGTTTTATTGCTCTGCACATGACAGGCAGTTAGGAAAATATTTGACAGAATGGTGAGAGGGGCAGGTCTGGATGACCCTCTCGAACCTTCCTAGGCCACAGTCTCTATGGGTCCCGCCTCAAGTTGCCTTCCTCCCTGTCCCGAGGCCTATTTGAACACTGCGCTGATGTTCTAACCAGCCTATCCCGTTGAAGCTTCTCAACTTGGTCTCCAAGAGGAGCCAGCAATGGAAAATGTGCAGTTATTTCTGGAGATTAGCAGAAGCATCTGTTGCTTAAGATCACCACCCTTTGGGGTAAGCCTGGGGGCATGAACCTTTGTTGGCGAGCACAAGGGTGGATTCCCAGGCAGGCTACTGAGGAAGTCAGGGGAGCCTTCAGGTACCTGGATGCTACCTCTCAGCTTGGCTCAGGACAGCGTGATCCCGTTGCACATGACCACTGAGACCACTTAACAGGGACCCCTCCTGCCTCTGCACAGCCTGTCAGTTGAGTCACGTGGTCAGTGTTTACTAAGCTTGTTCTGAGTATCCAGGGATGTTTTTGAGTATAGCCAGGAAAATCCTCCTCTGATCTGCTGTAAAACCATAATCTCAGACCTTACTCCCTGTACTCTTCTTACAGCATTTCATATGATTTTTTTTTTTTAGAATTTAGGCCCAAGCAAACTTTGCCTTCCCTGGGAAACAGGACCACTTTTCTCTTTGATGATGAGTGGGAAGGCGGGGAAGGCAAACACACATTGTTTGCGCACTCTGCACCCCACAGTACGCGCTCAAGGCTCATGCACGCTCTGCACGGGAGGAACAGGCTGTTCTTCCCTCCATTTTCCCAGAGAAAGAAGTTGAGACACAGGCAAGGCAACTCCTTGCCCAGACTCTAGATTGGTACACATTTCTGCCTCGTTTTTCCTGTGCTACGCCATCTTTCTAGCTGGTTGTGATTTCCCTTTCTCTTTGGCTTCTAGGATGCTGTGTGTGTGTGTATGTGTGTGTGTGTGTGTGTGTGTGTGAGAGAGAGAGAGAGAGAGAGAGAGAGAGAGAGAGAGATCAGAGGACAACTTTTGAAAGTCTCCCATGTGGGCTCTAGGGGCTCAGTTCACCAGCTTTGCCCATAGGTATCTTCACCCTTCACCCGTGGAGCCATCTTGTCAACCCACACTTGACTTTTTGAAGAGGATGGAACTCAAGTCTTTGCGCTTGCATGACAAAAACTACCAGCTAAGCACTCTGCCCAGGCCTGTGTCTTTCTGAACTAGAACCTTACCTGTAGCCAAGACTGGTTTCTAATTCAAGATCCTCCTGCCTTAGCCTACCGTGCCAGTACTGATGGTGGGAACCATCATACCTGACTGTGGGCAGATGAGTGAGTTCAGAGTGACAGGCAACTTTTCATCTAATGCTTTTGCCAGTTCACAGCATGGCTGGAGGTGAGCACCGCCGTCACCCTGGGGTGTGTTGATGTGGAAAGTCAAGAGTTCAGAGGAGTTCAGAGTTCAGACGCCCTTTCCGGGTAAGGCAAGCATGACTGATTTCCTGGAAGAGAGATTTGAAGAACAGGTAGACTTTTTAATTTATTTTTTAGAGAGCAAAGTTTTTTTGTTTTTTTTTTTGTTTGTTTGTTTTGGCTTACGGTTTTGGAGGATTCATACCATCATGACAGGAAGGGTGTGTTGTGTCCAAGCATTTCACATCACAGTGAGTCAGGGAGCAGAGTGGACTGATAAGCCACAGTGACCAGAAACATATACATGGCCTAGGGTCTAAAACCCAGAGAAGTCACCATGTCCCACTAGAACAGGCCTTCAGAGAAAGGGAAGGGAACTTGCTCTCTAGCTTGAAGGAGAGGCTGTGGAAATTCTCTTCTGAAAATGCTGAAGCTAGGTGCGTCATCCTGTTAGGAGGCAGAGGATCGCAGGAAAAACTAGATTTGCCCAAGGTCACACTGCCAGCCTGGGACAGAGGCATAGGCCTGACAGCAGCGACCCTTCCACCGACAGTTGTGGCTTTAAGGGTACTAAGTACCTTGGGCCCAGCCCAGCAAACTTCCTGACTATCCACTGCTAAAACCTTTATAGTGCTGACATAAAGCGGGCTGTTAGGAGGGGCAGCCTGGCATTGGCCCGAATTACTCACATTCACAATCATCTTTGCCAAAGGACAAAATGGAAGTTCCCCTAGCAGCAAGGAATCCAGTGGCAGACAGATCAATCCCCCACCAAGCCCCAGCCTTGGGGGAAAGAAAGAGTATCAAACGTCAGTACCACAGCACTCCTTCCATGTTTCACACAGTGACCTCACCCTGCCATCTTCTCCCTGCTGTGCAGATCAGCGATGACAGTCAGAGAGAGCAAGGGATCATGGGTAAGGGGCAACAAGGGAAGACCCTGAAGCTGATTCTGAACCTAGAGCCAGAAACTCACGTCCTCACCCTTCCTGTCCTGTGTGTGTGCGCCCACCTGCAGCCATGGGAACAGGTGGTCCTGCAGAGCGAGCGCTGTTGTGGGAGCCAGGTTGGACATCGGGTGAGGAAACAGAATCCTTGTTTACTATAGGAGAGCAGAGGCAGAAGGCAAAGCGTCCGTCACCTTGTTCTAAACCTACACATGGAGATGACCCACATTTGCCAGTCTACACAACTTTGAATTTGACCTCAAAAAACACTACGAGCCCTGATTGGGAGTTAAAAGCAGATCTTAGTGAGTTGGTGCATTCACAGATGTGGAATCCTCTGCTGTTGCGGTCTGTCGTCGTGGGCATCCCAGGTGTCCCCTTGGAGTAACCATCCCACGCAGGATTTTTAGCTGCCATTCAGCCAGTGCTCGGTGGCAGCACGAGGCTGGTGGCAGAATGGCAAAGTTGCTGAGGAAAGGAGACCCACCCTTTCTCTTCCGTAGCTTCCTGTTGGTGCCCACCGCCCCTCTCCATAGGTGAGGAACGACCCCACGCTCTCACGTGGAAGGGCCCAGTGTCCACCTGCCTCACCGTTTTCCTAAGGAGACATTTCAGGCCAAAGTAGAGTCTTCTGCGCCTTTCGCCCTGCATCCTGGCTTCTTACCCCCAGATTCTCACAGCAGAATTTCCAGAAATGCATCTGCGAGCTCTTGCTAAAAGTTCATAGGTTCTGATTAATCTTGTCCCCTCTCCCCCAGGGTTCTTTTATACCTCTCTATGAGGGGGCCTTGTTTATTTCAGTTGTGGGGGTCTCCACACAGGTCCGCTTCTCCCCCTCCCGGTGTCTCTGTCCTGCTGGTATCTTGCTAGATTAGGGTTAGGCCTGGCAGCCTCCTGTCCCTCTAGGGAGGGCCCAGTGGATACAGGTGTCCTGTGGGAGCTGGGCTTGCGGGGAAGGATAGGGATGTCCCCGTGTGATAGATACAAACAGGTGTCCACTCCTGTTTCCTTCTAGAGGGCACCCCTTCCCTTGTCAAGGGGCAGCGCTTCCCCGCAGGTCAGGCCCATGCTTAAAGCTCCTGAGGACGGATCCGTGTCCACTCTTCTGCTCAAGGGCTGTAATTGCTTCGCTTGGCACTTTGTAAGAGCTGGTTTTTCATTTGCATTTTTTTTTTTCAGAAGAGAGAAAAACCCAACATTTTTTGCAATTAGACTTTTTCTCACTTGGGTAATCACAGTGAGAAAAAAAAGAAAAAGGCATTTAAGTCTTTTGAAAACCACACATCAGTGAGGCCGGCTGGGCGGGCGGGTTCCTCGGCAGCGCCAGCCAGCCGTGCGGGCGATCGGCGGCTATCGCAGAAGGAAACAATGATTTCACATTTATTTGGGGTTTGCTCTGTGCAGCATATTTCAATTAGTTCGTCAGTGTTGTGCATCTGACAGGCCAAACGTTTATTGTGGTTGGACCATCTGGGAGGTGGGAGGCCCGCAGCCTTCCCGGCGGCAGTCCGTAACTACCAGTCTAAGGAAATTTTGTTTGATGTGTTTAAGAAGCCAACACTAAAACACCATTAATAACGAAGCTTCCAGAGCTCTGAAGGTGCTGTCCCTTGCTCCGCCATCCATCTTGGACATGCCAAACCTGAGACAACCCCCCCCCATGCCTGACATTTTCCAATACAGCTAAGCAAGGTCCTAAAGTAGTTTATTTAATTGGTCTGGAGCACGATTTATATTAAGCCACGAGGAAGGGGGCTCGTTAATTTGCCCTGTGGCGCCACGGAGCCAGAGTGCGACTGCTAGGGCAGCAGGGGACACGCGTTGCAGATTCCTGTCCTCGGCCAGTGGCCCAGCTCCCATCCCATCCTGCACAGCGACAGACAATGTCGGTTGCATGTCTGTGCCTGGAATGCACCAGAACATCAGGAGTTCCTCTGTGGTGCCTTTGGCTCCCAGCGTAGCTGGGTTTGCAGTGCCTGCCTTTCCTGGCCTTTCTCACTTCACCTTGGTCATGCCCGTCCCGCCAAGTTCTCCCTCCTGATGAATGTTCTGTCTGACTTCCCAGGGGTGGGAGAGGGTGGGCAGACAAGGAAAGGAATTTAGAATCATATAAATAGAGCCAGAGGAAACACGGGAAAGAAACAAGTCACGGGGTTTGACCTTTCCTCACATAGCAGTGACTTTCCCTGCGGGCCTGGGTACCGGGCGCCGACACTGGGGTAGGCTTAACGCTCAGGGACGCGGCTGATGAACTGTGAGGTGCAGACTGTCAATTCACTGGAAGGTGGCCCCGTGGTCTAGGGAGGCAGGACTGCTGCTTGCTGGCGCATCCTGACTGTGCGCAGCCGGATGACCCTGCAGTGCTGCTTCTCTGCCCCTGGGGAGGGGGAGAGAAGGGGGGCTGCTCCTTGCTGTCCTGGGGGCCTCCAAACCACAGGGACCTGTCTGACTCAGCTGCTGCACAGGCTGCGAGGGACTTTAGCTTATCTGCCTCAGGGTCACCAGTGCCTGCCCCCATGGCTCCGCCATTTGGTGCCTTGTGGCCTTCTAGAAGGCAGAAGTGAGAGGCCCTTTTATTACCTTCATTGTGTGACACCCTCTAATGTGTGTGTGTGGGGGTGCTGTAACCCTTGACACTTAACTCACAAATGCCACTGGGTCCGATGACCACATGAAGAAGCCGAGGTCTAGAGAGGACATGATCCTGTCACCTTTCACATCTGCCGGATGAGACCCTATGACTCAGAGAGGTCACAAAACTGCTGACTCCAGGCTTCCTGGCTTGTGGGCTTGTGTTGTTACTTGCTGTATGTGACCCACTCGTGGCGCTCTGTTGTGTTTTAACCCAGCGTAGTTCTCCATCTGGCTGTATCTAAACAGTAAGAACTTTGCAATTAGAGTTTCCATGCATTGTTTTTCTTTTCTTTTTTTTTTTTTCTCCAGAGGAAAAAACAGAATTCCTCTTCTGTTTTGTTCTGTTACTTTTACTTTCCAAAAAGAGGCCAAAGGGCTTCGTGGACTGAGAACAGATTCCCTGAGACAGGATCACGCGCTCTGGGATCCCGTCTATTTATGGAGTTTCGAGGGCAGATTCTCACCCCGCTGCACAGTCCCCACAGGAGGCCCGAGGTCAGAGGCCTGCCGTGGGATTGGGCCTGGGGGTCGTCCTGGAGGTACTGGGAGGTGAATAACCAGGAGACAAATCAACTTTGAGTGAACGGATTATAGCCGGCAAAAGGATCCTCAAGTGCGGCTGGTCTCCTTTCTCCAACAGGCTTTGCACAAGACCACAGTTCCCAGTGGGCCAGGATTTGTCCGGCAGGGCCAGGATTCTCTGTGTCCATTTTCCCCTTCTGCCTGCCCATGTATAGTCTTAATGCCTCATCGGAGAAAGTGTGGGACCCAGAGCTGGTCTTGTGAAGTAAGTAACTGGAAGTCAGCCAGGGAGGAAGAGGAGGCTGGATCTGACCTGACTCTCAACAGCAGAAGCTCGGGGCTCAGTGGTGTTGGGCTGAAAGAATCGTGAAGTGACAGTAAAGCCTTCAGCAGGGGCAGCTGGACCTGCCCCCCAGGGACCTACTCCCCCAGGAGGCCTAGGCAGTGTGCTCAGAGCAGCAGAAACGGCTTATGGCGCAGACACTGTTAGGGTGTCTCACACCTGCATTGCTGGCCTCCAGGTTTAGCTTCTGGGGCCCAAGCATCCCAGCCATCCAAGGGCAGGCTGAGTTCTTAGAATGCCTGCCCTGATTCTGAGCTTGGAGAAGATATGACATCTTGGACTGACGAGCTAGGGAGGTGTGTGAGCATGAGGACTTCAGATCCCAGCACCCAGGTGACAAGTCATATGTGTAATTCTGTCCACGACTGTAGCCTCAGCATCAAGGAGGATCCCTGGGACTTGCTGGCTTCCAGCCGAGGCAAAAAGGCACGAGCTTCATGTTCAGAGAGAGAGAGAGAGACTTATCCTCAAAGTAAAACAGTGCAGAGTGATGAAGAGGACAGTCATTAGTCAACGTTTTGCTTCCATGAATTTGACCCCTATAGGGGCCTCATATGGTGGCATAGTACCTTGGGATTGGCTCAGTTCGCTTGGCGTCGTGACGTCAGGGACACCTCCGTTATAGCGTGTGCCAGCATTTCCTTCCCTTTAGGAGTTGACAAGCCATCACACAGATAGGCCACGTTCTGTTTCTTGTTGGTGCGGCATTAGCAAGTTTGGGTTTTGGTTTACTCTGATGAGAAATGACCTGGGCCAGGAGGGCTTGGGGCCAGAGGTGAGTGAGTGGCGTGGTTTTTTTTTGGGGGGGGGGTGTGAGGAAATGCCAGCTGGGAGGACAGCTTTGTGAACCAAGTCCCTGCACTTTGGGGGTATAGTCGTCCAGGTCAGGGGCAGCCCAGGTCTTTATTAGTCACAGATACAAGGGCTGGTGGGTTGGTCCCAGTCTCCAGCCTCCTCATTATAGCCTTTGTGGGGCGGGGGGGGGGCTTAGCGCTCAGTGCCCTTCTGAGTGTTCACTAATTCACAGCAGATAATGGTGGTGGTAGTGGGGAGACTGTGTCCCCAGGATCTGCCCGCCTTGGTCCCAGAAAATTCAGCCTGGAAACTGAAAGAAGCAAGTCAGTCTGGACTTCGCAATCACTTTGCCTTCATCATGCTAATTCAGTTTGGATGTGGTGAGGAGCCGGTGACGGTGACGTGGGAAGTCCACTGCAGTGAGGTGGGTGCGGCTAGGATGGGCCTGTATTTCCTCCCGTACTGATTGAGCGCCTAATGATTAACTCTGGCCCTGAATGCATTTGCTGTGCTTTGCTTGAGAATTTGAAGGGTGTTTACAAATTACCTATCACATAGTTAATGACTCCTGAGTTACAGCCCACATGGGAGATGGTGGACAAGATAAACCGAGGAAGGGAAGGGGGAGCTCTGTCCAGGGTCACATGGATTGAGACGCAGGTGGAAGCTGAGCAGAGACATTCTGGAGAGAGAAACAAGGGTCTCTCTCATTAGTCCCAGATTAAATCTCTTTATTTTTCCTAGTCTTGAGAACACATTTTTTTTGAAAGTCAAAGAACATGTTTATGGTCAATGAACAATGAAATTTAAAAAATAGTTTTCAAATGCCTGTCAACATGAAGAAAATGTACATCCATAGAACGGGTCCCGTGTGGGTTAGTCTGGGCTACACTTGAGATTTCAGATTGACACGTACTGTGTGATTCTGCTCGGGCAAGGTCCTTGGAGTGGCCGAGTTCCCAGAGTGTCCAGGGCTGAGGAAGGGCAGAGGAAAGGCCTTAGGTAGCAGGCAGAAAGTTTGAGTGCAGTAGGTGAATCTGCTCTAGCGATTAGCTACATAGCATGAGCCTCGTCCACCACGCCCTGTCCACTGCATTCTGTCCACCACACCCCATCCACCGTGCCTTGTTCACTATGCCCTGTCCACCGGGGGCTTTTCGTTTACATCAAAATCCCAGAGCCCTGTGCTCTCATGGAGTGTTCTTACTGCAATAATTTTTTTCAATGATTTAAAAAGACTTCAGATAATCAAGTACTTTTAGAATATTGAAGATGAAAAGTGGGGCCCCCAGTTGTGAACACTTTTTAAAATTGTTTCCTTCCCCACAGTGCCGGGGCTGAAGTCGGGGTCTCATGTGAACTAGGCAAGTGCTCTGCTGTTACCTTGTCTCCCGGCCCTGTTTTTTGATGTTTTATTTTTATGTCACCTGAACCTGCTGGTTCCGATGTGTTCTGGATGCTGCCTGGTGCTCGGTGCTCGGGCACCAGGCTCCGTGTGTGAAGTGGGAGCATATGGCTGTTTCAGTGACAGCATCCAGGCTCTCCCACCAACACGACGCATCTACCATGCAGTGGAAACACTGAGTGTCAGGCCTGCCTACTTGGTATCCTCCCTCATGCATCTTGGGGCGTTTGCTGTAGCCACATTGTCTCTCTGCCACGCATCAACAGGCTGGGTTAACTCGTGGACCAGAAGACAAGGCTGAGGCCTAGAGGAAGGGCAGCATTCTGGGTCCTGCAGCTCTTGCACTGAGATCCACACTGTCTGGTTCTGAACTCTGTGCTACCTACTGCTTGGACCCCTTCCTGCACCCATTTTAATTTTTTTATTATTTATTCAATTGTGTGTGCATGCGTGTGCGCGTGTGTATGTGTGTGTATGTGTGCATATGTGTGTTAGAACCACAGATGAATTCAGGAACCACCATGTACCGCCTCCACTTCCTCCTTGTTTACTCTGCCCCAGGATTCACAGGCTCCGCCCTAGCAGGACCAGAAACGCAGACCGCCCCCGCTTCTGCCCAGCATCTATATGTGGGGTCTAGGATCTGAACTCAGGACCTTCTGCCTGCAATGCAGAGGCTTAACCCCTGAGCCCATCTCTCCTGCACCCGTTTTAGAGTTGAACAAGTTCGCTGGGCTTATGTGCATTGGGATATATGCAATGTATAGGATCATCTGCGAAAAATCAATGAACTAATTAATGTGAGGGATGGAAGGAGGAAGACAAAGAGAGAAAGAGAGAGAATGTACATGTGAGAGAGAGCAAGAGAGAAAAAGAGAGAGGCGGGTGGAGGTCAGAGGATAACTTTTAGAAGGTTCCTCTCTCTCTTTTTACCATGTACACTCTGGGGATCCAGCCCAGGTTGCCAGGTTTGTGAGCCGACTCTAATTTTTTTCCTATTTATTGTTTGTGTGTGTGAGGGGAAGAGATGGGAGACTGCAGGCAAATCTTTATACACGTGGCAAATCTATATTGTGTGTGGAGGCCAGAGAACAACTTTTGGGGAGTCAGTTCTTTCTGTCCTTCTATTTGGTTTTTGAGGCAAGATCTCTCTTGTTATTTCTGCAGCTGCACTGCATGTGCAAGCTTCCGGCTAAGTGTCCTCCCAGCTTGCTGTACTATTGTTGGGGTTACAGATACGAGCCGCCGCATCCTACTTTTTAAAATAAGTTCCAGAAATCAAACTCAGGGTGTGCAGAAATGCTTTTGCCTGCTGAGTCCTCTGGTTGGCTCCTGAACATGCTTTTTCAAGGGGGAAATTCTTTTCCAGGGCACAAGCTGGAGAAGGGGCGATTTGTTCCCTCTGGAAAGGGAGGCGCCCCAAGGCCTGCGGGGGCCATGCGCATCAGCCTTGTCCAGGACCTTGGGTGAGGTGCCTCACGGGCTTCTGAGCGAGTTCTAGCCAGTCTTGGGCATGCAGTCACTCTCCCCCTTCCCATGGGCAAGGGCTCTGCGGCCAAGGACTTACCTCAAACTTTTTGGGGTCCCACACAGCTGGCGATGGACAGATGGGCCTTTCAACAGGTAAAGCTTCTATTTTTAGCCTCATTGCCTGTGTTGCTCTGTCACTATGGAGACACTGGGCTAGTGGCCCACCGGCCTGCATGCTTTTCCTGGCAGTGAGGAGAAGCGGACTGTGTGTGTATGGGGGCGGAGGCAGGGTCCTGCTTCCTTCCCAGGACTTCTCAGTCAGGACCTTGGTCAGTGCGTGCGTGGGTGTGGGTGTGGGTGTGGGTGTGTGCGTGGGTGTGAGAGAGATATGTTTGCCTGTCCACATATGTGTGTGTGTGAGACAGACAGACAGAGCCACAGAAACAGGGATAGAGTGATGAGACAGGATGTTGTCCCAAGCTGTCTCTGGGCGTGGTCCTGTGCCAGCTCGTGCCTTGTCTGGAATGAACTAGGGACCCCCTGGAAGTGGCGCTGTGTGACTTGCCTCACTTTTTAGACCCTCCCACCCTTACCTGGCAAGTTGGGAAAATATTTCCTGTTCTACCTGCTTAGCTCTGGCAATATAACTGACTGGGGAAACGGAGTCTACGCGAGGGATAAGAGAGCGTATGGTGTACCATGTCTGTCCTCAGTAGAGCATCTGGACGCTTCCCCACTCCTTGTCTTCCTGCTTTTTTCTTTTGTTTTGCCTTCTCCATTTGAAGGCAGCAAAGAGGAGGTTGAAGGGGAAAAAATGCTCTAGTCTTTTTTCATAGCTCCCTGTACGTGGTACAGCAAGGGAGGGTGAAACAGCCCCTGCCCACCGCCTATGCACCATCCTGTAGCGCTTGTGCAGAGACTCCTATGCCAGTCACGAGTTCCTTCCCCACTGTGGGTGTGGCTGGGGCTCAGAGAGGTCCAGTATTTATCTAGAATCACACGCCAGTGAGTCCCAGAGCTGGAACTGGAATCAAATTCTGCTGATTCTTCCAAAGCATTTGCTGTTTCTACTGTCCCGTGCAGAAAGTCAGTTCCAGGGAGTGGAGACAGGCAGTGGGCTGGCCAGGGAGTCCTACGCGAGGATCCTGTGGGATTTGCCTCCTCCCCTTTGGCCACACTTTCACGGTCATCTGTTATCCAAATGCAAAATGAAGTGAAGTTAAATGAAACGGAGTCACAAGTGCCAGATATGATGCGGATAACTTGGAGTCCTTGCATGTGGCTGGTGGGAATATCATGTGGTACAGCTGCTGTGGAAAACAGCCCGCGAGGAGCCAAATCATTAACCACAAGATAACCACACACTCAGCAGCTCCATTCCTAGGTCTACCACTGGCAGCAGGCCCGGGGCAGACACATGTTCACCGATGTTCGTAGTAGCCCTGTGCACACTAGCCAAAAGGTGGAACAGCCCAAGCTTTGAAGTAATGGAGGAGCAGAATACCCTCCACGCACTGCCGAGTATTCAACCTTAAAAAAGAAGGTAGGGGCTGGAGAGGTGGCTCAGGGGTTACGCCTCTGCCTTGCAGGTGGAAGGTCCTGAGTTCAGATCCTAGACCCCACGTATAGAGGCCGGACGGAAGCGGGGGCGGTCTGCGTTTCTGGTCCTGCTAGGGCGGAGCCTGTGAATCCCGGGGCAGAGTAAACAAGGAGGAGGTGGAGGCGTCCATGGTGGTTCCTGAATTCGCCCGTGGTTCTACACATGCACACATACACACATACATGCATGATTGAATAAATAATAAAAATAAAAAAAAAGAATGTAGTGCTGACTTGGGCCACCACATGGAGCCTTAAAGCGCCACCATCCAGCGCCACTTACCCAACTTCCCAGACTAGAGACAGAAGGTGGAATAGTTGCTACCAAGGGGTTGTGGAGGGGAGATAGGAGCTGTCATTTATTTTGGTACAGAACTTCTCTTTGGGATGATGAGAAGGTTCTGGAAATAATAGTAGTGATGGCTGCATAACACTGTGATTATAACAAATGCTCTTGGATTATAAGCTTAAGATAAAAAATCGAAAGAAGGAAAGGAAAGAAATTGAAATCTTGGGCTTGCAGGCTTGCTCATGGATGGTCTTAAACCCCCTGGGGCCTTGCTTGTAGTTTGAAGCATGGGGACCAATATCCACACCTGTGGCTTGGCCTCCCCAACCCCCCCGTGGGACCCGGTGCTCCTGTGAGCATGCTCCTGGCTTCCTGGCAGTTAACGGCCCCACGCTCGCTCGTGTGCACCTGACGTTGAGCATGTCCTTTTATGGTTCTCCCTCTCTCTCGGGGAGTGGAAAGATAAATACCTTTTCAAAGAGCAGATGCCAGCCATTCACAGACCCGGGTCCCCAGCTGCAGAGGGAGTGGAAGATAGCACTGTAGGGGCACAGGATGCTGGGGGGGTGTCAGGAGGGGGCGATGCAGACAGCGTGGGGAACTTGAGCCCCTGTGTTCTCTGGGGACCTTTGCATCCTCTTCTGCTTCACACCAGGCTGGAGTTTTAAAAGAGGAAGCGTGTGAGTCCCCACCCTGAGCCCTGGGTCTCCCAGACTTTGATAGCGTGTGAATTCCTCCATGGGCCTAACCTGGCTTGCCATTCCTTCTAGCATACTCAGCAGGATTTTAGGTGAGTGCCCAGCACGCAGGCTGGCAACAGTTCGAGGTTCATTGACCACAGCAAGGGCAGGACCAGCCCATGGAATGGGATTCTCGTCTGCCTGGTGGAGCCCTGCGGGGGAAGCGACAGGGACTCTCTCTTCATGTGATTTTCTGCTAGGACCCACTGACTTTGCGCCAGGACCACAAACTGGAGGCTTCTGATATCCAGACTTCCTTCTCTCGTAGTGATTAGTCCAAATGCTGACTCAGTTGGTTCCTTCTAGAATCTTCAAAGAAGCATCTGTTGCTGGTCTTTCCTGGGTGTTCCCGGACGCGTGGATGCCTCAGTTCACCCCACATTCATCCCATGGTGGCCCCTTATCTTCTTATGAGGACTAACTCCTTCTCCGCCGTGACCCCACCTTAACTGGTTACATCTTCAGAACTCATGTCCAAGACAGGGTTTCTGAGGAGGATAGGAACTTAGGAATGGGGACAGCATGGAAGCCAGAGCTGGACGCGTGAAGGAACGAATGTGATCAGTCACCCTCGCATCTCTGCAGCTGATGGGACACATGGGCTATCTCCAGCATTGCCCCTTTCCTTCTCACTGGCCTACCTCTTCTACCACTGGTCTTCTCTGAGTTTAGCACAGTGGCCACCTCCAGACTTAGTCCTTTTTCCAGCTAAGAGCTTTGACACTTAGGGCAGAGCATGTTCCTCCCTTTTACCCCCTACCTCGCTCCCTCGTTTTGTCCCCCTCATACCCAGCCAGGTGATAGGTATGACCCTGTGACTTTGGACAGACTAGGTCCTTCTTCGACCTCAGCCTCAACCTGCAAATCAGGATCCTGAACTGAGCGTCTCCCATTCTCTTTCAATTTGTAATTATTTTTACTGTTTTATGGCTGAGGAACCTGCAGACAAAAAGCATGCACTGGAGTCTCATGTAAGACAGGATCCAACCCAGAGATCTCGGACCACAGTCCTCCTTGATTAGCATGACTTCCATGCATGTGTGTGTGCGTGTGCGTGTGTATGTGTGTGTGTGTGAGACATTGGTTCATCAGTAGTCTTGTGGTATGAAAGCACATGCATATTTGCAAATGTGCATGAGGTCGCACTGTGTTTCTCTGTCCTCCCATTCTTCTGTAGCCCAGCCCAGAGCTCATTACACTGGGTTATGAACCAGCCTCATAAACATAAACAGATTAGCAAATATTAGGAGATTACTAAATGAAGAAAGGCAGGCAGCAAAACAAGGAAATGGTTTGGGTAGCTGCCAGGAAGGCATTTGATAAAGTTCAGTGTCTCTTACTTTCCAAGACAGAACCAACCATTCAGTGGTAACATCACCAGTCAGTGCCGACATCCCCCGGACTGGGGACTCTGAAGCTTGTTTGAAGAGCAGTCTCTTGGACACATCCAGTCAGGATCCTGGGGTCAGACCCACTTGGAAAGGCAATGCCTTAAATGTCTGTTTCTAGACAAGCGCAATCCTGCCATTAGCTACTCTCCTGGATTCAGGCAGTGCGGTAAGCTGAAAGGCAGATGTAACTCATAGAGAAAAGGTTTCTAAAATTAATGAAAAGTTAATGCTTTGTGGAGAGGCGACGGCTGTCTTAGTTTGGGAAACTGGGATCCAACTCAAGGCAATATGGCGGCCAGCTGTGCAGCAAGGAAGAGACCCCGGCATGTTCCAGTGTGTCAGCAGAAACTGCTTGGTGAATTCAGCAGGAGGAGACCTCTGACACCCGTGTGCTTGGCTATCAGCAGCTGAATCAGAGCGACACTCGGGCAGTTCAGGCGGCTGCCTGTCTGGGACCCAGAATCCCAGGAGATGGAGGGGCAGTGGTGTGCGGGGTGCTCTGGATCTCCCATTGGGGCCATTCTGATGAGTCTCTCAGAATGTTCCAGAACATATTAGTGCATCATAAAGTCAGCATTACAGAAGCCAGATGTCCATTATCTCAGTCCTGACTGATGGGTGCAGTTCCAGGAAAGACAAGTTATTCTCCATGCAGTCTTCGGAGGGGGATGGGGTGTCTCACCACGTCCCTTTAGCTTTGAGGTCCCTGCGCAAGGCCATTGTGCAGAGGGGGAAGGAGGGCCCCGGGTGAGAAGGGGGGGTTTTGGAAGTAAATCATTAACTCCTGCTGGCAGCCAGAGCTCAGCCCCTCCAGCTGGAGAACACCTGGCTGGCAGCTTAGTCCCATGCAGATCTTTCTCAGAGACAGCTACTGCCTGCTTTTCTAGGGACCGCTGGACACGGTCAGTCTTTGAGGTGGCCAAGTCACGCAGCTGGTGGGAGCTGCTAAAGGGTAGATCAAGTTCCCATGTCACGGACTGTGCTATGTGTGTGAGTCAGTAAAATGTCAGGAATTGAGAAGCAAGCAAGCAAGCAAGCAATCAGGTAAGAGTTAGAGGTTAATAGGCACTAGTTCCCGAACTGGGCATGCAGTAATCCCTGGAGAGTCCCCAGCGTTAGCGAACAGAAGGGTGATGGGGGTATGCCTGCCAGAGTACTCAGGCTGAACCCATTGGGGACCCCACACCTCTTTTGCTTTGGTCTCCCCTTCTCTCGAGTCCTTTCTCTTTGGTTTTAATACTTTTCACGTTATGCCTTATTTCAACCAAAGATGTCTGCAGGGCAGCCGAGGGGCTGGGCCAATTTCCCTAGGACTGAAGCTTGGCCAGACAGCTCCTTTCTGAATGGTCAGGGCTGCTGTTTGGCCAGCAGGTGAACAGGGATTTAGAGGTTAATAGGCAAAAGTTCCCAAACTGGGCACATGGAAATCCCTGGAGAGGCCCCAGGATTAGAGTGAACTCACAGGAGAATTTGGCTATTTTTTTCATTCTATTTTCTATGTCTTTCGGATCACAGAAGGAGGGCCAACGGATTCAACAGGTCGTAATGCTGCTCCAAAAATGATGTATCTTAAAGTTATTTGGATCACCCGTTATTTGCGTCCCACCCTCTCTCCCATCTCCACCTCCCCCCTCTCAACTCCTCTCCTCCGTCCTCTTTGGTCCCTCCTTCCTCTCTACCTCCTTTATCCTTCCTTCCTTCCTTTATCCTTCCTCCCTCCCTATCCCTCCCTATCCCTCCTTCCCTCCCTATTTCTCTCTCTTTCCCTCCCTATTTCTCCCTCCTGCCCTCCCTATTTCTCTCTCCTGCCCTCTCTATTTCTCCTTCCTCCCTCCCTCCCTCTTCCTCCTTCCCTCCCTCCCCCCCTTCTCCCCTTCCTTCCTTCCTTCCTTCCTTTCTCAATTCCTTCCTTCCTTTCTCAATTCCCTCCCTCCCTCCCTCCCTCCCTCCCTCCCTCCCTCCCTCCCTTCCTTCCTTCCCACTTTTCAGTTCCTGACATTTTACCAACTCGTACCATGTTCTGGTTTCTGGTTCTGGTTCTCTGAGGCAGAGTCAGACACTTGCCATGGTGCCGTCTGCCAGAGTAGCAGCCTCGGCGCCAGGCACCGCATCATCCCACGTTCCCCATAGACCTGCTCATGTTGTGGTCCTGCTGTGCCCAGCATCTCAGCACAGCTGGCTTCGGCTTCTTCCTCTTGTGCTTGTCCTTCCTGCGCGTGGCTTCAGACCTCTTTCTTAGCAGCACCATGATGTCTTGACACGTCAAGGAAGACTCCTTTGGAAAGTTGCAGTCAGGCGAGGGCTTCTGTCTTGCAGTGGCCGACCCTCAGAGATGGGCGCTTGCTGGTCAGGGGGAGCCCCTTCCTTCCCCGAACCTGGGCTTTCACACTGCCCAAGCGTCCACAGGTTCATGTGTGACAGTCATTCCCACAGGGATTTCACCGAAATCTGCTTCTTGACAGTGGATCCACTGTGGATGGAGGTTTCCCAGTCAGTTTCTTAACCTCACCCTTTCCCAACAATTCAAGACTTACTGTTTTCTAGTGTTCAAAGAAAATTATTTTTCAAATGTTTTTCATTTACTATTAATTTAATCGTTCAACCATTTATTCATTTAAAAAATATGACCAGGGGCTGGAGAGGTGGCTCAGGGGTTAAGCCTCTGCCTTGCAGGCGGAAGGTCCTAAGTTCAGATCCCAGATCCCACATATAGATGCCAGGCGGAAGCAGGGGCAGCTTGCACTTCTGGTCCTGGTAGGGCAGAGCCTGTGAATCCCGGGGCAGAAGGAGGTGGAGGCATCCATGGTGGTTCCCGAATTCGTCCGTGGTTCTACACACACAGACACACATGCGTGTGCACACACATACATATGCACACACACACAATTGAATAAATAATAAAAAAATTAAAAAATATATTAAAAAATATGACCAAACACTGGAAAGGTCGTGCACAGCACATGATGCTAAGATGGATCTGAGGGCTGGAGAGGTGGTTTAGCAGACAAAGGTCTCCACATGGCCCCTGGTGACCTGAGTTCCCCTGAACTTGTGAAGGTGGATGGACAGAACTGACTCCACAAAACTGTTTTCTGACTCTACACATGTGCCGTGGCGTGCCCCTCCCCTGCCCACCCGGCGTATGCATAGTCGTGATAAAAAGTTTTAGAGATAAACTTGATGCACATAGACTATAAAATATAATGAAGCATATAATAAAGGTCTGATGTATTTTCCTTTTTGGAGAGTTTTATGAATGAATGATACATTTTGTCCTCGGTACCAAATTGAAAAGGGTCATCAGGAACAGTAACGGAGGCCAAGTTGTGCGTGTGTGTGTGTGTGTGTGTGTGTGTGTGTGTGTGTGCGCGCGCATTTTTCTGAGAGATTCTCTGCATATATGAATGTATGTTACTTTAAAAGGAAACACAAATGGCTGTTGTCACGGTGTGAATGTGAGCTGTCCTCCAAAGGCTCGTGTGTTTGAATCCTTAGTTGCTGTTGATGTTTGGGAAGGTCGTGACTTTGGGAGGTGCAGTTTTGTTGGGGGAAGGCATGTCACAGGGGATGGGCCTTGAGATCAGTTAGCGCCATCCTGCTTCAGATAGTGGTCTGCTCTAGTGGTCTGCTGCTGGCTCTCTCAGCCTCCATGATAGTATCTGCAGTGACCTGGGCCTCTTCCAGCATTTGCCGTGTTGGACCGTATCTTCCCTCTGGAACCATAAGCCTCATACATCTTCCTTTTCTCCTTTAAGTTGCTTGAGTCTGAGACGTGACTCACAGCTGCAGAAAGAGTCACTGCCACAGCTGCCTACTCTCATTCACCACTGTGTGCGTGCATGCGAGTGTGTGTGTGTGTGTGTGTGTGTGTGTGTGTGTGTAGAACAGGGTACTTGAGTGTGTGTATGCTTCTGGAAGCTCAAAGGCAACATCAGGAATCATGCTGAATTGCTCTACCTCCTTATTGCTCTGCCCTGGGGATTCCCAAGCTCTGCCTTCCAGGGCTGGAATTGAAGACCACCCCCTACTTCTGCCTTGTATTTTTATTTGGGATCTGGGGATGTGAACTCAGGTCCTTTTGCTTGCAAGGTAAAAACGTTAACTCCTGACCAATCTTCCCAGCCCCTCACACACCACTTTTTTTAATTTAATGAAGCATAACTTGTGGAGGGGCCTCTAATGGTGCATTCAGTGTCCCCTGCTTCTTTTTTTAATTTTAAAAGATTTTTAAATTTGTGTATGTATGTATGTATGTTTGTGTGTATCAGAGAGCACTGCGTGTTCCCGTGGAGGCCCAAGGGTGACTTTGGGAATCATCCATTGCGTCTACTTTTGCTTTGCTCTGGGGTTTCCCAGAATTCCACCTTCCAGGACTAGACTGCCACCATTTCTGCCTGGCTTTTTTTTTTTTTTTATGTGGGATCCAGATCTGAACTAGAACATTCTGTTTGGGAGGCAGAGGCTCAACTCCTGAGCCATCTCTCTAGCCCCTTGGCCTGCTTCTTCAATTACTGGGCTTTGTGTTCTGCAGATGGACTCTCATTTATTATGACTGGTCTCTGACGGGGGCATGGGTGCTAGTGGAGCTCTGGGCGCTGCTCTCAGGGTGCTGGGGTGCACAGTTCCCATGCAAATACCTCTCACACCTGCAGAGCACAGTTGCAGCGCTGGCTGCGCCGAGCCAGCGGGCTGGTTTCCTTCTTGGGCTTTTTCTGCTCACCATCCCAGTGGTACTGGCTGGATCATCGTGCGTGTGAGGGCAAGGTGGTAGTTTTTTAATCTCAAAACTCTGGGTGAGGAAGAGCTTGTAGGTAAAAAGGAAACTTGGAGGCAAGTCCTGGCCAGAGGGGGTGGTCATAGCCCAGAAGGCAGACTGGTCAGCAGGCAAAAGCTGGTGCCCATTATGCCCACACAAGCACAAACGAGGAAGAGCCCTTGGGCTTGGGGTCTTGTGCTGAGATCCAGGCCCGGAGGGCCAGGTGAGAGGCGGGGATGGCATGGCTGCCTTGCCCTCTGCCGTCCAGATGACCACAGAGTATCTAAAACATCTGGCGTTTTCTGGATCCCCAGAGGTTCGACCTGGCTAGAGATTTCGCCTTCAGGGAACCATGTTGAGAAGGGGTCCGGACTGCCCAGGAGGTCCCTCAGCCAGCCCACGTCTTGGGTTTACAAACCTGTAAAATTAAGAATAATTTCCTAAGTAAGGATGCTCTTTTTAAAGAGCTATGGTTCACAGAGGGTATGTGGGGTTGAGATGGGGATGGTGGGCAGGAAGCTTGTTTTTAATGGTGGTGGAATCTGCCTTGGGAGGATGAAAACATTCTGGGGTGGAGAGTGGGGATAAATTCTGCAACAGTTCTCCTGCATGGTTGCTCACCATCAAACAGCTCAAGGGAAGAAGTGGTTTATTTTCTCTTACGATTGTCCAGTTACAGTTCTCAGTCCAACCTGACTGGAGAGCTCACGCCAACACTAGGGCTGAGGGAACTGGCCTCACCATCTCTACCTAATGGCTGAGAGATGGAGAATCCTTACTTGTTAGACCAGCATGTCTGGCCAAGTGTACACAAGTGTACACAAGGATGCCAACTCTCTCAACCAGCTCTCTGTATTTTATTCCAGAGCCTAGTCCCGCCCACCATAGGCTGGGCCTTTCCCATCAGCTAGACAACTCCTGCAGGTTTGCTCTAGGCTTGAATCAACCACTAATTCTCTACAAATGTGCCCAGAGCTCAAACCTTCAACAGTCAAGTTGCCTATGACAGACCCCCAACAGCATGGGTGAATCTTGTGCCACTTGAAATTTGACAACAAATGCTTGTGTATATTTAACCATACGTAAAAGCTGCCATTCACTAGAGCCTTCGTCTCGTGAGCGAAAGGACACCAGGAAGCAGGGAAGAAGGAATCTAAGCAAAGGAGAGAGTAAGCCACTCTCAAATGGTTTGGCTTCCAGCAGTGAGGGTCTCTCATCTCCTTGAATTAGGGGGAGTTGGAGCTCCAGTGGCGCAATCGGTTAGCGCGCGGTACTTATACTGAATTAGGGGGAGTGTGATCAGGCCTGGAGTTCACTTGCTCCCTCAGGGTCTCCGAGTTGTTGACTCCTCTTGGGAAAGAGGGGGCCCTGCAGGTTCTGTGGCCCAAGGTCCTGCCCTCTGACTGAGAATCTCTGGGGCATCAAGCCTTTTCTGTGTTTCTACAGGTGCATCTCCAGCCTGCTGTGGAGTGCTTTGAGCCTGGTACATAGGAAGCACCTAGTACCCGGGCATGGTCTTCCTTATAGTTTTCCTCTTTCCCCAGGGACTCAGATAAGCTTTTGTAAAGAGAGCATTTGCCCCGCCCATCTAGACGCAGGTAGACAACAGTGGGTGTCTGTCTAGAGCTCCCTGGCGGCTCAAAGCAGCTGCTCACAGCGCTTAGTTCCGCTGGCTGGGAGTCGCGAGCCACAAGGAGACACTCTGAGATATATCCGCCCCTCCAGCTCCTTGCTTCACTGAAGTAGGGGTGTTCTGCCCGTGAAAGCCATCACCCAAAACACAGTCATTCTCGGAGTACGCTATCACCAAACCTCAGTGCTCTCTCACAGTGGGCTGTGCACTCAGTGGCCTGGGGCTGCCTCAGACAGCAGCCACCTCCCGCCACCTCAGGCCAGGAGCTCTGGCAGTCCTCTGGGCGCAGGTAATGTCCATGGGCCTCATCCACTGCAAAGAGCCAAGAGCTCATCCCAGGAAGGACCAGCCTGTCCATCACCTAGGAAACCGTTGGAGCTGCTTGCTCATTTCATAGCCAAAACACCCCTCAGTAGGCCATTGCCACCTACCTCGGGCACCCCGGGGAGTCAGAGCTGTGGCTTGACTCTAGCACATTTCTTTTCTAGTTCTGGAATGCTCCTGTTGGCATTTTACTTTTTATTTGTTTGGAGACAGTTTATTGTTATTTAGCCCAGAGTGGCCTAGAACTCACTCCATAGCTTGAGACCCTCAGCATCTGGAGCTCTGGGATGGCCACTATGTGTCCAGCCACATCTGACTAATTTCCTGCTGTTTACATAAGAACGTGATCGTCCTCATAAAGTCTAGCATCTGTTAAGGGCACTGAGACCCCTGGAGGCAAGGGATTGACAGCCATAGTAGTGATCTTATGCTTAAGGGGAACACGAGAAAGGGCTTATGGAAATGCCACTGGGTCCTTATATGTCATCGGAGAGGAGGACTCAGAGGAGAGTTAGGCGTACACAATAAAGGACTCTCTGGGAATTGGGGGGGAGGCACTGGGGGAAGGGGAGGGGGAGGAGGGGGGAGGGAGGGAACTGGTAAAAAATTTTAAAATGTATAATTAAATTTTTAATAAAAAAAAAACCTGAAAAAAAAAAAAGAAGAACGTGATCGTTTTCACATATCCTGAAGTTATGCAGCTTTCCCTGGTCCATGAACAAAGTGCCACCGGCTCACCTGGTAGACTTCGGGACGAGCAGAACCCCCCAGGGAAGATCAGTTCTGTCTCTTCCACATGATTTTCTTGTTCTGCTTTTGTTTGGTTTGTTAAAAACAGGAGTCACTATCTAGCTCCAGCTGGCCTAGAACTCACTCTATATAGCCCAGACTGCGTCAAACTCAGTTCATAACCCCGAGGTTATGAGATGGCACCACTG
Source organism: Typhlomys cinereus (assembly GCA_023101885.1). Classification (NCBI taxonomy): domain Eukaryota; kingdom Metazoa; phylum Chordata; class Mammalia; order Rodentia; family Platacanthomyidae; genus Typhlomys; species Typhlomys cinereus. The sequence continues at coordinate 457,096 of JALPQD010000373.1, read as the reverse complement.
TGCCCAGCTTCATTGGGCCATGTCAAGCTGGAGATAGAATTAGTTATGCAAAGACCTTAAGCCTATGGGCTCATCCGTGACCAAATGAGGCCAGGCCGCCCCTGCAGGTATGCTGCCGGAAAGCCCACGGCAGTGCCCAGCGCGAACCTCAGTTGGCCACGAGGGGCCTGGACCCATGGCGCCTTGCTGGATTCCCAGGGCGATGTGCCGGGCGCTGACATAGCCTCCTCACGTGGGTGGCAAGCGTGTGCTTATCATTAAGAAAATTGCTACTTCAGAACAGGCTCTGAAAAGAACTTTTTTTCCCTTTACTAAAATTAAGAAAATAATAATAAAACAACCCACCCAACACCCTAAACTTAAAAGAAAAAAAAAAAGCCTGACGTCAACTGGGGTAATAGGGGAGGGCACCTCTGTATAAGTCCAGGAGAATTCAGTGGAGAGATGGGTGGGACAATGAAGTATTCACACAGGGCCAGCAAAGGCCCCTGTTCCCTCCACTCGTTGCTGCAGTTGTGAGGCCAATGAGGTGGAAGGAAAGTGGAGGCTGAATCCACTCACCTCAGAGAATTCCCAGCCTCTTCTTCGGTCATCTGCCTGTCTGCATTTTTACCTGGAGCCCCCCCACTGCCGAAGGCCTCCATTGGACCCAGGTCCATCAGAGTGGGAGGTAGAGGAATCTTCGTCCTGTCTGCAGGGGGCTGAGGCCACCTGTGGGCATGGGCCACAGAGACGTAAATAGGAGGTGGTCTCCGCCTCTGGTGGTCTAGAGTGGCAGAGATGGGTGCTAATGTTTCAGTCCTTGTGGCCAGGGCTCTGGCACCGCGTTCGCAGAAGGACCATGTGTTTGACAATACTTACCGCATCCACTAACCAGATGGTTCAAACAACCCATCATGGTACGGTATGTAAATATTTCCTGTCATTATGGTGGTGCCACCGCACTGATGCTAACAAGGATCAAGAGTTACTCCCAGGCATCTCTGTCAAGAGCCTGTCAGGCTGCAGACAGGCTGCCCAACTGCTCCTGCCCTGGCAGAAGCCTCCTCCGCCAGCGGGCTTTCTGGCTGAGCCCCTCGGCGCAGCACTGTAGCCCCCTCCTCTCAGAGCACTGCATTGACCCATGTGTTTCTCACCTCTAGTCGGCAGAGCTACCTGTGACCCAGCTAATTTCCCTCTTTGCTTTGCATACCAGGAAACACATGACTAAGATTTTTTTTTTCCAGTCACTTAATTGCAGATCGTCCTTAGGAATCGTGGGGGTAGATTTTCCCTTTCCTGCTTCTTTTTTTGTTAATCCCATGTTTGGCGGAAAAGATAATAATAAGCAAAGGCTAATAAGGGTTTTGGGACCAGGTAGCACTGAGTATGGTAAGCCAGCTGCATCATGTACTCAGCTTATGATTGTTGGGTGCTCGGCTGACTTGTGTCTCATCTTCCTGCAACATCAGTGCAGATTCAATTTGGCAAGTGGATTAGTTAGAATAAGTAATGCTAGCTGCTATAACCACTCCTTCAGTCTTGGTTGCTTTTCATAATAAAGGTCGATTCTATGTGTGTGTGTGTGTGTGTGTGCGTGTGTGTGTGTGAGAGAGAGAGAGAGAGAGAGAGAGAGAGAGAAGATACGTCTCTATGTAGTCCAGGCAGGCCAGTCTCAAACACACCATCCTCCTGCCTCAACCTCCAGGTTAGGAAGTGCTAGGATCACATACATGAGTCGCCATGCCCGGCTTTGTCCTCGCGCTTATCATTGACTTGGGTGCTGCAAGGGTGGCCCCCAAGGTCCCTGACTCTTCTGGGTCCTTTTATACCGGGGCTTCTTTGGGCTCTTCTACTGGATCTGGTCAGTCAGGTTGGCCGGCAAGCCAGGGGCCAGGAGGGGAGAGTGCACAGTGGTCTACGTAGTGGCCCCACAATCTCACCTGGGGTCTGCCCAGAGTTTGGATTATGCACCCATGTTCCACTTGTCAGAACTGTAGGATGTTAGAGCTGAACGGTGACTTTTTTCCAAGAGCATTTAGCTCACTCCTGCACTGTGAAGGTGGGGAACCTAGGCCCCAGCTTATGCAGAGTCTCTGGCTGTACCTGGGACTCTGTTCTTAGCCCACTCCGGGATCATCCCCTAACCCAGGAAATCCCATCAGTGTCTCTGTCCACCAGTGGCACTTTGCCGCTCTGGGCGGGGCACGCTGTAGTGAAGTGACAGCTCCAGGTCATGCCGGGAGTTTGGGTGATGTGAGTCCCTCACTAGATCCCTACTTCAGTGCAGCTGTGGACCCTCAGCACACCCCCTGCTGGCACTCTAGGAGTGAAAAGACAGTCTTGAACCAAGCTCCATTTAGCCTGGGGTCGCCTTAAAGACCCGTGTATTCTGAGGAGGGTGTCCTCAGTGTCCCGTTAGAAAAAGTTTCTGCAAACACCTGCGTCACACCGCTTCTTGTCTGTTGCTGCACGATAGCCCCCAACGTAGAAGCTTCGCGTGCTTGCTTTGCATGTGGTGGTTTGGGCAGGACTTCCTGGGGCAGTTGCAGCAGCTTGACTACCATGAAGGTTCAAGATGGCCTCACCCCCACAACCAGTGAGCCTGCTGGTGCTCGGCTATAGAAGCTGTGGCTCCCTCCACGAGAGGGTTCCTGTGGCTAGGCCAGGCTTCTCCTAGCCCAGTGACCTCCAGGGAACTAGCTATTGCAGTGGTCCCTGCTTCCTCTTTCTTCCTCTTCCTCCCTTTGCTTCACTGCCTTGTCTTGTGATAAATATACACAACATGCTGCTGACCATTCGACTATTTTAAAAGGTGCAGCAGAGCGGCATTGAAGTAGATCCACATGGTTGAGCAACCATCTGTCTACAGAGCTCTTCATGAAGAACTGGAGCTCCGTGGACCTCAAGCACACGTCTCCCCCATTCCACTTTCCATCTCCCCCATCTGACTGTAGGAGCCATGTGGTATTTAAGCTCTCTGTGACTGGTGTGTTTTCTCCACAGAATCTCTTCAGGTATCGTAAGACGGATCTGGACACCCCTCCTTTTACATCTAAGATGCATCATATGCATTGAACACATTTGGTTTACACATTCCTCCCTCCATGGACAACTGGGGTTGCTTCCACCTTTCGATGAACAGTACTTTGTCAAACCTGAGTGAACAAATACCTTTTTGTGCCCCAAGACAATAGATTCGAACTAGGTACAGTATTACCTCCAATCCGTTCTATTGGTTATAGTAGATCAATGGGCGTCTGAGTTTTGGGGAGACCATCAAAGTAGCAAGCTGTCACAGCCTGTCTGGGAAAGGTCTTTGCGGACTCTTTCACACAAACCCACGGAAGACTTGGCATTTGCTGGCTGATGCCTCTGGAAGACTCTGGAACGCACAAGGTCTGTGGCCAGCCTCTCTGAGACAGGGTCCTGATACGGCCGCTCAGGGGAGTCCCCCCTGTGCCTCCTTGGAGAGTGCCACAGTGACTTGTGGGCTCTGGTGCTACTGAAAGCTGAGCCTGTTATTACATAACCTGTTATTCTGTGCCACACTAAGCCCCGGTTACTTGTCTGAAGTTTCTAAAAGCTGAATCAGCTCCAGGCAACTGGGGCTGCTGCCTCTCCCTCATAGTATTAGTCACTCTGTACTTAGCTAAATTTAACTTTTTATCATCCAAATGATATTTTTGTGGGTTGGGATTTTACATAATGCTACCAACTGCTGCAGGCTAAGAATTTCTCCTTTTTGTGATCTGTGTGTGTGTGTGTGTGTGTGTGTGTGTGTGTGTGTGTGTGTTGGGTTTTTCCCTCACGAACTCTTCACTTTCAAGGAGGCATCTCTGGGTTCTTTCCCCGGCTCTGCTTTTCCAGCTCTGAGAGTACACTTGGCCCTCCTTGTCTACCACTGGGAGAAGAGCTCTTCATTGCTTCCTGTTGGCCGCAGGACACTCCGCCCGCATTCAAGGGCTCTCCATGCCCAAGGTCCCCAGGGTTCCCTGCTGCCTCCAGCAGGCTGGGCCTGAGAAAGAGCAGTTCTGCTCTGGAACCGTGTGGTGGGTGAGCGGGTAGAGAAAAGTCACTGGAAGGACCGAGGAACGAGACATCTAGCCAGCCTGCACACATTGGGGGGGGGGGGTCCCAGAGGCAGGCTCTTCTCTTCAGCTGGGGTCACAGGTAGACAGAGAGCTAGGCGTATAGCTTTGGTCTCTGACTGCATTTCTGGCCCAGAAGTGGTTGTGTCACCATGCAGCATCTGGTGGGCACCAGGTGCCCGTTCCACGCAGAAGCAGAGGGAACAGCAGTGTCAGTGAAGAATACAGAGGCTGTGCTGCATGTCAGGCGAGCGTGCCTGGCATGGTGCTGAGCAGTGCTCTCTTTGGCTCACAGACTCTTGTCCATAGGTGTGGGAAGTAGGTAGTAGTATCTTCTCTCTCTCTAAGAAACCAAATCCCAGGTGGACTCAGAGCTTGAAGCTTCAGAGTTCATGGTGGAATTGGGTGTAGAAGTGGGTGCTTGCTGCAGGGACAAGAGGGAGCCGCATCTCTCCCTGTGCCTATTTTATCTTTTGAGTTTTGAGAGTTTTCAAACTGTAGATATATTCCTCATTTTAAAGTAAGCAACACTGGGTAGATGCAGACCAGCAGTAAAGCCCTGGTCTGGTGTGCGTGAGGACTCGGCTCAGAGCCCAGCACCACAGCAAACAAACTGACATTAAAAAACCAAGAACTCTGAAGTATATGTTCAAAAGAATTGGAAACATCTATCCACATGAAAACTTGTAGACACATGTTCTCAGCGGTTTTATCCAAGGTCTCCAAAAAGGTAGACACAATCCGGCTGTGTAACAACAGGGGTCAGAAAAGTAGAATGTGATCTCACCCGCTCAGCCTTGAAAGCTAATGGAGTAGGCTGGGGACATGGTTCAGTGGTAGGGAAGCTTGCCTGGCAAGCGTGAGGCTCTGGGTTCAGTCAAAGGCACTGCAGGGGGTCAGGGGGGGAACCTACATTGAAATAAAAGCATTTCAGAAACACAACAGGGCACTTGCACACATGCAGTGCTGCTAATCTCTGAGAACACACTGGTGAAGGACACTGGATGCAGAGTTATCCACTGTGAGGTTCCACTGTGGGGAACGTTCACAGCAGGCAAATCCACAGAGGCAGAAAGCAAATCAGCGGTCACTAAGGTTCAGGGGGAGGATGATGGGAAGCGACTACTCAGGGGTACGGGGTTTGTTTGAGGGGCGATGGAGAACTGTTGTGGATTTAGATAGACAACCTTGTAAGCGGGTGCACAGTGATGCAAAAACGCGCCCTTTCCAAGACTGAACTTCATGGATCAAATATAAATAGAAAATTAGGAACCGACCTGCCTCCTCATGACTGACCATGGTCCTGGCCTGTGGCCGGCACCCTGGGCAGTTTAGCCACCTGCCCCAGGCTTCCGCCTCTCTGCCATCCACCTGCCTCAGTCTCCATGTCAACGGGGGTGGAGTTGACAGAGCTGCAGTCGCACTGCCCACTCATTTGAACTGGCGCTTCCCACTGGGGCCAGCTCCAGGCACCTGGACGTCCGGGCAAGCTCGCAGCTTGGCGCCCCACTGATCCGGTATTCTTTAAGTGTTTGTTTGACATTTATTGAGTGGGGATGAGGGGAGACTGATACTCTATTAATAGAAATGGTATAGAGAAACAGATTCACGGACTCATTGACTTCTCCTGGAAGGAAGCAGCATCGGGGTTCGGGAAAGTTTTTAGGAAAGCAATTCCGACTTCAGCCACTTTTTGCATCCGAGGTACATGTTTTGCTCGGCCTTCTTTTTTCTTCTCCCCATCATTCGAGAGGGAAACCAAAGACTTCGATGTAAAAACATAAGGCAGTGACAGGACCTCTTCTGGTCCTAGGACAAGCAGCTCGCAGTGTATTGTAGCATAGCCCCTGCTGCCCCGGCTGGCCACGTACACGGGGCATGCGGGCAGCACGTCTCCGCAAATGCACTGGTCCACTTGTGGCTGTTTATGTGCAGGGTCATTGGAAGGACCTGGTTGACCGCGGACAGATTTTTTTTTCATTCCAGCGGTGCTTTGTGCCTCTTGCCCCAGGTCTAGTTCACCCAAGTGTCTGTCTGCCAGGGTCTTCTCTTTCCACCCGAAGCTCTATCCCTTCCCAGCCTTCAGTGGCTTTTGTCAGGAACCCAGTTCCCCACCCCATCCCCCCTTTGCCTTCATCTCCCGGACTGCCCCTTTCTCTAGTTCCTGTGGATCCGACTCTGTTGGGTGTGAGTCACCGATGACCTTTTCCCCCACAGAGGGGCATCGTGTGGAACCAAGGGGCTTGCCTGCCAAATCCTGCTTGCCTCTGACCGTGATGTTACCATGGCAACCTTCAAACCCTCCCCATGGATTTCCTTATCTCAACTAAAGGCTGACTTAATGGCTAAAATTCAGAATGGACAGGTGAGCGTAGAGCTGAGCACGCTGTGGGCACCTGGTGGTGCCAAGAAATGGATGGCCCACATGGCCGGAGAAACCTGGGATGATGCCTGTGGGTTCTGGGGTCAGCGGGTTATAAGGGCGCGCACCTGTTGCTGCAGACGTGCGCGGCAGAAGGAGCCTGGGTCCTCGGAGGCCAGCCCCTCGGAGCTGCTTGCTCCCCTCACCGACGTCGATGTGTTCCCTGGGGCGTAGGACGGGTGGCGGGGGCGGCGTGTGAAGAGCCGCCGTTCCTGCAGCCACACCTCCCACCACTGTGCATCGCTAGCTCCCCGCACCTCCCGATTCCCTCCTCTCCCTCCTCTGGCTGCCTGTGCTGCTCTCTGGCAGTTGATCACTTTGTCACCCCATCCTCTGTGAAGCTCCCCTTGGGTTTTACTTTTTTCTCTGTCAAGACTGTTCTTCCCTCGCTGCCTCGGCCAGGTGCTGGGCCTCAGACCTCGAAGTAGGTCTGCTGCGAACATGGGCATTGGTTCCTGGAACATTCCAGCGCCTGAAGCTGCAAGGGGGATCTGCTCCTCTGTCATGGACACCAGGGGGCTTCCTAAGTGGCTACCTGCTCCCTGAGCCTAGATACAGGAGTTGTGGGGGCTGTCAATCAATGTTCTGTCATCCGTAAGGCTGTCTGGACCCTAGGACCCCTGCAAAACTGATTCTGTCTCTACCATCTTGTTTTGTGTGCTCAGCCCTGGTGAGCAACCCCAGCAGAGGTAGGGGTCTGCTCCCGCACTGTCCAGCTGAAAGGACTTAGAAACTTGCTAGCAAGTGTATCCCCATTCCTTTCTGCTTTGCCTGATTATCCAGCTTTTTCTATTGCAACAGGGTCCTGGGTTAAAACCCTCAGTCTGGAGGCCAAGAGATCTGGCTAGGGGTCTATAGTAAGAAGGAGCTGTCTGTGCTGGAGGTACCCGTCCCAGCTGCCGGGCAGTCTTCCTAACTGGGCAGTATGGTGCATTTACCACTGGTTCCGGATTAGGTGAATACAACCTAGACTGTGACCTTTTGTAAAAAGGAGGGCCCTCTGACTGCGACACCCTTGTGGGCCTCATGTTCCACCAGGGCTTTACATCTGCCCTCGCTCAGGCTAAAGCTGGCTCTGCTGATTTCCTTGTTGGGGAGTCCAGGGGTCTCACTTTGTCTCTGTTGGGCTTTTCCCTACAGGATGCTGACACGTGTGTTCTGGTTCCTGACCCCCTCCTGTGGACTCCTGATCCCTCCCTCCGCCTGTACAGGAACCTCAACGGAGCTCCTCGACCATGCAGGTAAGATCCTGCAGACCGCCCGGCCTCTGGCACTGGGTGGTTTTAACATTTCTTCTTCCTTTGAAAACCTGACTGTCTGGTTGCCATGGGGAGACAGTGCTTATTGATCATGTTTCCTGAAATATAGATTCACCTTCATTAACTGGAAAGGCTGGTGTCTTTCTGTCGCTGGTAACCCCAGACTATAGATTTGACTCCATACTCGAGGTCCTGTAGCTGCTGCTCCTCCAGTTACAGAGCATGCCAAGGGCGTTCTTTGCTGTCTGCTCTTGAGGTTACTGCGGGGTGGGGGGACAGGGTTTGCATGAGTTTGTTTGTGCAGGTAGCTTTGTCCCTGGGGATCCTGGGCGCCATGTGTTTCTCAGGCGCCGTCCTCCTGGGCTCACTCTGGCTTCTTGTCCATTTCATCCCCTGCCCCATGTCACCCCACAACCCATTTTTTTATGCCAAGGCCTTCGGCAGGCAGGATAGGAGATGAAGTGATAATTTTTTTGTCCTTTTCTTTTCTTACCCACCATCTACACTTTCTGCCGTTGGTCACTCATCAGCTGGTCTGAGCTTTAGAATTGCTGAGGCCGGATGTTTCTGCTGGAGAAGGCGAGGAGGCTGGGAGGGGAGGGAGGTTTAGGGTCTCCGACCTCTGCTGTAGCCACATCTCTCTGCTGTCCCACCACAGCCTTGCGCCATGGGCCCTTCAATCCCCTCTCACATGTGGGAGCTGGAGCTGAGCACAGAAGTGGCAGGCTTGGTCACATGGCTGTCAGCAGCAAGACTGTGATTGGACCCCGAGTCTGCATTTGGAAATTCATGGCCTAGTTTTCCAAATGTGATGGACAGGGACCCTGGTTCCAGCCCAGGCCCAACCCCAACTTGCTAAATGGCTCCTCCCCTACCCCCTTCTGCCTGGGGAAACCCGGGCAGGGCGCAGGGCCTCCTGGGCCGCTCCGGCTTGGCGAGCATGTCCCTCTCACTTCTGCGTCTGCAGGCTGGCGCCGTGGGCTGTTTTCTTCTCTAATTGCTCATTCTCTTCACTTGCCGTGAAAAGGCCTCTGAGTGCTAAGGAGGAAGAGTGCTGGTTGTGTTTTTGTTTTGTTTTTCTTCACTTTCAAGGTGTTTCAGCACAGAGGAGGTTGAGGGTGAACAGTGGCGAACACCCCGCCCCGACTTGGGGCTCCTGTGGTCATTCAGATTCTGTGGGGTCTAAACCCCGTGGCTGGCATGGGCCTGTAAAAATGGCCTGTGCTGGAAGAACCCTAGAGAACTCTGCCCTGTGGTGCCCAAGTACTGGAGTCACCCCAGATGCTCTGAGGGACGCGGACCCTGCCCCGTGCTGGTCCCGGGCCTTTGCTTCCTGTTTCCTCTCGCACAGGAAGGGGCTTTCTGTGCTTAGCAGCTGCATCCCAGATATCGGGGGTTTGCAGGGATGACGGTCTCGCAGCCAGCCTTATCTGCAGCCCCCAGTGATTTCTTCCCTTCGCTCCTGTATTGAATCAATGTTACTGAATCCTTGTTATATACTATTCCAGCTGCCAGGGGCCCAGCTGTGAACTAAGCAGGCAGCAGCCCTCCTATGATCAACTGGCACCCCGGCGCCTTCCATACTTGGCTTGTTTTAGCATCCTGAAGTCCCCTCTTCCTGTCCTTGTTTGCTATCTTCCTGCCTCCTTTTCCTGGACCATTGCAAACACTTCTTGATAAGCCCCCAAATCATACTAGCCTGTTCTTCATTCTTCTGTTGTCCCAACACACTGCTGTACCTCATAGAAGTCTTGTTGCCACAAGCCCTGGAATATTGGGGTGTCTCTGTGCCCTTAGCTTCGGAGTCCCTTAACAGGAGAGACTTTGAGCTGCCGCTACTCCCCCAACACCTGTCTGTCCTGCTGCAAACCTGGACCTGGAACACAACAGGCTGAACGGGGACAGTGAGGGTCACTCCTTGCGGGCCTCTGCACTGCCCTGTTTGGGATGCGATGGGCAGCAAGCTGGAGCTCTGGGCAGAAAGGGTTTTGGGATAGAGAAGGTGGTGAAAACAGGAATTCTCCCTGTCTCCATGAGGGACTGAGGAAGGAACAGACCCAAGGAGCAGGATTTATTTTTAGAGAAGCCACTTGTTCCAAAGGAACTTGGAGCCTTTTCCTTCCAGAAGGGTGGCGGGCTGGAGGGTCTTCCTCAGAGGGGGTCCCAGCTGGGAAAGGTGTTTGCCCTCAGCAAGTTGGAGATGCCTTCCATTCTGAGCGGGCAGGCGGGGCCCTCAGGGTCCTTGGGGTGGGCATGCAACGGGAGGATCTCCTGGCACAGAACCTGCTGGCTTCCTTCCGACTTCCCCGGGGCGTGGGCTCTGGTGGGAGGGGCACTTCCTGCCATTGTCTCTCCGCCACCGGTCTCAGCAAGGTCACTGTCTCCTCCAGAGGAGGGAAGGAGGGAAGCCTGGGCGGGGCCTCAGAGCAGAGCAGCAGTGGACACAGATCCCCACCGCTTTGCTCTGGTCCTGAGCTGACACTGAGAACAGGGCGACTGTATCACTTGGGCAGCTGAATCTCTGAGCCTCACTTCTCCCTCCTTGTGAACAGTTCTGGCCCCACATGGGAGAGCTGCCCAGCCCATGGTGTCCAGGCCACACTACATACAACCCAGAACAGGGAGGGTCAAGAAGCAGAGAGGTCTGAGTGACTCTGTACTATGCAGCAAAGACACCACCCGAGGTCCACAGGGTCCAGAGCTCTTTGCTGCTCCCACAGTGCTAGCAGCAGTTGCTCCAGACCGGATGGCCTGCCGGATGGGCAGCTCCCCGCCTCGCCCCTCTGGCCTGCGCTGCTTGCACGTTTGTGGTCTGGTGGCCACTTTAACCCCTGCTCAACACTTCAGGGCACAGCTTCCAGATACCCTCTGCTTCCAGCTCCCCCTGACATACTGCCCCGTGGGCCGACCTGTTCCCTCTCCTCTGCAGCAAGCAGCGTTGGCCCTGGACGTTTAGCTGGAGCTCCTTTTCCTGCGGATGTTCTCTATATCCAATCAGGCGGCAGCATCCGGCTCATGTTTTTGGCTGCTGCTCATGGTCACTAGCTGAAGTGCGCCCCGGTGTGCCATGCTTTCTAGTCCACAAGAATGGAGGACTAAGTACCCTCAGCTACTTGGGGTATGAGGAGTGCTCCCTTGAGCGTGCAGCCCCTCTGCAGGGAAGCTCCTTGGAATCGCCTTACTGCTCTCTTCCCTGTCCTCAAGGGGCGCACTTTGTTTCCTTCCTGTCTCTGCTTTCATGTGACAGGTGCCCTGTATGTTCAAGAACTGGGTGTTCATGACTCGCCTTGTCTAGCTACCTGCAATCACTTACTTATGAGCTGCCCTTCTACCTCGTGTGGCCAGGCGCCTACTCCAGCATCGCTTGCTTTGTTCTATCACATACTTCCCGAGACATGAACTTGTTCTCAGTTTACCACTTTGATCCCTGGAGTTCAGAGCTAGGAGTTCTCAGAGGAAATCCTGGGAGGTTAGATAGTTCCAGACTGTTCATTTTAGCAGCGTGAGTGGCCCACATGGGAATCACTAGACAAGTCATTAGAAAATTCTGCCTCTCCTGGGGCTTTCATTTTAGACAGAGACAAAACAGATAGCAGGATAAGTATATGTGTCCATCAATGTCTAAACCCAGGGATGCTAAGTAGATTGACATAGCATTTGTGTTGGCCTACATACATCTTACTAGGCGTGTGGATGTTCCTTACAACGTAATACTGTTGGTTAGGGACAAGGGAAAAAGTTTGTACAAACTCAGGGCAAGTGTGATTTTTTTTTTATTTTTTGGTCTGTGTTTGGTTGAATCTATGGATCCAGAAACAGACTGTCCTATGGTGATGGAGGCTAGATAAGGCAAAGGAAGAGGAGATCTCCCAAGATGGGACATTCAAATGCTTATGTGGGCTGAGGATTACAGAGGTTCCGGTTCACAATAGCCAGTCTTGTTATTTTGGGGTCCATGTAAGGCAGCACATCATGGTGGGGGCGTTTGTCAGAGCAGAACCAATCGCCTCATGACCTGGAATGAAAGACATAAGAAAGGAGATGGTTCTCTATATCACCTTCAAAGTCCGGGCCCCACCCATCTGAGATCTCCCACTGGGCCCTTGCTCTAGGGGTTTCTGCCACCTCCCAACAGCATCACGAGTCACACTGTAGCAAGTGGCTCAGGTGTCTGAGGAACTGGAGCGTGAGTGAATGAGCAAGGGGAAGACTAGCAGGCAAGGGGGACAGTCAGAGAGGTTGGTGAGGGCTTTCAGGACCTCGGACACAACTGAGTGGGCATGAGGCTGTTGAAGGTTCTGGACATCTGAGGCCCAGGACCACCCTGTGAATGGATGGGTGAGCGAGAAAGCCAGGAGAACGTGGAGCAACGACTGTAATAATGAGATGTGGGTATTGGGGAGACAGTATGTGGAACCCCGATCTGTCCTAAAGATAGATTCCAAAGGACTGGGAAGAACCGGGCAGTCCTGTTAAAAAAAAAAAAAAGTTTCTATGGACTTGGAGGACCCAAGAAACCTTTTGATCTGACCCTTCCTTCCTTCCTTCCTCCTTCCTTCCTCCTTCCTTCTTTCTTCCTCCTTCTTTCCTCCTCCCTTCCTCTCTCCCTCCCTCCCTCCCTCCCTCCCTCCTTTCCTTCCTTCCTTCCTTCCTTCCTTCCTTCCTTCCTTCCTTCCTTCCTTTCTCCTTCTTTCCTCCTTCCTTTCTCCCTCCCTCCTTCCTTCCTCCTTCCTTCCTTCCTTCCTTCCTTCCTGCCTTCCTTCCTTCCTCCTTCTTTCCTCCTTCCTTTCTCCCTCCCTCCTTCCTTCCTTCCTTCCTTCCTCTGGCCTGCCTTCCTGCCTTTTTCCTTCCTTCCTTCTTTCTTTCTTTCTTTCTTTCTTTCTTTCTTTCTTTCTTTCTTTCTTTCTTTCTTTCTTTCTTTCTTTCTTTCTTTCTTCTTTCTTTCTTCTTCTCCTTCCTTCCTTTCTCTCTATCTCTCTTTCTCCCTCCCTCCCTCCCTCCTTCCTTCCTTCCTTCCTCTCTCTCTGTCTTTCTCTGTCTCTCTCTCTTTCTTGTATATATTTGTATGTGTGGTGTACATGTGTATATATCTGACTGCATGTGTATGTGCATGTATGCATGGAGGCCCGACCTTGATGCTGAATGTCTTTCTTGATCACTGTACACTTCATTTATTGAGCCAGCTTGGCCCCTGGGTCTCTTATTTCTGCCTCCTGCTTGCTGAGTTTACAGGCAGCCGCCTGGATTTCAATGGGATCTGAGTATCTGAACCCAGTCCAAGTGCTTGCGTGGTGTCATAGTTAGGCACAAATGTCAACTCGATGGTTGAGGGTTTGAGCTCTGGGCATATTCGTAGAGAATTGGTAGCTGAATTAAGCCCAGAGCAAAACTGCGGGAGATTGTCTAGTGAATGGGACAGACCCAGCCCATGGTGGGTGGGATTAGGCCCTGGACAAGTGAATAAAATACAGAGAGCTGGTTGAGGAAATTGGCATCTTTGTGTACACTTGGTCAGACATGCTGGTCTGGCAAGTAAAGATCATTCCTCTCTCAGCTGTTACATGGATATGGTGTGATTCCCTCATCCCTGGTGTGGTGTGAGCGCTCCCATCAAGATGGCCTAAGAACTGTAAATGGACTATCATAAGAGAACAAACCCCTTTTCCTTGAGCAGTTTTGTGGTGATTTTATCAGCAACATGCAGATAAACTGCAACATGTGGCAAATGCTTTATCCATAGAACCATCTCCCCAACGCACAGCCTGACTTTCCATGTAAATTGTAGGGAAACTGAAGCCCAAGAAAGGAAGTTATTTATCCAAAGTCAGGATGGTTAGTGGCAGAGCCAAGATTTGGGTTTCTGGAATCCAGAATCAGTGGTTTGCTGCTGAGCTGATGGGTGGTCGCTTGGAGAAGGCCAGGGCAGGCCGGAGAGCTGCAAGCAGGAGGCCTGGCCCCAAGCTGCTTCGGCTGAGCTGTGGGAGCCTGGGGTCTCGGCAGTGCCCGAGGTGAGAGGAACCCAAAGCTTCGAATTCTTGGCACTGTGCTTTAGCAGCTGTCTTGGAGCTACCGTCTGAGGTTTCTGCAGTTAGGCTACAGTCTTGTTGACGCCGGGGCCTTGGTCAATGGAAGCCAAAGCTCCCAGGCACCGTCATCCAGCTTCTGAGCTACTGAGCATCTGCTGCTGGGAGTTCAGGGGGACATGCCTGCCCTCCAAGAGCCGCCAGTTCTCAGAGACAGGCAGGTCGACCAAAAGTGTTTGTGTGACAGTGGACCAAAAATGCCCGTGTTTAAGACAATACGAGGGATCATATTGTCATGGGACTGTCTATATAAGGTCCCAGTGCTCCTGTGGGCATAGCCACATCTGCCATGGTGGTCCATTTCAACTGGTGATTTAATCTGTTGGAATAAAGGAAGTACAGAAGGCTGGGCATGTCACTGAGAACAGGTGTTAATTGAGAGGACCTCCCTTGGAAGGAGACTTGTCTGACTGACACTGGTCGTGGCTCTCTAGATGGCTTTGATGATGGGTTTCCATGCCCTGTGGAGACTGCATAGAAGAGACCAGAGCTGTGTCCGGCTGAGGCTTTAGCACGAGGGTTACCTGGGGAAGGTGTAGAAAGATTTTGGTTCCACGCTCTTGAGAGACATCAAATCTGTCAGCCAGAGGGGGATCAAGAATCCCACTTGATTTTCCTCTCAGCCATTTAACTCGATTCACAGTAAGCAGACAGTTGAGGAATGATAGGTGGAAATTGCTGCCGCCGATTGATTTACAAGCTGCCTCTGACAACTGCCCTTGTTCTGCTGCACCCTGGAAGTCACGGGTGATCACGGAAAGGGCACTGTGCCAGAGGCAGAACACCAGGGTCAGACACCTGAAACAGACAGGTAGACTTTGGAATGAACCCCCAGAAAGTTACTTGCCATCTTCCGAAGGTCTGGGGCCTGGGGAGGCACAGTCGGGAAACTAGAGATAAGCTCCCTATCTTGAAGCTGCAGCTCAGAAGCTGGGCACAGTGGCACGAGCCTGTAACCACAGCGATCGGGAGGCCGAGATAGGAGGAGTGTGAGTTCAGAATCTAAAGACGAGAGCCTGTCCTTAGGGAACCCAAGACTGTAAGACACATGGCCTTTCGCCCCTAGCTCTGCTTAGTCTAGCTGTGCTGGCCTGGAGCATACGTACACGCCTTGCCAAGCCTCTCCCGAATGCACAGAGACCCTTAGGTGTAAACTGATGCAGTAGGCCCCTGTAGCTGTCTGAGGTTGGTTGTGTCCCATATAACGGTGACATCAGATTTACCCTTGATTTTTGTCTCCATAAGGAAAGGGCATTTGCTGGCTTGCCCCTGGAGTGGACTCAGTAGGGCCTTCATTGGACTGGCATGAATTGAGTACCCATTATTGGACTGGCATGAATTGAGTACCTTCTGTGTGCCCAAGATGTACCACATACTGGAGGTAAAAAAGCAACAAGTGCTGTGTTCTGGGGGCACAGGAAGGAGACCCCCACTCTCCTTGGGGAACATTCTTTGCAGGACCCGAGCTTCTCTAGGTCCTTTTCTCCTGCACTGCTCTCTTCCCGCTTGTCACTCAGAAGCTGTGAAATGGATCCTCAGTGCACTGACAAAGTGGGGAGCACTGGTGGGATCTCGACAGGAGCACCTTCTGCGTCCCTGACTGGTCCAGGCTGATCATCTAATGCCCCTCCCAAGGCACATCTGGTGTCACAGCCGCGACTATTTTTATTTTTTAATTTAACTTGCAAAGTAATAGGGTTCCGTGCAAAATTTCATCCTGATTCTCTGCCTCTTGCTCCCCACTCATTTCCACTGTACCCTTTCACCCTCAGTATCACCCCTTCCATGGCGTGTGTGTGTGTGTGTGTGTGTGTGTGTGTGTGTGTGTGTGTAAGAGACTTAAAGGAAGGGATGGGGAAGGCGGGTGCATTTTTTTAATTGCTACAAAGATTCTTTCAAAGATGGTTTAGACTGGAAAAGTCAGCAACAAAGACTGCTGATAACTGGAACCCCACAGAGCATCAGGCTTCAGCAGCCGCTCAGGTTAATCTTGATTCTTCAGAAAACTGCCTGGAATACCCCGGGCAGGTCTCCTACCTCCTGTGCCTCGCTTTCCCCATCTGTGAGATGGGGCAGTGTCAGAGTTTACCGTAAATGCTCTTGAACATTGGACCAGTTAGCATTTGTGACGTCTTGGGACTAGACCGCACACGTCAACTGCCAGCATCATGCCAGGGGTTGGGGACCTGTTGCTGGGGTTTTCAGAAGTGAAGTCTGCCTCTTAGGTTCCTTCCTCCCTCCCTCCCTCCCTCCCTCCCTCCCTCTTTCTTCCTCTTCCTTCTTCTCTTCTTTCTCTCTGCCTCCCTCCTTTTCTCCTTCCCTTCTTCCTTCCTTTTTAACGTGCAGGACCTGTGGATAGAATTAGGGCCTCAGGCACATTAGGCAAATGCTCCATCACTGAGCTATACCTTCAGGCCTTTATTTATTTATGAGACAAAGTCTCATTAAGTTGCCCACCTTGGCTCTTCCTGCCTCAGCCTTCCAACACTGCCAACACAGCTGGCTACTGCCTTCTTCACTTCTCTCCTCGTCTGACTGCCCCTGGGACAGTAGTAACTGTGGGGGTCTGAGAGGTCAAGGGGCCCTGGAAAGGCCTCCAAATCTGGCCCAAGCTGGGCACCAGGCTCCAGCCTGCCAGGAGCCTGGGTCATTCAGAAGCTGTAGCCCACCAGCATGGACTCATTAGAAAGACCGCCGGGAAGCCAGCGCCGCGGAATGCGGCTCCCAGCCCCTCGCTGCTTGCCCTGCTGCTGGCAGAGTCCGGTAGAGCCACAGCTTCCTGGCCTGAAGCATGGGGTATCCATTCCCCCAGGGATCCACAAGGCAGATACACAGAGCACCTGGTCTCCCATGGGGATCCCGGGCGATGCTCTGTCCTTGTGTTTTTGTTGTAAAATGGCAGCACCAGGTGAGTGCGGGATGGAAGGCGTGCATGCTGTCATCTGGCAGTCGGAGCCAGCCAGGTAGAACCTGCTCCTGGCGTGGAGGGACGGATGATGACGAGAGCTTGGGGTTCGTGACTGGAGGACAGCGTTGCCTGTCCCATGGAGCATCACGTCGAGAGGGCGGGCGCCTTTGGACTGGGCTTGAAGCATGCGCACGATGATTTGGGGGATAGCATTGCCTGTGTCATCAGTGCCCAGTGCCAGGCTGCTGCCGTGTAAGGTTAGAGGATGATGGGACCCAGGCCAGCACAGAGCTCAGGGCTCCACAGCAAAGACTGATTCAGGGGTTTGGGAGACACACCTTGTGGCACTTTCAGTGTCGGCTCCCAGCAGGGAAGAGCTTCTCTTCCTCCCTCTGTAACTCACTCTGGTCCTCTCTGTAACTGGACTGCCCGACACCCCTTGCCTTCAGCCTCAGGTGGGTTCTGATGTGCCTCTTCCTCCATCCAGATTCTAGTTCCTATGAGAGCATCTCCCAGAGATGGACCAGCTCCCCCTCCAGAAAAGCATCTGTGGGGGGCCTCAGAGTAGCAGGTGCTATCTGGGAAGCACCCTTCACGGATGCTGATGCTGAAAGGAGGGGCAGAGGTGTCAGTACTCGGGCCAGTCAGGCTGGCATCTTCCTTCCACCAAAGGGATGTGTGTGGGGGGGGTTGGGTCCACAGGAAACAAGACCACTCTCCCCTTGCTGGCCTGCGCGGGGGTCTAGTGTGAGGCAGGACGCCTGCTTCCCAGGTAGTGGTGACCTGCTTTCAGCGAGCCCGGTTCTCCTCTCCTTCCCCGAGCTGAACGGTCTGCTCCAGTTAGCGCTGACGTCAAGAAAGCGTGTCACCTTTGGTCTCCCCGCGCTCTGGCAGCTGTGATGCATCGTTTTGGACACGTCCCCTGCCTCACTACAGAGGACCGAGGCCAGCAGGGAAAGAGGGATTATGTTGTTCCCATCTGGCTGCGGCGGTCTCCCCAGCCCTGTCCAGCTGTTCCTTGTTTCCTCTGTCACGCGGCAGATGTTGGGGTGAGGTCAGCCTGGGAGCTGGGGACCTGCCCATCAGCTTCACATGAATGTCTTCGAGGCTATTTCTGGCCTTGCCATTATCCCAATGGCTTCGAGCGATAAATATAGACACAGATTGAAAAGCCCCAGTGGCAGGCGGGCAAGCAAGTAGTGCCGGGGAGTGTGCGGACGGGGGCTCGGCTATAAATAAGCCTGCTGGAACACCTCACCAGCCATGCCACTGCTGCCAGGCTGTGATGCATGCATGTGTTTGCACTCTCAGAGACACACTTCTCCCCAGCCCCCTGCCTGAGCACACTTGTGCCAATAGGGTCCTGGCAAAAGGATTGGGGGGGGTCTGCCAAGGAGAGGGAAGGAGGTGTATCTGTTGCAGACCTCAGATAGCGGGTGGGCTTGCTGGAGGTCTTCTTCCTTAGCACCAAGAGACCATTATAGAAGGTGGTGGGTGACCCAACAGGGGGGTCCTGGGAACAGCCATGCAGCAGGGAAGGTGTGTTTTGCTCATAGTGGCCCCATACCAGCATCCTTCAGTCCCTGCGGCCTCTGTAGGCGCAGCAGGACTGGGGAGGCAGGGGCAGGCCTGGAGGATTCTAGGTTCTAGCAGAGGCTGCCACATGCCTGCCTTTTCCTGTTTCTGCCCTGTGCAAGTCCGTCCTCGGCAAGACACTGTTTATCTTCTAGGCTCTGTCCTTCCTGCCAAGTCCCAGGGCAGCTGGTCTGGTGGTCTTTGTTTAAACTAAGGCTACATCAGCAGGGATTCCAGACATTCCCTGGCCTTCAACATCCTCTTCCCTGTCCCCCTGCTATCCTCCTGCCTAACTCATCCTCCTACTTTCCATGGGGTCTTCTGCCTTCCCTTTCCTGTCTTTTTTCTCCTCCATGCCTCCTGGCTAGGAGCAGTTTCCTGGGGCCGGATGGGGAGCGGAACTGTGTTCTAGAGATGCTTCGAGTCTCGTGGAAAGGAGACATTGGTAAACTGGCAAGAATCCTAGGAGCTTGAATAAAGTGTCATGGGCAGTCTCCAGTCACAGGGAAATGGTGTCCTGAAAGCCTGTCCCCCTCTGTAGCCTCATTTAGCAGAGCTGAGCATTGGAGCGTGCAGGTCGGGCTGATGAAAAAGGGCATGTATTAATCTCCTGTAAATAAATGATGCCCTGGCGTGCTTGCAGATTGCACAGGGAAAATAAGCTGTCTTTTTAGTGGGTATGGTCCCTCTTGTTCCCATAGTCCCTGTGCTTTAGGACTTCAGGGATCAAAGGCAACTACAGGGCCACGCTGACCCCTTGGGTGGGCCGCATGTGTGTGGAGTTATGTGTGTATTCAGTCCCGGATAAGAACTCTGAGCTCTCAGTGCTGCTTAGATGAACCAGGTCTGAATTTTGGTCTCGAGAAGCTCCGGATGGATCAGGAAGGGACAAAACTGTAGGTATCCGTGGTCCCCGTGCTAGCGCGGCGACAACCAAGTCTTGTGGGAGTTTGTGTTCTGCTTCCGGAGGGCTAAGTATGTACAGAGCTGTCAAGAATACTGGGTTCATTCAGCACAGACGTGGGGTTGGACTGAGGAGGGACGGCTTTTACAAAGGCCCTGAGGCAGATCTGCGTTAGATCGAGTGGGCTTCTGTTTGTGGCAGCCTGGTCCACACTGTGTCTGGGAGACTTAGGGAAGGACCAAGTGTAGCCTTGTGTATGGGTTAAGGAGCTTAGATGTCATCTTGGAATCTTGGAGAATATTAACAAGCTGTAACTGGAGAACAATGTGTGCTGACGTGTGTATTTAAAGTTTTATCTGGCTTTATGTAGGTGACAGTTGGAGGCATGGGGGTGGGAAGATGGGCAGGCTGGTGACAATATCACAATGTCTTGCTTTGTTTAGTACCTGGAGGTTCTCCCCGCCCCCACAGGTCCTGTGAAAGTGGGATGCACACACACGGGTGCATGCCCAAGAGTCAGTTATTTCTAAAGATGGCAGTGCCGAGCATCCGGCAATGGTGGGTGGCAGGGGCTTGTGTTGCTCACGGACCGTTCATTTCAATTGCTTAGCTGTCTTCTTCAGCGGTGACTTTCTCCAGTGAGCGGGGCCCCAGCCAGTGCCCAGATCTGAAGATAACCAATCCCCCAGGGACTGGTCTGAGGCTCCCTCGCCAAATTCCTGGACTGCACGGGCTACTGCTGGCTGGACCCCACTGCCTATGCAGAGCCCAGGGCTCCAGCCCCCAAAGAGGAGAGTGACGGGCGGATGCACATATCTGCTCAGGGATGGCAGATCCCAGAAGTTAGTCTGGTCATAAAAATATTTGTGTGTGTGTGTATGTCTGTGTGCCTCTGTGTGTGTGTATATGTACCTGTGTGTGTGTGAGTGTGTGTATGTGCCTCTGTGTGTGTGTGAGTGTGTGTATGTGCCTCTGTGTGTGTGTGCATGTGTGTATGTACCTGTGTGTGTGTGTGTGTGTGTGTGTGTGTGTGTGTGTGTGTGTGTGGTTCTGTGAGTATAAATGATGATAAGGGCGACAGAAGGAGGGACTGGGTGGTCATTCACAGCCTGGGATAGCGGTGGCTTGTGGAGGCTGGGCAGGCATGAAACTGATAATGTTGCTGTCCCTAGACAGAGCAGCCCAGAGCTGTGTCTGGCCGTTGAGGCCCAGCCCCCTTTCTTAGATGGGAAGCTGAGCCCCAAAAGGGTCACACACTAGGTTCTCAGCAGAGCCTGCGCTGTGTTCTGTAGTCACTCTCCCCCCATTCCTTGCCAATAGGGAGGTGGGAAGCTGGCACTTGGCCCTGGGAGAAGCCTACTCGCTGTCCCATGTCTCAGTGCCCCCCTTACTTGCTGCCCAGCAGAGGGACATGCAAACCAGGCCTAGTCTTCCTGAGCCTCAGTTCCCCCTCTGTGACGCTGAATAGCCAGTGGAGCCTATTTGCTTGTCTCCTATAATCCCATACCCACCCCATGAGGGTGGCACTTTAGGGTTCTCGTCTTCCAGCGCGGCTTATGGAGGCTTAGGGAGCCGATGTCAGCTTGTCCCCAGCACTGTCTCCCTTCTGAGCCAGGCCAGGCAGCGATCCAGCTCCCCAGAGGCGCACGGAGGAACAGCTGGATCGCTCAGTCGGTTCCAGCTTCTGCGGGCTTTGCTGGGCAGCGCTGCTTCACAACAGGCACGCGAGGCTGGTCTTGTGCCAGGGGAGGCTTGGAGACGCCAGGAGAATCTTCCACTTCTTCTTCTCTTCTTTCTTTTGGCCTAGAGATCCTTCCAGTCCAGGTTTAAAGAGACTCTCCTGTTCCTTTTTGCATGGATGGAAGGAAGAAGAGGTGTTCCATGCTGGGAGGTCAGGCGGATGAAGCATGGCCATCCCCCCCCAGAAGACTGCCCTCCAGTGCCGCCCTCTCCTCCTCTTCCTCGGTGTCTGGAAGCCGGCTGACTTGGGCCTGCCCCAGCTCTGTGCCTGAGCTGCGCTTTGGGAGCGCCGTCTAGCTGATGTTGAGGGAGGGTGATTTGTGGTGCTGTGGGAGAGACGAATTCCTCCCATTATCGGCTCCCCAGTTCCTGACATTGTAGCCAGAGCTCGAGGTCGCTGTTTGGATAACGTTCCCAGAGGACTGAGCTGGCTTTCCTGGGCCAGAGCAGAGGATAGAAACCTCAGCGTCTGCTCACACCCCGGTGTACCAGGTGACCACATTTTCTCCGGGATCCTCCGTCAAAGCTCTGTGAGCACTTGGATTGGTTGTTGAGTTCTGGGCCCCCTGGGCCACTCCATCTCTGTCCCTCTGACTAGACTGAAAATGTCACTCGGAGCCCAGGCTACCTTCTTTAAATCCATGGTTGATTTGCAGTGATGAGCATCAAATAAGAGAAGTACTTCTGAAAAGCATTGCCCGGCTTTGCTGGCCCCACCACAGAAAGCTGTGGTGTGGACCCCATGGTGTGGCAAAAGCTGCATATTCTCCCATGTCTTGCACACTGGACCACCTGCGGTTGTGTCTTGTACACTGGACCACTTGAGGTTGTCTCTTGCATACTGGACCACCGACAGTTGTCTCTTGCTCAGATGGTGGAGATGAACCGTTACCATGGAGTGAGAGGCTGGTAGAAGCGCCTCTGCCCACAGTGCACATCTAGTCTGCTGACTCCGCTGTAACCCCCCTGAGTCAGCCTTCGCCTTATCTGACTGTCTTCCCAACTCTCCCACCCCAGACTCTTGGGTGTCCTGTGCTGATAGTAAACTGCACCGGGATATAGCCCCCTCTGACAGGGAAGATAACCAAGCTAGACATGTCTCTGAAGGCAGCTATTAGTTTGCTGTTGCTATTGTTTTGCAGAAGTAAGAGCATCTCCCTCTTTCAGTCAGCACTGGGCACTTGCAGTCCCACCTGGTAGGTGGGAGGGCTAAAAGACACGGGCCACCTTCTCACCAGGTCATGGTCTGTGTCTCAGGCGTTCTGGCTTTGTGAGCTGTCTTCTCTCTGTTGTCCAGGCTCAGACTGGCCCCAGGTGGTGCTTCAGAAAGGAGGGTGTGGGCTGTGTCCCCAGGGCAGAAAGGGAGGGAGTTGAAAACTGAGTCTATCTTCTGTAGCTCTTCCTAGAGCTACTGAACCACAATTGTTTTTATTTGTTTATCTACTTCTTTTAAAAACAAGCTTCCCTGAGATATAGTTTACGTGTCACACAAACCACTCATTTGAAGTGCTCATGGGGGGGTTTGATGTTCTGAATTGTGTCACTATCACCACAGATGTTTTCAGGGCCCCTAAGAGAAACCTGCGTACCCCATCGCCCCTCAAACGCTCAGCCCCAGAAACCCTAGCCTACTTTGCGTCTTCTGGACTTTTCACTGAAATGAGTCCTATGATGCGTGACCTTTTCCATCTGGCATCTGTTACTGAGCGATGCTTTCAATTTCACTCACATTGTAGCATAGACGGGACCCTTTAATGATGAGCCACATTCCATCCTATGGACAGACCCCATCTAGTGACAAGAATGTTTTCAAAGGGTGACTGCATATCAGGGTTCCGGGTTGGCAGGGATGGGGGACTCGGGGAGAATGAAGCAGCAGAAGCAGCTTGCGGGGACCCTCCCATGCGGGACCCAGAGAGAGGCCAAGCGTGGACTAGATGTCTGATGTCTTTCACACACAGTGCACCCTATTCAGCAGGAGAGCTGAGCTGGCCTGGACGGAGCGGGCCTGTCTAGCATCTCTTGTTTTCTATTTCTAGGACTCCAGGGGGAGACTGAGCCCAAAGACAGGAGGGGGCGCATCCCAGGCAGATGGGGTTGTACAGAGCTGGCTGCAGCAGAAAACAGGGTCTTTCGGCTTCTTTCTGCTTTGGGGAGACCCATCTTTGAGGAGCCTTGCAGGCAGATCCGGAAATTGAAGCAAGATTAGGGGAAGGGTGGTTAAATATTTGTTTAATTTTGCTCTGATTGTCTGGTCTTTTTGCACAGTGACTGCTAATGAGACCCCATACATGATAGGCTCCTGTGAGCTGTCGACAGCAGAGAGTTTCCTTCCCCATGGGAGTCGGTGGGCCCGGCTGAGGGTCGTGCTATCCACTGTGTCTTCACAGCTGTCAGCAAAGCTGTCCCTAGAGCTTTCTCTGCAAAGGTTAGGTAAGGTCCCTCCACTTCAGCCCCTATACTCGAGCCTTGGGAGTCAGAGCTGGTCCTGAGGGCGACCGTGTGCTTGCCCCCTATCTGGCCCTGGCCTAGCAGCCAGCCTCAGGAACCTAGATGGGGAAGTCAGCCTTGTGGACTCCATCTTTCCTTCCTCTTGTGGTAAGATCAAAGTGTAGGAAACTGATCCGCCTCGGTGTGGCTTTAGTGCAAGACCAGGAGATCAGGTAGCTGGTGGGACGGATGTGTTGGTCACTTAGGTCCAGCGCCTCTGAGCGGCTGTAAATTGCACACCCTGGGGGGCGGCATCTGCTACCACAGGTCACTTAGGCAGTTCAAGCAGGTGGTCTCCTAATGAAGCAGCTGCAGGACGGGGCCCCTGCTGCGAAGCCAGACACCTCGGTGGGGGGTGAGGTGGCCAAATGGAGAGAGGAGGTGCCCCTTGCTGTGTCTGTGAGGACACAGCAGCAAGAGCGGCACTGTGAGTGACCTAAGCGCATGCTGCTTCTCCCAGCCACCTGTGTGCCAGACGCCTGTGGCCGCCCGCACCGCCCAACCCAGTAGCAGTTCTCGCTGTCCAAAGAAACTGGGCAGGGGCCTGCAGCAACCTTGGCAGCTGTGGGGGAGGGGGGCAGAGACAAATCGGGAGCAGCCACTGGTTCTTGCAAGTAGGGGTACTTTCATATCTCTGCTCATCTGTGAGCAAGTCCCCCAAGCAGCCCCGACTGACCTCACTGTGAGATTAAGAGGTGCCAAAGATCCAGTAACATAGCTGGGCATGGCTGGCCTGGCTTTGGGCTCCTTTAGGGGCCAAGCTGTCTGGTGGATTGTCATGGAGCTAGCTGCCCAGGACCAGTGCCGGCCGGCCTCTAACAGCCAGTGGAACAGAGGGCAAATACCCTGTGAAGCTTCACGTCTGCGTCTGGAGATAAAATGCCGCCCCGAGGCTGCCTGGAGGACAAGGGAAAAGGGCTGAAGCAGGGGCTGAGATGCAGCCCCTGGGACCCGCTCTCCTGATGGCTTGCGGGCAGCCCCCAGCCCCACAGGACCCTTGCTCCTGATGGCGTGTACACCTTATACTGTCCCCTCCCATGCTGCTGTTGGAAATAATACACAGTGTCTCTCCCAAGAACCACTTGTAAAAAACAGTATGGCTTCCACTGTTCTTTCTTCTGACTAGTCACTGCCATTTTTTTTCTTTTGCGTGCATAGGTGTGGATATGTACGTGTATGTCTATGTGTATCAGAGGGCACATATGTGTGTGTGTCATGGAAGCCCAAGAATGACTTCAGGAATCATCCTGGCTTGCTCTGCTTCCTTATTGTTTTGCTCCAGGGTTTCGCAGGCTCTGCCTTCCAAAGCCGGAAGAGCAGGCTGCTGACATTTCTACCCAGTATTTTTACATGGGAACTGGGACCCCAACTCAGGTCCTTTTATTTGCAAGGCAGAGACTTAACTCCTAAGCCATCTCTCCAGCCCATTCACTGCTATCTTGTGAGGACATATATTTAGGAAGTTCTCCAGAAAGGTATGGAATTGTGATGAGGACCAGAGGTAGACTTTTGACCAGTGAAGTCAAAAGTGGGGGTGAAGGGCTCCTGCTGTCTAGCCAGGGGTCAATGGAGGAAGAAATAGAGAGCATGGATATGCAAATGTGAAACAACCTCAATATTAAACCAAGATTTTTCTCTGTCACCTTCTTCTGGCCAAAAAAGCACCAGTCGCAGGCCGCTTTAAGAAGCTTTGTTAGGAACTAGAGAGATGGCTCAGGGGTTAAGACTCTGCCTGTCAGTTCCGTGAGTGGGTTCCTCAGAAGTGGGTCTTCCAGCTCCACCAAACCTTCAGATGACCACTGCCCCACCCTGCTTAACCATGATGCCCTCTGAGGGACCCAGCAGGCGGTCTGGGATCTTTCTTGTGAGTGTGGAAAAAGCTTGTCCCTCCTCTTCCTCCCGTTAATTCAGCCTGTGGGATGATGCCAGGCAGGACTTCCTTGATTTTCCACTGTGGGCTCCAGCCCCTTAGGGGAGGAAAAGGAATCTCTAGTTGAGCTGCATAGAGAGGAAGTAAACTACTGGAAAGATGATTCCTTCCAGCCTCTGTCCTAGGGGGGAGCCAGGTTTGGGGGATACAGAATGAATGAAAATTCCCTCCTTGCTTCCTATGAGCTGGGGACTCATAAGCCATAAAGTTAACAGGCACTGACATTTGTGGGATGCGCATTGCGTGCTTCTGTGACCAGTGATGGAGACGATTGGGTGAGGGACAAAGGCGAGGTGGAGCGGGGGGGGGGATCTTTGGAGGAGACAACATGGACATGGAGGTGACATTGCAGGTACCCCAACTTCTCACTGCATATTTCTTGCCCAGTTCTGCCTTTAGGGCCTGCCCAATGCCACTTGGTTGTGAGAACACCCCCAACCTCTTCTAACAAAGCTGCTTTTTTTTTTTTGGACGTAGGACCTGGGATCTGAACTCAGAACCTTCTGCTTGTGAGGCAGAGTCTTAGCCATCTCTGTAGCCCCTGACAACCTAGATCCTTAGATTGCTGGGTCTCTGAGGGTCTGGGAGGCCTCACAAGCTAGGAGCAGACCTGGCTCTAAGGGAGTTGACTTCACACTTGTGTGACCCAAAGCATCTGGCCGAGGGGAATGCCCTGTGGGGTTTGCCCTGGGGCCAGATCCTGGAGACCCTCCGGATGCACCAGGCCTGTTCCACCATCCTGTGTGCTCCCCGAGGGACATACACTGAGACTTTCCCCTCAGGCTCCCTGAGGTTTACACAGTCCTGACGTCAGAGCTGCTCTAGACTCCTCCCTTCTCTCGGACACTCTGTGGGACAGTTGTGACCAGCTCAGGCCTGGAGCAAGTGGACCAGAGTTGGAATCTAGCCTTGTGACCTAGGGACTGGTCAGGAACTTCTCTGTGCTTCGGCTTCATGACATGCAAAATGTTGACTGAAGATTCAATCAGTTTAGTCATGTGCAGTGAGCGTTCATGAATGAGCTGACCCGGGTCCTCCCCTGCAGGCCGGCCGGTCTGGAGTGACTAATGTTGCACGGTGGTCTTCTTGAGCTTCCCATCCTTCCAGAAAGAGCATTCCTGCCTGTGTTATGGGGAGATCCGTTATAATTCCTGTGGCTCCCACGTGTGATCTGATCACATTGTTGACATATGCCAAGTGTCAGCCTCACTTGTTCTTCCGCGGGCCTGAGAGATGAGTGCTCTTTCCTCCCGCCACACAGAGCAGAGAAACTGAGTCCTGGAGGAAGTGAAGCTGGCCAAGGCTCTCTAGCTGGCCATGGGGCTGGTGGACAGGCTCTGGCTCGCCCATCTCTGCTGCGTCCCCTCCCTGACTCCGGGGACCTTCCCTGCCTCTTTCTAGCCATGGATGGGCTGTGAGGAGCTCGCTGTAGAAATGTAAATAAACATGGGAAGCCAGTTACGCAACACTGGGAGAGGGCACAGCCAGTGCTGCTGCCCCTCAGTCCCTCCAGAGAAGGATCCCCGGGCTCCAGCAGCCCCTGCTTCTCCTGTGTCTTGTGGCAGGACTGGAATCCTGGCTCGGACACACCGGCCAATAAGAGAAGGCTTGTGCTGAAGGTTCATGAGATCTCAAGTGGTGGAAAGAGACCTGTGGGCCCCTGAGCCATGCTACAAGGACGGGGTCTGCCAGACCTCAGAGGGTCCTGCACAGTCACTGCAGAGTGGTCTACTTCCTAGGTCTCCAGTAGCATTTGGTAAGTGACCCTCTGCTTTCTCGTTGTATTTTATGTTATTATTTTTCTTTTTTAAAACTTCATTTGTGTGTGTGTGTGTGTGTGTGTGTGTGTGTGTGTGTGTGTGTGTATCAGAGGACACTATGTGTCTTTATGGAGGACCAAGGGTGACTTCGGGAATCATCCTGGATTGCTTCTACCTCCTTCTTGCTTTGCTCTGGGATTTCCCAGATTCTGCCTACCAGGGCCAGAAGCGTAGGCTGCCGCCTTTTCTGCCTGGTATTTTTACATGGAGACCTGTAATCCAAACTCAGGACCTTCTGTTTACGAGGCAGAATCTTAACCCCTGAGCTGTCTCTCCAGTACGCATGGGGATATGTGCGTGTGTGTGCGCGCGTGCGTATGTTTGCCAGAGGACACTTGAGTATGTGTTTCTGTGAGGTCCAAAGGTGACATCAGGAATCACCCTAGATTGCTTTTCTACCTTATTGCTCTGGGATTCCCCAGACTCACCTTCCTGGGTCAGAATTGCAGGCTGCCACCATATCCACCTCACATTTTCACATGGGCTTTGGGACCCCCCCCCCAACTCAGGTCTTTTGCTTGCAAGGCAAAGGCTTTAACCCCTGAGCCATCCGCTCCCCCAGCCCGTATTTAATTTTATTCGTAGCAAAATATACACAGCAGACTCTTCCATGCTGCCGTTAATAAGCATGCAAGTCAGTGGCATGGAGTAAGTCTGTGTCCATGTGCTGGGTCATGTCGCCCTGTCTGTTTCCAGAACATCTTCATACTCCTTACAGATGCTCTATCTGCTGACCAAGTCCTAGCCCTTCCTCCCGCAGCAGCCTCTGCTGGCTGGCTGTGGACATCCCTGTGCTGACAAACCGATTTTGAGTGGGCTGATGAGACACACGGCCTTCCGGGTCTTTCCAC
This sequence comes from Typhlomys cinereus, assembly GCA_023101885.1. Taxonomy (NCBI): domain Eukaryota; kingdom Metazoa; phylum Chordata; class Mammalia; order Rodentia; family Platacanthomyidae; genus Typhlomys; species Typhlomys cinereus. The sequence continues at coordinate 429,044 of JALPQD010000373.1, read as the reverse complement.
TTTCACTGAAGTGACATTTTCTTCTGGGCTCATTTTTTGCCACTGCTGAGGTTTAAACACAGGACCCCTGGGACACAAGACGAGTGCCGATCTGCTGCCTGAGCAAGGGTGGACTTGCTGGGCAAGAGGCAGACAGGACAAGCCCAGAGCCCGCCCTCCCACCCCTCAGCTCCCTGTTCACCTGGAAACCACAAACCCCGCCCCGCACTCTGTGCTCTGAGGTCCCTGTCATGGCTCTGCTTCGCTGGGTCTGGCGTCACACACCCAAGCGTTTCAGGTGTCCTTACCTCTATTCCAATCTGTGAAATGGCCCCCTTCGGCCGGCTTCCCTGAACTGGCCCAGGGCCGAGCCTACACCAGGGTGCTTCTTACACTGTGATGGTTTATTTATTAAAAATTAATCGAAGGGCTTTGATGCATCCGGACTTGAGAGGAGCCAATGGTCATGTGGTCTTTGAAAGCTCAGGACTGATAATCCATTTAAAAAGTCATTTTCCTCTCCTTCTTAACTTAATGGAGGAAATGACTAGCCGGGAAGTTGGTCGAGATGATCTGTCCTGTTTGGGGAAGGGGACCTTGACTCTAAGTGCTGTTTGTTCTGGAAACTCAGCCAGACATTCCTATCTGCTGGGCCTGGCTGTGGTGGAGGCAGCGGAGCGCACAATGCCTGCTCCTTCCCATCAGACCGCACCCTGGTGGGAGACTGTCGGCTCTGTGGGCCCAGGTGCATGGCCGGATGTCCACGTGGGATCCTCACAAGTCCCCCGAGTGAGCCCAGGCTGATTATAGCGCTCCGGGCTGAGGGGGTCCTTAGATAGCCCATGCTGCAGTCCTTATTTGCAGGGAAGCAGGAGCAGGACCCCCATCTGGGAAAAAGGACTACGTGCCTCCGCCGGGGCTTCATCCGGTTCTAAGGGGAGGCAACTGGGTTCACCCTAAAAATAACCAAACATGCAAACAGCTTCAGCGTGCAAATGTTTTTCATATCTGTGGGCCAGATAATTTAAAGGTACAGCTGTTTTTCCACTGTCCCCATCTGCTTGTATTTCCTGGAACCGAGAGTAACTATAAGGAAACTGGGACCCTTATGGGGGTACTACCTTCTAGCACCCCAGGCTGAGGTCTGCTTGGGCTGTGCCTTCCCCCTGGATATTCTTGGGGACACCACACCCTGCCAGAGGATGAGTTACTTGGCATTCTCACAGGCTCAGGGGTCCCTTGTCACAGGGCAGGTGTACAGGCACCCCTAGCCTTGAACTTCAACTTCCTGGATATTAAGCGTCTGACTGCGGCTGACCAAGTCCATCCAGCTCAGAAAAATGGGTAATGGAGTTCTCAGAAAAGACGGCTATAAATAGCCAGGCAGAACGTGGAGGAGGCAAGAGGCGAGCGGACTCCAAGGATGTGGGCTCAGCTGTGGCTCAGCGCTGCAGGTGGGCTGCAGGCTCCTCGGCCGGCCCGGGCCACTGCCCCCAGGCCACTGTCCTTGCTGGCGCAGGCTGTGACATGTTCTGGGCACTTGCTGGCCATTGCCTGTCTTCACTGCCACACCTTTTCCTGGTAGCCGCTGTCTGGTGAGGCTCCCGGGCATGTTGTCACATTGTGCCAGGACTCTGAGCTGCCTAGAAAGTCTCCTTGGCTGGGCTGCATGTGAAAGGAATGCCTCAAAGCAGCTAACCATCTGGGAGAAGCCACCATGCCATGTGTGTGTGTGTGTGTGTGTGTGTGTGTGTGTGTGTGTGTGTTTGGGGAGAGGGAAGGCTTCTACCATAGGGCACCCTCAGGGATGGGCATGGGCGTCGGGCCAGGGCTGGGAACAGGGATCCTCTGCATGGAGGGGTATAACTCTGAAGCAGACACAGGCTCATGAAGTACTAATCTCTGCATCATCTCATCCATCCATCTGCCGTTCATTCAGCTGTCATTCATTTACCTTTCCACCCATTCACCTGTCCATCTAGTCATTCATTCATCCGCGCGTACATACCCATTCATTCATCTATCCATTCATTCAAAAGATTCGCTCAGTGCTGCTGGGTCCCAGGTGCTCTTCCAACTTGGGAATGCAGCATTGACTACAGTGACCCCCAAATCCTGCCTCAGGAACCTCCATTAGTGGGGCAGACCATTTTTAAAAGGAACATGCTGGGGGCTGGAGAGGTGGCTCAGGGGTTAAGCCTCTGCCTTGCAGGCGGAAGGTCCTGAGTTCGGATCCCAGATCCCACGTATAGACGCCAGGCGGAAGCGGGGGCGGCCTGCGCTTCTGGTCCTGGTAGGGCGGAGCCTGTGAATCCCAGGGCAGAAGGAGGTGGAGGCGTCCATGGTGGTTCCCGAATTCGTCCGTGGTTCTACACACACAGACATACGCGCGCGCACACACACACATACATACGCGCACACACACAATTGAATAAATAATTAAAAAAAATTTTTAAAAAGGAACATGCTGGAACATGCATGATGGCATAAGACATACTAAGTGAAAGAAGGCACATGTAGGACTTCACATACCACCGTTGTGAGATAGCAACAGAGGTGGGGGGGTGGGTACCAGGGATACATTTTGGGGTCCGGGGATTAAAAGGGCTACGTACCCTTTGGAGTGTTCCTGCTGTCCTGAGCTGAACTCTTGGAATGGTTAGGATGCCAAACAAGGACAAAGGAAAGTGCATTGTCTGTGGGACAGATTGGTGCTCTGAAAAGAACGAGAATATCGAGGAATGGCCAGGGCTTAAATTTCAGAAATGACAGTCCAGGAAGGCCGGAGTGAGATGCACTTGAATGGAGGCCAGAGGAGGTCAGCGGCAGGCACAGATGCGGTGGGGAGTTCACACACACACACACACACACACACACACACACACACACACAGGTTCGAGTTGACCCCCATAGGCTTGAAGAGGCTCCCCTGGGCCTTCTGCTGCAGGAGGCCTGGAAACAAGGGGCCAAGAAAGGGAGGAGATGGGGGCTGGAAAGGTGGCTCAGCGGTTAAGCCTCTGCCTTGCAGGCGGAAGGTCCTGAGTTCGGATCCTAGACTCCACATATAGACGCCAGGCGGAAGTGGGGGGTGGCCTGCGTTTCTGGTCCTGGTAGGGCGGAGTAGTTCCCGAATTTGTCCATGGTTCTATACATACACGTGCATATGCACAGTTGAATAAATAATAAAAAAAAATTAAAAAAAAAAGAAAGGGAGGAGATGGACAGGTCACAGGTAGCACTTGCCAGCTTGGGATGACTTAGGCCCCAGGCTCAGCACAATGGTCATCTCCATGCTTGACAGTTGCTCCTCTGTGTCTGAAGAGATTGGTTCTGTGGGCTGCTAGAATATTCCAGCCCCTTCTGTGTCTTACCACATGCGTCCTTCCTAGACACCTTATTGCATCCAAGGTGTCTGCAGAGGCTGTGTGAGCCACACAGAGGTCATAGTGGGAAAGATGTCTGGACACGTTAGTACAGGCATGGCTCTTTTTTCCCCTGAACTTTTCCATTTCAGTCTGTGGTTGGATGAGTCTTTGGATGTGGAAACCACAGAGATGCAGGCTGACTTACCTTGTGGTTGGGTGTTTAAATCTGCTCTATTTGGGGCCTGGGTCAGCAGTTAAAGTGCCTGTTACATGAGTAAAAGGCTTGCAGTTTGGATACCCACATCCTACATAAAGCCTCTGTAATTCCTGCCTCGGGAGGCAGAGATTGGGAGTTGCCAGAGAAAGCTGATTAACCAGACTAACCCTCTCTTCAAGCTCTGGATTTGATTAGAGAGCCTGTTGTAGATGAGTAGTCAAGGATGATTCCCACTGTCAAGCAAGTCTCCACGTGTATGCATACCTCATACACATATGCACACACATTCATGCAAACACACACATTTACATGCATATCACATATGAACAAGAAAACTGGAAAAATTGAATTCGCCCTAGTTATTAGAGTCTTCCTGGCCACCTGTTGCTGGCATTCCACACACGAGGTTCAGGTGGCTCATGTGCTCCTTTTCCTGCCCCTGATGTTTGACTTTGGGGGCCACAGCTGTTTGCCCAGCACGGGGCTGAGCACAGGAGGTCCCCAGGAGGATGTGTGCTTCTACAGCCCTCCCAGCCGGGGCAGGGTCAGGCCTGGTCTCCTTGCTGCCGCGCCTAGAGAAGCCACTTCCCTTTTCAAGCCTGGCTTCTACTTGCGTAGGGTGAGAAGCTGGGTCAGAGTGTGGTCTGGGTTCCCATGAGACCCTCCATGCCAGAGGGGTCTTGAGGGCAGTTCTGTGTGGAGGAAGATCTCCCTGAGCATCTAGTGCCCCTACCCACCCAATCCAGCCCAGAACCTAGAACCCTCTGCACAATCCCACAGGGTTTCTGCTACAACCTGGGGGATGGTAGAGAGTTCCAATCCCGCAGCATCTGCCCAGACATTCCGGCGATGACCTCAGGAGTTGCTGGGGGAGACCGCGGGAAGGGGGTTCTAGAACAGGGCAGAGAGGGCAGTCTGGGGTCTGCGGCTCACAGTCTCTTCAATATGGAGTCTGAGGAGCCCTCTCCCCAGCTACCATCTGCCTGGTTCCCCGAGAGCCCTACCACCCACCCTCTGTCCCTCTGAAGAGACCCCTGGACCAGACTGCAGACTGCCCTGCACCCAGACAGCTGAGGTAAGAAGGGAGAGAGGGGAGGGGGTGGGCCCAGTGTCCCTTCCACATCCACTATCTCCTCCACCTGGGTGTTGCTCCTGTCCCAGATGGCCCACATGGCCCCACGTGACTCTTAGTTTTGGCTGTAAATTGAAACGAAACAAGGCACAAGCTTCTGTTGCCCACTCACACCAGCCAGTTCTGAGTGCTAGAACCCCCCCAGGCTTGGGGGAGTCGCGGCAGCCTCCCTCCCTCCCCCCCTGCTGGGGCAGACATAGAATGTGGTGCTCCTGGAGAGTTCCATTCACCGTCCTGCGAGGTCGAGGGCCAGGAAGCTGAAGCTACAAATGACTCTCTTGTCATGAGGCCCGGGCACCTCTGGCCTGGGTTCATCTGTTGTCAGCAAAGGTTGCAGCTGGCACACACTTGTAAGCATCCTCCTGCCCAGCCCGCAGCTTCCATGGGGTGGAGGACACTGGCTGCTGTGGTCTCTACCGGGGCCTTAGATCAGACAGTGGGGGGATTTGCTTAATGGAAAGACAGATTAAATTAACATTCACTTTGGGATCTCTGGGGGACTTAATGGTGGGGAGACACAGCAGAGCATTTCCCTATATTTTGAAAAGCTCATTCACAAAATGAGAAGGGTAGCTGAAAGGTAGAAGTAACCCACAGCTCTGTCCAGCGATGAATGAATAAGCACACAGAATAACGTCTGCTGATCAATGGAATATTACTTAGCCATGAAAACAAAGGGACGTAGGATATTGGTATGAATTTGAAAACAGGGCGTTAAGGGGAACAAGCCAGTCCCCAAAAGGCTACCTGTGTTGTATAATGCCATTTGTATGAAATGCTCAAAACAGGCATGTTTAGAGAGAGTAAATTAGTATATGAGGTTACCATGGGCTGGAGGGAAAGGAGAAAGGGGGAATGACTCTATTGTGGGTCCCCTCTCGGGGCAATGTAGATGTCTGGACCAGACAGAAGTAGCAGCTGCACCATATTATGGTGTGTGCTTCATACCACTATGCAGGTTGGTTTCACGTCATATTTTTACCACGATAAACACGTGCGTGTGCGTGCTCCTTACAGCACACTCCCACTTGTCTTGAGCAGCAGCATGTTCACGGTATGCCGTAGGGGGGGGGGGTGAGGCCAGCGCCAAGGTTAAGCACGGCACCAGGCTGGGGGCGTGGTCAGCCCTGCAGCACACCCTCCCCACGCACACACAGCGGTCGTGTGAGGCTGGCAGGGGGTGGGTGGGAGAAGCAGCTCATTGTGGGCCTGGCCCAGGGTGCCCAGGTTAAGGTCCCTCTTCCACCTGCAGGGGTGCCCAGAAGCCCCCCTTCTTAGCTTACTAGCCTGGGTGGCTCTGGGCCATGAAAACCCTCCATAAGTGGGCACCTCCTCCTTTCCACAGATGGGGAAATGTGGCTCAGGATCCGGAGGCTGGTTTTGGGGGAGACAGGTGCTGCCCAGACCTGGGGTCTTCTGAGTCCCAGAGGTCTTGGTCTTTGGTTTTAATGGGCATGGAGGGGGGGACAGAGGTGTGAGGAGGGGTGTCAGCTGCCAGCCGAGCGATGGCCAAGCAGCCTAAACCCGGCGAAAGTCCCCTGGGCTTTCTGTCCTCCGAGCCTCTGGTGACCACAGTGGAGGACTGCTGTTTGCACTCACTGTCCGGCTTGGACCCCACCCTGCCTTTGGGGGGGCCCAGGAGGCTTGTTTGGGGGAGGCTGCAGCAGCAGAACTGTGGGATTGGCTCTCTGCTGCCGCCTTCCCCTGGCATATGGCTCCTCCGCCCTCCTCGAGCTCTGCCAGCAGCTCCCCTCTCTCCATGGCAACTTCGCTCAGTGGTCCCAGTGGAGGAGAGAGAATCAATTCTCCCTTCTTCCCGCCCTCCCGCTCCGTTCCCCACCCCTTCCTCCCCGGCCTGCCTCCCTACTTGCCTCTGGTCCCTGCCCGAGGTGGCTCCTGTTCACCCAGCCAGAGGACCGCGTGCCGTCCTCCTCCGCCGCTAGGCATGGGCTGCCAGGAGGGCTGGGGGCGGCTCCCTCAGGCTGGCACATGGGTGAGCCGGTAGTCTACAGGGATGGGGTGCTGGAGCAGCCCCTGCCAGGCTCCTGCGCGTGCCTCCTGTGGCTCGGGTACTTCGCGCTCCTCCCCTTACCTCATGCTGGCTTCCAGAAAGGTAATTTTCGGCTTCTTCTGAAACGTCTCGGCCTTCGGCTTGGTTTCTTAGGGAAGGCTCCATCTGGTCACGGGGCTGCTTATTTCTCTCCAAGAAGCTGGGGATGGAGGGAGGGAACAGGGGAGAGAGAGGCCTGGCCCAGCCTGCCTGAGAGCTGTGGGGAACGGCAGAATTGGGGTGTATGGGCTTCTCCCTGTGAGGCCTCCTTGGCTGGGAACTGGGAACATTGTTCTGTGGCACTTCCATGTTTGTCGGGGATCCCTAGAGCACGGACAGGCTGCTGCTCCCTCAAGTGTGGTCAGACCAAGAAGAGGAGGAAACCTGAGGTGCCCACGTCCCCCCCTAGGTGCCCACGTGCCCCCTTCCCTTCCCCCTGGGCAGGGCTCTACTTCAGGCCGTTAGTTCTGTGACTAGCACTCAGTGCAGCGATGTTTAGTCACCCCCCCCTCCAGATCTTGGAGAAGGCGGTACAGGAGACCCTGTGGCCAAATACTGCTGCTGGGTCCTCTGTCCATGTGCAGCCCCCTCTCATTGGCTCAGGATGGTTCCTCAGCACAGCTAGAATTAGGGAGGCTGCTTGCCGGCCACCTCTTCCCACTCCCACAGTGGCATTCGGAGTGTCTTTCCCAGAGGGAGCTGGTGATGTCTGACCCCTCTGCAGCCCAGCCTGGGAGGCAGGCAGCTCCCCACATCGTTCCTACTTCCTGTGCAGCTGGCAATAGAGAAAAAAAGAATCCTTGGTTGTCAACATGTCCTGTGTCGACGGAAAATGAGGGCCAGAGAGACCAGATTTAGCACCCAGTTCTTAGAAGCTACAGGCTCGCATGGTGTCTGCGCGTAAGATCAGCTCTGTCTGATCTTAAAATAGAAAGCACACGCCAAGTAGCCCCGTCTGACTCACGGGGAGCCTCAAAGTTTGGTGTGGTATCAGGAAATCCGTACCTGACTCCACACAGACTGCTTGGGGGGAGGCTGACCGCCCAGGGTCAAGCGTGCAGGTGTGTGCATGGGTCCCCAGATCCTGTAAGGCTGATGGTGGTACACTCCTTGGCCTTCCGAGTGAGTAGTAGATAAGCCCAGCTGCGGCCACCTGCTTGGCACGCTCCCTGACAGAGAGTTTCCCTAACTGCATCAGCCTCCAAAGCTGCACCAAGCCTGTGTGACCATGTGGGTGGACCGTGTCTCCCATAGACCCCTTCTTTAGAGGGGCCACGGAAGCGAGGCGGGTCCTGTCGGGCGGGAAAGCAGCCTCTGTCTGCACAGACAGTGGAGCTGTGCCCGGCTCTCTTTGGCTTCCAGACGGCGGGCTCGACGAGACCCTCCTGGTCTCTGGCACTGTGCAGGCTTCTCAATGGCATTAGCCGTGTCTGGGCTCTGGTTGGCCGGCTGTGAATTCTGATGGGTTTACGAGCTCGGCGATGGGTGGGGAAGCCGTGCGCTGGTTTTGTTTGGTTTGCCTGCGAACGGAAAATCTGATGTGACACATCGAAGGCCAGCCCTCGAGTGCAGTGAGCCCGTCCTAATCTCTGCTCTGGGTCAGAGGGCTGTCCCCGCACCGCTACCCTCACAGCAGGGCTCCTGTATCCTGGGGTCCTTCCTCACAGGGGCGAGGGGAGGGGCGCCACGCACCTGTCAAATCAGCAGACTCAGAAAGGACTGCAAAGCTGAGCTCAGGAGAAGAGACAGACTCCTCCACCTCAGCCACTTGTGTCCCAGGTGAACCCCGGGCGCTGCCCACCGGCCCTGCCCCTCCCTTCCCAAACCCCGGCTTAGAGGACGCTGCCAAGTGTAATTGCGATTGCACGTAGTGCCGACTTGCTTGAAAGCATCGCAGGGAGCTGCAGAGGGTGTGAGAGCAGCTTGAGAGGTGGGAGCCCTGGCTGCCGAGGCTCTAGCCCGAGACGGTGCGGAAGGCTCATTCCAGGAAAAGTGGAATAATCACCGTGTTGGCTGGCTCTCAGGCGGTGAGTGTTTCTTTCTTTAATTTGACAGGAGTGCTGGGATTCAGGGGAGGGATGGCAGGGAGCCTGCGGTTCACAGACTTCGAGAAGCCCTGTGGCTCCGAGGGGAAAGTTTGGCGTGCTTGCCCTGGGCTACGGTGACCACTCGGGCTGTGCCCGCACAGGACAGGCAGCTCTGACCCTAAGTTCAAGACAGCATCTGCCTGGGAGGCTGAGCCTCTGTCCCCACCCACTGCACCCCGTACCTAGCTCGTAAAAAGTCTCTTTGGGGTTCCCGTGAGTGAACTCACTGTGCCGGGAAAAAAAGGAGCTTATGAGCTAACCACTCTCCGGGGTTCTTGGAATTTCCCTGAATACACACATACTTATGCCCCAATGCAGGCACACACAGGTACACAAACATACATGAAGACACACATGCACTGGTTCAACCTTCATGTGCACACATACATGTACATGCACAGTTGTATACCACATGTACATACACAGGTAAGTCCCTTCTGCTAGCAGGAGCACATATGTCAGTTGGCACTCCACTCATGCTGACTTGGTCCCAGCTAAGTGTTCCCAGCCATGCCAACCTGTCCCTTTGCACATTTCTTTCTAGCTCACTCTCTCACCTGAATGACACAGACTATCTTTGTCTACTTCTGGGAAGAGCTGCCTCCCTCTTCTCCTGGCCTTCTTTCTTTGCCCTGCTATGCTGTCTGGGGTGTTACAGATCCGCCTGTTCTGATGACAGGCCGGCAGATGCTAGCTTATTGAGGGTCTCTAGCCCTAAGGGAGGGGAAGTGTCAGAAAGAGACAGATAAGCATATGGTGTGCTGAACTGCAAGCCTATCTGTGTGTGGTGTATGTGCCCATGAGCAATGTGTGCATGGGGAGGGGGTGCATGTGTGTGAATGTACATTACAGGTGTGGGTTGTTATGTGTGTGAATAAATGAGTTTCACATGCATGCATGTGTGCTGTGTGCATGTGGCTATCCATGAGAGTGTGTGTCCTATTAACATGTTTGAATTGTGGATTATGTATATGAGTATGTGTGTAAATAAAGTTATTTGTGTGCACATATATGTTTGATATGTTGTATGGGTTATGTATGTGGATGTATGCAAATTCATGTATGCATATGATATATGTGATTGGAGTGTGTACTGGTGTATATGTATATATATGTGGTATTTGGGGGTTTGTAGTAAGTTATGTAAAGGTGTGTTTCTGCTGTGAATGTCCATTTGTTTCATGTGTGTGCACAGGGCTCTATGAACATGTATCAAGTATGTATGTGTTATGTGTTAGGTATGCAAATGTAAGGGTGCAAACATGCATATGTGTGTGATCTGTTGGCATTGTGTTTACTTGGGTGGTTTGTCATGTGTATAAGGGTACATGCAATAGGCATGAAGGTGTTATGTGCATGTGTATGTGGTGTGTTTATGTGTACATGTGTACATATGTGCATATGGGGAACAAACAAGTGTTATGTGGTGTGCTTTTGTAATGTGTATGTATGGCATGTTGTATGTGATGTGCATTATGTGTGTACTGGGGTATAGTGAGTATGGATGTGTGTGTGTGTGTGTGTGTGTGGTGTTGTATGGTGAAAAGCTGGGCTGGGCAGATGCTTTCCATGTGGCTGCATGTTGCTGCTCACAGCATAGCACATTCTTCATTCCATCTCATCCAGTGATTTGCGGTCACCCCATTCTCATGCAAGCAAGTCATCTTGGGGTTTGAATAGCCCACACTGCAAAGGTAGAACCAGAACTCAGCTCCCCCGACAGACTCTCCTCTGTCAGTGACACTTGCAACTGCTCTGGATGGCGGGCCCTGGGTCGTGGGCGAAGAGTTCGCCTGGCCCTTGCCTTGGGAGGAAGCCCGAGTGGCAGCAGACTGAGCAGGCAGGAGGAAGACCCAGGCGGGACAGTGCCCCAGGGAGGTAATTGTCGAGGAAGAGAAAGAGGGAAGGAGCCGACTTGGGAGTAGCTGTGGGAGGAGAGCCCCTGCCTCCCTAGCCCACCCTCTCACCATGGCTCTGTCCAAGGTGCTGCAGGAGTCAGTTCTGCTGTATAGCATGAAGAATACCCCATCTCCCGCCACTTTCATTCCGTCATGGGCTTAGCATGACTCTCTTTCTTTAAAAGTTGTTACCACACTGTCCCGTGGTCAGGAAGGCTGTCCTCACTGTAGGTCTGTTTGTTTTGTGTTGGGGACTTTGGCTTCTTCTGGTGGTGAGGACTGTGCACATCAAGAGACTCAGGCCTTGGCTCCCCTCCCTTTTTCTCCCCTCCCCCCTGTAACAAGGAGATATAGTCACTGTAGTCTGGCAGTGGTGGAGGTGATAGAGCTGTCGTGGACAAAACCTCCTGGTGGCTTCTGTCGCAATGGGCCAGGACAGGCAATGTGCTCATACAGACGACATGCATGGAGAGGGGAATGGAAGAGCCAAGGGGGTGCAATTAGCAATTCTAGGTAGAACATATGAATGTTTTATGTTTGTTTTGCAATTTTTTCTGTAAATTAAAGATTATGTGAAAACAGTATTTTTTTTTAAGCTGGGGCTAGAGAGATGGCTTATGGGTTAAAACCTTTGCTTTGCAAGCAAAAGAACCCTGCTTGAATTCTGGATCCCATGTAAAAATGCTAGGCAGTAATGGCCATGACCTGCACTTCTGGCCCTGAAGGGTGGAACCTGGGAAACCCCAAGAGCAAAGTAATAAGGAGGTAGAAGCAATCCAGGATGATTCCTGAAGTCACCTTTGGACTGCCACATACAGCACCCTCTTCTACACACACACACACACACACACACACACACACACACACACACACACACACATGCGTGTGTGTGAATAAAAAAGAAAGCAAGAAAAGAGCCTTGGGAATCTTCCCAAAAGGTGGAGGAATGCTGGGTAACATGAGACAGTTCCTATCTTGAGGACCCCGCGAGAAGGCAAATGGTTAAGACGGAAGGTCGTCCTCTTAGAAGGAGGAGGCAGGCAGCCAGTCCAGGTCTTCTAGGTCATCAGCCAGCCCCCAAGGCAAGGATTTCCCTAATGGTTCAGAATTCAGGCTCTGTTGCGCTCCCCAGGCCCTGCGTAGTGACATTGGCCGCTTCCTTCAGAGTACCTGGCAAGAAGCTTTACTTGACTGCTTGGGGGCTGAACAATGGGATTTTGAGGGAAGCAGGGTGGCCGAGGGGCGGCTTAACCTTCTGTGGTAGGTTCTTGTGTGAGGTCACCTGTCACTCTCCGCTGCCTTGTTCACATGAATGTCCAACCTCAGGACCATGACCACTGTCACAAGGGGACCCTAGACCCGGGACCCAGGAGTCTGGAGTCTCCATTCTGCTCCATGAGACTCTCTCCAAGCTGTCCCTGTCCCCCTGACAAAGCTGAGCTTGGTGCAAATGAATGAATGAATCAGGGGTCTATGCATGCTGTATCCTTGTGAAGGGTTGAGGAGGTATCTTGAGAGGGGGCAGGAGGGGAACCTTTGCCCACCTTAACTCACTGTCCATTTTTGCAACCCCTCCCAACTCTGAACCTCGGTTTCCCGGCCTTCATGCCGATTTGCATGACAGCGTTAGTGATGGGCATCTCAAGAGCCCTTGAAGGTCAAAGGAGGCAGTGTCTTAGCACGATTTGTTCCGTGCCAGCACCCTCACTCCTTCCAGTGCCCTGTGCCCTTGTGAAGCACTTCACAGCTTTCTAGGTGCAGGCACACCACGATCACAGCCCGTGGCAGAGAACAGGCTGTGTCAAGACTGCTCAGGCAGGAAGTGGGGAACAGTTCATTTTAAAACACTCTCGCCACCTGATTTCACTTGCCCGTGGGGCCCCTGCTAATCCCTGACGTCCTCTGTCCAGGCTTCTATGATAGAGGGGTCTGGGGCTGGGCTACTAATGGTGGGAACTATCTTAGATAGCAAGAGCCAAACATGGCAGGAACAGAGACCAGGTTGGAGTCCTCATGGGACCCGCTGAATCCTGTCGTGCAGAAAAAGACATTCCTACTGTCTTTCGTGCCATGTGGTGCCTCTGAGACACTACATCTTGCCCTGCTCGATCGTGGGAGGGGCATGGGAAGTGGTGATGGCTTTATAAGGTCCAAATGACCGTGCTATACCAAAGCTTGTCCTAGGATTAAGTTCAGGCCAGCCCCTCAGATCCACGTGCACCCCACCTGCCACCTAACTCCAGTGTGTTCCCTAGACTGAGCTCACCTTGGGGGTAGGGGCTGTGCTACTCACTAACCCCCAGGCCTCTCTCTGCCGTCCCCTGTCCCAGGTCTCAGGAGGCAGCTTTTCTCACTGCTAGAGCTGGGTGGGGATATAGTGCCAAGGAGGACCCTGCTAGATCAGACGGAGGTCAGGAGCCAGAAGTCGTGTGGGGATCTCCGGCTGGTAGCCTGGTTTGGATCAGAGTCATGGCGTCTGCCCTGTCTCTTTCCTCCCCAGTACAGATTCTATCCTGCTCTTGCCTGTTGCTTCCTGGGTTCTAGGAGAGGGAGAAACTGACCCAGACACCCAGGGGACTTAAAACTGAGTCACTTGGACCACAGCTGGTAATGTCCATTCTGTGCTGATTGGCAGCTAGCTTAAGCTAAAGAACCGATAGGTCCCTCTGAGATGATAAAGTGGACACTTGTCCTCAGACCTGTCTCTTGTAGCTCCTCCTTGGCAAAGTGAGCCATTCCTGCCCAGCAGGAGGACACCACCAAGCAGCAGCCCCTCCCGGGCAGCTTGGCTTCCTGCAGGTTCCTGTGAATAGAGGGCTGGCCTACTCCCAGCCTCAGGACAAACAGATTCCTCCCAAGACTGTCACAGTGGCCAGGATGGCCACTACTTACCTCTCCACACTTGGAATCTGAGGTCCTCTCAGGGCCTTGTGTCCACTACTCCACGTGATCTCCTGTCTGTAGCCTGGTAACTTTTGGGGGCTCTCCAGCAGCACCCTCTTTCCCAGGGCAGTGGGAGGAGGAGCCAAGCAGGCCTCTGGAATTTGCCTTTCCTCTTCACCCCAGGGACTTGTAGGTATAGTCTCCCTCCGTGTCCCCTGCAGTCTCCTGGCTGAGTCTCCTACTTTGGGCTTTTGGGGTCAGCGCCCATCTCTGAGGAGAACCACTACTTTGTGTGGGATCCAGGCCTCCCTGCCGCCTTGCTGGTCTGCTAGCTGACTGACTCTCACTGTAGCTTGTCACATGGTCAGGACAGATGACCAGAATGTGTTTTACGTGGGGTCTCAAACATCCAGGCCAGAAAACCATTCAAGGGCAGGTTTGGAATGAAAATCGTTTTCCTAACATATTTGCTGGGTATCTCCTTTTATTGAGTAAGCTCACGGCCTGAACTCAAAAGCAATTGCATACCCATAGGATGATCAGATAATAGTCAAAAACAAAGTTGGCATACGGTGCCTGGGGCCTGGTGAAGGGTGAGGAAATGCTTGCTTGGGCAGAGGACTCTGGGCATGGAGAGCATCTGTCCCACAGTGACAGAGGTGGAGTCTTGGGAGAGCAGAATCCAGCCTAGTTCTCGTGTGTAATCTCCCCATGCCTGCCTGTCTCCACCCGTACACGAAGCAGGTAGATCCAGACCCTCGTTCTCCTTCTCTGATGGCTTCTCCATCACCCTGAGAGACTGTTTAAAAACACAGGTCCCTGGACCTCCACCGGGATGTGATTCAGGGATCAGGGAGGGAGGTCAGGTTCTGCATTTTTAAAGAGGCTTGCTAGACTTTCAAAGCAACTTGCTGCTGTGCCGTGGTCTGAGCAATGTTGGACTTAGCCGTTTTGCAGCGCATTGAGTCCTGTCTGGTCAATGGCCTTGTGGCAGGCCTGACCATAGCTCCTTGCCCGCATGGCGGGAGGGTGGGGGCGGTGAAGAGTCTGCCGTTGCAGTAGCTGCTTGCCACCTCAAACTTTGCCAGCTATTAGAGAAAACTGTAGTAGTCTTAAGCTTCCAAAACCTTGGCCATTGCCTGCCCAGAATCTAAGAGACTCCCAAACTGAGTAGGCCTGGGGTCTCCCACCATTGCTGGCCTTTTCCCCCTGGGCCAGGACTGAAGGCTTGCATGGGGCTGGACCCTTGGGGACCTAAAGCAGGCTCTTCAAGAGCCAGGGTGGAGAATCGGGGGAGCAGAGAGGCTGGATGGCAGGAAGTCAGCAAGCACGGACTGAATGGGCCAATTCTCCTCAAGTGTCTTTACAGCCTGGACACAAACAGGCCTCTCTCACCGGCTCCTCAAGTACCCCAAGTTAATTGGGCCGCAGCCCTAGTAACTGCCTGGCGACAGGCTGGCTGTGTCCCTGCCCAAGTGCTGAGGTGGGTTTCACAGCCAGAGCCCCAGCGATTGTCTCCTGGAGGGAGATTCTGGTTAGCTCACACACGTGTCCCCGGGCCACCAACTCAGTGTGCTAGTCTCTAGGACTGCTGTCACTAAAGTCAAACCGCAGAAATGCATTCCCTCCCTGTGCTGGAGGCCAGAAATCTGAAGTCAGGTGTCTTCTGCAGGGCCGTGCTCTTTCTGACAGCACTGGGCCAATGGCCTCCTGGCTTCTCGGCCCTCTGGTGGCCTCAGGACTTCTTTGGTTATGACTGTATCACTCCCCGTCTCCATCTTTACAAGGCCCCGCCTCTGTCTCTCTGTGAACTTCCTTTGCCTTCAAAACACCAGCCACTGGGCTGTGAGCCCACTCTAGATCCAATATGATCTCATCTCAAAATCACTAATTATATCTGCATAGACCCTCATTTCCAAATAAACCCATATCCTGATATTCCAGGTAGATGAATATTTGGTGAAGCTGGAGATTATTATTCTTACTGTACCCGTTGGGTAAAAGGTCCCTAAAGGACAAGCTTCTTGTACTAGCCTGCGCTTGGTCCCAAGACACAGACCAGGAGCTTTTAGCAGCTTCCGGCCCTGTTGCTAGCTAAGAGAATAAGATTAGAGACTGGAGTGGGTGTGCCATTCAACACCTGTATGAAGGTATTCCCAGAAGAAAAGTCCAGAGTCATTCTGAAGAGCCGACGAGCCCTGGACTGAATGTTGAGGACACTGGTCAGAGGCCTGGACTGAATGTCGAGGACACTGGTCAGCACAGGTCCTCTTAGTTGGTAAGCAGACTGCCCCCTGAGGTGATCAAGCCCCTCTAACAGGGTTGACTTTGGAGAAAGGACTCGTATCTGTCAGAGCTCCAAATCTCTGCTCACCATAAAGACCCGTGGGTTATTGACAGCTGCAGGAAGAGGTCAGCCAAGATGTAAGAGCCAGCTTCAGAACCCAAGATTTTCCCTGCAGGCCTGGCCTGGCCTCTTGCTCCTCGCTCCTGACTCTCACGTAGGTTTGAGGGGCAGAGAGCATGACCCACAATGGTCTTTTTTCCAGGTGTGGCAGGCTCAGGCCTTCTGTCCTAGGTGCCTCCCTTCATTGTGGTCATGTTTCCTCCCCCACCGCGTCTCTCCTGCTCCTCCTTGGGACCTCCCCTCATTCAATCTTTATGCTCAGCCTCCTGTCCAAACCCCTTTAGAAGGTCCCTCCTAAGGGTGGCCGGATGCCTCCCTCAAGGTTACCACTGGCACCCTGGGCTCCTGGCTGTCAGTGGAGCTGCCATTTCCATATCTGTCACTTGCAGGAGCCTTTGGAGTGTCCAGACCCATCCCATGTAGGCGGCCCTGCCCTCCCTGCAGCCTCTCGGTACCATGGGCCAGAACCAACTCTACTGACACCGGCCACAGACCTTGGGTGACTGCAGGGGCCCTCAAACTGTGAGGCCTCTTGTACACCTAGCGTCTGAACATCGGTGATGTCCAAGACAAGGAACACTGAAGTCATCCATACAACCCCACTGCCATCACCAGATGCCTTCGCCCCTCCCCCCACCATGTCCACCTGGTCCCTTCCCTTCCCCGGGCCCTGGTAAAGCTAATGGACCCCTTCAGGATGACTCCCCTGGATCTCAGGCTGGTGCCTGTCACCGAGTACAATCTTTCCTTACCCAGGGGCTTTTAGCTTTTTGTATCTTGATGCAATATACAAGTAATCAACCTAATGAACAACTCAGTGTCATTTTGGACATTCACAATGTTGTGCACTTCCATCTAGTTCCAGAGCATTTCTATCTCCCCAGTAGGGGCTCTGTATTGGACCTCGGGAATATAGTTTTTCTCTCTTTTCCTCTCCCTTTCACATGTTTTTCCTTTCCTGTCAGGGTCTCACTCTGTGGCCTAGGCTGGCCTCAAAGCCTCCTGAGTGCCGGGGTAATGGGTATATGCCACCATGCCCAGCCCATTGGGACTATTTCCTAGTGTCCAGCTCAGGGACTTTAGTGAACTCGTTCACATCCATCCGTAGATGGATCCATCCTTCATCTCCCTAAACAGAGTTCTGCCCCATCAAACATTGACCCCTACTGTGTAGTCCCTGAAATTCAGCATGCCTGAATTTGGTTAGTGCAGGTAGTCCTGTAAGTGAACTCAGAGACCGTGGTTAGCCATTGCTTCTTGCCCTTGGCAAAGTATCCTCAAGGTTCATGCATGTCCTTGCCTGAGTCAGAGTGCCTTCCGGTTGTGAGCTGAGTCGTATCCTCTATGTGGACAGACTCATTCTGCTGGTAGACCCCTGGGTTGTATCTACCTTTCGGCTAATTGCTAACCCAACCCTGGGATTTTTAGGGAGACGGGTGAGAAAGGTGGGGCTAGTTAGACCCCCCCTGAACCTTAATTAGTGCCAGGCCCCAGTGTAAAGGCGATCATTCCAGAGAACCCCTCCTTTTTCTTCCTCTCTGAGCCAGTGGGATTTGCCTAGAGCCCCATCTTTTATCCGGTATACCAAGACTGAGAATACTGAGAAACTCAGCCCTGGCTGGAGTCTTCTATCCCCCCAAATGCCCCTGAAGGTCTCGCTTCTACTTGCTAAGTAACCTCAGGCATGTCCCTTCCCCAACCTTTTCCTCTCGTCTGTCAATAAGACATAATTATCTGTGGCAATGTGTGAACTCCTCACACAGCCTGGCATCTCAGATGTGCCCCATCCATGGCACTGCCCCATTCTGGGCTCTCTTGCCTCTAGGGCTAGCTCCTCCCATGCCCTGTTATCACGGGTGTTTGCTAGATACCTGCTCTGGGCGGGGTTAGTCTGCCCCATTCCAAAAAACCTAAGGCAGCAATGTGCGCCCAGCTGTGTCCTGCTGTGTCCCACATAGCAGTGCCGCCGGGATAAGAATCCACTGGTCTTTCTCTGGTTCCTTGGATGTTCTTTGGAGACTTCTCTGAGTGACCGCTTGGGCTTGTCCTCACAGACCGACTGGACTCTTAGCCTCAGCACTGTGATCAAACAAGGATGGATAAGTATTTCGTGCCACTGCCCAGGGACATCAGCCTGCTGGGGGGGGGCACGGAGGGGGAGGGGGTGACAGGCTGTTGCTATAGAGATGGTCCTAATCAGGACTACGACCAGAGCATTGTGGGCCAAGGCAGAGGGCAGGTGTCAGTCAACTACATGAATCTTTTCCAACCCTGTGAGGAGGGCTGCTCCTAGAAACGGATAACTTGACCCCTGGCACAGTAAGATGGCCTCCTCAAAGACAAGCTGGAGCTGGGTTGTAGCTCAGTGGTAGAGCATTTGACAGCTTGTTCTGAGGTTTTGGGTTGTATTCCCAGGACCCCCCCCCCCTACTGCCATGTAAAGAAGAAAGCACAAAGCTGCATTTGAACTGAGATCTGCCTGACTCTACTTTCCCGATCTAGCTTATCTTCAACTCAGTTTCATTTGTTTCTTTCCCACTTACACTGTTTTTTTTTTTTTTTGCAAGGTGGGGGTGGTTGTGCTCCCCCAGCCTCCCCCGACTTTCCCCCCCTTCCTGCTGTTCTGTTCGGGGCTGTTCAGCGCCTCCTCACCTCCCACCCTGTTGACACGGGGCTGTTGCTGGGCTGGTTTTGTTTTTGACCCAGTCAGCCTGGCAGGGAAGTGGCGGGCTGTGTGCAGAGCTTCCCAGAATAGCCCCCCGGCTCCCCGCCAAAGATAGAGGAGCCAGACTGTGTGCGATGGGCTTGGACCAGTTGGAAGATGACTCAGTTCCCCGCACCCCAGCCACCCCCTCTTTTTCTTGCTTTCTCCTCTCTGCTCCCCCTGCTGCCCCCCAACACCCACCAAGCTGGGTCCCTGGATGCTTCTCCATCCACCTGTGTCCCTGGAGTGCCCGAGGCTTCTGTGGCTTCAAGGTGCTGGTTGCGTGAGTTTGGTGTCACACTGAGCCTATGGTCAGCGGTTCGAATCTGTCACTGATCTGCTTGAGAACCTTAGCTCCAATCTTCAAGGTTGCAGTACGCCTGCCCACCTGCTAAGAGTGTTAACTGAGCGGGCGAGGTCTCAGTGGGCACCGAGAAGGATGGTGATGCAGAAAGATGCAGTAGTAATGATACCAGTGAGTTCTCCCGTTGGTTCTAGACTGCTCTGAGTGTGGCGTGAGATCAAGAAACCCCCTCCATTAGCCGTCCCAGCCTCATCGTCTCCTTTGTGACGGCTGCCCCTGTTCCTAAGTGTCACATGCTGGGTACTCTTGGTTTATTTCCTCCTTGTGAGACATCCAGTTTTATAAATATAGGAACCAAGGCTCAGAGATTCTAAGTACTTGCTGGAAAACAAGTGAAGGGTGGAGCCTCCACTAGAATTCCCATCCAGGGACTTGAAAGCCTGGGCCTATGTCGGATGCCTCCTGGCCTTTGCTCTTTCTAGGCTTTCTCCCCAAACCCTAAGCTCTTCTCGAAGGAGCATCCAGAAGGTTCCATTTGCATTCAGTTGAAGGATGTATAGCATAGGCCCAATAGGTAGCCCCCAGGATGTGGGATCATTTCTGGAATGAAGGGCCCCTTTGACGGACTTTGTATTGTTCACATAAGCAACTTTGTACATTAAGCAGTAGACATTTCAAAAATGCCTTCTGTGTGCCTTGCCCTGGACACCTCCCCCATTTCACCCCTGTCTCACAAAACTCTGTGTGGCCATAATGTTCAGATTTTGCCAGGGAAAAACACAATTTAGCCATGTCAGCCTTGGTCGTAAGTCTTATGCCAGGAGCTGACGCCATATATGTTGCTCCCTCCCTTGCTCTGCATGGAGGGATTAGGCATCTGTCCTTTATCTTGCGGGCTTTCGTCACTGAACAGGGTGGGCGGCCACTGGGCAGTGCCCAGGTGTTGTCTCCAGAACCGGCTTCCGCAGCCTTCTCTACCTCTCTGCACTCCAATGTCATGACTGCATAGTCACTGCTATCAGGGTGAATGTGTGTACGTGTGTGTGCATTTGGCTTTATATGACTGATGTCCTTGGACTGTCCCCCAAGATCAGAGAGCCTGGTGAGTCAAGGGCAAGACATGGGCAACTCTGATCTGAACCAAGTGGGTTGTGGGAGGAACCAAGGCTGATATGTGGTCGACTCGTAACACGCAGCAGGAACATTGACATGCGCACCCACAATCCCTGACTCTCCATCCCCAAATCCAGCACACTCTGAAAGCCAAGTGCTCTGTCATAGCTCATTTGGCAGCAGAGGCCTGCTTGAACTGAGGTGAGGCTATTTATAGCCCACACAAGGCTATTTATAGCCCTTATGTATCCTATACTCACGAATCCACTGCAGAAATTTCAATGCATTTGATTATTGAAAGCTGCTGACGTGCGCTGTTAACCTGTCTGACACTCAGGAAATGGAAATCCCACATGATTCTGCTCTGGGGTGAATGTTGTATGAAAAAACCTGTCTCTAGTCGCTTGCCCCATTTCTCTCCCTGGGGGTTGCTGGAAATAAGGGGGTGATGTCGGCGATGGGAGCTCGCAGTGCCCCCCGCCCCCAGTGCCCAGTGGTCAGATGTTGTTGCTATCTCCTGGGCGACTGGACACATTGTTGCTGCCAGGCTTTCTGGAGGTGGCTCTAGATATTCACCCCCCCCCCCCACACACACACCTGGTCTTTATTTCGTCTACCCATTTACAGATGACTGAATTCTTCTGTCCTGTCTCAAGACAGAGAGGACAGAGCAGCTGTCTAGGGCTCAAGCTGTCTTCAAAATCTGAGGAGTCTGGACACACACATTAGTTTTTCTGGATTCATAGTTGAAACACATTAAAATTGGGATGGAGATCCAAGGACATGTGAAAGAAGGGAAGCAGGTACAGTCCTGGCTGCCTCCTTTGGTGCAGGGGAGCCAGTCCGAGCTGCTACAGACCTTCCTCGGACGCCCCTCACCCTGAGTTCCTCAGAGCAGCACATCTCTCTTTATGCGACTAGGTTTCTCCATTGTGGAGAGCTTTTGGCTTGGGAGATAGGGACTCTGAACTGTGCAGCACATATGGGTGGGTGCACATTTGCATGGGTGGCTGGTCCACTTGTCTCTCCTCATAGGCCTCATGAAGGGTCCCAGGTGACCTGAAGCCTGTGAGCCCCTTTCTGTGGCCATGTGGAAACTCATGGGCTCTCTGCCTGCTGTATCCTCAGTTGGACACAGCCTGGTCGTGTCCTCACCCTGCATGCTGATCCCTGCCCCCAGCCCGGTCTTCCTCGGTATTTGCGGAGGTCTCCAGAGCACCTGGCTGTGAACTCAGTACCGGAGACACCGGCTGACAGGCAGGCACAGCTCTCTGCTTTGCTTGTGTGCCATACAGGAGATAGTGATAGAACTAGGATGAGGGGCACTCTAGACCCTGGGAGCCGAGGTGTAGACCCACAGCATTGCCCTTAAGGGGTTCAGAGCAAGGGGCAGCGCCTGGGAACTGGAAACTGGCAGTGTGGAAGAGTGTAGACAGTATGTGGGGGGAACCCTGAGAGGTCTGGGCACAGTCCAGGGTCCTTGAATGACATTCGGTGGAGCGGTTGATCATGTCTGTATTGGGAAGATGCGTCAAGAAGCTTCTAGAAGGATTTCAGGGGATCTGAGCTAGAGTACATAGAACAGTTTGAAAGCTACTAGAGAACTCAGAGAGACAGGAGCCAAGGGACTGGGGGCAGAGATGCGGTGGAGCAAAGAGGCTTCACAAGCACAGCTGTCTAAGCTTTGGCTGCAAGGGACAAGAAGTTCACCTTGGGGGTGGCACAGTAGGGGGGGGGACTTGGCAGCATCCTGGCCTGGGGTGTGGCAGCCACGTAACTTTGGACGTATTGATCTCTCCTGGTCTTAGTTTATCTAAACAGAAGAAAAAAGGCGACTTGGTGAAAGGCCAGGAAAAGCAAGAACGGGCCAGAGTGCTCCCTGGAGCACTGTGTGACGTAAATGTCCTGAAAGGCTCCCATCAGCCTCTGTACCCAGAGTCCCAACGCCCTCCTTTTCACCTTTCTCCTCTTCCTCCTCTCTACACTCTTCTCCTTTTCCTTCTTCCTTGTTGTTATAGTTAGATACAGGTATCTATTTAATGGTTGAGGTTTGCGCTCTGGGCACATTTGTAGAGAATTGGTAGCTGAGTTAAGCCCAGAGCAAACCTGCAGGAGATTGTCTAGTGAATGAGGAAGGCCTAGCCCATGGGGGTGGGACTAGTCCCCAGGCAGGTGAATAAAAATGGGGGGAGCTGTTGGAGAAAGTGGGGGCATCCTTGTACACACTTGGCCAGAAGTGCTGGTCTGGCAAGTAAGGATTGTTCTTCTCTTGACTGTTACGTGGATTTGGCCCGTTCCCTTGAGCCTGCTATTGGTATGAGCTCTCCTGCTAAGATGGAAAAAGAACTGTAACTGGATTATCGTAAGAGAATAAATCCCTTCTTCCCTTAAGCCATTTGATGGTGATTTTATCGGCAACAATGCAGGTGAGCTGCAACATTCCTCCTCCTCCCCAGGATAACTCAGGATCAACAGATGGCCACTTTCTTTCCTTTTTTGCCGCCTTAGTTAGGGTGGTCGTGGACTTTGGGATGGGGCACTGTGAGTTCAGTTGACTTCTTGCCACCAGCATCTCGGCTTTAGTGAGCCCCAGGATACCCAAGGGTCTGAATAAGTACCCAGCCTCAGAAGCCACTGTCTGGAGCTCTTGGAACCCCTGGCACTCACTGCTCCAGCCTGAGGGGTCTCTCCAGGGCTCTGGCCTTGCTCCACTCTTACATGCGTGTCTTCCTGAGAACTTGCCGAGTCCGCCCATGGAAGGCTTTCTCACACACAGCTTAGGTGCTAGGATGCGATCTGAGGCTTGGAGCTCTGAACAGCCCCAAATTGGACAGTGCGCAGAGCTCCCGTTCCCAGCCCCCACCTGCTGGCTTCCAATGCAAGGTCCGTGCTGGGTCTCAGAGCACATCCGGCACTGGTCCCACAAGGTCCCACGGGGACAGCTTGATGCTATGTCCCACTCCAGGCCATCACAGCGCCCATGGTAACAAAGGTGCGGGCCCTGGTGGTGCTGAATGTGAGGATAGCCACACTTCTAGGTCACTTCAGTTTCTGACCAGAGACTCTGGCGGTGACTGGTATGTCTCAGAACAGGGAGAACCTTTCTGTCAAATCATGAGGACCTGCAGGAAGAGGACCACACAGATCAGCTGTTCCATCCCAGTATATTGGGGAGATGAGCCCCGGGTTGTCTTTCTGGAGTTGGCAGGGACTGCTGGAGATAACCTGACCTGGCCCATGAAGGAGTCCTCCAGAGTGGGCTGCCATGGGGGCACCATCCCTATGCCTGCTTGCTTAGGCAAGGCCTTCTGGTGAGTCCGGCACAGCGCATACCAGGACGGTTCTGAATAGAAAGGTGTTTGGCTCCCAGATGATAGGGAGAGGGGTACAATCCTGTACCCCACCAACACTGCTTGAAAACTGCACTAAGTCCAGGTGTTTGCTGTCCTCGAACTGGGACCAGGGCCGTGCCAGGTCTTGTGTGGCCAGCTTGGCCTGACACTGTCCTCCCCAACCCACAACCGTGACCTGCTACCATCGTGTCACCCTCTCGAGCCCTGTAAAACGACTCCTGGGAGCCAGATGGGCGGGGCGGGGCAGCATTCCACAGCCACAGTGAGGCCAGCGCCTTCGAAAACCCCAGAGAGAAGAGGAGCCATCGGCAGGCAGCGCGCGGCACAAACTCGCCTTCTCTGTTTCTTTTCCTCTTGCTTCCACTCAGGTCAGCCCTAGAACTGTCCTGTCACCACATGGGGACACTTGCTAACTTGTTGAAGTTAGCGAGAGGAGGATTCCTGGAGAGAGCCTGGCAGGAAGGAGATTTGCAGGATCCGTTGACAGGATCTAGTCTGGGAGTTAAACAGAACACCCCGTAGCCTGTGCTGCCCTCAGAGTGGTCCAGGAACAAGGCAGAGCCAAATCTACTAATGTGCGTACATTTACAAACAAGCATGCCGAGTGGAATGGTGTGTACCCGGGAGCCTACTGTTCCTACAAAGCTACAACAAGATGTCGCCATCCTGGTGGTATTTCAGTCCTGGGTATTGTATCTGTTTAGCGCCCAGCTTGTGTGGTATCATGCACGATGGGTGGGCTAGAGCTGGCAGTGCCTGCGGTCTCCTGGACAGGAGATTCCTTTGAGGTGGTTCCAGGCCTTGGAGCAACTCCTTAGACTCACAGAAAGTGCCCACATTTCACAGATGGTGGTGCATGTCCGCAACAGGGGACGCTCTGCCCATGAGCACCTGCTCCCCACCCCCAGCCAGCAGGAGTGTCTTTTCCAGAACTAGATTCATGTCCTGTCTTACGGGCCTTGAGAGTGATTGCACAGGGGAAAGCCACATAACTGCTCAGGGATTCTTGATCATTTTTGACGTGGGGTAGAGAACGAACTGTATTTCTGTCCATTTGGAAGTGTGGGTTTGCTCAGCAAGCGAGTAACATGTGAAGCTCAGCAGAGGAGATAGCCTCCTTTAGCAGCCAGGGTTTTTCTCATTGTGAACGACAGAAGCCTATTTGAGCTGACTCAGGCAAAAAGAGAATGAAGTTTGAAGGCTCAGATCACCCCAAGAGCACGGCCAGTGTCCACCATGGTGGGAGCTCAAGGTCCTCCCAGATCGCAGAGAAATGTGGCTGTCAACAGCTTCCTGATTTTGGCTGGGAAATCCCAGAGTGAAGCAAAAATGAGGTAGAAGGAATCAGGATGATTTGATCTTCTTTATATAGAATCTCACTACATAGTCCAGGCCTCAAACCCAGACTTTGTGCTTCATCCCAAGGCATGCACGTCCAGGCATGCACAACCACACCCAGTCGTGAAGCACATGGGTTCCTAAGTAAATTAAAATGACCCAAATTGGTTCATTTAGAAGAAAAATCTGCCTCTAAAAGAGAGTAAAATTTCCCTGAACCTTTAACATGTAGCTAATTCTTGTGTTAGATTAATGATTTCAAAGCCTATAAAAAGATGTTTCAGTTCATATTACAGAGAATCACAGAACCAAAAACATAGAAAAATAAGATAATTTGTTAATGTAACCAAATAATATCAGTCTTATGTCTTGAAAAAAAAAGACTAAGTAAAATACTAGCAATTCAGCCAAGTATTACGATAACAATATACACAATTAAATAGAATTATCCCAAGAAGGGAAGGGAGACTCTAGTATTTTCATCTTGGCGAGGAGATGGCTCAGTGGGTAAAGTGCTTGCTGCGCATGCTTGAGGACCTGAGTTCTCATCCCCAGAACCTGTGCAAAAGCCAGATGTGGTTGTATGTCCCCATAAACCTGGCACTATGGAGTCAGGGGACTGACTGGCTGGTTAGTCTAGCTGAAAGGGCCAACTCCAAATTCAGTAAGAGAACCTGTCTCTACAAAGAAGGTGAAAAACAATAGAGGAAGATGTACAAAGTCCATCTCTGACCTCCACATGTGCTTATAGAGACTAGTATACCTGCAACAGCGCACACACACACACACACACACACACACACACACACACACACACAGAAATACCTTCATCTAATTCCTCGGTGCCTTTCCCTGCAGACCATGTCTCACCGGTTAGGCTGCAGTGGACCAGGTCCCTAAGAACAATTAATTAAGTGCAATGGCAGTTGTCTTTAAAAGGCCTTGTGAGGACAGAGGGACAGAGGCTCAGACAGCATGTCCCACAACAACAGAAGCAGAGATTATATATGGCTAGTCAAGGGTTTTACGCAACCACCAGGCATGAACAGACTCTCGGAGTTTCCAGAGGGAACCAGCCTTCCTGACACCTTACGGTCTCCACATAGAGAATACATTGCGATTACTTGAAGCTACCTGGTTGGCAGCGCATGGTAATGGTAACTCCAGGAAACACAAACTGGTATCTATCCAGGAGAAAGAACAAGACATCAAACCTAAACCACCTGTTGTGCAAAACAGCCCCTAGCTTAAAATTTACTCATCTCAGATGGCATGTGATAAAGCAGACATATTCCTTCTAGAGAGACACCACTCATCTTGAGTGTCAAAAGATTTTCTACAAATATTACCCACAGAAAATGAGCAGTCAGGACTGGGGAGATGTTCAGGGTTTAAGCCTCTGCCTCGCAAGCAAAAAGACCTGAGTTCAAATCCCCAGATCCCATGTTAAAAAATGCTGGGCAGAATTGGGCTGGAGAGGTGGCTCAGGGGTTAAGCCTCTGCCTTGCAGGCGGAAGGTCCTGAGTTCGGATCCCAGATCCCATGTATAGGCGCCAGGCGGAAGCGGAGGGGGCGGCCTGCGTTTCTGGTCCTGGTAGGGCGGAGCCTGTGAATCCTGGGGCAGAGTAAACAAGGAGGTGGAGGCGTCCATGGTGGTTCCCGATATTCGTCCATAGTTCTACACACACACATGCGCGCACATACATACACACACACGCACAAATGAATAAATAATAATAATAAATTTTTAAAAAATGCTGGGCAGAAATAGTGGCAGAAATGTAATTTTGGCCTGGAAGGCAGAGCCTAGGAAATCCAGAGCAAAGAAGGTGGAGGGGCAATCCAGGATGATCCCTGAAGTCATCCTTGGGTCTCCCCAGGCACACACACTCAAATGCCTTGTACACACACACACACACACACACACACACACACAGAAAATAAGAGAGGGAGGAAGGAAGGAAAGGAAAGAGGGAAGGAAAAGAAAAAATGAGCAGTTATGGGCTGGGAGTGGAATGGAAAGAGAGTGAGTGCTTGCCTAGTTCTGGGAGCTCTGGTAGCATTCCTGGCTCCACAAAAAAAAAAAAAAGCAAGACAAAGCAAAAGCAAAACAAAACCCAGGCAAAAGGAAAAGGACTTCAGTGCCATGAGCTAGAACCAGCACCACCCCCACCAGAAGACCCTGGGGATAACTTCTGATGCCGCAGCGTCACGCTCGCCAGCAAAGCAGCTTGCGCCTGAGGAATTTCAATCAGAGGCGGCCAAGCTACAGTCAGGGCGGGGGAATCACAGGCTCGGAAGAATGTGGAAGCAGATCTGGAAAAGAACCATCGCAAGTTTACAATAGGAGGAGAGCAGTCACGGAGGAAGACGGGGTCAGTTGGTGGAAGGCCGCAGAAGGCAGCCCCAAATAGAAAGGGGGTGGCAGAGGGAAGTGACATGCATCTAGAAAGAGTTCCAGGAAGAGAAGAAGGAAATCGGCCAGAGTCCACATAACTGGGAGTCAGTGCTCTTGAGCTGGCCGATGCTCTGCTAGGATCCCAGTCCAGCCCCCCAATGACAAACATGAGCACGAATCCCCGAGCTTTGATTCCTTCCCTTTGCTCACTTCTTCTCAGCTGAGGTTCATTAAAGAGAAGTGTCTAGAAGCAAGGCAGTGTTGGAGCTAGGCCCAGGCGTCAGTGAGGGGCAAGCCGTGAGGATGTTTAAGACATTGCTCCAATGTGGCAGACCCTTTCCCCGCCCTGCACACTGCCTGGAATGCTGTTGGCCTCAGAGTCCACCAGAGAACGTCCGCAGCCCTGCCGCCTGCCCTTCTCAGTGTGCACCCAGCAGGTTTTCCAGGTTTGACCCCTGGGCTTCCCCTCACCCCTACACCCTCCCCCACACCCCGTTGTGTTTCCTTTCCTCTCTCCCTTTCTGGAGAGGGATGGCATCCATCATCAGCAGGAGGGTTTTATGGGGCGATGAAAGGAAGCTAATAGCTTTGTCGAGAAGAGCCAGTTACCTGGGAAGCTTTCCAGACATGTTGTGTTCTTGGAATCCAGGAGAGGCCTGGCGGTAAAGAATACAGCACTCACGGTGCCGGTGATGTAGGAGACGGCCTGGGTAAAGGTGCCAGGCCCTCCTTTCGCTAAGAAGTGGGCAGCGTTAGATCTAGCCCTGCCTGCTTCAGAGTTGGGCATTGAAACACCATCGTTGATGGTCTGAGACACTCAGGACCCTAGCTGAACACAAGAGTGCAGTTGGCCAGGCCTGGATCACAGGCTAAGAAACATAGTTGTGTCCGGTTCTGTCTTGATGTTCTGTGCAGCCCCTTTGGCTGTGCAATTCTCTCTTGTCCTGGCTCCCTTTGCCCGGGCTCCGAGGAGCCGTGGTCTACGCCATGTCTGCAAGGCTCCTTGCTCACCGGGGCCACTAGAGGGGCTTCCCTGCTATATGCCCCTGAAATGCCCCCTTGAAGAGGCAAATCTGGCCCTGTGAGAAGCCTGAGTCACGGATGCTGTCAGGAAACAAGGACACGGCAGGCCAAGGCTGCACTATTCTTAGCGACTCTTGCAGTTTCTCCAAGGAACCGCTAACAGAGCAGCCTGGAACTGACACTGGCTGCTTAGGAGCATTAGCTGCCTGGAGAGGGAGTTGTGAACAAGGCGATCCTTCCTGGGCACCTACTAAGTGCTGCCTGCGTCTGCTGTGGAAAGGAGGAATTCCACACATCCTTTCCATTTGCTCCTCCAGATGCCGGGGCTGCAGTAGTGGACGGGCCAGGCGAGATTCTGGCCTCCTGTTGCCTGCGCTGAGTGGACAGGAGGCAGTCTACAAGCAAACAAGCCATTCCAGATCTATTGAGGGGGCTGCAGGGTGCACCACGCAGAAGGGCAACACCATGCAGAAGGGGAAGTCAGTGTGCGGAGGGGCAAGGAGTGTGGCATTTGGACTGAGGCCTGGATGACAAGGTGTGCCCAGGCCCAGAGGACAGCTCAGCATCCAGAGGCAGCTGCCAGATGGCCAGAGTGCAGAGGTGGAAGAGATGTGGATCATAAGCAGACAGGGCCGTAGGAATCTTGAAGACAGAAAGCTGGAAGGTTGAAGTCAGGCGCAGAGCACCACCATCACACAGAGCCCCCCCATAAAGCCCTGTGAGCAAGCACAGGAGACAACCGCTACGCTTGCTAGAGGCTGAGGAGGGAGGGAGAAGCTGAGAGGCAACCTGCAGGCATGTTAACTAGAGAACCTTCCACAGTTTTCTACTGAAGCCTCTGACAGGACTTTTGTTTGCATCATAGCAAAATATATGTAACCTGCCATCTGACTTGTTGACCACACCCACCAAAACCCATCATCACAGTCCACCTCCACATCATTTCCTCTTCCCAAGCTGAAGCGCTGTCCATCAAAGTTCTACATCACTGTCCTTCCTTCTCTGTCTCTGTGTTTATGGGGGAGGGGCACTGTGTATGCTTGTGGAGCTCCAAGGAGGATTTCAAGAATCATACTGGATTATTGCTCTGTCTCCTTTTTGCTTTGCTCTACCTTCCAGGGCCAGAAGTGCAGGCCATCACCATTTCTGCCTGACTTTTAAAAAAAATTATTATTAAGAATTTTCCTTTTACACCAAGATCCTTGGAGGCAAGGAATTGACAGCCATAGTAGTGTTCCTATGCTTAAGGGGAACACAGGAAAAGGTTCAGGGAAATGCCACTGGGTCCTTGAACGTCATTGGGGAGGAGGGCCCAGAGGAGAGTCTGGCATGCACATTAAAGGATTCTCCGGGGGTTGGGGGGGAGGCACTGGGGGATAGGGAGGGAGGGGTGAGGGGAGGGGGAGCAGGGGGGTCGGGGGGAGGAGGAGGGAGGGAGGGAACCGGTGTACCTATTAAGTTTGTATGAGCGGAAATAATAATAAAAAATATTAAAGGAAAAAAAAGAATTTTCCTTTTATACAATGAGTGGCTGTAACCCCCCCAACACACACATTCTGGCATTTTTAGATGGAATCCTAACTCAGGTCCTTCTGCTTGGGAGCCACAGCTTAACCTCTGAGCTATCTCTCCGAGACCCAGGTCCTTCTGCTTTCTGTTTAACTGCTTCAGTCAGCTCCTATACATAGAACTTTCCAGTCTCTGTCCTTTTAGGACTGATGTTTTTCATTCCAAATTCCTGGGTGTTCTAGTGTGTGTTAGTACTCCCTTTTTAAGACTGAATAATATTTCTATTCAGGTTTTGATGACATAGATGTTGTGTCTTCTCAGAAGCTGAAAGCTCCCTGAGGACTCTGTTTTGGTTCCCAAGCATTCAGCACCCACCATAGAACCTGGTTCCTGGTGGAGGCCGGGTGAGCATTTGTTAGAGGCATGAAGCGCAGACTGGATAAGGTACAGGAGTCTTGCTGGAAGACACAAGGTAAAGGGCTCACTTGCCAGCTTTTAAAGCTGTGGTTTCCAGATTGACCTACCAGACAGTTTAAACATTCCCAGGCCCCTGCCTGGGAGATAGAGCTGGAACCAAGAGCCTGCTTATTTAGAAAGAGATCCCAACCGCCATTTTTTCTTCTTTCTTTAAATTAATTTTTAGAGTTAACATACAAAATGATGAACTACATTGTGGTGTTTTATTAAATACACGTCATTATACTTTGTTCTTATTCATCCCTCACTTCCTGTCTTCTTGATGCCTCCTGTCCCTCCCAAGGCCACAGCTGGGTCCCCTTTATTCCCCCAACCAGACTTCATGTCTAACATGGCCAGAAATATCACAAAAGTTCTCCCTCAGCAATCCTTACAAAATAACCTCAAAGGAATTATTTCTCTGGATGATGCATCTTTGTGGAAAAAATATTCAAGTTTCTCTCTTCCTGGGGCTGGGGAAAGTGATTGAGGATCAGTGTTCAAGTCCCCAGCACACACGTGAAAACTGGACCTGTAATATCAGCACTGAGGGGCAGGCACAGGCATGGTGGCCATCTGGTCTAGCCAAAATGGGGGACTCTGTGTTCAGTGAGAGATTCTGTCTTCAAAGAAGAATAAAGGGACGAGCCACAGAGGAAGACAGCCACATGTACAACCAAGTGCATGCATGTGTGCACACGTGAACACACACACACACACACACACACACACACACACACACATAGAGCTATTCTTTTTCCTCACAGCATATACAGATTTGGATGTAGTCATCGCTCATCCTTCAGCAATGATCAGTCCACATCACTTCAATTCTGGTAGCCTTGATTTCTTCCAGAAATGTAGATGCTTTTGCCTTTCATGCTCAGAAAGATTGTTCTGGAAAAGCAAGCGTGCAGAAGCTAAAAGCATTTGCCAACCATCTAATGCTATTATCAGCGCCAGGGGCACTGTGTTTATATGAGCGGAGGCCAGTTGAGAAGGCAATGGTTCAAGCTTCTTCTCTCCGGCTGTGAAAGAAGATAAACCTGCATTACTGAGTGATCGGGGACGAGGTACCTTAAAGTCCCGGTCGTCCCCCTGCAGTACAACACTGTTCAGTCATAAAGAGGAGCCAAACGCTGACATGTTGCAGCACAAGCCTCGAAAACGTGATAGTGGGTGGAAGAATGGAAGAAGCCACACCGACAGGGCGCACCCTGTATGTCCAGTTATATAGGACATGTCCCGAGTGGACAAATCATAGAGATAGAAGCAGTTAGTGGAGGCCAGGGGGCAGGATGGGGGTCCCACAACAGGAAGTGACTGCAATGAACACAGGCTACGTGTGCTGTAGAGAACATGTGAATTCCCTCGTGGCGATGACTGCCTGTCGCTGAACTCTCGAAAAGCCAGTTTAGAAGAGTGGACTGCATGCACAATTCCCACGCCAGAAATAAATCGACCAGCGGGACATCTGGCTCGAGGCAGTTGGGAGGAGTGCTTTCTGGACACAGCCCGAATGTGGAAAGCGAAGAAAGGTTTTGCAAACCAAGAGGTGTTGCGGGATGGTCAGCTTTTCCAGATGGGCGGCCCCAGGGTAGGACTTCTGTGTTGGGTTCAGCCTTGAGGACATGGCCGTTCATTCCGGCAGGGTCCCCAGGAGAATTGGGACAGGAGATCTGTGTGTTTTCTCTCCTATGCCCTTTACAGAACACTGAAGGACGGGAGTATGGGGGGGGGGACAGAATCTGAGTCCCTGACCCCTTGGTGGTCCCATTGCTCTGCAGTCTGTGTCTTTAAGGAACACTCCAGCTGATTGTGATTTGGGGAGCACTGAGCACTTTCCCAAAGGTTAAGAAGCTCAAGTACTGTCCCCGTATTGTCCAGGGACAACTAGGCATGCACCTGCTAGCTGCAGGACACAGAGCCTCAGACTGCGCCTGTCTGGTCCTATGAGCAGGGAGGGTTTCAGAGGATGGACTTGGGGCTCCAGTTCATGCCCTCTCTAGACTGACGTGAGCAGGCCTCACACCACCTGCCAGTTTGAAACAGAAAGAAACTCGGAACTTGCAGCTCAAAGGCCCCTGCATGAGTCAGACAGCCCGGGGCTGGAGTCTTGCACTAGTGAACTCTGGCTGAGGTTTATTTGGTGGGTGCGTTCTCTAAGGAGAACATCGTGCAGGCAGAAACATAGAGGCCTGCAGAGCAGTGCTCCATCCATTTGGAGTTAAGGAAAAGTGGGGTAGGGAGAGGTTCTGCCACCCACTTAGCCACAGGGAGGTCATTGGCGGTCTTGACTAATGCAGTTTCAGTGGGGTGGTGGGAGGGAGTGTCTAAGTGGGTTTAGAAAGAGAGGCCAGGGCAACTTCCCTATGAAGTGATTATGGAAATCAGCTTCCTTATCAAACAACTTGCCCTCTAGCCCACATGGGCCCAAGAGCAACTGTGTTGGGCCCCAATGAGAATTAACCAATGGGAAAAAGCCAGTTTCCCGGGCTTGTGTAGGGATATAAATATGCCGGCCTTGGCAGCCATCTTGGGTGCCCTAGCCCCTCATGGCATCCAGTGCCATGAGCCTATTTCTTACTCTTTGCTCCTCATGGATTCCGTGCCTAGGCACCATGAGTTCTCCAGGGCGTCCTAGCCCCTCATGGCACTCCACATCTGGAGCCCATGAGCTACAACCTTTCTCTCCTCTAATAAACTCTACCTTAATCCTCAAAAAGAAAAAGAAAGAAAGAAAGAGGCCAGGGGTGTGTGAGCAGCAAGAATTACAGACCTTCAAGCCTTTAACCTAAAGAGCAGAGGAACAGGTTGGTAGGAATGGGGCAATCCCGAGGCAGGTTTAGAGGGGCTGAGGGGCTTTGGCTTTGTTTTGTTAAAAGAAAGAGAGAGAAAAAGAGAGAGAGAAAGGGAGGGGGGGTATTGTAGGAGACGGTTCCCAAATGACAGGAAGGTGGGACCCAGCACTCAAGACCTCCTTCAGGTAGGAACAAACATCCCACTGGTCCTAAAGACTGCGTGGGTTTGTTCCGATTTGATGGAGGGAATTCAGGAAAGAAAGGAAGGCCTCAGCTGTACAATGTAGTACAATGTAGCCACAAGTAGGGACTGTGAGAACCAGATCCGTGTGGTGGGACCACGGGAGCTGGGCTCCTGAGGTGGCCCCTCAAGTGCTTGTGCAGGTCAGATCCAGAGAAGTGTGGACCGAGACGGTGCGGTGGTTGCTGCTGTAGTCAGTGTGGACCGGCACCATTGCTCGTCCGTGAGCAGCTAGCCATCTGGGGTCCCTGGATAGAAATTGGGTGGATGAGGTCCACTCTTGGAGTGCTGGTTTTTCTGTCTTCCTCCTGCTCACAGTCAAAAGGCTCAGCAGGCAGGTGGGACCAGTAACAAGACTCCCCTCATCCCCCAAGTGCAGTGGCTCTCCAGCAGGCTTCTGTAGAAGGACCCATAGCTCAACAAGTAAGAGCTCTAAGAAACCAGGAATTCTGACTTGCGTCGCAGCTTCCGGGTGGGCCCGGACAAGGGGATTGTGCTGCCTTTGACAGCGACTGTGCTGCAACTTCTGTCCCTCTCGCTGTTACAAGCCAAGCAGACGCTTGCTCCCCGGTGCCACAGCTCAGCGTGTGGGCTGCTGCCAGCCACCTCCTGTCCGCTGCCGCGGCCTTCATGTTGCTGCTCGCTCTGCGCAGAACCACTTTGAGCGGCCTTTGGTATTGCAGCATCGAGGATGCGATGGAGGGGCGTGTGCGCACCTCACGTGTAAATGAAAGTGTGTGCCCATACCTATCACAGCACACCTCACATGCAAATGAAGGTTTGTGTCCGCACCAATCACAGCTTGCCTCTTAGCACCAGTCCCAGTCGCCCCTCGCTGAGCCACCAAAGGAAGTACTTCCCGGGTGGCAATGACTGTGGGGTCATCTAGAGTTCAGTGAGGCTTGCGCTAGAAAGAACCCAGAACAAGCTGTCCCCGCAAGCCTGGCTGGGATTGTGTCCTCAGGAGCTGGGGGCAGCAATTGCCATCAGCGTAGCTCCTCCTGGGATCTGCAGAGTGCTCCGATTTACATCCTTTGTAGAAGATTTGTTTATTTACGGAGGAGGGGCGAGAGAGGCAGAAGGTGCGTGCACATGTGCCCTGGTACACAGGTGAAGATTAGAAGTCTATTTTGAAAGTCAGTTTTCTCCATGTCCACCATGTGGGCTTCTGGGGTCTGGCCTCAAGCAAGCAGGCTCAAACACACCCCTTACCCTCTGAGCCTCTCGCTGGCCCTGTGGAGGATTGGAGTCTTGCTAGTCTGGGAGTTAAAGACCTTTGGTGAATGCCCCCATGTCTCCCAGTACTCCAGGGTTCCAATCACTGCCCTAAAGCTTGGTTTCCCTGAAGGGTGATAGAGATGAGGGGGCCTTAGGGCAAGAACTGTCCCTATAAATATCCCCCCACTTCTTTGACCTATGATGCTTCCAAGGCCCTGACATCTTTCAGTTTTTCTGAAAGCTGAGGAGCTGGGAGCCATTTTCCTCAGATGCATCTCTGTTGCTGCTGAAGTGGAGGTGCATTGAGGAGAGGGCAGGAGTGAGACTGGAAGCCCCCCCCCACCTCCAAAAGCCCCCTGTTCCCTCACAGGCACTTTGTGTGAAGAGCCAGCTTTGAATCAGCCACTGTGTTCACAGGGGCCACCAATCCAGCAGCGTCTCAGAGGTTGGCCAGCTAGTGTCCCACCCTGGGCCCTGGGCTTCAACATCCACTTCACGCATTGGCTCCTTTGCCCTTGTTTACCCACGCCGTTCCGAGAGCAGGAGGCATCACGATGTGGGGGCTCCGTTCTCGAGCTGTTTGGTCTTCTGTATCTGATGCTTCCCTCGGGCTGTACCGAGGGCCGCAGATGGACCGTCTTGCAGAGCGCCACACCCCTGCGGTGCCCCCAGGTGGCAGTGGGCTGAGGGTCTGGCGACAAGTCCCATAGGGGCTTGATAGTCACCCTAGCTTGGCACCCTGGGTGTGCAGTGGTGAGATCTATGGCTTTCTGCAGGATTTCAGGTGACTTCAGCAGGGCCTAGGAATTCGGGGCTCCCTGAGGCCTCTCTTCCCTATCCAGGGCAGGACTGTGCACTGATCAGACAAGCAGAGGGATCTGGGGTGGGGGGGATGATGTGTTAGGGGAGCTCAACTTCTGATTGGCCCTGGCTCCTGCCCAGGGTGGTAAGAGAGATAAGAGAGATCTGAAGTCGGGGTGATTCATTTATTCAAGGAGTAGACTGGGGTCCTACCCATCCCTTAGCTCAGGCATGCTTTCCTCAGGAAAAGATTCTGGGAACCTGGGGTACCGCTCAGTGGCAGAACGCCTGCCTAGCACATGCCAGGCTTTGGGTGCCAGTCCCCCTAGAGAGAGGAGTGGGAGGAGGAGAAAGTGTCTGACCCGTGAAGGTGTGATGCTGCTCTGGGGCCAACTGGGGGGACATGCTCTCCTGTGCTGAAGGCTGCTGGTCGGGCCAATCCATGCACATACGAAGTCACTGGGTCCATACCCGGGGGCTCCTTGTCCTCCCCTGCCCCCGCTGATCCTTTGTCACTACCTTCATCTTAGATGCAGATGGGCGGGAGGTTTGGGTTATATGGTTCTCGGTGTCTGCACCTGCTTTGGGACCAGAACTTTGAGCAAGAGGCCAGCAGGCAGACTCCAGGCCCCCCACAGGGCTCCCCACTTCTCTCTACTGCTGCCAAAGTCAAGGCTCTGCTGACCCTACTTCAGGAAGCTTCCAGGTTTCACGGCCAGAACGCAGCCCAACTGGGTTTGGATGGGCTCCAATTCCCCGTGTCTGCTCAGCCTCACTCCTGATTCCCATCTGTGACGTCAAACCCCAGCTAATCCCGGAAAAACAGATTAAGATCCATAAACTTGATTCTCCGGCCTTCTCGTGTGCTTAGAGTGTCTTGGGAGCAGTCTGTCTCCTTACTTGCTCCCCTCCCCTGGAGCCAAAGCCTGATAAACTCCTAAATCTCCCCTGGGCAGTGTGTCTGCAGCCAGCCAGCCCCACCCCCAGCAAGGTCCATTTGTTCGGGTAGCCCAGGAGCCTAGCTGTTTTTGTGGGAGGCTGAGATCTTGATTTGCTATGGTGGCATCTCACTCAACACACCTCTGATCTGACCTGTGCCTGTGCCCGGTGCCTGGCCTGGATGTGGCCCACACTCTGTCCTCTGTCTAGGGCTCCATCTTCCAGCTCTCGTGGCTTCCCTGGATACCACGTGACGTGGCTCATATCTGACATGTTCTGGACCTGTTAGTTCATCAAAGACGCTATGAAATTCAGAGATGAACTTTTTAGGGTCTCAAAAGCAAGGTCTGAAGCCCAAGGCTCTGCTAAGGGTTGGGGCCCAGATACTCTTCTTGAGACTCCAGAGAAGGCACTCGTGGGAGACACGCAGTTCAGCTTCCCAAGAAGGGCCTCCAAGACCTGTTTTCCTTGTGCCCTGTGCATAGCAGCAGAGTCACTGGCTCCGCTGTCGCCGATCCAGCAGGGACAAGATGTCTCCTGGTGGAACAGCAGGACTGCATGTCCCGAGGCTGCTGAAGGGAGGGCTCCAATGAGAAGTAGGGGACAGCAGACACAAGTCCTGTAGGAAGGGAGGGGCTGGCCACTCCCTGGCCTCAGGCTCCTCGAGAACAAGACCCAGAGTCCCCATGGGGCCAGATGCAGGGCCGTGGTGCCAATCACTAGCTACACTGGAGATTCATGTGACATGCAGCAGGGCA
This sequence comes from Typhlomys cinereus, assembly GCA_023101885.1. NCBI lineage: Eukaryota > Metazoa > Chordata > Mammalia > Rodentia > Platacanthomyidae > Typhlomys > Typhlomys cinereus. Next base: position 392,070 of record JALPQD010000373.1, on the reverse strand, counting down.
TTCTTCCTTCCAGCCTCCCTTTCTCTGTGGCCATTTCCTACCCCCTTTCTCTGTGGCCATTTCTGTTACTGGGAGTAGCTGTCTCGGTGACGGTTAGCTGTGTAGCACCGCCTGGCTGCTTGCGACCATATATTGAATGTGGCCACCATGGCTGAGTACTTGGTACCTAGCATCTCATTTAATCCACAACCCTCCCTCCTCCTCCCCCGCACCAGCACCTTCTTACTCCATTAGTAGAAGCTAAAAGCAGAAAGTTGAAGAGAGGAGGCATTTGGCTCCATGGAAGCTCACAGCCAGGAAGGACAGGTACACTACTGCCTTTCTCACCATTTGCTCAAACTCCACTGTCCCCAAGATATCAAAGAATGTAGAAAGTACAAGAAAAAGTTGGGCTGGAGAGATGCCTCAGGGGTTAAGCTTCTATTTTGCAAGTAGAAGGTTTTGAGTTTAGATCCCAGGTCCCATGTAAAAATGCCAGGTAAAAACAGTAGCAGTCTGTACTTCCAGCTCTGGTGGACAGAACCTGGGAAATCCCAGAGCGAAGCAAAAAGGAGGTAGAAACGATCAAGGATGATTCTGGAAGTCACCCTACCAGGGACAAATAGTGCCCTCTGATACACACACATACAAGCACACACACACACACACACACACACACACACACACACACACACACACTGAATAAATAAATTAATTAATTAAAAAAATAAAAATTTTCACCAAATTCTACTAATCTAAAACAACTTTCTCCCTAGCATTCAGGAAACGTTTAATTTAGACTGTGAATACAGAGTAGGTACTGTCTTAAGTTTTAAGATGCATTTCAAAAAAGCATAAAAATCAGGGCTAGGGTCTGAGTCAGAGATAAAGCTGGGTCTGATGCCCAGCACATGCACACACAACCTCAAATATTTAAGATTTGCTTTCACTTGCATTTCACCAAAGACACATCTGTTTGCATGTAAAATGAAATTGAAGAGAATTTCTAAAATGTAGGAAAGCATTTTCTTCATCTTAAGCAATACCAGTTCCTTAAAGGTTGAAGGGACAAACTTAAAATAGCTTATTGAAATGAAATCTATACATTCATCCTATTTGAAATGTATAATTGAATCATTTTTAGTATATTGCATTGTGAGCTTTTCTAAAATTGCAATAAAGTATGTGACACAAAAGTTTTCCTTTGAAAGGTCTGGGAATAAACCTCTGTGGTAGAGTGCTTGCCCGGCAGATACAAGGCCCTGGGTTCCCTCTCAGCTCCGAAGAAGAAGGAGAAGAGACATTTGCTATCATAACCACCTCTAGCGGCCATTCCACGGCACTTAGCGTGTCCCCAATGCCCGGCATTTTTAAGGCAATTTCTTCACCCAAGCAAAAACTCGAGCCATTAAACATTAATTCCCTGGTACATCTTTTCCCCAGGGCGGGTAACTGCTAATTTATTTTCCAAGAGAAAAGACTTTTAAAAGACTGGAGAAATTAGTATTTCTAAATGATAAATTTTATATTTTAGAATAATCTTAGGTTCATGACAAAATTAAGCAGAGAATACAGAGAATTCCCATAACCCCACTGTCTCATGTCAACACCCCTCTACTTCCATCTTCCCACATCATAGTGGTTCATTCACTACCACTGGTAAGCTGACATGGCCTCATTCAAAGTCTACAGTTTACATTGGGGCTCACTGTCAATCGTATCGTTCTATGGGTTTCAACAAACACATGACCTGTTTTCAACCACAAGTAATGTTTACAGAGTTAGGTTACCACAGTAGTACCTCCTTGAAATACTTTCGTGGTCATAAATCCCTCCTTTTATTCCTCGTTAATTTCTTTATCTAAATAATGAGCCAACTTCATTCTGTGAACGTTGAGGAGATTATATTTCCACCTCTGTTCATCATCCCAAGTTTCTGCTAATTCCATGTGCATGTCTTTAAATTTTTCACACCCTTCAGTAACCATGGTTGCCACCATGGCAAAATTATTAATTTGGCATTTGTTCGGATTTCTCCTAGGATGAATTTACTGTGATTTCTCTTTCAGTTATTTGGATTTCAGCAATCAAGTATGGTTTTTTAAAAAGAGACTTTATGAATGTCTAGGCCCCCAAATTCATGTTTCAGAGCATTTGTTAATTCAATACCTAAAGGGTAGTTTAGCTGGGTATAAAATCCGGATCTGTCTTTCTCTCTTTCTCTCTTTTTAAAATTTTTTTTATTTATTCAATTGTACGTGTATATGTGTGTGCACATGTGTATGTATGTGTGCATATGTGTGTAGAACCACGGACAAATCCGGGAACCATCATGGACCGCCTCCACCTCCTCCTTGTTTACTCTGCCCCGGGATTCACAGGCTCTGCCCTACAAGGACCAGAAATGCATGCCGCCCCCTCTTCTGCCCGGCGTCTATACGTGGGGTTTAGGATCCGAACTCAGGACTTTCTGCCTGCAAGGCAGAGGCTTAACCCCTGGGCTACCTCTCTAGCCCCTAAAATCCGGATCTTAATTTCCATCTCTTAAAATTTTGTAGCTGGTACTCTGTGGGTTTCTGAAATTGCATCGCCACGGTGTTTGATTTCTCCCCAGCCCCTGTTTCTGCATCTCCTACTTATGTTTTTCTGTCCTTTAAGGTCGGTAAATTCTGCAAGATTTGTCTTGGCTATTATTTGCAACATCCATTTTTCCAAGACATAAAATGTCAGTTAATTCTTAGAGCTAGAGTTTTGTTTTGTTTTGCTTCAATAAATTGCAAGGCGGGTGGCAGAAGATTGCTTAATGGGTAAAATACTTGCTCCTCAAGCATAAAGCCTGGAGTTTGTATCCCCAGCAACCATGTGAAATGTAGGCACAGTGGTACACATCTGTAATCCCTCTGCTGAAGTGGTGGAGGTGGGTGTACTCTGGGGGCACACTGGCCAGCCAGTCTGTCTGAAATGTCAAATTTCAGGTTCAATAAGAGACTGTGTTTAAAATAATAATAATAATAATAATAATAATAATAATAATAACTGACCTCCACGTGCACACTTAAATTCAATTGCTTCTCTTATGCATTTAAGTGCTTATCTCCCTTTGTTTCCGCCTTGCTCCAGCACCTGCTCCCCATGTGTATTTCATGTTCTTTAGGCTTCCACGACGGCTCGTTGTTGCCTCGTTTAACGGGCGTGCTTTGTGCTTTCCTCGACCCCACCCACCATAGTTCCAGTTGATCTTGTCGTTTGCCTGCTTATTTGTGATTAAATATAACTTTTTAAACATATATATTGTGTTTCTTTTTCTCTTAGCAAGCTTATCTTGCAGCTTTCTGTCTTTCTGAAGTTGAATAGTTTCTCCTTGGTCTGTCTTGTGCTTGCCTCTGCAGTACAACTATTCCCATCCCTCCCACACTCCCAAGTATTGAGTTTTTTTTTTTTTTTGTTTTTTTTTTTATTTATTTAATTGTGCGTGTGTGCGTATGTATGTGCGCGCACATGTGTCTGTGTGTGTAGAACCACGGACGAATTCGGGAACCACCATGGACGCCTCCATCTCCTTCAGCCCCGGGATTCACAGGCTCCACCCTACCAGGACCAGAAGCGCAGGCCGCCCCCGCTTCCGCCTGGCGTCTATACGTGGGATCTGGGATCCGAACTCAGGACCTTCTGCCTGCAAGGCAGAGGCTTAACCCCTGAGCCACCTCTCCAGCCCAAGTATTGAGGTTTTGGTCAACTCATTTCTTTGAGGCTAGGAAGAACTCCTATCTATATTCTCTGTGTTTCTCTCTTGTATCTGTCTTTCATGTGACTTGCCTTAATATGCAGGACCTATATTCTATGACTTCTCTCTCTCCCTCCCTCTCTCTCTTTAATTTCAAAATGTGATTTTATTAATGTACCTCAAGACAAGAGCCATTCTTAGTCTACCTTCTTGAAGAAATACCATCAATTATAAATAACCATAGCAAAACTTTCATTAGACAACTAGAGGGAGCTGGTTCATTTTTATTGTGCTACATATGCACTTATAAATATTGAGCAACAATATTTCCTCCTAAAATTTCCTCTAAGGCAGATCTGTTTAGCATCATGTTGCTAACTTAGTATAGTACGGCTTTAGCAAATTTAACTGTTTAGTTTCTCAGTGACAGTAATACATGTGGTTGGCAATACAATCTTTTTTTCAATGTGTGGGTATGTGTGTGATATTTTAATAGAAAGTAAAAAGCAGAACAAAAACACATTCCATGAGAGCACCTCTAATTTCAGACCATGGCCTTGGCTTAGAGGAGGTTTTCTGGGTTCTACAGTGCATGTACTGTCTCTCAGCATGTTCCTTACCCCCAGGTTAGATATCAGGGGCTCTGACTGGGCCTTCCTAGTCTGAGGTCTGGGATATCAATGATTCCCTGCTGTGGCAGCAATGGGATTGCTAGGAGGCAACCGTTGTTTTGGAAGGAGGATGGCAGAGGTAAAAGCTGTAGCAGGACACAGATGCAGAGCGAATGTGACTAGCGAGACAGAGCTGCCACCCTTCTGTGTCGGGAAAAGGAAGCGCATGGCCAGACAGGTTTTCATTGTAGATTCCTTCCGCGTGAGCTTCCAGAAGGACACCCAGTCACTGAGTCCAGAGGTGGGGATGTAGCTCAGGGGTAGAATATGCTCCTGGCTTGTACAAGGCCCTGGGTTCTATCCCCAACACCAGGAAACAAAACAAAACCAAAGCAACAGAAATCACTGGACCCATTTCCTGAGTCTGTTTTCCTCCTGGAGATGCTTTAATCCCCTCCTAAGATTTCTTTCACCCATATAAGGTGATCTGAGTACTTGTGTTGCTGGAAACCCATGCATGCTATAGTGCCATCAATATTTATGTGCCCAGTGTATATCAATGCCCTGGGTTACTCTTACCACTTAAACAGTACCTGTGAACCCTGGTCTCTGCGATCCCTGACTACAGGCCCTGAAATTGGTCTTTCTAAAATCTTGTCATTCCTCATTTCCGAAATCTGCACTCAGCTCTTAACAGCAGCGAACCTCTGGAGGCAGCTGGACGCCTTAGGCAAAACCTTCCCCCTCGGCACATTTATAATAGGCCGTTCTGTTTCTTCCGGCTCTAAGTGTGTTTGCCTTTCTAATTTGGATGCATGTCTCCATCTAATACAGTCTTCGTCATCCGGAAAGGAGGTACTGGGTGTGGTGGGAGGACTCTGAGTTTGAAGCCAACCTAGGCCATGCAGTGAGAACCTATCTCAAAACAAAGGAATTGGCTTATCTGGTTTTTCTCTACTACCTTCGAGTTGTAGCCCAGTGTCAGGTGCACTGTCTACGTACTGGACATAGAACTGGAATTAAATTGGACGTCACTGCTTTTTTTTTGGCCTGGGCACACGATGACATCACACCAGGAGCATGTGATTGCCCCACACCAAGGGGCTTTACCAGCTGAGTTTTCTTTTTCGTTCTCCCCTTTTTGCATGTGCCCCTCCTCCTTTCCCATGACTGGCCATGAGCAGTGCTGCATCGCAGTGAGAACAGGGGGAAGAGAGACTGCAGTTTGTTAGGGTTGCGGGCAAGGTACCCTTCCCATACTTGGGGAACGGGCTGACCATCCTTCACTTCCCATCATGCACAGCCTCTCAGTCCTTCCAGCAACTTTTAAAAGATTGCTTAGCAAACAAGGCAGCGCGGGCCAGAGAGGCGAGGAATTCTCTCCAGGCCACTGTTGGCATACCAACGGGCAGAATCGTAACCTAACATACACACTCAACAAAGCTCATCATCCTCTTTCTCTTTCTCTCTCAAGGGTCCTCGGTGAATTCTGTCATGGTCATTTAAGGAGCCTCGCCTAGAAGTCCCCCGCCCCAAACACACACACGCAGTTCCCCATCGCCGGGAAGGCGTAGACTCCAAGATGATCATAAAAGAATACCGGATTCCCCTGCCAATGACCGTGGAGGAGTACCGCATCGCCCAGCTTTACATGATACAGGTGAGTCGAGAGATAGTCGTGCCATATACACAGTGTGGGGTGGGGGTTATGAGGCACAGGGTCCTGCCTGGGTCCTGGCCTGCTCTGCTCAGCCAGGTGTGTAAGGACACACTGCAGAGGCTTGAGGATTACCTCACCACCCCGTATTCCTGGCACCCATAGTACTGATACCTTCCTCATTTGTACTTCCCATCACCTCACCAACAAGTTGGTATCAGATCTTATCTGGAGCTGCTGTCACCAGGTGCTCTGGCCTGGGGCTTAAACTTCAGGGACCGTGGAGGCTGCATCCCAGATAGTGTTTGGTAGGGACTGTGTCTGACAAGGACTGTCTGTCTTGGTGACACATGTCCTCACATTGAAGGAAGGTGACGCCCGTGTTCAGGCCTCTTCCCACAAGTGCATTAAGAGGCACTCACCCTAATGTTTCCATCGAAACCTAATCTCCCAAATGCTGTCTTCATAGACCACAGGAGTTGGGGGGGGCTTACAGCTGCAGTACTGGAATGGAACAGAACTCGGTTCTAACACCCCACTTAAGACAGCAAAGTGTGAAGGCAGTGGTTACTGACTCGCCTTGAAAGCCTAGCCCCTGACTCCCCAGTTCATGAAGTATGGACTGACTGTGTGGCTACTGCAGTCGCACAGACTCAAGGGTACACGGGGCTCCCCCCTTAGTACCTGCTGAGTAGGGAACACACAGTCCTGAGCCCTGAGTCCAGGCTACTTCCAGATGCCATAGCTGCCCACTCCCCGCACTTCTGGAGTCCCCACCGAGGTCCCAGCTCTGGGCTTCCATGCCAGTCTCCTCCCCGGCCTAGCCCAGTCTTGCCTTGATCTGGCTCTTCTTATGGCACGCGGGAGGTAAGGTCCCTGTTAGCCAGTGGGGCCTGGATCCGACTGACCCCTAGCCATACAGCCCATAGTTATTACAACATCTCGACTCCCCAATGTGTGAGGACCAACCCAAGTCTAGAAGGAGCTGGATGAAGCCACAACAGTTGAGCCAGATCCTGCGGGGGAGGCTTAGCTAGGAAGAGAGCAGGAGGTGCCCACAGCCTCTCTGGGGGTGCTGTTTGCACTAAGCTGCTTTCAAAAGCACCACTCAATTCCCTCTTGAACCACTTACCCCTTAATTATTTCTAAAGAGTGGGGAGAGGAAGAACTTAAATCAGGCCCACCTCGGAGCATTCTGGAAACAGCTCAGCCTGTCTGAGGACGAGGCTCGCTTGTCAGCACTGTCACGTGTCCTGTTGCGCCTCACCACGACCATGGCGGGAGACCCCCAGCTGCACCTGGCCTCTTGGGGTGGACAGTCAGAGCCTGGCAGCCCAGATGCCAGCCGCTGAGATGCCCAAAGGGCACAGACTCACTGGTGACTCAGCCCCGACAAACATTTGCCATTTCTATAGTTTTTTTTAATTATTATTTATTCAACTGTGCGCGTGTGCGTATGTATGTGCGCGTGCGTGTGTGTCTGTGTCTGTGTGTGTGTAGAACCATGGACGAATTCGGGAACTACCATGGACGCCTCCACCTCCTCCTTGTTTACTCTACCCGGGATTCACAGGCTCCGCCCTACCAGGACCAGAAGCGCAGGACCGCCCCCGCTTCCGCCCGGCATCTATACGTGGGATCTGGGATCCGAACTCAGGATCTTCCGCCTGCAAGGCGAAGGCTTAACCCCTGAGCCACCTCTCCAGCCCCCAACATTTGCCATTTCTACACCATGAGTGTAGCAGTGCCTGCAGGCAGAATCATTGTGAAGCAATCCAGGGGGACCCCCGGACCACCGTCTGCTCTGTGATGGTCAGGTTTTCAGGGCTCAGGGGGACTTTGCTTTGAGTTCTGGCTCCAGGCAGTATGCAATGAGGGCTGGTAGCTGGGAGTGTGGTAGAAGGAAACCTCTCCTACCTGGCAGGCCCCCCTCCCAGCTTGCTGGCAAGTACAGCCTCTCTGCTGCTCTAAACTCGCAAGGTCTTTACGTGTGTGCTGCTTACAGCGAACAAGTGTGTGCATAAGATAGAAAGGTGGTCTAGCCAGTTGTTGCCGCGAAGGTGTTTCCAAGCCAAGTGCTGGCATGCCCAGAGAGGAAGCTGTGGATGTGGTGAGGTGCATTCCAATATGGGAACACACATGCACCCAGATTCATACATGCACCTACATGACACCACAATCACATTCCACAGAAACAAGACTCACGCCCACACTACTCACAACCACACTTGCCGGCACTGCCTTTGCTATGCGGGGGATCCACTCTTCCTGCCTTTCCATGACTGTGGACCCTCAGCTGGAGAGGGGCCACCAGGTGTGACACACCCCTGTGCCTGCTCTCAGTGCCAGTGCAGCCCCCTCCTCTGAGACCAGCTTCCTTGTCACAGATGCCCTGCCCCGCGCGCTGCACGTGTGAAGAAAGTGGTCTCCCACTGCACACCGTCATGGAAAGGCAGGAACAGCGGGGTCCCTGAGGAATGAAAGCAGAGTGGACATCATTCTGTGTTTATGTGGGGCACCCAGACTCTGCTGCATCTTGCTGGATGTCGAGGTGCAGTCTGTTTCCAGTTGACCATATCTGGGAGGAAGTTTGGGGCTTTCAGGGCCCAACTGGCCCCTGGTTCGAGTTCTGACTCTGATGAGCCAGCCTCCCAGAGTCCCAATTTCTCTGTATGTGTCAAGAGCTGGTTTCTCATAGATGACTCCAGAAGGACTCTTAAAAAGTCAGTTTTCCATTTTACAGATGGGAAAATTAAGCCAGGGTTAGAACTTGACCTCCTCAGCTCCCAGGTAACCTGTGTGGCTGTTGGAAGGCTCAGGGGCTCCGGGCAGGATAAGGAGGACACCATTGCCTTTCTCAGACGTGAGGGGCACGCAGGGGTGCAGGGGACAATGAAAGAGGCCGAGAGCAGTTCATCCAAAGGAAGAGGGAAGCCGGGTTCTGCTGTTGCGTGGCTGCTTTGCTGCCACCTCTTGTCCTGCACAGGGTCCTAGTGGGAAGCAGTTGGCTGAGACCACCAGGAAGCAGGATGGGCAGCACTGCAGAGGTCAGCTCAGCCTACCTGGATGTGGACGCTGGAGCCCGGATGTTTGTGTTCCCCTGCCTCTGAGACACCCACTCACAGCCAGATTTCTATCTTGGAGGCCCATGGGGCCAGGAGATTGTTCCTGCACCCAGAGTTCTCTGTTGCTCCAGGACCTGTACGTGTTCCTCTTTCATCCCCTAGTCCCCCCCCCACACCACCACCACCCACAGTCTGCCGTTCCGCCCACTCTCTCTGTTCCCACCCTGGCCTTTGTCTTTGGTGCTTTCAGAATTCCTGGCAGGCCCATGCCACTGTGGGGCGAACGTGTGTCAGGATCACGGGCTGAACCTGGACGGAGGTACAGTCCTGTCCTAGGCAAGCTGCTGCAAAGGAAGTTGGACTCACTTTGTCCTGTCTGTGTGAAGGCTGCTTCAGAGGTGAATGAAACACCCCCAGCAAGTCTGGGGAGACTGGATACACCCAGCAAAATGCAGGCAGGAGCATCAAGGGCAGAGAGAACAGGGTTCCGTTGCACCCCCAGCAGATGCCTTGAGAGTCTACCTGTTCTATGCTGGAGACAGCTGTATCCCTGTAGCAAAGAGGATCGAGCTGGCGAATCAGCGCTTCTCTCCTGCCTGAGCTGCATTGTGTACATATGTCAGGACTAGAGAACATGCGGCTGCCTGAGCAACTGGCCCAGGGGTGCATATCCCAGGAGGAGCCCAGCCAGCTCTTGCTTCCCTGAAAGTGACCAGAGGGGCATGGCCAGGACCCTGGACAGCTCTGAGAGTAGCTGTGGGTGGATTACTCTGCATCCTTCTTTCCTCAGCCAACCAGGTCTCCTGAGAGAGATGTCATATGCTGCTTAGGAATGGTCAGACGGGGACCGGATGTAGTTTTCTGTGTGGGTAGAGCGCAGAGTGAGCTGAGGTCTTGCAGGGACAGACTGTCCCCTCCGTCACTGGAGGGCTGTTTTTCTTGGAGGACACGAATTCCAGAGTTCCTGATGTCAGTGCGGGAGGGGGACAGACACCTTTGAATCATTAGACCAGCCTTTCCCAAGTGTCTTCTGCAATGCTGTGTGTATGTGTGTGTGTGTGTGTGTGTGTGTGTGTGTGCCCTTGCCATCCTCAAGTCCCCACATGTTCATCTCACTGAGTGGCCATAGCCATCCATAACTATCACCAGGTATTGGCAGCATCCAGGGTGCCTTAAGCTTAAAACTCACCTGCTTTGCTCCCCATGGGAGCTGGTAATGTTCTTCCTTCTTACAAATGAGGAGGCTCAGAGATATCAAGGAGCTTGTTCAAAGGCATACAGGAAGCCAGTCCTTGTCCAAGGTTCATAATTGGTGGTACTTTCACATTTGAGAATTTTGTGATCTCCTATTTTATCCCAAATCTTACTTTCTCTGAAGCCATGGATTGAGCAAAGTTTCCCGTCTCTGTGTCCTGTACATAATCTAATCCCACCCCCCAGGACTCAAACACTCATCCAGTTCAGGGATCCTGGTAGACAGTGTGGTCGGCCCACAGAGCCACCACCACTATACTATGTGGGAGACACAGGTTTTCATCCTGCAGACAGACTAAAGCCTAATGACAGGAGCCATCGAGGATAATCATATAGCTAGTTGATGTATGTCCCCCACCTCCAAGTCAACGTTCCATACACAGAAGCCTATGAGAGTGTGTCTTCCTTTGAACTCAGGTTTGCATATATGCGATCAGTCGAAGATCTTGAGATAAGGGCATTTGGATTTAGGACAGAGATTCCTAGTTGAATGACTATTGCCTGTAGAAGAGGAAGAGTCAGTCAGAGCTACCTGAGGGGGGATTGAAGGGGAAGGAAGGCTTCTGCGTACCGCAGTGCTGAGGATTACCAGGAGCTCTTGGAAGCTGGAAGGGGAGCCTGTGGATGGGGTGTTGTGATAGGCTTGCTGGTACTTGTGGGAGGGACATCTCAGGTCTGCTAAGTGGACGGGGGCTTTAGCATAGCCTCTTACAGTGTACTATGAGCCCAAGTGGAAGGCCTCCCCTCTCCCTGTACGTTTTCTAGCTTTTCTGATTCTCTGCGACACCCCCACCTTCAGAGACCCCTGCAGGTACCTTGGGTCCCTGAGCTTCTCAGCAGGCAAGCACATTAGCCCCCTGAGGTGGTGCAAACAGCCTGCTCACTGGGTGGTCTCACACAGCTGAAGTGGACTCTTCTACATCCTGAGCCAGAAGCTGGAAACCAGGGTGTCCACAGGGTCCCCTCCCTTCCGAGGCTCTGGTCTTTCAGGAAAGGTCCCCCACCCCCAGGTTCCTGGTTGCTCCAGACATTCCCTAGCTAGTGGCTTGTCCTCAGGGATAGTTGATTGCAGAGTTGCCAGTGGAGTCCTACGATGTCTTTGACACATATTTATCAAACACCTACCTTGGGCTGAGCTGGCCCTCAGACAGCTCACCTACCTCTCTTAGCCTCCACTTTTTCATCTCCAAATTGGGGTTGCCGTAGCGCTAGAGGAGTCCAGGAAAACGTATGCACTGTCTGCACAGCTGAAGACACAGAGCTGCTATAAGAGACAAGGATGCACAGACTGTCCTGAGCGAGGAAGCCGAACCTGGTTACCCAGGGCTTTTCCTCTCTCTCAGATAGACTCGGTCTTTCTGGGTCCTGAGATGGAACATCTTCGTGCCCTACAGAGGGTCATGCTGTGGGGCGAGGGAGCGTGCGTCTGGCATGCACAGGCCTCTGCGTGTGTACAAGTATGAACACTAGGGTGGGGAAATGTGGACATGCACCTGCCGCTCAGGGAGCTGACCAAAGACGGCCTTGCCAATGTGGTCACGTCACCATAGAAACACCTGGGCCTCAAACACCACATCCTCTGCAAACAGAAAATGGACCTTTCAGACACCGGGGAGGACAGACATCTAGTTAGAGATGACCCAGTGCCACGTCTGCCAGACATCAACACAAACACCCTTCCCATTCCCTGCCCCCTTGACTTTTCTTAAGTCTCAATAGGTACAATGGGCAGAATTAGGTTTTGTCTGTTTTTCTAAGTGCTTTCCTGAGGTGTAAGTCACACACCACGCGAAGCATATAGGGTAGTGGCTGACCTTTTGCTACCGGGTTTGAATATCTGTAAGCTGGTGGGTGAATGTGTTTTCCTTTGTTTTGAGTATGTTCCTAGGAGACTTACTAGTTCTGATGATAACTCGAGTGTAAAACCCCCCAAACTAGTCACTTTCCATCTGCCCTCACTTCCGTCCCTGGCAGCTACCAATCAGCTTTTGATCTCTGGGTCTGCCCCTTCTGGATGTTTCCATTCATGGGATCATACAGTGTGTAACCCTTTGTGACCCTTTTCAGCCACTTACTGTGTTTTCATTCACATTTAAACAAGCGTCAGTAATTGATTCCTCTTTGTGGCTGAATCTTGGTCCATTGTGTGAATACAGAGCAACTGTGGACACATTCATCAGCCACAGACGGTTAGCCTTTGGGCTATTGTATGTAAGTATCATCGACGAGTTTGTGAGTGTTTTCCTTTGTTCTGAGTGCACCGGGAGGGTCTGTTTAGCTTTCTGAGGTCCATTCTTGCTGTTTTCCACTGGCTGTGCACAAGACTCCAGTTTCCCCACATTACTACGGTCTGTTGCCTGTCCTTCTAACCATCCTCTACCTCACTATGGGTTGTGTCACATTTCCTAGTGGCTTACAGTGTTAAGCAGCCGTGGTGCTCTTCGGCCATTTGCCTGTCTTTGGAGATGTGGTTCCTCAAATCGTTGCCTTTTGTGAAGTGTCCATTTGTCTCTTCACTGTATACCTTGGATACAAATTCAGATGTCACTTCACTGTCTTTTTGATGTTCTCTAGAGCACAAGAGTTCCTCGTTTTGATCAAGTCCAATTCATCCATCTCGCCTTTTGTGATTTACGTTTTTGTGTGATTATAAACAATTGTCTGATCCAAGGCCATAAAAACTTACGACTATGTTTTCTTCAAAGCTTTGCATAGTTTTTGCTCTTACATTAGGGAATGCGTTCTTCATGAGCTGGCTGCAGTAGCCAGCGAGAAAGTCGTGTCTGTCGGAAAACTCATGGCCCTCTGTGACACTGGTAAGGGGATCCTTCCAAATCCTATTGCTTCCTCAGTTTCTCTGGTTCTCTGGCTGGTAGACACATGTATTTCCTGTGTCTGGCCATTGCTTCCTCTATGCACACCAAATATGTCCTGTGGTTATACTCTATGCATACTAAATATGTTCTGTAGGTAGACTTTATGCACATTAAATATGTCCTCTTTGGTAAATATTCTCTCTCTCTCTGTCTCTCTTTCTCTCTCTCTGGGGAGGGATTAGGAGATAGGCCCTCACTCTAGCTCAAACTGGCCTGAAACTTACTGCCTAGTCTAGGCTGCCCTCAAATCCAAAGCATTTCTCCTGCCTCAGCCTCCCAAGTTCTGGTATTATAGGCACAAGCATGCTAGACATGGTTCGCAGCATACTATCCTGTCCCACCCAGCAGAGCCCTGGACCCTTGGCTCTGTGTGTGTGTGTGTGTGTGTGTGTGTGTGTGTGTGTGTGTGTACATGTCATATGCACACAGCCATCAGCAGCCTCCGAGACTGATCTAGCACGAGGCCACAGCTCTCACCATCTACCAGGACATACATTTCCGCATCACTCCTAGGCATCCTCTCCTTCTGGGGAGCAGACCCCCTGTGTCCAGTCCCTGCTATGGGCTGGGCTCCCTGCAGTAAAGCAGATGCAGAGCCAACAATCAGGTCTGTGGTCTGTCACAGGCAGAAGGCAGAGGTGGGGTAGCGGCACCTCAGAGTAGGGCGCGCATGTCCAGGAAGGTTCTGGAGGAGATGCTGATAAGTAAGTATAGATGTGTCACCTGCCAACGTCGCTCCAGGCAGGGCCGAGAGCCACCAGAACAGGCTCAGCCAACCAGAAGGTCCAGGGTTGACGATGCTTGTTAGTTCCGGAGATTCAGGGTGTCTGCAGCTTCCTTTCTGTCCTGACAGCCGAAGCCCAGGCATCCGCCATCACCTCAGATGAGCTCCTTCCAGGACCCTATGTCTCCGTTTCCTCACACAGAATGAGAAGCGCTGGCTCTCCTAGTAGACGGGTTTGAGGGTGAACTAGGCTGAGATAGGGGCACCTCTGGAGGTGTACGCTTACCAGAAACCTCCTCTCCTGCCCACATCATGGTAGTGACTGCTGGCTCCCTGTGGCCGCATCTCTATTCTCAGCTAGCTGCTCCATGAGGGACCCCCAAATGCTGCCCTGCAGGTCCGAAGCCTCTGGCCATGGAGGACCTCCCTCCCTACCCTCGTCTTGCCCAGAGGAAGCCTTTAAGCCGATATTGCAGTTCGCCTGCATGGTTGCTGATAAATGACCATCAAACGGCGTAAGGGAACAAGGGTTTGTTCTCTCTTACGATTCCTGGTTACAGTTCTCAGTCCAGCTTGACAGGAGAGCACACACTAACATCAGGGCCGAGGGAACTGGCCACACCATCACCACATTAATGGCTGAGAGAGGGACAATCCTTATTTGCCAGACCAGCGTGTCTGGTCAAGTGAACAGAGGATGCCGACTCTCTCACCCAGCTCTCAGTATTTTATTCACCTATTCAGGGCCTAGTCCCACCCACCATGGACCAGGCCTTCCCCGTCAGCTAGACGATCTCCTGCAGGTTTGCTCTGGACTTAACTCAACCATTAATTCTCTACAAATGTGCCCAGAGCTCAAACCTTCAACTGTCAAGTCGACACCTGTGCCTTACTATGACAGCCGGCTTCCCCTTTGTCCCATGGTCTGGGTACCATTGCCAGCATCAGTGGCTGGGCCAGAGCAGACGACAAAGCCCTTCCCTACCTCCCGGTCCCTGTTCCTGCAGCCCTTGACATGGACTGACCCCTCACCCTTCCTCTAGGATGGCAAGCCCGCAGACAACCAGGCTATGGAGCTCTGAGGACCCCTCTGGTCATTCCATGCTGGGAGGAAGCTGGACCTGGGTGACTCCCAGAAGGAGATGGGGACTTCTAGAAGCAAGCCAGAGCTTTCCTTGGCAAAGCTGACCCTGAAGCAGGGTCCTCGTTGGTCTGGCTGGTTCTGAGTTTTCCTTCACTTTTTTATTTAATTGTTTTGCTGTGTAGCTAGTGTCATAATTTGACACAGGAGTCAACTTGACGGTTGAAGGTTTGAGCTCTGGGCACATTTGTGGAGAATTAGTGGTTGAGTTAAGCCCAGAGCAAAACTGCAGGAGATTGTTTAGCCAATGGGGAAGGCCCAGCCCATGGTGGGTGAGGCTAGGCTCTGGAATGAAATACAGAGAGCTGGTTGGGAGAGTCATAATCGTGGTGTATACGGCCACACTTGCTGGTCTGGCTAGGAACCTCGTCCCTCTCTTAGCTGTTATATAGAGATGATGTGGCCAGTTCCCTCAGTCCTAGTGTTGGTGTGAGCTCTCCTGTCAAGCTGGACTACGAACTGTAACTGGACTCTCTTAAGAAAATAAACCCCTTGTTCCCTTAAGCTGTTTGACGGTGATTTATCAGCAACCATCTCCCGGTCCTTTCTAAAGCCCAATACTTTCCCTGGCTTGGGTAGGCCGCGCTGTATGCCAGTTTTTCAGCTGATGGACAGGTGGGTTGTTTCCTCCTTTGGCTCCAAGTAGCCACAGCGTACACCTAAGGAGGGTGGATGCTCCAACTTGATTTGGTTTCAAAGGTGGTTTTGCCTGTGTGGGGTCTCTTGCAATAACATGTGAATTTTAATATAATTTCTTTTTTTTTAAGCACCACTGGCATTATGGCAGGGTTGGCACAGGCTTCAGGCTGCCCTGGGGATTTTTACTGTCTTAAGTTCTTAGTTGGTTCTTGCAACCCAAAAGGCAGGACGTCGTTCCGTTTGTTTTGGCCTTTTGTTTCCTTCAGCTTTGTGGCTTTCGGTCCAGGACTTTTTCAATATCTGGTTAAATTTATTCCTAAGTATTTGCTCTTCCAGAGGCCGCTGTGAATGTGATCAATTTCCTTTCTGCGTTGTTCATCTCCTATCGATAGTGTCCTGCGACTTTGCTGGTTTCATTTATCAAGTCCAACAGATTTGAGAAAGATTCATTAGAGTTTTCTCTATATATAGATTATGTCCTCAATAAGCTTGAAGTAGTTTTCCTTCTTCCCTTCCTGCTTGGATCTCGCGTACTGTTTCTTCTTATTGTCTAGTTACTGTGGCTGGAACCTCCAGTACAATCCTATATAGCAAGAAAGAGGCGTCCAAGGGCCAGCTTGTTACCTGGCACTTTAAGATATAGAGTCAGAAGAACCACAGGTTCAAAGCTGACCTGGTCTGCATAGTAAGATCCTGTTTCCAAAAGAAAAAAAAATGAGGGGGGGAGAGGAAGAAGGAAGGAAAGAAGGAAGAAAGGGAAGGAGGGAGGGAGGGAAGGAGGGAGGGGGGAAGGAAGGAAGGAAGGAAGGAAGGAGAAAGAGAGAGACAGAAAGAAAAAGAAAGATAAAGAAAACAAGAAAGGAAGGAAGAAAGGAAGGAAGGAAAGAAAGAGAAAGAAAGAAAGAAAGAAAGAAAGAAAGAAAGAAAGAAAGAAAGAAAGAAAGAAAGAAAGAAAGAAAGAAAGAAAGAACATATTGTTGCCTCACTCTTGACTTTCTCAATCCTGGGATGGAGAGGAGTGAGGACATATCATTGTGTGTAGCACTTGGCTTTGAAGAACATACCCAGAGCCCCTTTAGCTTCCAGCAGGCCCATGGAGTCAAGAGCTAGATTTGGGGGCTCCTGAACCGATACAGGAAGATCAGCCTCGAGGCCACAAGGCTTCTTTCCTGTTCTCAGTCCCCAGTGCTCATGTCTTGTGCTAAGCGTTCTGAGCACCCACACTGATCACAGTGCGTTCCCCCCCCCACAGAAGAAAAGCCGGAACGAGACGCACGGCGAAGGCAGTGGCGTGGAGATCCTGGAAAATCGGCCGTACACAGATGGTCCCGGCGGCTCTGGGCAGTACACACACAAGGTGTACCATGTGGGCATGCACATCCCTGGCTGGTTCCGCTCCATCCTGCCCAAGGCAGCTTTGCGAGTGGTGGAGGAATCCTGGAATGCCTACCCCTACACCCGCACCAGGTGCGCCTGCCTCCGCCTCTTTGGCATGCCACCTAGTGGGGAACCCCATGGCATAGATCTGTGGCTCCTACAACTTCAAAAGCTCTGTCCAATACACGTCCCCCAAGGTCCCCTGGCAGACACATGCAGGAGGGGGAAGCCGTCCCTGGGTTGCCCGGGGTTGGAGCCTGCAAAAGCAGGTACTGAGCTATGGCTGCCATCCTGGAGCAGGGACGGGGAGCTTGCTAGGAATAAGTGTGAGCTGAGGCTAGACCAGAGGGCCCAAGCTCACCTGGGACCCGCAGCTGCCATGGCAATGTTGTTAGCAGCCCAGGCTGAACAGGGCTTTCCTCAGAACTTCCGGAAAATGCACAGAGCTGGCAAGGATCTTCTGAGCTCTCCATCTGTCTGAGAGAGGAGCTGCCTCCTTGCAGGCTGAGTGCCATGTCCCAGGAGTTCTGGGCCCAGATCCACTGTCTCCACAGCAAGCTCCTACTGTACCTGTGTTCTCATGCACTGTGTTCACCTGGACACCAGCTACAAGGCTTCCAGAAGCTGCCAAGAAGCTCAATGGTTCCCATCCCCTCCTTTCTTCCAACATCTGTCCCCCCTAAGCTGGCCTCAAGTTCTTGGGACCAAGTGCCAGTCTAGGCGATTAGATACCACTGCCGCATCTCGGCCAAGCCCACTCTCCTCGGCCCACCTAGCTGTGACCCAGTGGGGTCCAGCAGGACGCTAAGCAGCTGCAACCCCTCAGGCACAGTCCCCCACGGACGCTGTCTCCCTCAGGTTCACCTGTCCTTTCGTGGAAAAGTTCTCCATCGACATAGAGACCTTTTATATGACCGATGCTGGGGAAAACTCCGACGTGTTCAGCCTGTCTCCCGTGGAAAAGAACCAGCTGACTACAGGTGGGCAGAAGGGATAGATCTCTACACATTCCCACCCCCAGCCCCTCCTGGTGCTGCCCCTTGGGCCCTAGCTTGGCCCCACCCTGAGAGCTGTTGTGGAGTCTCAGGCAATGTGCGGGTGGGGGGATAGCTTCCGCGTTACTCCCAATCCAATACCCTTTCCCACTTTCTTCTGCAGAAGCACATGTGTGTGCTGTCTCAGGCTAAGAGCCATCTGTGAGAGTTGTTGGAGGTGACTGGGGTGGTAGGTGACCCTGCTGCTTTGCCCTCCGACTCACGTTACCGTGCAGGACACAGCCCCATTGGCTGAACCTTTTTTTTTTATTAAAAATTTAATTATACATTTTAAAATTTTTTTATCAGTTCCCTCCCTCCCCCCTCCTCCCCCTAAACCCCCTCCTCCCCCTCCTCTCCCTTCTCTCCCTCCCCATCCCCCAGTGCCTCCCCCCCAATTCCCAGAGAGTCCTTTATTGTGTACGCCTAACTCTCCACTGGGTCCTCCTCTCCGATGACATATAAGGACCCAGTGGCATTTCCATAAGCCCTTTCTCTTGTTCCCCTTAAGCATAGGATCACTACTATGGCTGTCAATCCCTTGCCTCCAGGGATCTCGGTGCCCTTAACAGATGCTAGACTTTATGAGGGCAACAGTGCATTGGACATTGCGCAGGGCATGCAAAGTCCCTTTTTTTTTTTTTTTTTTTGCATTTATTTATTGTGTGTGCGCACACGCCATGATACACTTTGTGGAGGTCAGAGGACAACTTGCAGGGCTCATGTCTCTCCTTCTACCGCGTGTGTATGTGCACGTGTGTGTACGCACCAGTCTAGGCAGCAAGCAGCTTTGCCCACTGAGCCTTCTCACTGCCCCTTGTTAAACCTTTTTAAAAAGGTCAGAGATTGGGCATTTCCTGTGAAATCACCCAAGTTCCTAAACTGCTGGCAGCTAATTACAAATCTTAGTTACTAAGTTATACCTGTCAAGCAAAGCACATCTGAGGGTCTGGCAGGGCTCTGTGCAGGGGGGTTTCCTGCAGACCAGCTTGCCCACATGCCTGCCAGTGTATGCCCTGGGTGTAGCTCTACTTACGAGGGTGCTGTCCAGCTGCTTAGCTTGGGGAGAAATGACCAGTGTGTCCAGCTGAATCTCCGTCACCTCCAAACAGCTACCCCTCCTTGGACAGACGGCAGAGCTGCCGAGGACAGTCCTGGTGGCATGATCCACACCTGTGGCCAATAGGCCACTGTGCCACAATCCCTCCCATCCCCATGGTAGCTCCTTGTCTCCTTGTCTCACCCAGTCACCTGCTTCCCAAGGGGCGGGATGCATGTGTACCATGGGTTTGCAAAGCACCTTCAATAAAAGCAACCAGACCTGCAGTGCAGGCTAAGGTGGGAGGATCACGAGTTCAAGGACTACCCTGGACAACTGTAGTAAGTCCTTGTCTGGAAAATAAAGTAAGAATGGGGATAAAGTGGTAGGGCACTTGTCTAGCATGTGCTAGACACATATACATGCACACACGCACCTACACATGCACATACATATCTATACTTACATACATGCACACACGTGCACACTTACACATGTACACATATACACATGTATGAGCACACACATGCACATACATACATACACACACGGACACACGTAAATGCCAGCACTTACAAATCAAAGCAGGCTTCTGAATGAGATCGGCAGGAATTGAAACCAGGCCTAAGTTGGAGGGTTCTCAGAAAGACTAAAACTATACTGAGAATGAAGTTATTCTGCATTAAACGTGCTTTATGTTAGACATAGGGAATTTAGAATCAGTAACCATAAAATAATAACAAGGAACAACAAAACCTTGTAAAAACAAGAAGCTCAGAAGTGAATAGCTGGAAAGTGTTCAGGGAAATACATAAAGACATCAGCAATTGTAAACAGTCAACAGTTGCAAATGAAAGCATGCAAGGAAGTACATCAAGACGTGAATTACTGCATTCTCAATCAGCAATGGCATGGAGTTAACAACATCAAGGAAGTAATATAATTTTAGGGAAAAACATGTTGAGTTGTGTCAATCTGCCCCTTCCAAGTAGACCACAGGACAAACGAAGTCACTGGGAAAGCCAAAGAGCAGGAGATAAGTCTCAACTGCTGACTGAGTTGCATCACCCTGGCCTATGCTCAAAGAGTTTTGGGAAGGCCAGTGGCAGCCCCTGCAGGCACACACATACATGCACACATACACATATATGCACACATGCACACATACACATTATATGCACACATGCATACATATATACATGCAAGCACACATATACATGCACATGTGCATATGCACACACAGACATGCAGACATACATGTACACATGTACATGTACATGCACACATGCATATGCACACATACACACATACATGCACTCATTGTACATGTACACATACACACACACCAGGAAAAGCTGAAGACTGGCAGTCAGGGAGTTGCCAGGAGCATTGCCCCCACCCCCACCATCCCCACCCACATGACGAGCCCTAGAGCCCTGCAGGAGTCAAGGCAGAGGAAGGCTGGGTCGAGCTTGAGCTTTATCCCCACAGACATCATCGACATCGTGAAGGATTCCGTGCCCCCCAGTGAATATAAGATCGAAGAAGACCCCAAGGTGTTCCAGTCAGTCAAGACTCATCGGGGACCCCTGTCTGAAAACTGGATCGAGGAGTACAAGAATCGGCTCCTCCCCGTCATGTGCGCCTACAAGCTCTGCAAGGTGGAGTTCCGCTATTGGGGCATGCAGTCTAAGATCGAAAGGTTCATCCACGACACAGGTGAGTGGCTTCCTCCGCCTCCATTCTCCGAGATTCTGTGCAC
Organism: Typhlomys cinereus; assembly: GCA_023101885.1. Lineage (NCBI taxonomy): Eukaryota > Metazoa > Chordata > Mammalia > Rodentia > Platacanthomyidae > Typhlomys > Typhlomys cinereus. Next base: position 371,188 of record JALPQD010000373.1, on the reverse strand, counting down.
TCGCCTGCTCCCGGGGTGTCTCGACCCTCCACGACCTCTGTGCCTGCAGGCCAAGCAGATGCCCCAGATGCTGGCCAGACTTTCCTGACTTGGTTGACATTTGATGGTGTTTAGCCTGGACCCCCCTCGGGCCACTTAGCAACCGTGAGCCATCCATCCAGCCCCAAGCTCCTTTATTATTCTTTGTACCTTAAAAGGTGCATCACAGGGCTGGAGAGATGGTTCAGGGTTAAGCCTTTGCCTCATAAGCAGAAGCATCTGAGTTCAGATCCTAGATTCCATTAAAAAAAAAAAATGTCAGTTGGAAATGGCAACGCCCTATATTTCCAGCCCTGGAAAGCGGCCCAGAGCAAAGAAATAAGGAGGTAGGGCAATCCAGGTAGGGCAAGCCCAACGTCACCCTTGGGCTTCCACAAGCACACTCAGTGCCCTCTTCTATATAGACACATATACAAAAAGATCCATCACTATATCTTGTTTTATATGATACATATATGCTCTTTAAAAGCCTTTTTTTCTTCTTCCTTTCCTTTATCTCTGCCTCTGTCTCTCTTTCTTTTGCACGTGCGCACGCCAGGAATCAAACACAAAGTCTCATATAAAGGCAAGCCCACTATCAACTACACTACATTCCAACCCCCTAGATATTGTTTCTTTTTGTTGGTAAAAGTAGACCAGGCATTGAGAAAGGGCACTGGGGAAGCTGATGCAGGAAGGAGTCTGTTCCCTCGTTTTACAACAGTGACCCACTGCAGCTGTAGTGTGGCTGACCTATCATCCCCTGGTGCACACTGGCCCTGACGTGAGTCCTTCTCTCTCCCCGGCCCTGCGCAGGCCTGCGGCGGGTGATGGTGCGGGCCCACCGGCAAGCCTGGTGTTGGCAAGATGAATGGTACGGGCTGAACATGGAGAACATCCGAGAGCTGGAAAGGGAGGCGCAACTCATGCTGTCCCGCAAGATGGCGCAGTTCACTGAGGAGGACGGGGCCACGGAGCTCAGCAAGGACCACGCTGCCCAGGACCAGGCATCTGGGATCCCTGCCGAGCCCAGCAGCAGTAATGGGGAGTCCCTAGTGGGGCGGGGCCTGAAGAAACAGTGGTCAACATCCTCCAAATCCTCGAGGTCCTCCAAGCGGGGAGGTGAGCCAGGGTTCCCGCCCACCACAGCAGCCACCCCTCTGCCAAGTCCTATAGCTCTGAACATGGGCTCTTGCCCTCGGATGTCCATTGTGGGGCCCAGCACGCGTGTTTCAGACTGGCACTAGACAGGACCTCCTGTGGGTGGTGAAAAGAGCTCTCTCTCAGGACCCGCAGAGTCACCCACATGTTCCAAGGTCAGATGACTTGAGGCCTTGAGGAAACTTGGGAAGTGGACCTAGATTGGCTCCCCACATACGCAGAGGTCTCCCCTAAACCCACTTTCTCAGCCTAGCAGGCTTGACCCTGGGTTCATGGCATTGTACCTTGGTCTCCCCATCCACCCCCTTCTTGGAGCACAACACCCTGTTGTTGGCTCTGCTGTGGCCCAGTGTAAGGAGTTGTTTATGATCAGCTCAGAAACTCATCTGGGCGCATGCTCTGGGTCCTGTCTGGATAGCACTACACGGTGCCAGGTCCACAGCAGATGCCCCTTTTGGAAGAGACAGAAGCTTCCCAGGCAACCCAGCCCCCAGCACCTTCACTTCTGTGTCCGGTGAACTCTATGATGATGTCCATGTGGACATGCAGGCTGCCTCCCTGTCTCCTGAGGGGGCTGAGTGGTCACATGGGAGGCTGTGTGGTTGACACCGGGGTTTTGCCTTCCAGCCAGCCCTTCCCGACACAGCATCTCAGAGTGGAGGATGCAAAGTATCGCCAGGGACTCTGACGAGAGCTCAGACGACGAGTTCTTCGATGCCCACGGTAGGCTGGCAGCTCCCTGCAGGCAGGAGGGGCTGGCCGCATAGCTGTGGGTGGGTGACAGTCGCCTGCTGCAGTTCCATTCCTGTGACCTGTACCTGCACTGTCACAGGAACTTGGAAGAGATGAGTCACTGAGAAATCGTCTCCCTTGAGTCTAGGATCTCAGACTCACCGTAAATACAAGTCACACTGGCCTGGAGGCCTGGCAGGAAGACACCATTCTCTTGACACATGGTCTCAGCAGGGCATTTCTCATGTGAATCGATTTCCCTAAGAAGTGTAACTTACAGCGCTGTATGTTTTTGTGTTCATTTTATGGGGTGCTATTGCTTTTCTTGATTAAATTAATGCAACTTAAGTATAAACCCAAAATAGACACTTTAGGAAATGCAATAAGCAGAAGATAAGTGAACAGCCTGTTTTCCCACTGGTTGCAAAGTCAGCACAAAGGGCGGCAGCCACGATCACCTGAGCTGGAAGGTGCATGGCCCACCTTGCTCTCGTGACTCCACGCAGATGTGCCCCAATAAGCCAGAGGGACCAGCCTGTAGGTATGGCTGGACTGGTCCCTCTGCAGGCTGGCGCATGTGCAGGGAAGAGAAGAAATGGGGGTGCCCGCAGCTGCACAAGGCTCAGAAGAAATGGGGGTGCACCCGCAGCTGCACAAGGCTCAGAAGAAATGGGGGCGCCCGCAGCTGCACAGCAAGGTCTTCTCATGCCACCACCATGGTTTCAGCAGAGGAACGACCCAAGTGTGGCATCTTGGTTAACGGCCAACCAGACCTACAGGGAGAGAACTTGGGAAGTCAGTGTCCAGCAAAGAGAGACATCTGGCTTGTCCTAGAATTAGATGACCAGAATGGGCGTAGCTCCTGAGCCAAGCTCTGCACCAGCAGCCTTGGCAAGATTGGAGAAGGGGTGTTTTGGGTAACCCATGGAGAAGAGGTGTCTTTGTGTCCCACGCCACACACGCCTGGCTCTTTGTCCTTAACAAGACGCAAATACATATCCTGTGTAGAAAGGAAGGAAGGAGAGAAGCTGGCAGCACAGATGCCAGGGAAGCACCCTGCAAACTAGGGCCCAGAAGCCCTTCTGTGGCCCAGAAAACGGGTCAGCATGAGTCCTAGCCAGGCAGCTGCCTGACCCTGGGGGATCTGTGAAAGCAGACGTGGGGTGGGGCGCAGTGATCTAGCAGAAGTGGTGTCAGCTGGGCGCAGTGATCTAGCAGAGGTGAGGGTCGGGCGCAGTGTTCTAGCAGACGTGGGGTGGGGCGCAGTGTTCTAGCAGACGTGGGGTGGGGCGCAGTGTTCTAGCAGACGTGGGGTCGGGCGCAGTGATCTAGCAGAAGTGGTGTCAGCTGGGCGCAGTGATCTAGCAGAGGTGAGGGTCGGGCGCAGTGTTCTAGCAGACGTGGGGTGGGGCGCAGTGTTCTAGCAGACGTGGGGTGGGGCACAGTGATCTAGCAGAAGTGGTGTCAGCTGGGCGCAGTGATCTAGCTGAGGTGAGGGTCGGGCGCAGTGTTCTAGCAGACGTGGGGTGGGGCGCAGTGATCTAGCAGAAGTGGTGTCGGCTGGGCGCAGTGATCTAGCTGAGGTGAGGGTCGGGCGCACTGATCTATCCATTGTGAGGGTCGGGCGTAGTGATCTAGCCCAGGTGAGGGTCAGGCACACTTATCTAGCCGTTGTGAGGGTGGGGTGCAGTGATCTAGCTGAGGTGAGGGTCAGGCGCACTGATCTAACAGTGTTGTTCCTCACTGGGCCCCGCTTCCGTGGACATCAGCCACCGTCAGCAGATGAACGAATATGGTAGAGCCATAAAAAGGAAGGAAACACCACCCTGCCCTGCCACGTGGATGAAAGTGAAATCAAAAGCACAAGAACCCACACATGGGAGACCACACCTCGTGATTGAATCAATGTCAGGCATAGGCTAAGGCCCAGGGAAGAAAGTACTGCTGGGGGAGGGGGGCTGGGGGTAGGAGTTAGGACTGATTGTTAGGGAGTTTGGGATTTCTATTCAAGGTGACGAGAATGTTCTAGAATTAGATACTGGTAATGACTGCACAGCATCAGGGGTGTACTAAGTGCCACTTTAAAATGGTATCAATGGTGAACTTTGGTGGACTGGGAGAAAAGGTTCAATTGTGTGCAGCTGCCTGGCCATCCTATTAAAATGACAGGGAAGGGCTGGCCGGGCACACTGCAGGCGGGCTCCAGAAGCACAGAGGGTTCAGTGAGGCCCCCAGTCCCAACCGAAGCCCCTCCCCCTCCTCCTCCCCAGAGGACCTGTCGGACCCAGAGGAAGTGATCCCTAAGGACATCACCAAGTGGAATTCCAACGACCTCATGGACAAGATGGAGAGCCCGGAGCCTGAGGAAGCGCAGGGTAATCAGCTGCATGGGTTTGGGGGTCCAGCCTACTCCCCCACCAGTGGTAGAACCCAGGAGTTTGGAGGGGGGACTTCTGGCCCCGAGCTCCTTCATCATGGCCCCCAGGCTGCCCCCTGCACTCCACAGCTGACAGCGTGACTTCTCTGTTGCAGATGGCCTGTACCACCAGAGCAGCCCCGAGTTCAGGGTGGCCTCCAGCGTGGAACAGCTGAACATCATGGAGGTGGGTGCCCACCCAGATGCTAAGGGACCAAGGCTGTGCTGCCCCAGGCCGTAGGGAGGGAGGGGCTCGGGCACAGAGGACCCGTCTAGTCTACAGGGCTCAGAAGCAAAACTGTCACCCAGCTTCACATCCGCCCTTGGCCAGACTTGGGGGTCCCTTTTCCTTGATGCTTTGCTAGGGAGGCACCTGCCAGCCCCTCTTTCTGATGTCCTCAAGAACCAGGGACAGCAGACAGCCCCTAAGGAAAACCCTTGAGTGAGCTCAGCCTTGGGGGGAAGTAAAATGAGAAACTTGTAAATTCCAGACCAAACATAAGAACAGCTTGTGCCCAACGTGTCTACCGCTCCCGAAGAGAAAAGGACGGAAGGGAAGGAAGCAAAAGTCGCCTAGGCAGAAGTGATATGACTGTGGGCAGCGAGATGGCCCTCAGGGTCAGGCAGAGCTCAGTGTGTCCAATAAAGTGTCTTTGAGGAGCCTGTGTCGGCCTTGGGGCGTCTTTGCTGGAGCTTTTGCCCCTCCCCCACCGGTGGGCCGGCAGAGCTGTTTGCCCCGGGGCAGGAGCCAGGCTGGGCCAGGCTGTCCATGCTGCGGCCACCGGTCATCACTGCCTTGCTCTGGACCCAGATGGCCCCTCCATGGGGACCCTGGGGAAGGGACAGCCACATCTCTACCCCTCCTGGGGTCTTCTGCTTTGAGGTTGAGGTGTGCTTTTTCTAGAAGGGGTAGTGGGTGTGGAGAGTGATTTCTAGTTGCTGCTTCAATGATGCGCAAAGTGAACGGAGGCCTTCCCTGCCCGCCCACGGCACACGCAGCTCTGACCATCCCTTGGGGGAGGGGCACAGCTTAGAGTTTGGGATCTGCCTTGGGACGTGCATTTGAAACCCACTGCTGATGCTGGGGCACTGCCATCCAAAGTCAGACCCCTCTGTCCGCAATAACCCCCAAGCCTTTCCTCATGGAAGGGTGGTTTGATGGAGATACTGACTCAGGGACACTCCAACTGTCCAGAGCTGGCTTCGCAGCTCTGGTAGGCTCTGTCCCTGCTAGAGTTCAGGGCAGGGGGCGTTCCTGTCTGAGGCTATGTGTGAGGAACGCCATGTTTCTGGGGTTCCCGAAGGATAACAGTAGCAGGTCCAGCCAGACAGGTATATACAGGAGGGTCTTGGTTCCCATAAGCAGCCCTTCCCGCCCACAGTGAAGAGGCGCTGATGGACTTCAGCTCCTGTCTGGGGGCTAGACTGCCATGGACATTTCTTCCATAGCTCTGGGCTCTCTGGGATGGAGACTCTGGCCAGCATGGAGTGTCCAGTCCCTATATGGACAGCTGTTCCGCCCCAGCCTCTAGAAGCTGAGAGTCCCAAGGCCAAGACTTGTCTCTCTTCCACTTTCCCCCACTTACCTCAGGACGTAGCATGACCCAGCAAATGCTGACCAGTGGTCCTTCCCTGATTCCCTGTAGTCACACACAGATGCTCTGCAGGGGTTCAGGAGGAGACCCGTGGGGACAGGGCTTCCAGGAGAGCTTTGGCAGGGGCTCTGGGTTCCAGTTTCCCTTGAGGCTGACATGTGGTGTGAACCATGCCTGGGGCTCCCTTCACCCCACGCCTCATCTGAAAGGACAGCCTGTGCCCCTGTGCCCACGTGTGCATCCCCGGCTCTCACTCTGCCCTCGCAGCAGACCCTGCCGATAGAAAAGCAGAGTTAACGACCTGCCCTCCCTGTGGGAAGCTGCAAGGTTCTGTCTCTGCAGGGCAGGGCCTGGGGTTGAGTGACAAGCAGAGGGTCTCAGCTAAACCCTCCTTAGTTCCATCCACTTGAGTAGTCCCCGTGACTCAGCCAGTGTGGCCCAACTTGCTCAGCCAAGCCAGATCCACACACCCCAAAACAGACACAGGGAGTGCCCCCAGATGTCTGGGGGCCTGAGCGGAAGCTACTGTCTGAGACCCCAAGAAAGTGGAGCTTGTGCTTGCATAGGAAGAGACCCTCCCCCCCAAGCCCGCTCAACCCACTGTCCAACTACCCTTCTCGTCCTTCAGTCTCTGGTCCCTGAAGCAGTCCAGGGGAGGGGCTCAGGCAGTGAACCCTCAAACCATATGATGTGGTAACCAACAATCAGGGCTCTCAGAGAGAGAAGTTAGGTTGAGACAGCAACAGGCCCCTGCATGAGGTTGACAGACCCCCTGCCCGTGCAGGACGAGGCGAGCCCACCTCTCTCCACGCCGCCGTCTAAGATCCACGTGCTGTTGCTGGTGCTTCACGGAGGCACCATCCTGGACACGGGAGCCGGGGACCCCAACTCCAAGCAGGGGGACGCGAACACCATCGCCAACGTGTTCGACACCGTCATGCGTGTGCACTACCCCAATGCCCTAGGCCATCTTGCCATCCGCCTGGTGCCCTGCCCACCCATCTGTGCTGATGCCTTCGCCCTGGTCTCCAAGTGAGTGGCATGGTCCCTGCAGTATCCACCGCGCCCCCCAGGGAGGAGGGCAGGGGGCACCATGCTCTCCCTGAGTGTTTGGCGGGTCCCCCAGAGGGAGCCCTTCAGCCCAGAGGCAGCTGAACCTTGCAGTTGAGCTGATCTCAGATTCCAGGACAGGCCCAAGCACGAGCCCAGTATGCAGTGCCAGAGTGTGGGGTGTTACCTAGTGGCCCAGTCCCCTGATCCTGCCCTAGCTGGGACGGTCTCCATGGCCATTTGGCACAGGCGGCTCTGCTGGGGTCAAGGGAATGGTCCCCTTGGGTCCAGCGGAGGCTCCCTGCCCTCTGCTGACCCAGCCCCTGTCCACAGCCTCAGCCCCTATGGCCACGATGAGGGCTGTCTGTCCAGCAGCCAGGACCACATCCCCTTGGCTGCCCTGCCGCTGCTGGCTACTTCTTCACCTCAGTACCAGGAGGCAGTTGCCACGGTGATTCAGCGGGCCAACCTGGCCTATGGGGACTTCATCAAGTCCCAGGAAGGGGTGACCTTCAGTGGACAGGTGAGTGGGGGGGGGGCAGGGAAGGGCCCCGCAGGGTGGACCGACCAGAGGATGGCTGAACTCTGCCCTCTGCCGTCCCGCCTCTAGGTCTGCCTGATTGGGGACTGTGTTGGGGGCATCCTGGCATTCGATGCCTTATGCTACAGCAGCCAGCCAGTGTCTGAAAGCCAGAGCAGCAGCCGCCGGGGCAGCATGGTCAGCGTGCAGGTACCCAAGCAGGGGCCAGGAGGGGGCAGGGGCACCCTTCTTAGACCCTACACTCTACCGAGGCCTGCAGTCTCCAGTGTGGCCACATGGGCTGAGTGCCTGTGGTGGACACTGAGCCGTCGGCTGGCCTGTGCTGTCCCCACCAGCAGAGGAGCTGACCCGGACGCCACCTTTCCAGCTCCAGTGTCTCAACTCCCAAGTCCCAGCAGGAACTTCCCCTCAGGGCAGGAGATGGAGAGGTCTGGGAGAGGCACAGAAAGCAAAGTATGTCTGGGTCCTGGGCTGAGGAATAAGCATATCTCAAATTGGGTCTACAGAAGCCTGAAGAAAAATCCCAGAGCATTCGTCAATCTCCCCCCCCAGACAAACAGGAAGGACACAGGTTGCTGGTATAGGTGGTCAGCAGTAGCAGGCAAGAATGTGGGGGCTGAGGAAGCACTGCCCTGCCGTGGCATCTAAAACATGTGGCTTCCCACACCACCAACCAGGGTCTGCCTTGCAGGAGCTGCTATGCTCCAGGAAGGTGAGATGGGCGAACCCCACGCCCCTCCCAGCAGGGACAGCCGCCCTGACACCCCCCTCCTGCAGATCACCTCGGAGCTTTCTGATGGCAGCCACCTGAAGGCTGCTAGGAACTGGCCAGTGGTCTGAGGGGCAGTGAGAGACAAGACCACCCCCTCTGATGTGGGTAGAAGCCTACAGTTAGACAGGTCCCGGCAGGGCCTGGAGAGCAGAGCAGGGCTCCATCAGAAGGGGCCAGGTCACAAGTGTCCTGATGGTGCGTGGGGCTATTCCAGGACGCTGACCTGCTGTGCCCGGGCACCCTGGGGAACCCGGTTCACAGTGGTGGTGGCAACGGCGGCAGTGGCTCCAGTCTGGAGAGCAGTCGGCACCTGAGTCGCAGCAACGTCGACATCCCCCGCAGCAACGGTGCCGAGGACCCCAGAAGACAGCTGCCCCGCAAGAGGAGTGATTCGTCCACCTACGAGCTGGACACAATCCAACAGCACCAGGCCTTCCTGTCCAGGTAGGGACCAGGAGCCTGCCAGGGGAAGGGCCTTCAGCGTGGCGGGGCCGGGGCATTCCTTGCCATGCCACGTGCCAGTGCGTAGGCCCGGGAGCCCCTGGCGGGCATTCTGTTTGGAGGGTTGTCACGGCCCCATAGGTGCCAAGGAACACACGGTGGACAGAGAGGGGTGGAGTCAGGGGCAACATGAGCCATCGGGGCTGTCCCCAAGGTAGCAGACTCCCTGGAGAGGTTGTGACCCAATCCCTCATGAGACTAAGGGAGGCCCCTGGGGTGACCTGCATGTCCCCCACTGCAGTCTCCATGCCAGCGTGCTGAGGAACGAGCCGGATTCTCGCCGCTCAAGCAGCTCTACCATGCTGGACGGTGCGGGGGCCCTGGGCAAGTTTGACTTCGAGATCGCTGACCTCTTCCTGTTTGGGTGTCCACTGGGGCTGGTTCTGGCCTTGAGGAAAACGGTCATCCCCTCCCTGGATGGTGAGAGCCCTACAGGAGGCAAAACAGGGTGCACGTGCCAGACAGGGGCCCACGGGTCTATCACAAGGTCATGGCCGTGCCTCAACCCTTCCAACCTCCCCGTCCTCCAAGACCACCGCTCCTCCCTGCTGTTTTGGCAGCCCAGCCAACTGCCCATCATCCCCTGACCCCTGCTGCTGCACCTCGCTGCAGAGCAGAGAAGACAGACAGGGTCAGGGAGAGTCAGATAAGGCACATACCCAGATGTGAATCCTGCCGTACAGACAGAGGTGGGCTTCCTGGGTCGGTGGCCTTATAGCTGCTCAGTCTCCACAAGACCAAGGGCAGGGTGGAGACTGAGCATCCCCCCTTCCTGGAAATCCCAAGCCCCCACCCTACACCCAGCTGAGCCAGTGGAGCTGTGGGGCTGGATGGAAATGATGGCCCGGGACTCAAAACCCCAGGTTTCTTTCTTTGCACGGGTAACAGCAACGGCCCTGTGGGGAAGGGGAAACCTCAGACTTTAAGGGACCCACCACAGTCTACTCACCCACTGGGGCAGCTGCCCACCTGCAGGGCAAGTCCATCTGCTGCGCTGGGTGCAATCCCACAGTCTCAAGCGCACACAGAGGCCACACTGGTATCCCCTGCAATTATGTGTACTGATGCAAAAACTTGACCCTTTCTGTGTGTAGGACAGGAAGCAAGTTCAGAATGCACAGCCTGTGATATGGGCCCAAAAAGGATGGGGAGTGATAGGAAGAGAGAGAGAGAGAAGTAGGGAAAGAGAATGTCCATGCGGAGTTCCCTTATCAATAGAAATGCATGCAGAAACAGCTGGGGTCCCAGGCCCCACATCCTACTCAGCCTCTTTTCTCTGCAATTGACTCCCCTACTCCTAGTTTTCCAGCTGCGGCCAGCATGTCAGCAAGTGTACAACCTCTTCCATCCTGCCGACCCGTCCGCCTCCCGCCTGGAGCCACTGCTGGAGAGGCGCTTCCATGCCCTTCCACCTTTCAGCATCCCGCGCTACCAGCGCTACCCGCTGGGGGACGGATGCTCCACGCTACTGGGTGAGGCTCCCCAGAAAGGTGGGGGTTGATGTTTTGCAGCTTGGGGACAACCACACATTCCATGGCCTTCCCAAGAGGGAGGGGGAGACACGGACACCTGTCCTGAGCAAACACCCACCGAGGTGCACGTGTGTTGCCCTTCCTGATCCGTGAGGGGCAAGGGTGGCCTCTGCCCATGCGCAGAGCAGAGGGCGTAGGTTAGAGCTCCCTCGGGGGAGTCTGGGTGGCAGCCAGGGCTAGAGGCCCCTCCCTCCCACTGCCCTGGGCCTCCAGCCCAGCAGGGACAGTCAAGGACCTAGAGGCCCCTCACCAAGTTGGGGACATTGTATGCTGGGGCCATCACGGCAGGCATCTGACCCAGAGATGGCTGGGAGTCTGGGAGGGGGCACTCTAGAATGGCGGGTCCCCCACCCAGCGTGTGTGTCCTGGTCTCGAGGAACCCGAGTCTATGTCGGTACATGTGCGGGTGGTCCACACGAGTATCTGTTCTTGTCCTCTGTTCTCTCCCCGTATGCCTCCAGTCGAGACCGTGCAGAGAAACCCCGAGCTGGTCCTGGAGAGCGGCCCCCTGGCCCCTCTCCCCCAAGGGGACAGCTTCCTGGAAACCAGTATCCCCGTTCCCGCGCTCACCTGGCAAGACGGGCCCCGCCAGAGCCCGGGCTGTGCTGAGTGTGTGTACCCCCTCCCCCGTGGTGACTGACGTCTGCTTGCTGTTGACCCTTGGTCCTCATGCCCCTCTCCCATGCCCTCTTTGGCCACTCAGAGTTTGTGGAACCTTGGTAATAAGGGCATGCCCATGCGCATAAAGCTAGTCTTGGGGCTGTGGCAACCTGAAGGGGAATGGTCATGTCCCCCCAGAGATGGCCAGATGCCATTCCAGGGTCACTCAGCATGTTGGTGACTTTGCAAGGATTCTGTCCCGCCTTCCCAAGGCTGCAAGGAGCAGACATGGATTAGGATGAGACCCCAAGGTAGCTAGCTGCCCCATCTCTCACCTAGGAGGAGCTCTTGGTCCCAGCGAGGAGTTGGGGGTGTCTCTGGGTCCTATCTTTTTCCTTCCTGAAAATGGTCCTCTAATGCCCCATCCAGACCAATTCCTGTAGCCAAACCTCAGCCTCCCTCGCTCTGTCCTGTCCACTCCTAGGCCCACATGAGCCACCCGCCTTTGTCCCCATCAGGAGCTGGCTTGATGGGGTCTGTACTGAGGGTCCACTCAGGGCACTGCCCCCTCTCAGTCCTCATCCTACCAAGGGCACCTCTAGGAAGCCACCCAGGGCCCTGCCGTCAGCAACCTCAACCAGCTGTCAAGCTGTGGGTCGGGCCGGGCTGGGTACAGTCCAGAGGCTGAGGAGCAGCTATGGAACCAACTGTGGGGCAAGAGGTGGCCAGGGGGGGCGGGACCCCGTGCCTTGCTTCCCTGCCCTGTGTCTATGTCCATCTGTCTGTCCTTCCCTGCCCGGCCCTCCTTTTCCCTTGGCTCTCACAGCGCTGAGCCAGTCATATCCTGTCGGCTGGCCAGGCCCAGGCGCACGCTGGTCCTGGCACGCTAGCCTCCTCTGCTGCCGGGGGACTGCGGGCCGGGCAGCGCCGCCCTCACACGGGCCTCTGTGTCCACCCACAGCGGACGCGCTCCAGACGCACAACTCAGTCTTCCAAGAGCACGCGGCGCCCTCGTCCCCCAGCACGACCCCCGCGAGCCGCGGCTTCCGCAGAGCCAGCGAGATCAGCATCGCCAGCCAGGTGTCCGGCATGGCCGAGAACTACACGGCATCCAGCATTGCCCAGAGTGAGTGCCGCACCCCCCCATGCCCGCCTTTCTCTATGGTTTCAGCGTGCCCACGGTTGGGGACATTCTTGGTGCCACAACTTGGGAGGCAGTACTAGGAGGATCCCGCTAGCAGGACGTGGGGGTCAGCAGCAGCCGCCTGGACTGGGCTTCAAAAGGACTGGTCCTGGTGGGGTTGGGGATGGTTTCCTGCCTCAAAGGAGGGTCTCCTTTGGCAGACCCTGGCTCTGTCCTCATGTCCTCCCGGACTGGTGGCAGTGTGGGCGCCCTTGGTGTGGATGTGGCTGAGCCGTTTCCTTTGTTCTTGCTTCTCAGAATCTCTCTCATCGCTCAGCCACACCCCCAGCGTCAGGCGCCTGTCCCTCCTGGCCCTGCCCCCCCCAGCCCCCACCACTCAGGGTCCCCATCCCAGGGCCAGGCAGGTGAGCCCCAGTCTGGAAAGGGCCCCCTGCCTCCCTGACTTGGACATCGGAGCAGGTACCCCGTCCACAGCACACCACCCCCTCTAACCAGGGTCACTCACCACTGCCAAGCATGTGTCACCAGCTGTCTGCCAGGTTCTGCCTCCCACCAGCCTAACTGGAGTTCAGGAGGGGAGGATGCAGGCTTCCGAAGAGGAGTGGGCAGAGCCGGAGCTACTGGGAGGGCCTGAGGCGCTGGAGTGGGGCTAGAGGAGGCCAAATAACTGGCACCTTCTCTCGCAGGCTGCGGGCAGAACTCAGGAGGGCTGGGGCCCATGAACCAGGGCCACCAGATGATGTCTGCGTATAGCGGCCAGTGGCGGGAACTCTGAGCTGCCTCACCCGGGAGGGCCGACCTCAGGCCATCTCTGTATGGAACCGTCTGAGGGGCAAGGAGGGCGGCACACCTTGCCTGGCAGCTCAAGAACTGAAATGCCAAGGCCCTGTGTGATTTCACAGCCCTCAGCTTAGGAAGCAGGGTCTAGGGTAGCGGCTCCTCAAGGTCCACGACAGCACTGGGGCAGCTAACCCCCCCTCCATGTTCCCGGTTCTGCCTACACAGCCTGTCGCCAGCCTGCGGGAAAATCTGCTTGGGCTACAGCTGGAGGTGGGGGGTAGGTAGTCTGGGCTGAAGGGGCCCAAGGTCTGGGTGACTCCCAGGTCCCTGGTCAGGGGCCCAGCAGTACAGTCCCGCTCCTATGTCCCGGCAGTTGCTGCCAAGTGGTGGGGCCAGAAGCGGATGGACTACGCCCTGTACTGCCCCGATGCCCTCACAGCTTTCCCCACCATAGCCCTGCCCCATCTCTTCCACGCCAGCTACTGGGAGTCGACCGATGTGGTTTCCTTTCTGCTGAGACAGGTACCTGCGTCCCTCAGCCTGGGCACAGCTGGCCCTCGCGGGTGGTCCCTGAGGGACTGGAGAGTGCATGAGGAAGTGTGTGTGTAGGGGGCTCCACCCTTTGCCCTCTACCCGGCAGAACAGAGAAACTTCTGTGCAGAGACATGTAACAGTTGGAGGGGGTGTTGCACATTCAAGGTGCAGATGGGAATCTGGGAGTGGGGGGGGTGTGGGCTTAGAGAGCTCAACAGTGTCACCACAACCTCTCCAGGTTCCCCCTGGGGCTTGTCCAGAGCAGCTTCCCAGGCCTGAGCCGTCTGTGTCCCTAGGTCATGCGGCACGACAGCTCTAGCATTCTGGAGCTGAATGGCAAGGAGGTGTCCGTGTTCACACCCTCGCAGCCCAGAGAGAAGTGGCAACGCAAGAGGACCCATGTGAAGCTGCGGGTGAGGGTCCCCTGCGTGCCCCACCGTCATCCACAGTAGCCCCGTGTAAGCGAAGCCCAGAATTAGAGGAGGGGATTGAGAAGGCGTGTTGTCTTGTCTGACCTCAGTGTGAGGTGGGAGCACACGTCCCAGGCAGGCAGGCAGGAAGTACAAGGCTTGGCTCCCTCTCCCGGTCCACAGCACAGGCCACTGAGCTCAGAGCCCAAGCCTAGCCCTCAGGCCACCCCGGTCCCAGTCAGGTCCAGGTCGCAGCCACATCCCCGTGCCCTGTCCCTCATCCCCAGAACGTGACGGCCAATCACCGGATCAACGACGCAGTTGCCAACGAGGACGGCCCACAGGTTGTCACAGGCCGGTTCATGTATGGGCCCCTGGACATGGTCACCCTGACTGGAGAGAAGGTGAGGTCGTGGGCACCTGGCTGGAGTGCAGGGAGTGAGGTCCGGGGATGACCAGCCAGTGACCAGCTGGCCTGGGCTCCCAGGTGGATGTGCACATCATGACGCAGCCGCCTTCTGGTGAGTGGCTGCATCTGGACACGCTGGTCACCAACAGCAGTGGACGCGTCTCCTACACCATCCCAGAGACGCACCGGCTGGGGGTTGGCGTCTATCCCATCAAGATGGTCGTCAGGTATGCGACTCCGGAGGGTGGGCAGGATGTTGAGAAGGACTGGCTGGGTCTGACGGTCCGTCCCGCCTCAGGGGAGACCACACGTTTGCCGACAGCTACATCACCGTGCTGCCCAAGGGCACGGAGTTTGTGGTCTTCAGTATCGATGGCTCCTTTGCGGCCAGTGTGTCGATCATGGGCAGCGACCCCAAGGTGCGCGCTGGAGCAGTGGACGTGGTGCGGTGAGTGGCCCTGAAGGACACAGTGTGACTATCAGGTGGGTGGGCTCAGCAGGGGAAAACTGGAGGCCCAAGGAGAGAGCCGTGGCACAGCTCCAATCCCTGAGGACCCAGACGAAGCCAGTGCCAGCCATGGGCCTCAGGTGTTTGAAGCTTTTGGTTTCCAGCTCTTGGGGTAAATTCTCTGAGGACTCCCAAGGGTCCTGGGGCTTGCTCAGGCCCCCAGCTGAGCCACTCACCCTTACCACCACTGCAGTCAAGCCCCCAAAGATGCATTTTCTCATGTATGTTACTTGGAAATCAGTCTAGAGTCTCACGCGTGGAGCAAGTGTTTTACCATGGGCTGTGCCCCCCCCATTGACTTTCCATTTTGAAACATTTGAACATCACGGAGCTGTCAGCAAGTCCTCATGGTCCCTCTGCCTCAACCCCTCAAGTGGCTGGATTTCCATGAGGGCAGCTGGGACCCTCAGGCCCAGCTAAAGATGCTCTTTTCAATGGCCCAAATGGGCACTAGTTGGCAAGAGACAGGGAGACCCAAGAGGGAGGAGGGACCCCCATAAGACACCCAGGCCCACCCCTCACTGCCACAGGCACTGGCAGGACCTGGGCTACCTCATCATCTACGTGACGGGCCGGCCCGACATGCAGAAGCAGCGGGTGGTGGCGTGGCTGGCCCAGCACAACTTCCCCCACGGCGTGGTGTCTTTCTGCGACGGCCTGGTGCATGACCCCCTGAGGCACAAGGCCAACTTCCTGAAACTGCTCATCTCGGAGGTGAGACCTAATAAGACTGGGCGGGATGGTGGGGGGAGGGGGTTGGTAGGAGGGAAGCCGTGACCCCGCTCCTCTCGCCCACAGCTTCACCTGCGCGCACACGCAGCCTACGGCTCCACCAAGGATGTAGCGGTATACAGCTCCATCAGCCTGTCTCCCATGCACATCTACATCGTGGGCCGGCCCACCAAGAAGCTGCAGCAGCAGTGCCAGGTGAGGGGGCTTGCCAAAGGGCCACGGGCAGCAGCTGGGGGAGCCCCAGGCCTCTGACAGCCCACCCCTGTCGCTGCCCCTGTAGTTCATCACAGACGGCTACGCGGCCCACCTGGCCCAGCTCAAGTACAATCACCGGGCGCGGCCCGCCCGCAACACGGCCACCCGCATGGCCCTGCGCAAGGGCAGCTTCGGCCTGCCTGGCCAGGGCGACTTCCTGCGCTCCCGGAACCACCTGCTCCGCACCATCTCGGCCCAGCCCGGTGGGCCCAGCCACCGGCACGATCGGACGCAGAGCCAGGTGGACAGTGAACAGCGCGGCCAGCGCAGCATGAGTGTAGCGGCCAGCTGCTGGGGCCGGGCCATGACGGGCCGGCCGGAGCCAGGGGCGGCCATGGGCCCCAAGTAGGACACCGCTACGAGGCGCTGTGGTCTCCATGGTGCTAGGCCTGGCGCTGGCCCCGCTGGGAGGCCTGGCCTGGGTACAGGCAGGCAGCTGGGGACAAGCACAGGAAGGGCTGGGGATTTGTCCCAGGACCCCTTGGAGGGCACAGCCATTCCACACAGTCCTCCCAGCCTTGCCTCCTGCCCTAGGGGGTCCTGGGAGCCAGCAGGACCTCCAGCCCTCGATGAGAGACCAGGACGCCCTACTCAGCCTGGCCAGGAGGGACCCCCGGACACTCAGCCCTGCGTTGATCTCCCAGCCTCCTGGTGCCCCCCATCCACTGGCTCCCTTCTCTAGCCCCCTCCTGTCTGGCAGCGATTCCGATAGGGCAGCCTGCATCCTGTCTCTCCAGTTCTCAACTGTTCACCTCACTGGTTCTGCACTGGTTTTTGAGAGCAGAGACGGTTGCCATCTCCTCGGCCACAGACTCGCGTGGCCGTTCCCACCTGTGGACCCGGGACCTGCTAGCACACAGAACGTCTGGCGTGGTAGAGCCTCACACGAACAGAGCAAGGCCATACTTCAATTCTGCAGCCTCCCTGGTCTGCCAGCACTGTTGCAGCCCGCAGCAGCTCTGAACTGCTGCCCACCCATCCGCCTGCCCCCACCCGGAGCTCAGTGTAGTTGCAGGCCTGGCCCAGAGGACAGCACAGGCGTGAGGCCCCTGAGCGACCCACCTTGGGCACCCAGGCCTGGACAGGCCTTGCCTCCACTCCCTACCTGCCACTGGCCAAGGCCCTATGCCACGGTCACCTGCCCGCGTTTCTACGCCTTTCTATATCTCGATCTGATTTCTATGAGGTTTTTTGTAAAATGAGTAATCCTCGGCTGCTTCCCTTTCTTAATGCTCAGTTTAAGCGCAGCCCCTCCACATTGGAACGCCCAGCACTGTGACGGGGTCTGGCCTATGGGCCCCTGCCCCTGGCCCCCTTGGCAAGGGGTGGGCTCCCTGCCTCACCTGACCCGAAATTCCTCATCTGACCTATAAAACCACTGAATTTCTACTCTGGGGTGGGCGGGGCTCTAGGTTTTCTTAACGCCAATTCCGTTTTGATGCCGAATCTAAGCCACAGCCCGCTTCGTCAGCTTAGGGCAGGGAGCCCCCATCCCGCACGCTGGGCCTGGGCACCTGCTGCACCCAGCACCACCTCGGCTGTGGCCCCTGGGCTCCCCACCTTCCCCGCACCGGGTGAGCCCGCTCAGTCCAGCAACGCGGCTCTGTCCCTCAGAAGCTGCCCAGCTGCACCAGGACTCAGGGCCGCGTGCTGGGCCACGCGGGCGCTCAGGTGGAAGCTGACATCCTGTGTAGATATGTATGTACCGCCAGAGGGGTGTGCACGCATCCGCGGGAGCGGCCTATACAGAGGGAGAGTATTTATTTTGTGTAGAGAAAACTGTCTGGAGAGATGGCACCTTCAGGGTTTATTCATATTTAAGATGTAGCTTTTTGTTGTTTCAGGCGTTATATATAAAGCAACAATTATTTTATGGACCAAGTTTCCATGTAACTGTCCCAGTGAAAAGTGCAATATCTATCTGCCCCTCTGCTCCCCGCAGGAAGCTGTGGGTCCGACAATCACAGCCCCCCCAGGGGCCCCTGTTGCCTCCTCTCTCAGCCCCACCTCACCCTGTCTTGCCATCAGAAGCACCTGGATGTCTCGGGCCCGCCTGCAATAAAGGCCAGGGAGGCCCTGTGGGTGGTGGGCCTGGCCTCTCCCCGGGGTAGCCCTTCCGCACCCCCTGCCTGCCCAGCCGCCAGCCATGCCAAGGACAACAGCAATAGTCCCCTGGGCCTCCCCAGGCCATCAGCCATAGATGGTGAGACAGGCAGCCCTCACGCCCCCTGCCCTCTATCCAGGTCTGCTTTTCGCCTCCCTGAAGATCCTTTCAGCACGTGCTCCTCCTGAGCACCACCTTCCAGAAACCAACAAAGGGAGACCGGGTCCTTCAAAATACCAAAAATGTTTACAGTGTCGGGTGCTGAGCTGTGGGCTCAGGCCTGGCTGGCCGTAACCAAAGGGTGAGGCGCTGGCTGACTGCCGCCTACCCAGGCCTGTTAGAATAGAAGCCTTAGTCACCCCCACCCGTCCCCAGTCCCAGGACTGAGCCTCAGTGGCACCCAGCACCAACCACCTGCCTTCTCTTTGATTTCTGCAGAGACCCCCCGCCCCTTTGCTGGCTCGGTCTGAGCTGCCCACCCACCTGTCCTGTCATGTCTTCACATCTCAGCCCTCCTGTCTGTCCTTGTGCGTCTGCCTCTCTGGCCCCGTGTGAGCAGCGTCCTG
The DNA here is from genome assembly GCA_023101885.1 of Typhlomys cinereus. Classification (NCBI taxonomy): domain Eukaryota; kingdom Metazoa; phylum Chordata; class Mammalia; order Rodentia; family Platacanthomyidae; genus Typhlomys; species Typhlomys cinereus. The sequence goes on along the minus strand of JALPQD010000373.1, from coordinate 352,828 downwards.
ACTTCCCCTTCCTGCTGTCCGCGCATCGTCTGCCTGAGCGGTTCTGTGTGCGGCGTCACTGTTAAACCAATTAAAGAAGCACGAGGCTTCCTTCTTGTGTCCTTTCTGTGCGGCATCTGGGGGTGCTGGGGAATGTGGGAGTGACGGGTACATCCTGGCACTAAAGCTCTCGTGGGGATGGATGGCCAACGCAGTTGGCAGCACCGGGTTCCTTGGGCTGGCCACGTGCAGGCTGACTGCCCTTCCCCCACACGTGCTGGCCTGTGTTCCCCAGGATCAGGCAGCGAACTAGGGCTGGATGTTTACCCAGGCCGCCTGCCTGCTGTGACCATAGTGTGTACAGGGAGCAGCCAGCCGTCTCGATAAGTCCAGTCAATGTCCAACGTGATAACCAAGGTGGAGTTGGGTTCATATTAGAGTGGGCTCAGGTCTGATTTGGGTGGGTCAAATGAGGAACAGAGAGATGGCTGAGTGGGCTTCACTTGCCTCCACTAGGGGACATGGCAGCTTCCCCAAAGCATCTGAGCCCATCATTGTGTAGTTGGGTGGCCCTTGCCCCATCATCAAATCAGCAAGACACAGGTGTGACCTGAATCATTTAATACCGGGACACTGCACTCGTTCAGATGCTCCGAGGCCACCCACAGGAGAACGGGCACTGTACCCACCAGACCAGCCGCTCCCACACTGGTGGCGGCCTCTAGGCAACCCCGGCAGTCCGCAAGCCTCGGCCGGCTGGGCCCTTAGGGAAGCAGCCCGGCTCGAATCTGGAAGGCCAGGCCGTCCCCTCTGGTGGCTTGCTGGGGAGGAAAACACACGGGAGGAGGAGCTGTCAGGAACAGAGCTGGGGCAGCGCAAGGGCGGAGGGGCAACACCAACCTTGTTGATTTCCTTGTGCCGTTCTTTGGTTACGATTTCCTCTAAGACTTCGCCATCTCCCTTGATGAGTCTGGGGGTGCAGAGGCATCACCTCAGCAGGGGCAGCAGACCCTCACAGCACAGCAAGGGGACCAGCCACACCCAGATGGACTCAAGTCTCCTCTTGAGCAGAGAGAGCCCGGCGCCCACCTGGGGCAGGGCAGAGGCAGCCCAGGTGGGCTCCACCTCACGGGGCACCATCAGCCCCTGCCACAACCTCTGCACATCCAACTTGAGGCCCTGATGGCCCTGCAAGTGCTGACAGGGGGAACAGCTGTCACGCCACCTTGCGGGCAACCACTTCCCCGTATTTGACTTTTCTGGAATAGCTGCAGGTTCCCCACACACATACCCTGGCCACAAAGGCACATCCTAGACCCTCCCAGCTGTTCCCAGGGTCTGGCTATGTCTGATGCTGCCCACCTTGTGCGTCCCGTCTCGGGGTCCACCACTTTGCGAATGATGCTCTGCCGGGCGTCCCACTCCTCCTTGGTCATGGGCTTCATGGCCTGGATGCGGGACTTCTGCTCATCGGTCAGGACTGGAAAGGAACATGTGAGTGAGAGGCCTGAGGAGCGAGGGGTCTCCCTCCCGCAGGTTGGATGGCGCAGTACCTGGGCCACTGTCATCCTCCCCGGCTGAGTGGTGCCACTGGTCCAGCGACGGGCCAGGCAGAGCGTCGTCCTGCTGCACAACCACCTTTTCTTTGCCTCTTTTCTTCAGCTTCTTCTTCCTTTTCCTCTTCTTCCTCCTCTTATCCTTGTGCTTGCCCCGCTTTTTCCGGTGGTGACCATCACTGGAGGAGGAGGAGGAAGAAGAAGAGGAGGGCGAGGAGGAAGAAGAGGAGCTAGAAGAACTGGAAGAAGAGGAGGAAGAGCTGGATCTCCGTCTCTTGCAGGCCTTGTGTCTGCTTCTCTCTGTGGTGCAGAAGGTGAGGCTGGGTGGCCAGGAAGGCAAGAGGAAGGACGCCTTTGCCCACTTGCTCTGGCCTGGGACACGCCCTCTCCACGGCCAATCAGCACCTCGGACTGTCAATCAGCCTGGCAGGGTGGCAAGGGGCAACTCCCGCCCAGTTACATTAAAGACATGAATAAGCCCACGCTCGCTCAAGGAGGCTGGTAGAGGCCCCGCCTCCGCTCCATTCAAGGGGGCTCCCCCTCATTTCCCCCAAGCCAGTCCCAGGAAGACCGCCAAGCAGAGGCTGGCCTCCCGCCTCCCGCCTCTTCTGTCCCCTCTGTCCCTCACCCTCTGCCCCGGAGCAGCTGCTGGCCTTGTGACTTTGGGACTTCGAAGTCCAGCAGTTCCTGGAGGCGTCCTTACTGCTCTTCTTCCTCCGCTTGTCTGGCCCTCGCCCCCGGGACCGACTGCGACTTCTCGAGTGCTTGCGAGAGCCCACGTGAGGCATCGTGGCGCGGGCTGGAGACGGGAGGAGACCCGCTGGTCGCCGGCTCCCCGGGAGTAGGTCGCGACGGCGGGTCCGAAGGCAGATGCAGCGGCGCCTGCTCCTCCGGCCTCCTAGCACCCATCACCGCCCGCGAGAACCCTGGGAACCCCAGCTTCTCACTCGGGCTCGCGACCCGCCCCCGCCGCCCGCGCCTGCGCACCCCGCTAGGCGCCTTCGGGACTCCGCAGCGTCCTCAACGGCCAGCGCGAGGAGTCCGTTCCGCGCACCTCGCTGCCGCCCGCGCACCCCGAGGTCTCGCCGCCCCCCAGAAGAGCCCGTAGCTGCTCTGTTCCCATTTCAGCCACCCATCTGGCCAGACCTCCAGCCCACACCACGTCTCAGCTCGGGGAAACGGCTGCGAGGCGCCTTCCGGCCCACTTCCGGCCTGCGGCTTTGCCGAGAAGCGTCCGGAGGGAAGATGCGGCTGTGTAGCCCTACGTTCCGGGGCTTCGGGTTCCGCCTGGGTGGCACGCGCCACAATGGGAATCCGCCTTCTCTTCTGCGCGGGGGTGAGATGTGGCACAGGCACTGTCAGCCAGCTTGGAGCTCTAAGCCTCCCTCGAACCCTGGTCCTTGTCACTGGGCTCGTGAAGGGCACCCTCCTGGGGGGCTGCCCACCCCATCAGACTGTGAGCGCTAGGCTGGGATGCGCTAGGCTGGGATGCGCACAGGTCACAAACACAGCTGTCACGATCATGAATGGAGGAGTGAACCCCGGCTGAGTGTGCAGCTCTCCCAGCCCCAGCTGCCTGTGCAGTGTCGGGGGCTTTGTGCTTCCACCTCGGCCCATCTTCCCAGCATTGCCAGAATTCAAGATTTTACTATGGAGAAGGCCCAGGGCTTCAAATATGTAGCCCAAATGGCACATGGCCTCTTGTGTCCCCCACCCAATCTTGGAGCTGCCACTTGGGCGCTTTTCAGCAAGGATGGCAGGGGTCAAGGAAGGGCTGTGAGAAAATCACTGAACTCACACACAGCACCAGGGCACAAGAAAGTTCAGGGCCACACAATTGAAGTGATTTGAACAGAGATTTGAGCCCAGAACGGCTGATTCTATTTCTCCTCCTCCCCCCACTGGGTAAACCTCTCACTCTCATTCAGAGTGGTTACTGGGATCCACCCCAACTCCAGACAGGTGGACAGCTGAAAGCTCACTCCTGTGGTCTTCACTAGAGGCTTTGGTACCTTCCTAGCCAAAGCAGAAGTGTCTCAAGTTTGCATTCCTCCATGCCTGCCTACTAGCCTATTGGGGGGCCACTAACTGAATGGTCTTGGGGGCCAGCAAGGGTGGTTTTCCCACTCAAGAAGCCCCCAGGGAGTAGGCTCAGGCTGGCTATCATTTGGCAAAGACCACATCTTTTCCAGACTGCTTCCCCCACAGGCTGTCCCTCCCACGCCTCTGAGGACTCCATCCATCAGTTCCACTGCCAACAAGCCTGTACCATCTGTCCAGAAGCAACCCGGAAGCAAGCATGTCCTTCTGAGGCAGGAAGTGTCTGCAGAGTTTATTTCTGTCCTCACAGCCGACATGGCACGCCACCCCTCCTGCCACGCCACCTCCTCCACCTCTGGGGGGGGACCAGGTTTATGTCAGCGCACACACATCCACTGTAGGAGGCTCTTCCCGAGTGAAACCATCACCAAAACCCTCATCGTCCACCAGGTCTGGCTCACGGCAACACATGGGGCAGAAGCGGTTGCGCACAGCAGAGGCCCGAAGCCAAATGACAAGGTTCCAGCGTTCCCCAGTGCCCAGGGGCCGTGCCCCATGCAGCTGGCCACCCCGGTGTAGGACCCCCTGGCCCACCAGGTGCTCTACCTCCAAGGGTTCCATCAGAGCTGCAGGTGCCTGTGGATGGCAGAGTTCAGGCTGGGCCCTCGCGGCTGCTGGGCCCAGCCCAACAGGTCTCACTCACCTGGAACAGACCCCCAAAATACAGGGCACCCCCAGTGAAGACTTTGCCCAGGGCCACATTGAGGGTGAGCTCGGCATTGTCGTAGTGGCAGCCCAGCTCCAGGTCTTGGCCCAAGGCGTACTTGACCACGAAGGCACGGTGGCTGTCGAGCCTGCCCCCGCCGCAGTCTGGGTACAGAAGGGCCATCAGTGGCTGCAGGAAGCGCTCCCGCAGCGGGGTCACCAGCGGCTCATCCAGGCCTAGCTCGTTCATCAGCACCTGGAGGGGGGGACCCAGAAGTTAGCAAGATCCCTAGAACATTCCTCAGCGACTAAGTCCTCACTTTCACAGCAGCCCTACCATTCCCAGGGGGCAGCCCAGGCCAGGCCTCACCCACCCCGTAGTTGTTCATGGTGTTTGGCCGCCCCTTGGGCATGTCCGACTTCTCAAAGTGCTCTAGCTCCTCCAGCAGGGCCCAGCAGAACGGAGCAGTGAACACAGGCACCCGGAAGATGCGCTTCTCGTCTGAGGTTAAGAGGAGGGAAAGGGGGCTTCAGACCCCGCAGGTGCTGGCATGCCATGGGATCACCCCCAGCCTCACTCTCGTATCTACACTGGGAATGTGAGCACACTTCACCTCCCCCGGGCCCCGCTCTTGCTTCCAGCTGGCTGGCCAATGAATGGATGCAGACACCCTGCTTCTGGCAGGCTGGTCAGCGGAGGACTGGGCCGAGCAGGGTGGCCGCAATGCCCTTCTCAGCTCCTACTGGTCCCACTTCTGAGAGCAGATATGAGAGGTGAGGGGTCCAGCCTCCCATGCCCCCAGTATCAAAAGCTGCTACTTCCCCCGCCCCACACCCCCAGTTCTTGAGAGACTAAGGAGCCAAGACCTCACCTGACACTGTCTCCAGCCTCTGGAGAAGACCCTCAAGGTTTGCACCTGGAGATGCGCTGTATTCAACCGCAGCCAGAAACTCAGGGGCCAGGGCCGCATCCTGGGGAACATGTGGCAGTTGTAGAAAGCCCACCCTGCTGCTTGGCCAGCCCCCAAACTTCCTGCCCAGTACCTGCAGAGAGCTGTAGAGGTCAAGCCGGGCTGGGTGGTAAGAGCTTGCGATGAGGGCTTTCCTGGCAGCTGACTCTTGCCCCAGCCGCAGGCGTCGCTCCACCTCCCGCTCCAGCTGGGGTAACACAAGGCAGTCACCAGGCGATATACCTTCACCCCCACCCCCACCCCACCACCCACGGATGAAAGCCGGCCCCAGGAACACCAGAGTGGGGCCCAGGCTGACAGCTGAGACTCCATACACTCCAGAATCAGGGACCACACCGCAGGCATGGGGTGTCATGACAGCTGAGAGGCATTTCCCCAAATGCCAGTGCACTGAGCAGAGCCCCTCTGGGGCTGTGGTAGGAGCTGCAGCTGCTCCTCAGCCAGCTGAGCCACTCAGGATGAGGAAGACTTGTACCCCAGGTACTGAGAGCCTTGTCGGGAAGCTTTCAACCACTAGCTCTCAGGTCTTGGGGGCAACGGAAGATGAGCTTTCCTGCTCCAAAATAGGGGTGCCTATCCCAGATAACTTGGCATCCCTCGGTCTCAATCGCGATGTCAGGTCCTAGACATGAGGGTGCATGGGAGGAGTGGAGGAAAGGGCACTGAGAAGGGCACTGAGAAGTCCTTCAGGGGCGGGGGACTGGCCAGCCTGAGGCGGATGCCCTTCAAGCCACCTGCACAAATCTAGTGGAAGAGCCTAGCAGGGTGCCTTTACCTCCTCTAGGAGCTGCTGGAAGTCCTTCGAGCTGATGCAGCCCCGGCTGCGCAGGAGCTGCGTGCAGAAAGAGCAATTAGCTGGACTGTGTGACCCTGGACAAGTTACTAAACGCCCCCCCAGTCTCTCCTGGTCGGAGAAGGGAGGCACAAGATCATGGCGAGATCTGGGTAAACGTCCTTAAGGACAGATTGCTCCCGCCGACTCCGGCACTCTTGTCCTGCGCAGCTGTGTGCTTTTTTTTCCTTCCTCGCAGAGGCTCCCCGAGATGTCGCCATCCCCCCGTTTACGGTTAGAAAAGTGGAACACCGAGAGGACAGATCTGAGCACGCGGGGCGCGCCAGCAGCAAAAGCAACCAGCTTGGGGTCCCTCCTGCAACCCTGCACGCGTGCAGGCGCCACTCACGGGGCCGTAGTCCCGCCGCAGCTGCTGCTCGTCCCGGAAGCGCAAGTGCAGCCCGTAACGCGCCACGTACAAGTTCTGGTAAGAGAAGCAGGCGCAGCGGCAGAAGCGGCGCGGAGCTCCCGCCGTCGCCATGGTGAAGCGCCGTTCGGGCCGGCCGGCTTCCGTAGACGCCTTCCGAGTACTCCCCCCTCCGGGTGCGGGCCAAGGGACCGTCATAAGTTCCCAAGAGCAGAAAAGAGCAAAGCCCGTCTGCAGCAAAACGGTCCAGTGGAAAGATGCTCCCGGCGTGGGTGGGGCCGGCGGTCTCCGCACTCCGCTTCCCAGTTTCCCCACCACGAACGAGGGTCGGACTTAAGAGGGGAGCCGAGGCACAGCCTCAAGTCATGAGAGGAGTTTGGGAATCAGGACCGCAGGCCCTTTGTTTAAACACTGCCCCGCTTTTCTGCTGGGAGCGTATTCCGCCGACCCGACTGGGGTCGCGCGGAAGCCCGACCGGACCGCTAGGGGCTCTAAGGTACGCCCCCGGCACCAGCCGCTCGGACCGAGCCGTCCATTCTGTGCGCTTGAGCGCGGGTTTGTCATTTAGCGCCGGTCCCTGCCCGGTGCTCCCGCACACAGGAGCCGTGCGTCCTCAGAAATGGGTCCGTCTCGCATCACTTCCGGCGTCCTGCATAAGCAGGGAGCTGGGCGCGGTCTGTCGGTGACCACGCCCACTGCATCGCACTTGTTCAAGTTTCCTGTCACCGGGTGCCCTGTGCAGCAGTGTCTTCCAGGGTGTGCGTCCTATCTCTGGGAGGTGGGACAACATACACCTGCCTTGGGTCCTTGTGGGTATCTGCGGCAGGCTGCAAAACCCCGTCGCTCTGACATAACGGAGGAGCCCTGAAAGGGAGGAAGCCGTGTTCTTGAAACTGACCCCTGATCCCCGCGGCTCAGCGTGGGAAGCCCTTCTCCCAGATGTCGCCCTCACGCAGGGTGCCATCACGCCCCCATATGGGGACCTGAGCCTGGGAGACGCATGCCCTGCCCCAGCGCTCGCATTCAGTAAGGGGCTGCCTTCTGGGTCTTCCTCCACGCCCCACGAAGGGGGCTCTGAGTGGGTGGTCCTGCGTGTGATGATCCAGTACCATCACATTCTCACACTCCCGCACACCACAACCCCACGTCGAAAAGCTTTCGGGGCTCCAAAGGCTAGCAAAATACCCCCTCTCTCCAGCACTGAAGGGGCTGAGCGCCCAGTATGCGCCCCGAGCAAAGCCAATCATTTGAGACGTTCAAAGCCAAAGAAATTAAAAGTCCGGTTTAACAGCAGAACTGTGCTCCCTCGCGTGGCTGTAGGGGACAGTTCTGCTCTGTGTCGTCCAGCTTCTGGGGACACCCCCCCCCCCGCCCCCGCCATTGCCCTCAGGCACACAGCCGCCCGGGCAGTAAGGCATTTAAAGTTTCACTCGTGTCTCGATTGCCCTGCGATAGTGACAGGCTGCCACCCAGGGATCTGTTTCCCCAGCCGGAAGCTCTCCAGCTCCCTGGCTCCCCAACTGGCCGCCACATGAACTCATGTCTCCAGAGTCACCGGTCTGCATTTTTCCCTTTATTGCAAGAGTGATCACAGCCGGCTCATCTGTTGGACAGCTCCTCCCCAAGGACCCTCCTCCAAGCGTGCTCCACCCTCCCCCTCCCCCGCCTGGGCTCGGTCCCCCAAGGAGAGGAGCAGGAGGAGGAGCTCTTAGTAAACAGTGAATTCAGTGTGCCCTCCAACTGTCAACCCCTTATTAACACAGCGAGCCTCCGCGATGTACAAGGTTCAACCCAGGATCATAAACCTAGGGAGTAGCTCAATAATGTCCTCATCTGGAGGGGCGTGTGTGTGTGTGTGTGTGTGTGTGTACGCACCCACAGGTGCTAAATGTGCATGTGCATACGTGTAAATGCTTGTGAATACATGCACTGTATTCATACAGAAAAGGTGCAAATAATGTGTGTACATTTCTGTTACAAACTGGACACCTTCAGATGCAGTGCAGAACATTCCAATGTGGGTGTCCCTTGTCATTGCCACTGCCTGCGGGCAATTGACAGCAGAAGTCAGCCTTCTCTGCTCCTGCATGAATTCAAACAAGATCATATAGAATGCACTGCTTGGTATTCAGTTCTTGAGATTCCTTAACTTTTTTTTTTTTTTTTTTTTTGAGACAGGTTCTCTCTCACTCTTGCCCAATCCTATTCTTTTTTTTTTAAATTTTTTTTTATTTATTCAATTGTGCGTGTGTGCGTATGTATGTGTGCGCGCGCGTCTGTGTGTGTAGAACCACGGACGAATTCGGGAACCACCATGGACGCCTCCACTTCCTCCACCCCGGGATTCACAGGCTCCGCCCTACCAGGACCAGAAACGCAGGCTGCCCCCGCTTCCGCCTGGCGTCTATACGTGGGATCTGGGATCCGAACTCAGGACCTTCCGCCTGCAAGGCAGAGGCTTAACCCCTGAGCCACCTCTCCAGCCCCCAATCCTATTCTTAAACAAGCCATGCTCTGACCTCCGCCTCCTGACAGCTGTGAGTGCAGGCATGTGTTGCTGAGCCCACATGTAAGTCTGTGGTCTGGGGTCTCTTACATGCTGTGCAAAGTGCTCTGCTGAGCTATATCCCAACCCACCTTTTTTCTTCCTTTCTTTTTCTTTTCCTTCCTTCCTTTCTTTTATTGTCTTATTTTAAGGTGGGATCTCTCTGTGCAGCTCATAGCAGTCCTCCTGCCTCAACACGCCCAACTCCCTAGCCCTTTGGATAAATTTTCCGAAGGACCTAATTTCTGTGTCCTCATCCATTTCTCTTGCACAGATGTTGGGATCAGCACCATTTGTTTAAAAAAAATCATCTTCTCTCTGTTGCCTTTGTTCTAATGCTAAAGATCTACTGAATGCATCTGCATGGGTCCATTGCTGTCTCTCTGTTCTGCTCCATTGATCTCTTTGTCTCCTCATCCAGCAAGGCCAAACTGTCCTCATTACTGTGGTTGTAAAGGTTACTGTGGTTGTAAATGAAGCTTTGAAGTCAGGAGATATCAGCCCTTGTCTCAGTTCTCTACATGTTGCTGATAAATTCACAACCATAACAGCTTATGGGAATGAAGGATTTTATCCTGGCTTACAATTGTCTGGTTACAGTTATTAGTCCAGCTTGGCAGGAGCACTCATATCAGCACCAGGGCCCAAGGGAACTGGCCATACCTTCCCTGAGGGGCAAGATTCACTTACCAGATCGCATGTCTGTCCACGTATGCCAACGTTTCCATTTATCATGTGGAGATCAGAGGACAACTTCCAGGATTGGTTCTTTCCTTTCACCATGATGATTTTGGGGATCGAACTCAGGCCATATGATTTGGTGGCAATCACCTTCACACACAGCCATTTCCCCAGCCCCAAATTTTATTCTTATCCTTCAATATTATGTCAAGTATTCTAGGTCTTTTTACCTCTCCATGCAAATCTTAGAATCAATTTGTTGAAACCCACAAAATAGTTCACTGCGAATCTCATGTCAGTCTTGGCCATGGTGAGTCTTCCAATTCATGTACTGACTCTGTCCATCACTTCTGTTTATTTCTCAATTGTGTGTGTGTGTATATGTGTGTGTGTACACATGCATGTGTTGTGGTGTCACATGGAGGTCAAAGGACAGTCTTTGGGTGTTTTTTCTGTTCTTTCTGATATTTCTCATTTTCATGGCTGTTGTATAAGCCTGTCGGGCTGATCCACAAGCTTCTGAAGATTTTCTGATCTCCACTTTGTGTTTCCTAGAGTACATGGATCACTATCTGTATATCTATATCTATGCCTATGTCTATATATATCTGTGAGTGTGTGTGTGTGTGTGTGTGTGTGTGTGTAGTTGCTGCTGGGCCGTTGGGGCTGCTATTTCTTCAGTCATGTCTTGGGAAAATTGTCCATATCCCAGAAATCCTGGACAAAACCCTAAGTCCTCTTTCCATGAATGCGTTGCTGTGGCCAGAAAATGGACCCAACTTTTTCCATTTCTTTTTCACTCCCACTTCCGCTTTGTTGCTATGACCTCAAGCACCAGTGCAGTTGAATGGCTTTTCGCTGCCTTCACTAAAAGGACCCCCTCAGCCGTCACTGTCATGGTGGTTCTCAGTCTAAGGTTATCTGAACCCGTTTTGATGACTCCACTGGCCGCCCGACCCACATGCACTGCACCACAGTGACAGGTGAGTGGAAAGTGTGTTGGAACAGGAGGTCACAGGTTCAAAGCCAGCTTGGGCCACATAGCATAATAACATATATATAAAGGAGTAGGATAGATTTCAGGTAGAAGGGGGGCACAGTAGGCTCCTGTCTTTGGCAGAGAGACAAACACACAGAGACAAAAGAGATTGGGGGTGCATCAATCCTTGGAGCCATGGGCCCGGCACGCACTCCTTGTCTTTCCAACAGCTCTTGGTGACATTTCCTCGTCAGCCACATCCATCCCTCCTCTAAGAGTGATGCTTCTGTGTCGCCAGTGCTCACCAATCCCAAGGGCTGTCCTTCTGGGCCTTGACCACCTCTGACCTCCACAGCACAGTGACACATCATCCTGTCTCTACAGGAGCACTTCCTCCAGGCCACACACGCACGTAAAGGACGTGGACCGAGCTCTGAGCTGCTGGATTGGGAAAAGCCCATCGCAAGCACTTCAAAAAAAGCATGCATCTGCCTTTGCTTTTAGCGCAGTGCTAAGCGGACGGGCTTCACTGGACAGCTGTTGGCTGCAGGCGGTCACTTCATACCTTATGGACCATTAGGTCCCCCCGGCTACTGAGTGTTCTGCTGGTGGAATGAGCTCATTATCTGGCCAGTTCCTTAGGACAGATATTTAGGTTATTTCCAGACTTTTGCTACTACAGTAACTGTTTTCAAGCCAGCCTAGTATCTTAGCTCCCTCCCATAAACCTAGAAGAAATTCCTACGGAGTCAAAAGATGCTTTTAAATTCTTACCATTACCAAATTCCCTTCAAGGACACGGTCCCATGGGACCAGCAGAGGACATCTTCAACTCAGAGAGCACTGGAGGGTGAACAGATGTGGGAAGTTCCCCCTGGGCTCAGACTCACCCACTCCAGTTTCTGTGAGTACTGGACACACTGGTCCTTTCTGTTCCCAGAACGGCCAGGACAGCTCCCACCTCAGACCCTTTGATCTCGCAGAACCCCTGTCTATAATGTTTTCCTCCTTCATCTCCCTGTAACTGGCTCCTTTTTTCTCTTAGAGGCCTTCCCAGTTAAAGTCCTGTGGTACAACTTTTTCATGGTACTGGTGATGGAACTCAGGGCCTCTCCCATGCCAAGCAAGTGCCCTCTGCTGAGCTACATCCCATGCTCCATTTCTTTTTCATTTCTTAGCAGTTCCTGAGACCATCTGATGTCTTTCCTGTGTTTTCTGTCTCTGCTGTGCTGCCAGGAGCATCTCTGGCCGGTCTCTCTTTCACACCCTGCAGTATTTGCCACTCCCTGCAATCGCTCAGTATCTAGTGCTGCCTCTCGGCTCCACAGCTCATAAATTTTTTTTTATTCTCCGTAGCATGTGTTCCATTCTAATACATACAGCCTACTCATTGTGTATTTTTTCTGGCTCTCTTATTAGATCGTCAACTCCAGAAAGGCAGAGATCTTGATTGGTATCTTATTCGGTTCTCCAGTGTCTTTTAAGAGAAAGATCTTACTGTGTGGTCTAGGCTGGACCCGCTCGCCTGACACTCAAGTGATTTTCCTTCCTCAGTCCCCCCCCCAAGCCCGGGCTACAGGCGGGAGCCCCGTAGCAAGTGTCTCAAATGCTTAGAATGGCATAGGGCACACAGTGGGCGATCCATAAGCACTTGTTGGATGGACAAGTGTAAAAAAGGATCATAACCCCTCTCCACCCTCCACCGTGGCACGCTGTGCCTCCTGGGGAAAAGGCCGTCAAAGAAAACTGTCCTCCAAGGGGGCGCTGAGGCCTGGCCCAGGCGGGGAACCGGGTTTGTTGGTCAGATGGGGGCAGGATTTGCTGCAGGTGCCCCGCACCACACAGGATTTTCCGCCCACTTTCCCCAGGCACCGCCCCTCCGTAGGGACTTGCCTCGGAGACCCCCGCCCAACCATATGTCCCACCCACTTTCCCGGAGGCCCCGCCTCACCAGCGAGGCTTATTAGCCGCGGCCCTGGAAGCCTAACCCTACCCAGGATGTCCCGCCCACTTCCACTATAGCTCCGCCCCCAGGAGCACCAGACAGCCCCGCTCATTCGCTCTGCCCGCCCATGGCCGCCAAGGCCCCACCCCACCAGGAGGATGGACCAGCGCCGGGCTCAGAAAGGTCCCGCCCACTCCCGAAGGTCCCGCCCCTCCAGGGAGGCTCCAGCCGCTGAAGCCCCGCCCCTGCCCTGAGGCCCCGCCCAGGAGACCCCGCCCCGCCCGTCCGCCGGCCGCGGCGCCCGCGGGGCTTAGCTCCGACCTTGCAGCGGCGCAGCACGGGCGGAGCGGAGCGAGCGCGGCGCTCCGCGCGGTCTCCAATGAGCGGCGCAGCGCGGAGCCTGCGCCCCCAGGCGACCCGGGCCCACTCCGCCGCCCCCGCTCACGGCCCACCTGGCACCAGGTAACAGGTAAGGGCGCGGCGCTCGGGACCCTCGCAGGACCAGGCCGTGGGCGCCCAGCGGGACTCCCAGCGCGGGGGCGGCCTGGCCCCCCTGCCCCGCCGGGGGCAGTATCTGGGCCTTCCGGGCCCGGCCCGACCCTGCACCCGCCCCGCGGTCCCGGCCCCCCCCCACCCCGGCTCTGCTGCATCCTCCCCGCGCCCGCAGGGTGAATTGGGCTCTCTCTCTCTCTGCGACGTCTTCTCTGGGAAAACCCTGTGTGAGGAGCGTTTGGGAAGCACCCTAGAAGGCCGTCGTCCCCCAAGATCCAGTTTCAGAGGGCTGCCCTACCCTCGGGGCCTTCCCAGGGATCCCGAGCGCCCCCCCAAGCCTAAGCCTGCCCACCTGGGCCAAATCTTTCGCTCACTCTCTCCGGCCGGTCGGGGGAGGGGAGGGCTGGCTGCTCCCCAGCAGTCATACCCGTGCATTCCCGGGGTCCCTCCCTTGTTCGAGGGCCTCCCCCTGGGCCTGTGTTGATTGAGATAACTGTGCCAGGAGCTGACAGAATTCCCTCCCCTCGGCCCCACCCCCCGCAGGTGGGTGGACTTCATGCCCCTGCTTCAGATGGCGCGGGGCCAGGTGCCAGGGGAGCCTGGTTAAGCAGGACTCTTCTCCGTTCACTCAGCTGGGAACCCGCAGTTGCCTGAAGCAAGCAACCTTCGGGAAGAAGACCCCCAGGGTGGGATATAGTGGGCCCAGCTCTGGTGTGCCCCTGTCTCTGAGACACCCTCCCAACCCCTGAGACACGACAGCTAATGCATGTTAAGCAGCCTCCCCTCTTGGGGTGAAAAGCCCCCGGAGTGAGGGATGAATGGGGGTCACCCAATAGGGGACCTTTCCCTGCAGTCCCAGAGTAGCCCAGCCAGGGTCCCCTGCAGGAAGAGAACTTGGACCTCAGTTGTTCTTTCACCCATTTCTCTCCAGTCACACAACTTCCCTCAAGCTTTGATGGGTGAGGTGAGCATGAGCTGCCCTGGGCTCCGGACACCTGAAAATAGTAGCTGTAGTGGTTGTCACGAGAGTTAATCTCCGGGCTGTTTCAACTTTCCTTTCCTGCAACTGATAGCTGAGGGCATTCCGGGCAGTGTTTCTTCCACTGTAAGAAACATGTCCTGTGAGCCCCCCCCATGCTGGGAGGTAACCTTAGCAAGCCTGGGCAAATAAATAAAAATAACCCCCGGCGGGGCATGAGGGCACTTGCCATTCCTTAGCATTTGCCCCCTGAAGCCGTCTTGGGCCCCGAGCAGTGCCTGTTTGGGCCTCGGGCCACCAGCTTGTCCTTGGCTGGTGTGCCATGTCCATTATCTGTGCACTCACCATTTACCCTCCACCTGGCAGAGCCCAGCCGTGTCTTCGGAGTTGGGTGGATGGAGGGCAGAGGTGATGTGCCGCCTAGCAGCTTCCTGACCTCCCACCTCTCACAGTGAACGGGTGGTCTTGTCCCCGTCACGCTTGGGGGGCTTGTTGACCCTGTCCCCACGGAGGACTCTGCCCCCCCATATCTGAGCTGCTCTGGATTCTGCCGGGGCTGAGAGAGGACAGACACAACCTTGAGGAAGGGACCTGGATGTGCCACGGGTGCTCTCCCTGGGTGGCCCAGGGTAAGTCACCCTGCCTCCCTGGCTCTGTTCTGCATCTGTAAACTCACTTCACCAGCCTGTGATATTGGCACCCCGAGTTTTATTTCCGGTGAAGGTGAATCATTGGGGCTGCTGGGTGGGTAGCTGGCTACCCGGGCTGTTGGGGTAGGGAGATGAGATCCCCTGGTTAAGAGTCAGAAGAGGCGGGCAGCTGGCTGGCTGCTGGGCTGCAGAGCACCCTCATCTCTGACCGATGTGCCTTTAGTCTCGCTTCTGGGTTTCAGCTGCTTTCTAAAGGCTGCAGACCCTTGGTGCCCACCACTGGGAGGCAGCAGCTGGGTGTGTGGCAGGGCTGGTGAAGCCATGCTGGCTTGGCAGGAGGCCTGGCATGGCACTGGGCCAGGAGCTTTCCTTGCTGGGCTCCAAAGAACCCACTCACTGGCTCCCGGGGTTCTGCAATGCAGCAGACGGACTGTGAGCTGCCGGCGGTCAGGCCTGGCTGGGAGGGAGCGAGGTCCAGGCAGGGTGCCTGGCCCCGAGTGGCCCCTGGCTGCCTTTGGAACAGTAGCTGCTGACTAATGGAGCACATCTTACACAGACTGGAGTCTGCCCGGCAGGGCTGGGGTGACAGACACAGGCTTGGGGGGCATCATGCCCCAGGCCCTCTCTACATCTCAGATCCCACCTTCTCAGCATTAGGGGTCTCTGTGGAGCCCAGATTTGGAAGTTTCCCATCATGGGTCTCCCCAGCTGTGTGACCTGGGGCAAGTCATGTGACTTCTCTGTCCCCCAGGCGCCTCGAGTGTACAGTGGGGAGAAGAGCTGCTCATGAGGATTCATTGAGCCAGTCACCAGCACAGGCCTCTCGGTCGAGGCTCTTCACTGAGCCCCACTGTGAGCGTTCATCACGCCGCGTGATCTCTGGCAGGCTCTCAACCTCTCTGGGCCTCCTGCTCGCCACCTACTCCTTGGGGATGGCGACCGTGTGCCCTTCACAGCTGTGGGGAAAAGCAAACAAGCATGAAGCAGGTGCTGCGGGGCGGCAGGCGACCGCACCTGCTGCGGCCTGGCCCACAGCGCACGCGGGGAAGGCTGAGGTGATGGGTCCCTTCACACGCTGATTCCCATTCTAGTTTGGGCCTCATTGACTGAGTGACTAGAGCAGGCAACTTTGTCTATGTCTGACTCAATTTCCCCAGCTATAAATGGGAGAGAGAAGGGAGGGAACCTGTCTTATAGGAGGGCCTGAGGTTAGATTGTTCCAGGGCATGAGTCCATTCCTCACATATGATTGTTTGGATCCCTTGTCACCACTCAGTGACCCTTCCTGTCATTCAGTGTCCTCTCACCTACACACACACCTTCCACACAAGGCGCAGATCCATTTCACAGGCAGAGAAACAACCCTTCTCTGGAAGGTCTGGTCAGGGGCCAGAGCTCAGGGTCACACCCCCATCCCACCCCTAGCTGGTCCTAACCCCACCCTGGATAAGCTCCTCCCAGACCCAGGCCACCAGGCTAGCTTCCTAGTGCCTGTAGCTTGGGACTCTTCCAGGCCCAGAGATCCTGAGAGGCCTGTTGTGTGAGTCCTCAGATAAGGCACACAGCAAGGTGTAGAAAAACTAAGAGGGACTAGTGACAGGGAACAAGGACCAGCCTGGGGTGGATAAAGCTTCTGGAAACGTCCAAGCAGATGCAAAGGTCCCTGGCTTGCCATGGGAGCTATCTAAAACGGTGAGAGTTTATCTGAGCACTGCTATACACAGTTGATCACAGGTAGCAGTGAATATGTGCCAGATCTGGTGCCAGGGCTCTGGCTTCGTACACTGGCACCAGGCAAATGAGCATTCCGCTCCAGAGACACCAGCAAGCAAGCTCCACTGTGTTAGTTCCACCTTCACAAGGGGCCGCACCCCTCTAGGTGATCCGCATTCTCCTCTTTGCCTGGGACTTCTTCCTGTCTCTGAGCTCTGGTCTTGTGGCCTCTGTCCCGCCATCCAAATGCATCCCCATCTCTCTTCACTTTCTTATTCATAACATCCTCGCTAAGCTGCACAGGCTGGCCTTGAACTCGAGGCTTCAGCTTGGATTACAGGCCTGTGCCCCCAGTTTAGCTACTTTACCTCTCTGAATCTTGGCAAGTGTTCTCTCGCTGCCCCGTGTGCACATGTGCGCGCACTCTCACATGCACACGCTCTGCATAGGCCTTCTCTTCTAGCCGTCTTCACTACTTGCCCCCTGGCTGTAGACCTCCCACTGTCAGCAAGTTGTCACCCCAAGAATAGGGAGTCTTCCTGATTTTCTTGCTTTTTCCCCCCTTGCTATTG
The DNA here is from genome assembly GCA_023101885.1 of Typhlomys cinereus. Taxonomy (NCBI): domain Eukaryota; kingdom Metazoa; phylum Chordata; class Mammalia; order Rodentia; family Platacanthomyidae; genus Typhlomys; species Typhlomys cinereus. The sequence goes on along the minus strand of JALPQD010000373.1, from coordinate 335,822 downwards.
TTTTTTTCTTTTTTCTATTTTCATGTTTATGTGAGGGAGCGTGTGCTTGTGTGTGCATGTTCACATGTGTGCCATATGGAGATCCTAGGTCGATATCAGGAATCCTCCTCTATCACTCCTCCACCTTATTCTTTTGAGGCTGGGTCTCTAAGCAAACCCAGAGCTGTGAGTCTGGCTGGCCAGCTTGCTCTGGGACTCACTTCAGGCGTTGGGCTATGATACCATTTTACTTTTGAGCTGGAATCAGAACTCAACACTTGAGCTGGTAAAACATCTTCCTGGCCCTCATTGCTAGTGTTTTGGAACCTGGTCTCACTCTGGCCTGGGACAGAATCCCTGTGTAGCCCTAGCTGGCCGTGAACTCATGGCAGTCCTCCTACCTCAGCACCCGAGGCTAGGACTGTAGGCCTGAGCTGCCAGGCCGGCTCAATTTCTGCTGAATCCTCAACATGGGGAGCAGAACTGGCCCGCGGCAGGGAAGCCCTTCCCGAAGTAGCAGAGACTTCCCGACCCCCAGAATTCTTGTTACCACCATTCTTCACACATGGAAAGTTGAACCTTGGGGAGCTCAGGGACAGCCCGGAATAACACCCCTGAACCCCTCGCTGTTGCCCCTTAGGTGTGACCCTGCCCCTCAGACGATGATGGCTTTGCCCCCGTGAGCTGGGCCTGCCCGTGGCAGCTGGTCGCTGCCTGCCAGCAGGATGAGGCTGTGGAAGGCCGTGGTGGCAACTTTGGCCTTCGTGAGCCTGGACGTCGGTGTGACCACGGCCATCTATGCCTTCAGCCACCTGGACCGCAGCCTGCTGGAGGACATCCGCCACTTCAATGTCTTCGACTCGGTGCTGGACCTCTGGGCTGCCTGCCTGTACCGCAGCTGCCTGCTGCTAGGCGCCACCATCGGCGTGGCCAAGAACAGTGCCCTGGGGCCCCGGCGGTTGCGGGCCTCATGGCTTGTCATCACCTTTGTGTGCCTGTTTGTGGGCATCTACGCCATGGTCAAACTGCTGCTCTTCTCCGAGGTGCGCCGGCCCATCCGGGACCCTTGGTTCTGGGCTCTCTTCGTGTGGACGTATGTCTCGCTTGTTGCCTCCTTCCTGCTGTGGGGGCTGCTGTCCACTGTGCGGCCAGATGCCGAGACCTTGGAGCCGGGTACGGGGCCCGAGGCCGAGGGCTTCCGTGGGGAAGACCCGCCAGCCGCGGAGCAGGCGTCCGGGGCCACGCTGCAGAAGCTCCTGTCTTACACCAAGCCGGACATGGCCTTCCTGGTGGCCGCCTCCTTCTTTCTCATCATGGCAGCTCTGGGTAAGTGGGAGCCTCGGCCTGCCTCAGATGGAGCCTTGGTTTTCCAGGGGATCACTGCTGACACCTCCCCAGCTCTCCTTCCCTCTTAAATGCGTTTCTGTGTAGCGAGATGGCTCGCTGGGCATGCTGGCTCACACCCGGCTCCAAGCGCGATGGCAGCCTGGGCTCAGAGTGAGACCTTGTCTCAAAAGAATGGGGGCAAGGGCTGCAAGATGGCCCAGCAGGTAAAAGAACTTGCCACAAGCCTGATGACCTGGGTTCAGTCCCCAGAGCATGCATGGTGGGAGGAGAGGAGGACTCTGGAAGCTTGTCTTCTTACCTTCACATGTGGGCACCAACGCTCTCTCTCTCTCTCTCTCTGTCGCTCTTAAAATGAATAAAAAAATAAATTTGGGCTTGGAGACATGGCTCATGGGCTTAAAACCTTTGCCTCCTAAGCAAAAAAACCTGAGTTTGGACCCCCAGATTCCACATAAAAATGTCAGGCAGAAATGGCAGCACCCTGCAGTTCTGGCCCTGGAAGGTGGAGGCTGGGAAACCCCAGAGCAAGGCAATCAGAACGATTCCCCGTGTCATCCTGATGCTCGAACCATAAACACCCTACCGACTAAGCCATCTCCTCCCCCCAGCACTGGGATTAGTGGGGTACACCACAACACCTAGCTTTTGTGTGGGCTCTGGACTCCGCCTCAGGTTCATGGCAAGTACTTTATTGAGCCGTCTTCCCAGCCCCTGTGCCTGGTTTGGCTGCTCCCGCGTTTCCTGGAATGTTACTAGTACCTAGCTGTGCTGCTCCCCACCCCGAGCACTCTGGCTTCTTGCTCGTCTCAGTGTAGTTTGAAAATTTCCCCACCGAGAATTCATCTTTCCTTTGGCTGCGTAATATTCCTCTCATGGCTGTAACTTGGGTTTTTCCATCCATCCTCTGTGGTGTGACCTTTCATGTGTTTCCTGTGGCTGGATGGAGTTGAAGGGTGAGGTTCATCTTGATTTGAAAGTAAAACATGTTTGTGTCTGTGGGTGGGTCCAGTCTGGCCATGTGGGGAAGGGGCACAGTAGGGTTGAGCTCCTTGGCTTTACAGGGTTAAGGCACTGGGACGGGTCCTAGCCCTGCAGTGCGAGCTGGCAATGCTTGTGAAATCATGGTGTACATGTAGGCATAGGTGTGCGCACATAGGTGTGTATGAACATGAGTGTGGGCATGTGTGTGAGCATGGGTGTACACATGTGTGTGAGCATGGGTGTGCACATGTGTGTGAGCATGGGTGTGTACATGTGTGAGCATGGGTGTGCACATGTGTGTGTGTGAGCATGGGTGTGTGCACATTTGTGCGCATGAACATGGGTGTGCACGTGAGCATGGGCGTGTGCACATATGTGTGAACATGGGTGTGTGCACATGTGTGTGTGAGCATGGGTGTTGCGTGTGTGCGTGCATGCATATGATTTGTTTGAGGGAGAGAGAGGAAGCATGTGCATGCATAGTGCATGGGTGTGCACATGTGCATATGAGCATGGGTGTGTGCACATGTGCATATGAACATGGGCGTGTGCACATGTGTGTGCGTGGGCATGCATATGATTTGTTTGAGGGAGAGAGAGGAAGCATGTGCATGCATAGTGCATGGGCGTGGTCAAGAAGGCAACTGTGGAGTCAGTTCTCTCCTTCCACCATGTGGCTTCTGGGGATTGAACTCAGGTCATCAGGTTTGTGAGCAGATGTCCTAGTCACTCAGCTCTTACTCACCCAGAACTTTAAATTTTTTAAAATTTATTTTGTGAGTGAAAGAGCGAATGCTGGTACGTGCCTGCCAGGGCTTAAGGGTGGAGGTCAGAGGACAGCTTGTGGGAGTTGGTTCTCTCCTTGCATCAAATGGACTCTGAGGACTGACTCAAGTCACCAGCTTTACCGCTGAGCCTTCTTGCTGGTCCACGTTCGTGAAGCCATTTGAACTCCACTTCCATCTTGCTGGGAGTGCCAATCAGCACAGTCATGATTCATGGCCTCGTGAAACGAATAAAAACAACAATAATCAAGTGCAGCATTGGCACGTCACGGTAGGCACCCGGGAACGTCAGGTACTATGAGTTTTTAAATGTTTAACTCACAGAGATAGAACCCAGGGATGGTGACAGAGCCACAGTGTTCTCAAAGAAGGCACCCTATTACTGCAGCCCTTCCTTCCCATCCACTGCCACGCTCTCCGTCCCTTCCCCTTAGCCTTACGCGGTTTCTCAGTCTTTCTTAGTCTCCACCTCCCAGGCTAGTGGGATCACAGACCCACGAGTTGGCTGTGTGTCACTGTGACGGAATACCCCAGGCAGGCAGCAAAAGAGAAAAGGTTCATTTGAGTTCATGATTTCAACGGGTCTGCCGTGGTTTCTGGCTCCATTGGTTTCGGCCCTGTGGTAAAGCAGCATCATGGTGACAATGATGGTAGCCAGGAAGCAGGCGGGGAGTGGGGGGTGGGGGAGTGGGGGAGTGGGGGGGCATAGAGAAAGAGAGCCAGAGGGGAAGGGGACCTAATCTATCCTTTAAAGTCACACTCGCAGTGACTTCTCTTCCCACCTCCTAGAGTTTCCCAGCATCTCCCAGCTGAGGGACTAACCACAATTCTAACACTTGAACTTTCAGAGCAGCTTAAAATTCAAGCACCCCGCTCCCCGTGGCATTGGGAAGAGGGTGGTGCAGAGCAGTTATTCTCTGTGCTGCTATGAGACAGCATGACACGCAACTTAAGGGAGATTTACATGGCTCACTGCTCCAGAGGGAAGATACAGTTCACTGTGAAGGAACAGGAGAGACATAGTCCACTGTGCAGGGACAGGAGAGACGTTGTCCCTGTGGAGGTACAGGAGAGACGTAGTCCACTGTGGAGACACAGGGGAGATGTAGTCCGCTGTGGGGGGACAGGAAGCTTTGGTCCATTATGGAGGGACAGGGGAGACGTAGTCCACTGTGGAGGGACAGGAGAGACGTAGTCCACTGTGGAAACACAGGGGAGATGTAGTCCGCTGTGGAGGGACAGGAAGCTTTGGTCCCTTATGGAGGGACAGGAGAGACGTAGTCCACTTTGGAGACACAGGGGAGATGTAGTCCGCTGTGGAGGGACAGGAAGACTTGGTCCATTATAGAGGGACAGGGAAGATGTAGTCCACTATGGAGGGACAGCATGGCTGGCTGGTAGGAGCTAGAGTTGTTTGTCACATCTGTCATGGAAGCAGAGCGCAAGCTGCTGACCACTGAGCAGACCATTAGCGGAAGGAGGCAGGGCAGGACTAAGCCACCTCAAGGTCCCTTGTTTCCCCACCCCACACGCCTCCAGGTCCCTTTCTAGATTCCACTGACTGGCTTTTACCTGCACCCCTGTCATTGTGCAAGTGACACAGAAACCCCGCATGCCTCCTTCCTGCCTCCGCTGCCAGGTCTGACTCATCCCAGGCCCCAATCCCTGGGACTGGGAGGCCATGCCAGCTGTAGCATGCTCAGGGAGTGCACATGTCCTACCACGACCAAGGGGCCTCAGGCTGCCTGATGATGTCAGGCTAAGGCTCAGCCACTCAGCAACAGGGCGGGTTATGGAAGCAGAAGCACTGCAGTGAGCAGAAATGGACAGTGAGTGTCCGGGTTAGACGGTCAGTGTCATTCCACAAGGATCAGTCCACTTGTGCCTTTGTCCAGAGAGAAGCCTGCCAGGCACAGGGGAAAGTGCGTCCCTGTGGCGTGTCTCCTGCTAAGTCTGGATTCTTGGGGGTTTATTATTATTTTTTTTAATTTATTCAATTGTGTGTGTGTGTCTGTGTGTAGAATCACAGGCGAATTCGGGAACCACCATAGACCGCCTTCACCTCCTCTTTGTTTACTCTGCCCTGGGATTCACAGGTTCCGCCCTACCAGGACCAGAAACGCAGGCCGCCCCCCCTCTGCCGGCGTTTATACGTGGGGTCTAAGATCTGAACTCAGGACCTTCTGCTTGCAAGGCAGAAGTTTAACCCCTGAGCCACTTCTCCAACCCTGTTTTTTTTTTTTTTTTTTTTTAACTTGGTTTTGTTTACTTACACGGGCGTGTGGATGTCAATGATGTGTGTCTTCCTTAGTAGATTTTTTAAAAATTGTGTGTGTGTGTGTGTGTGTGTGTGTGTGTGTGTGTGTGTGTGTGTGAGAAAGCACTGTGTGTCCCTGTGGGCACTGTGTGACCCTTATGAGGACCAATGGTGATTTGGGGGATCATCCTGGATTGCTTCTACCTCCTTGCTTTGCTCTGGGATTTCCCAGGCTCTCCCCACCAGGAGGCCACTGTCATTTCTTTCTGGCATTTTTATGTGGGGCTGGGATCTGAACTCAGGACCTTCTGCTTGCAAGGTAGAGTCTTAACCCCCTGAGCCATCTCTCCAGCCCCTTAGTTGCTATAAACATACACGCATGTGCAAATTGTGTGCATACCTCAGTGCTCCAGGGCCCATTTGGCTGGTCTAACTGGCCAGCAAGCCCTGGGGATTTGTCTGCCTCTGTCTCTCCAGCACCGGGGTTACAAGTGTGTGATGCCACACCCCCCTTTGTGTGCTTGGGGTTCTAACTCCCCAAGAGTTTGTTCAATGTCAAATCCCCATTTGTTCAATGTCTGCTTATTTGTGTATCTTATGTGTTGAGATAGGGTTTCATCTAGCTTAGGATAGCTTCAAATTGACTGTGTAGCCCAGGCTGGGCTTGAACTCTTGACCCTTTATCCTCACACCTGGTCAAGAGTCTGCACCACAGCCGTGACTCACTTCCTTATTAGAAAGGGTCTCATGGTGAGCCATGTTCTCCAGCCCTTGAGCCTCCCGCCTCAGCTTCCAAGCGCCATCATGAGAATTCTTTTCTTGGCGACATAACTATATAAATTTGGGCAAGTGACTTAAGTGTTCTGAGCTCCTGTTTCTTCTTGTGTGGAAAGAATATATTTCCACAAATAGCAGGAATAAAAATACCAAACCTATAGGAACATCGAGTTGTGACATTTGGGGCTCCAGAGGAGATAAAGGAACAGATGTCTGTGGTAAGACGTGCTGGCAGAGGGATCAGATGTGCGAAGGGCCTGAGGCCAGCCTTGCCAGTGTGGTGGGAGCAGATTGAGGGAGATGGACCAGCCCTCAGGTCACAGGTCACGTGACCACACAGACTGGATGAGTTGCAGGTGAATGGATAGTATGGGGCCTAGTGAGTTCCGTGGGCTGCCGCTCTGCCGGGCACAGAAGGGCAGGGCTGTGGGGTGAGAATGGTGGGCTCTGGAAATGTTGTAAAAGCCCAGTGAAGAACTGGGAGTGCCTGTCGTCTGTGCAGCTTCTACACTGCTCCCGGAGCCCTGGGTCCCCTGTCGTCTTCATCATCCTCATCATCATCATCATCATCATCGTCACTGCACTTGCTCACTGCTAGCGTTTCTTCCCCGTGGGTAAACTGAGGCAGAATTGCAGCCATGTGGAAACCCATCTTGGCCAAAGCCTGGGAATGGGAGGTATTTGTGTTGAGCCCAGCAGAGGGCGCCAGAGCCTTGTGGGAATCCAGCTCCCCCTCGGCTGCAAGCCACCTGCCCGAACCCTACTGCACCGGGAAAGAGCAAGCCCCAAACATAAGGTCTGGTCCCAAGGGCCTACGTTCCATTTCCCAGAGAGAGGGCGTTCTGGGTTATCAGGGGACAGGCATCCAGCCCACTGTGGGCTGCTGTAACACCCACCGCCCCAGCCCGTTCAGTGCAGGAAGGAGGTGCTGGCAAGGTGCTGGCGAGGTGGGCGAAGTACCCGACGTAAGTATGTTAGAGAGGGCGGGGCTGTGGCTCACAGTGGGAGGGTGCCATCCATCATGGCGGGGAAGGCATGGTGGCCAGAGCATGCGGCAGCTGGTCATGTGGCGCCTGAGAGAGAGAGAGAGAGAAAGAGAGAGAGAGAGAGACATGCTGCTCAGCTTATCTTCCCCTTTTATTCAGACCAAGACCTCAGCCCATGGAATGTCACTGCCTACATTCAGGGTGGGACTTCCCCCTTCAATTAGCTCCATCTAGAAAGTCCACTTGGACACGCCCAGACGTCCATTTCCATGACAATCTTAAGTCCCATGCAATTGGCAGTTTACATCCACCAGCATGAACAGTCATGGGTGGAGTGACCAGGTGTCCAAGGGGCTCCCCCACAGGCACCCCTGAGCCCACCTTGCCTTCCCTAGGCGAGACCTTCCTGCCCTACTACACAGGCCGGGCCATCGACAGCATCGTCATCCAGAAGAGCATGGACCAGTTCAGCACGGCGGTCGTGGTGGTGTGTCTGCTGGCCATCGGCAGGTAGCCCCCCAACTGCGCACGCCACACCTGCAGCAGGGGGGTGGGACAAGGCAACCACCCAGCCAGGCTCAGCACCCTGTGGTTGGGCCACATCCTAAAACAGGCTTCAGTCTCTGCCGGCACCCCCTCTTCCCCCTGGCCGGTTTCAAAGCACGCCGTGGGAAGGCAATCTGGCTGGCCTTCACAATCACTGGTGGGGTCCACTGGGGGAAGAAAGGGATCAAAAATCCACCCCCCACCCGCTTCCCCGCAGAGATACATCCCTGGAAGTGACCTGGCCACTTTTGTCCTGTGGGGGCCCTGGCTGCCAGCAGGTGGGATGGCGGGGGGTGGCTGTGGTCTGGCGGAAGGACATTGAGCTATAACATCTCTTATCTGCAATCAGCTCATTTGCCGCAGGTATTCGGGGCGGCATCTTTACCCTCATATTTGCCAGACTGAACATTCGCCTCCGAAACTGTCTCTTCCGCTCGCTGGTGTCCCAGGAGACGAGCTTCTTTGATGAGAACAGGACAGGTTGGTCCTCCCCAGGGGCACCCACCTGCCCCCCCTGATCCTTCTTGCGGTCAAGGTCAACATGGAACCTGGGAAGCTGAGCTGCCCGCTGGGCTTTGGTGTGGGCTGTGGCCAGTGCAGGGTCTTGGCCAGGCCAGCCGAGGGCCCTCCTCCTCCCAGCCCTGCAGAAGCTGCAGAGGCCAGGACCACCCAGCCTCTTTTCATGTGGGCTGAGTGGGCACAGGCTAAGTAGGAGGGAGACCCGTCTGCCACCATCCCGAGCCTGGCCGAGCCCTGGTTCCACCCCTGGCCTTAGATCTGGCTTTCTCTGCTGTGAGTAGCCACGCTCCCTCCAACCTCTGGCCCCTGTGGGGTGAGAGCCCCTGCCCGTGTCCAGGCCCAGGCGACTGTGGGGGCTATCACTGCTCTGCTGGTGACAGGAGCAGAAATGAAACCCGGCCAGCATGCCCTTCCCCAGCTGAGCCTCAGCGGCTTCCTCTGTAGAATGGGGAGGCAGGAGCCTTAAGCACGGAGCTGGAGCTGGGCACGGTGGGCCACCTGTGACCCCTGGCTCGGGAGGCAGAGACAGGGGGAAGAGGTGTTCACGGGCAGTCACGGCCCAATGAGTCCGTCTCAACAAGCATTTCTAGAAGCACTGTCCCCCAACTCTCCAGAAGGCATTGCAAAGCCCCTTAGCGTGTCCCCCGCATACCCCACGCCTACCTAGCGCCCTGGCCCTCCTTGCGGCGGGCGCTGAGCTGCCTTGTTCCAGGGGATCTCATCTCCCGCCTCACCTCCGACACCACCATGGTCAGCGATCTGGTTTCTCAGAACATCAACATCTTCCTGAGGAACGCAGTGAAGGTCACGGGTGTGGTGGTCTTCATGTTCAGCCTCTCCTGGCAGCTGTCCTTGGTCACCTTCATGGGCTTCCCCATCATCATGATAGTGTCCAACATCTATGGCAAGTACTACAAGGTGGGTGCTGGTCCCTGTGTGCCGAGCCCCAAGGCCCCCTCAGGTGGGGGGCCCCACCCAGGGTTCCTGGGGTGAGGGCAGGAGAGGGCATCTTGGGGCTGTATTTACTTTTATCCATTTGTCCGTTTGTTTATTGTTTACTGAGCCGCTGGGGATCAATGAAACCGCCCCCGAGGGTTCATGTCATGGAAGGGGCAGGCCTGGGGGCCAACAGTAATGGCGACAGGCGCTGTAAAATGACATGTGCTAGCCAGATGGCTTGCACCTGTAATCCCAGCACTTAGGTGGCTGAGGCAGGAGGATTACCACAAATGCTGCCTGGCCTATAGAGGGAGATCACAGTAGATTCTGAGGAGAAATAGAAAAGGGGGCGGGCAGCTGAGAGCATCAAGTGGCCACATTCTGCCCACGTCTTGCCGAGAAGGAGCAGGGACCCAGAAGAAGTGGACATCTCGAGATGACATGTTCTGAACCGAGGGGTGGCCAGTGCAGAGGGCCAGGGGTAGGAATGGGCTTGGTGTGTCTGAGGAACTGCAAAGTGGGACAGGAGCCATGAGCGAGGGAAGGGATAGCGAATGAGGTGGGGGGTGCTCTAGCCTCTCATGGCATTTGGGGTGCCATGAGTCCATTTCTAGCTCCATGAGTTTCAACCTTTCTCTCTTCTAATAAACTCTACCTTAATCCTTTGCAAAAAAAAAAAAAAAGAGAGAGAGAATGAGGTGGGAAGGTGACAGGCTGGCAGGGCCTCTGAGCCCATCCAGGCCACTGTGTGGGAGGCAGGTGCAGGCAACTCAGGCCCTGACTCTGAGACACAGAGACGGGGTAGAGTCGCCTCACTCCCCTGCGCTCCCAGCTGCCCAGAACAAAGGGACCCAGAGTTCAGACAGCAGGCACAGGTTGGCTGCGGCCCCTCAGACAGGAGGAGTTCCAGGTCCTGCTGGGCTTTGGCACCTTCTGTGTCTGGACACACCCTCCCCCCCTCCAGCTGGCAGGAGGTCGCTTCCTTTGGCCCTGAGCCAAGGCCTCAAGCTACTGGGTGGGTCTGGCTCCTGCCCTGTGCCCCAGCCTGTGCATCCCCCCCCACCCCTCAGGAGTCTCCATGGGCTCCCTGTCCGTGCCTGAAGATTTTGAATGTCGCCCCACAAACCACACATCCCACTCACAGCCAGACATGACTCAGTTCTGCCAGGCTCCTCCCAGGAGTAGAGCACCCGCCTGGCACACGCAGGTCATGGGTCTGGCACCCGCATGGCACACGTGGGTCATGGGTCTAGGGCACATGCGCCCATCCTGCCTCTGGGCAAGCTAGTGTGTTAACCCTGCATGGTGGGAAGAGACCTGGCAGGGCCCCTTCTGCACCTTCTACCTGTGGCCACAACAGGGTGTGAGCAGGTCACACACAGCCACGGCCTCCACCACATCTAGACAGCTGGAACCTCCCTGCCAGCCCTCGCATGCCACTCCTCACACACCCACCTAGTCGCTATTGATGTGAACAATGGTCCTTGGTAGTCTGTGTGTTTCTCATATGGTGACAACCTGAACAGTCTTCTCGCTGTTATGCCAGCATGGGGTCAGGTGTTAGAGCTGAGTTCTTTTCTCAGAGAAATACCCAAAGCTGTATAATCTGTGTGTGTGTGTGTGTGTGTGTGTGTGTACAAGTACAAGAGGGTCTTTGAATGTGTGTCCCTGTGGAGGCCTGGGTGGCTTTGAGGGTCACCCTGGATGCTCCGCCTCCTCCTCGCTTTGCTCCAGGGGTTTTCCAGGCTCCGCCTTCCAGGCCTGGAATTGCTTTCAATCATTTCTACCTGGCATTTTCACATGAGATCTGGGATCCGAACTCTGGTCCTTTTGCTTGTGAGGCAAAGGCTTCGCCCTGAGCCCTCTCCCAGCCTAGCTGTACAGTCTTGAGACACCTCCTTTGAGAACTGCAGAGGATGACTTAATGATCACTCTAGCCCTCAGGAGCTGACCTGTGACCCCTGTTCTGAGTTACTCAGGCCAGAGGAGATAGGATGGGGTGTGTGGAGCTGAGAATGGAAACAGATCAGATGGTCCTAAAGTTGTTGCACCCTGCCGTCTACCTACAGAGGCTCTCCAAAGAGGTACAGAGCGCCCTGGCCAGGGCCAGCACCACAGCAGAAGAGACTATCAGCGCCTTGAAGACGGTGCGCAGCTTTGCCAACGAGGAGGAGGAGGCGGAGGTGCACCTACGCAAGCTGCAGCAAGTGTACAAGCTGAACAGGAAGGAGGCAGCGGCCTACACGTCCTATGTCTGGGGCAGCGGGGTGCGTCCGGAAGAGCGTGGTGGGGGGATCCCCTGCTCTGGGGTGTCAGGTTCCCTTGTGCGAGCCAGCACATGCCCAGGAAAGATGGCGGTGCCCTCCTGCATAGGGCGGCAGGAAAGGTGGGAGCGCTCCCTTCAGGTTGGCGGGGGTCCAACCCAGGCCCCTTCTGGGAGGTTCCCAGGGGAGTCTCACCCAGCCCATTCCTGCTGGCTGCGGGTAGGAGGGCCGGTTGGTGGGGGCTGGCTGGGGAAGGAGGTGTGAGTTTCAAGAAATGTAGCCTGAAGGCCCATGGCAGCCAGGAAGTGAGCGCTGCTTGGGTCCCCCTGCCTGGAGACCCTTCCCCCTAAAAGTTCCCTCCAGCCAGAGAGAAGGGCCAGTCCAGCTCAGCTGGCCTTGTGAGCCATCTGTCTACCGCTGACTTAGCTCTGGTCTTCGGGTGAGGGATCCTGGGTAGTAGTGGGTTGACTTGGGTACCTGGAGCCTGTTCATGTCCTGAACCCCAACCAAGTCACCAAAGCAGCCGGTCCCACCCAGCTCATTCTTCATGAGCTTCACCAGGGAAGAAAGACCCCACATATCCCCATTCTGCCCAGCTGGCTGAGTGGCATTAGGCAGTGTACCAGCCTCTCTGAATCATGCCGCTCTAAGGCGGAAGACTAACAGCTCTGCCTGGCCTAGTGGCCGATCTTGGGGGTGGCGTGGCCCAGCCAGAGCCTTACAAAGAGAGCCTTGTTCCCCTGCCAAGCCCACAGCTGCTCCTGCAGGGCAGGGGTGTGAGTGACAGACAGTGGGGTGGCAGGGTTTCCGTGGGTGGTGGGGTGTAGGGAGTCCTCAGGCTGTTGTCCTGCTCCCTGGCCCTGCCTCCCTGGGGTGGGGGTAAGGCATGGGGGGCAGGGCGGAAGTCTGAGCCAAGGCCCCGAGACGCATCCCAAGCTCTCTTGTCCTCTGCCCCAGCTCACACTGTTGGTGGTCCAGGTCAGCATCCTCTACTACGGGGGTCATCTCGTCATCTCAGGGCAGATGACCAGTGGCAACCTCATAGCCTTCATCATCTACGAATTCGTCCTGGGAGACTGCATGGAGGTGAGGGGCGAGGGGCGGGGGAGCTCTTTCTAGGACTGTTCTGCGAGAGAACCTGGCCCAGAATACTGTTAACAGGCAACCACTCCACTGATGAGATCAGGGGGGAGAAGTCAGAGGTGACTGACTTTAGGAGATGGTTTTAAGAATAGTGTGGGAGGTGTGGATGTGACTGACATTCCATTTCTCAGAAAAGGAAACTGAGGCCCAAGAAGATTAGTGACTCACCACAAGCTGGGTTCAAATCTAGCCCGTGAGATTTTGTCTTAGCCTGAAGCCCAGCTCCAGAGAGAGCCAGAGTAACTGGCTCCCAGCGCCTGGAGAGCCCCGTCAGCTGTACAGCCTCAATAAGTTGTATTCTACTAATTCATATGAAATTATTAGATAGCGTTAATATTATCACTATTAACTTCAGCCAAGGAGAATGTACTGAGGTACTAAGATCCATTTTACAAGGGCTGGAGTAGAGCCAGGTACTGGTACTGCTCGTTAGCAGAATGTTTGCCTCAAGTACCTGAAACACAGCTCATACCGCCAGCACCATGTAAAGTGGGCAAGGTACGCACACCTACAATCCCAGCACCGGGCAGACAGGGACAGTAAGATCAGAACTCAGGATCCACCTCGGCCGCATGCTGAGCTCCAAGCCAGCCGGGGCTGCATGAGCCTATGGCAGAGAAGAAACAAGCTGAACTTAGCATATGCCGTGGGGGCTGGAAGCCAGGCTCAATGGCCACTCGGCCACTCACTTGAGAACACATTCTCTGCCCCCAGTTCCCTGCTCGGCTGGGTGGTGGTGATCAGTAAGGCCCTGGCTCTGGCTGCTGCGACAGACGATGACAGTTCCACTTGCAGCTGCCCTCACTTCTCCTTTATTACTCTAGCGGGGCCTCCGGCCCTGTTCCTACTCTCTCTGCAGCCCCATGTCTGGTACCCATGCTGGTACCCATGCCTGGGCACTGGGGTGTCATTGGAACCCAGACATGTGTCTTCTCCCCGCAGTCCGTGGGCTCCGTCTACAGCGGCATGATGCAGGGCGTGGGCGCCGCCGAAAAGGTGTTCGAGTTCATAGACCGACAGCCGACCATGGTGCATGATGGGAGCTTGGCCCCTGATCACCTGGAGGGCCGGGTAGACTTTGAGAATGTGACCTTCACCTACCGCACTCGGCCCCACACCCAGGTCCTGCAGGTGAGAAGGGCCCATGGCTTTCAGAACAATGGTTCTTCCTGGTTCCTGGTTCCTGGTTCTCAGGGGCACAGCAGTGCCAGGAGTAACTGCTGCCAGGCCTTAGGCGGGCACTGTGGAAGACGGTCCTAACAGTATGAGTCCAGACAAGACCAGGAAGCCGGCTAGCAAGATGGCCGGGGTGCGGCTTAGGCAGAAGTCTGGCCCAGCAAGTTCCAGGCCAGAGGAGAGGGGCCGGAGCTATGCTGTGATTGGTGCCCATGAGCTTTCATTTGCATGCCGTGCCTCCCAAGATTGCTAGAAGAAAATGAGTCAGGGCTCTGTGGAGGAGGGGGCGCAGGCTGGTCTAACACGCCCGGTAGGGCCCCTCCCAAGAGGTAACCTTTGAGCTAGGCCTGACCACAGGCACTGAACAGACTCTACACAAAGAACATTCCAGACAGCAGAGCTGCTGAGATGAAGGTGCCACTAAGCCAGACCTGGTGGCACAGGCCTTAAAATCTGCTGAATTCATGATAGCCAGGGTGTCTTAGAGACTTTGTCTCGATGTGGGGCTAGGCAGAGGCCTATGGCTGAAGTCCTGGCATTTGAGAAGCTGAGACAGAGAGATTGTTGCAAGTTCCAGACCAGCCCGAGCCACAGAGAGGCTGAAGAGGTTGTGGGAATCTAGAGCTTCCCAATCTAGCGCATCTGTGTCTCCAGCTCTGTCCACCCTAGAACCTGGGACCTGAATGCTAGCCCCTGTCCCCCAGGACCTGAGCGCTAGCCCCTGTTCCTTGCAGAATGTGTCCTTCAGCCTGTGCCCCGGCAAGGTGACCGCCCTGGTGGGACCCTCAGGCAGCGGCAAGAGCTCTTGTGTCAACATCCTGGAGAACTTCTACCCCCTGCAGGGTGGCCGCGTGCTACTGGACGGCCAGCCAATTGGCGCCTATGACCACAAGTACCTGCACCGCGTGGTGAGTGCCTGGCTCTCCTGTCCCACCCTTGCCGCCTATTTCTAGTCCGGTGGCTTTCTCCGGAGCCCATGATCTCGGATGCGGTGGAGGGGAGCAGGTCAAACACTGGCCCACATGACCTACCAAGGTCTCGACAGCATCCTGGCACCCCACAAGCCTTGGGTGTCCCTCTGCTCTCCCCAGGGGCAAAGTCTCTCCTGACAGCTGTTGTTTTGCTTTATGTTAGTTTTATGTTGCCATGGTCCCCGGAGTGCAGGGCTGTGTTTACCTGACTTGAATTTCTAGAAGAATCAGAAACTGTTCAAATGGCTCCCCGTGCCTGAGGCTCTGTGACTCGGGCAACTGTGCACTGAGGAGATTCTTAAAAAGAATTGTGTCTGTTGGACATGTACAAACTTAAAAATATTATTAGCATATGCTAATTATATATGAATAATCGGCATATTGAATATATGTAATTGGAAGATATATGGAAATAATTATGTTTATTAGCACATATATAGTTATGCATAATGAAACTGTAAGCTAGTTTTATTATGACATTTCATACTCGTACAGGATATATTTCAGTCATATTCACATCTTCCATTCCTGTCCCTCTGTCCCTCCCTCCCCTTCTCTCTGTATTAGTCCAGGTTGGCCTTGAGTGCACTGCCGATCTTCCTGCCGCAGCTCCCAGAGTGCTGGGATTACATATGTGCACACCCGCTGGGATTTCTTTCTTCTATCATTGTTTCTTCCCTAAACCAAGCAGCCCTGAGCTCCCAGGCCTCCAGAGATACAGTCTCATGGGGGCGTGCACACAGGTTCCGTGCAGACACCCCACCACCTTACAGAGGAGACTTGAGCAGCATGCATGGTGGTGTCTGAGAGGGTCCTAGATTCCACCCAAGGTCACCGAGGCAGGCGGGCTTGGCTCGGGTCTGGCTTCTCCAGCTCTGACAGCATTGCCCGGAGTCACCAGCTGTGGCTGGGGCTCATTCAGCTTCAGTGTGAAAGGGTGGCCTGCTACGGTAGCAATCTCAATTGACACCTCCTGCTGGGTGGGTGCGTGGCACATTTCCCTTTTCATTTGACTTTATTTATGCATTTTTTCCCCATCATCAGCCATAGCTGAGGGAAGTGTAGCTCTGCGTCTCTTGGTGGCCCCGCTTTCTTTGCAGTTTTGCTCTTCAAATGAAAGGAAGCAGGGACTTATGAGAGAAAGTCCTCAGGTGCTTCTCAGCTTTGAGCCTCATGCTGCCAGGCCAGTGCTGTGCCACTGAGCTCAGCGTGTGTAACTGTGTTCTCTCAGGAGTGACCCTCAGGGTCGAAGCCAAGCCATAGCACATGCTTACTCCTGGCTTCCATAGTTTTTTTTTTAAAATTATTGTTGTGTGTGTGTGTGTGTGTAAGAGGGCACTGTGTGTCCCTGTGGAGGACCAAGCTTGACTTCAGGAATCATCCTGGATTGCTTCTACCTCCTTTTAGCTTTGCTCTGGAGTTTCCCAGACTCCACTCACCAGGACCGGAAGGAAGTGCAGGCCACCACCATTTCTGCCTGGCATTTTCATGTGGGATTTGGGATGGAAGCTCAGGATCTTTTGCTTGTGAAGCAGAGCCTTAACCCCTGAGCATCTCTCCAGCCCAACATTTTCTAATTTTCACAAACATAAAACAGTGAAATGCCGCCCTATCCTAATTTCATATTTTACTGAATTTTGTGAAGACTTGCTTCAACCCAGACTTGCTAATAAATTCCTTGACAGTTGGTTTCCTATCTTATACAAATGTATCACAGCACATAATTTAACAAAATGGTATCATACTGCATTTATCAGTGGTTCAATGCTGCAATTTGGTAGCAAGGGTGCACTAAGTTATTTAACAGTTATTTAAAAATTATTCAACCAGGGGCTGGAGAGGTGGCTCAGGGGTTAAGCCTCTGCCTTGCAGGCGGAAGGTCCTGAGTTCGGATCCTAGACCCCACGTATAGACACCCCGGGCGGAAGCGGGGGGGGGGGCTGTGAATCCTGGGGCAGAGTAAATGAGGAGGAGGTGGAGGCATCCATGGTGGTTCCCGAATTCGTCTGTGGTTCTACACACACGCACCCACAGTTGAATAAATAAATAATTAATTAAAAAATTATTCAACCAGTCCCAACTCACGGGCAGCTAGGTTTCCCTTCACCCAGGACTGCGATGGTGTCATCCAAACTATCAATTTTGGAAGGCAGAACCTAACCCAGATCTCAGGACAGAAGCTTCTTAGAAGCTCAGAAGGGGGGTGCAAGCCAGGTGAGAGGCTCACAGCTGTAATCCCAGCACTAGAGAGGCTGGAGACAGGAGGATTCCCAGGTTGACAAGGCCAGCCTGGGCTAAGAAGTGAGTTCCAACAGGACTTGTAAAGTAAGACCTTGTCTCAAGTTCCGAAAGAAGGAAGTGTTGCGGGACCTTTGCTGCCAAGGAGGCTGGAGGTGGTCCCCTTGCTCTCCGACCCAGAGACAGCGGTCACCAGAGCCACAGTCTGCACATTCTTGCTGGCCGCCTTGTGTTCCTGCTTCCTCTCAACGGTCAGGGGACCCCGCTTAGCACAGGGCAGCACACTTTATGGGCTCCAGGAGGTCGTTCTGGAAGGCTGAGGGGCTGTGTACTGGGGACTGAAGGGCTGTGTACTGGGGGGTAAGGGGCTGTGTAGCGCAGACCCTGCTGGAAAGGAAGAGGCTGCAGAGTGCAGCAGGCAGGGTGGGTTTCAGACCTGAGACTCTTGGCGAGGCTGCTGGTGGCTGCCTTCCCAGCCGGCCCATCTCACACACACACCTCCCCTTGCAGATCTCCCTGGTGAGCCAGGAGCCCGTGCTGTTCGCCCGCTCCATCACAGACAACATCTCCTATGGCCTGCCCGCCGTGCCCTTTGAGATGGTGGTGGAGGCCGCGCAGAAGGCCAACGCCCACGGCTTCATCATGGAGCTGCAGGACGGCTATAGCACAGGTACCAGCCCAGCATCCCCTGCACAGTGTGGAGGTCCACCCTGAGGCACGAGACCCCGAGCTAAGCACCGCCACTCTAGATGCTCTCATGACGATGATGTCGTTTCCTCCCGTGGAGTTTACACAGGCACGACGCTCAGCAGCATCTAGTGTGTTACAGAGCTGAGCAGTCATCTGTTGTGTGAAACTTCCCGGGAGAAACCACACGAGTGTCTATTCCTCCCCCAGTAAGGATCTATTGGAAACCAAGAGTGACTGTACTGTGTCTAACTTGGCAAAGCAGTGAATTTATTGAAGTTACTTGAGGGAGCATGGGGAACCCCAAATCAGTGACACCAGAAAGTCTTATCCCCAGCGGGGATAGTGGCTCCCCACAGTTCCTCAGGCTGTGCTCTGGGCCCTGCCACGGCCACAGCTGGCCACAGCTGGCTACAGCTGCTTGCAGTTAGGCGAACTGCATAAGAATGGCTAAGAAATGCCCAAGGGAATCCCAGGTAAGGGTCCCTCCCTGCTCTGTTTCTAGGAAAGTCAACAGGCTTGAGCTTTTTTTTTTTTATGTTTATTTATATATTTTTCCAAGCAAACAAACTTAATAGGTAACAGGTTTGAGCTTGATGGTCCCTTGTCATAGTCACAGCTGATCAGTCTTGCTCAGGGGACCACATTCTACAATACCTGCCTTTAATGTCAGAACATTCTTTAAAGTTCATGTAAATTCAGCTGGGTGTGGTGGTGTGCGCCAGCACCACGAGGCTGAAGCAGGGGGTCTGCCTCGAGCTTTAAGCTGCGTGAGCGTGAGGACCAGAATTTGGGTCTCCAGCACCCAGATTAAAACGTCAGGTGGGTGTGGTGACAACCTGTGACCCCAGGACTTGGAGAGAGGGGATCCTCTGGGGTATACTAGCTGAATCCATAAGCTGTGACTCAGGGAGAAACTTGCCTCAGTGAAATCAATTAATTAATGGAGATGGTTAACGATGAAACCTGATGTCAGTCTCTGGACTTACACACTCATACATGCACATGCACACACATGCACACTCGTACACACGTGCATATACACACGTGCATACACACATACATATAAATAGGCACACGCCACGCACAAACACACGTGCATACCATGCACACACATATGCACATACACAGCACAGACATACGTGTGCACTCCCACGCACACCAGGAACACCACACACACTGAACACACATGCACAATTTTTCCAGAAAAATCTTTGCTGAGCTGCCGCTGCGCTCGTTCTGTGTCCTCTCTCCAGCACGTCTACTCTCCTTAGCTTCTCACCTGTTCTTTCAGAGTTTCTTTCTCTTAGGTCTTGGGGGCGGGTCTCACTGCATGTGTAGCCCAGGCTGACCCTGAGCTTGCTGTCACTTTTCCTGTGTCTCAGTGAGGGGATGACAGACATGTGCCATCACACTGGGCTTTCAGGGATTTCTTTTTGCAAGTGAAAATATGTATCCCCTACACACACACCCTTTAGTAGGAAAAACGTGTTCTCCCTTTGTAATCTGCACCCAATTTTTGCACTTAGCACAGTGCCTTTTATTGTTATTGCCCAAGCCAGGCCTGCTATCAGACTGTTAGTGATTGCAGGGGCTTTAGTTAATTTACTTAGTTATCAGCTAGCTTGTTTATTTGAGGAGAGAACATGGGTGCATGGTGCACGGGTGGCCGTTGGAGGACAGCCTTCAGCAGCCAGTTCTTCCACCGCAGGCTTTTGGGAATCCAGGTTGCGAGGCGTTTGAGCAAATGTCTGACCCACTGAGCCATCTCGTCGGCTCTGCTTCTCCTTTACTGAATAGTGTCCCCTGTGTGGGCTGCTACAATAATTGACTTGATAATTTGTCAGCTCGGCTTCCTCTTTTTTTTTTTTTTTTTTTTTTGCTAGTTTTCTTTTTTTTTTTTTAATATTTTTTTATTAAAAATTTAATTATACATTTTAAAATTTTTTTACCAGTTCCCTCCCTCCCCCCTCCTCCCCCCGAACCCCCTCCTCTCCCTCCTCTCCCTCCCCATCCCCCAGTGCCTCCCCCCCAATTCCCAGAGAATCCTTTATTGTATATGCCTAACTCTCCTCTGGGTCCTCCTCTCCGATGACATATAAGGACCCAGTGGCATTTCCATAAGCCCTTTCTCTTGTTCCCCTTAAGCATAGGATCACTACTATGGCTGTCAATCCCTTGCCTCCAGGGATCTCGGTGCCTTTAACAGATGCTAGACTTTATGAGGGCAACAGTGCATTGGACATTGCGCAGGGCATGCAAAGTCCCATTATGATTGCTTTGGCCCCAACTATTGTTGAGAATCTTGCAAATCGTTCCTCCTCCCATCCTTTTGCTCTTACAATCTTACCGCCCCCTCTTCCGCAAATCTCCCTGAGCTCCAGGATGGGGAGAGATTAGGCTGGCCTAAGTTCTAGGTGATTGATATAGAGTCTCTGAAGTTCTGGATTGTGGTTGGTTGATTTTCTTTTGCAGTTTTGCTGCTCCTGCAATGCCCTTCACTCCATTCTGCTGGGCACTGTATGTCACCCCCTGGCCAGAGACAAAAGCTGTTAAACTGGAGTCTTGTTATAATAGCACATTCAAGGGTAGATGTAATAAGAGTAGGAAACCTCAGGGGTCCATCACCCATTTGCAAAATGATTACTTTTTATCTGCTAGACTATATGCCCCCCCTTCTGGTGAAATCAGGAAAGAACATCTGTGAACTTAACCAGGTTTCTCATTACTTACTTGCAGACCTTGATGGAGGCCTATTTTCTCTGCTGTAACATGGTCCCCTCTCTCCTTGTTTCTGGTTTGGCCCTCCTACCCCATCTCTCTTGTTCATAATCCTTGCAATTACTGTGTTACATAGGTTTACTTTTAAGTGTCTCACTTTTAAGTGGGCTGGGTGAGTTTGGTACTAGGAGCCACCTATTAAGGAGTACATACGGCGCTTAATTTTCTGGGTTTGGGATACTTCACTTAATATAATTCTTTCTAATGACATCCATTTCCCAGCAAATTCCAGTAATTCATCATTTTTGATGGCTGAGTAGTACTCCATTGTATAGATGTACCACAGTTTCCTTATCCACTCGTCAACTGTTGGACATTTAGGTTGATTCCATGACTTTGCTATTGTAAACAGTGCTGCTATGAACATGGTCGAGCTTGTGCTATCGAGGCGAACCTCTGCTGTGTGGGGGGTTATTCCCAAAAGTGGAATAGCAGGGTCATATGGCATTTCAATCTTTAATTTCTTTAAGAATCTCCAGACAGCTCGCCAGACTGGCTGTATGAGACTGCATTCCCACCAACAATGTAGGAGAGTTCCCCTCTCTCCACATCCTCTCCAGCATTTGTCATTGTTTGTATTGTGGATTTTTGCCATCCTGACCGGGGTGAGATGATATCTCAGGGAAGTTTTGATTTGCATTTCCCTGATGGCGAAGGAAGTGGAGCATTTTTTAAGATATTTGTTAGACATTTTAATTTCATCCCTGGTAAAGTTTCTTTGAAGTTCCAGGGCCCATTTTTTATTTGGGCCAGTGTTTTCCTTGGAGTTTAGTTTTCTAAGTTCTTTGTGCACTCTGGACAATAGAGCTCTGTCAGATATGTGGTTAGTGAAGATTTTCTCCCATTCTGTGGGTTGCCTTTGAGCTCGTGTTACAATCTCTTTATCTGAACAGAAGCTCTTTAATTTCACAAGATCCCAACTGTTGAGAGTTGGTAGCAGTGACTGTGCCATTGGATGTCTGTTTAGGAAGTGTTGGCCTAGCCCAATCAGCTCGAGGGAGTTTCCTATCCTTTCAACTATGGTTTTTAAAGTCTCTGGCCTTAAATCAAGGTCCTTGATCCATTTGGAATTAAGTCTTGTACATGGTGACAAGTATGGGTCCAGCTTTAATCTTCTGCATATGGAGATCCAGTTTTGCCAGCACCATTTGTTGAAGATGCTGTTCTTTTTCCATTGGATTTTTTGGGCCCCTTTGTCAAAGACCAAATAGCTGTATTTTTGTGGGCTTATATCTGGGTCTTCAATCCTTATCCATTGATCTGTGTGTCTATTTTGGAGCCAGTACCAGGCAGTTTTTATAATTATGGATTTGTAGTATAAACTAAGGTTTGGTATGGTAATACCTCCAGCAGTGTTTTTGTTACTCAGGATTGTCTTTGCTATCCTGGGTCTTTTGTGCCTCCATATGAATTTTGAGATTCTTTGGTCAACTTCTTTAAAGAATTGCTTTGGGATTCTAATTGGTATAGCATTGAATTTGTATATTGCCTTTGG
Source organism: Typhlomys cinereus (assembly GCA_023101885.1). NCBI lineage: Eukaryota > Metazoa > Chordata > Mammalia > Rodentia > Platacanthomyidae > Typhlomys > Typhlomys cinereus. The sequence goes on along the minus strand of JALPQD010000373.1, from coordinate 313,951 downwards.
TAGGATGGTCATTTTTACGATGTTGATTCTACCAATCCAGGAACAAGGGAGGTCTTTCCACCTTCTGGTGTCTTCTGCTATTTCTTTCTTTAGGGTTTTAAAGTTTTCATTGTAAAGGTCTTTTATCTCCTTGGTTAGGTTTATACCAAGGTATTTCATTTTTTTAGGGGCTATAGTAAATGGGATTGTTTCTCTCAAGGCTTTTTCACTTCTTTCATTCTGGGCATATAGGAAGGCCTCTGATTTTTGCACATTTATTTTGTATCCTGCCACCCTGCTGAACTTCTCAATTAGTTCCAGGAGCTTCCTGGTGGAGTTTTTGGGATCCCTCAGGTATAAGATCATGTCATCTGCAAATAGGGATAGTTTGACTTCTTCCTTGAGCTCGGCTTCCTCTTGACGGACATTGAGTTTGTTTTTTTTTTTAAAGAGGATTAAGGTAGAGTTTATTAGAGGAGAGAAAGAATGGGACTCATGGACATAGGACGTGGCGTGCCATGAGGAGCGAGGAGCTAGAAGTCATGGGCTCCCCGTGCGGTGCGCTGTGAGGGGCAGGTGCCCGAGTCGAGTTGTGTTTTTTTATTTATTTGGCATCTGCCGCGCTGTCAATCATGCCTACACCTGTGTGTCGTCAAGCAGGGGAGAGAGGGGCTGTGGGGACATCGCTGAGGCGGGCGTGTGGCCCTGGGCTGTGTGCAGTGTAAGCCTGAGCACTGGTCGGCTTGTTGACTGTACCTGGTGCCGGTTAACTGCAGCCGCAGCTGGGCCCCATCAGACGCTCCAGGAAGGTGGGAGACTATTCTCTCCAGCATCACACAGCCACACCTTGGGGTGTCTGCCCAGTGCATGGTGGGAGGAGGGGGAGAAAGCCCTGACGGTCCTCAGTGTGAAAGGTCTGTCTATGAGTCCCGTGAACCCCCTGCTTCCCTGCTGTGGCCTGTGGCCCTGCTCGCAGGGAGGGGCTTTCTGGGCTCTCCATCTTCCCTCCTGCTAACTTTCCCTGTGCTGCTCTCCGTGCAGAAACAGGGGAGAAGGGTGCACAGCTATCGGGGGGCCAGAAGCAGCGAGTAGCCATGGCACGGGCTTTGGTGCGGAACCCACCCGTGCTCGTCTTGGACGAAGCCACCAGCGCACTGGATGCGGAGAGCGAGTACCTGGTGAGTGCAGTGCTGGGGCTGCCGGGCACAGGCAGTGCCAGTCTCCCTCCACGCAGGATGGCTTGGAGGTGCCAGGCCGAACTCCCTCCAGGGAGGACAGGCCGAAGGCCTGGACAGTGGGGACCCACACACCCACTCTGCTCAGAGTTGCAGCCAGCGATGTGCCAACCACATGTGTCAGAGCAGAGGGCTGGATGGGAAGGACTCCTGCCGATTAGTTCTGAGACTCCTTCCGTCCGTCTTCCCCCTCCTCTCCCTCGTCCTTCTGTCCTTCCAGCCCTTCCCTCCTTTCTTTTGTTATTATTTCATTCTGTAGCACAGAGTAAAACCCAGGGCGCGTGGGCGCACATACACACATACACAGACACACACACACACAGACACACACACACACAGACACACACACACAGACACACAACACACACAGACACACACACACACACAGACACACACACACACACACAGACACACACACTATAGTCCCTATGATGTCACTTTGAGCTGGTCTCTTCCTCTGTTTTATTTCCCGGTAAGAGGATCAGCACTGTCATCATGGGTGGCTCGTGCCCAGACCCCCATGGCCAACTTGCTCATTCCAGCTTGTGACTGGTCCGGCTCCAGGCACCAGACACCAGACACCATTCCAGGCCCTGGGGTCACCGAGACAGGCCCACCTGACATGGTTCCCATGTCAGGTTTCTATTCCCAGGGGAGAGGTGGATGATAAACGAGGAAGCTGGCATGGGCCTCCCTGGGGCTGTGGCACAAAGAAAGCGAGAGGTCGCTGGATGGGGAGCTGGGGGTGGGGCATCCATGGTTGCACAGCATGGCTGGGCCTGGCGAAGGAATGAAACCTGAGACCATTGGGAAGAGCTGAGGCTGTTCCCGAGGTAACAGGCATGTTAGAGGGAGATGGAAGGACAGGGAGACGCACAGCAGCGACCCCCCCGCCCCTCATCTGTCCCCCAGAATCACAGGGCCAGCAGTGCAAGACAGCCAGGGTGTCCTCAGCAGCCCGAGTGGTGGTTCCCACAGAGAGGGGATAGGAACCTCCGCTCTGGGCTCCTGCTTTGGGAAATGACTTCCAGGCCCTTGAGAGACCTCACTTGTGGGGCTGCACGCGCCCTTCTGAAATCACGCACTGATGCATTTCAGGAGCAGCATGAAGGAGGGGTGGTGGCCCGTGGGAACTCACTCTCCAGCACAGCTGTGTTAGCCAAGCGTGGGATGGCACCGTATGTGCCTAGAGCTCTGTGCCCCTCCTGAGAACCGAGGTCATCCGACACCATTTTGCTGAGACCCAGAAGGAAAGGAGCCACTGTGGAGAGTTCTAAGGCTAAGAACATTCCAGAAACAAGGGGCAGAAGCCAGGAGCAAGGAACAGCTTCAAGGCCAAGCAGAAGGTTACTGTGGTGGGCGAGGGGTGGGCAAGACGCAGTGGCAGGAGCACAGATTCCTCGGGCCCATGGCGACTCCGGACTTTTTTTTTAAACAAGAAATCAGTTGCTTTTATTTTTCCAGAATTTTAAGGTCTAATAAAAACAAGAGTAGGAGGTGTAGAGCTCCCATTTCTAGCCCTCCCTCTGCCTCCCTGCTGGTCTCACCTCCTCCCACCCTCTCTGCCCAACACCTACCATGGTGGTACATCTGTTACAGTTGGTGAGGGCAATGGAATGGACCACCATTACTAAAACCAGGGCTCACGGGGCAACTCTACAGCTCTTTGGTTCTGATGAAGGCAGCACACGCCCCTGTATGTCTACAGAATGTTCCACTCTGCCACAGTTCCCGGAAGCCGGAGTTTAACAAGAGCTGATTAATATATTAAGGGGCCCAGGCTTGATGGTGCCTGAGGGTCCCAGCCCTCAGGAGGCCAGGATAGGAGAATCAGGTGGTCAAGGTCGTCTTCGACTATATAGCTGAAGCTATGTGAGCCCGTCTCAAGAAGCAACCAACAAACAACAGATATACACCAACACAAACACACATGCGTGCACACCTACACAACACACTCAAACATGTACACATGCATGCGCACATACATACACGTGTGCGTGCATATACAGACACATGCACACACACGTACATGCATAGTGCACACACACAAGCTTCAGGACGTGCTGAGCAATGAGACCTGGGTGACAGGGAGGTGCAGAGTTGGGGGACGCCTGGCTTTGTTGGCTGAGCGCCGGGTCTGACAATTCCGGGTTTCTGGCTCACCAGAGCCTCCCTCTGTTAGACCCTGAGTTCTGATTTGTGCAAAAAGGAACCGAGGCGCTAACAGCGTCATGACTGGGCACCAGCCGAACAGGTCGGGAAGGCCGAGGTGTCTCACGCAGCCGCTGATCCCACGCCCTGCTGCCCGCAGATCCAGCAGGCCATCCACGGCAACCTGCAGAGACACACGGTGATGATCATCGCGCACCGGCTGAGCACCGTGGAGCGGGCGCACCTCATCGTGGTGCTGGACAAGGGCCGCGTGGTGCAGCAGGGCACCCACCAGCAGCTGCTGGCACAGGGCGGCCTCTATGCCAAACTGGTGCAGCGCCAGATGCTGGGTCTGGAGCCTCCCTTGGACTACACAGCTGGCCACAAGGAACCACCCGGCAATGGAAATCTCAAGGCCTGACCGCCCAGCCTGCTTCTCCCATGGGGGACAGCCTGCGCCTGCCTGGCACATGTGCCCATGGGCCCCAGACCCCCGGCTGCCCTCCCACCTATGCGGAGGCACTGGAGGGCAACCTGCGATGTCCCATGTTCTACTGCTTCCTGCATCTTATCCTCCCACTTGGTCCCTGAGCACCCGCTGGCCGCTGCCGTGAGCCCCCGGCTGCCTCCCACCTGGGAGCCCCCAGCTGCCTCCCTCCTGGTCTCTCCCGTCCCCACATTTTTAAACCAAGATCCTCCCATGTTTTTTACTGCTTGGTTCGAAGCACTCCAATCAACTCCCAGATTTCGAAAACATTTTTCTAGTTGGAACTAATGGTGGGTAAGTTCACCAAGATGTTCTAAAATCTGAGCCAGGAGTGCACGACCCCTTCCAGCAGCCTGGAGAAGGGAGGGAGAGAACCAGGCGCCACCTTTTCCCTCTAGAGACGGGGCTTCCTTGACCCAGGCAGGGGACACAGGAGCTGACCTCTCTCCCCTCCCAGCTCCCAGCTCTGTGAGTCAGGCCGAGGGTCCTCCCTGTCAATCAAGCCAGTCTCACTGTGAACCACTAGGAACCTCAGCAGGGGAGTACGGGGCTGGCCAGGCCTGGTGGGCATCGGGGTGCCCACAGTCCCGCACTCAGCACTTGAGCCCTCCCTCATCCGCCCCTGGCTGGTTGTACCCCTCCTCCCCCCGCTTTGCCTTGGAGGCCCCTTGGGTGTTTAGGAGAAGTGTTCTCTTCTGTGATTGGTGGAGGGACTATGGCAAAGCCTGGGGTTTGGCTTTGCCTGGGCTGCTGGAGGTATGGGAGAACCAGATTAATAAAGTGTACTACCTCTGACCGTGCCCTCTGCCCTCTGCCCTGGTCAGATCTGTCTCCAGCTCTAGCTCTCCCCTGGGCCTGTCTGATGCACAGTGGGAGCTTGGGGTGTGTCTTGGAGTTTCCATTTGTGCTCTCGGTCCCCAAGAATCTGCAGCACAGACATCTGACTGTTTCCATGGGATGGTGGCATGACCGCCAAACCCCAGAGCTGCCCTGATAGCAGCTGCCACCTGTCTCACCCATCTGGTGAGAATGGAGGGGCCCCGCCCCCTCACCCACCCAGCATGCATAGAGAAAATTACCCCACAGCTCCTTCTATGGGAAGAGATGACGGGGCCTCAGAAAGGCTGTGAGTTCTGCTTTTGAAACAGTCTCGTTTCTAGTGCCTGTGCTGGCCTTGAACTCACGACCCTCTTGCCCTGTGTCCCCATTTTGCTTGGTGGATTCTGGGCATGTCTGAGCTTCCTGCAGGGGGCGGTGGAAAGCATTCTTTTCGCTGCGGGCTTGGCCACTGTGCCCAGCCAAGCTTGCCTGCATTTCCTTCATCTAGAAGTGGGTCCCACAGCTGAGGATCCCGGGGAACTCTGAGGTGCTTTTCATGAACTCGTCCTTCCCACCGCGGGCAGCCGTTTTTCTAGAGGTTGACCACGTAGCCACAGCCCACATGCTGAACACAGTAAGGAACTGAAAACTCGTGGGGCGTTACATCACCTGGATTCTCGCTGTCCTCACGCTGTCGCAGGGCGAATGTGTGCCAAGTGTGCGTTAATGTTTCTCAGATGAAAAATACTGTGAGTGACCTTCCACTGAACTGCCCCTTCCTGGGCCTCGGGGCCTGACCATGAAAGGGGGGTGTTGCCAGGAAGATCCTCCCACATCCAGCACCTGTTGCTGCAGCAGATGACCGGAGACTGAGTGGCTTGGAAGGAAGAAATGTTTCCAGTCATGGCCTAGAAGGCCAGAGGTCGGGTGTGTGTGTGTGTGGGGGGGGGTCCTGCTGCTTCTAGAGGCTGTGGGGAGACTCCTACCTGCCTTTGCCAGCTTCTGGGGGTGTCTGTGCTCCTTGGCTGGTACCTCCATCATTTCCCTGTCTTTTCCATGTCTCAGTGTGCCTCAGGTCTGTCTCTCTCTTTCTCTCTCTCTCTGCTTTTCTCTGACTAGAACATTGATGTTGCAGTTCCTCTGTATGTCACTGATAAACTCACGACTAAGCAGTTTGGGAGAACAGGAGCTTTTATTCTGGCTTGGGATTGTCCAGTTATAGTTTAGTCCAGCCTGGCAGGAGAGCTCCCACCAACACTACAGCATAGCCACGGGGATTGCTGAGAGAGGGGCAAACCCCATTTGCCAGAGAGCAAATCTGTCCAAAGTATGCTGAAGAATGCCAACTTACTGCACCAACCCCCTCCATTGTACCCGCCTGCCCAGGGAATGGTCCCGCCCACTATAGTCTCCTGCAAGCTTGCTCAGAATTATTAATTTTTTACAGATGTGCCCAGAGCATAGCCCTCCATGATCAAGTTAACACCTATATCTAACATACTTAACGTTGGACCAAGACCAGAGTAGTCCAGAATAATTTCACAGAGACTCTTAGGCTTGTCTGCAAAGACCCTTTTTTCCAGTTAGGACTCACTCTTGGGTTCCAAGAACGTGGCGTGGGTCTCTTTTGTGGGGACATCCGCTCAATTCCTGCTACAAGGGAACCTGCAGCCTGACTCAAGTTAAACTCAGAACTTGTTTGGTTTGAAGATTAGCAATTTAAAGTAGGGAGTTTCAGATGTGCAAGGTCAGCTGAAGTTCAGCCGCTTTTCACAGGCAGCCTTAGCTTTGTTTCCTCAAAGCAGGGCCTGCGAATCCTCAAAAGCAGGACCAGTGAAGCCCAGCTGTGGGGGTCTTCACGTGGCTCAGTGGCTGCAGCCCCCAGTGGCTTCTAGAAGGCTGGGAGATGGCTCAGTGGTTAAATACTTGCCCCACCAGCAAAGGGAAGAGTTCGATCTCCAGATCCACATAAAAATGTCAGGCATGCAGGCCAACCTGACTACAGTTCTAGCCCTGGAAGGGAGAGCCTGGGAATCCCAGAGCAAACTGGCCAGATAGACTGGTCCTGTAGGTGAGCTCTGGGTTTGGTTAGAGACCTAGCTTCAAAAGAACAAGGTGGGAGAGAAATGGAAGGTGCTTTCTGATCTCACGTAGGGCCTGCACACACATGCCACACACACACGTACATACATACACACAGGCAAGCACATACATATACTCTACACATGTATATAAAGAGCAAAGGGATAAAAGGCCCTTCTAGAGACCAGTCTAGCCCCTCCACAGGAAGAAGCCATAATGTCAGTTTAAAAGCTTTATTTCAGAATCACTTGATATTTACAAGAATGTCCCAACGACAGCTCAGAGCATTTCCTCAGGGCCCTCTGGGGATGCCTCCCAAGACGGGATCCTTTGTCACAGACCAGACAGCATCAGTGGAATTTGCAGCTTTTTGGGTGTTATATCAATTTGTCCGGACCTGTCTTTTCTGTTCCAAAATTCAGCCTCGAATACTATGTGGCATCTAATAATACTATGTTTCTCCACTTTGTTAAAAGACAGGTCATACAAAAAAAATTGATTAGTGACATTGAGTCTGTTCATAGCCTAGTAAGATTGCACCCCACCCCACCAGAGCTGTTGGCAACATTTTATCTGTCTACTCTTTGTGTCTCTCCAGCTGCCTGCAGTGGGCATTTCATGGACAGCGAGTCATGCAGCCAGCGCCCTTGTGTGACTGGCTTCTCATCGTGTTACAGCATGCATCCATATTGCAGCGTGTGTCAGAACTTCATTCCTTTTTATGGCTGAATAATAGTCCATTGTATGCACAGACCATATTCTGCGGATCCATTCATCCCCTGCCGGGCATCCGGATTGTCCCCGCCTCTTGGCTACTTTGAACATTGCTGCGCAGAACGATTATGTTTTGTGGAGACGCTTGTTTACAGTTCTCCTTACACCCGGGAGTTCAGTAGTGGGGTCACAGGGAGACAAGCTGCCAACTGTTTCCCACGGCACCAGTTTACATTGCCATGGGTAAACTGGTATAGTGGCTGTGCCTAGAATCCCAGGAAATCCAAGACGCTGAAGCAGGAGGATCACATGGAGCTCAAAGCCTTGCTAAGCTACAGCATGAGCTCTGTTTTCCGTCTCAGAAAAAAATTAAAAAACAATTTTCATGAACAGAACACAGGGTTCCAATTGCCCCGTACCCTTGCCAACATTTGGTATTTTCTGTTACTTGTTTAATTACAGGCATCCCAGTGGGGTGAGAAATGACTTTGGAAATTTGTTTGTTTATTTGTTTGTTTATTCAGACACAGGGTCTTACTCTGTAACCCAGGCTGGCATCTAACTCACAGCAATCCTCCTGCCTCAGCCTCCCAAGTGCTGGACAAGAGACATGACACAAAGTTAACTTTTTAAAACTTATTTTTTTTCTTTTTGAGACAGGGTCTTGCTATGTAGCTCAGGCTGACCCCAAACTCATAATCCCCCTGCCTCGACCTCCAAGGCTGGGGTTACAGCCCCCACCCCTTGTTCTTGGCTCACACAAAGATAATCACAGCAGCTTACTTTGTATTTGCAAACACTGGAAGCACCTGATACAACAGACAGAGAAGAGTGGGAACTGGAGTTATCTTTCTTAGTGTTTGCTGTTTCAATATTTACTTCCTGGTTATTCATTAAACCATACATTTGAATTTGGGGGCGGGGAGAAACTGCAGTACAGAATATGTGTGATGATATGGGGGATATGGATATCCATGATATGAGGGTTGCCATGTGATTTGAGTAGGTGTGTCAGATGCTAGCTCTCAGGACCGTGGGTGTCGAGAGGGCCGATTATGTCCTCAAAAGCTCACGGATGGATTCATTGTCCTCTTGGGAGTGGGTTTGCTACCAAAGTGATTCTGGGACTCTCTTGCTCCCTCTGACCACATGACACCACCCAGAGCAAAGTAAAAAGAAGGCAGAAGCAATCCAGGGTGATTCCCGAAGTCACCCTCGGGGCTCCACAGGGACACACAGTGCCCTTTGATACACACACACACACACACACACACACACACACACACACACACACACACACATGAAAAATAAAGTTAAATCATGATTGTCAACTTGACTACATCTGGGGTTAACTAACAGATTAGCTGTGAGACCACCTGAAAAGATTATCGAGAATTAAGATAGTTGCAACACGAAGACCATCCTGGAATCTGGATAGCATCTCCCACGTCAAGCCAGATAAGAGGAGGCACTGGTGAGAATCGCTCACTGATTCTCTGACCCTGTGCTGGCAAATCTTCCTCCCAACTGCTGTTAGAACTCAGCTGCTTCCAGCCTCCAATGTAACTGAAGACCCCCAGGAATCTCTGCCCTTCAGCAATGCTGAGATATTCAGCCCTGAACTGAGCAATTCCTGCAGCCACTATCGACTGCTCAGACCTTATCTCCCTAGCCAAGCCGAGAAATTCCCTATGTATACTCACTCTTCCTAAGTGTGTGTGTGTGTGTGTGTGTATGTGTGTGTGTCATTCTATTAGTTCTGTTTCTTTAGAGAACCCTGACTAGTACAGATTTGGGTATCAGAGACATGGGGAGTTGCTGATAAATGTGGCTATGTGGCTTTGGGGAATTTTGAACTTTTTTTTTTTTTTTTTGGAGAAGTTTGAAAATGTTTGAAGGTTTCTAGACTGTGGATTACAAAAAATGTTGAGCAGAATTTAGTGGGCTATTGGGAAGCTAGTGAGTTGTGGGCTATTTGGGCCCAGCTTGTGAGGAAGGGAAAAAGGATTTCGGCGAAGTTGAATTTAAAAAAAATGGACTGGTTTGCTTGGCAGAGGAGAGCTGTGTTGGAAGCCTCGAAGCTCTGCTGAGGAAAGGGCAGGCAGCAGAGCAGTTGTGGTTGTTGGAGAAATGAGCATCGATGAAGGAAAATCTAGTGCTTGCACTGGGACAGAAGCAGAAATGAATACCACCCTATGGAGATTTCATTCTGTGAAAACCCAGATTCCTTTATGGTAACTTGCCTTTCAAATGGTTTGGTTTCCAGGGTCAGCATGCAGAGCTTGGTACAGCTGTGGTCCAGCGGGCTGGGCTGTAGCTCAGTGTCATTGCACAGCTTGTCGACATCACCCAGGTGATAGTTTTGATGCACAATTGCTAGACTTTAGTCTTAAATTCATATTTTCTTATTTCTTCCTAATGCTTCCATTTAATGTTTACTCCGCTGAAGTAATTGACTTCTTTTGATTTCACAGGACATTACAGTTACAAGATTTTTTTTTAAAAAAGAACTTTTGTATGTATGTGTGTGTGTGTGTGTGTGTGTGTATGTGTTTGTATCAGAGGGCACCTGTGGAGGACCAAGTGTAACTTAGGGAATCATTCTAGATTGCTTCTACCTCCTTGCTTTGCTTTGGGATTTCCCAGGCTCCATCCACCAGGGCCGGAAGTGTGGGCTACAACTGTTCCTACCTGGTGTTTTTTTATGTAGGACCTGGGATCTGAATTCAGGACCTTCTGCTTTTGAGACAGAGTCTTAACCCCTGAGCCATCTCTCTAGTCCAACTTTTGAACTTTTAAAATGTTAGAACTGAACTTTTAGTGACTAAACCTTTTTAAAACAGACTATGAAAACTTTTAATGTTGGACTTTGAGAGCTTCTAAAATTGAACTGAATGTATTTTATAAGCTCAGGGCAACCTCTATGGGAAGAAGAGTTGATTGAAAAGTCACAGTTTAAAAGTAATGATGGTTACTGTTGTCAACTTGGCCAGCTCTGGGCACATTCGTAAATAATTAGTAGTTAACACAATTGACTGGCATGCACATGTACACACACACACACACACACACACACACACACACACACACACACAAAGAATTAATACTACTTAAGTCCTGAGCAAGCCTGCAGGAGATTGCCTAATTGATGGGAAAAGATGCAGTCCATGGTAGGTGGAACCACTCCCTAAGTAGATGGGTAGATGGAGAGAGCTGGTTAAGGAAGTTGGCGTTGTTTGGTAAACGTGGACCGACGTACTATCTGACAAGTGAGTTTATACCTCTCTCGGCAATCCCGTGGATATGGTGTGGCCAGTTCTCTCGGCCCCTAGTGTTAGTGTGGACTCTTCTGCCAGCTGAAGTAAGAACTGAAACTAGACAATCGTAAGCCAAGAATAAAATTCCTTGTTCCCATAAGCAATTTTGATGTCAATTTATCAGCAACATAACTGCCACAATTATTATTCCAGACTGGAGAGATAGAAGCGGGAGGATCAGGAGTTCAAGATTATCCTCGACTTCAAGTGACTTCAAGGCTAGCCTGGGCTATGTAAGACTCTCAAAACTCAACACCACCTAAACCATAGGCCGGGACACTGCACACTCACAGTGCAGTTTGTGTCTGAGTCTTAGAGACGAGCCACAGTAATTTATTTCTTTCCTTAAGAATAAAATAAGTTGGGCATGGTGGTAATCCCAACACTAGGTGATGGCAGAAAGCCCTTAAATTCTGGGTTCATCCTGGGCTACATAATCAGACCTTGTCACAGAAAAACAGAAAGAATAAAAATAGGCTCTAAGCAAAGAGGGAAAAACATTACCAACAGCTGGTCCTGAACATGTTGCAGTGTTGTTCTGTGAACAATTTTGATTATTCAAATGTTCTCTGGGTATGGGGAACAGAACGCTGAGAACCCACAGCAGCCTTGCCTAGCTGATCTATCCTGGGAGAAAAATGGAAATTGGCTCCACTGTTTCAGCTGGCTGAAGACAGAGGTCACTGAGCAGCCCAGGAAGGTACCACAGGGAAGCTGGGAGCTCAGAAAGCTGACCCTGACCACAGCAGCCCACTGGCTGCAGCCATGCCTTCCCTCTGGAAGAACTGCCACTCGCTGCTGGGGACACACCGTCCTCTGCAGCCTGAAAAGGGAGTATGGCATTCTAGAAAATTCCAGAGATGGGTTCCTGTAATCAGCACTTGGGAGGCTAAAGCAGAGGGATCATCATGAGTTCAAGACCAGCCTGGGCTATAAGAGAAAGATCCAGACTAGTCTGAGACTATACAAAAAAAAAAAAAAAAAACAAAGCCAGTGAGATGAGTCAGTGGATAAAGGCACTTGCCGCCAAGCCTGGTGACCGAGTTCAATCCCCCAAGTCCCCCGAAGAGGAGCAATGACCCCTGCAAGTTGTCTTCTGACCTCTGCATGTGGGATGTGGGACATGTGCCTGCCTCACAAGTATACACACACACACACACACACACCACACATACACACACACACCACACACCACACACACACACACACCACACACACCACAAACACACACACACAACACACACCATACACAACACACACACACACACCACAAACACACACATGGTTAATGGTAACATTTTTGTTTGTTGTATTTTTGATGTTTTGAAGCAGGGTCTCACATGTAGTCAGACTGGTTTTAATTTATAGCAACTGCCAGTTTCAGCCTTCCAAGTGTGGATTATAGGTGTGAGCCACCATGGATGATGCAATATTTGCTTTTATAACTTTTTTATCAAATACTCAAATTGGGCATTTTAGACAAATTATATAATTCAGAGGTATTGATCATTCTCACACTACTTGTTTTGGCTTTTTTTTTTTTTTTTTTTTTTTTTTTTTTTTGGTGTGTATCTGTGTGTATCAGAAGGCACTGTAGGTGACTAGGAAGGTCCAAGGGTGGCTTTGAGAATTATCCTGGGTTGCTCTGCCTCTTTTTGGCTTTGCTCTGGGGTTTTCCAAACTCCACCTTCCAGGGCCAGAAGTGCAGGCTGCCGTCATTTCCACTCATGTTTTTATGTGGGATCTAGGATCCGAACTCAAGTCCTTCTGCTTGTGAGGCACAGTCTTAGCCCCTCAACCATCTCTCCAGCCCCTCCTTTTGACTTTTCAAAAAGCACATTTTATCACCCCCTTTGGGCAGAAGGACCAGTCTGCAGATGCAGTACCAAATGGATAAGGAGGCGGGAGTAACTTGGGTGGAACACATTTTCAGAGCCCCATACAGCCAGTCTAAGCACATTTAAGCCGATGAAATTCTGTAACCCACACCCAAAAGAAGAACTGGATCAGTAACTGATAAAAGCCATATAGCTAAGAAACAACACCAAGAACAGAGAGGCAGCTGTTGTTCAGCTCCTGCAAGGGCTTGAGTCCTATTTTTTTTTTAATTTTTTAATTTATTATTTATTCAATTGTGCGTGTTTGTGTGTGTGCGCGTGTGTGTATGTATATGTGTGTGTATGTATATGTGTGTGTGTGTGTGTGCGCGTGTGTAGAACCACGGACGAATTCGGGAACCACCATGGACACCTCCACCTCCTTCTGCCCCGGGATTCACAGGCTCCGCCCTACCAGGACCAGAAACGCAGGCTGCCCCTGCTTCTGCCTGGCGTCTATACGAGGGGTCTAGGATCCGAACTCAGGACCTTCTACCTGCAAGGCTTAACCCCTGAGCCACCTCTCCAGCCCCTTGAGTCCTATTTGTAGAGCCACAGATAATAATGCCTACAACTATAAATAAATAGATCAGTGACGCATATCACTAAGGGTTGGTGATCCCATGCCAAGGGTCACTAAGCACAAGGACTGGGGAGAGCGTCACCTGCCCATGGTCTCCCTTCACTGGTTTCTTTAGAGGCAGGAGGAAGCTGAGTCATCCAGGGAGGTTGACGCCATCCCCAGGGGTTCCTCACCCTCAACAGCCACAGAAAGTCACTAGCAAGCACTTACTGAAGCACTTACCAGGCACATGGGCGGCAGGTGCACCTCCACTCTGAGCAGTATAAACACTCAGCGCTAACGAGGGAGGGACCAAAGAATCATCTGGGACAGAAGCACTGTTTGAGCTGGGATGGGAGGACAAGAAAGGGCTAGCCTTGGGTATCTGGGGGTGGGGAAAGAATAGTCTAAATGACAGTTTAGCAATTCCCAAAAAGGTGGGACGCAAAGGCTGAAGCTTGGCCGTGTCTGTGCTAGATGGTGTGTGATACTTTTCCCAGGGGAGCCGTCACACTAGTATCTCTTCACCCCACACAGGGATCGAGCAACAGACCAGTGTCCATGACACTAAGGTCTAACTTGAACCAATGGGTTTATTGGGGAGGGGGGTGTGTTATTCACAGGAGTGGGGTGAGAGTACTGCCAGGAGCAGGGGTGACTTGGAGGCAGCTACATTACCAGCAAACCCAGCCCAGCCTGGGTGAGACTTGCAGAAGTCCGGAGGTTTACTTTCTGAGTCTCAGGAGTCCTTTTCCAGGAAAGAATGCTTTAGACTGTTACACAGCATCCTCATTAGGGTGGACCTGGAGCAAAGTCCAAGATGGAATCGTGTTCAAATGATTGGCTGCCTTCGTTTCCCCTCTCTGTACAACCTGTGGGCTAGAAGAGGATGTAGGGATCTTTTCAGCTGTGAATCTACTATCTTCTCAGATCTCTGGCTTTGTGAATAAAATACAACTTGAAGATTTGATTCCTGCATTATCAGACAGCAGGGCTAGAAAGATGGCTCAGTGGTTAAAACCTTTTATCTCTCAAGCAGAAGGACCTGAGTTCTGCTCTCCAGATCCCACATAAAAAAGTGCCAGGTGGATATGGTATCAGCCTGCAACTCTAGCCCTGATGGCAGAGCCTGGGAAACCCCAGAGCAAAGCAAGAAAGGATGATTCCTGAAGTCGCCCTTGGGCCTGCACAGGAACGCACACTCAAGTGCCCTCTTGTACACATACACGCCAAAGAAAAGTTAAGCCAAGTTTTCATTCAAAAGAAGAAAAAAAGAAAGATAAAAAGATGACTGTGGGGAGGGGCTCTAATTCCAGCACTAGGGAAATAGAGGCAGAAAGAGCAAGAATTCAAAACCAACTGGGACTACGGAGTGAGTTATAGCTACTTAATGAGCTCCTTTCTCAAAAGTCAGTAAAGAAATAACAAAAGGAAAAATACTTTGTGTGAGGAGAGATCTATCCTGCAGAGGGGCCCAGAGGTCAGAGGTCACAAGGCAGGAAGATGCTGGAACATTACAGCCAGGCAATGGTCAGTGGTCAGAAAGTGGAGGATGTGGGGGAGGAGGACACAGGAAGGTGCTGGGCAGGGATCCGTGAGCCACTGGGGTGTGGAGGCCACTGGGGTTTGATCAGGGTGTGACAGGGATCGGGCCCTTCTGGCTTAGTGTGGAGAAAGCAGCAGGCAGGAGCCAGGAGAGACAGATCTGCTCAGATCAGGCCGGCCAGGCTGGACCCGGGCTCACCCACTGTATCCAGGAGGAAATGCAGGCTAGAGGGGAAGACCTCGCAGTTGTGTCCCGCTCGGCCTTTCCACAGTGACCGTTCAGGAAGTCCTGCTGTTGTTTATAATCGAGGGAACCTTGTGAGTCCAGATTGCTTTGAGATACGTCAAGGTATTTTCTGTGGAACGTGGACAGTGAGCTAGTGTTGTGGATCAGTGCCAAAGGCCCAGCCCTGCCCAGGTGACAGATACTTTATGACTTGAACAGCTGACTCAGGGTTACATGAGGGCTGTTCCAGGCCCCCATGTTGTAGAGTGTGTGTGTGTGTGTGTGTGTGTGTGTGTGTGTGTAAGGGGGGGGACTGTGTGTCCCTGTGGAGGACAAAGGTTTTCTCCAATTGGCGGCCTTGCTGGCTTCTGTTGGCCATAGCAGTAACTATGGGTCTTTCTAGAACCAAAAGCAGCTGAAACCAAGGAAGCTGTAATTGTACATCTGTGGTACCCACCACCTCCAGGCAGGCCCCCTTGATTTCTTACCGCCTCCGCTGGTCTGCACCTACATGACTTTGCCGTGTCCACTTGCTAGTGTTGCTTACTCTTCTGGCATGCTGGAAGCTTCTCAAAGGCAGATGCTGCATCTCTCATGGGGGGGCCCTCCTGGCTCACACCCTGACCCTTGTGACCCTGTCTCCTCACCAGACAGCTCCTTCCCGCTCAGCACTGATGCAGCCTCGTGAGATTTTCCGGCGGCCCTGTTCCCTCCCATGGAGTGCATCTGAGGCCACCTGCCAGCTGCAAGGCCGGAAGTAATCCGGGCATCTCTCGGCTCCTCCTGGTCTCTTGAACTCACATTCGTCTCCAGGCAAAAGTGGGCTGTTACCAATCAGCTTCCTGGGCAGGACCCTGTTCCCATCATCTCTGCCCAGAGTGACATCATCAGCCATTCCTCACCTGAGGTCAGTCCGCTCCTGCTGTTTCTGCTTCTTTTTCGTGTGTGCGCGCGTGCGTGTGCATGAGCGTGTGTGTGTGCATGTGTATGTGTGCGATGTGTACATGAGCACCCTTGAGTGAGTATGCCTATGGAGACCCAAGGGTGACATTGGGAATCGTCCTTGGATTGCTCTAGCTTCTTACCTGTTCTGTTCTGGGTTTTCTCAGATTCTGCCTGCCCCTGGGCTGGAATTACAGGCCCTGCCACATCAGCTTGGCATTTTATGTGGGATCTTGGGATCTGAACTCAGGTCCTTTTGCTTGCAAGGCAAAGGCTTTAACCACTGAGCCTTCTCCTTAGCCCTCACGCTATACTTTTATGTGCTTGTTTGTTTATTGTGTGTGTGTGGCATACATACTTGTGTGTGTGCGCACATGTACGGGTGTATGTAGCACACTGGTGAGTGAGTATAAAGGCCAGAGTTCAATGCTGGGTTGCTTCCTCAATTGCTCTCTACTTTGTGTACCTAGAACTCACCCATGTGGCTAGGTTGGCTGGCGACAAGCCCTAGCACTGAGGTTACAAATGCCTGCTGCCATACCTGGTTTTTACGTGGGTTCTGGGGATCTGAATTTAGGTCCTCTGGTTTGAACAGCAACCACTTTGTGCACTGAGCCTTCTCTTTGGGCCCGGGGCTTATTTTTTTTAAACAGTTTTAGATTTACAGGAAAACAGTGAAGATAGTAGTTTGTATGTATCCTTTGGTCTATATCTAGTTTCCCTTCCCTCCCCTCCCTTCCCCTTCCCTTTCCTTTTCCCTTCCCTCCCCCCTTTCTTCCCCTCCCCTCCCTTCCCCTCCCTTTTCCTTCTCTTCCTCTTCAGTGCTGGGATAGAGTTCAGGGCCTTGTACGTGCTAGATCTGGGGTTTTCTTCTATCACATTCCCCTTATTTTTTGAGATGGGATCCCTCATTGAACCTGGAGCTCGCTGCTTTGACTGACAGCTGGCCACCGAGTCCTGGGGTTCACCTGTCTTCATCCCCACAATGCTAGAGAGACAGACACAGATCTGGACTCAGGTCCTCATGTTGTGTGGCAAGCACTTTACCATGGAGCCATCTCCCCAGCCCCCAGCCTTCGCATCTTATACCACACCCAGCATTCGTCACCATCCATGAGCCATGCTGAACAGTAACTAAATCTTGTCTTTGTTCAGTTTCACTTGGTTTTCCCAGCATCCTTTTCACAGTTATTGTCCTTGCCCCCATCTAGGTGCCAAGTTGCCGTTGGGTCTCCAGTCTCTGTAAACTCCTATTGGCTGTTCCTTGTATTAATGTTATATATTTTTTAAGGCAGGGTCTCATGTAGTCCACGCTAACTGCAAACTCACCACGTAGTGGAGGATGACCTTGAATTCCTTGTCTTTCTGCCTCTGCTCCTGAGTGCGGGGATGACAGGCAGGGACCACCCCACCTGGCTTTATTTGGTGCTGGGGATCAAACGCAGGACCTCACACACACTGGGCAAGTGCTCTGCCATTGAGCTACACATTCTCGCAGCCTTTCTCTGCTTCCTGTCCAAGGTGCGGCCTTGGGAGGTCACAATGGTGGCAGAGTCTTCATGACTGCATCCTGGTAACTTTACAGACAGGGGGAGAGCCCGGAAGAGACACACTAGGGGGACCCTGGTCTCTTGCCACATACTGTCTCCTGCTCTCTCAGGCACGGCCTCAAGTATTTTGTCATAGTGACGGAAAATGGACTAACAGACTGGCCCCTAAGGAAACAAGTCAGCAAAGACCAGCAAGCAACAGGAAGCAGAAATCAGACCCGTGAGCTCAGATGCTGAAAATTTCCAGAAGAGATTCAACGAGAAGCATGCCTAGTTAGAGCAATGAGCAGGCATCCAGCTTGAAAATGTCCATAGGAGCTAGACGGCTGTAAAAAGTGACTTAGGGGATGTGGCTTAGCCGGGAGAATACTTAGCCAGCATGAACCTAAATCCCAGGTTCGGTTCTCAGTGTCGTTTAAATTGGATATGGTAGGCTGTTGCCTGTCAGTCTAGCACTTGGGAGGTGAAGTAAGGAGGGTCAGAGGTTCAGGTCGTCCTTGACTGTATAGCACATTGGAGGCTGAAAAACAGGAGACCCTGTTAATGATGATTAAATAAATGAAAAAAGAGAGAGGCATCAGAGAGAGACAGAGAGAGAGAGAAGTTTGCGGATTCCATTAGACAATTGTCTTGCGTCTGTAAGGAGCTCTAGGCCGAGAATAAGAGGTAGCTCAGAGCTCGGTCTAGACCTGGTGAAGGAGCAGCTTCCAGATTAGATGAGGTTGGCTCCTTGTTGAATGAGTGCTGGAAGATTCCTTCAGTGAGGGTCCTGCCTTGCCCTCCCCCTCAAGCATGGACTTCTAGGGGGCACGAAGCCCCTTCTTTCCCCACAGGCTCTGCACACAGCGAGAGCCAGCCTCTGGCACTGGGAGCCCAGCAGCCTACTGCCAGCTCATCTCTTCCAGATGTCCATCACCCACGGCTAGTTCTGCCTCCGCCTCCTGCTTATCTGCGGGTTGAAAATAGACAGCCGTGGAGGAATGTTGCCCAGCTACCCAGCTGCTTCAGCCCTGCTGGAAGCCTCAGATCTTCCAAATCCTTCCCCTCGGGCAGGATTCTCTCTGCCTGTGTGGGCGTCAGTCAAAAAAGAACACTCTGAAACCCGAAAAACCAGCCCCGTGCCACCTTGAAGAACAGTTCCATGGCTGGGTAAAGGCTCTCATTGCCACCAAGCCGTAACCTACATGGGGGAAGAAAGAACCAAATCTCAAAAGTTGTCTTCTCTCTCTCTCTCTCTCTCTCTCTCACACACACACACACACACACACACACACACACACTAAGAGTGAATACAAATCTGAAAGAAAGGAAAACTTCACGTGTTTTGCTTCCGTGTCTGTCAGTCCTCAGAAAAAGCAACAGGGACCAATGTTCTGTAGATATAATTCCTGATTTTTACAGTGACGGAGACAAGATCCTCTTTCTGGGTAGGAAAATTGGAGTCCAGGAAGCAGAGTAAGCAGGGCGCAGCGACTCAAACCTGTCAGCCCAGCCTTGAGAGCCGGAGGCAGGTTTGTCACCAAAGTAAAGGCAGACTGTGTTACACAGTGAGTTCTAGGCCAGCCTGAGCTACAGTGGGAGATTCTGACTCCAAAAACAAAAACGATGAGTTAAGGAAATGGTTCAGTGGGAAAGAAAATTTGCTGCGTGTGGGAGGACCTGAGTTCAAATCTTCTGTACCCTTATGTTAAAAAAAAAAAAAAAAAAAAAAAAAGCAGGCCTGGACCTGCATGCTGTGACCCTAGCGCTAGAAGGGGGTTGAGAAGATCCAGATTCAGGGAGAAACCCTGGGATAAAGCAGGCACATGCCACCACACTGCGCGCGCGCGCGCACACACACACACACACACACACACACACACACACACAAACACACACACCACACATACATACACATACCACACACATGCACCCAAACTGCACATACATACAGGTACACACACATATGCCCCCATACTACACACACAGGTGCACACACACGCATACACACACACAGACACTGGAAAGAAGGAAAGCAGTTGCCTCCCATCCTGAGCCGAGGTCCTGCCGAGTATAGAGCGTGTCGCTGGACCTGACAGGGCGCCTGTCAAGGGCGCCACATGCAGGCCTTCCAGGTTCCAGGTGGCTCCCAAAAGAAACCAAAGATAGATCATAGAGAGCAACTGGCTTCCCCATGGGAGGGAGGAACCCAGGCATCGTGGGATCAGTGAACCCCAGCTGGTTGCTGGGCCTCTGTGCTCCTCTACCTTTGTATATCTTTATATACTTTTATATGCCTTTACTGGATAAGGAGGGGCCATCATAAAATGCAAATGACATCATTTCTCTGTTTAAAGTTCATCCTTATGAATGCTATCTCCTTTCACATTCCAGTCTTAACTCTGAAATAAAGTAAGGCGGGGAAGAGGGGGCAGGGTGGCACTCAGGGGTATGCATGAGGCCCTAGTTCCATCCCCAACATCCCACCACCCCCACACACCGCCATGTGTATTCACATACAAAGTCTGGTTTTACTGCAACCTAAAATCCCCTTGGTTATATAATCCGTGTCCTCTATCAACGGAGATGCTATGTAAAGCGCTGGTCAAGGGCTGGCCCGCCTTGCTCACTGCCCTCAAGGGCTTGGCCCGCCTTGCTCACTGCCCTCAAGGGCTTGGCCCGCCTTGCTCACTGCCCTCAAGGGCTTGGCCCGCCTTGCTCACTGCCCGGCTCAGTATCGAGGACTGCGGCCCGTCTGTAGTCGCTGCTCAGTGAAGATCCATGGACTAAGTGAATGCACACAACCTATTCAAAAATAGGCAGTGTAGAGAGAGAGAGACCAAGGGGACGTCACGATACCCCTAGCTGTTTACATCCTTTAAGAGTGAAAAATGGAGCTGGAGAGGTGGCTCAGGGGTTAAGCCTCTGCCTTGCAGGCAGAAGGTCCTGAGTTCGGATCCCAGATCCCACGTATAGACGCCAGGCGGAAGCGGGGACGGCCTGCGCTTCTGGTCCTGGTGGGGCGGAGCCTGTGAATCCCGGAGCAGAAGGAGGTGGAGGCATCCACGGTAGTTCCCGATTCGTCCGTGGTTCTACACACACACATACACACATGCACGCGCACATACATACGTACATACGCACAATTGAATAAATAATAATAAAAAAATTAAAAAAAAAAAGAGTGAAAAATGCTATTCTGCTTTATGTGATCCTCCAAACACTAGTAGTATTACTAATTCTCACTTTCACTCTTTTTTCTAAACATTTTAATATTTCTTAAAATATTTATTTATTAGAGACGGGGAGATAGATAGATGGACAGACACACAGGCAGACAGACAGAGAGAGAGAGTGAGAAGAGAGCAAGTGCATACAGCATGCCTTGGTGCATGGTGGAGATCAGAGGATAACTTCAGTTTTCTCCTTCCACTATGAGGGATTCTGGAGATTAAACTTAGGTCACAAGGTTTTTCAGCAGTCGCCTTAACCTACTGAGCTATCTCACTGGCTCCTATTCTCTCTCTGGTTCTCTCTCTCTCTCCAGTGGGCCTATCTTATCTGAACTATCCAGACACCACTCTCCAAACTCTCTAGTTTGGGGGGTCCCACTATGTGACCCCAATTGATTTCAAAAAACAGTTCCTCTTCATGTTGCAGATAAATTCACTACCAAATGGCTCACAGGGGAACAAGGGGTTTTATTTAGGATGGTCCAGTTACAGTTCTTTTTTTTTTTTAAGCACCTTATGCTTTTTTTTTTTTTTTTTAACGTGGGGCCTGGGATCCGAACTCAGAACCTTCTGCTTGTGAGACAGAGTCACAACCCCTGAGCCATCTCTCCAGCCCCAGTTACAGTTCTTAATCCAGCTTGGCAGGAGGGCTCACACCAACACCAGCCACCAAGGGAATTGACCACATCACATCCACATACCTGCAGGACGGCTGAGAGAGGGATGATCCTCACTTGCCAGACCAGCATGTCTGGCCAAGGGTACAGAAGGATGCCAACTTCCTCAGCCGGTTCCCTCTGTCATATTCACCTGCCAGGGCCTAGTCCGACCACCATGGGCTGAGTCTTCCTCATCAATCAGACAGTCTCCAGCAGGCTTACTCAGGATTTAACTGATGTCTCACAACTATGTCCAGAGCTCCGAATCTTCAGTTGTGGATATTACAAGTCACAGTGTTGGGCTTCTAGGGGTGTGTGTGTGTGTGTGTGTGTGTGTGTGTGTGTGTGTGTACATGTGTATGCATGCATACATGTGTGCGTATGGAGACCAGAGGTCAGCATTGTGGTATTCTTCCTCTGCTTTACTATTGAGATGGGGTTTCCCACTGAACCTAGAGCTTGCCAATTCTCCTAGGCTGTCCAGCCAGTGAGTTCTAGGGATCCTCTTGTCTCCCAGCACTAGGATTACAGGTAAGAGCCACCATGCCCAGTTTTTCTTTTCTTTCTTTCTTTTTTTTTAATGTAAGTGGTGGAATCTGAACTCAGTTCTCATATTTTCACGGCAAGCACGGGTGTTCAAATTTTTACGAATGTAGTTTCATAAGGTTGAACAACACAAGAAGGACGTGACAGGATATGCGGCCATCTTGGGAACAGCCCCTGGAACATCGAAGAGAGAGATGAGAGGTGGGCGTGATGGCATGATTCACACAGCCACCTCGAGAAGGGCTGCAAGGTGCTGCTGATGTAAACTCTCGCCTTCACACATTTTCTGCCAGAGACATGTGAAATTGTCACAGTGATTAGAATATTTCAGATTTGGTGCCCAAATTAACACCTTCTGTTGAGATGTGCTTTCACTTTTAAAAAAATGCATGAAATTTAAAAAAAAGCTTTTTGGAGAACGCTGTACCTTAATTCTAGCTACACAGGAGGCCGAAGCAGGAGGGTCAGGAATGGAGAACCAAGAGTGACTTTGGGAATAATCCTGCATTACTTCTACCTCCTTCTTGCTTTACTGTGGGATTTCCCATGCTCCGCCTACCAGAGCTGGAAGTACAGGCTACCGCCATTTCCACCTGGTGTTTTAATGTGGGACCTGGGATTTGAACTCAGGACCTTCTGCTTGTGAGGCAGAATCTTTATCCCTGAGACATCTCTCTAGCCCTCCTCCCCCATATATTGAAAAAAAAAAATAGTGTGGTGGTGTGTGCCTGCAACCTGCATTAAAGAAGTTCAGGTGGATGATGAAAAGTTTAAGGTTGGGCTGTGCAGATGAATCAGGTGTTAAATCACTTGCTAAGCAAATAAGAGGACAGGAGTTCTGATCCCCAGATCTCACATGAATAAAATGGAAGAATGATGGAAGCAGACATCGATCTCAATTCAATCAATATCAATCTCAGACACACGCACGCCCCCCCCCCACACTCCCTGCTTCAGTTTCTCTTTGGATTGCTGATAGTTACAGGACAAAACAACTTAAGGGAACAAAAGGTTTTATTCTTACTTATGATTCTGGTTAGAGTTCAATTGGGCAGGAGAATTCACACTATATCCACAGGAACTGCTGAGAGAGGAGCAAACCTCTTCACTTGCCAGTCCGTGAGTCTGCCAAAGTATGCTGCTGAAGAATGCCAACATAATGAACCAGCTCTCTCCATCTTATCCACTTGACCAGGGATGGTCTTGTCTTAACTTCCAGTTCTTCTCAGATGTGCCCAAAGGTTCAGCTTCAATTGTCAAGCTGATACCCCTATCTAACTGGTACATGCCCCACAGACATATAAAAATGAAAAACAAACAAACAAACCTGGTCTACATGAATGATGTAAAGGCAGCAGGGGAAACATTTGTGTTGAAGATCAGCAGGAGAGGAGAAGAAATAAAAGGGGGTCAGGAAGATGAAGATGCGCTGAACAGAATTATATGAAAATGGAGGAAGTTCATTATTTTGCTAATTAAAAAATAAACAGAACATTTTAAAAATTCGATGGTGCATCTCAGAAGTAACCACAATGAGAACAAACTAGAATGTTCCATATTCAAGACTTTTGGTTGTCTGAGACCATCTTCTCGTCTCACTGTGATTATGAGTCACCACCCTAGGATTTGTTCATTTTCTAGGACTAAAAGAAACTGTGTTGTATATATATGCCACATTTCTTTCCATTTTCTTTTTCCCTTCTTTCTTTTCTTTTTAATCTTTTGAGAGAGAGTCTTATGTAGCCCAGGCTGGCCTGGAATCTAATATGTGGTTGAGGGTGACCTTGAATTCTGATCCACCTGCCTTTACCTCCTAATGCCAAGATAGCAGCTGTGCACAACCATGCCTGCTTTATGCGTGCTGCCTGGAGTGCAGGACTTCCTGCATGCAAGGCTAGCCTGTACCAACTGAGCCATATCCACAACCCAATACACTACATTTTTTTTCCTATGCATGCTGTGTGTGTGTTGCTCATGTGAATGGATATCCACGTGTGCGTATATGTACATGATGGAGCTTGAGCATGTGTGCCTATCTATGCACAAGGGCAAGATCAGGAATCACGCTCAATAGCTCTTCACTTTATTGTTGTGAGCATATATGTCGTGTGTGTGTGTGTGTGTGTGTGTGTTTGTGCCTATACAAAAGTGCATCTGAGTGTGCGTGCCTATGAAGAATTAGTAGTTGAAGCACGCCCTGAGCAGGCTTGCGGGAGAGTATCTGATATGGGAACACCCAGTCCGTGGTGAGTGGACCATTCCTGGGGCAGGTGGATAAGATGAAGGAAGCTGGCTAGCTGGCTTGGTACTTTGGCACACCTGGGTACACTGGCAGATTTGCAGTCTGGAAAGTGAAGTTTGCCCCTCTCTCAGCAATCCCTTCGGATATGGTGTGTCCAGTTCCCTCAAGTCCTGGTGTTGCTGTGAGCTCTCCTGCCCAGCTAAGAACTGTAATTAAGAATGCCTGCTCAGGCTGGAGAGGTGGCTCGGGGGTTAAGCCTCTGCCTTGTAGGCGGAAGGTCCTGAGTTCGGATCCCAGATCCCATGTATAGACTCCAGGTGGAAGGGGCCTGCGCTTTTGCTCCTGGTAGGGCGGAGCTGTGAATCCCCGGGGCAGAGTAAACAAGGAGGAGGTGGAGACGGTCCATGGTGGTTCCCGAATTCGTCCGTGGTTCTACACACACACAGACACCCACACACACGCGTGCGCACGCACATACATATGCACACACGCACAATTGAAAAAAAAAAAAAAAAAAAAAAAAAGAATGCCTGCTGCCTCCTTCCCCTAAGCTCTGTGGCCATGCATTTATTGGCAACATGCAGGTAAACTACAACACTGTCTTGCCCGCCCTCCCTCTCTTCCTCCCTCCCTCCCTTCCTCCTTCCCTCCCTTCCTCACTTCCTCCCTTCCTTCCTTTCTTTTTTCTCCCCTCTTTCTTTTGCGTTTTATTCTGCACATGCGCCTGCATGTGTTTTGAGGCATGATTTGACCATCTATGTATTCAGGCTGGTCTTGAAACTTCAACTTACTATGTAGCCTAGACTTGTCTCTTGGTGCTGAGATTATAGATATAAACCCTTACACCCAGTTAATTTGTATATTTTATTATGAAGTATTTCTCCCTTTTTCTTGTCTTTTTATTTATTTTTAGGGTGACAGAGTGTGGGTAGATGTCAAAGAATAACTTTTAGAAGTCAGTTCCCTTCTACCTCACATTGGTTTTCAGGGAGCAAACTCAGGTCACCAGGTTGTGAGTGGGTGCTTTATCCACTGAGCAATCTCTGTGGTCTATGAAATACTTATTTGTAGAAAAAGACAGAGACCAATGTAATAAAACCACTGCCCAGTTAGGAAATGAAAGATGCAAATTGCTTTTACAACTAAAAACAGATCTGTCACACTTATTAAAAATGCTCTCTTGAGAGCGTTTCGGTTTCGAGCTTCTCCCTAGCGAGTCGGCAGTCTGATGCCTGGAAGTCACACCTCTGCAGATTTGCCCCACGAATGCCAACTCCAGCACTAAAACCACAGCCTACAGCTCAGGTGTCTGAACACTCAGGGATGGAAGTGAGTTTTACAGCTGATTTGATTTCTTGGTGCATGAACCTAACAGTCTTGAAACTGTTGGGTTATTACAATGCACTCCTGCCCCGAGTCTGCATAGTTGCAGTATCTCAAGGTACAAAGGTAGAAACTAGCGCAGGTTCACTTTCAAAGATTTGGGGGGTTGGAAGCAGTTGGAGAAGGTGCACTTAAAGGAAGCAAAAGTTAAACAGGTAGATGACTCTCCTTAAGAGATGGGGCTGGTCACCTGTGGGAAAAGGCAGAACCAGCCTAATTACTGTTATGGATGGCTGTTCTCGGAGCTAAGCAGCTGCCATCTTTGTCAGATTGGCTGGGGCTATTTGCAAGAGGCCATTGGGATCAGACATGCTGACTGCTGATGTTACCTCAGAGACAGAGAGGGTGGGAGGCTCAATGGATCCTTGCCTGAGGTTCTGGCTGTGTATGTGTTTTGGTTTGCCTGCATGTCGCCAATAAGTTCATGTCATAGTTAGACACAGGTGTCAACTTGACAGTTGAGGGTTTGAGCTCTGGGCACATTTGTAGAGAATTAGCGGTTGGGTTAAGCCCAGAGCAAACCTGAAGGAGATTGTCTGGCCGATGGGAAGACCCAGCCCATGGTAGGTGGGATTAGGCCCTGGAATAAATTATAGAGAGCTGGTTGAGAGAGTCAGCATCCTTGTGTATACTTGGCCAAACATGCTGGTCTGGCAAGGATTGTCCCTCTTTCAGGCGATGTGTAAAGATGGTGTGGCCCATTCCCTCAGCCCTGGTGGTGGTGTGTGCTCTCCCATCAAGCTAAACTATGAACTGTAACCAGACTGTGATAAGGAAATAAACCCCTTGTTTCTTTAAGCCGTTTGGTGGTCATTTTTCAGCAACCATACAGGTGAACTGTAACAGAATTCATGACCAAAGAGCTTAGAGGAATGAGGGGAGTTTTACTCTCTTATAAGTCTCAGTTCTTAGTCCAGTTGGCAGGAGAGCTCACACCATCACCAGGAACTGAGGGAACTAGCCACACCATATCCACAGGGATTGCTGGGGGAGTACACTCACTAGACTGTATGTCTGTCCAAGTATGCCTAATGTATGCCAAATACTGAACCGGCTCCCTCCATTTTATTTACCTACCCAGGGAATTGTCCCACTCACAATGGGCCTCCCCTCATCCATTAGATACCCTCCTGCAGGCATGCTCAGGGCTTGTCTTAACCACTAATTCTTCACAGATGCATCTAGAGCTCAGTCTTCAAGTGTCAAGTTGCCCTGTATCTAAGTAATAACTGCAGGAGGCCTCAAAATCTCAAGAGAGTCCTAAAGTACATAGGCTGGGCAGGGTCACTGAAGGGGGGCACCCCATCTATGCAGCCATGAGGGCTCTCCATTGTCACTGCTTTGGGGTTCACAACTCTCCTGTAACTAATGCTCACCCATACTCCTGCAGGTAATCTCAGTAAGCTCACTGGTTAACCAACTAGGCTTTGGTGCGATTATTATTTTCGTATGTCATTTGCTTTATGACTGGAGTGGAGAGAAAACTGTGTGGCACCTCCCCAGGCAAAGTGTCCCACAATGACAACACCCTAGATGACTTCAAAAGCTGTCTTTGGCCTCTTTCAGTGACTTGAATTTCTCCTCAGCGGTCTACCTTGAAGAAGATAGCTAGACTCTGTTATCACCAGAGAACAGAGTTCCTGAGGAAACCAGTACCCCCAAACCTCCTCTCCCACTCTCTGTGTTCCTGTGTCTAGCACCCTGCCAGCATCCCACTGGCAAGACATGGCCACTTTCTGCTCACCAACTGTTCCCAGTGTATCTAGCTTCTCTCTGTCTCCCTCTGCAGTACATGCTGGAGTTGAGACCCCAGATATGTGAAATGCTGGGTGGGTATGGAAGAAAGTGGAGCCTGGGAATCCTCAGAGTGGCTTGCTAGCCAAATTAGGCCTGTGAAGGTAGAATGGAGGAGCTTTAGGTTTGAAGACCCCAAAAATAGTAATGTGGAAGATCAGTTCAATTCATAATATCCCGCTTGGGCCTATGCCCACATGACCACCCGTATATCTACACATACATAAACATATACTCATCCATATGAAAGTAGAAAAAAAAATAGAAGTTTGAGGTCATCTTCAGCTACACGCATCAAGTTCTATGCTAGCTTGAGCTACAGAGTCATACCATGTGTCTCAATTCCTCTTTCTGTGGCTGCGAGACAACACTCAAGACTTGAGTAACCTAAGAGGAGAAAAGGGAGATTTATCTGGCTTACAGTTCCAGAAGCGAGACACGGGCCATCATGGTAGAAAAGGCCTGGCAAGCAGCAAAAGCTGGTTCTGGAGGCCGAGAGAGCAAACAGAAATTGCAATAGCAGGTTGCCTGAGGAAGTGGGCGGGGCTACCGACTCAAGGCCAGCCCCCTTATGACAAGTCTTCCTCCAGCAAACTTCCACTTCCTGAAGTGTCCACTACTGTCCCAAACATCATCTCCAGCTAAGGACGCAAAGGTATGACCTTGAGGGGGGAATTCACATTCAAACCATGACACTATGTCTCTAAACAAGAAAGAAGAAAAAAGAAAGAAAGAAAAGGAAGAAAGGAAGAAATTAAGCTATGAAAGTCTATTCTGATTCATGACAAATTATCCAACAGCTGCGGTCCAGCCGCAGGTTGGATCCAAGAACCCAATAGGTGGACAAGGAGTCAGCGAAGATGGAGAACACCAGACACGCAGCTCTGGGCTGAGTGAATCTGAACTCGTTTATTGAAGCTTACACCAGAGCTTATATTAGAAAATCTAGGGTAGGGGGCAAAGAATACGTTGCTAAGTTCATAGGGAAACAGCAAAGAAGAGCAGGACTAAATTCTTTACAGGATTGTGTAAAACGTATTTATTCCAGTTAGCAATGAAAAGGCAGGAGTGACATCTACTCGTTGTGTGGGACCAGACCTGATATCTCCAGGTAGAGTTAAAAGCAGGCATGACACTTAGTTGCTAAAAGGGAAAGGACAATGAATGCTTCAAAGTAGAGTTACCTGGTCTGTGCATTAACATATCTCAAATGCGTAGGGAAGGAACTGGAGGGGGAGGTGATAACCTAGCCAGTCATGAGAAGAACAAAAGAGATCTAAGAACAGATAGGAGGGAAACTCAACTCCCAGAGGAAGGAATTCTCCATCATTGTCTATGCAGACAAGAGGCAAAACTCAATTTACCACTGCCCACTTTAGATGTTAATGTCTCATTCCCCAGAAAGAAGGCTTTAGGCCTGCCAAAGCCCATATTCCCCATATTTATTTTAGATGAGCTATATCCTGTTTCCAGAAAACTCTTCCTTGAAGCAGTTTCCCCCATGTTATGACCTTGTCAAAATAACATGGTTCTTTGAGGAGGAGGTATTGATTTTTAAAAAAAATTTTCTACCTCCCATGTGCTAAAATTACAGGCAAAGCACCTGCCTCCATCTTGTAATGAGTGCAAAAAGCAATGCGCATCTGTCAGAGTTCAACTTTAGTACAAGGAAGCCTTGTTATCACTCTCTGCCCCAAACCCAGGGTACCTACTGTTTTAAGTAGCCGAGGCTTCGACACAGGGACTTATGCACATTCAGTTTTTGCACTACCACCGAACCTGCAAGTAGCCGCCAGTTAAAAAGACACAAGCGGGAAACTGCACGCTTTGGTGTGAATGTGGAGACAGATTCTCACATAGTGCCGGTTCAGCTGCTGTGGAGAACACTATGGTAGCTCCTCGAGAAGTTAAAAATACCACATGATCCAACAATTCTTTTGTGCCTGTGTGTGAGAAGCTCCGAGCAGTCTTGAACAAGACAGTTGTGTGTCCACATTCATAGCAGCATTAGTCACAAGAGGGGGCAAGCAGCGGTTCATGCAGATAAAGTGTAGTGCTTGATAGGCTGAGGGAGGAGTTCAAGCCCAGTATGGGCTGCAGGGTAAGATCTTGTCTCAAAATACAGAGCAGAGCAAAACACAACAAACAAAAAAAGAGAAATGGCCCATTATACATTAATAAATGAATGGTCTAAAATGGAATACTCTTCAGTCTTAAAAAAGCAGACAGGCTGATAAGATGGCTCAGCAGGTCAAAGTTTTTGCCACGTGAACTTGACTTAATCCTTGGAACCTGAAGAAAGACAGTTAAGGTGGCTTGCACGTGTAATCTCAGCACTTTCTATAACAAGGCATGAGGTAGGAACAGAAGAACTGGCGGAAGCTCCCAGGCTACCTAGCCTGGAGTAGAAGGAGAGAACTGACTTCTTAAATTGTCCTCTGAGTTCCCACACCATGCTGTGCCACACACACTAAGCAGACAACTTAAGTGTCTTTCAGCTGCTTGAACACTTCCCTAGCATGCACAAAGCCACAGGTTCCGTCCCCAGTGCTGCACCAACGTGGCAACGTGGAAGTTCTTGCCTGTAATCCCTGCACTGGGGAAATGGAGTCAGGAGAATCAGAAGTCCAATGTCACTCTTGGTCACATACCAAGTTTGAGGTCAGCCTGGGCTATATGAAACCCTCCCTCAAAAAGAAAGAAAGGTGAAATTCTGGCCTGTTCCCTAACAAGATTGAACTCTGAAGACTTGTCACGTGATAGCCAATACACGAGGTCTCTAAACTAGGCAAATTCATAGAGACCGAATGTAGAATGTGATTACGGGGTGGGAATGGGGTGTTACTACTTAATGGGGGTGGACTTTTGGTTTGGTGAGGTAGTTAATAATGGCTAGACCCTTCAAAAAATGGTTAAAATGAGCTAAATACGGTGACACAGGCCACTGATCCCAGCATGCGGGAGACAGAGACAGGAGAATAGATATAAGTTCAAGGGCTGCTTGACCTACATAGCAAAGTCGGGGTCAGGCAGCCAGGGATACCCAGGGAAACCTTGTTTTAAACAAACAGACAGAAACCCAACAATTCAAAAAGAAAAAACGTTAAAGGCAAGGGCTCTGCCACGGAGCTGTATTTCCAGTCCTAATGTGTTTTTTCTGTTACATTTATTTTATGACAATAACGAAAGTAAGCATTACTGGTAAAACTGCTTTAGAAAGCAATTTGACAATGTCAAAGAGAGTGGAATGTGGGAAGGGGGATTTTTTTTTTTTTTTTTTTTTGAGTCAAGGTCCTGCTATGTAGCCCAAGGCTGGCCCTGAACTCATCTTCCTCCTACTTTGGCCTCCTGAATGCCAGGGTAAGATACAGGTATGAGCCACAACGTCCAGGTCAGGCGCCTCGAGGGATTACACATACAGGCAAATGGCATGCAAAAATGACAACTGGATGTGATCATGAACGTCTAGAAGCACGTGCATGTAGAGCTGTAAAACATGACTCCCCTTTACTAAACACATTGCTATGAAAATGGACTATCTCAAACTCTAAATCAACAACAGCATGTCTCAGAAGTTTAATGTTGATGGGGCTGGAGAGATTTGCTCAGGGGTGAACTCTTTGCCTCGCAAACAAAAGGACCTGATTCCATGTAAAAACAGCCAGGTGGAAATGATGGCGACAGACACTTCCAGCCCTGAAGGCGGAGCATGAGAAACCCCAGAGCAAAGCAATAAGGAGGTAGAGCCATTCCAGATGACTCCCGATGTCACCCTTGGGCTTCCACAGGGATGCATGCAAAGATGGGAAGATGGGAAGACAGATGAGCTGAAATGACTTTCGCAAAGCTATGGACAGACTCATGCTGGGATAAGGGGGTGGGATAAGGTAAGTAAACAGGGGGGTTAAGCTGTGTTCTGAGGAGGAAACAGGATGGAAGAGGAAGGAAATCCCCAGCTACAACTTTTTTCCCCCGTGATGTTCAGTCCAACTTAACCTAGTGAATACATCAGTATTTCCTGTATTTTCTATTCTATTTGATTTAAATATTTTATTTATTTGATGGGAGAAGTAGGGGGAGACAGAGAAAGTGCAACTCTGGCATAGCGTGAGTGCAGGTCAAAGGGCACCTTCTCATCATCTCTTCTCCCTCCACCATGGGGGCTTTGGGGATTGAACTCTGGTTTGCATGTGGGCACTCTACCAGTAGATCCCAGTATTTTCTACTTTATATACCTGAATTCAATGAATCCCCACACGAGAACGACAAGAAGAAAGCAAATAAATGAGGAAAAGAAAAAAGAAAACCCAAGAGTGAAACTCCAATGAAAGTGATATCAGTGCTTATAATCTCATCAGGAGGGCGGTTGGTCTAGTCCGGTCATCTCGAGTTTAAGGCCAGCCTAGATTCTGTGATGAGATCCTGTCTCAGAAACTAAAACCTTAAAAGCAAATTAAAAAAAAATCTCCATAGCCTTACCTTGTCTACTTTTAGGCCACATCTAAATATTACGAGTCTTAAATAGTTATTAACATTCTCTGTGGTTCTTCTCTTCTTCTTACTGTATTTACATCTTTTTTTTTCCTTCTGGGTGATTAGTGTGTAGGTAATTTGGGGCCTTTAGGTATGAGGACATGATGGTGAAATCATACCTCGAATCCCAACAGGGTGTGGCCCTTGTATCCCAGGCCTTGGGAATAATTTCTCCAGCACGTAGCCTTTGCCCCACACGCCTTCTTCTTATCACAGCAACACCTGTTCTCACAGCGTCTCAACCTGGAAAACATATATATATATTTTTCAGATAAGGTCTCAAACTGTAGTTCATGTTGTCTGGAATCCATTACGTGGCCCATGCCTTGAACTCATTCCCTTGCCTCTCTCCCCCATGTGCTGGGATTACAGATGAGACAGATTGTATCTGACTTCATGGAAGCCACTTATGTATAATCCTACAATGGCCACTGGAGAGAAGGAATTCTATCTCCAACGTTAGTCGACTTTATGGTTCAATTTTGAGAAGTTTGAGGGTTTTCTTTTTTGAAAGTACTGTGTGCGTTCTCAACAATCCCTGATATTGTGTAACACAAGAAGGTGGTTCACGCAGGAACAATGTTCCCTTTGAGGGATAGCCTGGCATAGGTTGACCTTGATTCATCAGAGCCAAAGAATCCTAGTTCCCTCACAAGCATTACAGGAGATAAGGTACAGAGACTGTCATTCATGTGACACAAGAGTGTGGGGGATTGGTGGGATGTTCAGCCGGTCAGATGCCTGCCAGCGAACCTCACAACCGGAGTTCAATCCCCATAAGTCCACCTCAGTGGAATAACTGACCTCTGAAAACTGGCTTCTGACCTCTATCACTGTGCCGAGACATACGTCGTATTTTTGTCTCTCTCTCCCTCCCTCCTGTGTCACAAGGTTTGACACACCAGTATTTTCTCTTTTAGCTACTCTTGAGCAATGAGCTTTTAGAGAAGCAGACTCCATGACCCTGTGGTTTGCACCCCTTTAACAAAGGAAGTGGTATATGACTGAGTAGGTTGGTGGCAAAGACAGATTTCTAAAAGGGCCAGCGAAGTGGGATGTGGATCTCTAGAGGTTTGTTTAAAGGGAACCTTAGGGTGCTACTGCGTACAGGTGTATCTGTTTTGCTCTTTCTTTTGCCAGTTTAGGATTATGACAGAGAGAGAGAGAGAGAGCAAGAGCGAGAGAGCGAGGGTGAGAGCAAGAGAGAGAGAGAAAGAGAGAGAGAGAGAGAGAGAGAGAGAGAGAGAGAGAGAGAGAGAGAATATGCATGCATGCCATGGTGCATGGGTGGAAGAAGTCAGAAGCCAACTTCTAGAAGCCAGTTTTCTCCTTCCACCCTGTGGGCTGCCAGGGATGGAACTCAGGAACCGAGTCAGCAGGCACTTTACCCGCTGAGCCACTTTGCAGGCTGTTACTCTTGGCTTTTTATCTTTACATGTTTTAAATGGGGTCTCCCGTAGCTCCAGCCATGAACTCCTGATTCTCCTGCTGAGGTTATGGGTGTGTATCGCCCCACCCCTGGCTTCTAGACTTGGGTCAGGTACCGTCTGAATCCTCTAACCTCTAATCTTAGTCACATCTTCTGTGGGCACTGTGGAAAAACATCCTGGCTACCTCAAATGTCACAGGCAAAGATTTCCTGAAAGCAGAGCTAAGTGGCCGGTCTTTCCCGTTCCATAATCCTTGGGAATTGGAATGGAAGATGTTAAAAGGAAGAAAGTAGGAGGTGTCTTAAATTCTGGGCCAGAAAGATGGCTCAGGGGTTAAGACTCTGCCTTGCAAGCAGAAGGTTCTGAGTTTGGATCCCAAGTCCCATGTAAAAACACCAAGTGGAAATGCCAGCAGGCTGCACTTCGGGCCCTGGAAGGTGGAACCTGGGAAATCTCAGGGCGAAGCAAAAAGGAAATAGAAACAATCCAGGATGATCTTAAGTCACCCTTGAGCCTCCCTTGTGCCTCTGATACACACGCACACACACAAACGCAATTGTGTATGTACACATATATTCTGTGTGTGTATGTGTGTATGCATGCCAAATGGTATGTGCCGTGACATATGTCTGGAGGTCCGAGGACAACTTTGGGGAGTTCGTCCTCTTTTTCTACCTTGTGGGTTCTGAGGATTGAACTCAGGCTTGCACAGCAAGCACTTTTACCCAGGGCACCACGGTTCTGGTTCTAGAACACCCTTTAACGTAAGGGTATATAAAAGGTTTTTTCAATTTGCTTGTTTGTTGACCAGTGTGTTCCCGTCCTTAGCACAAGGTGCTGGACAACACACCTGTGGCTAGTGGAATGTAGGATGAACAGCTCAGACCTCATGTTCTAGAACTGAGTCACAGAAGCCTGCCTTGGTCATGCACAAAATCCATGGGTCAGCCAATAAGCATCTGCTGAATGCCTCCACGAGGGGGTTTGCTGCTATGTGGTAGGTGCAAGTCAATGACTTGACTTCAGTTAAAAAAAAAATCCTTCTGCCAGGACCTCCATTCCCCTGTGCACATGCAGCCTGGGCATCGGGTTTCTTCCACTTGGTGGATTCCCAAGCAGGGGAAGATTCTTCTTCCATCACCAGCAAACGCCACATAACTGGAGGGACTTGAGCAGGTAGCTGCACACTGGACTCTGTTATCTCTGTAAGAGCCTCGCTTGGCTCGCGGGGATGTGTGGGTGCCTTCCCCCTGAGGTGGCCAAGAGCCGCCCACAGGTGGCCTTGCTGATGCTGGTTTTCATTCCTTGCATCAGACACCCCAATACAGTCCTGTCTCAGGGCCTTGGCACATACTGGACTTCTGCTTGGCCTGTCTATAGGCATGTGGCTGGAGTTCCTCCTCTCCACGTTTCAGATCTCCTGCGACAATATCTTCTTCCGCTGGGTGGGGGAGCCCCTTACCACCCTCTCTAAAGACCTTCCTCCCTGTTATTGTCTTGGTGGACATCGCTGTTCTTTAAGTGGGCGATGTGGGCGCATTTTACCCCTTTATGTCTGGTCCCCTGGCAGCGAGGCGGCTGTCAGAGCTGCGCACGCCAGGCTGGGCACACGCAGACATACTGCGCAGGTAGCCCCCCAATTCCGAGGTGTTGGGGGAGGCCGGGGGGGGGGAGGGGGCTCTGGTCTGGTTCTCCCCCTTTCTCCTGGGGGTGTCTGGGATTCCCCTTAGGCTTCCCCCCCCAGCCTTCTTCAGATCTCAGGATTTCTCTCCCAGGAAGAAAAAGGCGCTATGACGTCATGACGCATTCCTGCCCCCTCCCCCGCAGTGACGTCATGACCGCGTCCAGCGCGTCACAAGTCTGTCCCCAGGTTTCCTCTCTTCTCCGACGCTTCTGAGAGACCCCGAGCCGGGCGGGGCCGCCTGCGATGACGACACGCCCCGGGTTGTCGTCACGGCTCCCGCGAAGGGCGGGCCCGCACACATCACGTGTCCCGTGAGGGGCGGGGTCCGCGGCGTGTCATGTGCCCCCAGCCAGGGCGGGGCCTGCGGAGCCTGTGGCGCCTGCGGGGCGGGGCCTGTGGCGCGCATCACGTGCCCCCAGCGAGGGCGGGGCCCGCATTGCCTGCGGGGCGGGGCCTGCGGCCGGCGCTTCCGGTCGGCAGAGCCTGGCTGTCCCGGCGGCCTCGGCCGAGGCGCGGGGATGGCGGGCGCAGCGAACGAAGCGCGCTTCGCGGGGCTGTCGCTGATGCAGCTGCACGAGCTGCTGGAAGACGAGGCGCAGCTGGCCGACATGGTGGGAAAGATGGAGGAGGTAAGCGGGCCGCGCCGACGAGACGCCGGCGGGACGAGGGTCCCGAGACAGGGCTCCGGCAGCCAGTGGGGGACTGCGAGGCGAGGGTCCCGGGGTGCGGGATGGAAGCTGGGACGAGCGCCAGGAATGGGAGACTTGGGGCTGAGGGGACTGGGGGTGGGGGGACGAGCGAGAGAGTTGGGGGACTGAGACTGGGGTCGAATCTCTTGGAGGATCCCGAGGTTAGATCCGGCATGGGTTGGGGGTGCTTTGAAGGAAAAGGTTGGAAAATCGTGGGGTCGGGGGCACCGTGCCATTTAGAGCGGTTTTGAGAATAGATTTTTCGCCTGGACTAGCTGGAGATGAGGCCCCAGAGAGGGTTGACGGTTCTAAGCTGAGCTTGGGGGGGGGAGCCGGAGGTCTCTGTACAGCTGAGCACCAGGAAGGGGGTTCTGAGAGGGGGCCTCGAGATTCAGAGGCTCGAGGCCACAGCCACAACCACGATCAGGTGGAAAAGGGGTCCCATAGGGTAGAGGCTAGGAACTCCCCGAAGTGCCTTTTCTCTTGGAAGTGGCCCTAGCAGAGTTCTCCGAGGTCCATGCAAACCCGGGGGTGGCGTCAGGATACTCTTTTTCTTGGCAAGCTCCCCCCCTCCCCGTAGAAGAAAGAAGGGAATGTGGGAATTCTAGCACGGACTGGCTCAGCTCCCCAAGCCCTCAGGGTGCCCAAAGCACTTTCTGGCAGGTTTAAAGGGAGTCTGGGAGCTGACCCCTGTACCCCTCTTTCCCTTCCATAGCCCAGGGCCAGCCCAGCCTCTGGAAGGCATGTGCCTACCTTTGTTTCTGGTTATCTTCCTCCCTGCTTGCCTGTGACCTGCTGTTAGAGGTGACTGACTTCACCCTTGGCCAGCCATGGGGTATATACTTCCTACTTTCCCTCTCCCCAGCCAGTCTGCCAAGTGTAGACCCTTCTGATCCAGCTCTCCCTGGCCCACCTACCACTGCTCTTTTGTCTTTGAAGTCTCAGCCTCCCCCATGCCCACAGTTCTGAGTTTGTCTCTCCTCCCTAATCCCAGAAACTGAGGTAGGGGGCTTTTGGCTTCTTTCCCAAGGAGGATTGCTCAGCTCCAAGTCAGCCCCCTTTTAAAAAGAGGCTCGGTGGAGGTTATACATTCAGAATCCTTGGAAAACTCTCAACAGATCATTGTTCGAAGCCACAGAGAGGCCACTGTAGTAAGATGGTATCAGTCTTTCCGTTAATACACCCCTTGTATTCATGGGCTCTGTAACTTGGCACATGCAACACGCTCCTGCTCCTAGATGCCATTTACCCCATTTATGGTCTCCATGTGGCTCTTTCCAGTTCAGAGAATAGCAAGTGACAAAATCCATCTTTCTGGCCTGAATGAGAGATTCATGTCTGCAAAGAAAGAAGCGTCTCTGGCCGGACTGTCTGCTTTTTTTCAGTTGCTGAGAGACTATCCCTTGTTCTGTCTCAGAAGAGCAGAGTACTCCAGCTCCGTTGGTGGGACATGTCACAGAAATAAATTGATTTTAGAGGATGAGTTCTGGTGACTCCATCCTTTTATTTCTCCTCCCTCCCCTGAAAAACCTGAAAGTTTCACTTTAGGAAGGAAAAGAAGAATTAATCTGAAGTGTTTTATTTGTTTATTTACTTTTTTGAGTAAAAGTGACCTTCATATCGAACAGTTCCTTGTAGAGATCTTGGGGACTTCGGACTGACTCTATCAGATTGGCCCTGATTGGAATTACTCATCAATAGTTTGTTTTTCTGGGTGTAGTGCTTTTAAAACCAGGAAACAACTAGAAAAATCCCGAAGTACCTTAGGCAGCTCACTTAGCTGGAGTCGTCATACTTTGCAAATCCTGTTGCCCTGGTTGTGAGTGGTTTTCTGAAGGAACGGGTGTAGTGTGAACAGCCAGCCATTTTGGTTGTGGTGGGTTCCCTCACCCGGTAATGTCACGCAGTTACATTTATTTTGGGATGGTTTCAAAGCACAGAGGGAAATATTTTTGAGCTGTTTACTCTTGACCAATGACGGAATATTTATGACAAGGTGTGAAGGATGTTCATTCAGGTTTTAGAATCAGAGACTGGGAACTAGCCTTGGTTGCTTTCCAAATGTATGTTTCTAGGCACGTCTCTGAACACCTGTTGACAAGGACAGAATGACAGTAACACCTGTCTGGGAGTGTTGATGATGAAGGTCAGGTGAGATGGGGGCAGTTACATAGTTTTTTTGTTATCGCTGGCCAAAGTGGTCGCAGGGGGCTGTGGACAGAGCTCAGTCCTGTGCAGTGCTGCCATGCGAGCGCGAGGACCAAATTTAATTGTGTTAAAAGCTGCACACAGACAGGTATTTGGATCCCAGAGCTGGCGAGGCAGAGGCAGAGGCAGAGGCAGGAGCCTCCGGGGAATGCTGGCTAAGCCAGCCCAGCCTCCTTGGTGAACACCAAACGAATGGAAGACCCTGTCTCAAAAAAACAAAGTGGATGGTGCCCGGAGAGGAACGACACCCCAGATTGGACACCCGAAGTTGTCCTCTGGCCTCCACACACGTGTACACGTGTTCTTTAGTGCAGCCTCACACATGTACACATGGACACGGGACACACAGGAAGAACAGTCGCGCTTATTCTTATCCTAGAAAGCTGGTTTCTCTGGTTGAAAGCACTGTGAATCCCAAGGCCTGTAGAGGAGATGGCACGCGAACGGAGTCTCACAACCTGAGCGAAGGCTTGCTTTTTCAAACTGGCAGAGAGAAGTGTTTTAAATTGTAGAGTAAGGCTTCTTCAAGCCCGAGGGGATAGTTTGTGGTACTGTAAAGTGTGCAGGGTTTTGAAAGCATCCACTGTTAGGTTTAAATGCAGCTGTGTGCTGGACTTTGCATAACATTGTTTTAATTGTAGATGAGCGCAGCCACAATTGAGTTCACTAAAGTGAAGGCGGGTCCACTGCTTTTCCTAAATGCGATGCAGTCTTTGCCCTTCTGCCCTGGCCTCCCTCGCGCGGGTACCCGAGGCCAGCGCACTACACACGGCTCCTCTTTATTTTAGGTTATTTTTTGCATGGCAGTGGAATGTGCCTTTAACTGTCCACTAACCCCATTGGATGGTAGGCACTCCCTTAAAAGGAACTGTTGTTGGGGGGGGATAAGGGAAGTTAACGGGGGCTCTTGGGTCACTCCTCCCCCATGCCTTCTGAGGAAGTGTTGCGTGGTTGGCACAAGCTTACGGGTCCCTGAGGGTTCGACCCTAGAGCCTTGTTGTTGGTGGAATCGAAAATGCCCACACGCATTTTCGTGTGGAGGCTCTGAGGGTGGGATTGTGGGAGGGCAAGAGCTCTAGCCGGAGTCTGGAAGAAGGTGCTTCCTTGAGATCTGTGGATTGTGATTCATGCGCCACTTGAAGCCGTGGCACATTGCAGTACAGAGCTCTGGCCAGTTCCTTCCAAGGGGCTGAATGAAAGTTGGTGGGCGTTGTGTTTCAGAAGCCAAGATGTTCACTCTGAGTTTCTGCACCTGGAGTGTTTCTAGGGGCGCTGTTTGTTGCAGGCGCAAACAAGATCTGTTACTTTGTTGTCACTTTGTTGCTCTGGTGCCCAGCACACTTACAGAAGTTCAGCTCTATGCCATGCTTTTCTTTGTAGCCTGGGGGCATTATAATTTCCCTGGAGGAACATGGGGGAGAGTTAGTTATGTGATGGCATTAAGTCCCGTTAAACTGGGCTGTTTTCAGCTGTGGGGGTGGAGGGGGAAGGAATACTGCCTGCCTTCTAGGGTTCTCATGGGCTAAACATTGATGCTGGCACCAGGACACTTTCACCAGAGCTGCTCCCTCAGTAACAAGTTTTCGGAACTGTGGGACTGTTCTTGGAGCTCATCTCCATGTTTTAATTTAGTTGTTCTGCTTTTGTGTGAGCTGACGGTGCAACAGAAAAGTAGCCTGGGAAGCAGTCAGGACTGGTCTCTGGTAGCTGCCTGACCCGCAACACAGTGTCCGGACCCTCCAGCACCGTGCCCTTGCTGGGCATAATGAGCCTGCTACCCATATTGACTTCAGAGAGCTGCTGGGTGGAGGGAATAAATAGCAAGATGATTGACACACATCTGAACACAAAGCAAAGCCCCCAGGGGTTAACTATTGGCTATTATTGTTAAAACTAAAAGGCATAGTATCCAGATGGAAGATTTTGTTTCATTTCTAAGCTCTTGAGCACTTAGGGAACCCAGGAGAATAAGGGCGGGGCAGAATCCTATGTCACCAGGGCACAGCATCTGCAGCAGAGTTCAGGTGTCCGTTTGGGACACTGACGAGTCCTGGGCGCGTTGGTTGTGGTGGTGACTCAGCAGTGTGAATGTACCTAACACCCCTGGATCACGTGTTCAAAGATGCAAGAGCAAGGACAGGACAGCAGGCACAGATTGTGTGCTCTATGAGCTCTGTTTACCTCCCTACATGGAATGTAAGAAGTTGCGGTGGAGTGCCAGGCCATGCCCTTCTCCCACCTTCTGGGAATGGAGAATAAGAACCTGAGTCACACTCAGGAAGATCGTCTGGCTGCAGAAGGGGATGGAGTCACATGGAGACTCACAAGGCTAGCGGCATAAACAAAATGCTAGCGGCATAAACAAAATGCAGGTTAAGACATAGCTCAGGGCTTGGAGAGCTGGCTCAGTGGTTAGAGCACTTTCCATGCAAGCAAGAGAGCTGGAGTTCAAATCCCATGTTTCATATGAAGTGACAGGTAGATGCGGTGGCCTGCCTATAAGTCATAATTAGGCACAGGTGTCAACTTGATAGTTGAGGGTTTGAGCTCTGGACACATTTGTAGAGAATTAATGGTTGAGTTAAACCCAGAGCAAACGCGCAGAAGATTGTCTAGCTGATGGGAAAGGCCCAGCCCTTGGTGGGTGGGACTAGGCCCTGGAATAAAATACAGAGAGCTTAGTAAGA
The DNA here is from genome assembly GCA_023101885.1 of Typhlomys cinereus. NCBI lineage: Eukaryota > Metazoa > Chordata > Mammalia > Rodentia > Platacanthomyidae > Typhlomys > Typhlomys cinereus. The sequence goes on along the minus strand of JALPQD010000373.1, from coordinate 273,398 downwards.
GAGTGGGCAAGTAAGGATCGTCCCTCTCTCAGCTGTTATGTAGAGATGGTGTGGCCAGTTCCCTCAGCTCTGGTGTTGGTGTGAGCCTGTCCTGTGAGGCCGGAGTGAGAACTGTAAGAGGACAATTATCATCGTAAGAGAAATAAACCCCTTGTTCCCTTAAGTCGTTTGATGGTGATTTTATCGCAACATGCAGGCGAACTGCAACAGAATTTGGTACCCGGAAGTGGGGTGTTGCTGATAAATCTGCTATGTGGCTTTTGTGGATTTAGAAAAGTTTGAAGACTTTTGTGGATGCAAAACATTTGAACAGAGTTTAATGTGCCATTTGCAAAATAGTGATGCTGAAAGAGTCACAGATTGTTTCCGATGAGGGGAACAAGGACTTTGGTAAAGTTGAATTTAAAGATGATAGACTGGTTTGCTTAATAGAGGAGGGCCGTCTTGGTGACTGTGAAGCTCTGGATGTGGAAAGGGCAGACTGCGGAAGAGCTGCTGCTGTTGGAGAAATGGACATCAGTGAGGGGAAACTGAGTAATTTGCATTGGGACAATGGAGGAGATGAATACCACTGCTGGCAATTTCGTGGTTGGAAAACCGAGATTCCTTCAGGGGCTAAAGGCCCAGATTAAAGCTGTTTCTTGCCCTTTGGAAGTTTTGGCTGCCTAGAAAAGGGCTTTTCCAGAGTTTGTGCGCTAAAGTTGGTACAGCTGTGGCTCGAGTGGACCAAGCTATGTTTCAGCCTCACTGCAGAATCTAGCAGCGTCCCCCAAGTGGTACTGGTTTTAGTGTACAATTGAGGGGTTCATGCAGAGCAGCAAAAGCTTGGCACCAAGTGGCCTAAAGTTCCTGCAAGAGATGGTGAAGCTTATAGCTGCAGAGGTGAAGCCAGAGTATTGTTGGAGATGCCAAAACTGTGAGATGTATGCTGAGCATGGCTGCAAGTGGAGATTCATCCTGGTTCAGAGGAACTCTGCTTTTACAACTTTGAGCTACAAACAGGGACTGGGAATGCCTAGAATTTTTGAGCCACTGTGACTATGTGATCAGCAACAGAAGATGGACATCGAAGTAAAGAATGCAATATTTGATTTGCTGGACTCTGATCTTTATTTAATGTTTTCTTATTACATCAAAATACTTCTCTTTTAAAATGTTTAATCTGTTTTAAAGTTTTTAACTTGTTTTGATTTAATACACTCCTAAGGTTAAGAAACTTTGAACTTTTAAAATGGTGGAATTGAAGTTTTAATGAGAGAACATTATAAATTTGTCTATGAAATGTATTTATATTTTTAAGATAAATTTAATACCTGTGGGGACAAGGTGAAGGTTATAGATTAAAAGTGATATGTTCCTGTATCAAGTTGACAAGAGGTGGAGTGTCATAGTTAGGGACAGGTGTCAACTTGGCAGTTGAGGGTTTGAGCTCTGGGCATGTTTGTAGAGAATTAATGGTTGAGTTAAACCCAGAGCAAACCTGCAGAAGATTGTTTAGCCGATGGGGAAGGCCCAGCCCTTGGTGGGTAGGACTAGACCCTGGAATAAAGTACAGAGAGCTAGTTGAGAAAGTTGGCATCCTTGTGTATAGTTGGCCAGATATGCTGGTTTGGCAAATAAGGATCGTCCCATTCTTAGCCATTGTGTAGAGATGATGTGACCAGTTCCCTTGGCCCTGGTATTGGGTGAGCTCTCTTGTTAAGCTGGACTGAGAACTATAACTGAACAATCATAAGAGAAAAGAAGCCCCGTGTTCCCTTAAGCCATTTGATGGTGATTTATCAGCCACTGTGCAGGTGAACTGCTACACTGTAATTCCAAGCTTAGAAAGTATAACCTGGGATCCCCAAAACAAGCTGACTAGTTCAACTGGCCCTGTTGGTGAGCTCTCAGTCTGATTGGAGAACAAGTCGCAAAATAATAAGGGGAAGAGTGATCAGGGGTGATTTCTACGAGTGCCTGTGGAAATGGTAGATGTGCACGTAACCCCCACATGAAAATGGAGCAAAAAGAGAAGTGGGGCCAAGGATGCAGCTGTGTTGGTGGGGTATCTGTGGTGAGCCCAGCACTGCCCAAGCTGGCATGCGGCACATCCTGTAGTCCCAGTAAGATCAGAAGTCTGAGGACATCTTCGGCTCTATGGCAAGTTTGAAGCCGGTCTGTGATATCAGCGATCCGGTCTTTAAAAAGAGAAATGACAAGCAGTAGAGCTGGCATGGGGTGCCTGTAATCCTAGCCCTCCAGGCCGAGGCAGGTAGATCGTGGCACATTTGGGACCATCCTGGTTTGTGGTGTGTGAAAGGCATTAGTGTTTGAGCTCAGCCTGCCCCTCCTGCCATGCCCGTCCTGCCATGTGAAAGGACGCTCGCTCCCCTTCCAAAGCCCTCCCTGCCCCTCCTCAGTCGCAGACATGGTCTGTGTTCCAGTCTCCATGGCACTAGACCCCATTTTGTAAGTCTCTCGCTTTCCTGTGCCTACCCTCACAGCCAGTGGGGGGTCTATGTTGTAATGCTTATCTTTTGGACACTGGTTCCCAGCATATTGCTGTACAAAGCATGGGCTGAGTTAGAAGAGAGGGGCTCCTACAAGCGGCCGTGGGGGTCATGTTAGAATGTGAGGGGCTGGCAGTGCCCCGGCTAGACATGGTCTGCAGGCAGGAGGAAGTACGGTTCTGGAGCTTGCACTACCATCTGTGTGAGGTACAGATTTAGGCCACCTTCCTTTTAGTTCTCTTGGAAATCGGGCCCAGCCTTGAAAAGGTCACACAGGATGGTTAGTGGATCGCTCCAGCAGGGAGCAGGGGAGTCAGCGACCCCGCGGTCATGTGACATCCTTCCGCCGTGCCTGTGACCGGATCAGACAGGCTGGTTTGTCTTCCTGTGCAGGGTGGAATTGACCTTGAGCTAAGAAAGGCCAGCTACTGGTTTGCTAACTGTTATGTAGTGAACGCTACTAGCTACTAGCTACTAGGGGCTTCGTACCAGGTGCTCAGTACAATGTTATCTGCAAAGGCCCCTGGCAGCCAGTCACTCGTGCTTAGAGCTTGCTGAGACTAGAGTTGAATTTGGCTGTGGCAAAGTGGGCTTTGGGGTTCATTCCACTCAGCACTGTCTTTCCAAAGGTACAAGGGAAAGAAAAGGTCCTTGTAGATTTTCCATGAAGAATGCATGAGAGCGGTAGCCTTGCCTTGTCTTTTGGTTGCATTACAATGTGTCAAAGGGATTTGTGGGGAGTTGGGAGGGCTGTGAAGCGCTTGCCTGGTATGCCAGGGCCCTGAGTTCCATCCCTAGCACCACCTCTAGAAACAAGAGGAGAGTGGATGTGTGAGTCGTTTGTTATTATCTCAGCCTTGCTGAAGTTTCTTTAAAACCACAGCATTTGGGCTGTGGAGGTGGTCTTTGCCTCACAAGCAAAAGGACCTGAATCTGGATTATCGGATCCCATGTAAAAGCGCTGGGTAGAAATGGCAGTGGACTGTAATTCCAGCCCTGGAAGGTGGAGCCTGGGGAACCCCAAAGCAAAGCAATTAGGAGATAGAACAATCCAGAATGATCCCAAAATTACCCTTGTTTTCTACAGGCACACTCAAGTGCCCTCTACACACACACAAACACACACACACACACACACACACACACACACACACACATACACATACACATCAGAAAAAAAATCAAAGCTTTTGTTCCAAGACAGGAGCGCACCTTGTGGTTTCTTGGAAACCCATAGCCCAGGACCGGGATGGGGGCGGGACAGGCTGCTTGCCTTCCTTCCACCTTCATGGAGACCCATGTGTCGCTCTGGGCATATGATGTAAAGCCCCAGTTTGCTTGTTGCTGTGACTGTGCTAGGGCAGCGTCCCACCACCGCACAGCAGGTACCAGAATCTAGTTTCGCAAGGTGTCCTCACACAGAGCAGTAGTGAAGTTCATCATCCGCCCTGGTGAGGGGAGACCCTGCCAGGGTGGGGGAGTATTCCCTGGAATAGCCCGTGACTCAGAGCTTATGGTGACTCAGGAGGAAGTGGACCAGCCAGGCGATAGGAGCTAGGCTCTGGCCACCAGCTGCGGAGCAGAGAAGCAGGTGTGGTTGCATCAGGCAGGGGTGGGTGTGCTCGGGAGCATGACCACCTGGCAGGAGGAAGCACTGCCAGCTCGGGCTGTGAGGCCAGAGAGGCTGCACAGATGGCGTCCCCGGCCCCTGAGGAAGGAGCTTGGCCTTGATCTTCCAGCTGGACAGAGGATTTGAGCCAGGGATGCTGTGGATTATTGTGTGGATAGTTCCGGACATGGGGGAGGGGCTTGAGGGCGATAAGATTGGTGAGCAGAGAGATTAATTAGGAAACTGAAAAATAATTGATAAAATTGAACTTTGGGCAGCCAGGTAGTGGCTCTCAGGGCAGAGCTTCTGAGCCTCGCTTTCTCCGGGCAGAATAGAAGTAGCAGACAGTCCTTTGTGTCTGCTGGAGGCACACTTGGAAAGGATGGAGGGGCTGAGGGCCCAGCAGTGTCTGCATGAACATGACAGGAGAGGAGGCAGAAGCCTTAAAATAAATTCCTGACAGCTGTGAAGCCAGCTGCGTGCGTGCGTGCATGTGTGTATGTAAAGTCAGCTGTGTGCATGCATGTGTGCATATGTGTATGTGAAGTCAGCTGCATGTGTGTATGTGAAGTCAGCTGCATGCGTGCATGTGTGTATGTGAAGTCAGCTGCATGCGTGCATGTGTGTATGTGAAGTCAGCTGCATGCATGCATGTGTGTATGTGTGCACATGGATGGATGTATTGGGTTTGTTTTAGAGGGACTTTGCATTGATATGTGGCCCAAGCTGGTCTCACATGGACACGCTTCCTGTCTTAGCCTCCAGAGAGCGAGGACCACAGGTAGGGCTGCATGTGTGGAATGAGTGAACCACCAAGTGCCACCCTGTGGATGTGCCTGGTGGTCACATCCGTACAACTCCATGGCAGCATGTTGGGGAGGGCTCATTCTGTCTCTCGCTCGCTCACTTGCTGTATGCCACTCGGGTGTGACAAAGCTCTGGAGGAGTATGCACATGTGTGTGGTGGTCTCTGACTTCCTAGACCACCACTAACGCATGGAGCTTACTTAGGGGACAGATGCCTTGTGCTGTTGCTCAGGGGTCTGTCACATCGAGGTTTGTGGACGCTAGGCAAGAAGGCAGGGACGGGCCCAGCATTTCTGATTTCAGCTTCTCAAACCTTTAATATTTTTTACACGTTTATTATAGAAAATTTGAAAGTACAGAAAACCATGAAGAGGAAAAATGTACTCACCATACCACTTCTCAGAGACACATGCTGTAAAAAGTTGGTCTTTCTGTGTTCTCCATTGGGATCATTGCATGTATAGTTTGTGCTTTTTTTTTAAAGCCTAAAGTTACACTTTGGGCTTTTTTTTTTTATGAGCATATTTTTACAGGGTGTGTTTTGTTGTTTTGTCCTGAGACAAAAGGTTGGCTTGTAGCTCAGACTGGCCTCAAATTTGATCCTTCCATCTTGGCTTCTTGAGTGCTGGGTGAAGGTGTGTGCCTCTGTGTCCTGCTTACAAAGGGTGAGCATGTGTGTGCCTGTGTGCAGTGTGTTCACATGTGTATGTAAGCTCAGGTGTGCGTGCGCCACCATGTGCATGTGAAGGTCAGAGGACAACCAAAGGTGTCGGCCCTTGTCCCCCCCCCCTTTGAGACTGGGTGTGGGTATTTTTCTGCTGCACCCACCAGCCTGCAGCAGCCTCCCACGCTAGACGGATGCTCTGTCATGTAGCTACATTCCCAGCTCTTTGTGATTTGGATCCTAGATCTCCCTCCCCAAAGATACCCCTTGGTCTGTTGCTTCTGTCTACCATACCCACCAGAAGAGAAGCTGTGGGGTACCCCAGACAAACCTCTCTTACCAGCTGATGATCTCAGGTGTTTCAGTGGAGCACAGGGGTCTGGGTGGTCTGTGAGGGATCTGATTCCCTACACCAGGTATAATTATGTAGGTTTCAGGAAATTTATGTAGCATAATTTTGAGAATGGTGAATTCTCTTGTGACTGACCCTGTTTTCTATCCACAACCCAGAAAAAAAAAGCCATCATTGAGTAGGGCTTTCCTGTGTTTATGAAGCAAAGGTACGTACGGGCTGCAGTCAACCTGGCATGTGGAGTCCAAGTTGACAAGTCTGTCACTCTGCGGCAGGTCTCATTTCCCACTCGTCTGACGGCTCATCGGCCCAGGGTCCGTGGCATTTTCTTATTTGATCTGAGAAATGCTCTACTCGGACTTCTGGAGGATGTGGTTAGAAGGAAGTAGAGACCAGGAAAGAGCTGAGTGCTTACCAAACCCCGACCACTCGGCAGTTGGCCTTGGGCAGAAAGCACTAGTAAAATCCAGGTTCATGTGGGGTGTGGTGGTCCAGCCAGTGTTCATAGCTGCTTAGGAGGCAGAGACAGGGGTCACTGGGGCCTGTGAGTTTGAGGCTACCCTGAGTAGCCTGAGGTGTGCTGCTCTCAAAAAAGAAAGAAAAAGAAGCAAAGACTGTAGTTTAGAATTCTGTCCTCCACTGTTTTGGGGGGGGGGTGGGAGGGTCTTAATTTTAAGATTACTGTGTAAGCTGTGGATGGAACTCCTTCCATTGAAGTGTTCCAGTCTTTCACCAGCCCTTTCCCTGGTCATAAAAAGGTGAGTGAGTGAGGCAGCTAGTGGGGGGCTGAAAGTGAAGGGTCATTTGAGTTCAGAAGTTTAAGGCCAGTTGGAGCACTCTTTCAAAAGGAAACAACCAGCAAGTGTCTGTGTGCGTCCCTCCCCGGTCTGGCATTTCTGTACTGGACGCAGTGGTGTCTGCTTGCAGGGGAAGTGCTGCTCTTGGGCCTCTTCGTTCTGCCTGCATTTGTTCTGGAACCATGCGGCTCTCTGCAGCTGATGGATGTGACCCGGGGAGTTGCTTCTATGAAAGCCGAACCAAGCATTGGAAGGAGTGATTGCTGGGGTGGGGGTTTGCTGTCGAATGAGGGGGTGGGCAAGAATTCCAGGATTCTGCTCCTCATTGTTCGCCTGGTGTCTGACTCCTCCCTCCCGTGGAAGGATGTGGCTTGCATGAAAAAGAAAGTGGTCGTTCTAGAGAGGTAAGACCTCTGTGGGCTGGGAAGCTGCTTGGTGTGTGAAGCGCTTGCTTTGCGGTTGTGGAGACCTTCATTCGACCCCAGAACCCACGTGACTATGGGCAAAATCCTGCTTGTGATCCAGTGCCAGGGAGGTGGTCTCCAGGGCTCACTGGCCACCTACTGGGTAGGTTCCTGGTGGTGAGACGTGGCCTCAGAAAAGAAAGGTGGATGCCCCCGGAAGAGCACCTGAAGCTGTCCTCTAACCTGGTACACACACACATGCATGCACACATACATGTGCACACCCTTCATGTACACACATACGTGCGTATGCACATGTATGCACATGCATGCACGTGCACACACAGTGCATGCACACATGCATACATACTTGCACACACATGTATACCCATGCATATACACATGCATACATGTGTACACCCGTGCATGTAGACACACGTGCACATGCATGCACACACATATCACAATACATGTGCACACCCATGAGTATGCACACACACAAGCACACACAAAGAAGACCTCTCTCTTAAGTGAAAAAGTAGGCACATCTTTGAAATGGCTGGCTGTGCCTGTGATCACAGTATTTCCTGACCAGCCTGATCTGCAAAGTGGGGGCTGCTTTACCCATCTCTCCACTCACCAGCAGCTGACTGACTCTGATTATGCGGCTCAGTGCTGGTTCAGTGAGCCCCAGAGTGTGGCTCCCTTGTTTCTAGGAGACTCGGGACAAGGGTAGTTAGCTCTGTCCTTGCTATGGGCAGCTCATCCTGCTTTCCGGCCTCTCTCCCTTCTTCCACTGGCCTACCTTTTGTAAGGCCAGCGATTCTAGTAAAGTGGCATTCACAGCCCTACCAGGTATCAGAACCATTCAAACTGGTTGAATTTCTGCCGTATCTTATCCAATAAGTGCAAGAGGTAGGGAGTGCTTGTTTTTTCTCTGAATATGAGGAAGTAAGTTTTCTAGGAAAAAAAAAAAAAAAAAAAACAAAGAAAAGAAACCATAAAGCCCTGGTGTGTGGTCCTGCCAAAACCAGAACACTGTTGCGCTGTGTCCCCGAAGCTGCCTCCTCTTTGGGGCAAGGCCGCTGGCTTAGACCTCACTGTTGGTGTTTGTGGGCGCTTGTACTGCAGCCAGGGGCATGCCGATGGTTGGGCGAGTGGTGGTTGCACTAGATACCTCCCCCTTCCTCTCAGCAGAAAGGGGTCTGACCTCTTAATGAAAAAATAAACTATGCATAACTGATTCACTGGTGGGAAGTAATACGCTCTGCCTGTGAGTGGGTCGTTCTGCGGAGTGTGTGATTGGCAGCCAGCATGGCTCCTTCCTGAGTGGGCTGGAGTCTTGGTGATGGCTCCACGTGGCCCCCAGAGAGTTGTATTTGGGACAGCTTCACAGCCATGCACCTCGCAAACTAGATTCTGTGTCTCTGTGCAGAACAATCTGACGCTGCACCTCTGAAGGGATTTTCCCCCCAGTAAAACTGAAGGACGATTCCAGTTGAATTGAGCCTGGGTAGGTTGTGTGGCAGCACAGCCCTAGGGGGAGGGGGGTGTCCACAGCCCTCTGGAGACCTCAGGTCATTTGGAGACGGGAGACACCCATCACCGGCAGGCTCCTGTCTGAAAGGTGGATTTGGGTTTTCTGGTAACCTAACATTTAATGTGTTGCCAGCCCAGATCTCCTGCCAGTGGTGACATTAACTGGGAGGCACGTCAGATGCAGAGCAGGAGACGCAGCACCTGAGCAGCACAGACGCCGCAGCCCGCCATGGCAAGAGAGGGCACAGGGGTGGGGGCTGGTAGAGGGCGCGGGGTTAGGGGCTTCGCTATCTGTACATCGCTTTAAGTTTATCCCGAGAGGAAAAGATCAAATCAAGTCGGCTTTGCCATCAGAAAGAATTGGCTGAGGTCAGGTGTGGTAATGGATGCGGGAAACATGTGGAGCAGGTAGCCTCAGACAAGTCAGAAGTTGAGGGGCTTGTCCCTGGATGCGGGACAGCCAGCCAGACATTTCAGGGGGTGCTCACTCTCACTTCCTCTTTCCGAAGTTGTTTGTTTTTTTGCTGTTTCTTTTTTGAGTCAGAGTCTCACTTGGTGGCCCCAGGCTGTCCTCAGACTTGCCAAGGGCTAGGGTTATAGGCATGAACTGCCATGCATGGCTCAGAACTCAGTTTTAAAAGGTAAAAAAGGAAAGAATTAAACAGATACTGTCATAGTTAAACACAGGTGTCAACTTGACTCTTGAGGGTTTGAGCTCTGGGCACAGGTGTAGAGAGTTGATGGTTGAGTTAAGCCCAGGGCAAACCTGAAGGAGATTGTCTGGCTGCTGGGGAAGACCCAGCCCATGGTGGGTGGGATTAGGCCCTGGATAAATCAGAGAGAGCTGGTTGAGAGAGTTGGCATCCTTCTGTTCACTTGGCCAGACATGCTGGTCTGGCAAGTAAGGATTGTCCATCTCTCAACTGTTATGGTGGCCAGTTCCCTCGGCCCTGGTGTTGGTGTGTGCTCTCCCGTCAAGCTGGACTATGAACTGTAACCGGACTATCGTAAGAAAGTAAACTCCTTGTTTCCTTAAGCTGTGTGATGGTCATTTATCAGCAACTATGCAGGCAGACTGCAACAGATACCCTGTTTTTTCCTAGATAAATTTTATTTTGCTACTTTTGGGGGGTTTTTATTTTATGTACTTACTTTTCTTAGGTCCTTGTGCTGCGAGGCGTCCACACGGAGCCTCCCTGGCTAAAAGCACGTTTCTCACACAACAGTTCTTTATAGAAGAATTGGACAGACCCTTGCAGACGATGATAGTGAAGGATCGGTGTTGATTTTAGTGGGCGATTCAGCGCTGTTGCTGTGGCTGGGAGGCTCTTGTCAGGCTGCAGCAGAGTTTTCAATAGTTAACGATAGATGATGCTTCATATTAAAGAAAATGAACACTGCAGGCAGCTCAGTGGTAGAGCGCCGCCTCCCATGGGCGAGACCCTGCGTTCATGTCCAGCAGGTTATGGACAGCAGCTCAGTGGACAGCGCCTGCTTGCAAACCTGGTGGTCCGAGTTTGATCCCCAGAGCCCACATACGGAGGGAGAGAACTTGACTCCTGAATGTTGACCCCTGAACCTTGTCTCCTAACCACCTGGGTGTCATGGCATTCGTGTGTGCTCCCTCTTGTGCACTCACTCAATAGGTAAAATATTTAAAAAAGAAAACAAGATGAGCACATGTCACTCTTGTTAATCTTGGATGTGGTCACATGTTTCTGTCAGTCCCTCCATTTGCTGTGTGTCTGCAGCATCCCTAACAAAAGTGGGGATGAGTGAGCCACAGGTGGTGGTTGGCACTCGGCTGTTGTTGAGAACCCGGGAGACTCTGGCACAGTCAGTAGGTCTCGAACTCAGGCAGAAGATCCTGTCAGTGTCGCAGAGGGCCATGAAACCTTCCTGGGCAAAACCTACCTGAAAGCAAAGCATTCAGTAAGTGCTAACTAAGCGTCAGCAGGCAGGGAACGGGAAGGTGCTGGCCTGGGTGCTGTACCCAGTCACCAGTGGTGGCTTCGTGAACCATGAGATCCTCCTCTCGGCTCCCCTCCTTCCCCAGCCGCCTTCTCGCACTGCGCATGGTCGGCAGGGCCACTACTGTGGAGCGTGCAGTGGGCGGTGCTCCCAGGTAGGCGAGGGCTCTACCATGAGATCTGAGGCTGATCGTCGTTTCCTCAGAGCCTGGCCCTGGGGTGCTTGAGTGAGTGAGGCCAGTCGTGGCCAGGTGAGTGCAGAAGCTTGTGGTTTTTAACATGCGTAAATGACAGTGGCTTGAGGCTGGCGGGAGGATTTATGAACCTCGTACAGGGCAGCCTTAACTTCAGCTAAGGACAGAGGACTTGCTGCCTGTGTCTCGCTCCCTTGTGCATGCTGTCTGGTTAGAACCATCCTTGCCATAACCTTCGGTTTTCCTTATAATTTACTCCAAATGGTGGTCGCTGCCTCGCAAACCAGGAAGACAGGCAGCTTCCCAGTAAAATGAGTCTACACTGTCACTGCGTAGAAATGCGATGCACATTTAAAGAAGCGGATCTTCAGAACTTAGCAAAATTTTAATAATGACTGAGATCTAAGGCCCTAGCCAGCAAAATACTTAGGCATGAAGTTGAATGTGTTTGGTGACTGCTTGGTGGTAGGCTTGCTGGGGCAAGAGGGCACAACCCTGCTATTGGATTTATTTCGAGACAGGATCTCTATGTAGTCCTAGCTGGCCTTGAACTTGCAGCCATCCTCCTGCCTCCCGAGTGCAGGACCACATGCACGGGTCATAGGGCGTGTCTTGCAGCTCTGCTGTCCAGGGGCCATCTGTCCTCATAAACGCAGCATGGACTCACTCGCGGGCAGTGCTCCTGGATCAGAGGACTTCTAGCCAGGCACAGGCGCCCTGAGCTGAGGACCCACTCCTTCCAAAGGAGCTGACAAGGAGGGTGGCTGAGATTCCTCAGATGGGGGACAGAGTGCAGGGGACAGTATGGAGGAAGGACTGCCTGAGGGAGGGGCTTGGTTCTCTCTGTTGGAGTCAACCCTCATCAGAAGACAGGGATCCCAGAGAAGTCATGGGCATCATTCAGCCTGTCAGCCTGTGAACCACAGAGCAGGACAGGGGTGACCCCCAAATTAGGTGGAGGATCCCAGCGCTGAGCGCACTAGTTTCTGTGGCCTCCATAACAAGGCAGCAGAACATGGTGTTAGTTCTGGAGCTGAGGTGATGGTGCCCATCCTGGAGGGTCCAGAGACTAGCCCCCTCCCCACTTCTCTATCTCTGGGAGAGCCTGTAACAGTTTGCCTGTATGGTTGCCGATAGATTCACCACCAAGTGACTTAAAGAGAAACAAGTTTTATTTTTGGTTGTAATTGTCTAGTTACAGTTCCTTTTCCAGCTTTACGGGAGAGTTCACCCCAACACCAAGGGCCAAGGAAATTGACCACAGCATGTCCACATAACTGGTGAGAGAGGGACAGTCCTTACTCTCCAGACCAGCATGTCTGGCCGAATATACAGAAGGATGCTGGCTTCCCTGACTGTTTCTCTCCATCTAGTCACCTGTCCAGGGCCTAGTCCCGCCCACTACGGGTCATGCTCCCCATCAGCTAGACAATCTCATGCAGGCCTGCTCAGGGCTCAACTCACAACTGTGATTTCTCACAACTGTGCCCAGAGCTCAGAACCCTCAGTTGCTAGGGTGACACCAGTATCTGACTACACCAGGGCTGACTCCCTTATTTGCAGCTGTACCCCATACTGAGCCATGGGTCACTGGAGGGGGGCTGCAGAAAGCACCTAGTGGCGGGGTCTAACTTTGAGTGGGGCAGCTTCGGTAGGGGTGTTTGGGAGGATTGGACGGGGGACAAATGTGCGCCAAGTGCAGTAGGAAGTGGCAAGTACCGTTGGGGCTTCTGCCTGCGGTCTAACAGATGTGTTAACCTGGGTCAGTCACGCCACCCAGTTTGCTGCAATGAAGGTCATATTGCGGTGTAAAGAGGGAGTCTGCTGCCCAGAGGACATGTCCACGAGAAGAGTTATGGTCTCTCCAGTGGTCACGGTCGCTAGGTGACCATGGCTACTCGGGGCAAATGTCTTTCCCAACAAGCTCCCGGCGGAAGCGGCCATCGAAGCAGATGTGCTGCTCTTTCCCAGTGAAACAGCACCGAGTGAAAGAGGCCTCACTTCGCGAAGCCATCTCCCGGAGCTCCTTCACGGGTGGGAGCTCCTTCACGGGTGGGAGCTTCATGCGGAGAGAGTGAGCAGATTCATGGTCTCGGCGCTCCAGCGAGAACGAGAATGAGGGTTTCCTCGTGCAGCCTGGTGTCTAAAAACAGCCACCCCCTGCGGGTGTCGGGCCACATGTCTTTGCTTTGCACACGAGCAGAGCTGTTTCCTCCCTGTTCTCCCTAATAGCACATTGCAAAGAGAAGAACATTCAGGGAAGGAGAGAGGGAGAAAGGATGGAAAGAAGAAGGGAAGAAAGGAAGGGGAGGGAAGGGAAGGAAGGAAAGAAGGAAGGAAGGAAGGGAAGGAAAAAGGAATGAATGGGCAGTCTGTGGTGCAGCCCCCCTGTGTTGCAGCCCCACGTGTGGAGGTGCTGTGAGGCTCCTCTTACCTGCAACACATCCTGCCCTGGGCCCGCTGACCTTGTCCGAGTATGCGGGTAGCCACTTAGGAGTCACTTAAACACCTGAATGCCCAAAGGGTATAAAAACTGGCCAGTGCAGCAGTTGGTCTGGCTGTCAGCGCTGAGAGGTTATTTGGCTTTTATTGCTGGTGACTTTGGCTTTGTGCCCTTGACTCAGATGAGTCGCCTTTTGCTCCTGTGCTGCCACCTTGTGCCACCGTCTTGTGCGGGATGTGATCTTGTGCAAGACGTGGGGGTCTTGACTGGCCCCTACAGGAGCGAGGTTTACATATTGTTTGTGTATTTTACAAGGAAACAGGCTGCGATCCTCAGTCTTTTTGCTCGCGGGAATCCCCAGAGACTTAGAAATACCTCCTGGCGCCTCCTTACCCATGAGCTGATAGGGGCTTGCTTTGGGCATTGTGTGTATCCAGGGCTTCGCGCATGAAGCGAGGCCAATGCTGTGCCTGTGTCCTCCCTCGCCCTGCCCGTAGGCACTGGATCTAACAGCTGCCCGTTTAGAAGGGGCTCTTGCTCACCCGCCTGAAGTCAAGTCTGGCTGTGTGCAGAGTGCTGTGCTTCGGTGCAGGAGCCCAGCTGTGGACCCCCCCTTCCCCCACCCAGTCTCAGACCCATCACAAACAATCCACTTTTTCTTACTCCCACTTTTTCTTACTCCAGATTCTGAACCACAATCACCCCCTTTTTTTGTTTTTGTTATTTGAGTTGGTGGGGATCAAACGCCAGCCATGCAAGCGAACATGCTGTGTCCCCAGCCCTGCTATCCACACTCCACGCCCCCCAAATTGGCCTCATGAGTCTTGTTTCTCTGGGAGGGCACTGAAGTGAGTACATCTCACCGTGGCTGTTGTGCTCTGTGCCAGACAACCCATGGTCTAACTTGTGTTCTGATGAGTAGCGACAGTGGGGTCGAGATAGAGCACCGCAGCCTCCGAGGAGGGGCAGCTCCGAGGAGGAGGGCAGCCATTGACGGGGCCAAAGGTTCACTCCTTCTATACACTCACGCGCTTGAAGGACTTAAAGACCTGACGAGTGGTGGTCACTCAGTGATGGTCATGTGATGAACGGCAAAGTGTACAAGCCCAAAGGGCCTGGTGGTGAGTCCTGACACTGGGAGCCGAGGACTGCTGGGCTAGCCTGGGCTACAGAGCAAAGCTGTTTCTCAAAACTAAACCAGGAAGAAAGACGATGAAGCAGTGAGTCAGAGGGATGGAGCCCCCCCATTGCGACCTAGGCTTTGCGCACCCCTCCCGTGAGATGCCCCTGGTGCCCGGCAAGACCGCCATGGTAGGTTGCTAATTTCTGGTTAAGCGTCACATTGCAGTAGTCACAGATTCAGACATAAGAGAGAGACCACAGCGCCCTGCTCCCTCCCTTGGCCCCTATTGATAGTGACCCTGTCAGGGTACAGAACATGGAACCATAACACCATAACACCCCGGTTGCCCTCTTTAGTCCACGCGTTCCCCCTTCTTTGCACACTAATCTCTATTTCGTTTTGAGAACATCGGATTCATGGGGGTCAGGGCTGCGCTGGGGCTGGTGTCCGGCTCCAGGCCAGTCATGCGCATCAGCAGTTCGCTCTTTCTGTTGCTGAGTGGGGTACCGCATGTCTGTGTCCGTTTTAACTGTTCTGGTTGCTTCAAGATAATTTAGATGAGTTCACTGAGCTGCTTAGAAATGCAGGTTTTTGTGTGACCATAAGCTTTCATTCTCTGGGTGATTGCCCTGTCTGTCACTGAGTCATGTGATAGTTGCATGCTTTGTTTTATGAGACAGTGACGAGTGACAAATGGCTCGGTTTGTTCTTCTAGTGACTTGACCTTGCAAGGAAGGTTCAGGTGCAGGCCATGGTGTGTGCGTGTACAGGCCGTCAGTGGGTGCACATGTGCAAACCCATCCATGTGTGCGCGTGTGCAGGCCCCACAGAGCTCACTGTGCCATTTGTGGGTAGGACACCGGGGTGGGTGAGGAGCCTGTCTGCCTCCCAGGATCCCAAGGTGAAGTGCATCCTCCAGCTCCAGTGCCCTCGCTTGCTAACGTGGCAGAAAGAGAAGAGGTGCTTCCAGCTGGGGGCCCTTCCGGCTCTTCAGTGCTGCGCTGGAGGTTTAGGTGGTAGTGTCGGTAAATGTGACCTTTAGTCTGTGGCCTCACTAGTGTGCATGTCTGTCTGCTGAACAAATGCTGCCCACACAACTAGGGACCACTAATCCGGGGCCTTCTTTGTTTTGGTCCCCTGGGTCTCCATGCTGGGTGCATGTTTGTGCGCACACAAGTGCGTGTGTAGGCCATTGGTGTGCATGTGTGTGCGTGTGTGCATGTGTGCATGTGTGTGCACATGCACTTATGTGCCTGCGAGTATGTGCGTGTTCTTGTGAGTGTACTGGGCACTAGACAGGAGCAGTGAACAGGCATGATGGGAGGGAGGAGCAGAGATGTCTGTCCAGAGTGTGGAGAGGAAGGAAGTCATGGTGAAAAATAGCCTGGGTGGGGTGGCAGAAAAATACTAAAGGAAAAATGAGCTGGGGCGTGGTGGGAGACCAGCTCCTTCGGGGAAGCTGGCCATGGGGGGAATGGTGCAGTGAGCAGCTGGCCGTGGGGGGAGGGGAGAGACGACGCAGTGGGCAGCTGGCCGTGGGGGGATGGTGCAGTGGGAACTTAGTTGCAGAGTGGCTGTGGCTGGGTAACTGTGGTAGAGGGTGGGAAGGGAACCAGTCAGATGTGTTTGTTTCTTGTCTTTTATTTTTGTTTGAAACCTCCCGGTGCCTCCCCCAGGTCTGCATGAGGCCTTCCTTGCATGCCTGATGGTCTGTCAGTGACTAGAAAGGACAGGGGAACCCTGTGGGGCAGCAAACCCCTCTTCCTTTGGGAAGAGCTGGGGGTGGCGTGGGAAAGACGGAAGGGGGCTTGTAAGCATAACTGCTTCTCAGGGCCTGTCTGGCCGCCTCGTTTGATCTCCTGAGTCTGTTATGAAGCCCACTCGTTCCCTCTGACAGAAATGACTCTTGACCCTGCCTTGGCGTGGCAGGAACCTGGTTTGGACAGCGCCGGGGCTGCGGTCAAGAATTCAAGTCACAGGCGATCTAGCCCCTCATGGCCCTTTAGTGCCATGAGTCTGTTTCTTGTTCCTTGCTCCTCATGAATTCCATGCCTAGGCACTGTGAGTTCTCATGGGCTCCCTAGCCCCTCATGGCACTCTATTGCCATGAGCTCTGTTTTATTTCTGCTTCTCATGGAAGTGCCCTAGCTCCTCATGGCACTCCACGTCTGGAGTCTGTGAGTTCTAACCTTTCTCTTTTTTAATAAACTCTACCTTAATTCTCAAAAAATGGGGGGGGGGAGGCTCCACGCGCTGCAGCACAAAGCTCATCCTGGAGACGCGTTGGGGTGCAGCCAGCCCTGCTCCTGTGAGCTGCACAGCATCCGGCACCCAAGGCGAAGGCGAGCTCAGCCGGGCCCCCGGGAGTGGGCATGTGCCCCAGGAACTCTCCGTGAACCCTTGCGCTCCTGGGTCTTACCCGCCCCCCCCATGCTCTTTTAGACGCAGAATGTGCAGCTCAACAAAGAAATGACGCTCGCCAGCAACCGGAGCCTGGCGGAGGGGAACCTTTCGTATCAGCCCCGGCTGGACGCGCAGAAGGCCTGCCTCACCCAGAAATACCAGCAGCTCCAGGCTCTCTTTGAAGCCTATCAGATAAAAAAGACCAAATTAGGTAACTTTTCTGGGGTGATCTCTTGAGACTCAAGTGTTGAGGGAAGGATGGTGTCCAAGCAGCTTTCAGATTAAGGAAAAGACTGCACTGCAACAAAGCATGTATTAAGTATGCATTAAGCATGTATTAAGCATGCATTAAGCATGTATTAAGTTACGTTGCTGGCTTAGGAAAGAGTCGTTGAGGCAGAGGATGTAGCCAGCCTTGAACTCGCTTTATAGTCAAGGATGATCTTGAACTTTGATCCTGCTGCTTCCTCCTCCTGAGTGCTGGCGATGCAGGTATGTGGTTCCCACACCTGATTCTCCCGCGAGCTTTAGGGGACACTCTTAAAGAACATTGGGTTAAAATCACCCCTTTTTGTGAGGTTTGCAGCCGTAGCCGATGAGCTTAACTCTCTCTTGCCTCTGTGAATTCAGCACAGACTTACTGTCACCCAAGATGGAGGAAAATAAAGACTGCAAACCCCACATGGGTGGAACATGCGCTGCTTTGGAAAGCTGCCTCACTGTCTTACACAGCATGATTCCGCAGGCAGCCCCAGGCATGGGCGTAGCTAATGCAAACAGCACAGCCTCTCACAGGCCCCCTTTCGTGGCTGTTACTTTGGAAACAGTGTAAATAGCATTCTACAAAATGGTGAATGAAGGGGGCTGGAGAGATGGCCCAGGGGTTAAGACTGCCTCAAAAGCAGAAGGTCCTGAGTTCAGATCCCAGCTCCCACATAAAAAATACCAGGAGGAAAGGACAAGGGCCTGTGAAATCCCAGAGTGAAGCAAAAAGGGAGGTAGAAGCAATCCAGGATGATACCCGAAGTCACCCTTGGGCCTCCACAGGGACACAGTGTCCTCTTACACACACACACAGTGCCCTCTTCCAGCTCTGAAAGGCAGAGTCTGGGAATCCACAGAGCAAGCTGACCAGGCTAGTCCTGACAGCATGCTTTGGCTTTAATTAGAGATCCAGGCTAGCAACACTAAGTTGGAAGACCAATCAGAGATGATTCTTGCTGTCACCCTTGGGCCTCCACAGACACACACACTCAAGTAAACTCGTGTATATACACTACACGTGTGCTGACACATGCAACATAAATATATAGACATGTATTCCATACACACATGAAGAAAGTAATTTCCACTGAGTTTCCTGAAACTGTCCTGCGGTGAGGTCACAGCACTTCTGCACTCTCACGTACACACCCTACCCACACAAACACACATGCACATATGCATACCTATCCATACGCAAACACACACACACTGCCCATGTGCAAACACACACACAAATGCACGCAGTCATGCATGCCATACACGTACATGAAAGGAAAAAGAGAAAAACCAGTAACCACTGTTTGGATGGTGGACAGGGCCCCTAACCCCAGGCTTAAGAATTGTATTGCAGTTTTAGGACCACCAGTCAGTGTAGTAAAATTGTATCTCAATAAAAAATGAGGCTGAGATGTAGGCATGTGAAGAGCCTGCCTGGCACGTGTCAGGCTCCTTTTCAGCCCCACTGGTGCTAACCAGGGACAAATAAAACTATGAACCCCGTATGACTAAAGGTCTATGCCAGCAGCCTGCTCTGTGGACAGATGTGCTTGTGTGACTGTGCGCGGTGCTGGCCCGAATATGCCCGGGCAGCCGCTGGGCCATTCTGGCTTTTACTTTAGCTTCCTGGAAAGCAGCTGCCATCAAAAGTGACTCTGACAAGGCGACTGGGGGCCTTTAGGGGGCGCACCTCAGCTGCTCTGTGCTTTCTGCTACTTCCAGATAAACAGTCCAGCAGCGCGTCCTTGGAGACTCTACTGGCGCTTCTTCAAGCAGAAGGGGCCAAGATCGAGGAGGACACCGAGGTGAGACCACCTGTGAGTGGCTCAGGCCACGTGTCTGGGGTCTTGGGTCACACACTGCCCAGTTAATGAACCTACTTCTTCCTTGGCCTGTGCTGAGAAGGTGCTGGTGGGGGTCCAAGGGAGCAGCAGGCAGGTGAGGGTGTGCGTGCCGTGCCGATTCAGTGCTGACCTCACGGGTGCTATTGGCTGGCTGACCACGTGCTGTGGTCTGTGAGTCAGTTGGTGGCTCAGAGCGGCTGCCAGGGTGCAGGGTGGAGTGTCGGCGGCTCCAGTAAGTCGGGGCTGGCCAAGTGCTCCCGGGTGAGGGTATCGGTCTAACCTGCGAGCTCTGGCGGCTCTGACGGCCCCTCAATCGGTCCAGGTGCAGTCAAGAGGCTTTGGGCTGCAGGGGGCTTGACCGCAGTGAGCAGGGAGTGGGCAGCGGCTGTCTCTGGACAGGAGACCCAGCAGCTGAGCTTCTCATCATTACACAGTGGGGTCTTGACGATCTCTATGCTCATGCTTCTGGAGGGCAGGACTACCCATCTCACTTTCCATGCTCTGCCTGGTGGTGGTCCCTGCAGCTCTGGGCCACTACAGAAGGACAAGCACCAATAGTATGGTCAAGGGAGGGTGTTGGCCTGTCTCTCGCCTGGACTGCCCATAGCCAGGTGTGTCCTGCCTCTTGCAGAACATGGCCGAGAAGTTTCTGGATGGAGAGCTGCCTCTGGACGCCTTCATCGACGTCTACCAGAGCAAGCGGAAGCTGGCGCACACGCGACGGGTGAAGGTGGAGAAGCTGCAGGAGCTGGTGCTGAAAGGACAGAGACCCCCCCGGGCCCTGGCGCCACTGCCAGCCAGAGTGCCTGAGCCATCACCTGCCCCTGCTCTGCCTTATCCCTCCCTGGAGGCCAGTAGGCCCCCGTTGGTGGTGCCTCGGCGCATTCCCCCTCCTCCACCTGCAGTGCCTACAGGACGCTTAGCCACTCCGCTTATTGCTGCCATGGGCTCAGGACAGGCTGGCCCGTGCCCAGGATCACAGTGCCCACCGCTGCCCCCCCGAGTTGGCCTCCCTCCTCAGCAAGGATTCTCTGCCCAATTGGTGTCGCCATATCCACCAGCTCTTCCCCAGAGACCTCCTCCACGGCCATCTCCACACCAGCCAGGCTTCATCCTGCAGTGAACAGTCGTGCCTGTTCTCGAGTGATGCCCTCTGTCTGCCATGCCAGGCTCTGCAGACAGAGCTGCGAGGCTGGAGGCGGAGCCAGGGCCTTGGATGCCCTGGGCCAGTAGGGCCATCATTTAAGAACTGTAGGTCAGTGGTGGGTCGTAGAAAACAGGCTTTGTGGACTGTGGGCTTCTGCGCAGGCTGAGCCCCCCCACTTCCCCCGGTCCCCCATGTGCTCGTCCATCACTGGCGTGTGCTCTGGGTATGTGTTCCAAGATCCCTAGTGTTGTGTACTTGTGCACCTGAAAAGAGAAGCCTCCCCTCCTCACTCCCATTCAGAACTGTGGTCCTCGGGTCTGGGCTTTACTGAATAGGCATGGTTAATCATATCTGTCTTGTTTTCAACTCTTGATCCACCAGCTGCTGTGGCTATAGGTCTGGTCTGCACTCAAGGTCCGGCCACCATGGGCAGCTGTCGCTCACGGCATCTGTGGGGTCATTGCAGCTGGCCCCCCTCCTGACCTGGCTCCTCCTGCCACAAGCAGAGCCTGCATTTGCCCACTGCTGTGCGCACAGGCCGCAGCGCTGTGGCCCTGGTGCGAGACCAGCGTGAGCTGGACTGTGCCCGCCCCATCCCATCTCCCTCATGCCACCAGTAAGGGTTTCTATGGAAAAACAAAAAAACATTCTTCCAGTATTTTTACTATGTATAATTTTCTTGTTTTATATTTGGGGAAGAAATTTTTTTTTGACATTTTCAAGAACATTCAGGGAAACTTTTTTAAAAATGCAAATGCTGTTTTGAGCAGACGGAAATGCAGGTGGTGTGACCGCAGTTCCCTCTCATGCAAGCAGTGCATGGTCACATCTGCGGTGCCTGTGCTGTGCCTTAGTTTCACTTGGTGCCAGGACTCAGACGCCTGCAAGGTGCCAGCCATCCTTTCCTGTTGGCAGGGCCCAGCGGTCCTGTGTTTCCCCGACGGTGGAGGAAAAAGCCCGCCCACCTTCAACCAGGATACCCTCGGGCAGTGGTCTCTGCTACTTACTGGCTAGTGGCTGGGCCTGAGCTGGCAGTGTTGCAGGTGTTGAGCAGGAGCACGGGTGGGGCTTGGAGGAAATGCACACCCCTCAAGGTTGGCAGCGCCAGTCCCTTTTGCTCTGGGATCTCTTCTGCAGGTGCCACGTGTGCAGACTTCCAGGAGCTCGCTGCACTTCTGCCTTTTCACAAAGGGCTGTGTGCTTACTGGTTGAACTCGGAGCCCCACCCTCACCTGTGTCAGCCAGCCCAGAGTGACAGTC
This sequence comes from Typhlomys cinereus, assembly GCA_023101885.1. Classification (NCBI taxonomy): domain Eukaryota; kingdom Metazoa; phylum Chordata; class Mammalia; order Rodentia; family Platacanthomyidae; genus Typhlomys; species Typhlomys cinereus. Next base: position 252,089 of record JALPQD010000373.1, on the reverse strand, counting down.
AAGGCGGGGCCATCACACTGGCCTGTCCTCTGTGCTCCTGAACTTGAATCTACTTGTAGCCATTCTGTAAAGAGACAAGCTGTATGGATGATTCGCTGCCGTGCCAATCTGTGGGCTTGCCCTGCCGCGAGTCTCAGGCAAGCGGTGCCACACTCTGGATACCTCTGCCGCTGGCTGCCGCAGGAATGCCCACTACCTGGTCCCCAGTAGCAGCCAAGTAGGAGCTCCATGTGGATGTCTCGAGGAGCCCACTGTCTTTCCCTTTGCTGCCAGGACTACGTCTGGCATGGGTTGTAAAGCTGTAGGACCCTTTAATAAATTGAAAATTGTGGATTTTAGTCTGTCACTTCTTTACCTGGGGAATGTTTGGTTCTAAAGTATTAATGACCACAGGTCCCACAAGGACTGAGCCCTGTACCCAGGGCCTTGGTACTGGCTGCCATTGCCTGAGCTGTGTACCTGTGCCCTTGTGTACCCCCACCTCTGGTTGGGTTGTGTATCTGGACCACAAGGCCCTCCAAAAGGGACCTGACTTGAGACAGTGAGGGCAATTCTCCCTGCATCCTGTCACGTGACATGCATGGGGTGGTGACTGTCATGTTGGTAAGATGGAAGCCTTGGAGCCCCACATACTGGTGGCTGCCAGGAAGCTAATAGTTAAGACTTCTAGCCCCTCCCCACCATGCTATACTTGCAGTGGTTTTATGGCCTCACGAACTCAGCATTGTCTTTTTTGCTCGATGGTGAGAGACGGAGTGATGGATATGAAGAGGCTGGCCAGATCTGAGGCGTTCAACGCCCCCCTCCCAGCACACCTGGAGTGTAGTTCATGGAGAACCGAGGTCAGCTTGGCCCTTGGGTTACAAACGTACAACAGTTTCAGTCTTGTGTTTGCATCTGTGAGAAGTGTGGGCCATCCGCACCTGCCTTGTCTCGCCAGTAGCCTCACGTTGCAACGGATTTGCTGAGTACTTCAACACACAGGCTCCGCCCAGCTGCCCTAAGTGTGTGGCCTGAGTTAGGAGCACTCTGATTGGCCTGTCCCAACTCATACTATCCTTGTGTATTATCAATGTCTGGCATAGGGGGTGAGGAACCCCCAGTTAGCTCTTTTAGGCTGCAAGCTGAGCTGGGCTGTCCCAAGCCTTGAGCATGTTGTGTGAAGGTCAGTGTCTCAGATGTCTGAAAATTTTCAACTGCAACCAAAGACACGTCTGCTGATGCAGTGCTGTGAGGTAACCACAGGTGAGGCCCTGGGAAGCCTGGGGCCCATCAGCGGGGGCCCTTGGGGTGGCATCAGGCTCAGCCTGTGGGAAGGATGGCCCGTGTGAGATCTCCCCTAGAGAAGCTGGCACTTGATGGAAGAACCACCAGCTGCATGAGAAGATTCTCCACAGCCAAATGTGAGGTCCCACACGGGCCAGCAAGCGCCTTCCTAGAGAGATGGACAGCCAGACACAGACTCACTGAGCACTGATGCAAAGTCAGAGCTTTATTGCCAATGGAACCTTAACATGGGGATACTAGACACAGGGCAGACGAGAAGGTTTCCTCCTCAGCCCCATACCATTGCTGTGGTTGGTGGCTCTCAGCACAAAGGTGGACAGGACAGCTGGGGGGGGGGACGACAAGGCCTCTGCCTGATTGGGCTGTTGGCTCTATGGCAACCTGGGCCCCTTTTCCCCATAATCACTGTTAGACTTGAAGAACAAACTCATTCAATTCTGCTGAGTACTAAATCTCAGGTTCTGCCTCCAACAGAATTGCTGCTTTCCCAACAAGGGGTCCCAGAGTTTCTGCCTGAATTTCTTAGAAGGCCAGGCGCTGGTTCTGGGAGGCTGGAATCTACCTGTCATGGTGAAAGGAGCAGGGGCGACCAGGCCAGGAGAATGGAAAACAGAAAAGGGGTGGGGGGAGCAGCACCTAGCTGGGGCTCCTGCACAGCGCCTGGTCTCCTGGGGCTCTCAGCACAAGAGGCCCTAGCACCAGGTCCATAGAGAAGGTGATACCCCAACCCACGTGTTCTGAAGTCACTCAGCCCGAGAGGCCACTGTGTCCCACAAAGGCCACAGACAGGTATCCCCTTGTCCCTGAGAGCCAGCAGGGACTATTTAAATGAAGACTTTTAGTCTGAGTCCGTGCACGGCCGTATTTCCCAGTGTGTTGACTAGAATGTTAGAAGGAAAGGTGTGAACCCAGAGCAGTGAAAACACCCGCATTTGCTGCAGTTGCAGATCAGCCCACTGGGCCCTGGCTGCTCTGGGCAGTTCCTACTCAATAAATAGACGCCCACCCATAAGAACTGTCCTGTGCAGCCCGGTTAAAGCTGCACCTTGGGGTGCTGCTGCAGACCCCAGATGAGAGGCTGCAGCCCCACAGAGGCCCTCGTGATCTTTGTGGGGCAGCCATGAGGCCCAGGCCTGCCCGCCAGCTCTGCCACCAGATCGTCTGGAAGGGCTAGTAGTTGACGAGCTGAGCCGGGTAGACACCATCCTTTCTGTTGAGCTGCAAGCATCAAAGATGGGGGGGGCTGAGAAGAGGCCGGGGGCATGCGCACTGCCCACATGCCGCCGCTGCCCACAGCTCTACTCCCCGTCCTCAGAACGCACATCGGGCACCTGGTTGTCCTGTCTGGGGACTGGGCTGGGCTTCTGGGCCAGCGGGGGCTTCTTGGTAGCCCCAGCCCGGGGGGTGGGGCTGGGCCGGCTGGGCTCCTCCTCGCTGGGTGTCCCCATGGTCCCAGCCAGCATGTAGTGCTGCTTCCGCAGCTCGCCCAGCTTCACGCGTTCTGCCTCCATCGTCTTCTCTAGTTCCAAGACCCGCACCTGCGACCACACCGCAGGCTCAGCGCTGCCCACACCCCCAGGGGCACCCCAACGCTCAGCCCCAAGGGGAAGCCTGGCTGATGCTGGTATTGGGCACCTACCTGGGTCTCCATCTCCTGCTTCTTCAGCTTGATGAGGGACATGCCAGAGAAATCCATGGTGTCTGTGGCCAGGAGAGAGTCAGCTCATCGTTCCCGCCACCCTGGGAAGCCAAGCAGTCCCCCCTGACGGACCCCTGGCACTTGCCTCTGTCCTCAATTTGTTCTTGGCCTGATTTTGTGGAGGCTACAACGCTGGCGGCCTTCTCGTTGACGGTGCGGGAGCACTCCTGCAGACGGCTCAAGTGGGGGCTGTGCTTGTCCGCCTTCACCTGGGTGGGGAGGGAGCATGGGCCCTGGCCTCCTACCTACCAGGCGAACCCCCCACAGCCAACCAGGCATGAAGCCTGGGACCGGCCACGCCCTGTACCTTGGAAGCAGCCACCAGCTGAGCCGTGCTGGCCGCAATCTCGTGGGAGCAGACAATGAGCTCCTCGTACTTGCCCGTGTGCAGGACCACCTTGTCAGCCGACTCCCTGGGGGCAAGGGGCAGTCAGGGACTACATCTCTGCTTGTGGCTGCAGGGCCATGCCCCACCCCCAGACTGGCAGCACCCTGCCCACCCCCACCCCCACCTGAGGCGACATACACCAGCTGTGTGGCTCCCCAGCCCACCGCCTTGGAAGCCGAGATGAGGCCTTCCGTCCACCGCGAGTTCTTGGCATAGAATTCCTGCTGCGTGGCTGCCCCCTAGTGGCAACAAGAGGACAGGGCAGAATTTGGACCCCAGGAGCGGTCAACCCAAGACAGGCAAATCCCTGGGGCCTTCCTCGACCCCTGGGGCATGGGGCTGTTCGGGGTGGAGTGTCATGCCCAAAGTGATCAGGAACTCTGGGTCAAGCTCTTGGTGAAGCTGCCTGCCAGGGGACAGCAACTCTTGCTCACCCTGCCGCTCTCCACGATTTCCTTTTGCAGGTTGGTGGAGGTCATCACTAGCAGCCGGATGGCCTGTTAAGACCAAGATATGCGTGATTCTCCGGGTGACCCCCAAACAGAGCTTGTCCTGGGGGCACCTGCCCCTTACCTTCATCAGGTCTGTGCAGGAGTTCAGGATCCTGGGGGAGGGGGAGAGGAAAGAAGACTGCTCTGTTTGTGCGACATTGTGCAAGGCCCACAGTGACAGGCAGGGACACGAGACATAGCCTCCGCATGCAGCTGGGGGTCCTAGGGTCTGACACTGCACAGGACTCACCTCTCGTTCACCTCCAGTTTAACTCCCGAGCTTTCATGGCGGGCCTGGTTCATCACGTCCTATGGCCAATGACAAAGAGTGAGCCAGAGCTGCTGGGTTGAGAGGGCTCAGCGGCAGTCACTCGTGCCAAGCCTGATGATGGCGCACATGTGGTGCAGGGAAAGAATCGACTTCCCCAGGTGCTGTCTGACCACATGAATGCAACAGCATGTGTGCCCTCATATGCATAAACACACACATACGCAGTAAATGCAAAAAAATTAGGAAAGTCCAAAGACCCCAAGAACACGCCACCCACCTCTGGTTAGAGGCAATCTGCAGTCAGATCAACTGAGGCTACTACAGGAACCGGAATCCCAGCCCCTTGTTCTTACCTCAATCCTCCGCACAGCATCCTCAATGGCTGCAGAGGTAGCGGCCATCTCCTTGTCAACCATGGCCCCTAGTTCCTCCTGTCGCACATCCAGGCTCTTGGGTTTCAGCTCCTGGAGAGGGAAGATGAGACTCTGACGAGAATTCCCCGAAGCACCCAGCTGTGCGAACCGGCAGGGTAGCCAGCAGCTCCGCCCGCTGCAGCACCCACCTGGCCCAGCTGAAGGATGTCCTGCAAGGGGGTCCGCATCAGGCCAGGCTGTGCTCTTGGCAGTGCTGTCTGGTCCTGCAGTTGTCTCACGAGTTCCAGAGCGTGGGCTCCACACTCCCTGCATGCGTCCATCAACCCTGGGAGGCGGGAGTGAGGTCCTGTGAGCGAGTCTTTGCCTAACAACTGTAAAGTCTCCACACGACCTCAGCCCAGGGCATAGCCAAGGGATCCATCTGCAGGTCTCCTTTCCCCAGCAACCGGTAAAAACTCCTGGGGGAGCAAGCTGGGGAGGCGGCCTGACTCTGCCCAGGACCCACTTACGGTCAGCAGGGTCAGTGGGGGCTAGGTGGGAGGTGGCACCGCCGTTGAGGATGGTGTCCGCAGCCAGATGGGAGAAACGGGTCAGGGCTGCCACCAGGGCAGAGGCATCTGTAGATGGATAGAGCCAAGTAGGTGGAAGCAATGGGATGCTGTGTTATCACCACAGCCAACATCCTTCCAGCAAGGCAGTTAATGAACGAGGAGAAAAATGCCGCTCAAGTCCAGGCGGCTACGAGATGGCAGGGCAGCCACCAACCAACTCCTCCCCCTCTACCCGCTGCCACCAGCCAACTCCTCAGACCTCTGCCCGCTGCACACACCTGCTGCCTCTCAGGCGCGAGGCACTTGACGTACAAGGCCAGGGTCAGGGTGGAGCCGAGGCAGTCGCTTTTTGGCTTCCTGAAAGGTGGTCTGCCGCCCTGAAACCCTGACAGTCCCGGCCACAGGACTCTGCAGAACCCACATGCTTGCCCTGCCCTCTGCAGTGCTCACCTGTGGAGGTCAGGTACTTGGCATGGCCCTTCTCCAGGGTGCTCACCGAGTCCAGGGCAGCCTGGGCCCTGCTCACCAGGTAGTCTGCAAGGACAGAGAAAATGTGAAGCCTCAGCCATCCTGCCAGCTGCCTCTCAGGGTTGGGGCACAGGAAGCCACCTGTTAAACCCTCTGGGGAGCCCTGCTCTGGTGAGGAAAGAAGCGGGGAGATGCCTCAGAGTGTACCTGGGGAGCTGGTGCATCTCAAGTGTAGGGGATCGTCCAGCTTGCTCACAGCGTCCTGCAGAATGGCCTCGGCCTCGGCCGCGGCTCCCCGCAGCACTGCAAACTGCTCCTCCAGGAGCTTCTGCCGAAGCTCCTGTTCCTGTGACTCCTGGTGGAGGGAGCCACAGCTACAGACCAGACCGGCCTCAGCCCAGAGCTGTGGCTCAGCCACCGGACAGAGGCCCTGGCTCCTGGGCCGCCATTGGCTGGCCGCCCTGGAGGGACCCCCTGCAGGGCTTGGGCTTCTCATAAGGGGCAGAGGGGAGGGACGAGCACGGGTCAGTGAGAAACAGCCCAGCAAAGGTCCTGAGCAGACAGACTCTCTGAGGACGAAAAGCCAGTGAGGAAATGAAACCATCATGAGCACCTGGGGTGCAGGCACATTGGGCACCTGGGGGGTTGGGGCAAGAGGACCACTTCAAGTTTGAAGCCAGCCTGGGCTGCAGAATGAGACCCTGCCTCAGCCCACCCCGCAGCAGCCCACTCAGCAGGCTGAAACAAGGACGGTATAAATGGCGTGAGGCTGTTCTAGCAATACCCAGGGGGTGAGCTGCCAGGCAAGGAGAACGTGGCAAGGGGGGAGGCCGCACCTTCTCAGCCAGCCGCCCCTGCAGCTCGCCCTTCTCCTGGGAGCTGCGCTTTTGCTCCTGGCTCAGCGCCTCCTCCTTCTCGAGCACCAGGCTCCGCGCGGCCAGCAGCTCCGCCTCCCGCTGCCGCACGGCCCCGCCCAGCGCCTCCTTCTCTGCACTCAGCGTGTCCAGCCGTGAGCTCAGCTCTGACCCGCTCTGTGGACATGGGGCGTGTGAACGGCCATCCCCGCCCCTCGTACTTGCCGCCCACCCCTCAGCGCTGCGAGTCAGGACTGCCCCTAGACTTGCTGAGGGCCCCGGTGGTGTGGAAGTGAGCCCTGACTGGCAGGGAAGAGACCCCAGTCCCCGCAGCCAGCAGCACCTGCTCTGTGCGGCTCAGGGCCTCCTGTGCGCGCGCCAGCTCTCCTTCCTTGGCTGCCAGCTCCCGCATGAGCTTCTCCAGCTGGTCGCTCTGCTCCTCCAGCTGGACAGGTGGTGTGTCAGTGGGCGGGGCCAGGGCGGGGCGTGGTTGGGGCGGGGCGTGGGCGGGGCCAGGGGCGCTGGCAGGGAACGTACCTTCACTTCCGACTCGCGTTTGACCTGCTCCATCTGGAAGGCCAGCTGCTCCTTCACCCGCGCCACCTCCTCCTGGCTCTGCTGTGTCACCGTCAGCTGCCTGGCCGTGTCCGCGCTCTGCGGGGCAGGCAGGGCGGGTCACACGCGGCTCACAGCCGTGGGCAGGTGGGCAGGCTCGGGGTCACTCACCTTCCGGAGCAGCTCGGCGTGTGTGTGCACCAGCTCGCTGTGCTTCTCCTTCAGCCGGCTGTAGCGCGCCTCGGTGGCGCTGGCCTTCCCTGCGGAGACAGCGGCTGAGCAGGGGACACAGGGCGGGCCCCCCTCCCGCCGCCAGGGCAGCGCCGCGGGCACACACTCTCGGCCTCCTCGCGCAGGCCCTGGTGCCGGGCGCCCTCCTGCTGCGCCGTCCTCAGCTGCGCCAGCTCCAGCCGCAGCTGCTCGCGGTCCACTAGGGCCTTCTGCTTCTCCTTGCGCTGCTCCTCCAGCTCCGCCTCCAGGGCGTTCACCTGGCCCTTCAGCTGGGCGATGTACCGCTGCGCCTGTGGGCAGAAGGGCGTGATGGGGACCCGACCACGTGGGGACCACCGGGCCTCGAGGGAGAGCTGTGCTTGCCCTCACCTCCAGCTTTATCTTCTCCAGCTCGGCGCGGAGCATCTCCACTTCTCTCTTCAAGTTCTCGATCTGAAGGTCCCTGGGGACAGAGGCCTTGGGGTTCAAGCTCCTCAGGGTCCTTCGTGCAGGAGGCCTGCTCTCACCAGTGGCCCTTTAAGAGCTGTGGTCCCTATCGATGGCCTTTCCAGACAGAAGGCTGTTTTCAGGTCCCCACCCCAGCTGGACTCACCTGTCATCCTTCACAGAGCCATTGGGCGGTCCAAAGGTCTGATCAAAGAGATCGGCTACCACCTGTCACAGCAGAGCAAAGGGATGCCTGCTCTCACACTGGTGTCCCCGTGGTGGGGTTGGCCCAGCCCCCTGACACCACAGCCAGCCATGCTGAGTTGGAGGCCCTTCATGAGACGGGACAACAGGGTGTGGAGGAGACTACAGAGGGACCCTCACCACGGGTTCCCCTGCAGGGGGCCCACTGCTGATCTCGATGAGGTTCTCGGGCTCTTCGTCCTCGGGGGCCTCCTCAGGAATCACCACAACCGGTTTGATGTGCTCTGCCAGGGCTGAGGCCCGCAGGAAGTTGGGGGGTCCCTGAGGGGACAGCAGGTAGGAGTTACCTGGCTGTCTCCACAGCCTGTGACCCTAGAATTCAGGGGCTGCAGCCATGGCCCTGGGAGGGATGCGGGCACCTCAGGCAGCCGGGGGATCTGGATGAGCCGCTTGAAGTAGAGCATGTCCGAGGCTCGGCGGAAGAAGTTTCGGAGGCTGTGTGGAGAGTGGAGATCACCAGGAGCCAAGGGGCGTCTTCCCCACCCAGCTACAGCCCCGCTCCCCTGGTACCTGTGAAACTGCTCCTGGAAACGATCTCTGTGTCCTTGCAAGGTGTCTGCTGGGAGACCTGGGGAGGGCGGCAACGAGCAGAGGTCAGGGGTGCAGCAGGCCTGACCCCCAGGCTCCCTTAACAGTGTTGTTGCTGTCCCCAAAATACAGCTGGACAGACCCTCTATTCTCTCCTCCATTAGTGTTTGGAGCCAAGAAAACATAAAATCCCTGCCTGTCTGTTCTGCTTGGGGTGGAGTGGTGTGCAAACCTTTATGGTGACAGTTAAGAGCCAGAGCCAGGGATGTTTTCCAGAACACACTCTTTAAATTCACGAGTAACTAAGTGGTGAGTTACCACTGTCCTTTCTCAGCTAGCAGCCAACACGTCATCCCTTCCCTCCGGCGACTCACAGGCGTGCAGCTTGAACATGAGCTTGACCGTGTAGTGGTACAGGTGGCTGCAGTCTTGGATGACCTGGATGAGTGGCGCCAGGCGGCACTGGCCGGACGACATCTGGGACACGGCGATGGCTGTGTTGAGCTGCCGGAAGACTGCAGGGGAGGGAGCCAGGGTGGGCTGGCTGGCATGGCTGGTGGGGCACGGGGAGCCCTACAGCCACCTTACTGACAGTCTAGGCGGTGGGGCTCACTGTGTCGGAAAAACCACTGTGGTTTCAATTACCAGCATGTTCCAGCTGCAGCCTGGAGCCCTAGTGTTGGTGGTGGTTGCCTCAGACCAAGAGCTGCAGGAACAAGGTCAAGGGGGGCTATGAGGTGTCCCCACCATGGGAGACCCAGGACAGAAGTGGGATTAAAGTGACAGCCCTACCCCACACCATATTTTATATATGATTGCTGAGCCATCTTGAGGATCCTACTCTGAACTTTAAAGGAGGGGGCTTCAGGCAGCTGCCCAGGTCTGGCGAGTTGGCTCAGCAGGTAAAGGTGTCTGTGTACGTATCTGATGAACAGTGAGATCATACTGAAGGTCATCCTGATTGTGTGCATCCCGAACACAGGTGCACCTTCCTCCCACCCCACTCTGTCATGAACTAAATATTGGGGGGGGGGAGAAGAGACGAATGCCCGAGGCAGGCGTGCTGGTAAACACCTATCATCTTCCCACTTAGGAGGTGGGCAGGAAAAGCCAATGTGGGACACACCAGTGAGTCTCTATCTCATAATAAATAAAATAACTAGCTCCCACTGTCTCAGGCCCCAGTTTCTTCCAGGTCCCAGATGATGCAGGACTTGGTCTACCAGCCCCAAGTGACCCACTACCTCACTTGCCCCCGAGGCCCCAACAATCAGGCCTGTGTCAGAGCTCTAAGGGAGGGACAGAAAGCCGGCAAAGAGCCCAAGTGGGCGAGCGGCCAGACAGCCTGGCAGCCCAGGCTGGGTAGACGCGGGCACAGCCCAGCCCTCGTCCTGCTAGGGTTCTGCTTGGGGTGGAGTGGTGTGCAAACCTCTATGGTGACAGTTAAGAGCCAGAGCCAGGGATGAAGGGACTAGAAAGAAAAGACAAAGTGGCCACCCTCCACCTTTTCACAATTCTTAATTACAGTCGCACGAAATATATTCTGAAAAAAGTACATGGAAGATATTACTGTGAGTTTTAAACCTGTGAACAGAATACAGTGCTACCATCTGCTTACTTCATGAAGAATGTTCTTTCAATCTTTCTCAACCACGGCAGAATCTGCTCTCCTCTCTCCCAGGCCACGTGCTTGTCAGGCAAGAGCTTTACCACTGAGCTGCACCTCCAGTGCGATGTTGTTTTTAATTTAGTGCGTGTGCATGTGTATGTCTCTGTGTGTGTGTGTGTGTATCAGAGGGCACTGTGTGTCCCTATGGAAGACCAAGGGTGACTTCAGTGATCATCCTGGATTGTTTCTGCCTCCTTTTTGGTTTTGCTCTGGAATTTCCCAGGTTCTGACCACCAGGGCTGATATTCAGGATGCAGCCATTTCTGCCTGGCGTCTTTACATGGGACCTGGGATTTGAACTCAGAACCTTCTGCTTGCAGGCAGAGTCTTAACCCCTGAGCCATCTCTCCAGCACTTCACTTTGATTTTGAGATGGGCTCTGAGGTGGCACCAAGTTCTCCCTCCATGTTGGTCTTGAGCTCACTCCTGAAGCCCACCCAGGCAGTCTCAGACTCATGGTTCTCAAGCCTCCGCTCCCAGAAACACACCCTCTCCTGAGTGTGTGAATGAGTGAGAGTGCACTGTATGTGAGTGAGCCCAGCTGCAACATACACTCTCAGTGATGCTGTCCCTCCCCTTCCACGTTGCCTGAGGCAGGTCTCACTGCTGTGCAGGCCAGGCTGGGAGCCTCTTAGACCCTCCACCTGCCTCCCACTGCCTGCAGGTGCGCAGGGATCACAGATGCTTACACCATTGTGCTGCGTTCCCATGGGACCTGGGGATCTGAACTCGGGCCTTACACTGGCACAGCACATAGTTTACCTGCTGGGCCATGTCCCTGGTCTGCCTCTTTCTCCTGCCACCCTCTCGCCCTCTGCAGTGTGGGCAGTGGCCAGCTTTCCAGTGGACGCGTAAGCCAAGGGGACCCCCCACCTGTCGCAGCTATTGCACCCGCTCTTTGTACTTCATCAAAACTTTTATCTGTGTCACAAGGAGGGTTTGTCTGCCCTCACGGGCTCCTTCCAGGCCAAGAACAGCCGGGTGGGGACAAAGGAATGGGGGACATGACCCTTGTCTGACAGCTTACGTGCTGTGCTTCCCATCCTCTCTTGGACTCAGGGCCGGGTGAGTCCTGGTCCACTTGTACTGCCGGGCATGCTATGCCCCTGGCACCTGACTTGCTGGGTCATGGACAGGACTCCTGGCATGGAGGCCTGGGGCCAAGCTGGCCCCTTATGTCAGAGCCACAGTCCAGACTTGAGCATGGGGAGGTGGAAAGACTTTCCAACTCCTAGTTTTCCCTTAAAAAGGCATCTGCTTGTCCAGAGCCCTGAGTCACTCGGTTGTTTTGAAGGCTCAGCCCAGAACAATCGCCTCCCAAGCAGGGAGGCAGCGCTGAGATTTCCTGTTCAACACTAGTGAGTTTCTAGACTGAGCAGTCTGAGGACTCTGAGGTGTTCAGAACACAAAGCAGGAAATAGCTCGAGTCCACCCATCCCAAGGAACCTGCCTTGGGCCAGGTAGGAGCAGCACCTCCCTCCTCGTCCTCATCCCATCATGGGGAGGGAGGAAGGCTAAGATGTATACTGCACATTCCGGGTCCTGGGAATGGGAAGACCTCTCACTGAGCTTTGGAGGTGCTATAAAGCCCTATTCCTATTGTCAGGAAGGGTAGGAACCCCAAGAAACAGGAGTATCTGAGAACAGTACACTGGGCTGAGCAGGATGGAGCCCACGTGGGGGGCTTGCTCAGCATGTGGGGGGCTTGCTCAGCATGTGGGGGGCTTGCTCAGCACATGGGGGGCTTGCTCAGCATTGGGCCCAGGTTCTAGCCCAGGCCCCAGGAAAGCAAAGCAAAGCAAAGGTGCCGGTGCTCCCGAGTCCGGCACTGCAGCGTGCTGGATCCTGTGGACCGCTCACCTGATTCAGAGAGCTTCAGCTCACAGTCCATGTAGTCGAACATCTCCACAGTGAGCTGGAAACTGTGGAGGAGAAAGAGGGCGGGACACACACGGTGGCTGGCACCTATCAAGTGTCTCTAACTCAAGAAAGAGAGAGCTACAAATCAATGCTATCTTCTTCCTCAGCTTCCCCCCCCACAAGCAGGACCTTCAACCCCAGAGGCGTGGCCTCATGGGACACCATGGCCCCAGGTGGACATCTGGGTCTGAAGTGCTCAGAAGCACCAGGGAAACTGAGGCCGTGGTGACTCACATGTTGTTGACATCGGTCCCAGCTGCCTTCTCCAACACCTCATCGGTCACCTCCAGGCCTGCGGGAAACTGGGGATGCTGTGGAGAGCCCGTCAGCTATAGTCATGATGGCAGCCACACGCTAGCTCTGTCCCTGCTTCTAGAAGACTGTCTAGTGACCCTGCCACTCCCACTTTTTTATGAGCTCCAGCTGCTCTGATGGAGCCAGCAAGGGCTGAGAGTCAGTGGACAATGGAGAGAGCCTGAATGGCACCGACAGCCAGCTGTCACAGGAGCCGGAGCAGGGCAGGCTTGTGACCCACACGGAGCTGGGGAACCACCTAGGGCCACCTAGCAGCCTTACGCCATGCCAGCCTCCCTGGCAGTGACAGAGCCTGGACAGGACAGGTGCCCCCCTCCTTTGCACTCCAGGATGCCACAGAGGGAGAGTCCACAGGTCCCTCAGCCCTGCAGTCCCAAGAAATTACCTTGAGGTGGAAGGAGATTTTGGTCAGCAACAACTTGGTGTAGACATTCACCAGCTGCCCGTACCGGTCATGCAAGTGTCCCTGTGGGGATCAGAGCCCAGACTGAGGACATGCCTAGAACACGCCTAGGAACCCTGGAGACTGAGCAGACACCAGGTGATGAAGGGAAGAGTGGGCGCCTGTCACTCACTCCACGAGCACTTCCCGCCATCTCCCAATCCCCCCCCCCCGTTTGTCTCCAGCTTTGGGTTCTTTTAATCTCACTCCTTGCCATTCTTGCCAGAGAAGCTCTTGTAAGCAAAGACCAGCCTTCTGTCCATGGCGGCAAGCCAATTCCGGGTTGGGCATTTTTATAAAAGTGCTAGTGGCAGTCAGGGGAGGCGCATTCCAACGGTGTCTGCCTGTGGCCTCCCAGAGCTCTGCAGACCCCGGGGTGCGGCCAGCGGGCCTGTGTCTATGGTGGGCTCTGTTGTGTGCGCTGTTCCCCTTACTTCCAAGGCACAACACCATGCAGAGGTTCTGGACAGGCAGTGCCCGGCTGGGCTCCCTCTGGATCTCCCCAGGGGATCCACCTGGGTAGGGAGCACCCCAGGGGTACTCAGAGAATGAGGCCCTCTGAACACCCAGGGATCCTGGGGTAGATCCAGGAACAGTCTCCCCGGGGCTCTGACTCAGGCAAGTGAGCAGAACATGTAAACTTCTAGCTCGCATTCCCAAGTAGATGGTCTGGGCTCTTCCCATGGACCCCCTGACATCTAGCCCAGAGACTGCCACTTTCCTGGCTGAGGACTTGGAGCCAGTCAGTGTGCGCCAGGCACGCCCCGCCCCTGGCTCCACAGCAAGGCCGCAGCTCCCGTGCCTCTAACTGCTGCGAGACCCGCACCCACGGTACTGGGCCCAGCCGAGCGCATACTCACCCATAGGTCGCCGATCTCGCGGATGTTGCTCCGGTACCGCTGACAGTCATGAAGTACCTGCAGTAATGATGGGGGAGAGGGGCGTTAAGGACCCAGGACCTGTGGACAGTCACTCCCAGCCCAGAGCTCAGGGGGACAGACACAGGTATGGAGGTACACACTTCAAAGAGACGCTGTTCCACCTCCCATTAGTGAAGACATCCTTGGAGGAACAGGACTCCTAAACCTGTGGGACCAGAGGGCTTTGTCCACTACTCACGTTGGGGTGCCCGTCTCGGAGGACTTTGTGAAGCACATGGCAGAACTTCCAGCTGAGGATGGAGCTGCTGGGCAGCGGCAGACCAATGGCATAGGACCAGAAGGTAAAGGCCCCCTTCTCGTGGTGGGTGCCCAGGATGATGCCTTGTGGGGTCAAGGCCAGTGTGGGACACAGAAGCTGGGTTGTGGGGGCGTCCCACTCCCTGAAAACCCCTCTCCCGGGGCCTGGCGCCTTCTTCCTGAGCTTCCAGCCACCCCCGGGTCACAAGCTCTTGGCAGAGGTGGGTGTTAGGGCAAGAGGGAGAGTGAGGTGGTGAAGGCCTCTCTAGCTCTCACTACCATGGGGGCCGCATCTCCCCGGCACCCAAGGGCCACAAGGATACGCCGGGCATGCTTCTCCTTCACCGGGGCTTCCTGGCTGTTGATGGCTTTGCTGATGCTGATGGCCTGTGAAGGACAGGAAGGCGGGTCAGCAGTGACCACATCATCCCGACAGCCCCCCCAAAGGTGGGCAAGCCAGGGACGGGGAGCATGTGTTCTCCTGCAGCTGTGCGTCCAGGATTCTTCTTACTTGATGCACAACTCAGACTACAGCTCCTGCCAGCACCTGCCCTGTCTGGGTGGGGGGGTGGAAGCGGGGGGCGCATCAGTCCATGGAGTCTGCTTTGTGCTCCTCAGGACCCGTTGGGTGTTCTGGAAAGAGGGGGCTAGCTTGTGGCTGAGTGGCCCTTTCTGGCCAGACCTACAGATCTGGGGGCTGTCAGAGTGGGGACATTGCTTCTTAGCTGGTCCTAGTCACCACTGCCCAGTGAGGCAGGCTGATCCTATGCACACACAAAGTTTACTGTGGACACTCACAGGGATGCAGCCAAGCCCTCAAGCCACGCTGGACTTGGGTCATAAAGAAATAGTCAGCCTTTCTCTGCCTTTCCGAGTGCACAAAGTCCCACCCAGCCAGCTAGCAGGGCCCTGGCCTGTTCTGTGCACTAGCCTGCCCCACAGACTCCTCCCAGCTTCCTTTCCCTTGCAAACACACAGCTACTCAGCAGGCTTGTGACTGCACACCAAGAGGATCACCCCACCACTGGAGAACTTGCTAGCACCGTGGCCTTGGGACAATCACACAAACAGGCAAAGGGCAGTTCTTCAATGCCAGCATAGTACACACCTCCCAGTAGGCCTAAAAGGTGTCACAATGCCATCTTGGTGGGAAACGGGCTCACAAGGGTTAGGCCTGGTATATATTATAGAGCCAGAGCCTGGGCTGCTGGACTCCATGCTGTGTGACCCTTCCTTTCCCTTGGCTCAGGACACAGGCAGGGCGGGTGGGGGGGCTCTGAGTACCAACCAAGGGTTCACACTGGCTGTGTCCTGTCCCTGGGGTGTGGATCCCCAGACCCAGCTGCCCCAACACCTGAGCTCCTCTAATCACAGCTGCCACCTGGCCCCAAAGGGTCCTGGCAAGGGCAGAGACAAGTCGCTGGCCCAAGCAGCTCTGAACACGCAGAAGGAACACAGCCCAGAGGGCTCAGGAGGGACCCTCCTCTGAGGAAGGCCACTCACTGATCCAGAGATTCATTTCTTTTCTTTTTTTTTTTTTTGGTCAGGGTCTCAGAATTCACTATGATACTGGCCTTGAACTCCTGCCTCAACCTTCCAGTACTGAAATCACAGGTGTGTGCATCACGCCAGACAGAGCTGCTTCTCAAGTTCCACACACACCAGGTGGCCTGGGTCCTGAACAGAGCGGCTTTCGAGTCTAACTTATGAGTCTCCAAGAATCCATCTAACATCCCTTTCCTTATTTATCATCCACCTTGCCACAGGATGTTGGTGTAGAATGGGTAGTCACTGTGTGGGCACGTCGCCCCCTATGGTTCCCAGCACTCAGGTAGAAGGTGGGAGGCTGAGCAGAGACTCCAGAGAGCCTCCAGAGGGACCCTGGTAGTCGGGGGGGGGGTAGGGGTGGAGGAAGGGGGTTCTGTGCCTCAGGACAGGATCTTGTCAGCCAACCGTGCTGTGCAGGCGCTGCATGGCTCCGGGGAACACTGGCTGCTTGTGTGCAGGGCGGGCAGATGTGGAGGGTGGCTGGCAACACACAAGGAGGCCCAGTGCTCACACAGTGAGCGACTGTTGAGTACTCCTGGCCTTCGCTGCCCGGCAGTGGGCAGGTGGCCGACACCTGCCCACCCCCCTGGTCTGTCCCAGTCGAGTTTTCTCTGGTCACCTCTGAATGAGCAGCAAAGGTGGTCACCCCAAGCCTGGCTATGTGGCATTTCTACCCCAAGGCTAAGTCACTGATAGGATCTGACCTGAGAGATACTTGGGGTTCTGGGATGAAAGGTCATAGCGTGCCACTCTCACACCTGCTGAGAAGACGAGAACTGCAGGGTAGGGCACTGAGGGGAAGCCCAGATCCACCTACAGCTTTCTCCGTCTTTAGAGCCAGTCAGTGTGGAGAGGACACTCGGGATGAACACTCCAGAGCTGTGGAGAGGAGGTCACGGGAGTAACGGCAACCACCCGGAGCCGGGTGCTCACACCCCACCTGCGTCCAACCCCCAGGGAGAGGAGAAGCAGTATCCACCTGACAAAGTGCTGGAGAAGGGGTGTTTGGGGAGGGGGTAGTGCTGCACAGAGCACATGGCGACTCTCCCCACTTCTGCATGAGGCAGGAGAGGGCCCCCCAGCCAGAGAGAGGAAGGGGGGCAGAGCAGGAACAGGGACTCCACGGCAACGGGGAGATGCCAGAAACTGCTAGGAGGCTGGGAACTGTGGTCTGCGGAGCAGAGCAGTTCCTATCACAGGGACCACTGTGGAAAATCCAGCAAGCCCCACATCCATACCCACATCCGTATCCCAGAACGCAGGGCCTCCCTCAGCAGGGCATCTCAGCCCACCCCACAGCAGGAAGGGCTGACCTTCAGACAGCAGCCGCTAGGAGAAATGGGGGTGCCTTGCAGAGCCACAGGAGGGCAATCATTGCACCCTGGAGGCTGGAATCGGCAGCACTGCCAAGCTTGTAAAGCTCAAGCAGGTACTTGCCTGAAAACTTTGCTGAGGTATCTCAGGAAGAGCCCCGGAGTCACACAGGGAAGAAGGTTAAAGTTTGAGGAGCCACTTGCCCATGTCATAAAAACAAACCTGTTGCCCACAATGTTCTGGAACATCAGCTGACTGGCAGGCAACACCAGCATGGACGGGCAGAACATCTGCCCCGCAGGACTCATACCTCAGTCTCTGGTTTTGGAGACCCCTAGGCAATCCCTCCAGCTCTCTCTCCGGAGGTGATCAGGTGGGAGAATTCTATGTGGCAGTCCTTCTAGCCTCAACAGGACCACTGTTTCTCAGGGTTTCCAAATGCTGCGCTTGGGACCTGATCACCTGCAAGTGAGGACACAGACTGCAGAGTGGGACACTGCTGAAGCCACAGGTGGTCAAGAGCTGGGTAGGAGCACAGACAAGCAGAGGAGCCAGGATCCCCCAGCCCGTTCCGTGGGTCTGTACTGGTGCTAGGCCTGGGACCCCTCCAACCAGACCCCCTCCAGTCAGCTCCCCTTCTAGCCAACTCCCCCAGGCCACTTCCACCCTGTATCGAGGTGACTTCTGACAAGGCCTCACATCACCCCCCCAGAGGAGCCAGGTCATCAGGAGACACCTGCCCCTGCTTCCGGGCCACCCCTCCCTCCTGTCTCAGAAAAAAAAACACTACAGTGGATCCTGAAGTAGATTCTAGGACGGAGTCAGATGGATCCCGCTGGCTATCCAGAGCCCAGAACTGCCAGTTGTGGCCTACACAGGGTTCCAGCAGTCGTCTTACAGGGTCCTATTTCACAGCCCAGGAGGTACCCAGCCTGGTGTGAACTCCAGCCCCAAGCAGGCTGGATGTGGATGCTGGGGGAGAAGTGGAAGCCCAACGCAGTGCTGATCCCTCCTCCACCCAGGGCCTATAGAGCTGCCAGGAAGGTGGGAACACCCAGCAGAGGGAAGACCCAAGGTTGGGACTATGATGGGGTGGCTATGGTGCCTCAGGCGACGTACACACTCCAACACTTGTTTGAGAAATCTACAGCCAGGACGCAGAGCCTCAGTCAAATGGCCTCTCAAGACCATAGAGCCGAGCTGGAGAGATGGCTTGGGGAGGCTAAAGCCTTCATTGCCAAGCAGAAGGACCCCAGACCCCATGTAGAAATGCTGGGTGGTTCAGCAGCAGCTGCAGTTCCAGCCCTAGCCCTAGAAGGCAGAGCCTGGGAAACCCCAGAGCAAAGCAGTAAGGAGGTAGACAAATCCAGGATATTTCCTGATGTCGCCCTTGGGCCTCCAGACGCCCACCCCCACACAAAGCCGACAGAGCTCGGCACAGCATGTGCACAACTGACAAGCCATCATCCTTCCCGGGGGTCCATGAGGCACTCTTGGACCCCTTTCCTGATGGCTGTAGAGCCCTCAGCTGAGGGCCTCTGCTGCACTGAGAGACCCTGACCTCAGCTTCCCCACCTGTGAAGCAAGACGAGAAAACGGATGTCTAGAAAGTAACACATGCAAAATCCAGGCTGGGGGGACAGCGCAGAGCTCCTGACCAGTGTGCGTGAGGTCCTGTCTACCCAAAAATCAAAGAAGCACATAGCTCCTGTCACACAGGACACATAGCTCTGTGACCCACCCTCCACCTGCTGCTGCCTTTTAAAAAGCCAGTGCCCACTGCAGCCGCCTCCTCCCGTCCACTGCAACCTCCTCCTCCGGTTCACTGCAGCCACCTCCCACCAAGCGCCGAGCTCCGAATCTAGTCTGCCTCTATCTGCCCAGCCTCACTCAGCTTCTCCGGCTGTAAGATGTCCTCCTCTCACAAGTCTATCCATAGCCCATGTCTGGAAGTGTTTATCGCTGAGAGTCTGTCCCCTTTCAGCACCGGGACACACAGCCCCCCCCCCAAGCCATATCTATGGGTTCAGCACTCAGATTCAACCAACCGCCGAAGACTTACCCCAGCAACAGAGGCTGGGGGCTCACGCATGCAGCCGGGCATGAGTACATGAGTGAAGGATGTGGGAGGCTGTGTACAAGCCACATGCAAATACTCAACTGTGTGATACAGGGGCCTTGGACACCTGCGGTTCTGAGTGCAGGGACAGGGACAAGATGGCACCTCTCCTCTCTGTGGCATCTAGGACTGCACACAAGGCTCTGCTGACAGGATGCAGGGAGCCCTTGGACGCACAATGTCCCCTCCGGCTGGAGTGAAGCATGCAGGTGACCGTAGACAGTTTCTATTTTTAAAACTGTGCAGAAATGAACTGACTGAAGCTCCTTGTGCTGCCATCACGAGGCCCAAAGCAGCGCTTGGCAGGGGCAGGCTCGCTCTTCAAAGAGTCAGGCGCAGGATGTTGGCCAAGTTCTGAGTTATTTTGCTCTCCATTCCAGGGCTTGCCTCAAAGGCCATTGATATCCACGAACACAGGAGCTCTGTAGCCGAGGAGGTAGATGGGGCCGCATGCCAAGCACCAACGACGCCCAAGGCCCACAGTAGACAGGAAGTGAGTGATGGGCCTGTTGAGCTCCATCTCTGTCAGTCCTGCCGCCATGCCGTCTGCAGGAAGCTAGGCAGTCCGCAGTCCACACGCTAAGGATGGCGTAAAAGTCTAAGGAAAGGTCTGCCCCGTGGATGCCTGACAAACTCAGTCACTCGTTTCCTCTGCTGCAGGCTTTGCGGGCCCAATACAGGGCTGAGTCACACCCTCTGGGTAGACAGGGAGACAGCTGGGAGGTTCTGTTCCCGAGGTGCTGGTGATGTCATCACAGACACATCTGTCCCACAAGCCAAGGGACCAAGTCACTCCCAAGCAGACGAACCTATTGTAGGTGGAGACTTGTGTTTATCTTACTCGAGAAAAAGTCTTGCCTGGACTAATGTCTTCTCCAGAGGCTCACGTAGAGTTGGCACAGTGCCATGGGGCATCCAGGCCTGGACAAGCAACAGCCAAAGAAGGAAGACTGTTAGTCCAGGACCTCCTGGCCCGAGGCTGACCTCACCCTGAGGTATTCAGGGAGTGTTCTGTGGGCTGGACACACGGTCCTCACCCAAAGATTTCAAATGCCTGGACAGGACGTATGAACAGCTGCTGGTCTCGCACGGCTATTTCTTCCTGCTCTGCAGGTTCGGGCTGTCACATGCCGGGAGTCAGGGACACAGCGCAATACACCTTCAGGTGCAGGGACATTCTTGGGGGGTTCAGGCAGAGGAGGGCTGGTGGCGTCACACACAAGTGATATATGAGTCAGCCCTGAAATAAATAGGAGTTCCCAGGAGGAGAAGGGGGAGAGGTAAGACCGGCCAGCACAGCTTGGCTGGCCAGGCATCTCAGGTTAGCCAGCTGGGTTTCCCAGTCCCTTGCCAACTCACAGGGTTTCCACTCCCGGAGGGCCCCCGCTGCCAGGATAGAGTGACTGGCTGGTTTCATTCACATGATGGGGCAGCAGTGGCTGGAGGGGGCCTCAGAGCCCAGTCCGGGAGAGACCACTCCTCTCCGCTCAGAAGGTGGGCAGGTGTGTAGGGAGCCCCAGGCTGCCTTTGCCCCATGATTCTTTCTTCTCTCCCTGCTTTGCAACACGTGTTGGACCACAGCACCAGCAGGCTGGCTGGGCCGGCACTGGGTATTGAACACATGGAAGGTGCACATCTGTCACTCATTCTCTAAGTGACAGCTTTTCCCACCCTCCTGACACCCCACCTCAGCTCCATTCCTTTCCCCAGCTGAGCGGCACTGGGGCAAAGGGCACTTATCAATGGGGACAGTGTTTATGTCTTTCGCACCGACGACTTTTCTGCACACCATCTAACACACAACATCTACTATGGACCAGCAGATCCTCGAAACCATTTCATCGGGGACGGTTCTGTTATGACTACTATTTTGCACGTGGGGAAATGGAGGCACGGGTAGTGAAGTAACAGCGCCAGGCCTGACCCAGACTCCACACTGCTCTGCCATGGTGGGCACTCCTCTTCCCCAGGGTGACAGAACAGCTGTAGGGCCAAGACACGAGATGTAGGCAGCAGTCCCACATTTGCTGATGCGAAGCCGGGAAGTCAAGGACGGAAGCCCAGCCTGGACCATAAACGGACTTTAGATGGTTTTCTTTTTTTTTTTTAATTCAATTGTGCGTGTGTGCGTGTGTGTGTGTGTGTGTGTATGTGTAGAACCATGGAGGAATTCGGGAACCACCATGGACGCCTCCACCTCCTCCTTGTTTACTTTGCCCCGGGATTCACAGACTCCGCCCTACCAGGACCAGAAATTCAGGTCGCCTCCACTTCCGCCTGGCGTCTATATGTGGCGTCTAGGATCCGAACTCAGGACCTTCTGCCTGCAAGGCAGAGGCTTAATCCCTGAGCCATGCTCCAGCCTCTAGATGGTTTTCTTAGACGCGGACAAAGGACTCTGGCAGTATGGGAGTCAGACCCCCACCTCACATGGCTATAGACCCTCCATAGCTTGTGTGGATCCTTGAGGGTAGCTTTCTAGTGTGCATGAGTCAAGTCCTTTCTCCCCCACAGACAGGGGTCTTGGCTGGCCCCTCTCAGCGATTGCCAAGACCCAGGTACATGCCTGTTTGTGGGGCCAGTCTGCCTTTGAGCACTCAGTCAACCTCATGACAGCAGTCAATGCAGGTGAAGTTTCTGGCTACCCACACATGGGTTGGGTATCTCACTTGTTCTGTGCTAGGGACCTTTACATGTTTGTAAATATTTTGAACCTACAAACTTGCTACAATCCTTTTGCCTTTTTTTTTTTTTTGGTAGCGCTTAGAATCAAACTGGCCCCCCTCACAGGCCAGCATTCTGCCACTGAGCCTCAGGTTCAGTCAAGAGCAGCCAGGGTAGAGTGATCGCCCTGAATATCGTGTAGGACTTGAAAATCCCCAACCTTGGGAAACCACTTTCAAGTCAGAAACTCTTGATTCTAGACACCTGTGTGTGTCCCGAGGCCTGTAAAAACTAAGTGCTAAGAACAACCTGGCTGAGGAAAATTGAAAGGTGCTACATGCCTGGCCACAGCATCAAGCGGATAGGCTACTAACCCGAGTGACCCCAGCTACTTTTAACACACAGGGTCCAGAAGCGGCTACTGGCCACCTACAACTGCCCATGCTCCCAAGACTAAGTCTAGACTTGGGGGCTGAGTGTAAAAGACACACTGGATTTCAGAGACTCAGCAGAGAAGTAAAATGAAAAAATCCAACATTCATAATTTAGAATGCTCAGGAGTCGAGAAGGTTATATTTAGTATATTTAGGAATGCTGGGAGAAATATAACTAAATGAACTAAATGAACTTCGCCTGCCTGTTTATTTTCTCTAGAGGCCACTGGATGATCTAAATAAACTTATGCCCTGCAGGGCTGCTATGTCCTACGCTGGGATGGAAGTCTGACTTGTCAATGAATGTCAATCTTTGCAAGATCTCTCTCAGGGGCTTCAGGAAGCAGGGCTGCTGACATGGGAAAACTGGACCTATGAACCGTTGCCATTTGCTGCAACTAGGCCTGGCCCTTCCCATGGGAGCTCCTTCTCACCTAATTGTTTTGCCTCAGCAGACAGTATCTGCCCATTTGGTAATGGGTGGCCAGAAGCCTTGCCCTCTGATTAAAGGGTTGTTCACATCCTGACCAAAGAGGCCCCTCCCTCCATCTCCATATGTCTGGGGGAATGTGGGGCCCAGAGCAGCAAGGGAAGCAGAGAAGAGAAAACAAGGGTCCTACCCACAGGGTCTTGATAGGCTTCCCTACAGCTTTCCTCTAGCAGATTTTGAATTTCTGTTTGCTGAGTCCCTGCCAGGGGCTGGGCATGGCACATGGGTTACATGTGTTATTCATCATCCTCATGGCTGCAGAACAGACTGCTACAGTCTTAGTGGCTTAAAACAACACAAAGTTTTCATCTTACCATTCTGGAGGTTAGAGGGTAGAAAGAATCTTTCCTCTGTCTCTGTGTTCCCCCTGGGACAACGCCTCATGTATCCCAGGATGGCTGGGAAGCCCCTATGCAGTCAAGGATGATCCTGAGTTTTGACATCTTTCTGTTCTGTCTCCAGTACTGGATCACAAGCATGTCATGTTTGAGCAGTGTTGAGATTCCCAGGGCTTCCTGCACGCAAGGCAGCAATCAAGTGACTGAGCTACTTCTCAAGCCCCTGGAAAGGGTTTAACAGGGTTAAAATCAGGTTTCTTTCTGGAAGCTCTAGGGACAAATTGCTTTCCTTGCCGTCTCCAGCTCATATAGGATGGTCATAACCCTGGCTGCAAGCTCCTTGCTCATCTTCAAAGCTAGCAGGCTCTGACTGCATCATGGTGTCCTCTTCATAGCGACCCTGTGGCTACACAGGGCCCACGTGGTAGCCTGCGGTAGACTCCCTACTCAAGGTCAGCTAATGAGCAACATGAGCTATACACACAATCTGAAGCTCTTTTACAAGGATGATAACATATTACTAGTTTCAGGAGTGAGATGTGGATGTCCCAGCAATTCTCATACCTTCAAGAAGCACAGCAACTATCCCTGTTTTTACACAAAAACAAACATACTAAACAACCAGATGTAGCAGTCAAGTAATTTGCCAGAAACACAGGACTAGAGATCGGGTCTACCTGCCTACAAGTGTTCTACGAAGTCACGCAATCTTAAGGGCATAATGTGTCCTTGGGTTCAGAATACAGGTGAATTCCCTGCACAAGAAATAGCCCATAAACTTCAGAAAGAAGGTTTTATCAGCGAAGGGACTGAAGCCACAGGGAAGAACAGTCTCCGGCCGCCCCGATCCGCTCAGGCACTGGTGCAGAAGGAAGCTGTGTGCCCTCCCTCCACATCCCAGAGACCTGTGCAAAGCAGGGCGTGCCCTGTCCAGAAAGCAAACAAGCAAGCCCTCCTCTTCCTCCTGTCGGGAGCCCAGGAGAGAACCTGGCTGGCTGGTGAATGCGGCCCAAGTGCTGCGCACTGCAAGGGAGGGGCGTCCCAAGACTAGGGGTGCTATTTTCTGTCCCCCAGGAGATCCAGAAGCAGCAGTGTGGGCTCTCCTGCTCTTTCCTCTTCCCCTGAGTCTCCCTGGCAGCTTGCTAGATATTTCTGGGAATGATCTAATTAAACATTAACCACTTACAGGCATCACCAGACACTGGACCCAAATAAAACCTTTGCTGAAAAAGCCTGAAAGCAGTGAATTCAATGAGATCCCCATTACGAAGCCACTCTTTGTAAGTGAACCTTTGCATCTGCCATAAAACAAGCAAAACCAAACACCTGTTTACAAACCAACAGCCAAAATCTGTGTCCCTACATCAGCGATGTCTCTCTCTTTGACATTCAGGAAGTTTGCCCCTGACGTAATCATTTAATAGTAAAGAACTTGACTTTTTAAACCTATTTTCTTCCTGCATTTAGTTGTAGCAGAACTCTCTCTCTCTTTCCCTCGCTCTCTCCCTTGCTTCAAAGCAGGGAAAAATCTAAAACAGTGAAGGGATGAAGTTCCTGGTTAGATCCTGTGCCCAAAGAATGTTTTTCCCTATGGTCTCCAGCTCATTAGCACAATTAATTACATATTAATGACTTCACACTAGGTGTCATGCTTGCTTTTAACTGGAGTGACAGCGGCCTATGGTCCCTGCACTTGCTATGCGTAGGGCCTTCACATCCTGAGGTTTACGATCACTTTCATTGTCAATCAGAGGCACAAAGGTTAGTCTATGTTTTCTCTTACTTCAAAACGAAAGCTGATGAAGGATGCATGTGCTAACTTGTTTAAAAGCAACCGCAGGACTCACTGCTCCCTGCTCTTTGCTCGGACAGGGGGCACCCACAGATGCAAATGTCACCAACCTGCTTCAGAGGTGGGAGGAGTCCTGGTTTCCTTTTATAGCTAAAGTAAAACTTTTCAGCCATTTCGGTGTTGGTTGACAAGTAACAGTGCACCCCTCCTCCCATCCTCCGTCCCTAAAACCATCGCGGGATGGTTTCTAAAATCAACAAGGTGTTAGATGCTTGTAAACCCAATCCTGGGGAGGTGGAAGCAAAAGGGTTCGGGGCAGTCTCTGCCATATGAGAGCCTGTCTAAAAATAAAAAGGGGAAGAGAAAAGCAGATCTAAAGCAACGCCTAAGGTGTGGGTCCCCAGCACCTGACCCAAGAGCCAGTGCACACCCGCGCCACGACTTAATTTCCCAAGCCGCCTTTGCCCGGCCTCCCAGGAGGGAGAAGCGGCGCGTGGGAGCGCAGGAAAGAGCCTGGGAAGTTTCCGTCTGTCAGGCGCCGGTGTTTAACGAGGGGGCGGCAGCCTATTTATAAGTGGGCCCCCGCGCGGCAAACAAGTCTGGCGACATCCGTGAAACTTTTCACCCGGCAGATCATCAGACACCGCGTGGCCGTGGAAACAGCTCCGGAGAGGAAGCCAGGAGTTTCCTGGAAGGAAACGCGCGGCTTCCCCGAGGCCCAGGCATCGCCAAGGTGGCGGCGGCCGTGGAGGGTGCAGCGGGGCACCGCACTCCGGCCGGCCCGGGCGCACCTGGCCCCGGGGAAGCCGCGCTCCCGGGCGCACCGGGCCCCGGGCTGCCCCCTCCGTCCCCGGCCGGCGCCCCTCGCTCGCTCGCGGCCTCCACCTCGCAGCAGCACCGGCCAGGCCCTCGGCGCCATCCCGGCCCAGCGTCCGCGGAGCGCGCGGCTTCCGGTTCACCTGCGCCGCCGCCCGGGCCGCGGAGCTCGGCGGAGACAGGCCGGGCCGCCCACCGCGGGCGCCAGGGCGCCCGGCCGGGAGCCGTGTAGCCGCCCGCGCCCGCTCCCGCTCCCGCTCCCGCTCCCGCTCCCGCCGCCCGCTCGCCTGGGTCTTGTCGAACTGCTCGCGCTCGGCCTCCAGGCTGTGGCCCGGCCTGCGGCTTAGCACCCGCGCCGGCACGTTCTTGATGCTGTTCATCCTGCCGCCGCCGCCGCGTCCGGCTCCGTGACTGAGGCGCCTCCGCCCGGCGCGAGCCTAGGCACCGAGGCCGCCGCGCCACGGGGAGGAGCCGCCGCCGCCCGGCCGCCCGTCAGTCCAACCGCCGCTCCGGGAGGGGCGGGGCCAGGCCGCGGCCCCCGGCACCACCCCCGCCCCCCGCACGCAGCCCTGCACGCGTCCCGCGCTCGGACCCGTCCTCCCCGCGGCTGCAGCCCCCTTGGACCCTGTTCACCCTAGGACTCCCAGCCCCTGCCCACCCAGGTCTCCCGGGGCGCTCCGCCCCCTAACACCTCCTGTTCCCCAGGACATTTGCTACACGCTCCACTCCCCCAAGTCACCCAGACCTCAGGCAAGGACCCAACGCTCGAGGCCCGCCACGCCCCCTACCTCCTCCAAAAACTAAGAGAAAAAAACAAAATTGTCCCTTCTCCATCCTCGGGGTGGGTGGCAAGTCGATACCCTTTGGCTCACTACATCCCTCTACACAGGATAAGGTTTGGAGAAACTAGATCAAATCAGCCCACCCCCCCAAAAAATAATCTGGTTAATGGTGGCACAACTAGGCTGATTCTCCCCTTCCCGTGCTCGGCTAAGGTATCACCCCGAAGTGTGGACCGGAATCCACTTCCGGGCACCTCCACGCGGAAAGGGCAACCGGCAGAGGCGGCTGGGCAGCAGCTCACCGCAGGGTCCCTCTGGCCGCGCAGCATCTGGAGGCTGAGGCAGGAAGACTGGGTTTCAGAGACCCCTATCTCTGCAGAATAAAAACAAAAACATGAGCCAGCCAGGACAAGATGTCAAGGAGGTAGAGCGACTTTAAGAGCTTGCTTTTAAGCTACTGGTCATAAGACTATGCTTTAAAAAAAAATCAATAAAAATCCATATTTTTCCCTCCAACGGTTCCTTTGTCCCTGACAATGCTTATCGAGAGCAGACCAGAAGTCTCCCCATGGTACCGAGGTACGTATCTCTGCTTTTCTGAGACAGGCCCCCACTAGGTAGCCCCGGCTGGCCTGGAACTTGAGCTGATCCCCTATCTGTCGTCCACAGCAGCAGCACCCGCCAGGCCCTCGGCGCCATCCTGGCCGGGCGGCCGCGGAGCGCGCGGCTTCCGGTTCACCTGTGCACTACTATTTCTGCAGCCGTCTTGCTTTTTTGAGGTACCGCATCATCACCTAACCTTCCTGATTGGAGATGGACCTCTGGCCATGTTTGCCGTTAGAGTACTGAGGATAGGGACCCTCTCTTTACCTCCCCCCCCTCACCAGCGTCCCAGAGCTGACACAATATTTGAAAGTTGGATTAGGCTCTTCTCTCACTCCGTTAAAGAGAGATTAGCCCTCCTTTATCTAATGCCAATCACTGAAAAGCTTCTCTGCCAGAATAACAAAAGAATAGTGACAATGGCTGATATTTACCCAATGTTTATTTGCCAGGTAAAGCTAAACCTTTTACATGTATTATCTGGCCTTTTATCTTCAGCAACCCCATAAAGTCATGGTCAGAGAACCAGAGTAGGCTTGTTCTGTGAAAGGCGTTTCTCAGGCTCCTTTTCCCACATGGGACAAAAACAGTTTTTTTTTAAATTTTTTATTCAGTTCTGCATGTGTGCATGTGTGTGTATGTATGTATGTGTACGTGTGTATGTAGAACCACGGACGAATTTGGGAACCACCATGGACCGCCTCCACCTCCTCCTCGTTTACCCGGGGATTCACAGGCTCCGCCCTACCAGGGCCAGAAACGCAGGCCGTCCCCGTTTCCGCCCGGCGTCTATACGTGGGGTCTAGGATCAGGCAGAGGCTTAACCACTGAGCCACCTCGCCAGCCCCCAAAAGTTATTTTGTGACTTTCACGCACATACAACCCCCCTGGGTCTAGAACACCTGCCACAGTGATTTAACATCAACATCCCCATTTTTTTTGTAAATGCAGAGCTCGGTTGTGCAGGGCACAGTGTAACATCTAGTCAGCAGCATCTTACGGAATCCTTTTTAAAGTTTTGGGGATTTTTTTAATTAATTTTTTCTACTTTTACAAGCATATTGAGTATTTATCCCAGCTTCCCTCCCTCCCCTCTTCCATCCCCTCCCTTCCCTTCACTATTCCCTCCCAACTCCCCTCCCTCCTTTCCCCTTGCATGCCTCAGTAGACCTCAGGGTTTACTATGGCTTGTTTAATCCTGTGGGGGGTTCAGGTCTCCGGAGTATAACAAGTAACCTCTCTTTAGGCCACTCCTGGAGATACTTTCATTGACCGAGAAGCAGGCTTAGAAAGGTTAAGACGACACCCAAGTTCAGCCCTGGTTCACATAAAGTAGAACTGCCCGACTTCAAAGCCCAGGCTGGGCTAGGGATTCTGCTCAGTTGGTAGAGCGCTTGCCCAGCACACACCAAGCCCTGGGTTGGATGTCCAGCATTGCATAAACCCGGCATGGTGGTACACACTTGAAATCAGGTTTACAGGAGGGTCGGAAGTTCAAGGCCATGCTCAGCTACATATTGAGTTCCAGGCCAGATGGATGCATAAGATCCTTTTCCCAAAAACCAAAGCAAACTCCAAGCCAGTGCTTATCAATGACCATGCCATTTCCTATGGGAAGTGGTGCCAGCTCATGGTGATACACAAGTGGCCAATGAGTTTTACAGGTTAACGTATCTACTTTGGAGATTTTGAGCTGCTAGAGGCAAGGTCACTAGTGGACACTTGTCCATGGCTGTGTTCAGTGTGACAAGCCTTATGTGCTGTCATGAAGGCACAAAGATGTGATCCCCCTACTCCCCTGTTAAGGCTCATTTCCAGAACAGCTCCAGGACAGGACTGGTCCACCATTGGCCATCACTGATTGGTGCTTTAATCTCCCTTGGGGTGTTATGAAAACATCACATGGGAGATACAACTTAGACCCCCCTTGGGAAGAAAATTCAGGAAGAGGAGAATCTCAGATCCGCCAGATCCTCCCAGGAAGTATGTGTGCTGCAATCCCCACCCACTCCCTGCATGCGCTGGGACCCGCCCAGCCACGCTCCAGCTTCACTTTGCACCATCCTGGATTATCAGGTCTTTGCATGCATCATACTCGTTCGTGAGCCGCAGGGACCTTGCACATGCTGTTACTATTCTCTTCCTGTTTGCCTGGTTACCATCCACTCATCTCAGCCTTCGGTTCAGGCAACACTTCGTCAGAGAAGCCCTCCCTGACCCTGCACCCTGACCTCTGTCCCCATTTATGCTGTCACAAGACCACAGAGTTTCATTTCAAAGTGCTTATTAGTCCTGCATGTGACCATTTAAGCAAGTAAGAAGTGTATAGTTTCTATCAGCCAGCAAAGCAGCACCGTGAGTGTACAATGAGCTTCTGTGTGTGTGTGTGTGTGTGTGTGTGTGTGTGTGTGTGTGTGAGAGAGAGAGAGAGAGAGAGAGAGAGAGAGAGAGAATCAAGCCTACAGTCTTGCATAGGCTGGGCAAATGCTCTTCAGGAGCTACATCTCAGCCTTCTTCTAACTGCTCAAGAGTCGCAGGCTGAGGGGGACTTACACTTGTCAGCCTGCCTCGGCCTCCCCAGCAGCTGGGATCACTGCTCTGGAGGCTTCGCTGTCCCTTACAGTTGCTGCCAAATATGCCTTAAGGGACACCAAGCTGCACGCATCACCTCAGCGGAGGGTTCCCATCCTCTTCCTCACATCAGGCAGACTCAGCTCTAAGCATTCTCTTGGCACCTTTTGGGTAAAACTGTTTTTCAGTATTTACATATTATCTTGATTCACAAATTTCTTTGGGAAGATATTTCTATTTCTGTTTCAAAGATCTGTTCACAAATCTAAAAATACCCTACATTTCAGTCTTCTCCTATGCTGAGATCATATCTGGCAGGCAAATTAGAATTCATTCACTAGTCTCCTGATAGGCTAGTGCTGAGAACGATAATAAAAAAATATAAATCATAGTCTGTCTTGTAACTCTTTCCAATACAAAGTAAGAATTGCTCATATATTGAAAAAACTGAGGTCAGGCTAGAGAAGTTGATCACATTAAAGGTTGCATGCTAGATAGATAATTCACAGTGATTTTGTGGGGAAAGAACAAGTGTAAGGCCAGGTGTGGTGCTGAATGCCTTTCATCGCAGAGCCTAGAGGCTGAGGCAGGAACATCAAGAGTTTGAAGTCAGCCTGGACTGCACAGTGAGACAACTGCTGAAAATCAAAAGGCAAAAAACAGGTGGTGTAGATACTCTGAACTAAAAGTACTTAGCCATAAAATAATTCAAATTCCTTTCAAATCCTGAAGTCCCCTGAGTTTACTTTCATTGGGCAAGCTGAGAAGGACCCATGGACCTATCACACAGAAAAGTAGCACATTTAATATCTCGGTTCTCGGTTGGGAAGAGGGCCTCTCCAGGGATATTTTGGGTTTCCTGCTTGGCAGGCACTTCTCCAGCATCAGCTCCACCTCAGTCTCGCTCAGCGCAACAGCCTGGGGAGAAAGCAAGCATTATAAGGAGCAGCCAAGCCTTCCCTGCTTCTCTCTCTTTGCAGCACCCTAGTTAGAAAGGTGAGCTGGCAGCTGTTTCCCTCCCATGAAAACCACTGAAGAAACCCTGAACAAAGGGACATCGACCCAGCAGCACAGAACTGTGATATCTGCAATGCCTGACAAAACACTGCATTCCTGCCGGGCTCCACTGAAAATTCCTTGTTTTGGTCCTGCATAGTAAAAAGAAACCAAGGAAAGGTATTTTTCTTTATTATTAAAAATATTTTTATTGGATGAAAACTGATCAGTTCAGTTAGAAGGGACATAGAAGCAAATAGTATAATCTTTAAAAAGATTAAATTACAAGTTAAAATGGAAATTTCAATCTTTAATATAAAAAATCCATACAAACGTCCTTCCATCAAGTTTTGGCTTGGGTAAGTAAACTACTACAAACTCGGACAAGAGGTGGCTGTCTCTAAGACAGACAGGCATCAACTGCCAGCAACCAGGGTGATACTGTCCCACTGCAAATACCATCTTTATCTCATATCTATTCACACAGCCCGGCCCAGTGCTAGGCCCGAGGAAAAGACTATTCCCCATACATTTGGCGCTCATTCCAGTCAGCTACAGGCTATAATGTGATGTAACACCCAAGTTTCAGGAAGGCAGATCGCTAAGTGGCATTTTACATATGGCTTCTGCGATACATCAAGCGCTTGGGCAGTGCAGAAGGAGCTTGCGTCCTCACAGCTGCTTTGTTCCTTCCTGCATAGCTCCCACAGGCGTGGACAAGGTGGCCTCATTTTAACCATGAAAATACATCTTACACACAAAAAAGGTTCACCAAAAACAAGCAAAATACAGATACTTTAAGAAGTGAACTTGGAGTTTCTGCTCGCCTTGGTCTCAAACGCTGCCCGTGGGGAACTGCGCACCTCTGTTTCCAGGTGAAGCATGCTGGACTGACATCTGCTCTCCGATTTCCACACACTAAGAACCTGTTTCAGGGGGAAGGAAACAGTGGGCAAATGAAAACTGATCAACATCAGAGGATGCTAAGCACTCCAGCTTCCAGCACACCAATTGCTCATCCTGCTTTGTACCAACAAGGCCCAGGGGTCTTAGAAATAACTCCCAGCAACAATGGCAAGGACGAGAGGAGGAGGGGAGAGGGCAGCCGCTGGCCAGGCCTCAAAGGCTCCAGGCCCATGCTGTGGACATGTGCATACAATTTCCCCTCCCCCACTCAACAAACTGGACTCTGAGAAACTGCACTCAGGGTGGGTGTGACAAAAGTAACAGGATTTCCTGGGGCCAGAGACTCACAGCTCCAAGCCAAGTATAACTCTCTCTTTCTAGACAGACACTCGGAAGCAGCTGAAACACTAATGTAGTGCTTTTCCCCATTTTGAGTCAAGGTCTTACCAAGTAGCTCTCACTAGTCTCCAACTCCTGATCCTCCTGCCTCAACTTCCCGAGGACTAGGATGACAGGTGTGTGTCACCATATCTGGCCATAAGATTCCATTTTTCTTTTCTTTTGAGACAAGGTCTTATTAAGGTGACCTGTCAGTTGAACTTGGGATCCTGCTATCTCAGCTCCTAACAGCTGGGAAGCTGGGTTTACAGGCCTGTGCCCCCAGGTCAGCTGAGATCCTCACTTTCCCCCTGAGCACAGCCAACATGGATTTACTAAGGAAAAGTGGGAAAAACTGGGAATAAGAACTTTTTGGTATGCATTTCTTAACAAGTAATTCACCTTTTCTTCCTATTATACTTAGAAGGCATTCATAGAAGTAGCCAAGGAAAAGAGCAAGAGTTACCGGTCAAACAGATGCATGCCCTTTATGCTGCTGTATCAGTGTCCCGGGTTACTTATTAAATGTCAGCTGAGTTGTAAGGCAGGGCAAACAAAGGTGACTCACCCAGGACCACAGTGAATACTGAAGCTGGCTGTTGCTTTCAATGACTGATGATGGGATTTTTTTCAGCCGATTCTTCTGAGACTTCTAATTTCTAAAGAAACAACTTCAAAATTAGTATCCAGTTTAGAGAAAACTAGAAAATACCTAAAACATAACTGGTGGGAGGGCCCACAGGTAAGGTGCCTGCATGCAAACCTGTGACCTGAGTTGTGTCCCCAGAGTCCACATGGTAGAAGGAAAGAACTGACTTCTGGAAGTTGTTCTGACTTCCACATGTATGTCATGAAGCATGCAAATTCTTATTCTTGCTTCTCCCTCTCTTGAATAAATAAATGAAATATTAGAAAAAGACAATACTGAGCAGATGAGACAGCTCAGCAGGTAAGGTGCTTGGCTCACATACCTGGCAACTTGAGTTCCTATTTCTGGAAGACCACGTGGTAGAAGAACTGACTTCTCAAAGTTTTCCTCTGACCACCACCCTGCACCATGGCATGTATGCTCACTCTTCTCAAATAAATATTTTTATTATTTTAATTAGTGTGTGTGTGTGTGTGTGTGTGTCACAGGGCACTGTGTGTTCCTATGGAGGACCAAGGGTGACTTCGGGATCATCTTGGATTGCTTCTACCTCCTCCTTACTTCACTGTGGGATTTCCCAGGCTCTGCCCACCAGGACTGGAAGTGCAGGCCACTGGCGTTTCGGCCTGGTGTTTTTAAGTGGGATCTGGGATCTGAACTCAGAACTTCTGCTTGAGAGACAGAGTCTTAACCCCTGAGCCCTCTCTCCAGCCTAGTAAATACTTTTTAAAAGATAGTATCTACCTAAGACACCTGCATACATACATACAAGTACCTTTAAAAGATCCCTAGGAATTAATGAAACATGGTGAGATAATTCCATACACCCACCATCCGTCATTTCCTGACTTTTGATTGACGTGAAGGTCTCACCGAAGGTCTGCCCCGCCTGTTCTACCATGTGTCCTGCTAAGCCGTCAGAATCAGCTGATTCCCAACGGCCTCGTTCTCAGCTTAATGCAGACAGGTGCTTTGCAGCATCAACAGCTCCCAGGAGTCTACATACCTGCAGAGTGCTCAGGGGGCTGCCTTTGCCGGGTTTTGGGAACAGGAAGAAGAAAAGAAGAGGGGAAAGAGAGAGGAGGAGGAGGGAAGGTGGAGGGAGGGAGGGAAAAGGGAGAGGAAGGAGGGAGGAGTGGAAGGGGAGGGGGAGGACGAAAGAAGAGTGGGAGGAAAAAAGCACTGAGTCCAGTCAGGTGGTGGAGCAGGGACTGCAAACAAGCCCACTCCCTCCACCCTCCATTCTACGTGGTTACACTGCGATGCATGACCTCTTGGGTGCACCCACATGAGCTCTGCACCTCCTGCTGCCTGTGCTCAATTCCTCCAATGTGCTTGAATTCACTCATTTGCCAATATTAGCCTACCCAGCATTTGTACCTCTGGTATTTAGTCTAAAGAAGTAAACAGGCCTTTGCAAGGTATCTGCACACCTACATCCACGGCAGCATTGTTCATAACAGAAAAACATGACAGCAACCCAGGCGTCCACACACAACTCAACAGATGGAGCAAGTGTCCCATATACCCAACAGGTCAGGATTCAGCCTTGCAAAGGAGGAAATTCTGACACAAGAAACAAACATGAGTAAACTAGAAGATGCTGTATGGAGAAGCAAAACAGTCGCAGAAAGACAAATACTGTATTATTCTACTTATGTAGAAGGCAGCGATGGAGACACTGCATGACAAATGTACTTATACACTGTGCGCATGCTAAGCTTCTTGTGTGCACACTAAGCTTCCTCTACGTGCTATAACGCAACAGAGGATGGACACAAAACCCCCATGTTATTCTAAAAGGGTTTCATACTTCATAGAAGCCTATCGCAGAAATGACCAAGAACCTTGACAAATACTGTTTTTTTACTTTTTCCTCCCCTTTTCTATTATCATGTGTTTTATATGCACAGGATGATTGCATGCATGCACATGTGTTTTTTTTATTATTTATTCAATTGTGCGTGTATGCGTGTGTGCGCGTGTGTGTATGTATGTGTGTGTGTGTGTAGAACCATGGACGAATTCAGGAACCACCATGGACCGCCTCCACCTCATTTACTCTGCCCCGGGATTCACAGGCTCCACCCTACCAGGACCAGAAACACAGGCCGCCCCCGCTTCCGCCCAGCATCTATACATGGAGTCTAGGATCTGAACTCAGGACCTTCCGCCTGCAAGGCAGAGGCTTAACCCCTGAGCCACCTCTCCAGCCCCATGTGTGTGTTTCTTTGTGTGACTGCACATGTGTGTACATCCATTTGGAAGCTTGAGGATGCTGTAAGGAACTGAAAATATCTGTAATCCCAGTGCTTCACTAACGAACACACAGCTGAGCAGTGTCCATGTGGTCTGCCATTCTTCATTCATTCAGTCTTCCTTTGTCGTGTGCTTGGTCCCGTCCTTTGCTACTATAAAGCCTTGTACTTACATCACCTCACACCCACGCACAAGCTGTACAAGAGACTCCCAAAGTGACAATGCTTTGTCAAAGGGTCGGGTCTTCACGGTTCCAGAAGCCCTGAGGTGTCCTGCCAGAAAGACTTTATCATTCCCACTCCCCAGCCCAGGAGCACCTGTTCTGCAGCAAGGCTCTGAATTTCTGCCCTTGTCTTGGCTACAGATGGGATGGCTATGGTGAGTGGGGCCGGCTGCTGGAACTTTACCCTGCTTCCATGTTGGCAATGCAAAGAATATTTTAATGAGAGTATTTGCTTTTTCTGTTTCTGGATGAACCAAGTTAAAAAACACATGAGGGCAAGACTATGTGGAGCTTGTTGCCAAGTACATTTCTCTACATAAACTGTTTCCCAACATCTCTAGAATCAGTTAATCCACCAGAAAATATATCATGTTTGAAGTCAATATTTTTTCTAGTTACATGACTTTTTTGCTTCTAACTATGGAATGCTGAACAAAAGATGTAATCCCTTTACCTCATCTACAAAAGATTAGGATTATATATTATCTTTTGGGTCTTCTTAAATAAAAAAAAAAAACTCTCAAACTGAGTTTTCACCAACCTCACATAGTTTTAGCATTTTTTAAATCTACATCTGAGGTTACAGTTTTACCTTTTTCTGTACTTTTTCTATCATTTCTATTCAAGGTCATTACCAAGTAGTCTCTGGAGCTGGTTCTCAACCACCTTGTATTGTGCCCTGTATTCTGATGGAGATGACACACAGACCTACACTGAAGGCCAAAAGGAAGGAATGCTTGCTTGTATCTTAGGAATCAAACAAAATCATTTGTTCCTGTAACAAGGTATCTGATCACATCAACTCAAAAAGAGCAGAGGTTAACTTTGACAGCTTTGTGTCAGTCTATTATCACACGAGCCCACTGCTCATGGATTTATAGTGAGACAGTGTATCACCAGGGCCGATTAGCCAGGGAAGCCAGTTGGCCAGGGTATAAACAGCACACCTCTCCAGACCTCCTCCCTTCCACCACACCCTACTCTCTGAAGGTTCCACCACCTCCCAACAGCACCACAGCCTGGGAACCAAGCCTTTAACACTCAGACCTTTGGGGGACAATCCAGAGCCAAATCCATAACAAACCTGAAGTTACAAGGAGAAGTCAGATCAGAAGTACTGGCAGATCAACCCAGAAGACAGTTTGGGGGCATCTCTTGCTTTAACAATGAGTTGGCACCAACAACGTGATGGCAGCAGACAATTCGCGCCACCATGAAATCTGCATCAGCTTACATTCCATGAGAAACACCTGCTGAACTGTACCCAGCGACTGAAACCATGCAGGACATGCCCTCAAACCTTCTCCAGCCCTCCTGTAGCTGCTGTTTTCCTGGGACAACCCTCCTTCCACCATGTCCCTATATAACCTCCTTGGTGAGCACATGTCTACATGCCCAGTAAGGTCTTTTAAGTAGGAGGCCATACTTACTGGTTTACATATTTCTAAACCATTTTGCTATACACCTGTCTTTCACTTAAAATTTTTTAGGGCTTGCAGCTTGGTGACACAGTGTTTGTTTAGCAATATGGGAAGCCCTGGGTTCAATCTTAGTACCAAGAATAAAAGGAATACATACTCACTCTTCTAGTCAGAAAATAAAAACCACATATATTTGCATATGCAGAGGGTGTTTTGAAATGTGGATGTTAACTGGTAAAATTTAACGATGCATTACCTCACATACATTTTTTATGAACACAGGGTTTTGCTCTGTAGTTTTAATCACTGTGTAATCCTGGTTGGCCTCAGACTGAAAATCCTCCAGCCTCAGAATCCTAAGCAAACACACCTGGTTTGGCGGTAACTGCTGTTTAGGGTAATCTTTCTAACTGCTTGTTAACAACTATGATAGTAACAATTCCATCATGAGTAATAGGCTAGTTTGGGGTCTTCTGCCACCAAGAAGAAACAGCTCCAAGGACTTTTCAACCTAATGAAGTGTCCATGTCAAAAAAGCTCCAAAGGGGCTGGAGAGGTGGCTCAGGGGTAAAGCCTCCGCCTTGCAGGCGGAAGGTCCTGAGTTCGCATCCCAGATCCCACGTATAGACGCCAGGCGGAAGCGGAGGGTGGCCTGCGCTTCTGGTCCTGGTAGGGCGGAAGCCTGTGAATCCCGGGGCAGAAGGAGGTCCATGGTGGTTCGCGAATTCGTCCGTGGTTCTACACATACACAGACACACACGCGCGCGCACATACACACGCACATGTGCACAGTTGAACAAATAAAAAAAAAAAAAAAAAAAAAAAAAAACTCCAAAGACTATTTCATGGAACAAGCAAGGACAGCTGGTCTTCTATTTCCACTCCAATGTGTGCTGGGGATCCTACCCAAAGCGAAAGGTAAGAACACAATTAAGTCATAAAAACCATGAAAAGAAAGAAACCACTTTTATTCACCAATGACTTGATTGCCTACTAGAAAAATCTATAGAACTAAGTCAATTCAGCAAAACTACATCTTATAAAGTTACTTGTATCAACAAGCAATTTGAGAATGTTTAAGTACATTCTTGAAATTTAAAATGTCATGTATAATGGCATTAATCAATAAAAAAGGGAGAAATGTAATGAAAGATGTGTAATGTGTCTACAATAGGAAGTATAAGATGCAGACAAGGAAAAGGAAGGAAGATCTAAGAACATGGAGGTGTTCTCTGCTCATGAATGTCAAGCTCCCTCAAAGTCACCTGAAGAGTTAAGGAAACTCCAACCAACCAAAGGGGATTTTTATAAACCTTGGCAAGTTAATTATGAAAAGATCTGGTTCGACACAGGATCCAGAATATTCGAAAACAACGTTTAAGGAGAGCATGGTGGGGACTAAGCTGTCTGGTTTCAAGACCTTCTGGAGTTGCAGTGATCAATACAGCACAGCGGTAGGATAAAATGGACTAGCAGATCAATGGAAATGACCAAAGACTCCAGAATTAGGCTGTTTTCTATGAGGTCAACAAACGTGCCAAAAATAATTCAATAATGAACGGTCATTTCAACAATGATGCTGACTCTGGATACACATTTGAAAAAAAGCGCCTAGATCCTTATTTTTCACACATACAAAGGTCCAGTCAAAATGAACCATTAACTTAAACATAGTATAAAATTTCTTGGAAGAGAAAACATTCTCTTCTATAACTAGTCCGTTTACCCCTCAGTATTTAACCTAAAGAAATGCAAACACAAATTTGTAAAAATCTACTTCGTGGGGGGGGGGTGCTGGAGAGGTGGCTCAGGGGTTAAGCCTCTGCCTTGCAGGCGAAGGTCCTGAGTTCGGATCCCAGATTCCACGTATAGACGCCAGGCGGAAGCGGGGGCGGCCTGCGCTTCTGGCCCTGGTAGGGCGGAGCCTGTGAATCCCGGGGCAAAAAGAGGTGGAGGCGTCCATGGTGGTTCACGAATTGTCCGTGGTTCTACACACACACACACACACACACACACACACACACACACACGCGTGTGCGCCACATACACATGCACATGCACACAGTTGAATAAATAATAATAATAATAATAATAAAAATCTACTTCACGGGGCCAGTGAGAAAGCTCAGTAGATAAGGTGCCTACTTGCAAACTGGAGTTTAAGCCCCTCAACTCCATAGGGTGAAAATAAATAAAATCCATCTCATAGAAATAAATGTCCATGTAGTCAGGGTGTGAAGGTGTTGTAAGGAAACTGGCCAGGAGCTGTCCTGTCCAGCAAGGTTGTGCCTAATTGCTATTCAGTGGCCAGCAGAGAGCAAAGGGCCACCCCCAGAAGCTTATAAATGGCGGCGATGACCCTCTGATGTGGGAGGTAATGGGTCCCTTCTAAGTGTTGCACAGGGACAGCTGGTCAGGAGCATTTTCATTTCGGGCAGCTGCTTTGGAGCTGTGTTCAGTGTTCCTGGGGAAGGGTTAGGAGTGTCCTGAAAAGGCTTGAGATCTCTGCATGCGCATGACACATGGTGTCTAGCAACCTTGGGTCAGGGTCAGAGGATGCCAAGTAGAGCTGGTGTGATATAGTTAATTCTGGGTGTCAACTTGACCACACCCGGCATTAACTAAGATCAGCTGTCAGACTCCTTGAAGAGATTATCCAGATCAATACATTTACAATACAAAGACCAGCCCTAGATTTGATTGGAACCTCCCAGTAGCAGACCAGATAAAAGGAATCACAGAAGAGAAGACTTGGAAGAAAGACTCTCTGAAGCTGTGATAGAAAACTCTCTTCCCTCTTGCCACCAGGGTTTTTTGACCCTCCAACTCTCCAACCCTTCAAGTCATCAACGTGACTAAAGACTCACCAGGAATCCTCTAGCCTTCAGCTGTAACCCACTGAACTACTAGACTGAGGAATTACTGGCAGCCATTACTGAACTACCTCGGCCATATCTCAAAAGCCAACTCAATAAATTCCTTTTCATACATTCATCATGTTGATTCTG
Organism: Typhlomys cinereus; assembly: GCA_023101885.1. Lineage (NCBI taxonomy): Eukaryota > Metazoa > Chordata > Mammalia > Rodentia > Platacanthomyidae > Typhlomys > Typhlomys cinereus. The sequence goes on along the minus strand of JALPQD010000373.1, from coordinate 212,867 downwards.
TAGCTCTAGAGAACCCTAATACAGCTGGTACCCATTTTAATTTAATTTTTTGGCAGTGGGGATTGAATGAGGGTCTCCAAGCACCCTACCTCTGAGTTATAACCAGAATTACAGCTGACACACATTTAAAACAGGAAAATGAAGCCACCAGCCAGGAGCTGGGGTATCCACGGAGAGAAGAGGAATGGGTGCCAGTCCTGCATGTACATCCATAGCAACGACTGGTGACCAGTCTCCTGGTTCTGCCAGCAGTCCTTCCCCACTGGCTGCACATTCTTTACAATGAAATTTGTGCCTTACTGTGCTCATGGGGAATTTCCATTTCTTTGTGCATCATGTGCCTACACTGCTACAAAGCTTACATTTGGGCCAGAGATAGTTTTAAGAACTATCAATACATTTGTCCTTTTACACCACATTAAAAAATGGAATAAAAATGTCCAGAGCAGCTTTACTCATAATTGCTACAAACTGGAACCCCCCCCCCATCCACAGGTGAATAAAGAACCTGTGGTCCAGAGCTGGGAGATGGATCAGTTGGTGTCAGGGTTAGGCACAGGTGTCAACTTGATAGTTGAGGGTTTGAGCTCTGGGCACATTTGTGGAGAATTAGTGGTTGGATTAAGCCCAGAGCAAACCTACAAGAGATTGTCTAGATGATGGGGAAGGCCCAGCCCATGGTGGGTGAGAAGTTGGCATCCTCACTTGGCCATATGCTGGTCTGGCAAGTAAGCTGTTATGTGGTGACGGTGTGGCCACTTCCCTTAGCCCTGGTGTTGGTGCATGCTCTGCTGTCAAGCTGGACTGAGAACTGTAACCAGACTATCCTAAGAAAATAAACCTCGTTCCCTTAAGCCGTTTGATGGTCATTTATCAGCAACCATGCAGGGGAACTGCAACCATAGATAAAGCATTTGCCTTGCAAGTATGAGGATCAGAGTTTGAGCCCCAAAACCCACTAAACAAGTTGAGCATGGTGATGGAGGCTTATGACCCCAGCACTGGAGAAGCAAGAAGACCCTGGAGTCTTACTGCTGTGTCAGCCTAGTCTACTTGGTGAGATCCAAGCCAACGAGAGACCCTCTCTCCCCACCTCCTCAAAATAATGGATGGCTAGACCGTCTCTGAGGAAAACACCTGGAGTTGTCTTGTGGCCTCCCACCTACTGGACGTACATGTGCACAGGCATGCACACCTGCACATACCTGGAGGGCCCTCTGGCCTCCACATGCATGCACATGCATGTACACATGCTTGGACCTGCACACACAGTCAAACAACAGACATTGACCAGCAATGAAGAAAGAAGCCCCAGTGCATCCAACACCACGGATAAGTCTCAAATAATGAGAATGAAAAAAGGTGAAGGGAGTATGCTGGGCTGGGGAGGGGGAGTAGGAGTTCTGTGTTTGCTCCCAGCACCAAAAAAATGTGTAAATACTTTTTGATTTGCAAAAAGTTCCAAAACAGACAAAACTAGTCTATAATGATAAAAATCAGATTGGTACAAAGGGATCACTTCAAAGAGAATAAAGAACGTTCTACATGATATGATGGAAATATTGTACATCTTGATGGGAATATTAGGCATACATGGGCAAGTACATTTGCCCAACTTACTACAGCATAATGTTTAATATTTTTTTATTAAAGTATCAAGATAGCATTAAAGACATTCTTAATAAATTCTCCACTTTATCATATGTGAGTTGACTAAGATTTGTGGGGTTTTGGTCTCACAGTTAGCATGCAGTCTATGCTGAGCTCCACCCCTGTGAAGATCATCTTAATAGTTACTATACAGCAATCCAGGATTCTTGTAGATGTTGTTCAGTTCTGGAATTTTGTCAGTAATACAAAACAGTTTAAGTCAAATAGCTCTAAAATATCTTTAGCTTTATAGACAGCACACCCAAGTAATGTGCCTGAATCTGAAATTGAAAGTACCAGTTCCAAGTTCCTGTTCTATAACTAGCGCACTGGACAAAACTACCCTGATCTCAAGTCCGGTACTCTTTCCACTATTTAGGGGAAAGGTATTACAGGCAACGTACACTACTGCCATTGAAATGCTGTCCTGCTCAGAATAAATAATTAAAATTAACATGTGAAAATCTCTTAAAGAATAAGATTTAGGGCTGGGAGACAGCTCAGTCTGTAAAGGTTCCTCACACAAGTCTGACAGCTTGAACTCAATCTCTGGAATCTATATGGTTGAAGAACAAACTGCCCACAATTGTCCTCAGACTCCACACGCACTGTAAAATGTGCATGTGTGTGCGCACACACACACACACACGCACCACAACATGCACTCATACACACACAATATGCACATACACACACACACACACACACATGCACCATAACATACACGCACAGTATGCACACACACACTGTAACATGCACGCAACACACACACACCATTAATATGCACACACATGTCCACATACACACAAGTACACACACCGTAATATACACACATGCACCATAACATGCATACACACACCATAGCATGCACACACTTATGTAAGCACACATGCACCATAATGTGCACACACACACACCATAATATGCATACACACACATGCCCATGTTCTGGCAAATAGGTGTGCCCACGTGAACATGAACACAAAGATTCACGCGAAATGAATGATAGATTTGGAAAACCAATATTCTACAGTTCCTAATGAAGTAAACTCATATAAATATTAATAATCCTCAATGGATGCTGAAGTCATGCAATGGGGACCAGCAAGATTGCTCAGCGGGTAAGACACCTGTTTACAAACTTGGTGACCTCAATTCAATCCCCCAGAGCGCACAAATAAAAGAAGAGAACTGGCTTGCGGAAGCTGTCCTCTGACTTCCACTGTGTGCCATGTCATGTTTGTGTATCTCTCTCTCTCTTCCTCCCTCCCTTTCTCTCAAATGAATATAAAAAGTCATTCAATGAACATGATGGAAAATATTCCTAATCTTACCTATAACTTAGGTGGACAAAATTCTAAAACATATCCACCATTAGTAATATCACTGAGTGAGACATAGGTATTACGACCCTCTTGATAAGACAGAACAGGTCCTGTCAATATGACAGTTGTGTTAAAACAAACAAAAACCCCAAAGCCCAAACTGATGAATCTAGTTAAGTCCCTGTCTAAATATTGGTTGGAAAGAATTATGGGGAACAGAGGTACACAATCTGTCACTCTTAAGTTATGACAGAGCTGGCAAGACACAGAATGTGGGGTTTTCTGGGGTGAGTGACCCAGCGTTTACTCCACTGTGGAATGTTAATTTACAAAAATGGGGCTGGAGGTGTATGCAAGGCTCTGGGTTTCATCCTCAGCACCAAAAATAAACATATAATTAAAAAAGAGGAAAAAAAAGGGAAAGAGGGAAAAGAGGAAGAAGGGTGAAGGAAAAATGAGCCATGACTAGACAACCCCAATGGAAAGCAGGCCCTGGCTGCACAGCGGTCAGTCAGCAGGGACATCAAGGATATGCTGTTGGTTTGTAAACAGTCTTTGTCTGCTGGGTGTGGCACTGCATGTCTAACACTTCAGGAGACATAGGTGGCAGGATGGAGAGTTCCAGTCCTGCTATACAGTGAGGACTTGTCCAGAAAAAAAAAGTCCCTATCTGGGATATATTGGGAATATTCATGAGTAAAATGGTATAGTGTCTTAGATTTCGTCTAAGATGTTTTCAATAGAGTATGGATGGATGATAAAAAAATGGCAGAAATTTGGTAGTCATGGAGATAATCAAATGTACTGCTCTTTTTACTCATTTCAAAGAACAGTTTTTAGAACCTGTTCTGTCCTTTCTCCATGGGGCTCCAGAGACTGAACTCAGGTTAATTTACCTGCTTGGCTATGTTGCTAGCCCTCCTCTTTCTCTTTTTGTATGTACTTGAAATTTTCTGTGTATCTGAAATTTTATGGGGGGGGTTCTTGATGTGTATAATATGGGATTGTATATGTTTGTTCACAAATAAACAGGTACATGTGAATGGATATGTATGTTTGTGTATTTGTGTGCAAGTGTGCCCATGCGCGTGTGTGTCTAAGCTTGAAGTTAACATCAGCTGTCTTCCTCAGTTGCTCTGCTTCATCTACTGAGGCAGGATCTCAGTTGAACCCAGAGCGCAACAGTCAATAGAACTCGCCCTGGGAATTCTACTTCTACCTTCTGAGTGCTGACAGCCACAGTCTGCCCAGCATTTCCGTGGGTTGTGGGGATCTGAACTCCAGTCCTCAGGCTGGATGGCAAGCAAGTGCCTTATCCACTGAGCTCAGTAGTAGAGCACTTACACGCGCGCACACACACACACACACACGTGCGCGCACGCATGTGCACACAGATGTACACACACGCAGACACAAACACACAAGAAAAATAGGTTTAAAGTCATGTTAAAGGGTAAAGGTCATCTGCTCATAAACCAAGTGCCCTGAGTGTGACGCCCCCCCCCAGGCCCGTGGTGGAAGGAGACTGATCTTCAAAAGCTGGTCTCTGACCTCAGTCTAGATGCCCTGGCATGTATACATTTTCATCCTCTCTAATAAATATTAAAAATAAATACATGTCAATCATTTAAAAAAATAAAAACAAGGTGGACGGCTCCTGGGGAAATTCTCTCTCTCTCTCTCTCTCTCACACACACACACACACACACGGGAACGGGTGGAGGGGGGAAAGACTACGCACATTTCTACTGATGCTCTCACGGGTGATGGGCAGCAGCGTGCTCAGCTCCAGATCCGTGACCATCTGCCGAGATTCTGCTAGCAAGCGTTGAAGTTTACTGGTAGGTGAAAAGTCGTCCTGCAAGGATGATGCAGGTAAACACTCACAAAACATGGCGTGTGTATACCAACAACACAGGTTTCACATGAATGTTAACTGCTGGTCAATATCTGACTTCAGGTATTGCCAAAGCAAAGCAAGATATCAAATCCTGAGGTAAACAAATTCCTTTTATTTCTTAACATTACTCAGTGAGTGCAATCATGTAACACAAACACCTTACTACAACTCATTATGACAAAAGACTCCTGGGCATTCTTTGCTCTCCTAAGTAAATTTTCAAACTGTAGTGAGCAGGTCAAGATATTGCAAAACCAAAATCTGTCATGAAAGGCCTGTAAACTTTTTAGGATATGTGGACATGTGTGTTACCTTAATCTTGCTCACTTCTAATTTATAGACCTGGGAGTGGCAAACTGCTAGCATAGCATGAAGAGGATCTGGCATAGCATGAGGAGGACCTGGCATAGCATGAGGAGGACCTGGCATAGCATGAGGAGGACCTGGCTTAGCATGAGGAGGACCTGGCATAGCATGAGGAGGACCTGGCATAGCATGAGGAGGACCTGGCATAGCATGAGGAGGACCTGGCATAGCATGAGGAGGATCTGGCATAGCATGAGGAGGACCTGGCATGACATGAGGAGGACCTGGCATAGCATGAGGAGGACCTGGCATAGCATGAGGAGGACCTGGCATGGCATGAGGAAGACCTGGCTTAGCATGAGGAGGACCTGGCTTAGCATGAGGAGGATCTAGGTTTTGAGTCTTACACCTCCACAAAAACAGTAAAATAAGTAAAACCATATGAAACACTAACTGCAGTAGTCTCATGGTTGCTGATAAAATCACCATCAAATGACTTATTCTCTCTTATAATGTCCAGTTATAGTTCCTTATCCAGCTTGGAAGGAGAGCTCACATCAACAAGGGTTGAGGAAATCAGCCACACCATCTCCACATAATGGTTGAGAGAGGGAAGATCCTTACTTGCCAGACAAGCATGTCTAGCCAAGTATACACAAGGATGCCAACTCTCTCAACCAGTTCCCATTTTATTCGCCTGCCCCTGGACTAGTCCTACCCACCATGGGCTGGGCCTTCCCCAATGATTAGTTTCAGTTGCAGGTTCACTCTGGGCTTAATTCAGCTATTCTCTATAATTCTCTACAAATATGCCCAGAGCTCAAACCCTCAACCATCAAGTTGACACATGTATCTATGATACCATTGTTAATGTATATAATCTGTCTGTCTATCGTGTATCAGAGGTCACTGTGTGTCGTGCAGGACTAAAGGTGACTTCAGGAATCATCCTGTATTGCTTCTACTTCCTTCTTGCTTCACTCTGGGATTTCCCAGACTCTGCCCACCAGGGCCAGAAGTGCAGGCCATCACCATTTCCGCCTGGTTTTTAAGTGGAACCTGGGATCCGAACTCAGGACCTTCTGCTTTTGAGACAGAGTCTTAACCCTGAGCCATCTCTCCAGCCCAATGTATGCATTTTATATGGCAGAGGAATAAAAACAAATGTGTAATCATTTATTGGTAGTTAAATAGGTAGGGTGGATCTGAGGAGAAAGAGAGGTAGGACTTACGTTTTCTTTTGAGTTAGCATCTGTATAGCCAGGACGGCCTCAAACCCTGTGTACATGAGTGGGAGATAACAGGCACCTGCTACCACCACTAGTTTATGAGTTCTGGGGTTCAAGCTAGCTTAGGACTTCATCTTGAATACTTGGTTTCTTGTTTTTTTTCTTTCATTGTACTTTGGCTTTTTGAGACTACATCTCTCTATATAGCCCACATCAGTCTTATAATTGACAATTTGAATTTGTTGAAAATCTTATTTCTTCTACTTATTACTTAAAATCAGAAATAAGGTCCATTTTTAATTTATCTTTTTTTTTAAAAAAAAAAAAGAAGAAGAAATGCTATGTGTAGCCCATAATCCAAATATCTGAGAGGCTGAGAACTATAAGTTCAAGGCCAGCCCAGACCACATAGGGAAATCCCACTACAAAAAAAAGTCCACAGCAATGGTGGTGTACACACATTGGCAGGTTCAGGCTGGTCCTTTGCACCTGAGTTTCAGGCCAGTCTGCTTAAGGAGAACCTGTCTCAAAACAAAAACCCACAAGCAAATAAATATAAAAGGAGGGGAAACTTAAAAAACATCTTTCAGTTGGAGACTGCTATCTCACAGGGGCTGGGGGGGGATGCTTGGAAGAAGGGGTGACTAAAGATGAAGAGCTAAGTGACATTTTCTAGACACACTTTTTGTATTGCTGTTTTCAAGTTGTCCCTTTACTATACACACACACACAAATAGAACTTTTTCTGAAAGAAAAATATATTGTTTAAAAAGAGCCTTTGGGACAGTGAGAAGGTCAGCAAGTGAAGGTACTTGTTACACAAACAGGGGAACTAGCTCAGTGCCTGAAACCCACGGTAGAAGAGAGCCAAGTCCTGTAGGCCATCTTGACTTGCACATGTGCACTCACAATTCTCTTTAATTTTAAAAAGAACCCTAAAGGCTTGTAATTTTAAAAATGGAGGAATGGACAAAATTAGGCAACAGTGGCACAGAAAAGCAAAAGCATGCTGACAGTGTTCTCTCGAATAAGCTGGGGTTGCTATGTGATATGCAAACCTTCTCGTTGGATGGTGCTGGGTCACTGCTGAACAGAACCTTGGGTGGATTGTTTTTGTCAGGAGGGATCTCAGTTTCATCTTCTCTTCCTGCAGACTTTGAAGAACCCAAACAGTGGGAAGGCTGGACACCAGCGAACTCACTACAAGAGACCAAACAACAACGCTTTGTGCGCCACTGTGTGCTCACCAACACACACCCAGAGGCACAGGCACATGCGCACGTGCACATACACACACACATGAAAAAAATAAAAACAAACATTTTAAAGAAAGGAAAAGGTGTGTTTGTAGCAAGGTCTTGCTATGTGACTAGGCTTTCTGTGAAGCCCATGCCATCACATAATCCTGCCTCTGTCTTCTGAGTGATAGGTTTATAAGCACACATCATCACCCTCAGCTTAAACATGTTTTTTAAGTGATGAAGCTCAAACTGAAGTAGAATATTGCAGATTTGAAAAGAATACTAGGAATTAATACATATCTCTCATGAGTAAGAATTCCACAGAATTTGCGGGAAGGGAAACTGCAGAGTGAGGGATTCCCTCCTCCAAAAGTTTTCAGAAGCTCACTTTGGTGGCATTACTAAAACTGGACAATACAGAGATTAGCATGTCTCTGTGCAAGGATGACATGCAAATCCTTGAAGCGCTCCAAATTAAAAAAAAAAAGGTCAGTTCAAGGGTTGGGGCTTAGGTTCAGTGGTAAGGAACCTGTTTAGTAATGCTCAAAGTCACTGTTTCAGTCTCCAGCATAAAGGAATGAAATAAATTTGAAAATGAAGAAATAAGGTGCTAGAGGGGTGGAGAGATGGCTCAGGGGTTAAGACTCTGCCGCGAAGGCAGAAGGTCCTGAATCCAGATCCCAGGTCTTATAAAAAACCACCAGGTGAAAATGGCAGCAGCCTTCACTTCCTGCCCTGGTGGGCGGAGCCTGGAAAATCCCAGACCGAAGCAAGGAGGAGGTAAAAGACATCCAGATGATTCCCAAAGTCACCCTTTGTCTTCCAGAGGGACACACAGTACCCTCTGATACACATACACACAATGAATAAAAAATAAATAATTTTTTTTGAAGAAATAAGGTGCCAAAAACAACATCCTCCTCCAAAAGGGAGATAAAATACTAATAACAATATATAGGTAAATGTTTCTTCAAAAGAAAAAAAAAAAAAAAAAGGCCCTCGCCCCTCCTGGTTCTCTAGTGCTATGAGTGCTTCCAGCTGCCTGCTTCTCATGGGTTCCATGCCTGGGTCCATGTGTTCTCCAGGGCACCTTTGCCCGTCTTGGTACTGGAGTCTGGAGTCCATGAGTTCCAGCCTTTCCCTCCTCTAATAAACTCTACCTTAATCCTCAAAAAAAAAAAAGCCCATCAAAATTTGGTGTTTGGTTTGTGAAACTGACATATGCCTTCAGGTGCTAGGTCTCAGGAAGGACATAGGAAAGCAACCTGCAGGAGTTCCTCCCTCTTTATCTGTCAAATGGAATGGGGGCCCCACAGTGAACATTTTACTTAGATAATAAAGTGGATACACAAGTTCTTGTAATCTAAGGAAAAATAGGAAAACACCATTATCTTTTCCAGTTAATCACACCCTTGTCATGTGACACCTTGACAGACCAAGTGGACATTTTAGTTATTTGAAGTCGGCAAGGTCAAAGGCACTGTGAAAGAAAACCCTGAATATAAACCTAAGTTTATTTCATGTATTAACGAACATCCACAATGCTCTCAAAACTATCCAGTGCAGGTTTTCCCCTTAAAATACCTGCATGTGCTCATTACTAGTGACAACAGACAAGTGCCGTGGACACTTGGAGTTCTCCAAAGATCTTTAAAAACCAAATATAACTAGGTGACATTTAGTGTGACAATCAATTTTTAATTTTACAATTGGCAGAATATCTATATGATTTTAAAAGGCATAAGCTTCTGAAGGGGCCAAATAATACTCAAAGAAATGTAGGTGCTAGAAATCTTAATCACAGAGTTCTATGGAAGTCAATACAATGATTAAAATAAGGCTCTCAATATAGAAATTTTATCTTTTCTGTGTTCTGATTGAAGAACTATGCTTTATTTAAAAATAGCACACATTATTTCAGAGACATTCAACCATAAGATTCAGCAATTCTAACAGTAAGAGTTTGAATAATTTAGCATATGCTAAAATCTAATCCATTTTCTTCTTTAAAAAAAAAAAGCCAGTGACTTTTATTGGCTTGTTCAATATAAATGTTCTCTTTTACATGATTTGTAAAAAGTCAAGAGAATCTAGTTAAAGTGAAATGAAGTCAAGACAGGTATGAGCTGGGCAAGGAACAGAGGCTGAATGTGTGACACGCCCACCGTCCTAGGCCAGACAGAGCCACAGAGACATGGGATGTGGACACTGCAGTCTAGACCTGAAAGGGTCAGTGTGTGGATTTGCAAGGGATCCTGGGGTGGGGAATGCTCCAAAGCAACATTCCACTCCACACAGTGACCCACCCACTCATTTGTTTTTAATAAAACATCTTTGCACAATGCTTAACTGGTTTTGTTTTTAAGCAAAACCTTTGCCTCAGAAACTGCCCTAGGGCAGACTCATGAGTCTAAGACAAACTTATTACACCAAGACTCAAGTGTCTAAGGCGCGGTACAAGAGTGAAAGGTTTGTCTTAAGTGAGATTTCTTTTTTTCTTTTTTTTTATTATTATTTATTCAATTGTGTGTGTATGCATGTGTGCGAGTGTGTATGTATGTATGTGTGTATGTAGAACCACGGACGAATTTGGGAACCACCATAGACCGCTTCCACTTCCCCTTGTTTACTCTGCCCTGGGATTCACAGGCTCCGCCCTACCAGGACCTGAAATGCAGGCCACCCCCGCTTCCGCCCCTATACATGGGGCCTAGGATCCGAACTCAGGACCTTCTGCCTACAAGGCAGAGGCTTAACCCCTGAGCCACCTCTCCAGCCCCTTAAGTGAGATTTCTGTGTGCAAACACTGCTTTCTAGCTCACCATAGACAGGGACTGGCAACTGCAGCCCTGCAGCCCTTGGTGTTGCTGAGATCAACACATGTACCACCTGCCCCAGCACAGAAGGCAGTGTTACTAACCTTGCGGAGGAATTATATTTTGTTCCACTGATGTTTCCTGAACAAGTGCACACAGTTTTGTGTCGAACAATCCTTTGCATTTTGGAAGGCTTAAAAATGCTCATCCACTCTATGTCAGACATGTGTCCCGGGGCTTCGATGATGAAGTTACTTGGGTGGCAGCACTTGGAGTCGCACCGGTCACAGTCACGTGGAAAGCCTTCATTTGGAGGGCAACATGAGATCTCAGACCTTTCTGCCGGGTCATGGCATTCTGCGTCCAGCCTTTCTGGTTGCTTTGAGCTGGAACAGTTGGTCAGACCCAGGTAAACGCTGATGTCGTGCCAGTGCTTTTCGTCGTGGAAGGGTGTTTCCAAGAGCTGCTTTTCCTCAGCTTGAAGCTCCGCCCCAATGCTTTTGGGTAACTTTTCGTGCATCTTGCACAAAGTAATTTTGTTTTCTGGTTCGGTCTGGATTTTTCCACCCAGAGACCAAGACTTTTGTCTCTCCATTAAGTCTTTGGTAAACAGAGATGAGAGAGCAATTACACTTTTTTCCCCAAACGCTGTATTAACCTGCAGTTTCTTCTCTTTGCATACATCACAAGAGCTCTTGTCTGACCTATTTTGCTGAGCCAACGTGGCTTCAAACTTTTGATCATTAACCAGTGACTTCTGATTTTTCTCCCTCTTAACATCGATTTTTAGGTGGGTACTGTCAAGGTCTGATAAACACATGTCTCTGCTACAGTGGCATTACAAAAAAATGGAAGTTATAAGATAGACTCAAAACTATCATTTACTAGTATTACTTCCCCCAAGCCTCATTAATTGGGCTAAATCCCAGTAAGACCCACTGATTGACCTTTAGAGTCAAATTCCAGGCCTGCTTTCCACAGGAACTCTTTCTAGTCACATGCCTACATGCACTTCCCCACCCCATCCCTTATTCCGACTGAACTTCTCATGTAAATAACAACAACGAAAAAAAAAAAAAACCCAAAAGACTATACAACTGTGAGGAGACCTTTTTAACATGCCTTCCTCTAAGGTTTTTTTTTTTTCCTCTACCAGGTATTCTGTCTGCTTGTTTTGAGACAGCACCTAACCTTGTGACCTAGGCAAGCCAAGAAATCATGATCTCCGAGAGCTGGGATTACAGCATGCGCCACCACGCCAGCCTGTAATACTAGTTTGTGTTTTGGTATCTGATTTGCATCATTCTCATCCCTTAAGAAACACAACTCTTCTCTCTTATAAAATGTATATTTTGGTAATAAAAAAAAAAAAAAAAAAAAAGAAACACAACTCTTTCCTTCCATGACAGGACTACTTCTGTTGTAAGGAGTCACCGGCTCATCTTTAGCTGAGGCCCGAGGTCCTGGCCAGGCAGGACCCCTAAGGAGACCATACAGCAGTGAGGAGGCTTAGCAGGTGATGAGGTCTGAGAGCAAACCTGGGGCCCACGTGGGAGGAGAGAATCAATTCCACAAAGCTGTCCTCAGATCTCTACATTTGTGCTACAGCTCATGCGTCCCTGCATGTGTACACACACTGATTATAAATTAAAGTAAAATACAAGATATCATTAAAGAGCATATGTTAGGATTACCTTGATCCCATGGCCCTTGATTCTTCCATCTTTGAGTCATATATGTGTATGAATTCCTGAGAATTTTCCATATTGAAATTAAGAAACTGTAGATCACTCTGTTGTTTTACATAAATCTGCCACAGATATCAATAAATCAATATGAAATATATTAACGACAAAGCCAAATGGAACCAATAATTTGGCATTCTAAAACAGACAGCCTTTGCTTCAATTTCCCTCCACTCATACTAGGGCTTGTTGATCTACCTGGTCTCCACATCTTTAAACCCCTGCCTGCTATGTTGTATATCATGTATGTCTAATGTAGCCAAGATTCCATTAACAGGTCAGCACCACTAACAGATAAAACGGTTTCTGATCTATCCATGAACATTTCCCACCAGGAGTCACGGTGATGGCTGGGGACATACCTGCCTCAAATTGTGCAGCTCTGAATTTGTACGTTCTTGCTTTGACTTTGCAATGTCAAGTAATTCATCTTTCCTCTTTTCTCTCTCAACTACAGAAAAACAGACATCATTTAACACTTTTCATTAGCAGTATCAACTTACACCTGTCTATTTCTACACATTTTAATAGCTTACATTTTTGTTCTGGCTCCTAAACTTAAAAACTGCAGGATAGCTAACTGGAAAAAGTTTTAGCCTGTAATTCTGAACATTCTTAATCAAACAGAAAATACATAATTTTATTAATAATGTTGAATCAGAAAATACTGAGTTGGTGAGATAGCTTAGCAGCTAATTTGAGTACTTACAAACCGAGTGACAGAGCTCAATCCCTGGAAGCCCACATGGTGCTTCTATATTCCTTTCTGTCTCTCTCAAATAAACAAAATAAAAGAAATCAATATGAAGAGATGAAAATGCTGTCATTCTGACTTGATCACTAAATACCATGTACATACACTGATTTCCTTATTGTGTATCATGAATATGGACTATTATTGCTACTATTGTTTCTGGTGCTGGGGATCAAAAGCTAAGAAATATTGAGCTACACTTCCAGGCAAAATCTTAAAATATGTCTCAGTTAAAAATCAATTTTAGGGCGTCTGCCCCTCAGGGCACTCTGCATTTGGAATCCATGAGTTCTTTTCTAGCTCCTTGGCCTCCATGGATTCCATGCATGGAGGGCACCTTTGCCCTTCATGGAACTCCACGTCTGGAGTCTATGAGTTCTGTTCTTTCTCCCCTCTAACAAACTCTACCTTAATCCTCAAAGAAATTCATTTTAGAAGTTGGGTGTGGTGCTGCATACCTACGTTTCCAACACTTGGGAGGTAGAGGCAGAAGGATGAGGAGTTCAAGAACCAGTCTCAAAAAAACACAAAGTATTTAGAGGCTGGAGAGATGGCTCAGGGATTAAGCCTTTGCCTCAAAAGCATAAGGTCCTCAGTTTGGATCCCAAATCCCATGTAAAAACTCCAAGCAGAAAGTTGGAGAGACAGCTCCTGGGTTAAGCCTCTGCCTCACAAGTAGAAAGTTCTGAGTCTGGATTCCAGATTCCAAATAAAAACACCAGGCAGAAATGGCAGTGGGTTATACTTTCAGACCTGCAAGATGAGTCTGGGAAACTACAAAGCAAAGCAAAGCAAAGCAAAGTAAAACAAAGCAAAGCAAAGCAGACGTAGCACAATCCAGAGTGATTACCAAAGTCACCCCTGGGCCTCCACAGGCACACACAATGCCCTCTGCTACACACACACACACACACACACACACTCACTCACCTGAACACACACTGAGCACTCACCACCCTGCCCAAGCAAACACGCTGTGTACTTATGTTTCTCCAGAGTTATGCAGAAGGAAATACCTGAAAAACTGCCACCAATAAATCAAATGTGAATATTTAAAAATATATAAACACACACACTCACACACATACACATATATATTCTTTTTTTCTAAATTGCTTGAATTTCATGGGGTTTGTTTTGAGTTTTGCGTTTTTAGGAGAGCTTCAGGTAGCCCAGGATGGTCTCAACGCCCATGTAGCTGGGGCAGGTCTTCGATTCCTGACCTTCCTAGTCTACTTCCTGAGGCTTGGAATTACAGGCATGCATCACCACATACAACCTAATTTAAGATTTCAGAATAACCCCCTGCTGCATGAACAGCACTCCTATCTTAAATGCCATTGTCTCCTTTGTCCACATCACTTTCTCCAGCTGAAAGTGTGCGCCCTGATTGTGTGTGCCCACGTCTAAAGTGGAGAGAGGGGAGCTGTGCAGACGGCTGTCTGGCAAGCAGGCCCCTGGAGTCCCAGGCGGGCCTGGCAACAAGGGAGAGATCCAACATGTGACTCTTTCCTCCCATCTCCCAGCCCCAGACATATTCACAGCACTAAGCTCTGGTGGGTCTGTGGTCTCAACACTAGTGCAGCTACACAAATGCTGCCCAAGATGGTTCAGGCTCAAACCACAGATCAGTCCTCAGTAACTTCAAGAGCGGCGCTGGGGCAGAGGGCAAATGGTGGAAACAGTGGCCTCTAGTGGTGAGACCTACACACGGCCTCCACTGGTACTGCTCTTCCGTGATGTGCTTCCTCTTCTGAAGCGTACAGACCCGTACTCTAAGGAGGGGGACTGAGAAGGTGGATGACTCTTCCTCAAGACTGTTCTAACTTAATTTTCTCTTTGAAACTTAACTTCCACACCTATGAAGTTCTTAACACAAACTGCTCATGAAGCTTTGTCCGGAAGACATGTGAACAAGCTCCACGGGTGGGTGATGTCTGAAGGGAAGAATGGGCGGGAAGTAGGGGAACGCGGCAGAACACCCATGCAGGTTCCACTCCTGTTAGAAGGAGCATGGCTACACACATGGCTTAATTGAGGAAAACTCACGCTGACTTTGATTCCTACCAAAGAACGCATGAGTGTTTTGCCAACTCAGTAACTATATTACAAGTGAACGCTCAACGCCTTCAAAAAATGGTGCTGGAGCCCAAATCTAGTGCTAGGCCAGCACTCCATCCCCAGGTTACATCCCAGCCCTTTAAATTCCTACTTTCTTTTTTACCTAGTATTTGCAAAGTTGTAAACATCCTATCTTTCATCAATCCATAAGGTTTTTCAAAATGATTTTTTTAGACAAGGTCTTGAGAAGGCTGGCCGCATACAAATTCATGATGCAGCCAGGGATTACCTCGGCCTCCTGACACTCTTGCCTCTTGCTCCTGAGTGCTGGAATGGCAGTTGTGCACGACCACACTCGCTCACATAGTGCTGGGGACTGAACCAGAGCTCTGTGCATGCTAGGCAGGAACCATAACCGGTCAGCCACCCCTACTCATTTCGAAGCCCCTGAGGAGCAGATGCAGTGGCTGGAGGGAATGTGGCCCTCACTTCGTAGCAATGGCAATGGTTACTTGGAGGTGCAACCAAACCTTGAAAATCCCCTGTGGATTGGAAGGAAACAATCAAAACTGTTTTGAGAGAGGTGCCTGCCTTTAGCTGTCACGGAGGTATCATATAAACTTAGGTCACAAACATGTAACTATGTAAACACTTAAGTCCAAGAATTTGTTTTTACCGGTAAAAACCAACTCGTCATGCAGGCAACTTTTCTCTTGCTTGAGGCGAATGATCTCTTCTCGTTGTTCATTATTTTCTGTGGTTTTTTCATTTAGATCCTCTTCACAAACAGAAGGGGGAAAAGTCCTCAAATAAATACTAGATTCCTGGGAAATACACACTGTACATAAAACCGTCATGTCCTCAGTACCCCCCTCCACTCAAAGTCCTGTTTGTATGCTGGCAGTGGTGTACTTGGCAACGATGCTAGCCAGGGCTTCGGGTCTGGCCGTCTCCCTGGCTCTTCTGAAATCTTTAAAAATAAAAACTCCTCCTGTCATCTATCAGCAAATCTCCTACTGCACTCAGATGAACCCCAAAGTCACAACTGCAAGCTGTAGGGAAGCATGAACTGAGGCTACCTTGTATGTGTATATATATATGTAAGACCTCATCTCAAAAGCAAAACAAAAAAAAGGAGTCCTTCTACATCACACTCAGAACATGGCTTGTCATCAGCAAATCCTAAGCCATAAAAGGACAGAACTTTTCAAAGCTGGAGGGCTGGAGACGCAGGACATGAGGTGAGAGTCCTGGCTTGGTAACACACACAGACTTCTGGCTGCAATGCGAGAGGAAGTGGAAGCTTTATGCATGGAGCCACATCACCTGCAGGTCCAGAGGGGTATCCTTTAAAACATGCCATGAAAGGAAGCGCTTCCATGAGTTTATGAAGTGTTCTAACGGATGATGGGAATTGAGCAGGTGGTTGGGGGAACCCGATATATTGCCAGTTAGTTGGTTGGAGACATATGCAGTATACCTGGCATTTGTAACTGATACCTTAAGTGGGGACAGTCTTGTGGGTCTTTAACGTATGGAATCCAATATTAACTCCAGTCATCTAGCATCTAACTGAATGGATTATCTGTATATCCAATTGGTATAAGAGAAATACAGCATTTCTTGGCCTTAAGGAGAAAAAAGAATCCCAGAATGTGCCAATCTAAAAAGCCATGCTGTGGCTTTTCATCTGCTGTTCCTATTTGCTGCCAGTTCTTTGAATGGCTAGTTCTGTCCATCAAAACAGCTCCAGTGTTAACTACTGGATCCACTTATCAATCTACCCAGACTAAATGAGTCTTCCCTTTTCAAAAAATATTTTCAATGAACATTAGATTTACAATATATTCATAAAACAAATATGACACAGCAAACTTCTACTTCAATATCTTGAGGCTTATCTAAACACTCAGTATCACAATGAAAATCCACCATGTGTCTCTGGTACTGTGCTGCCAACTAAATCAAATGAGAGAAGTGCCTGCCCCACTGCCACAGGGCTCATGACATAACTATGATTTTATCTGAAGCTATGAATGGAGACAAGGTCTACGATATTCCACAGAGGAAGGTATCGCGTGTTCAAAACTGTAACCTATTGAGTCACTCAAATTCGATCAGTCAAGATAGAGTTTTGTAATTTCAGGACATCATTTTATTTGTTTTCTGATACAAGGTCTCATGTAGCCCAGGCTGTCCTTCAGCTTCCTTCGTAGTATAGGATGACTCTAAACTCTTTATTCTCCTGTCTCCACTTCCAAGTGCTGGTATTACAGGCCTTAAAGGTCTATGCTACCATTTCTGGCTCAATTTAGAATTTCTTAGTTAAAAAATGCCAGTCATTTAGTCCAGGAAGGGACAGGAATCCCTCCACATTATCCCTACTCAAATAATATCCAGGAAGGCTAAGCCACTGGCTCACGAAGCATTTTCCTGGCCCTCCCCACTCAATAGTGGCGTCCATTTCTTATCTAACACAGCAACCATTTGTAAATGCACAGAAAATGCAAGACTAAAGGGACAGCTCCTCAGTTTGACAGCTAATCCTGCTCCCATCACCCAACCTGTTCTGAAAAAAGGACCAAAAAAAAAAAAAACTGGCCTACTTCTATGACCTCTGTAGATAAATCTAAATTTTGACACAATCACCAATATTCACATGCTACATAAAACTATATATAGCAGGAATATACTCAAGGTCTCTTGAGAACCTGAAACCCTTTCATTACAAAAAGTTCAAGAAAGAAGTAAATCACAGCAGTAGGGACCAAAAATAGAAAACCACCCAAAGAGCATTTTAAAAGCCACTCTGTGAGACCACACTACTGGCAATTCCTTGTCTCCCCTGCAGACCTAGTATCTTTCTCCCCAAAGAACAGAGTGCAGCTCCCCTTTGCTTGACTTTGGTTCAGCCACATGGATAACAGGCACCAAGCAGAAGTAGCTCAGCTGGGTCTAGCCTACACCAGTAAACTCATTTGACTGCTTCAGCTGCACGAGTTTGATAAATGCTAGGACTCCTGAGGCGCACCCTGCTGATGTTTGTTACACAGCATGTACCAGCACCATTTAGCTGGTACGGAACTTAACCTAAGATAAGATTCTTTTTCTTTTTCTTTTTTTTCCGGTGCTGGGGACCGAACCCAGGGCCTCGCACTTGCTAGGCAAACGCTCTACCACTGAGCTAAATCCCCAACCCATGATAAGATTATTTTTAAAGGCTGATGGGCCATGCAATTTATATGAACCCTAATATTTATCTTGCATCACAAAAATGTGGCATATTTCTATATAAAATGAAAGACACATTACATGTTAGAATCTTTGCCTAGAAATAAAACTATTCTCAAGTATAAGCTCTCAGGAAGAAATAAATTCCCCAATAATGTATCACTATTTAAAGTTCTTGCCATTTCCTTACCTTTTAGCTTATTGACTTCAACCTTAAGTGCCTTCAACTTCTGCTTATAATCTTGCTTTTCTTTGGCAATGCAAGTCTCCACCATCTTGGCATCACGTAAAGCGTGCTCTAATAATTTAAATTTACTCGAACAATCTGCAATGTGATTGACTGCCTCGATTATGTCTTTGTCCTGAAAACCAAGTTGAAAACTGTTACTCTATATGGTATGGTTTTAAATTCCCATTCATCAATAAGAGTATTCTTACTCAGATGCACTGTGGAGCCTTCCTGAGCATGCTCACGACAATTCCTTTAATCCTCACTGTAATGCTAAGACTTACATTAGCTGCTTTTGCTACTCATGGGACAGAACGGTCAACAGACAAAAAAAAGCACCTTCATCTGCTCAAGGACAAGCCTGGCCTCAGAAAGCATGTGCTGTCACTACATCTCATGTCTCCTGGGAAGTTGAAAATCAGAGTTTGACAACCAGGAAAACTGATGTAGCAAGAAGAAGGTTGGCAGTTCTTGGACAGAGACATTGTTTTCTCAATCACAGACAAATTCCACGTGTCCAACATTTCCTTCTCCCTTTCAGCTTGAAAAGGCAGACTCTTGAGACCTTGTCTCAATCCTTGCCAAATGAGAATTTATCTTTGAAGTGGCTTGATTGTAAGAAATGTATCGGCTTATGAAAAGCAATTCAAACCTTAATTGAAATCTCAAAATAAGCACCCGAGGATACAAAACAGTAGTAGAACACTTGCCTGGCACATATGAGACCCTAGATTCAATCCAGAGGACTTGGGTAGGGAAGGGTCATCTAAGAGTATCATGAAGCTGGTTCTCACCCTCCCATATCCACCTGGAGTAGCTGTTAGGAATGATCAGGTCCTTCTTAAACCATATATGCTTTCTGAAAAAAACCTCACAAACTAGGATTCATGGAGAAATAAAAGGGTTTGGGCAGACTATGGAAAAACTAAGGGAGTTTACATGTGGTGGTATACACCTGGAACCTCAACACTGGGAAATGTAGCAAGGTGATCAAGTCAGCCAAAGTTCAAAGTCAGCCTGGGCTACGTTACAACCTGAGTTATATACCAAGATCTTGTCTCAAGTACAAAAACACAAGAAAGCAAAACAAGAAAAAATAAAACAAAAACAGCAAAAAGAGTGGAAGAGCTAAGGGTTATGGTTTAGTGGTAAAGCACCTGCTTGAGTCGTAAGAGACCATGAGTTCAAATCCTTAGCACCATTAAAACACACAAATGAACAAAACAAACAGAAACCAATGAAGCCTGTGGCCAGGCAGCTTCCAAATGCACCCATCTTACTTAGTGGTAACTCGCGCCAGTGAAGATATGCTCACACATCCTGTCAGCTTTAAACCAGGACCTTCCACATTCTCCCGACACACAGGTCTGTTGGCATGTGCCTCTAGCAGAGACCATTTCCCTCAAAACAGAACTCAAGTTCTGGGCACAGACACACTGCTTCTTGTGACTGTACTATCTAATGAGTGGGAAATGCTTTTGAAGCATCTCTATTAGTACTCACAGCTTTTCCAGTATGCAAGGCATACCAGCCATTGTTTAATTAAAACTAATTCTCGTAGATTTTAGTGTTTTAAGAAGTTTGCCCATGATTATGTCACAAGAGTAATGTGTCAGGGAATATATAAACAAACTTGCAGGAGTGTCCCCTTTTTAGCAACTCTCAAAGGTATGTGTTATGGCAAAGGAGACATAGATCACTTTTTGGCTGTGCTGTGGGTTCTTGCTCATGTGGTAGACTGTATGTCCATCCTGTGCACTGCACACCATGGTTGTGAACTGTATTCGTGCTGTGGACCGTATCCCATGCTTGTGGACTATACACCCACACTGTGGATTGTACGTCCATGCTATCGATTGCATCAGCTGTTTGCTATCAGTTTTCTCTCCATTAAAAAAAAGAGTAACTGTCAATAACTTCATAGATATCAGGATGGATGCTTATAAAGAATACAAATTAATTTAGGCATGCTAGAGGACATGCAGAAACTTGTTTTAACCTTTTCATTTTTGTTTTATTTTTATTTGATGGGGGTATTTGCTGCATATATTTGCTGCATATACATGGAAGACCAAAGTTAACATCAGTGTCTTCCTTAATTGGTCACTGCATTTACCGAGGCAGGTCTCTGAACTGACAGCAAGACTCATGAGCCAGCCTGCCCTGTCTTGGCTTCTCTGGTGCTGATTCCAAGCAGGTGCAACACCTTTTAGCTTTTCTGTGGGTTCTGGAACTCTGAACTATACTTCCTCACGCTTACATAGCAAGTCCCCCCACAACCCTCTTTTGTTTCTAAAAGGAGAACTGGAAACAATAGCAACTTTGGTTGTTCCACATTTCTGGGTTGCTAAAGGACATAGGGTAAGATAAGGCTATAAAATGCCCTGGCAAACCGAGGATGATTAATTACCTTTAGCTTTATCATAGTAGTGAGAGCCTGTTCTCTAGCTTGCAATTGTCCTACCTGAGCAGAAAGTTCCACTAATGTGTTGCTGAGATTTTCATTTCTTGCCTACAAGGGAACAACACAAAAATACTACTTGAGTCTTTCATGCTTTCATTATGTCACTGCCACAATCTGTGCTTACTTCTCTATTTTTTTTATTTAATGTGTTTAAGGAAAGTAAACAATTATTAAAAGGAATACAAATATCTTTGTGGTGACTCTAGCATCCTCTCAGTGTTTACAGTAACTTATTACATTACACAGGTTATGTATATAAACATTTTACTTCCTTTTTAGATTGGGAGGAAAGAAGATAGTGAATGAATGAGAACTGTATTTCCATGAAATAAAGCAGCATTAGTAAATTCTGTGTACCTTTTAAAAACTCTTTGCTGAAAGAACTTATGCTGAGGAATGCCAAGAGACACTGTCAAAACCTTTTAGATTGTACCCTTACACAAACTATGGATTAAGGGTGACAGCAATGTGTCCATGTGGATTCATCAGTGATAACAAATGTACTACCGTGATGCAGGGCCTTATATTAGGAGAGGCTGTGTGTGAAAGACGTACAGGAGAACTCTACATACTTATCACTCAGTTCTGCTATGAATTTAAAACTGCTGTGAAACATAACGTTAGCAGGGCATAGTGACACGCTGTAGCTGCAGCACTCACAAGGATGGGGCAAGAGGACTGCAAACTTGAGGGATGTTCAAAAAACCAAAATCAACCAAACAAAAAATCGAAAGTGAAAAAAGTCTTCCCAATTTTATTCCCAATATGTCAGAAACTTAATATAGGTATGTCTATCATGTCAGATAGGGCTTAAGGCTGGATGTGGTGGCACACACAGTAATCCTGAGGTTCAGGAAGGACTGGACGTTTAAGGTTAGCCTGGATGACTCGGCAAGACTTCTACAAAATAAAATATGAAGGGGCTGTAGATCAATAGCAGAGCAATTCTCTGACATATGCAAAGGCTAGGCTCCACTGTCATATAGGAAAGGGAAGGAGATTACAGGAAATTGAAGAGGAAGGAAGAGAGGAAAACAGAGAAGGAAGAACATGGAATTTAGAGAATTCTCATTTCAAATTCTGAGAAAGGTTTTCTAAAATTACTCATTTAGACAAAATGAACACCTAAATCAAATAGTAACAGTTAAAAAAGAGTTGTAATGAGTGTTGCCTCCAGGACAGAACAGTGCTGTGAGCTAACCAAGAGTAGAGTCCAAAGCTAGGACAGAGGGAGGGATACACATGCAGTGTCAAAACCTTTTAAATTGTACTTTTAGATTGGAAGCACTATGCACTTCCAAACATGCATGTGTGCTTTCAATAGTGACATTTACATCTAATTTTTCAGTAATTAAAAAAGAATTTGGACTAACAGTGCATCAAGAAATAAAACCAACCTCAAGGTCTTCAGAGAGGAGAGCAGAATGTGTTGCTTTTTGAGCCATTTCCTGAAGCTGCTGCTGAGTCTTTTGAAGAGCTGTTTGGCATTCAGCCTGATTGGATTCAAGGACTTTGACCTTCTTCATGAGTGACTTGATTATGTCAGTTCTTTTGTGAAGTTCACCTGAGGGAATTTCATCAGTAATTGTGTTTGTACTTAAATATATTATAGCATGCAGCATCCTCAAAATCAGCGGTTAAAAAGCAAGCACTGGAGTGAAAAAGTGCACAAAAACAGCTTATGGAGGGCAGTTCTTTTAAAAACATTTCTTCTGTGAAATGCCCAGTGTCACACGTACTCAAAAGATGTGGGCTGGGGATCTGGCTCGGTGGATAAGGTACTTGCTGCACCTGTGTAAGGACTGGGATTTGGATCCCAGAACTTCCTCCTCAAAAAAAGAGCAGGTATGGCAGCTGCCCACAGTCCCAGAACTTGGGAAGCAAAGACAAGAAACCCCCAGGACAAGCTGGCTAAACTAGCCAGGTTGAACGAGAGACTTTACCTTAATAAAAATGGAGAGAGATCAACAAGACACTTGAGCACTTCAGGCCTCCACATGCCAAGTAAACACATACATATCCCATGCAAATGAAAAATGAAAGAAGATGCTACAAGGTTCCTTAAAACAAGATTCTTTACTATTCTAGTAATAACCTGGCGTCAAGAGAACACTGAGTGAGCTCTTAAAGGAGTGACGGGACTAAACCATAACATAGAAAATTTTGACAAGCTATCTTTGAGAATACTGTAATTTTAATAGAGGGCTCTTTTAGATTTTTTTCTTTTATTTCAGCTCATACAAACTTATTAGGTACACCAGTTCCCTCCCTCCCCCCCCCCCGCACCCCCTGCTCCCCCCCACCCTTCTCCCTCCCCATCCCCCAGTGCCTCCCGCCCCAATTCCCAGAGAGTCCTTTCTTGTGCATGTCTGATTTTCCTCTGGGCCCTCTCTCCGATGACGTACAAGGACCAGTGGCCTTTCCCTGAACCCTTTCCCGTGTTCCCCTTAGGTATAGGAACACTGCTGTGGCTGCCAATCCTTTGCCTCCAAGGATCTTGGTGCCTTTAGCAGATGCTAGACTTTGTGAGGTCAACAGTGTGTTGGACAATGCGCAAGGCATGCAAAGTCCAATTATGATTGCTTCAGCCCTAACTAGTATGGAGTATCTTACATATCATTGCTCCTCCCATCCTTTTGCTCTTACACTCTTACCGCCCCCTCTTCCGCAAATTTCCCTGAGCTTCAAGATGGGGATCTTTTAGATTTTTAAGATCAAGTTTAACACTAAGTTTAAGATCTTTAAGTCTGATGACTTGGTTCAATGTAGTGGTGCACATCTGTACAAACTGGGAGGTGCTGGTGGGCTGCCAGCCTGGCTTATGTAGGCTCCATCTCAAGCAAGGTGGAAGGCAGGGCTGACGCCCCAAGGCTGTCCTTGGATTTCCAAATAGGTGCCCACATGCCCATACTTACATTCTTTCTCTCTCACACACACACAGATAGAGGAACGATTAGCTGTATGACATCTTTATTCACATTCTTGCCCAAAATTTCTTTAGCTTCATCCTTGATATTCATTCTATTTTCTTTCTTTTTCAATTATTCTGCTCCAGGCAGAGATTAACAACCATACTGGTCTAGAAACATTAAACTTAATTTTTTTTCCATTTGTACAGGGGTAATGCACTATATTAAATATGTAAGGTCTTATCTACATGGGTTTGATTACAGAAACTAATAAAGTATTCTCTAAATAATGAAAAAAAATTATTCTGCTCCAGGGTATGACAGGGAAGCGCACCCCTGAGCATAAGCTATATCCACAACCTTTACAGCGTAACTGTTGCTCTACTCAGCACTTTTCCTTCCTTTACAATCCCTGTCCTGCTATGTCCACACACTTATAATGTTCTCCTACCCTCAATAAGCTTACATCCCAGGACAGCAGGAATTGTGATGTTTATTTCTTCCCTGTCTGCCCAGAAGCCACCCTCGTTGCCCCTACCGTGCCTCCCGACGTGGGGGCTGGAAGGAGGGCTCCACCCACGGTTGGCTCTGGGGCTCTGCCCACTGCTGGCTCTGGGGCTCCACCCACGCTGACCACTGGGGCTGACCTTCTAGTTTGCTGCACCGCTCCTCCAGCGTCAGCACTTTCTGCCGGTCCTCTTCCCACGACAGCAGCTGTCTCTGGTGCACGGCTACCATGTCATTCAGCTCTTTATCGCGATCTTTCAATTCTCCAATGAGCAGCTGTAGTTCCTTCCGTTGTTTCTCAATAGTGGAACTCTCAATTTCTGACCCGATGTTCTAAAGGTGGAAAATAGCTTTTATTGTCCAGTACAAACGCATCAGGATCCGCAAGATAAGTAAGGCGGCTGCTTGGCATGAAACTGATCTCCAGAGGCCCACATGGTAGAGGGAGAAGAGTGATTTCTGAAAATTGTCCTCCGACCTCCACCTGTATGCCATGGCATGCGCGATAAAACGAACACATCAAGTCATGTGTGTTTAAAACAAGTTCAAACCTATCGCACACGCTGCCTCTACCTTCATACCAGTTAACACACAACTCTTAGGATAGTTTCTAAGAACTCTGCCGGTTAACCACAATTGCACTCATTTCTGCTTTTTCTCTCTGCTTTTGCTTATCAGTCTTGTTCTAAAAGACTATTCTCTACTTTGTCCTTGCAATTTTTTAAAAAAAATTAATTATTGAGAGGGGTTAGGGAAAACTCTGGTGCACAGGTGTAGGGGGTCAGAGGACAACTTCCAGAAGCTGGTTCTCTCCTGCCACTCTATGGGTTCAGGAGATTGAACTCGGGTTGTCAGCTTTGCCAGTAGGTGCCTTTACCCACTGAGCCATCTCGCTGGCCGAGCCCTGTCAATCTTTTTAATGTGGTGCTAGGGATCAAACCCAGGGCCTTTCATATGCTAAATGTGTGTAACAGTGAACTACATACCCAGCCCTTCCTCCTGGCAATTCTGGAGAATCCAAGGAAAGACAAATATGAAACAACTACTGTTTAAATATAAATATTTTCATCAAATGGAAATTTTAGTCCATGAGGATCAAATCCTTTGTATTTATTAATAACTACATCAGAACATTTCTTATATATTCAATCTATCAATAGCAACTTAATATTGTTGCTAGGCCAAACTTGTCTAGTTAAGAACAATTTTGAAAAGAAAATTTTCACATATATGCAAAAGACAACAGTAAAGTCTATATCTAAAACTGAGGCTGACGTTATCATCAAGATTTTGTGACATCTGCTTCAATTTTCTTTTTTATAATTAATTTTGTGTGTGTGTGTGAGAGAGAGAGAGAAGGCATTGTTATTATTTCCACTCATACAAACTTAACAGGTACACTGGTCCCCTCCCTCCCTCCCCCTCCCCCTGACCCCCGTGCTCCCCCCTCCTCTCTCCCCTCCCTCTGCCTGGCCTTTGTTAAGTGAGACCTGGAATCTGAACTCAGGACCTTCTGCTTGTGAGGCAGAGGCCTAACCCTAAGTCATGTCTCCAGCCCACTATAACTGATTTTTAAAATACATAATTTTTCTTTACATAGTTTGGTACATTTGTAAAAAAAAATCACTTTTTGTCTATATTTTTAGTTGGGACGGAGTCTAATGTAGCTCAGGCTGGCCTCAAACTATGTTGCAGAGATCTCAATTGTTGACTCTTGCGCACCCTCCCACGCATGTATGACACGAAAAAGTTTAAGAGAGATAGTATATCACACTGAAGTCCAGGCTGTATCCTCTGTTATTCTCCATCATTTTTTTTTAATCACCACCTTATTTTGGGGGGGGGCACATCTGTGTGTATGTGTTTTGTGACGTGTGTCTGTGGAACCTCAAGGTGACTTCAGGAGCATCCTGGATTGTTCTATCTCCATTCTGCTCTAGCCCAGTCTCTAACTTCCAGGGTCAGAACTGCAGGCTATTGCCATTTCTGCCCAGCAATTTTATGTGGGATCTGAGAATCCAAACTCAAATACTTTTGCTTGCAAGGCAAAGGCTTTAAGCTCTAAGTCACCTCCCCAATCCTCACCTTGGTTTTTCAGACAGGTTCTCTTCACTGAACTTGGCAAGACTCGCTAGCCAGCAAGCTCCAGGAATCTCCTGTCTCCACCTTCCCCAGTATGCCTGGCTTTTCATGTGGGTACCAGGGATCTGAACTCAGGTGCTCATGTTTACAGGGCAACCATTTCCCTGCCCTCTCCAAACTGAACATTTCCTTGAAGAATTATTTGGTGTATGTACACACATGCGCATTCCACAAACGCATGTGGAGGTCAGAGGACAACTTTATGGAGTTAATTCTCTCCGTCTACCTTGAGGGTCCAGCCATCAAGCTCACTTAGGTCTTAGGCTTGTATGGCTTATCTGCGGAGTCATGTTGCCTGCTCTGCAAATGAACATTTCTTACATAACCATGATGCCATTTCCATGCCTAGCGATGTTACCTACAATTTCTGTTAAGCATATATAATTTGTGTGTGTCCCTGTGGACGTGCAAGAGTGACTTTGGGAATCACTCTGGCTTGCTCTACTTCATGGCTTTGCTCTGGGGGCTCCCGGGCTCTGCCTCCCAGGGCCTCAAGTGCAGGCCTCCACCATTTCCACTCTATTTTTTTATGTGGACTCTGGGATTCAAACTCAGGTCCTTCTGCTTCTGAGACAAAGGCTTTAACTTCTGAGTCATCTCTCACACCCCAACAAATACCATTTTAAAAAGCATAAATCACTGATGTTATTATAGCAAACCAAATTAGGAGTTGGTCATTAGTGACTACATAACCTTTATCAAATTATTTCTCTAAGCGCTTGTTTCTTCACCTGCAAAATCTAACAAAAGAATTTCTTTTACTGGGCCTTGCTCTTCAAGTGAGCGATATCACCATCTTCTTTTTACTTATTTATTGAAATAGACACACACGTGGTCAGAGGGCAACTTCTACAAGTCTGTTCTGTACTCCCACCCTTTGAACTCAGGATGACAGCTCTGCAGAGCCATTTCACATAGTGCTTTTTTTTTTTTTTTTTTGTGATAGGAGATCTCATTAAATTGCCTTACCTTGACCTTACTTTTGACTTTGAACTTGTGATCTTCCTACTTTAGGCCCCAGAGTAGCTGGGGATTATAGTGCCTGGCATATATAGTAAGTCCTCAACATTAGCTACTATTAAGATACACTGGAAAGTACAAGGTACTGGATTACCTTGCGTTCTTGTCTAGGAAAGTTCTACCTGCTGAGAATTGAATCCAAGGCTTCATGCACCTACTCTATCACTAAGCTATAGTCGCAGCCCCAAGAGTTCTGTTAAAGGAGGTATTTAAAGCCAAGGTTTGGAGGCTCACACCCATCTTCAGCACTTGGAAGATGGGGTGAGTTTGGGGCCAGCCTAATTTACACAGGGAGGCACCCTTTACAGAAAAAAAAAAAAAAAAAAAAAAAGACAATACTTAAAAGGTCACTAGAGGGCTGACCAGACGGTTCCGTGGGTAAAAGTACCTGAATAGTAATGTGGTGATCTCAATTTGAACCTTAAAGCCCACCAGGGAAGAGGGAACCAGCATGGGATGTCCAACAGTTGTCGGTGCTGTTTTTGCTATGGGATGCACATGCTTATTGCCGCTCTCTCGACCCTCTGCTTGCAAGTAATTTTTACATATATAAAATGTATACATAAAATTCACCAGAGACCACGTGCACTTTTGAAAAGACTTATAAATAGGTTAGTTACTAGTCACTATAAAAAAATAGAATTCTGTTACACCTGAATACCAAAAGGTGACATAAGGTGGTGAAATAAAATAAACACTTGAGATTCACTTTCAAGACCGGTAAGACGGTGTCGTAAGAAAGACCCTCCACGAGCCAGGCTAGTGGGACGGCACAGAAACGGGGTCTCTCCGTGTCAGGGTCATCTGGTGGCCCCTCTCTCCTTGGTTCTCGGGTCTCATCCCCGGGTCGGGCTGGGGAAACGGCCGCTCTGCGGCTGCCCGGCGGCTCTCGGCGCGGCCGGGCTCTGCGCCCATACGCGGGGGGTTCTCACCCCGGCGGCGGGGGTCGGGCGGCGCCGCTCACCTGGCGCCGGGAGAAGAAGGTCGCCGAAGGGTTCATAGGTGTTGCCTCCGCCTCGGAGCAAGCCGGTGCGGGCAGCGTCACTTTAGAAACGCCATAGGCGCCCGGCCGCAGCGGCGGGGGGGAGGCCGGGAGCCCCGGAGCCCCGCGCCCTCGCGGACACGTGCCGCCCAAACCGCCCGCCCCGCGCGCACGTGCCTACGGCGCCGCGCAGGGGCCGCCCCGGCTCTCGCGCGACTGCAGGCCTCGCGCGCCGCTCCGGCTCTCACGAGACTTGTGTCCGCGCGCCGCTCCCGCTGTCTCGCCCGGAGGAAACGAGCCCCGTTCTGTGCGCTGCGGGGTGAAGGCCGCTTCCATGCCGCCGATGCCCCGGTTTGTCGTAAGAGCTCTCGCTCGGTCACCTCCGGTCTTCCCCGACCCCACTGTGAGCTCAGCGCGCCCCGCTGTGCACGCTTGGTGTCGGCGGTTTGTCGGAAGAGCTCTCGCTCGGTCACCTCCGGTCTTCCCCGACCCCACTGTGAGCTCAGCACGCCCCTGTGCACGCTTGGCGCACGTGGGCAAATGCGCGCGGAGCCCTGGCACTGGTGGATCTGCTTCTCCCCACCTCCCGTCTGCTCGAATGGCACCGAGAACCCTGGCGCCGCTACGACAGAGCTTATGGGCCTCGGCTGGGGTGCCAGCACGTGCACGTGTGCAGTGTGCAACAGGTTATAATCTCTAGCGCCCCTCCACACACACACTTTTTTTTTGCCTATTGTAATTTTCCTCCTTGAATCCAGGGTTTTATGCTTGCCAGGTGAGCGTCCTACCACGGCGCTAAATCTCCAACCCCAGAGAACATTTCTAGGCATTCTCAGAAACACCTCCACTCTCTCTAAGACAGAGGGGCTTCAGACTAGGAGCCCAGCCGACCCCGGAATCCTCCCAGGTCTGATCTCAAGTGCGCACTGCATACCTGACTTTTTTTAAAGCCGGGTGTTAAACTCTGGTCGTCAGTGGTTATTAGGCACACTTCACAGCCCTGAGCACCCTCTCCTCCCAGCCTAACGTGATAGTTAACGCCTGTGAGTTTCCAGGCTCCTAAGTAAACCAACCGTGTTCTAGCTGAATCAGCTTTTTCATGTTCCGGTGCCCTCTCCCTTCGGCCCTTTCCTATCAGGAACTGGCTGCTGGTCACATTTAACTCTTGCAGCCCGTTCCCTAATGTCTATTATTAAACAGTGCTGCTAGAGAGCAAAAAAGAGTTACCCAATACAAAGGACTGGACTTTATTTTTTGGTTTGTATGAACTAATGAAACATGTCCTTGTGTTCATAAACACATCATCTGGGCCCTAAAGTGTGCAGGTGGGAGCAGGGGGATCCGGAGTTTAAAATCATCCTCAACACCAGCCTGGACTAGGTGAGATACATCTTGGGAGGGAAATGGGAAAGGGGGCAGAAAGAAGGCAAGCCTGGAGATCTAATCTCAATCCCCAGAACCCACAGAGTAGAGAGAACCAACTTCAAAAAGCACTTTTCTGATTTCCAAACACATGCCATGGCTCGCACATGTGTACACACACACAATATTAAAAGTTTTAAAAGTAAAAACCCAGCCATAATGCAGAGTACCAGCAACCCAGCAAGGCTCACCCAGAATCAGGCCAAACTAATCTGTCCCCAACCTAAGGCTTATAGAACCTCACAGAAGAGAGGATGGTGAGATTGTAAGGACCTAAAGATGGGAAGGTTCACCATTGGACAAAACATTCCATTCAAGGCAAGACTGCTGCATCTAGGAACTCAGTGCAGTGAGACTTGTCTTTAGCAGACCTGTCTGTCCACATGTCCTCACAGACTATCGAGGAACTCAAGAGAGATAAGAACACACAGTGGAAACCTTGGGAACCAAATCTGGATGAGTGAAGGGAAATGTCTTTATCAGTGGGGTATCTCAAAGAGGAGTAACTTGGTATGCCACAGAGGCCTGAACCCCCACAAGAGTAGACAAGCCAGAGGGAACCCTGGGGTCCATAGAAAGACAGGTAGGACGGTGGGAGAGCGTAGGATGGATTGATGTAGGGAAGGGAGGGGGTGGGAGGGTGGATGGAGGGAAGCACGGGTAAGTACTATATGCTTGTAAAAATAGAAAAGTAAATAAGAAACTACATTCTGCCAGGTGTGGTGGTGCTTGCCTATAACCTGGAGGTAGCAGGATCCCAAGTTCAAAGCTATCCTATGGTTGCCTCAGGAGATTGAAAGAAAAAAAAATCACCACGCCTAGGCCTTATAGCTAAGATCTAGTAAAACCATCTCCTCAGTAGACAACTATGCAGAAAGTTTTGGTGGAGAAAGGAGAAGCAGTGTGGGCTGAAATTTAACCTTTTTTTAACTGAAAAGCACATGCTTTAGGATTTCACTATTTTGAGAATGAATATTTTTCAAGAAAGCTCTAAATTGTCCGTAAGGCAACCACATGCTTAACAGTCGCTGTAAAACTATATGCACAGTAAGAAATGGAGTTCATCTGAAATGACCATTGTTTACAAACTGAAACAGCATGCTAATGGCTAGACACACACACACAAAATCTCATGGGCTTTCCTTGAAATAAACCTCTAAAGCAAGACACTGTGTTAAAAAGGAACAGAAAAGCAAATCTACGATTTACACTCCCAGTCTAACATAAATGGAAGCCCTGAAGGGACTTGGTCCCCTTGCTTTCTCAAGGATGACAAAGGACTTACACTTGAATTGCTAACTTACTCGTGGGAAGTCTCTTACACAAGAAGGGGGCTGCTCAATTCATACTTTTTCCTTAGAAATACTCAATTGTGAGAATGTGAATTTAAGTTCACCTTTGAATTATGAGCATATTACATTTCAAGTCAAAGACAAAAAATTCACATGTAATCCACTACAATTTTTAAATCTACATTTTCCTGCAGTGGATGCACTGTTGGCTGCACATGGATGGAAACTGCATTTTCCAAGAACTGTGATTAAGACTTTTACATGATGACACGTGTGTTGATCCAGACCTACAGGGATCTTCTAGCACCAGTAAACACATAAAATACATGCCTAACAGCCTTGATAGATAAATTTGTTTTGCTAGGTATAATCCTACTTAGTGAAATTCAGTTAATGTAGAGTTTCATTTTTAAACTTATACCTTTATCACAATCTAAGAGATTTCTTCAAAATACCCTTTTA
Source organism: Typhlomys cinereus (assembly GCA_023101885.1). Classification (NCBI taxonomy): domain Eukaryota; kingdom Metazoa; phylum Chordata; class Mammalia; order Rodentia; family Platacanthomyidae; genus Typhlomys; species Typhlomys cinereus. The sequence goes on along the minus strand of JALPQD010000373.1, from coordinate 181,180 downwards.
TTCAACGAAGATCGGATTTGTGTGGCAGTAATTGATCTCATGGGTTCCAAGTATTTTAAGGTGTCTATAGCATTCCCACCACCCCCCACCTTCATTACTGGGGACTGATCCAAGACCTTGAATGACAGATAAGTACTCTACTGCTGAGCTATAACCTCAGATCTATAATTTTTCATACCTTTTATTTTTTGTATCTTTTTAATTTTAGCACCTGACTTATTGTTGTGTGGAGCTGATCTCAAATCTGTTTATTCTCATTGTTCTGAGTGGAAAGACATTAACAGAGGCTGGAAGTTCATGTTCTAGCTATGTATTATGTGACCAAGTCTTCTAACCAATCAAAAACATATACCATGCTCAGTGTATAACTTAAAACATCTTACAAGAGAAAATGGTGACTTTTAATGAGCAAATTACATGACCTTAAACTTTTTAAGTATTGTTGGAAACATACCTTTTAAATATATCATGTCCTAGCACACAATGCACCATCATTTCTTTACAATCATTTATTGCTTTCAACTTTATGAATAATATGATTGACACCCTTCATAAACAAAAAGCTGTCCATTGGTTTACTTATTGCATGTGGGGCGGTGCAGTGTGCCACAGCATGCATGTGAAAGTCAGAGAACCATTCCAGAAGTTGGTTTGGTTCTCTTTTCATCATGTGGATTTTAGAAATGGAACTTGCGTAGTGAAGCTGGGAAGTGAGCACCTTTTACCTGATGAACCATTTTATCAGCTCCATCCATATTTTTATACAAGACTGATCATTACTGCAGATCAGTGCTAAGTCAATGGCTTCCTGATCACAGGGTGCACATGGTTTCAAGGCTTCTAATGTACTCTACCAAGTAATCACCATGCATTTTGCACAAACTGCCAACAGTACCTTTTTACACTGAATAACATACTTTGTTGTTAATGATGAAACAAGTTCACCAACAATCTACTAGAATCTCACCAGAGAAACACGGAGACATAGTATTTATAAATATATGAAATTCATATTATTTTTGAAGATCACTTAGTTCTCAATTAGAAACAGAATCATCAGAATGCTTCCTGCAGAAGGTGGACATATGGCTCAGCGTAGTGTTTGCCTAGTGTGCACAAGGCCCTGGGTTTGATTCTCAGTATGGTAAAGAAAGAAAAAGAAGTCCAGTGTATTTCTAAAACAAAAAGTTAAAAAGAGAAAAAGTCAATACCAAATGACCAATAGTTTTTATTCGACTAAATTCAAATTCATGCGTGAGCATGACAATCTCCCTTGTTTATCAGACTTTGGCAATTAAAAAAAAGAACAACAAGCAGCCTTGTACAGAATGCCGAAGACCAGAGCAGCCCACAGCTGACTGCAGGATAAATACATGTACATGTTTCCAAAAGGCCTCTCTTCCTTTGGCCATATCAACTCTCAGTTCAGATCATAAATACAGACAAATTTTCAAATCACTTCTTTACTTCTCCAAGATCTTCAATGCTGTCATCATCCACCTGCAAGACAAATGACTCTGGCTCATGAACTGTGGCAGCAAGTGAAAAGGAAAGAAGCCATCTGCATTAAAACTTGTTTCCATGGCTGCATGTGCCACATACTTACCTCGGGCCACTTTTCCTGGATGACGTCCATTATGTCATCTGTGAAATCCCCCTGGATGATGATTTCATCCTCCCCTGTTACTGAGGCACCGCAGGAGAATTTCTGAGCAAAAAATCTTTGTGCTTCTTTAAGATCAATTTCTGTTTTGTTTTGATTTTTGAAAGAGAAAGGGTAAGACTATAATTGGAATTGTGTAACAAGTATTTTTTCTTTCCATTTTCAGATTTCATTTGCATTTTAAATTCATGAAACAGATGGTGTTAAGGGACTTATCAGGCAGAGTTCTTAATTCAACACACACCTTCGAAGTCAATGAAATCTCAGTACATAAAAATAGCGTCAACCATATAATTCCCAGCTCATATAGTATAGATCAAAATGAATCTCGGACACAGTGCTTCCATGCATCAAATACATCTTTTGTTTACTCTTTTTCAACAGAAAAACAAGCTTAATATTTAAGTCTTTTTCCACACTTCCCTCTTTCTGAGACAGGATCTTGCTAGTATGAGCCCATGGTGGCATTGAATTTTCATTTCTTCTGTCTTAGCCTTCAAAGGAATGTAACACTAAGCAGAGTAAACCTTAGGTGTTTCAAGTGGACAGGTTGGGATGGGATGACAACCCCACAAACCAGGTACCTGAGCTCCACCCAGAAGCCCACACGATGGAGGCAGAGAACTGACCTAAAACCTGTTCTCTGACCCTCACCTGAGTACCAGGAGCGCCTGATGCACCACAGGCCCCCATCTCCCACCCACCTCTCTCTCAAATAAATATAACAAAAAATAGATATACGGAAACTAAGATTATAGTTCATGGTAGAGGACCTGTCTAGCGCATGCAAGATCCTATGCTTGATTTTCAACACTGCAAAAACAAACAAGCAAATAAACAAAAACAACCAGTGGTATTTCACAATACTAGATAAAAACAGAAGAATATGATGTATACATTATAAGTATAATTAGTTCCAACACTGAAAAACGAAGAGAAAGGCTGGAGAGGTAACTCAAGGGCTAAGACTCTGCCTCGCAAGTAGAAGATCCTGAGTTCAGATCCAGGTCCCATGTAAAAATTCCAGGCAGAAATGGTGGCCTGACCATCTGCGCCTGGTGGGCAGAGCCTGGGAAATCCTAGGGCAAAGCAAAAAGGAGGTAGAAAACAATCCAGGATGATTCCTGAAGTCACCTTTGATCCTCCATAGGGACACACAGTACTCTCTGACACATACACACACACACACACACACACACATACACAGTTTAAAAACAAAGAACTTAAAACATGAACTCACCAAAAGTCGCAAGACCACAGACTCTTGTCACATATTTCTTCTTAGCTCGAGGAATTTTGGCTATCGTAACCTTCTGTGGTACAGTCTTTTTTTTCTGTTTGATTTGACCCCTTCCACCTTTATTAAGAAAGAGCTTACATTTAGTTGCTTCATTTTAACAGTACAGAATATGAAGACTTGATTTTTTTATGTTTCTAATAAAATAATGTGCATATACTGACTCAAGCATTTATTAAACACCTACTACATGCCAACACTGCACTAAAGACTAAGGATGCAAAGTTCCTATCCTCCAGGTACTCACAATCCAGTAAACTGAGATGAAAATGCCAAGTTACGTATGGTGGCACTGAGATGAAAACGCCAAGTTATGTATGGTGGCACAAGTGCTCACAGGGATTCTGTGAGAGGAGTTCACAGTCAGCTTGAGCTACATACAGACCTTGTCTCAAAAATAACAGAAATGTTAAATAACTACAGCAACCTGATATGTATTGGGATAGGGTCAATGGGTGAGAAGACATTCCCAGAGGTTGGCACAAGAATGAAGCCAGAAGAGCAAAACAATACCCATCTTTAAAAGACTAGAGCCAAGTGCAAGTATGTGACTTTACACTGTGTAAAAGGAGAAACCACTGAAAGATGGTGAAAATGAGCAGATTTATGCTTTAGCAAAATCTTCCGAACTACAGTGTGGAGGGCGGTCTATGAAGAGTATGGTGGAAGACACATGCAGTCCTGTGTTCACCTAGGCAACAACTAATCAGCACAAAAACAAAACATGACAACAACAATGGTGCTAGTCAGGATAAAGAACAGAAGGAAGAACAAGAATGCAGGACTGATGAAAGGGAGCAAAGCCCACAGGGATCAGTCTTCAGTTCAGACAACAGAATAATTGTGTTGCTGCTGTCAAGAGGGAAAATGAGCGGCACAGATGTGGGACTTAGTTAAGTTTAATTTCAGAAGTGTTTAGTTTGTGATACCTGTGGGAACCATGTACATTTCTATCCTAACATCAGCCAGGTACAGAGAACAGATTTGGGGATCAGGCGTGGAGTGAGGCGGAAGTTAGAGCTGTGACAGAACCATCCTGGGATACCTAGGATAAGAAGGGTTAAGAGGACCTGGACGGCACCGCGGGGAAGTTACTTTTAAATCACATGGAAAAGATGTCTGCACGGGAAATTAAGTAAGAGCGACAGGAACCAGGAAACATTTCAGAATCAAGACCAGGGCTCGAAAATGTTCTTCCTATTCTAGTAATTACCAAGATACTGGTAATCTTTATCAGAAGTTTTGAGGAGGTCAAAGTCAGACAGGACAGGCAGACCAGAATGGCTAGAGTCTCATTAAGGATATCTAGCTAAGGAGGGAAGAACCTCAAATACACAAGGTTTTGGGTTCAATACCCAGTGTGAACAGAAAAAACAGATCAGGTGTGTCATCAAAAACTTTTATAAGCTAAAAAAAAAACTTTTATAAGCTAAATTTTAGTCACAGGATACACAACGGAAAGATGGGCAGGAACAGATTCCAGAGCATGAGGAGGGAGTTAAGTATAAACTAGCAGCTGTAAAACAAAGTTTTTAATTTAGCTCCAGAACCAATGAAGGAATAAAATACATAGAGTTCTCAATCCACGTGAATACAATGAAAGGAATTTTAGCTGGCTGATTCCATTTTAATATACACAGGGTAAACAAACAATGTGTTTGGTTTTTTCTGTATGTTTATGTTTTGAGACAGAGTCTTACTATGTAGTTTAGGTGACCTCAAACTCTCAGCAATCCTCCTGCCTCAGCCTCCAAGGGTTGGGATTACAAGAATAAACCACCCTACTGTGTCAGGCATGTTTTCCTTGGTCCAAAGGAGGTCACATATGACTGTGATCCTGGAATGAGTTTTGTAGCCCCCTTCACAGCCCCCTTCATATTGTCCATGTGCAATTACAACAGGCAAATGTTTTCACTTTGGAACCCTCTTAACTCCTTTTAACTGCTATAAGAGGGCAGATATATTTATATAAACTGAAACCTGGATTTAGGGCTTACCTCTCTTTTGTTTTTTCTTCTCCTCTTCTTCCCCTACCGGTCCCTGACCTTCACTAATTCCAGCTTCTTGTTTGGGTGAATTTTCTGGATAGAAATATGAAATCCAACAGCTTTAACATCATCATATTAACATTAAAAACAGAAATCACTTTCTAGGGATGAAGCCCAGTAGAAGAGTAGTTGCCAAGCATGCACAAGTTAGCCCCAAGTTAATTGTCTAATGCCAATAAAACAGGCATAGTGGCCCACAGCTACAGTACCAAGGTTTTAGAGGTGCAGATGGGAAGCACTGATCATCCTCATTTATGTACCAAGTTTGAGGTCAATCTCATCTACATGAGGAAAAATAAATAGGGGCAGTTGGGGGATTAATAAACAAATGTGGGCTGGTAAGAGAGCTCAGTGATTAAGACAGCTGTTTATGAACCTGATAAAAGAATTCAATTCTCACATGGTGAAAAGACAGAGTTAACTTCTCAAAGTTGTCCTCTGACCTCTACCTGTGCACCATAATATGCATGCATGCGTGCTCTCTCTCTCTCTCTCTCAAGTAAATAAATGTTGTATTTGTAAGAACATTTAAAACTAAAAAAAAAATCACTTTACTCTAATGAAATCGTTATAGCAAATGTGATGGTCACAATAAGCACCCTCCAGAAGCCTGTCCCCAGGGAGGCATTTCTGCTCTCAGAGGTGTGCACAGTGAGATCTCAGGTCACAGGGGGCATGGGCAGAAGGAAACAGTCACAGGGGACTAAGAGACATGGCCAGCCCCTTCCTCTGCATCTCCTCTTAGTCTGGACTAGGTTCTCTAAGACAGTGATCACAGGCCCAAAGATGTGAGCCACCAATCATGGATTGAGGCCTCTGAAGAACTGTGAGCCAGAATTAGCCTTTTTTTCTTGGAAAAAAAAATTGGGGGTCGGATAGGTACGTGCTTTCCAAGTGGAGAACTGGACGACAAGTTCCAGAAGCTGGTTCTCTCCTCCCACCCTGTGGGCTCAAGGACTGAGCCGAGGTTTCCACGCAAGTACTTTCAGCCACAGTGCCGTCCCACCAGCCTATTCTCTTTGTAAGTTCTTCTTACAGCTCTAGTGCTGGCAACAGAACACAAAGTGTTTTATATATGAAAATTATTATTTTGAGACAGGGTATTTCCAGGACTGCTATGAGTTCCAGACCCAGCCTGGGCTACATAATGAAATCATCTCAAAATAAAACAAAATTCAGCCTCGCAAGTGGTAGGCCGCAGGTGTGCACTATTACGCTAGCTCACAGATCAGGATGTCTTTACCAACACAAAAAATGAAACCCTCAGACTATGCCAGAGTGATCTAGAACTAAATTTTTCTTTTGCTTCTATGAATTCTGTTGTTTGTTTACAGTATTGAGTCTTGAATCCAGGACCTATACAGGTTAGGTAATTACCACTGAGCCATAAACCCATCCCTTTGAATTTTTATTCAAATATGCATCTTTATTTGTTTTTGCATGTGTAGACATTGGTGTGCATATGTGTGGGGGTATCTGTGTGGAAGAGGGAATTCTGTGTTGCCTGTGGAGGTCCAAGGGTGACTCTGGGAATCATCCTGGATGATTCTACCTCCTTATTGCTTTCTTTGGGATTTCCCAGGTTTCATTTACCAGAGCCAGAATTACAGGCTACTACCATTTCTGCCCAGTGTTTTTTGGTGGGATCTGGGATCTAATTCAGGTCTTTTTGCTTGCGAGGCAGTCTTAACCCTTGAGCCATCGCCCCAAAACCTGTATTTTTTAAGATTGATTTAAATGAAAGTAAAATGAAAGCAACTTATTAACATAGTTAATAACCACAAGGAAATGAAATAGTAACAAGAAATCATAATAAATGTTAGCTTTCGTGTAAGAGAATGAGCCTCAAAGTTAACATATTCTGACAAAAAATGACAAATTCAGCCAAGCTTGGTGGCACATACTCAGCACCAGGAAGATGGAGCGGGAGTTTAATGCCAGTCTCAGCTGAACACTGAAGTCAAGACCCGCAGGGGCTACATAAGATCCCCGCTCTAAAGAGTAATGACAATGAAAACCTTCAACTCACTTCTGATAAAAAATGCTTGGGGTGTGGGCTCAGCAGACATCGCCCAGGACCAAAGTTACAGACCCCACCTGTAACTCCAGCTCTCAAAGGCGGAGCCTAGGAACCCCAAGAGCAGGCCCACGGGCCAGACTAGCCCTACAGACCAGTTCTGGATTTAACCAGATGCCTCACTTCAAAGAAACAAGCAGAAGAGTAAGGAAGGGTGAGGTACCAATGGTACTGTGCACACACGTGCGGCCTGCACTCCAGACAGGCATTTACACGCCTCCTCACGCATGTGTACACATGTGCAGTCCGCACTCCAGACAGGCAGTTACACACCTCACTCGTGCACACAGGCGCAGCCATACATTCCCAGACAGGCATTTACACACCTCACCCATGTGCACACATGTGCAGCCCACACGCCAGACAGGCATTTACACGCCTCCTTACCTAACAAACACATGAAAATAGACGGGGGGGGGAGTATGCTTATTCGAACAGTAAGATGGCTCAGTGGGTAAAACTGTTCCACCAAAAGCTGATGACCTGAGTTTGATCCCTGGAAATCACAGCAGAGAGAGAACTGGCTCTTTCAAGCTGTCCTGTGACCTCCACACAGGCTGTGGCATGAGTGCCTCCCCCAAAACAAGAAAAATAAAGGTAAAAAAATAAAAGTGGTTAGGGCTCAGGACATGACTCGACTCAACAGGTAAAAAACAGAGATGCCAAACAGCAGTGCCTAGTGCCTGCCGCCCTGACACCTACAGCAGAGAGAAGACCGAGACAAGAGCCTCCACATGCTGACACAGCAGCAGTCAAGAGATTCAACCTCAAAAAGGTGGAAAGATGATGAACACCCCAAAGTTGTCGTCTACCTCCACACACACACCGCAAGTGCACATAGCACCCACACACTGAAAAAGAAAAAAAAAATTACTTAAAATATCAAGATTATCGAATGTGCCACAAATAAAATAGTTTCTTCAAAGAGACCGACCTTTCTCTGCCTTCCTACAGAGCTGCATACCTTAGGGTTCCTCGTGCACACTTGAGTTTTAGCTGCACATACCGTAAATGGACACACACTCTCCTTTCACTGTCTTGAAGCCTGAAACACTTGTGAAGGGAACAACCTAGAAATCACTTTTGGTCATTTTTCTACTCTTTCATTTTCATTGTTAATTGTTTGTTCTTTCTCCTTGCTGTCAAGTCTGATTCTATCTGGGGGCAAAGAATAAAGATCTAGCAGCTGCTTCTTCAGAGGCACCGTGACAGCCGAAGATACGCTGGCCTCTGCTTGGGGGAGGTCTGCAAAAGGACCTGAGCGCTGCGGGTCCTGGTGAGATCAGCCTCACTTCCCACGGGTAGCAAAGCCTTGGCCCCTCGGAGAAGACATCACAAAACTGCCCTAGTATTTATCCTCTGGACAAACAAAGCACTAATCAGTCAGTCCTACTTGTCACTGTCAGTTCAGACTCTGTTGACATCTGGCCCCAGATGAGATGAGAGTCTCCTCCCTCCAGCTCCTTTCCAAGTCACAATTCTGGCCATGCTGAGAACCAAAAATGTGGGAACTACAATACCACCAGACCTGAGTGTTCTTACCCAGTGAAAGGCATTCATTAGCTACTAGCTTCAAAGAGCTTATCAGAGACAGAGGTTTCTTTGCCTCAAGGAAATACTTTAAAAAAATAAGCAGCAAAGAAAATAGCATGGGATATACTTGGAATTATTGTTTCCCACTCTGGTGTCCCTTGTTAAGTATTGGCAGAGAAAGCAAAAGAAAAAGTGACTTAAAATATCAAGATTATTTAATGTGCTACAAATAAAAATAATTTATTCAAAAAAGACCTTTCTCTTATTTCCTAAAGCTCTGTGATTTACAGACACGCTCATGTCGCATTGCCTGTCTCCTGCAGCAGCATGTCTACTTAAGTCGCCAGGAAGCGCAGATGACCCTTTCCCCTCACTTCCCTCTCGGGAAGTCCTCAGCACTCCTCTTGTTTGACCATGACTCGCCTCCACCCACCGCTGCTCTCTTGTTCTCCCTATGCTCCCAAGAGCATTCCTAACGCAACATCAAGAGCTATCGCTAAAACTGTCCCCTCGATCCTCCAACAATTATTTATTGTGTAAGAGCACTGTATACCCCTGTAGGGGACAAAGGGTAATTTCAAGAATCATCCTAGATTGCCTCTATCTCCTTTTTGCTTTGCTCTGGGATTTCCCAGGCTCTGCCCACCAGGGCTGGAAGAGCAGGCTGCCACCATTTCCGTCTGGTGTTTCTGCGTGGGACCTGAGATCCGAACTCAGGACCTTCTGCTTGCAAGGCAGTCTTAACGCCTTTTAAGTAGGATCTGGGGATCTGAAGTCAGATCCTTTTGCTTATGAAGTGGAGGCTTTAACACTGACCTTATCTCCAGCCTCAGGTCTTGAATTTAAAAAAAAAATCATCATCATCATCACCACTACCACAATCACTATGGTGTGTGGGACACAAGTGTGGCAGCTGGAGGATAACTTCTTTCCTTCCACCTCTGCTGGCTCTTGGGGATCAAACTCAGCCATCGGATTTCAGCAGCAACACTTTTACCTACTGAGCCACCTCACAGCCCCAGGACTGGTATTTTCAATTTTCCTGCCTCGGTCTCCAGCTTTGAGCCCCAGGCACAAGCTGCCAACAATTCTTATCCTTCCCCTTTCCTTTACTCGTTTTGTTTTGTTTCCCTTCTAGACCATATTTCTTCAAGCTTAGAACCTGAAAAGTATAAACATTTACAAGCTTGCGATAGCTCACATTTGCCTCTAGTCACATACTGTTGTCTTTTGTTTGTTTTTGAGATAGGGTCTCCTATATCGCCTTCTGGTTCTGAACTTGTGACCTTCCTGACTCTCTTTGCTGAGTGCTGGAATCACAGGCATGCTCTACCATACCCAGTTTATTGTACCAGGAATGGAACTCAGGGCTTTGTATATGCTAAAGAAACCATCTACTCTTAGTACCCTTCTTTTTAAAATGTCCATTTATTTAAGAGAGAGAGCGCATGTGTGCACATGCATGCTAGGCACAGGGCTGAGGTCAGAAGGTAACTTTCAGAAGTTGGCTCTCTCTTTCCACTGTAGTCTCCAGAGATGGAACTCAGGTTTCCTGGTTTAGGAGCAAGCATCTTACCCACCAAGCATCTCATTAGCCCCCGTTTCCTCTTATTTCAGTTAATACTTAGATCTACCTTGTCTCAGAGAGAACTTAATCGTTTTAAAGTTAATAAAGATTAGCAAAATTTCATAATATCTTACTAATTAAGGACTTTCTTTTTTTGGAGAGGTGATACTGGAGTTTAACCCAGAGCTTTTTTCACGGTTGGTACAGGTTCTACCGCTGAGCTACATCCCAGCCTACTTATTATAGTCTGAGAAGGTTCTCACTAAGTAGCCCAGTTGACCTTAAACCTACTACAGTCCAAGTGAGCCTTTGATTTATGACACTCCTGTCTCAGCTTTTTTTTTTAATGTTTTTATTTATTATTTATTCAATTGTGCGTGCGTATGCATGTGTGTGTGTGTATGTGTGTGTATGTATGTGTGTGTAGAACCACGGATGAATTCGGGAACCACCATGGATGCCTTCACCTCCTCGTTTACTCTGCCCCGGGGTTCACAGGCTCCGCCCTACCAGGACCGGAAACGCAGGCCGCCCTCGCTTCTGCCTGGCGTCTATACGTGGGGTCTAGGATCCGAACTCAGGACCTTCTGCTTGCAAGGCAGAGGCTTAACCCCTGAGCCACATCTCCAGCTGCCTGTCTCAGGCTTTCTAATGCAGTCCTTCAACCATTAAGTTCTGCTGAGCTTTTATATCGTTAAACTGGTACCACACAAATATTTGTTTCAGGCATACAAGTTTAATAAAAGAAAAAAAAATCCACAATGTTCAAAAAGGGAAAAGTTCATACCTACAGTGAGTTTTGCGAACTCATTTGGAAAATTCTTCTCTAACCATTGTCGACATTTAGCAACATCAGGCATATATTCACAGTACTGGAAGAAAAAAAAGGAACAAATTGAGCGACAACCACTTTCATCCAATACGGTTCAATTAAAAATTACTCCTTATGTGTGCTCTGTAAGAACATTGAACACTGTTTCAGATGTGGTCTCTCTATGCAGTCCTGGTTTCCTAATTCGGAATCTCCTGCTCTTGTGTCCAGAGAGCTGGAATTACAGGCCAGGCTGCTACTCTTGTCTCATTTGATTTATCATTTAAAGAGGAAATACCCTGCAAGATTAGCATCTTTTTGGAGTAATTACTGACTTCTCCATCAGACACAAGGTAAGCATGCGTGGCTGAGAGATGGCTTAGGGGTTTGGGGTTAGGCCTTTGACTCAAAAGCTGAGACCTGAGTTTGGATCCTAGATCCCAGTTAAAAAAATGGTGGAAATGGTAGTGGCCTACACTTCCAGCCCTGGAAATTCCAGAGCAAAGCAATAAGGAGGTAGAGCAATCGAGAATGATTCTCAAAGACACCCTTGGGCCTTCAGAGGCACATACAGTGCCCTCTGTCTGATATATACACCCACACATCCACTAGCACCCACACATACGGAAAAAGAAAAGAAATAAAAAAAGGCAAGCTCGAAGTTCGGAGACAGGCACCTACAGTCCAGCACTCAGGAGGATCGGGCAGGAGGAACTTGAGATTAAGGTCATGAGCTACCGGTGAGGCCAGCCTGAGCTAGACAGTGAGAACCCAAGCAAGAGGGAAGGAGGAGGAAACAACACACACCCCATACGTTCCTGACTTGCCCCTAGCTTAGGATTCTCCACAGAGTTTATATTGCTTATCTTTCCTCTGGCCAGGCATTCAGGCTTTGAGTTTAAGGTTACTATCTTGCTTTACCAGCTGACCACTCATAAGTTCCATGCAAAAATCCAAACCATACAGCCAAGTAAATGTATGGCTGGACAAAGAAGCTGCAGTTATAACTGCTGAGGTGGGTAGTTCACTTGAGCCTCTTGCTAACAGCAAGAACCTACCTTAAAGTGAAGGGGGAAGTGGGGGTAGGACTATAACTCAAGTCAAAAGCATTATAAGAAAATAAAAGTATTCGGATCTAAAGTTATCCATAAGAGGTTGGATCACCATTAAATACTAGGACATGAAAATAAAAGAAAGCTCTTAGATTGGCTATAAGAAAAACTCAGAGTGAATCTGAGAGAGAGAGAGAGAGAGCGAGAGAGAGAGAGAACACCTTAGGACTTACCTCTGTTGGTAATGAACAGACTGGAGAAAAAAGGAGAGAAAAAAGAGATTTGAGATGTTAAATCTATAAGCACACACAAGCTTCATTATTACTTTTCTGTCTCATAAAAATACTTCCTTTCGGTTTTTCCCTCTATTGTTTTAAGACACCTATGTCACCTCTTCTACTTTTCTGAAATCAAAAATTCTACTTGAAGATTTTTCCTCTCTTAGCATCTCATGAACACTGTCAATCACATGCTACCCTCAAATTGCAAGCTCTTCCTGCCTCAGCCGCCCCAGGTGCTGGGATTACAGGCACCAGCATTCCACCTTCTAATCTCTTTGCATCACTTTCCAAATACCACTCTGCAGGAGTTTGGGGACAAAAGGATGATGTGTACATGACAGCCTGCCATTCTGATCTAAAGACTTCAGTTGCTGTAACATCAAATCAAATATGTTCATCTTCAGTTAAGCTGAGTGAGAGCTTCTGGAAGCCAATGAAATCTCGTTTCTCTACGGGACAACAGCACAGAGAAAAGACCAGGATGTGTTTTCTAAATGAAGTCATGTGCTCTCTGAATCTCCATCTCTTCGTCTCTAGCTGAGACTAAGACTATTCTTCTCTAGTAGGGATGGGGAAGAAATGATGGAGAACGAGCCCATGTTACTGTCCATGTCGTTCATTCAAATATTCTAATTTGAGCAAGTTTTCTACACTCCAAGAATACTGAATGTCTGCCAGAAACTACATCCAGTACTTTTAGAAGGATGTACTTACCCTGCTTCTCATGCACTTAACCCTCCTGAACTGCTTTATCTTCTTGTTTACACCATCATAATCCCTTCTTCAGCCTCCTCTTCCTAACTGAGGCCAGTCTTCTTTAGGGAGTCATGCTCCCACCACGCTGGCCAGGCTGCTCTAAACTCTTGAGTTCAGCTGCCCCAGGTGCACAGACCACACCTGGCCATGCCACTCATTTAAACCCTCCTCAACTCTAACATCTTCCTGCAGCTGAACAGTAAGCTCGCTTCCTTCGATTTGTATTCTGCTGCTAGATTCATTCTCACGTAACTTCTCTGCACAAAAACCTTACTTCGGTGACTTACTATATCTACAAATCAAGTCCCCACAATCTGGTCCCGAATTCCAGAGCCTTACAACTTCCTGCTCCTCTTCATGAATCCCCATCAACAACCCAGAATATTTGTAACTCCAGATTTTCATCACTAACCTACAGCTCTTCTTTATCTCTGGCCCACATCCTTCTGCCCTTTGTACTGCTCAAATACCACCTTCCTTAGACGTCCCACTACAATGTGCTTACCACCATGAGATCTCCCTGATGCCCTGTGACTGAAAGATTTCTCCCCTCCACACTGCCACTTGACCAGCTGCCCCAGATCTTTACCTCTCTGCAGGCAACTTCACCTGTCATTTGTAAACACTAACTGCTGTTTTCCAGTCCTTCCCACAAGTGCATTCCACATCTCATATTGTAAATCACAGATAGTTAGCAAAAAAAAAAAAACAAACAACTTTTTTTTGCAATGTTTTGCAAATTGTTAAGTCACTATGTTAAAGACCCTATTAACAGTGTCACTGGGCTGGAGAGATGACTCAGGGGTTAAGCCTCTGCCTCGTAAGCAGAAAGTTCTGAGTTGGGATCCCAGGTCTCATGGAAAACACGCCAGGCGGAATGGCTGTAGCCTGCACTTCTGGTCCTGGCAGGTGGAGCCTGAGAAATCCCAGAGTGAAGCAAAAAGGAGATAGAAGCAATCCAGGATGATTGCCGAAGACACCCTTGGTCCTCTACTGGGACACACAGTGCCCTCTGATATACATACACATAATAAAAATTTTAAAAAAGGAAGAAAAAAAGTCACTGTACTTTCTGACCTAGCTGGCTTCTGAAACCCACCTGATTTTTGTAAAACAGTAAGACTGGAATCTAAAACTCATCTCTACTACTAGCTGTTCAAACAAGCTTAAAAAAATTTTTTTTTATTAAATAGAAGCCTGTATTGTTCTGGTCAGTGTTCATATAATATACACAAGCAAACTAAAATGTTTTCTCCAGGAACTATAACTTAACACTTACAGTTTAACACAAAGCATATCTCCTTATAAAGTTTCCTACTTCATCCTGAACAAAGATCAATCCTTCCCTTCCCAGAACTTATAGTTACCTCAGTATCATTTAATATTCCCTAAATGTTTCTTACACAGACAGATGTTAAACTCTCTCCTTTAGTGTCTGTACAAAGTAGAAGAAAAAGCATCTTCTTTAGGGGGTGCTCACAACAAACTTATCAGCAGATGGATTAGATAGTATCCTGTAAAGCATCACAGGGGTGACATCCACAAGGCTGGGATGCAGCTCAGTCGGTTGGGTGCTTAACTGAACACACGAAGCCCTGGTTCTACCCCCAGCATCCCACACTCCAGGCGCGGTACAGCACACCTGCCATCCCAGCACGCAGAAGTGGAGAAGACAGTACCCAAGCTCGTCCCTGCCTGCACGGTGAGTTCAAGGCCAGACGCCCCCAGCAGCATGGTTTTCATGCCTTGATTCTTAACTTTTTCTTAATATTTATAAAAAGTGTTTTTCGGTCTAATTGACTTTTTTTCTTAATGGAATCTGACAGAATAGTACAGAAAATACAAAGTCTTGCATTTTATGAAATGAATATGAAGAATGATAGCTCCTTTTCCCGACAGAGTCTCATGTGTAATTCTGGCTGGGAACTACGTGCATCAGGCTGGCCTTGCACTTGTGCTGATTCCCCGCCTCTCCAGTGCTCAGAAACATGAGTCCCCATTCTGGGTCTTTTTTGGGAATGGGGTCTCACTCTGTAGCCCAGACTGGTTTCAAACTTGCAACAATATCGGCTCAGCTTTTCAAGCTGGAATTACAGGCATGAGCCGCCATATCCTGCCTGACAGCTCTTAGCCGTACCTGACAAACAAGGACGAAGAATCAACCAAATTAATATGCTTTTCTAATAGCTCACATTTAGTGCACTGAATTCAGAACGTAACTCTGGCCATGACTACAAAGCAAAGAATGTAAGACCAGTATCATAACAAACTGTCCACTGTTATTCCTCCTTTCCTTCCAAGACAATTTAAAGACAGGTTCATGTGGCCCTGAATTCACTACAAAGTTCAGGCTGAACTTTGACATCCCATTGCCTAAACCACTTGGCTCTGGGATTACAAGTGTGTGCTTCCACACTTAATTCAGAGTTACTAGTTTTTCAAGCCAACAACATCTCTCTCTCCTGCTACAATAATTAAATTCTAAATGTGCTTTCTAGTGCAAACAGAGAATGTAAAGTCCACGAGAACAAGGACTTTTTGATGGATTTACTACTCAGTCCTCAGCACCTAAAATAATGCTAGTCCCACAGTGGGTGCTGAAAAATGTTAGTCCTGGGTGTGGTGTCATCCGTCTGTAATCCCAGCACAAGGAGGCTGGGGCAGTAGATTTATGAGTCTAAGGCCAACTATACCTTCCTGGGCAGTAGCAGACTCTGATGCCATGTCCACTACCGAATTCTAACTGATTCTGATCTAACTAATTCTAATACTAGCCTGATGCTCGACCTCTGGAGAGAGAATACATTTGATAAGTTATTTGATAATTTTTTAACATTTTTATCTTATAAATGTGGGTATATGGGTGCATGTCATGACACATCCATGGAAGTTGGAAGACAATTTTCAGGGGTTGGTCCTCTACTTCCGCTAATTGGTTTTAGAGATCAACCTTGGGTCAACAGGCTTGGCTACAAACATCTTACCCATTGAGCCATCTCACCGACCCCACATTGGGGTCTTTTTTGGAAATGGGGTCACACTGGGTTTTTTACACAAGAAAAATAGAGTGATTTAAGCCTGTGTTTCCGGTCCTGGTAGGGCAGAACCTGTTTATCCCAGGAGAGTAAACAAGGAGGAGGAGGAGGTGGTCCATGCTGGTCCCCATGGTTCTACATACACACACACACACTCACAAATGAATAAAAAAAGTTTGAAAAAAAAATAAAAATAAAATAAAATAAAAAGAAGGAGGTGAGTTGGGATCCCCAGCACCCATGCTAAAAAGGGGGGGAGGGCACAGAACGTGAGCCTGTCATTACACCACTAGAGAGTTTGTTAAAACCTCTAGAGTTCTCTGGCCAATAAGTCTAGTCAAGTCAGATAGCATCAAGTTCACTGAGAGACTAGTCTCAAAAAACAAGGTGGAGAGAATTGAGGAAGACATCTAACATTGACCTCTAGGTCACCACATGTACACAAAATTCTAATATGTTATTCAAATCACGACTTTCTTGAGAGGGCCCTACCACAGATCTATCATTCCAATCTCAGCTCCTCTACGCCTCACCAACTCTCCCCTGTACTACATATCACACTATTCAAGTTGCTCAAGTCAGGCATTAAGCTTTTTGCTTTGCAGTCATGGGGACTAAATCTAGGAGTTTTGTACATGCCAGCTAGATAAGCACTCCGCCAACTGAACTGTATCTCCACTCCAAGGGTTTTCTTCCTATTACTTCTACCATACCACCTTTATTTCCTCCTCCCTTAACAATAATTTCCAAGTTCTCCTTTAATACCACCAGATTAGCACCTAACAGGCTAAAATAATCTATTGGCCTATCTCTATTCTAATTGGACTGTAAACTCTTCCAGGCCAGGTTGCAAGACAACAAATCACACACTTTGGGGGAAAAAATGCTGGTCCATGTATCCTCCTCACTAGACCCACCCCTCTATTAAACATTCGCCCAACGACAAAGACACTAGACATAAAAATACAATGAGCAGAATTCTTTAAACACTTACCTCCACAGTAAAGGACTCGAAGAGGGTAATCAGCGTCTAACTTGGCACTGTTCCTGGAATCTCCTTTGCAGTCAGCACCACTGGATTCGGAAATGTCAGTAGCCATCTCACAAACCTGGAAGTGAAAAACACATCTTCACGACTTTGGAGTATGTCCCCGAAGGACAGTGCAGTCTCACTTTTCCTTCCATTACATACTCCTTGACCCCCAAACTGTTTCAATTTTGCAAAACATGGGGAGGAGAGGGTCCAAGTTGATTTAGATTGATTGATGGAAGCTATACTAGGCATATCTAACCCATCTATGGATTGACAGGGTAGCTGGTCTAAATAAAAGGGCCGTGAAGGTCGGGGGTGAGAGGTAAAGGAGCAAAGAGGAAGCAATGGAGAGCGTGCACGGGGCGGAGGACCTTCGTACAGGCGGTGCGGGGATGGATGCGAACTGCAGAGAGGGTTAGAGAACAGCTGGACCAAGAGAGGCTGGACCGGTCTGGAAAGGGAATCACTCGAGGTGTCCAGAATGCAGCGTGTAGGGGCAGCGAGATGTTAGGGGAGACCTAGGAAACCGGAAAGAATCTGGGGGCTGCCGGCGTGGCCAGAGCCCAAGGTGGCTCGGGAGATTCCGAGGAGCGCAGAAGGACCAGGAAAAGGGCAGGACGTGCAGGGCGACCGGGCGCGGAGGGTCCCAGGCGACGGAGCGAGCCCGGGGACACGCCAGGGGGGCCCATGTGGGCGGGAGCGGAGACGCCCGGCCCGGCCCCCTTTCCTCCAGGTGGCACCTCGGCTTCCCCTACGAGCTCTACGAGCTTCTCCGAAGGAGGACAGCCACGGGGGGTTCGTTACCCAGGCGGTCGCACAGCCGCCGCCGCCTCCGCTCTCGCCAGCTGAAGCGACACATGCAACTCCTCTCCTCCGGCCAGAGCAGCCCGAGAACGCGGCTACCAGGCGCACTCGCGCGAGACAACAACCTTTTATCGCGAGATCCAAGCGGCCGCTGGGCGGATGTCGCGAGAAACCCGAAAGCTGAGAGGCGGGGCGAAGAAGAGGGCGGGGTCGTAGATGGGCGGGGCTATGGAGGAGCGGGGCCAAGCAAGACGCATGCGCCCTCCGGCGCGGAGCGAAGCGGGTGAGCACCGGGTGACCGGTAGGGGGCGCTCGCCGTTCGCGGCCGACGATAAGTGAAGGGCACGCGGCGCTCGCACTGGGGCGCACGCGGGCTGCGAAGCGCACCCGCCCGAGTCGTGAGCGATGCCCACGGTCGAGGCACATCCTGGAGCTGGGAATTGAACCAAGCGCTTGGTGCACGCTAGGCAAGCCATCTACCGCTGTTCTCATAGTCATTTCTTTTAAAATTTTTGACCTTTTTATTTATGTGTTTGAGAAGACACAGAGGCAGAGAGAGAGAGAGAGAGAGAGAGAGAGAGAGAGAGAGAGAGAGAGAGAGAGTAGAGGTCAAAGGTCACTTTTTCCCTTCCTCCACTTGGGCTTTCACGAAGGTCACCAAGTTAGAGAACAGGCACTGTGGTGGTCTAGAAAAAGGAAGACCCCATTCTTTTGTGTGATGATGAAACTATGTGCAGTGCGCAGTGTGCTATAGAAAATACTGTGAAAAAATTTTGACCTTAGACTTATTGCTCCTTTGACTTCTGTAAACTGCTTACGCATAAGGACAGTCACCGCTTACACATAAAAGATAGTCAAAACATGGGGCTGGAGAGGTGGTTCAGGGGTTAAGCCTCTGCCTTACAGGCGGAAGGTCCTGAGTTCGGATCCTAGACCCCACGTATAGACGCCGGGCGGAAGCGGGGGCGGCCTGCGTTTCCGGTCCTGGTAGGGCGGAGCCTGTGAATCCCCGGGCAGAGTAAACAAGGAGGAGATGGAGGCGGACCATGGTGGTTCCCGAATTCGTCCGTGGTTCTACACACACACATACATGCACACACGCGCACACACCATACATGCACAATTAAATAAATAATAATAAAAAAAATATAGTCATAACTTGTCTCGCTATCTGCTGACCACTTGGTTTCATAGTTACAGTCTTGGGTCAGCAGGACCACCATTCAAGGTGTCCACCCCTTCTCTCACCCCTATCCGAGTTTCCAGCTACAACCACTATCTGAAGCTGCCAGCTTGAATCACTAGCTGGGCAGCACATACCAACTTGAGTCATTAGCTGGACAGCACGTGCCAATTTAGAAACTGCTATAAGAACTGCCCTTGCCCTTGTTTGGGAAGTTCCACCATGAGGTCCTGAACTCTGATGAAGTCCTGGAGTCCTAAGGCTCCATCTAATGTCCAGAACTTGGGTGGAGTCCTGAAGTGGCAGTTCTATTTGACTCACTTTCAATAAACATCTTTTGTAGTCAAGCACATTGTCTGTGCCTCATTGGGTGGACTTCTGAACCCCATAACAGCACTTTACCCACTGAGCTATCTCATGGACCCCATTTTTATCTATTTGAACATTTATAATCTCATTCTTCTAAGATAAAGCAGTAAAACCACATTAAAAAGTCTTACCCTTCTTTCCGACTGGATCATACACATAGGGCAGGAGGTTCAAAAGCCATCTTGCAACTATGAGGACTAAGAATGGGGTTCTTATGCTAAGTATTATAGCTGGACACACAAAAAATCTGGACTCATGATAGCATTGGGTCTTCTCCATTCTAGACTTCCTGTTATGAAAGACAAATATGCAGGGGTTTAGGAGACAGTTTAGTCCATGAACTGAATGGTCTTGCAAGCAGGAGGGACCAGAGTTTGAACCCCACGTAAGAAAAATGGGCGTGTCAGGCTAGATAGATGGCTCAGGGGTTAAGACTCTGCCTTGCAAACAGAAAGACCTGAGTTCAGATCCCCAATCCCCCACATAACAAATGCCAGATGGAAATGGCAACAATCTGTACTTCTGGCTGTGGAAGGCAGAACCAGACCAAAGCAAAAAGAAGGTAGAAACATTCCAAGATGATTCCCGAAGTCACTCTTAAGCCTCTATAGACACACAATGCTCTCTGACTGATACACACTTTCTCTCTCTCTCTCGCTCTCTCTCTCACACGCACACACACACACACACACATACACACACACACACACTTCCACAGGAACACACAAAAGGACATATACCACATACTGCCACTGTATGTTCAGACCAGTGCGCAAGGTTGTCTCGTGCACTTCAGAATGTATCCCAAACAGACACCACTGGAGAGCCAGGAATGTCCTTTGCAACAAGAGAACTCTATGGTCACACTAAGCATGAAGTCAGGGGACCAAGAACAGACCCGGCTGAGGGATGCTGGGGAAGTGATGTTGCAAGACTGCTCATTCGGCAGAAGCCTGCAGGAAGGTGCAGTTTTGACACTCCATTTCTGAGAAAGCTCCCACTGAGGAGAACCAAAGGCTCAACCTGGGCTCCTAGAATTAGACGTGACTTGTGACACGTGATGTGGCACTCTCAGGGCTGCAGTGGCACCAGAGCAGACGTTCCCACTCACCTCGTGCCATCCTTCTGGGCATTTTTGAAATGACCACTGGAGATGAGACAGATATTTATTGACTGCCTTTCTACCACTAACAAGTCCACTTTGCTCAGATGGGTTTTTCTTTCCACTCAAACAGGACCTGTGTGGTCTGATGGGGCCTTCATAATCTCCCATGAAGTAGATCATGTGACCCAAGGGTAAGCTAATCTAGCAGATCATCTTCTGTTATTAAGTGATGACTTGATTCAAGGATAAGTTAACCAGAATCAAATCGTGCCAGATTTTTGAGGAAGCTCTTTTTATTTTATTTTATTATTTATTTATTTATTTTTGGCGTGAGTGTATGTGCGTGTGTGCGCGTGTGTGTGCGTGTGTGCGCGTGTGTGTGCGTGTGTGTCCGTGTATGTGTGTGTGTATCAGAGGGCACTGTGTATCCCTGTGGAGGCTCAAGGGTGACTTGGGGGATCACCCTGCATAGCGCTACCTCCTCTTTGCTTTGCTCTAGAGTTTCCCAGGCTCCCCCTTCCAGGGCGGGAAGTACAGGCCATTGCCATTTTTGCCTGACTTTTTTT